>CM066032.1:242635743-244115531 GCA_033557465.1 Ichthyophis bannanicus | reverse complement strand
TCTCTTCAGTGCTGCCTTGAATCAAGATCTCTCAAGTTACTCAGTGAACCCAGGACAAAGGGTTCTCCTTCAGTATGTGGATGACTTGCTCATAGCCACAAATTCAGAAAGTGAATGTCTACAAGCCACTAGTGAACTCTTGCACCTTTTAAACGAGGCTGGATATAAAGTTTCAAGAGCCAAGGCGCAATTATGTCAAACTGAAGTTAAATATCTAGGGTTCCAGTTGTCTAGTGGGATTCGACACTTGGGACCAGGACGCAAAGAAGCTGTATGCAGTATTCCCACTCCAACCACCAGGAGGCAAGTAAGAGCCTTCCTGGGGGCCGCAGAATACTGTCGCATATGGATCCCCAATTTTGCTCTGCTAGCAAAACTATTGTATCAAGCTACCAAAGGAATGGAAAAGTCTCCACTGGAGTGGGGACCCGAACAGGATGCAGCATTTCAATCTCTGAAAACCGCTCTGATGTCATCACCAGCTCTGGGTCTACCAGATGTCCAGAAACCTTTCCATCTCTATGTCCATGAGTCACAAGGAAATGCTCTAGTGGTACTGACTCAATCTCTTGGATCTTGGCAACGGCCAGTGGCCTATTTGTCAAAACAGTTGGATGTGGTAGCAAGAGGTTGGCCCCCTTGTTTGAGAGCTGTTGCAGCGACAGCCCTTCTAGTGAGCGAAGCAGACAAGCTCACTCTAGGACAGAATCTACAAGTTACGGTGCCACATTCTGTTCTGACCCTCATGGAACACAAAGGAAGTTTCTGGCTAACAAATTCACGAATGTTGAAGTATCAGAGTATGCTGTGTGAAAACCCCCAGATACAATTGAAGGTCAGTCAAGCTCTGAATCCTGCTACGTTGTTCCCAATTGGTCCTGGCCCCCCTGATCATGACTGTTTAGAAACTATGGACACTGTATTTTCAAGTCGCCTGGATTTGACTGATGTCCCTCTGGAGGACCCTGAACGGACTTTCTTTGTAGACGGAAGCAGTCTTGTCATCAATGGACATCGTTGTGCCGGGTATGCAGTGGTGACCCTTGATCTGGTAGTTGAGTCCTCAGCTCTGGCCCCAGGAACTTCAGCACTGAAGGCTGAACTGGTAGCTCTCACTAGAGCACTGACATTAGGAGAAGGACTCCGATTAAATGTGTACACAGATTCCAAGTATGCCTTTACAACTTTGCATGCACATGGGGCCCTGTATAAAGAACGAGGGTTGATCACCTCAGGAGGCAAGTCCATTAGGTATGGGCCCGAGATATTGATATTATTAGACGCTGTGTGGGCACCTATGCAAGTTGCAGTCATGCACTGTCGAGGTCATCAGGCAGGAGTAGGAGAAATTGCCCGAGGGAATAGATTTGCTGATGCCACTGCCCGAAAAGCAGCCACAACTGGACGAGTTGTGACCCAAGATACTTCAGTGCAGGCAGCCTTATTCCCTGTGCCCCTTAGCTCATGGGCTCCTCGATACCCTACAAGAGAGTTAGATTATTTCTGTGAACAGGAGGGAGGTGTCTTAACAGAAAAAGGTTGGATAGTGTTGCCACCTCCAGAAGGTAGCTCACCTCCAGGTCTCACAGTAATTCCTGAAGCATTAGGACCAGCCTTTGTTCATGCTTTTCATCAGGCCAAGCATTATGGGAAAACGGCCATGGAAAGAGCCCTAAGACCCCATTTCTGTATCTCACTATTAGGACCCCTGTCCGCTTCAGTGGCACAGAAATGTTTGATATGTGCTAAGAATAATGCTAAGCAGGGTCCCACTCCACCACCAAGAGTTCAGTCAGTAGGGGTGACCCCTATGAGTGATATTCAGGTGGATTTTACTGAAATGCCACGAGCAAATGGATATCACTACTTGTTACTTCTAGTTTGCACATTTTCTGGGTGGGTAGAAGCTTGTCCCACCCGAACTGAGAAAGCTCGAGAAGTCACTAAAATACTGCTCCATGAGATTATTCCTCGGTTTGGAATACCATTGACTATAGGATCAGATAATGGACCCTCATTTGTGTCCCAAGTGACTCAACAGTTAGCTTGAGCTCTACAGATACAATGGAAGTTGCACACTGCCTATAGACCCCAGAGTTCAGGGAAAGTAGAACGCATGAATAGAACCCTGAAATCTCAGTTGTCCAAGCTTTGCCAAGAAACACACCTAAAGTGGCTCCAGGTTTTCCCTATAGCCCTTCTTAGGATACGTTCTGCTCCAACCAAGTCTTTAGGAGTTTCCCCTTTTGAGATTCTGTATGGGCAACCTCCACCAATTGTATAGGGAATAAAGGAAGATATGAAACAAATTGAATCTGAAATAACTAGACAAGAACTATTGGCTTTAGGTTCTGTTTTGCAGAGTCTTCATACCTGGGTGCAAGATCGATTGCCCATCAATCTGACAGAACCTCTACATCCCTTCAAGCCAGGAGTGTCAGTGTGGATCAAAGAGTGGAGAAAGACCCCGCTGGCACCGCATTGGAAGGGACCTTATGTTGTCATCTTGTCAACCCCAACTGCAGTGAAAGTTGCAGAACTCGAACCCTGGATCCATCACAGTCGAGTGAAGCTGGCAGGCGCTCCTGAACTTGGTCAATGGACTTCAGTAAATGACCCTGAAACTCCATTGCGGCTTACATTGCGAAGACAACCGGCGTTGTAAGAGTCTTCAGAATCTCCAATCCTACCCCTGTCACGCAAGGGTGGCAGTCGAAGCAGAGAAGGAAAAGAAAAGACTCTAAAAGTTCATCATACCCAATATTTCAGTTGACCTCTAAAGACTGTAATCACGATGTTCCTCCACTACTGGCTTATGAGAGTGATAGTCCTGGGAGTCCTGGAAAAGACTTTTGCCTTACCCCCTTGTGCAGCTTGTATAACTACCACCCGAACTGGAATAAGGGTCACTCAGACTTTACTTTATCATTTCTACTATACTTGCACTGGTATAGTTAGCTGGTGTGTGTATAATGGTACAGAGTTGAATATCTGTACGAAGGGGAAAAGTAAGACTTGCTACAATCCCTGGCAGAACCCCTCTTATTATGTACTAGAGATACGATGGAATAACGAAGAGGGAGCCCTCATAAATGCTACACAACTCTCCAATCCCACAAAATATGTTATCTTAACCTTTGATGCCTGTGATGTGATAAACAGAAATGCCTATCACAAGTGTGGATCGTGGGAGCAAGCCTACTACTATGATGATAAATATATGTGTCCTGAAGGAGCATGCGGATGGGGACAGTGTACTGGAAAGAGTTCCCCAACGATCTACAGCATATCATCTAAAGATGCTTACTACTGTCCAAAGTGGGAATGCGTGTATTATGCCACCTGGTCTGGTGGACCTACTGGACCAGAGGGAGATAAACGTATAGCCAGCCTGGAAAGATTATCCTTACCAGAGCCTCGGAAGTGCAAGAAAGGTGCCTGCAATCCTCTACAGCTCCTCATACTTAACCCTAGCCAGTGGAAGCAGGGGTTCAGATTTGGATTGCGTATAGCAGGAAGCGGCATAGATCCTGGAACTTTTATACATATACAGCTAAATACTAAGACTCATGTATCCGCACCTTATCAAATACATCACTCCTTTTATGAGGCCATGAAAGCAGAATTTGAAGTCCCTCATACTTCCCAAAACTTGTTCAACGAGCTCGCTGGGGCAGTAGCATCTAGTCTCCACATCTCAAACTGTTTCTTCTGTGGAGGAACTAAGATGGGAGACCAATGGCCCTGGGAGGCGCAAGAAGTAAATTATTCTATTGCTTATAATCAGACTGCTTTACATAATACTACTAGTGAGTGGGTACTGGCCCACCCGATTGTTGGTAACTTGTGTTTTGCTCGCTCTGGACCACAGTTTACCATGGAGGTTGGACAGCTGGTCTGTCTCAATCAGACGTTCTACAACAGTACCACTAAGACGACGTCCTGGTGGTCAGGGATCAACACTCCAGAGCCCTCCAACTCTTTAGTCCTCTTTCCTAATCTTGCCAGCATCTGGACTAATTTAGCGTTTCATGGTACCTGGCAAGCACCACCTGGACTATACTGGATTTGTGGAACCCGAGCATATGCTAGGCTTCCTCCCCATTGGGGAGGAGCATGTGCATTGGGAACTATACGACCTTCCTTCTTTCTTCTGCCCATTTCCCATGGAGAACAACTGGGTTTTCCTGTATACAGGAGTCGACAGAAACGAGAGGTCTTGAAAATAGGCCAATGGGACAAATGAAATGATGAGTGGCCACCTGAGAGAATCATTTCATACTATGGACCTGCTACTTGGACACAAGATGGGACCTGGGGATATCGCACTCCTGTATATATGATAAATCATATTATACGCTTACAAGCTGTTGCTGAAATAGTAACTAATGAAACCAGTAAAGCACTAACTCTTTTAGCTAAGCAAAGTACACAAATGCGTACAGCTATTTATCAGAATCGTTTAGCTCTAGATTATTTATTAGCAGCTGAAGGTGGAGTATGTGGAAAATTGAATTTAACCAACTGTTTGCAGATTGATAATAATGGACAAGTTGTTGAAGATATAGCTACTCAAATGCGAAAACAAACATATGTGCCTATTCAGACCTGGTATGGTCTGAAGCTTGATGGGTGGTTTGGTTCAGCATTTTCATGGTTAGGTGGTCAAAGACCCTTGTGTTTATTGTATTATTCATACTAGCCACATGCTTATTGCTCCCATGTCTATTACCCCTTTGCTTACGTATGATAACCACAGTTATTGATAATACTGTAGAACGGAAGGCAGCTACAAAGATTTTAGCTATGTGGCAATATTACCCTATATCCCAAGATGATGCTGTTACACGAGTTTAATATGTGATGTAATTCCCACCCTTTTAACTTGCGGGTGAGAATAATCAAAGGGGGGAATGTGGTAGGCTATGGCCTATGATAGCCTGCAAATATGAGAGGCCTGTAAGTTAGGCCCTGATTCCAACCCCCATCTTAGTAGAGAACCAAAAATATGTGAAAGATTGAGAAAACTGTTTTAAACTGCTTAATAAGAAGTTTTTCATGAATTCATAAATCCTTCATTATTCTCTTGTGTTCTGAGGATAGAAATGTTTCAATACTTGCATTCCTAGAGCTAGAAACGACCTTGCAGTAGAATTGTATCCATACCTAGAAACTGTACCATTGTTAGAACTGTACCTAGAAACTGTACCATTGTTAGAACAGTCCTAGAGGAGGGAGCTGGGTGCTAGGCCCAGGAGGGATCTCCGATTGGACAAATGCAGGGGGCATTGGAACCAATAGAAAGTCTGCATGTATCAAACTGAAAAGAAATGTATAAAATGAATATGTCTCTGTAAGAACTTTGCTCAGTCCTTTTGAAGCTTGACTATCTGGGCCTTGTGCACAATAAATTGGCTTGGACCCTGCAATTGACTCCTGGATTTATTCATTGTCTGCACTTCGCTGCTACAATACTACTAATGGCTATAAGGGAGTACAGCTTCCCTTACAAGCAATATTACAGATTTAATAGGTACATAATCTGGGCTATGAGACAAGAGATGATTATGTCAGGTTACTCACTGACCATAGACAGATGGAAGCATTTCATTTGCTTCCTATCCACTTTCAAATTACATACATTTCTTGTATGCAGGTACTTCCTGTTTTCCACAGAGCTGTAGCTGCTACAAACCTATATGCAGTATTTTTTTAACACATCTTTATTCCTGTCTCTGACTTTCTATCAGACCCTTCTCAGGAGAAAGACAGTTGGTTGATACATTGTTGCTTTTAGATCACCTGACCAGGCACACAGCACTCTGAAATTTGCCCAGAAACAAACAATGGCCTATCTGATTAGGGCTTTCCCACATGTCTGCATCAAGTCATTGTGCACTGAATAAGTTTTGAGCTGTATAACACAATGAATGCTTAAGGATTAAGTGGGGTTCACACCCCTTGATACCATCCTATACCAGGCACTGCGGTCTGGCCAGCATGTTAGGAAGGGCTGGGGGCACCCCTCAGGAACACCCTCAATCTGTACCCGGGTATGTAACAGGATCCCTAGCACAGTGCACCTCCACAGGCTCAGGCACAGAGCACCAGAGTACTTTTACTAAAATAAAATAAAATCTAACTGAAACTGAAATGAATAAGAAACTGCAAATGGCCCCCTAGGAAGAGGCTGCTCTGTCCTGCTTTATTCTCCGGTGGCTGCTTCTCCCAGGCACCCAAAACACAGCAGGGGGTTAAACACATGCGGGCCTGAATAAGAAATCACACCTAAATGCAGCATGGGGAATTTCCCACACTGCTGCAGGCTCGCAAACATGTGGCTGCAGGCCGCTCTCGGTCTCCTCATGTTCTGCCGTTTGCTAGAGGTTTCTGCTGTCTTCCCCCCTGCCCCCGCCACTCTTACCTTGGAGCCTCTTTGCCGCATGGCCTTTCTACCCCTTGCGCTTAGCCTTCCTTCCTGGCTTCAGCGCTGAGGGGGTGGTGATTCGGGGCTGCCAGCTTTCACTCCTGTCAAGCAACTGCAGCAGCTCCTCACCCGATAAAGGGTTCGGGAGCAGCCAGAAGTCTCGGACTGAGGAAGGCCCCCACAGAACCCTCCCCCTGAAATCCTGGGGGGGAGAGGGGGAAGAAGAAATATTCTCCCCTCAGCCCTGTTGTCTCTCTGTTCCTTCTGGGGTTTTTTTGTTGTTTTTTTTTACTTCTGCCTTTAAAAACAAAGAAACCTGCACCTTAACAGGGGAAATAAAAGCAAACTCTAACTAAACATATCTCCTTAGTTGTCCTTTCTGTGAGTCCAGCACCCTGACTCACAACCTCCTCCAGCTGCTTGGAGGCTGAGCATACTGGGGCTGGTGGACGGTGCCAGCTGCATATGTACACTAGTGTCATCAAAAAGATGACAGGCTCAGCCTCCAAGCTGCTGGAAGAGGTACACTACCCAGAGGTGCGGGACTGGACTGGAGGGACGATAAGGAACACCCATTACAAGTAAACAACCCAGCTTAGCCCCATAGTATTTATTATATTAACACCTTTTCAAAGCAAGCCATTCCCTACAATAGGCATTTAGCTGAAACATGACATTAGGTTGATTTTTTAAAAATGTGTTTATGATGTGTATACTACTGTATATTATATCTTTGTTATTAAAATGTATGCAATAATTTCTCTCTCAGGACATTATTATTTTAAGATAATACTTTTATTAATTTAATCTTTGGTGTTTATCAATTGCCACCACTTTCTTTCTACAATATTCACTACGGTGTTGTGGTACTTCATTTGCTTCTTATTCTGTAAGATCATCATATACATGTATTCAGGGCTCAAATGGAAAGTGCTACATAATGGCAGTAGGTGCTGCAGAGGCTGTGTTCACAGCCCCTGTGCAGAAAGCATTTCAGAGTTTTCAATGGTGATGCTCAGTGGCCAGACTTAGGGTTCACATTAGCTGAGTATCTCTCCTCAGGTTCTGCCTGAAGACTGTCACTCTTGTTGTAGTCTGTTGGGAAAAGTAGGTAAAAATAAAGTAGGGATGCACTCCATTAATATCTACTAGGTCATTTCAGAGTGATGAGATCAACCACCACCTTTTTACAGGGCAACATATAGAATTCTGCTTTGAGCACCTAGATATAGAGGCACAAAATAAGTATTAAATAAATAGAATTACATTTATACATTTTCCTTACCCGTGCTTTGAACAGTCTGTCATAAACTTCAAGTAGCCTAGGCAGTGGTACTCCAATTTCCTGCAAGGTGTATGTCACAAACCCCACATCCCAGTTTAAAGAACAGACTCGCTGTTCAAGAAACTGTACTATAAAATCTGAAGAAAAAAAGGCAATAATAAATTTTAAGGTTTCATATTTTTGCTTTTCCAGATGCCCACTGATAGCCTCCCTACATCCCTTTAATTCTAACTTCCATTTCCATTACCTTGGCTTATTTGCTTTTCTTCATTTTGTTCCTCCAGAAACCAGAATTGTTATACATCTTACTGTGCCAACTCTTCATGCCCTAAACCTTCAAGACCAAAATGTCTGCAGAGATCTTTTTCCAGAGCCCTTAACATTACAAGGTTATTGTCACTCAGTAACCCACTCATTCTCATCCTTCCTCTTCTCCAGGACCAAGCAGGAAGTCAGTCCTCACATATGGGTGACGTCAACGCTGACGGAGCCCTCGTGCGGAGCATTTCCCCAGCTTTCAAAGAAAGCCTTTGGGAATGCAGCACGCATGCGCGGTCCCCTTCCCGCCCAAGGGTGCCATCTTGCTCAGTCTTCTTTTTTCCGCGGAGCCTGACGGATGTGTGTCGTCGTCACCCGGTAAAAAGTTGATTTTTTTCCTGCGTTGGATTTGTGGTTTTTTTTACCCGGTTCGACGCTGGTTCCCCTTCCCGCCTGGGCCCGGTACACCGGTATTCAGCCCGGAGCTAGTTTTTCGGTTTTTGTCCTCCGTGACTAGTGTCCTGCTTTTTTCTCTTTTTCACTGGCAGCCCGGTCTTTTAACCTTGCAGGAGCCCTTTTTCCCACGATGGCTGCCAGCGGGTTCAAGAAGCATGATCGGTGTAAGAAGCTGTCGTCTCTCACCGACACACATGACTGCTGCCTCTGGTGCCTCGGGCCCGACCATGACCCGGTGGTCTTTGTTCCGTGCGGCAAAATGTCCTCTAAGGCACTGAGGAGCCGTCAGCATCAGCGTGAAAGACTCTTTTCTGACTCCACATCCGGCCGGACCCGGGCTTCGTCAGAGGCCTCGACTTCTCGGGAGTCCGACCCCGAGCACCGTTGAGGCTCCTCTGAAAGGGAGTCTCCTTCTCGGGAACACAGAAGGAAGAAGAAACCTGCGAGGGTGGCGTCGGTGGACGCTCTTGGCCCCTCGAGGGCCAGGTCGCATAGCCCCGACTGCCATCCTGGGTCCTCTGAGTCGGAGAGGCCTGCCAAATTGCCTCGAGTGGAGCCGGAGTGCCCGAGTCACGTGAGTACTGTTGCCCTCGTAGACTTCCCTCCGGGGGAGCCGAAATCGGGCCCGATGCCATCGGGGTGTGAGTCGGGGGCTGCTGAGTCTCCTGAGCTGAGTCTCAGGTTGACGGCCTTGGACAGCAGCTTGGCTGCCTTCATGGAGCAGCAGCGGGTACTGATCGCCGGTTTGACCGGTGCATCTGCCCCCAACCACCGGGACCTCGACGTCCAAGTCGACCCCGGAGGCCGAGCTGATCCTCGAGTTGATGCGGTCTCGAGTCGATCCACGGCCAATGTCCCCCTCGGCCTCCTGCTCGGGGCTGAGGTCGTCGACGCCGGTGCTTGACCCAGACAAGACTCTCCAAAAAAGACTTCTGCCCCTTCTAAAAAGAAGGGCTTGAGTAAAAAGCTCTTTTTCCCGAGGAAGGGTGCTGCTTACTGCAACTACCCCACTCACCAGGCCTCCCCAGCTCCCCACCAGGGGCATGGCCCGCGTAAGCAGAAGACCCCCAAGCCCCAGCTCCTTCCCAGCCGGTAGGGAGTTTTTGACAGCCACAGCATAGTCTCTCTCCAGCCAGGGGTGAGACTTGGCATAGGAGGAAGGCTGGCCCTGTATGCCCACAGGTGGCCAGCAATCACTACAGATACCTGGGTTCTACAAATAGTCCAGAAGGGCTATTAGCTCCACTTCAACCAGGTACCTCCCTCCTACTTCCCAGGGGAGCATCTCAGACCCCCTCTACACAGGAACCTCCTCTTACAGGAGTGGGACGGGTCTTCTAGAGGATCAGGCGGTGGAGCTGGTGCCCCACAGCCTACAAGGGCAAGGCTTCTACTCCAGGTATTTTCTGATACCAAAGAGAACAGGAGGCCTCAGGCCCATCCTTGACCTGCGAAACTTAAGTTCCTGGTGAGGGAAAAGTTCAAGATGCTTTCCCTTGGTATATTGCTGCCTTACCTCCAGGGAGATTGGCTATGCTCCTTAGACCTGAAAGATGCCTACACTCACATCCTTATACATCCAGACCACAGACAATATCTCAGATTTGTAGTGGGAGGAAACCATTTTCAGTACAGAGTACTTCCATTTGGCCTAGCCTCCACCCCCAGAGTATTCACTAAGTGTCTGGTGGTGGTGGTGGCCTTTCTCAGGAACCAGGGAATCTTCGTCTTCCCGTACCTGTGAGAGAGTCAGTTGGACCATTAGATGATAGAGGAGTTAAAGGGGCAGTAAGAGGCGACAAGGTGATAGCTGAGAGACTGAATGAATTCTTTGCTTCGGTCTTTACTGAGGAAGATGTAGGGATGTTACCCATGACTGAAGTGGTATTTAAAGGTGCGGAAGAATTGAAGGAAATATCGATACATTGGGAAGATGTATTACAACTATTAGATAAACTGAATAGTAGCAAATCACCTGGGCCGGATGGTATACATCCAAGGGTGCTGAAAGAACTGAAATATGAGATTGCAGACCTGCTATTAGTAATCTGTGAACTATCATTAAAATCATCTCTAATACCTGAAGATTGGCGGATCGCCAATGTAACACCAATTTTTAAAAAGGGTTCGAGGGGTGATCCGGGAAACTACAGACCGGTGAGCCTGACGTCAGTACTGGGAAAAATGGTAGAAACCATCATAAAGAATAAAATTACTCAGCATGTAGATAGTCATTGCCTAATGGGAGACAGCCAACATGGCTTTAGACAAGGAAGATCTTGTCTTACTAATCTGTTATGTTTTTTTGAAAGTGTGAATAAACAGGTGGACAAAGGTGAGTCGGTTGATATAGTGTATCTGGACTTTCAGAAAGCCTTTGACAAGGTCCCTCCATCAGAGACTTTTGGCAAAACTAAAGAGTCATGGGATAGGAGGCAGTGTACTACTGTGGATCAGGAACTGGTTAAAAGATAGAAAGCAGAGGGTTGGGCTAAATGGCCAATTTTCCCAATGGAGAAAGGTGAATAGTGGTGTACCCCAGGGATCTGTGCTGGGTCCGCTGCTTTTTGACATATTCATAAATGACCTGGAAAGTGGAATAACTAGTGAAGTTATCAAATTTGCAGATGACACAAAACTATTTAAAGTTGTTAAAACCCAAAAGGATTGTGGAAAATTGCAAGAGGATCTTGATAAATTGGAAGATTGGGCATCAAAATGGCAGATGAAATTTAATGTGGACAAGTGCAAAGTTATGCACCTAGGGAAGAACAACCCAAACTATGGTTACACGATGCAAAGTTCCACATTAGGAACCACCACCCAGGAAAAAGATTTAGGCGTCATTGTGGATAACATGTGAAAACCCTTGGCCCAGTGTGCAGCGGCGGCCAAGAGAGCAAATAGAACGCTAGGTATCATAAGGAAAGGAATGGAAAATAAAACAAAAGATATTATAATGCCTCTGTATTGTTCTATGGTGAGACCGCATCTTGAATATTGTGTGCAATTCTGGTAGCCGTACCTTAAAAAGGATATAGCGTTATTAGAAAAGGTTCAGAGAAGAGCCACCAAAATGGTAAAGGGGATGGAAGGATACTCTTATGAAGAAAGGCTAAAAAGGTTAGGGCTCTTTAACCTGGAAAAGAGACAGCTGAGGGGAGATATGATAGAAGTCTATAAATTAATGAACGGAGTGGAACGGGTGAACGTAGATCGACTGTTTACGTTATCAGAATATAGGAAGACTAGGGGACATGCAATGAAGCTACAGGGTAAACTATTTAAGACTAATAAAAGAAAATATTTTTTCACTCAACGTGTAATCAAACTCTAGAATTTGTTACCGGAGGATGTAGTAAAGGCTGTTAGTGTAGCTGGGTTTAAAAAAGGTTTGGACAAGTTCCTGGAGGAAAGATCCATAAACCATTATTAAGAAGGGACCCAGGATATCAATGCTTGATCTAGTACAAGCATTGCAGAAACTGTGTCTTTTGGGGAAACTGCTAGGTACGTATGACCTAGATTGGCCACTGTTGGAAACAGGATACTGGGCTTGATGGACCTTGGTCTGAGCCAGTATGGCATATCTTATGTTCTTACCTGGACGACTGGCTCATTAGGGCCCCGTCGCCTCAAGAGGCCCAAAAGGCCACAGCTCGCACTATCAACATACTGCAGCATCTAGGCTTTGTCATAAATCAGGCAAAGTCCACCTTGCTCCCGACACAGAACTTAGAGTTCATATGAGCGAGGCTGGACACCATTCAAGCAAAGGTTTACCTGCCAGAGGACAGGGCACAGAGGCCTCTGGAGCTGGTATACCAAATCAGCCACAAGTCTCAGATATCAGCAAGACATTTTCTGCGCCTTCTATGACACATGGCCTCCACGGTGCATGTGACCCCAAACGCCCGTTTCAACATGAGAACAGCTCAGTGGTGCCTCCGGGATCAGTGGACGCAAGCCACAGGGCGATTCCGAGACAGGATAAGGGTGTCCAAACGACTGCTGAGGTCGTTGGCCTGGTGGCTTTAGCCACCCAACCTGCTGGGAGGAGTGCCTTTACAGCCTCCAGCGTACTCAAGAGTCCTGACGACAGATGCATCCCTGCTGGGCTGGGGAGCCCATTGCCAAGACTCATGCACTCAAGGGTTGTGGTCTCCTCAAGAGAGGACACTACAAATCAACCTCTTAGAGCTACAAGCAATACGCCTAGCTCTTCGAGCCTTCTGCCATGTTCTCTCATATCAGTCAGTCTTGATGCAGACAGACAATCAGGTGGCTATGTTCTACGTGAACAAGCAGGCAGGGACAGGGTCCTGTATCCTGTGCCAGGAAACACTGGACCTCTACTCCTTTGCCATCAGACAGGGTATGTCTCTCAAGGCGGTTTACCTGCCAGGTCAAGAGAACGGCCTAGCAGACAAACTAAGCAGAATTCTTCAACCTCACGAATGGCAACTGAATACGGAAGTGGCCCAGCAGATCTTCCTCTGCTGGGGAGATCCCTCCATAGATCTCTTCGCCAGCCCGCAGAATCATCAGTTGCCCAACATTTGCTCCAGACAGCCACATCTCCAAAGGATGGCTGTGGATGCTTTTCTGATCTCCTGGCCTGTGGGCCTCTTGTATGCGTTTCCTCCAATGCCTCTGGTGACTCGAACTCTGTTCAAAATCCTGCAGGATAAGGCCTTGGTCATTCTGGTAGCCCCCAGATGACCAAGACAACCTTGGTTCCCGCTTCTCCTCTAGCGGGCAGTGTCCCAGGAGCAGAGCTCTATCTTACATCTCAACCTCAGGTCTCTCAACCTGATGGCATGGCTGCTGAAAGGGTAGTGCTGGCTCCTCTCCTCCTACCTAAGAACGTAGAAGAAGTGTACTGGCCTCAAGGAGGCAGTCCACTAAGAAAACCTATGCCTTCAAGTGGTAGAGGTTTGAGGTGTGGTGTAACCAACACAATGAAAACCCTTTCTCTTGTGTCGTATCAGTGGTGTTGCAGTACCTGTTTCATCTCTCTGACTTAGGCCTCAAGTCTAACTCTGTCAGGGTCCACCTGAGTGCTCTGTCAGCACATCTCACCAGTGGAAGGACAACTTATTTCGGTTCACCCCTTGGTCTCCAGGTTCCTCAGAGGTCTACTTGTACTAAAACCCACAGTTAGTCCTCTGGCAACTGAGTGGGATCTGAATGTGGTCTTGCAACAGCTTACTCGCCCACCTTTTGAGCCGATGTCCACTTGCCATCTGTGCTTCCTCTCCTGGAAGGTACGCTTCCTGGTGGCACTCACATCTGCCAGGCGAGTGAGTGAGCTACAAGCTCTGGTTTCAGAAAGACCGTACACACAGTTTTATAGGAACAGGGTGGTCCTACGCACCCACCCAAAGTTTCTCCAGAAAGTGGTCTCTCCTTTCCACCTCAATCAAGAGGTGGTTCTTCCGACATTCTTTCCCAGACCGCACGCTAGCCGGGCAGAGGCAGTTCTGCATACCCTTGATTGTAAGAGGGCATTAGCCTCTACTTGGTGCGTACATGGGGGCATCAAAGGGCTCCTCAGCTCTTCGTCTCTTTTGACCCCAGTAAGCTGGGGCTACCTGTCTCCAAGCGCACGTTGTCCACCTGGGTGGCAGACTGCATTGCCTGGGCGTACAGGGCGGCCAACCTCCCGTTGCAGGCTAGAGTCACGGCGCACCGTGTCAGGGCTAAAGCCACATCAGTGGCTCACTTCCGCTCTGTTCCACTAGCAGACATCTGCCTGGCCGCCACCTGGTCTTCAAGCCAGACTTTTGCAGCCCATTACTGCTTGGATGGAGAGTCCAGACGAGACAGTGCTTTTGGCCAGGCAGTACTCCGCAACTTATTTGAGGTTTAGGCAACTCCTACCCTCCGGCCCTCTGGTGTCAGGCTACCGGGGGTGTTGTGTCTCTGCTGGATTCCTATCACAGCTGCTGCGGCTCTTCTAGAGAGAGCCATTTTTCAGCTATGGGTTCTTGGTAGCCTATAGCTAGGGAGTCCCATATGTGAGGACTGACTTCCTGCTTGATCCTGGAGAAAGCATAGTTACTTACCTGTAACAGGTGTTCTCCAGGGACAGCAGGAATCAGTCCTCACTACCCTCCCTCCTCCCCTGGAGTTGCAGTCCTATTATTGATTTTGTTCTTTTTGCTGTCTTTTTAGCTATGTCATTAGACTGAGCAAGATGGCACCCTTGGGCGGGAAGGGGACCGCGCATGCGTGATGCAATCCCAAAGGCTTTCTTTGAAAGTTGGGGAATTGCTCTGCACGAGGGCTCTGTCGGCACCGACGTCACCCATATGTGAGGACTGATTCCTGCTGTCCCTGGAGAACACCTGTTACAAGTGAGTAACTACGCTTACCACCTTACCCTGTCTTAACCACAACATGGTATGTAGAATACAAAAAGGTGCCCACTCTTCAAATCGAGAACTGCATCCATATCACAGCAGTCAATTTCTCCATATTTTTTTTTTAAATAGCACTCACCTATACCAAGGGGATCAGCCATCTTCCACTTACTTGCAATAGTGAGACGTGCCACAACCAGTAAATGTAACCAGCATGTCCCCTGGAGGTATTTTACCCCCACTACTTAGATCATAACCCAACACCATAAAATGGCCAACAAAATTCTGTATAGTACCACAACCAACTTGCAAAAAACTCTGTACCCTGGGCATTCCCACTATATATGCATAAATGTACCCTTGGTATCAAACCCTCGTCAGCAGACATCTGCGTTTCCTGGCCTCATCTGTTTTAAAACTGTGCATCCACATGGTCTTAACTAGGAAATTGATTTTTGTGCTTCTCTATAAAGATCTTGCATCCACATTTTTTGCATGGTTGGTCTCTTGCCCTTTTTTTACCCCCCTTCTCTTCCTGCTTCCCTTTTATCTTTCTTTTTATCTTCCTAATTCTTCTTCCCCTTTGTACCCTGTTTTTCTCAGTTTCCCTTTCCTTCCCTATCCTTCCCCTCTCCTCCTGTTTCCCCCCTCTTTTTCCTTCTTTATCCTTTCCCTCTCGCCCCCTTTACCTTTCCCCTCATGTTTCCCCTTCTTTTTCCTCCTTTATCCTTTCCATCCTTCCCCTTTTCCCCTCCCTTTTTCCTTCTGTATCCTTTTCCTCTCCCCCTTTTCCTTTCCCCTCCCCGTTTCCCCCTCTTTAACCTTTCCCTCCCTCTTTTCCCCTCATTTTTTTCTTTCCTTTTCTTCCTGTCTCCTCCTTCTCTTCCTTCTTTATTTTTATTGGCTGATAAAGGTTATATAACAACTTGTTTTTATTTACTTTTTATTTATTTGCCATCTTTATTACATGTATACCAGAAGTCTAATGCATTTAACAGGTGTTGCATTTTTTCTCTCATCTTTTATCATATATTTATATTGTCCTTTATCTCTATACTACTCTATAATTATTATTTTTTTCTATTTAGTTTTGTGGTATTGTTTGTCATGACATCACTGGATGACTGTTTTTGTTCCCATGTTTTCATACCAATTGTTAAAAGACTGCTTTTCAGATTACACTTTTCCTTTTGTTGATTGTCATTTTCTAGGGTTGGATGCTGACTTTGTTTTCTATAGATCTATATAGATCTGCACCGGAACGCTTACAGGATACACTGTGCTTCTCAGTATTGCAATGACTTTTCAAAACAGTGTAGCAAGTGTTTTCCAGATTTTTCCTTTTTTCAGATTGTATCTATTTTGTGGATAGGCTCTGTGGTATATACAGTATTTATGATTTGTTCCATCCTAGAATTGCATGGTAATTGTCTCTATACTTAAATTAATATTGTACTCTACTGAACTTGTCAGTTCTAATGGTTCCCTCACGACTGCGTTATGGGTCAGTTTATTTTGTAAGTTGGAATTGCCAATGAGGTTGAAAATACTTTATTATTAATTTGTTAGTAAAAACCCAAAGTGATTATATCGGAAGGCTGCTGCCTTGTTCGGCAAATTAAATTTATTAACACACAAGCTAATAGGCTCTCTTTATTATGCAAACATCCCTGGCTTGTCCAATGCACTGAAACTGTTTTCAGCAATTGTTCTACATTATTATGGTGTTCTATATGTATTCTCTTGTTGAGGATTATTACTTGTTTTATTTTATGGCTTATACAGACAGATTCTTTGGTGCATTTGAGGTTGTTTTATATTCATTTTATTCCAGATGTATCATCACCCATGCTAATATACTGGCAGAGACATTTTTTTTAAATTACATTTAATTTTCTATTACAAAGGAAATCACAAAAGTAAAGAAAAATACAAGACCACACAGTCAAAAAAAATGGAGCAAGGAAATATTACAAAATACTAGCCTACATACATGGAGAGCAGCATATTTACAAGAGAAAAAACCCACAGGAAATCAGGCTAAAATCAAGCCAATAGTTAGTACCAAAAACTAATTAAAGATTCCTTAACCAAAATAACAAAAATTATACCTTATTAGAATCCTTTGAGATCAAAAACTAGTCCAGATGTGAAGGATAAAAAAAATTGTTTGGCCTTGAAAACCAATTATAAACTTAAAAGGATACTTCAAATAAAACATAGCTCCTAAAGACAAATCCCCAGATTTAAGTATCAAAAATAGTTTCCTCCTACGCTAACTCTTGAGACATTTGGCAAAATTTGTATTTTACCCCTACAATAGAAGAATCTCCCTTCTTAAAGTAAAATTTAAATATTATATTATGATCTACTTCAGATGCTTATGTCACTAACAAGGTGTTTTTTGAAGTAATGTTATCCCAAGACAACTCCAAAAAAGCTGATAAATCAACTTCAGATGTTTATAACTTTTCAATTCCACCTTCTAATTGATCAGGAATAATCCTATTTTGAGGTAAATAACAGCAGTTGACAAGCTGGATATCATCAGCATTTGAAACTGACAGTAGTACTTTCAAGTGCTTTCTAAACATGTCTGGCAAAAGAAGATAAATACAAGGAAAATACATCAAGTGCCTGTTGGAATATATCTGTAAACCGTTCTGATACACACAGTAAAGGGCAGTATATCAAGTGCCTAAACCATAAACCATAAACGTAAATTGTGAGATCTGATTCTATTTTCTATAACTTCAACTTTATGATGCAAAGACACTATTCTTAATTGCATAAGCCCCAGCCATATATAATATAGAGACATGTTTCTCCAAAAATTTTGTGTTATTAATCATACATACCCTTTATTAAGACCACTTCTGTACCTTGCATTTTCTGAACTACATCTGAGGAAAATTGGCATAATTGAGCAATAGAACCATCTTAACAATGTTTCAGTATGAGTAATAATTTTCCAAATGTCCAAAGAGAAATTGAGTTTGGGGCAGCTGGCTCCACACAAAGAAACAAATAAATCAGGTAATGAAGCAGGTAATAGTATCCCCCCATAGAAACGTCCACATCCTTTAGGAGTAGAACTGGAGGGGAGTTCTAACCCCACTACAGGAGGATTAAATGTTCTTAGAGGAAAAGCAGTCAAAGGGCCTCTAGAGCTCAAAGATGCTCCAGAAAAAGAGGGATTAAGCAAAGTAGGGGAGGACCCCAGTTTTGTAGAAGCCGCAGGTACTACATGTTTATCCACAGGGCTCTTAAAGGAGGGGGAAGATTTTGTACTTTTCCTCTTCCTCTTCTAATGCACCATTTAGGAGCAATTAAACAGCAAACTCATCCAACATCTCAATCATGGCCAATGTAAACCTGCAGATTCCAATGAACTTATTGGGAGCTCCTAGCAACTCCTAGTGGCTCAAAAGGGACATGACCTGCCCCTTAGGGACACATGCCAATGGCCACAGGCAGGTCGCGATTTAAGGAGCTGACCGGTCCCACATTGGTGACTTCAGTGGGACCACACACCGCATCGTCGGCACTGGGATCACTCAATCTCTTCTCTCTGGGTCCAGGCAGGTACCCATATCTCCCCTGCTGCTCTCCCATCAATTTGTTTTTTCTTAATCTGGAATATTTTTTGTTTCATTTCATTTGTCGTTTAAGGTTTTGTTATATATACCAACAGTGGATCGCCACTGTGGTTATTCATATATTTTTAATGTTTCTACCTTATTTGCTTTTTTTTTTATTCCAGGGTTACATGCTTGATATGTACTATACTCTTATTTTTTAAGCCTCTTTTTGTACTTTGCAGGTAAGTGGGTCAATTTTACTCCTTTTGAGGTTCTTCACATCTATTATTTCACTTGGGTTTATTTAAAGCTGTCATTATTGCTCTGTAGTGTGATTTTAATAATTAATTTTTTTGTCTTACATATGTTTCTTCTACATTCCATGATATTATATAATGCAGAATCATGAAAATAATATATATTCTCCTGGACCAAGCAGGAAGTCAGTCCTCACATATGGGTGTCATCGGCGCCGTTGAAGCCCCAGCGGAGCATTTCCCCAGCTTTCCATGAAAGCCTTTGGGAATGGCACGCATGCGCGGTTCCCTACCCGCCTAAAGGTGCCATCTTACCTCAGTCTCTTTTTTTCCGAGAAGCCCACCGGACGTGTGTCCTGTTCTCCCGGATAAAAGTGATTTTTTTCTTTGGCGATTTTCGCTATTTTTTCTCCGGTTCGACGCCGGTTCCCCTCCCGCCGGGTTCGGTACACCGGTATCGAGCCCGTTTTCTTCATTTTTCGTTTTTTGCCCTTCGTGGCTGGCGTTCGCGCCCATTTTTCATTTTTCACTGGAAGGCCGGTCTTTTGACATCGCTGGGGCTATTTTTTCCCCGATGGCTTCCAGTGGTTTCAAAAAGTGTGATCGGTGTAAGAAAATTATGTCTCTCACCGACACACACGACTGCTGCCTTCAGTGCCTCGGCCCTGACCACGACCCAAAGTCGTGTGGGCCATGTGGGAAGATGTCTTCCAAGGCACTAAAGAGTCAACAGTATCAAAAGGAAAGGTTTTTCTCGGACTCTGCCTCCGGCCGGGCCCGGACCTCGTTTGAGGCCTCGACATCTCGGGATTCCGATCCCGAGCGCCGTCGAAGCTCCTCGGACAGGGGGTCCCCCGACCGGGAACGTAAGAGGAAGAAGCGGCTCGCGAAGGCGGCGTCGGAGGAGGTCCCTGGTCCCTCGAGGGCCAGGTCTAAGACCCCCGACCGCCGTCCCAGGACCGTAGACCAAGAGAAGCCTGCCAAAGTTCCTCGTGTGGAGCCGGAGTCTGCTGGACACGTAAGCCCCGTAGTCCTTGTGGACTCCCAGAGAGACGAAGTCGGGCCCGGCGCTGCCGGGGCCCGAGTTGGTGGCTGCTGCGTCTCCCGAGGGGAGTCTCAGGATGACAGCCTTGGAGTGCAGACTGTCTGCCTTCATGGAGCAGCAGCGGGCACTGATGGCCAGCCTGTCTGGTGCATCTGCCCCGACAACCGGGACGTCGACTTCGAAGTCAACCCCGGAGACCGAGCCGATACTAGGAGACCCTCGTGGCTCGAAGTCGTCCTCGGACGAGATCTCCCTCGACCTCCTGTTCGGGACAGAGGGTGTCGACGCCGGTGCCCCCGGCGTCGGGGTGGGTGCCTCGGGGCCCCGCAGGGTCGGACCCTGACTCCTCCTCAGATGAGTCCGCCTGGGAGACGGAGGACGAGGAGTCTCCCGATACTTTTAAGACTTGGTACGTCCCGTCGGACTCACCGCAGTCTGATCCCCGGAGTAGATCCCCCCCAGAGGACACTAGGGTTCTCGGAGTTCGTCCAGGATATGGCCGCTGCCTTGGCTATCCCTGCCAATCCCGAGGAAGAGCCTCGAGACGAGGAGCTCAATGCTCTACAGTACGACTCTCCTCCGAAGGAGGCCTTTACTGTCCCGGTTCCTCCGATGCTGGAACGGCTCCTCTTCCGAATGTGGGAGGCCCCGGCCTCGGCGCCGGTTCTAAGTAAGCGAGTCGATTCCATTTATCGACTCCGCAAAAGCCCGGTTTCCAGAAAGCACAGCTACCACACCATTCCATGGTTGTGGAATCGGCCATGCATCGTCTGAAGAGTCAGAAGATGCACTCCGCGGTGCCCCCGGGCAGGGAGGCACGCAACCTCGATGGCGTCGGTAGGAAGTGCTCCCAAGGGTCAATGCTTGCTTGCCGTGTCCAGTCTTACTAGCTGTACATGGGCATGTACTTGCGGGACCTGGCCAAAGAAATGTCCGGCTTCTCTGCTGGTCTCTCCGGGGAACCCTTGCAGAGATTTCAGACCTTGTCCTCGGGGATTCGGGAATGCTCGAAGTTCATTTCCCATGCCGCCTACGATGGCTTCGAGGCTTCGGCCCGAGTAGCGGCTGCCGGCATCGCGGCTCGACGCCAGGCGTGGCTGCAGTCATCGGACCTCGAGCCATGGGTTCAGGACAAGTTGGTCGATGTCCCCTGCCGAGGTGAGAACCTTTTTGGCAAACCCGTGACCGAGAAGGCCGCTCAGCTCGATACAGAGCACCTTACCAGGACAAGGCTGTCGAGGAAGAACTCTGCCCCTTCACATAAGAAGGTAGGCTGGGGTAAAAAGTCCTTTTACCTGAGGAAGGGCACTGCCTACAAACAGTACCCTCAGTATCAGACTGCCCAAGCTGCCCCCCAGGGTCAGCAAGCCAAGGGCCATGGTAATGGGCCCCGTAGGCAGAGGACCCCCAAGCCTCAGGCCCCTGCTCCAACTCAGCAGGGTGGGGGTTTTTGACTCCTTGAGCGTAGCCTCCTCCACTGCTCTCCCCACCCTGCACAGGAGGTAGCCTCGCCCTCTTTGCCCACCAGTGGCCCCTTATCACCGGGGACAGTTGGGTGCTGTACATAGTCCACAATGGCTATGCCCTCCATTTTCACCAACTGCCTCCCACCATATTTTCCAGGGGAGCCTCCAAGGTCTCCCCAGCACACAGACCTCCTTCTAAAAGAGTTTCATGGTCTGTTGGTGGACAGGTTGGTGGAGCCTGTGCCTCCCCACTTGCAAGGTCACGGATTCTACTCCAGGTATTTCCTGATACCCAAACGAACCGGTGGCCTTCGACCCATTCTGGACCTCAGAAACCTCAACAAGTTCCTAGAGAAAGAGAAGTTCAAGATGCTTACTCTTGGAACACTTCTGCCCTACCTCCAGCAGGGAGATTGGCTATGCTCCTTAGATCTAAAGGATGCGTACACTCACATCCTCATTCATCCAGACCACAGAAAGTACCTCAGGTTCATTGTGGGAGGAAACCATTATCAGTACAGAGTACTACCTTTTGGCCTATCCTCCGCTTCCAGGGTCTTTACCAAGTGCCTGGCAGTGGTTGCGGCCTACCTAAGAAATCAAGGCATCTTTGTCTTTCCCTATCTGGACGACTGGCTCATCAGAGGTCAGACGTCCCTGGAGGCCAGACAAGCCACCCTCAACACCATTGCTCTGCTTCAAAAGGTGGGCTTTGTCATAAACTTTGCAAAGTCCACTTTGCTCCCTTCCCAGAACTTGGAGTTCATAGGGGCGAGGTTGGATTCTCAACTGGCAAAGGCATTCTTGCCAGAAGACAGGGCTCAAAGGCTGATGGACGTGGCAAAGCAGTTTCTGAACAAGTCCCTGGTCTCCGCCAGACTCTGCCTCAGGCTTCGGGGTCACATAGCTTCGACAGTACATGTGACTCCCAATGCCAGGCTCCATATGAGGCCTGCACAGTGGTGCCTTCGGACTCAGTGGTCTCAAGCCATAGGCCACTTACGAGACAAGATAAAGGTGTCCAAACCCCTTTTGGCCTCCCTCAGCTGGTGGCTACATCCACCCAATCTACTCAAAGGCATGCCCTTCCAAATGCCAGAATACTCAGTGGTCCTCACCACCGACGCCTCTCTGAAGGGCTGGTGTGCTCATTGTCTGGACAAGTGCACCCAAGGCCTCTGGTCTCCCTGGGAGGCAGCCCAACAGATCAATCTGCTGGAACTTCGAGCTATCCACTTGGCTCTCAGAGTTTTTTCTCCAGCCCTGGCTCACTGCTCAGTCTTGATTCAAACAGACAACCCAGTGGCCATGTTTTATATGAACAAGCAGGGCGGCACTGGGTCCCAGATCCTTTGTCGAGAGACTCAGGACCTTTGTTCCTTTGCCCTGAAGCACCACATGCTTCTCAAGGCGGTGTACCTTCCAGACCAGCAGAACTGCCTAGCCGACCGGTTGAGCAGGATTCTGCAGCCCCACGAGTGGCAGCTGCATCCCTTGGTGGTTCAAAAGATCTTCCTGAAGTGGGGTCTCCCTTGGATAGATCTCTTTGCCAGTCCATTAAACAAGCAGCTACCCAAGTTCTGCTCCAGGCAACCACATCCTTTGAGGATCGCACCAGATGCTTTTCTGATGTCCTGGTCTCAGGGCCTCCTGTATGCGTTTCCTCCCACGACCTTGGTGGCCCGAACTCTGTTCAAGATTCTTCGGGACAAGGCCTCGGTCCTGCTGGTAGCTCCCAGATGGCCGAGACAGCCTTGGTTTCCTCTTCTGCTTCAACTGGCGGTGGATCCCCCACTGCCTCTGGGGTTGCAACCCGACCTTCTCTCTCAGGAGCAGGGTTCCTTACTACACCCCAATCTCAAGACTCTCCATTTGATGGCCTGGAGGCTGCAAGGGTAGTCTTGGCTCCCTGGGGCCTGCCTCAGGAAGTTGAGGAGGTTGTCCTAGCCTCTAGAAAACAGTCCACTAGGAAAGCCTATGCTCTCAAATGGACGAGGTTTTCTGTGTGGTGTCAGCTATGTACAGAGGATCCTTTCTCCTGTACTGTGCCAGTAGTGCTTCAGTACTTACTGCACTTATCAAATCAGGGACTTAAGTCCAATTCTGTTCGGGTCCACCTCTCAGCTTTAGCAGCTCACCACTCACTGGTGGAGGGACATTCTTTGTCAGGTCACCCCTTGGTGTCCCGCTTTCTCAGGGGCTTGCTTTTGCTCAAGCCCCTCATCCGTCCTCCTGCTCCTGAGTGGGAGCTGAATGTGGTCTTGCAGCAACTGACTCGCCCACCCTTTGAGCCGATGGCTACTTGTCCACTGTGCTTCCTCTCCTGGAAGACACTCTTCCTGATAGCCCTTACCTCGGCTAGGCGAGTGAGTGAGCTTCAGGCCCTGGTCTGTGATAGGCCTTATACCAAGATTTATAGGAACAGGGTAGTCCTCAGGAGTCATCCCAAGTTCCTCCCTAAGGTTGTCTCCTCTTTCCCACCTCAATCAGGAGGTGGTTCTTCCAACACTCTTCCCTAGGCCTCATGCAAGCCAGGCTGAAGCAGTCCTGCATACCCTGGACTGTAGGAGGGCCTTATCCTTCTACCTTGACCGTACGCAGGGGCATAGAAGGGCTACTCAGCTCTTCGTATCCTTTGACCCCAATAAGTTGGGGTTAGCTGTGTCCAAGCGTACCTTGTCTATCTGGGTGGCTGACACTATCACCTGGGCTTACAAGGCGGCTGACCTTCCTTTGCAGGGTAGGGTCATGGCCCATCGTGTCAGGGCAATTGCTGCCTCAGTGGCTCATCTCCGCTCTGTGCCCTTGGTAGACATCTGCAGGGCTGCAACTTGGTCTTCAAGCCAGACTTTTGCAGCCCACTATTTTATTTTTATTTATTTAGCTGCATTTATATTCCGCTTTTCACCGGGTACTGGAAAGGGAGTCCCGTAGGGACAGTGCTTTTGGCCAAGCAGTACTCCGGAATCTCTTTGAGGTTTAGGCAATTCCTGCCCTCCTTCCCCCTGTTGGGCTACCGGTGGAAGTTGTGTCCTTGAAAAGCCTTTCTTTGCTGCTGAGACTAGAGGGAGATCTCTTGTTCAGCCTGGGTTACTCGGTAGCCCAGAGCTAGGGAGTCACCCATATGTGAGGACTGACTTCCTGCTTGGTCCTGGAGAAAGAGTAGTTACTCACTTGTAACAGGTGTTCTCCAGGAGCAGCAGGAATCAGTCCTCACAACCTTCCCTCCTCCCCTTGGAGTTGCAGTTGTACATAGTTTGTGTTTTAACATTTTTGTGTGCTCTTCTTAGCTATGTCATTTGACTGAGGTAAGATGGCACATTTAGGCAGGAAGGGAACCGCGCGTGCGTGCCAGCATTCCCAAAGGCTTTCATGGAAATCTGGGGAAATGCTCCGCTGGGGCTTCATCGGCGCCGATGACACCCATATGTGAGGACTGATTCCTGCTGCTCCTGGAGAACACCTGTTACAGGTGAGTAACTACTCTTTATGTATTTTATTGTATATGTATTTTATTTGTTTTGATCTGCATTTTATGCTTTATGTTTTGACACAAGTAGTTTTTTCACAACTCCCAACGTAGGTAGGTGTTTGCTGAAATACGGCCGTGTCTGGTTGAATAAATTAATTTATTTTAACTTACTCTCTGTACTCCTTTCCCTGCTCTGTTGCTTCTATCTTGTGTTTTTTTTACACGGATCTCTCTCTTTTTTGCTTCCTCATTATTTTAAAATAGGAGTCAGATGAGGTTGAAATAAAATGTTATATTGGGTATCTAAGTACATGGATACTGGGAACACCAATTTTTAAAAAGGGTTCCAGGGGTGATCCGGGAAACTACAGACCGGTGGGCCTCACGTCAGTACCGGGAAAAATGGTAGAAACCATCATAAAGAATAAAATTACTCAGCATGTAGATAGTCATGGCCTAATAGGAGACAGCCAACATGGCTTTAAACAAGGAAGATCTTGTCTTACTAATCTGTTATGTTTTTTTGAAAGTGTGAATAAACAGGTGGACAAAGGTGAGTTGGTTGATATAGTGTATCTGGACTTTCAGAAAGCCTTTGATAAGGTCCCTCATCAGAGACTTTTGGCAAAAACTAAAGAGTCATGGGATAGGAGGCAGTGTACTACTGTGGATCAGGAACTGGTTAAAAGACAGAAAGCAGAGGGTTGGGCTAAATGGCCAATTTTCCCAATGGAGAAAGGTGAATAGTGGTGTACCCCAGGGATCTGTGCTGGGTCGCCTGCTTTTTGACATATTCATAAATGACCTGGAAAGTGGAATAACGAGTGAGGTTATCAAATCTGCAGATGACACAAAACTAAAGTTGTTAAAACCCAAGAGGATTGTGGAAAATTGCAAGAGGATCTTGATAAATTGGAAGACTGGGCATCAAAATGGCAGATGAAATTTAATGTGGGCAAGTGCAAAGTTATGCACCTAGGGAAGAACAACCCAAACTATGGTTACACAATGCAAGGTTCTACATTAGGAACCACCACCCAGGAAAAAGATTTAGGCGTCATTGTGGTTAACATGTTAAAACCCTCGGCCCAGTGTGCAGCGGCGGCCAAGAGAGCAAATAGAATGCTAGGTATCATAAGGAAAGGAATGGAAAATAAAACAAAAGATATTATAATGCCTCTATATCGTTCCATGGTGAGACCGCACCTTGAATATTGTGTGCAATTCTGGTCACCGTATCTTAAAATGGATATAGCGTTATTAGAAAAGGTTCAGAGAAGAGCCACCAAAATGGTAAAGGGGATGAAAGGATACTCTTATGAAGAAAGGCTAAAAAGGTTAGGGCTCTTTAACCTGGAAAAGAGACGGCTGAGGAGAGATATGATAGAAGTCTATAAATTAATGAACGGAGTGGAACGGGTAAACGTAGATCGATTGTTTATGTTATCAGAATATAGAAAGACTAGGGGACATGCAATGAAGCTACAGGGTAAACTACTTAAGACTAATAAAAGAAAATATTTTTTCACTCAACGTGTAATCAAACTCTGGAATTTGTTACCGGAGGATGTAGTAAAGGCTGTTAGTGTAGCTGGGTTTAAAAAAGGTTTGGACAAGTTCCTGGAGGAAAGGTCCATAAACCATTATTAAAAAGGAGCCCAGGATATCAATGCTTGACCCAGTACAAGCATTGCAGAACCTGTGTCATTTGGGGAAAGCATAGTTACTCACCTGTAACAGGTGATCTCTGGGAACAGCAGGAATTTAGTCCTCACATATGGGTATCGTCAGTACCGACATAGCCTGCGCAGGAACGCTCCCCAGCGTCCAATTAGAAAGCTTTTGGGAGCATTCCACAGCGCCTGTGTGCTGCCTTCCTGCCTTTCCCAACTGCCTCTCTCCAGTTGAGTTTTAAAGCTGAGACAAAGAGAGAGAGAGGGAAAGGGAGAGAGATAGATAGAGAGATACAACTCCAGGGAAGGTGGGTGGGTTGTGAGGACTAAATTCCTGCTGTTCCCGGAGATCACCTGTAACAGGTGAGTAACTATGCTATCTCCAGGAACAAGCAGGAATGTAGTCCTCACATATGGGGACTCCCTAGCTTCAGATGCCAGGGAGAGACCCCAGACGTTGTGTACCCCTGAACAGGGCTCCACTTCCCCCCATAGATCTCTGGCATCCTACAAGGAATGGTGGGTAGGAGTTGATTAGGTATGGAACAGGTGTTGGAGAACAGCCTGACCAAACAAGGCATCCCGGTGGGAGTCCTTGTCCAAGCAGTAATGGGCTGTGAAGGTATGAACCGAGGCCCAGGTGGCTGTTCGACAGATGTCGATAGACACAGAGTGGAGATAAGCCATTGAGGCTGCCATGGCTCTCACATTGTGACCTGTGACGTGGCCCTCCAGAGGAAGGTTCTTACTCTGATAGGCGAAGGAAATACACTGAGCAATACAGTTAAGACAGTGTTCTCTTGGAGACTGGAAGTACCAAATGAGAAGGATCAAAAGCAACAAAGAGTTGAGAGGACTTTCTATGTTGCTGTGTTCTTTGTAAGTAAAAGGCTAAAGCTCTTTTACAGTCCAAGGTATGAAGATTCCTCTCTGCATTTGATGCATGAGGCCTTGGAAAAAACACAGGTAGGTAGACCGCTTGGTTTAGATGAAAAGGCGAGACCACCTTTGGCATAAAGTGTGGATGAGTCCTAAGGACTACCTTGTCATGATGGAACCTTGTATGAGGTGGATCAGCTACTAGCGCTTCCAACTCACTAATGCAATGTGCTGATGTGATTGCAATGAGAAAGATAACCTTCCAAGAAAGGAATTTCAAGGAGGTAGTAGCTAAGGGTTCAAAAGGTGGCTTCATGAGCTGCCCAAGAACCAGGTTTAAGTCCCATGCCACCGGTGGTGGCCTAATGGTAGGCTTAGTTAGAAGAAGGCCTCTCATAAATCTTGCTATAAAAGAGGATGAGAGGAAATAAACTGTCCATTTAGAGGCTTAAAGAAAGCTGCAATAGCACTCAAATGGACTCTTACTGAGTTAGTCTTAAGTCCTGAATATTGTGTGCAATACTGGTCGCCGTATCTTAAAAAAGGATATAGCGTTATTAGAAAAGGTACAGAGAAGAGTCACCAAAATGGTAAAGGGGATAGAAGGATATCCCTATGAAGAGAGGCTATAAAGGTTAGGGCTCTTCAACCTGGAAAAGAGACAGCTGAGGGGAGATATGATAGAGGTCTATAAATTAATGGAGTGGAATGGGTAAACGTAGATATATTGTTTATGTCATCAGAATATAGAAAGACTAGGGGACATGCAATGAAGCTACAAGGTAACCTATTTAAGACTAATAAGAAAAAATATTTTTTCATTCAACGTGTAATCAAACTCTGGAATTTGTTACTAGAGAATGTCGTAAAAGCTGTTAGTGTAGATGGGTTTAAAAAAAGGTTTGGACAAGTTCCTGGAGGAAAGGTCCATAAACCATTATTAAAAGGGACCCAGATATCACTGCTTGACCCAATACAAGCATTGTGGAACCTGTGTCTTTTGGGGAAATTGCTAGGTACTTATGACCTAGATTGGCCACTGTTGGAAACAGGATACTGGGCTTGGGGGACCTTGGTCTGACCCAGTATGGCATATCTTATGTTCTTATGTTAGGAGTCCTGGCCCAATGCAGAAGATTATGGGGAGAGTACGCATAAGGCATTTTTATTAGAATTACTATCCCCTGAGATTATAAAACACCTTCTGTTATTTTCTGAAGACCCTAAAGCATCAGTCTGATGACATAGCTAAGACAGCAAAAATAAAATACGGTAAAGCAGCAACTCCAAAGGGAGGAGGGAGGATTGTTAAGACTGATTCCTGCTGTCCCCGGAGAACACCTTTTACAGGTGAGTAACTCTGCTTTCTCCTGAAACAAGCAGGAAGTCAGTCCTCACATAATGGGACTCCCCAGCTACAGGCTACCGAGAACCTGTACAAAACGCCACGGGTAATCAGAGGTGAGTCAGGAGCTGCAGCAGTTGTCCCAACTGAAAGACACTCTCGACCAAAGTATACGGCAGAGAACCAACACTCCCGACCCTTCTCTGTTCAGGATACCGAGAGCAGGAGTTGCCTACACCACGAAGAGATAACAGAGTACAGCCTGGCCAAAGGAGCTGTCCCATCGGGACTCCCTCTCCAGACAGTAGTGAGCTGTGAAGGTATGGACTGAAGACCAGGTGGTGGTGCCCAGCAGATTTCTGTCACAGGTACGAAACACACATTTGCTACAGAGGTGGTCATGGCTCTGATGCGGTGCACCGTGACCCGGTGGTCTAGTGAAATCCCAGCCTGCTCATAAGTGAGGGCAATGCAATCAGCCATCCAAGTGGACAGAGTTTGCTTGGTCACTGGAAGCCCCAGTCGACTGTGGTCATAGGAGACCAAGAGCTGAGGTGCTTTGCAGTGGCCCCCGAGTCCGTTGCAGATAGAAGGATAGAGCCCTCTTACAATCCAGAGTATGGAGAACAATCTCCGCCTTGCTGGCGTGGGGAAGAAGATGGGGAGCATCACCTCCTGACTGAGGTGGAAGGGGGACACCACCTTAGGCAGAAACTTAGGGTGTGTGCAGAGCACCACCCTATTCTTGTGGAACCTCATGTAGAGCGGCTTTGCCATCAGCCTGGAGCTTGCTGACCCTGCAAGCGGACATGAGTGCCACGAGAAAGACAACCTTTCAGAAGAGGTACCGCAGGTGGCAAATAGCCAGAGGCTCAAACAGCGGCTTAGTGAGCTGTGAGAGCACCAAATTGAGATCCCACTCTGCCACTGGTGGGCGGACGGGGGTCTTGGACAACATAAGGCCTGCAGGAAATGAGAGAGAAGGGGCTGAGCAGAGAGGCATGGTAGTGTGTCAAATAGCGCTCAGGTGCACTCTGACTGAGTTGGACTTCAGTCCCACCTGGGACTGGTGGTATAAGTACTGGAGCACCAGCTCCACTGAGCAGAACAGGTTCACCTGCCTCTCGGAGCACCACACCGAAAATCAACGCCACTTGAAGGCATACGTCTTTCTCGTGGAGGCATTGCGGGAGGCCAGAAGGACCTCCTCCATGTCACGTGAGAGGTTGAATGGAGCTAGAACTCCCCTTTCAGCAGCCAAGCCATGAACGATAGGGACCCCCAAGTTGGGGTGCAGGAGAGAATCTTCCTCCTGTGAAAGTAGCCCTGGGGCACAGCCCCGGGGAATTGGAGGCACTGCCGACAGAAAAACAGGAATAAAGGTTGCCTGAGCCACCGGAATCAGTGATGCCTTTTTGTGCTGGACTTTGAAGAGGGTCTTTGTGAGTCGGTGGGGAGAAGTAAAGGAGGCCTTCTGTCCATGGGATAAGGAACGCATCCTGCTGCCACCTAGGACGGATGCGGCTGGCAGAAGCAGAAGCAGGACAACTGCGTGTTGTCCGGGCTGGTGCCCCAGAGTCAGAAAAACCGGGAGGCAACTCTGCGATCCAGGCATCACTTGTTCGGCTGGAAGACTCTGCTCAGCTTGTCTGCCAGGGCATTTCCAGGCCTGGGAGGTAGACTGCCCGCAGGAGCATCCCATTGCATGTCACATATGAGGAGAGGACTACCACCTCCTCGCAGAGGGAGTACGACCCCATGTCGCCTTGTTTGTTGACATAGAACATTGTGACTTGGCTGTCCATCTGGACCAGCACAGACTGGTACTGCAACTGGTGGCGAAAGGTTCGGGGGCCAGAAATATAGCTTGGAGCTCCAGCAGGTTGATCTGCAATTAGCACTCTGTCTAGGACCACATGCCTTGTGTGCAGAGGTCCTCGCAGTGAGCTTCCCATCCTTGCAGGGACGCATCTGTAGTAAGGACCCTTTGGGGGGTGGGTGCCTGGAAGAGCATGCCAACCTGAAGGTGCCGGGGGATCTGCCACCAGTTGAGGGAGTCCGCCAGTTGGCGGGTCATATTTACCCTGTCTTGAAGCCTTCCCATCGCTTGTTAAACTGGGAAAGGAGGCACCACTGAGCCGCCCTTATATGCAGGCAGGCGTATGGGGTTACATGGACCATGGAGGCCATGTGGTTTAGCAGGCGGAGAAGGCGATCAGGCACCGACCAGCGGTGTTGCATTTCTGTGGACAGCATCCTGAGGTATTTTGTCCTCTCTGGAGGGAAGGCCTTGGGCCTGGAGGGTGTCTAGCTGAGCCCCTATGAACTCCAGGCACTGCACTGGAGGAAAGTGGGACTTTGGGTAGTTGATGACAAACTCCAGGATGTAGATGGTGTGCTCAGTGGCGTGGAGCACATTTCTGCAGCTTTGCCTCCCCTTATGAGCCAATTGTCCAGGTAGAGAAAGACAAGGTCCCTTGGAGATGAAGGTGGGCTGTGACCACCACTAGGCACTTGGTGAAAACCCTTGCCGATGATGCCAGCCCAAAGGGTAGCACCCTGTACTGATAGTGACCTCCTTCCACCACGCACCAGAGGTATTGTCGGTGGTTGAGATATATCAAGTTGGGTGTATAAGCATCCTTCTGGTCTAAGGAGCATAGTCAGTCTCCCTGCTGGTAAGGCAGCAGTGTTCCATGGGAGAGCATCTTGAACTTCTCCCTCACTAGAAATCTGTTCACGTTCCATAGGACCAGGATGGACACAAGGCCACCTGTTCGCTTGGGAATGAGGAAATATATGGAGTAGAAGCCTTTGACCCGGAGATGTTTGGGCACCAGCTCTACTGCCTTGTCCGTGAGGAGGCTTGCAAGCTCGGTGAGGAGCAGAGTGTGGTGAAGAGTTGGCCTTACAGGTTATCCTGGGAAGAAAGAGGGTGGCGTCTGTTGCAGGTGGAGGAGGTATCCCTCCTTGGCTACTTGCAGCACCACCTGTGGGCAAACAGGACCAGGGCCTCCCAGGGAAGAGGAGACCATACCCAAGGAGTCAAAAACTCCCTTCAGGCTGGGTCAGATCCGGTGCCTGGGTCTTAGGGCTCTTATACTTCCAGCAATCATGCCCTTGCCCCTTGAATTGTTATCCCTGCTGTGGGGCAGAGAAGGCCTGGTACTGTAGGGCATTACTAGACACCCCCCCTTCTTTGTCGGGAAGAAAGGCTTCTTCCCAGGGTGCACCGAGGTCTTCTTTGAGAGTCTGGTCCTGGTCAGGGACTCCGTCTCTATCTCAGCAGCCTTGTCTGACATGGGTTTTCCGAAGAGGTTCTCTCTGGTGCAAGGGACATCAATAAGTTTGTCCTAGACCTATTGCTTGAGGTCAGACGACTGTAGCCACACCTGGCATCGGGCCCCGATTCCCATGTCAGCCATTCTGGCTGAGGATTCAAAGCCATCGTATGCTGCTCAAGACATGTACTTCAAAGCACTCCTTGACTCTCCGAGTCTGCTTTAGAGGTTCCCCCTTCGAGGCCTGCCGAGAAACCGGCGAGCTCCCTTGCCAGTTCTTTTAGGTATATGCCAATGTACAACTGCTAGAACTGGACTTGGCAAACCAGTAACGAGCCTTGGTAGCATTTTCAACCAAAAGCATCCAAGGTCCGGGCCTCCCTACCAGGGGGCACCAAGGAATGACTCTTTTGGCTCGAGTCACTGTATGGCGGACTAGACGACCATTGAATTGTGAGGGAGCTGGGTTTTTTGGAACCCCAGGCTTCGGCAGACTTAGTACATGGCTTTGAGCAGGCTGCTCACAATGGACACCGATGCTGGTATTTCCCACATACAGAGGAGGTGGCGCTTGAGGATCAGAAATACAGGCACTGTGAAGGCCTCCTTCAGAGGGGACTCGTATTGGAGGATTTCAAGTTCCTCCATCGGGGGGGGGGGGGGTCTTCCTCCACATCTGTCTTGAATGCGAGTGCTTTTGCCATATCCCGCACAAAGTTGAGGAAGGCAACGTCCTTGTATGGGGAATGGCACCAGGACTCCGGTAGAGACGGATCCGAGGGCATGTCTCGGTGTTGCCAGGTGTCTGGGGACTCCTCGTCCTCCCACTCTGACCCGAAGTCAGAGAAAGAATCCAAGGCTCCGCGGCTCCCATAGTCGGGTTCTAAGCCTGAAGGTCTGCGACCCCCAGGGGACCTGTGGTCCAAGCCACATGCACTCACCAGAGATGACTGGTGTCCCGAGAAACGGGACCGGAACCTCATCCGATGCCGATGGGTCTTTTGAGGCGGGTGGCGCTTGAGGATCGGTTTGATGACAGGGGAAGCCCTCAAGGTCGAGGGTCCAGTCGTCAGGGCATATGAACTGGAGGAACCGGACATCAACACCTGCTACTGTGCCAGGAGGGCAGTGATAATGTGCTCCAAGGCCACAGTTCTGGTCTCCATGGCAGATGGCTCTGCAGCCTTTGACGCGGGCACCGATGGCTCCGAGCCCAGCATCCATTCCGTTGAGGGGGAGTCCTCAGCCAGGATGGTCTCGGGGTTCAGAGGCCAGTGGCCCAAGGCTGACGACTCCTTCCAGGGCAACTTGTAAGGCTGCTTCCACTCCAACCCCTAGGACTCACACCGGGGACTGCAGGGCCTGCTGTGGGATTTACACACTTTTCCTGACCAATCCTCTGAGGTAGTCTTTGAGGTTTAAGCTCTTTTTGCAGTCCACCTCTGGAGGGTTCATCTCAGAGAAGCTGCAGGACTCCAAGGCAGCCTGGTACCAGAAGGGGCCCTGGAGCGTGGTGCTGCAAGGGATTCTACGCAGAGTTGGATCTGTGGAACAACTTCTCCTGCTGCAGTTGAAAGCTCTTGATGGCCTTTGCAGACATGGACTTGCACAGGTCTCAGCCAGAATTGTCATGGTCCGGCCGGAGGCAACAGAAGCAGCAGTCGTGAGGGTCATCACCTTATTGCATCAATCACATTTTTTGAAGCCACTGGAGGCCATGGGGAAAAACGGGTCCATGAACCCGGGCGAGAGTCCGAGTCCTACTGGCCAAAACGGGTGCTAAGCGCCAGTCGAGGTACACCTGGAGAAAAAACAAGAAAACAAACCCAAGGAGCAATGCCAAGGTGAGCTGGCTCGGGGGTGGGAAGAGGAATCAGTACACGTACTAGAAAGGATAATTTTAAGGTAAAAAGAGATACTTTTTTTCTGAGGAAACGGGACAGACGTCTGCTGGGCTCTGCGGAAAAAAGGAGATTGAGACAAAATGGTACCCTTGGGCGGGAAGGGTATCATGCATGTGTGGTACATCTCCCAAAGGCTTTCTTTGAAAGCTAGGGCTTCCACACGGGCTCCATCGGTGCTGACGTCACCCACATGTAAGGACCAACTTCCTGCTTGTTGCGGGAGAACAACAGATTTTGTTGATTTATCCTCACTGGCCAAATGTTTAAAAGGAAAGTCATTTGTAAGGTAGAATCAAAGCAATGGCTTCCACTTTACTTATTCTCTGAAGCTTTTGCATTTCATCTTTGTGAGCCACATAAATATTGCTAACCCTAGAGAGAATTGTAGATTTGAGTCTCCTCTACAACTGTATGCAATAAAGTCAGCCCTGCAATAACCTTTTTACTCCAAAATTTATAAAACTTACTTACTTACCTAGAGGAAAGTAACGAGGTGTGCCAGCATAAAGTTTCCCAAGTAACACCATCTTTAGACTCAAAGCTTGCATTCGATCTGCTGGACTCATGCTTATGCTGCCATTTAATTCTAAAAACAATAAGTGGGCATGAGTCTCTGTCCTTACATGTTACTGCTACAGGAAATAACAGAAAGGGTATGTGAGTGATTTTGATTTTTTAAAGTTATGAAAAGGTCTTTGGAAAAGCACAAATGTTTCAAACTGGTTAGGAAAGTCAAATAGAATATTGTAAGTGGAGCAGATTTTAATTGATAAAACACCAAACACATCATGAGGCAAAAAAACAAATCAAAATAGGTGTTTAATGAATAAACACAAAAGGAAAAATACTTCTAGTACTCTCACTGGCTTATTTAGTATTCTCCACTTAGTTTTTGTATGTTTTCTACATTGACAACTCCTAAGTGACACACACTTGATTCCACTGGGAAAAAGTACCCAATATCATTACCTTGACATAACACTGAAATATTCACCCACCATCCGTATAGCTACTCCAATAAATTTAGGAAAGTCTACTGTATGAATTACGCACTGAATGTCACAGTACTCTGCATAGTTAGACGGAATGTCCATATACTGTCCTCACTCCATCCCAGCACTATCTGAACAATACCAGGGCAAAAAATGCAAAGTGTACTGTTGAATCAGTGCAGACTCTTGGCGACCTAGCAGCCTCTGGGTTTTCTTGGCAAAGTGGGACCAGAAGTAAATTGCCAAGCCTTTCTTCCGAGGCAATAGAGAAAAAGTGCCTTGCCAAAGGCCACAAAGAATGCCAATGGAAATCGAACACTGGTTTCTTGGTTACCAGGCCACTGGCTTCTTGGTTACCAGGCCACTGCTCTAACCACCAGGCTACACCTCCACTCTCAGTACCAGGGCAGTCTGTAACAAACTGAAAAGGAAAGATCTTAACATACCCGATAATCTCCTTTCCTTGAATCCTGTTAGACCAATCCAGACAAGTGGGTTATGTCCCCCTGCTAGCAAGTGGAGACAGACTTGAGCAACATTCAGTAATGTCATTGCCTGATATATCCTCTGGTAATAGCACCGAGAAAAGTCAGTATGACACTTCCAAACAGTAGGCAAAACTGAAACAACTCAGATAGCATTACTAAACACACACATCCTTGTCACTAAGACTGATCAAGTATTTGGCTCTCTTACTATGAAAAGGTGGATCCAGCCCACAAGGCTGACTAGACCCTTCCGTGGCAGCTAGAACCCCCCTCAAACCTGCAGAAGAATCTCTCAGGCAGTAACATCGCTAACATGACCAAGAAGCAGAAGGCTTTCCAACCAGCAAATGGAGTCTTCCAGGGCAAGTCCTAGACTGGTTTAGCAGCATTCAAGGAAAGGAGATCATCAGGTATGTTAAAATCTCTTCTTCCTTATCCTGCTAGACCAATCCAAACAAGTGTGATATACCCAAGTCGTCAGGACTCAGGATGGGAGGAAGATGTCCAATAGGACAGAGTACCCTGCCAGAGAAATCATCTGAATAATCTCCAAGAATGCCCTGGGGGCCTCACAATTGTGATAAACTAAAGCCAAGAGGCTTATAACTGTCCCTGTGGACACCCACATAGACTCCACGCAAGAGGGCTGCATGAGTTGCAACTCACTCCTGAGCGCACTTACCAGGTAGGATGCACACTGCACCCAAAGATCTCCAGGGGTGAATGGGCAAGAGGACTTTACCTCTGTTGTCACTTCTGTCAGACTGCCAAAGATGGAGATAGTCCGACTGGCAAAAGGCATGAGAAATTATGATGAACTCTAGCAACATCCTCCACCCATCCACCAGATGCTGTGAGACATCTATTTGAAGACTCTTTTCTACGTAGTAAGGCAGGCCCACAATCCAGTCAGAATGAGAAAAAGAGGGAGGAAGCCTCATTGAAGAAAAAAGGACTGTGAAGGCTTCACTGTAAAAAGGAGCCATCCAAAGAAATAGAAAGGCATACTTGAAGCCAAGGGCCATAGCACAGACACCTTTTAAGAAGATGCCAGAGATGCTGGAAATAGATCATAAAGGATCAACCTCTCATGGAGAGCTCACACATCCGACGTTCTGGTCTCTTTTTTACTTTTTCATTTGATTTTTCCTTACTTTGTGGTATTGCCGCTTGCTTGGCTGGCCTAAGCCACCATTGCTTCTTTTGATTTTGCCTCTATGGTCTTCTCAAGCATGGAGAAACTACATAGCGATTTTAAAAAAATGTACTAAGTGGTAAAACACTATTTCTGCTACAGATAAGCAAAACTGGTGCTTGCCCAGTGTCAGCAAATGACCAGGAGGGGACTTAAAAACCACGAACAACAGAAATAAAACCTGTTTCTGTCAGACTCAGCTACTTCAGCACACTCTTTGGTGGCCTCAATATCATCATAGGCATCCATCTCATCTAATGGTTCCAATACCTCCTCGAAATCTAAACATAGCAGTAAACACAAACTCCACAGAGGCAAAAAAGTATTGAAGACCTTGGCATCTGACGCCGATTCATGGCATCGACACAGACTCCCCAACAGGGGAACTGGACTTGGTCCGGCCAGCAAAACAGCCCCAATGGGAGGATACTTCCTCCAAAGCATGAGAGGGGCTCTGGGATGCTGCAGAGGCATCATTCTCCGCTGAGCCCCTGGTTCTGGGACAGTGGTGCAAGGCTCCCCGTACAGGAAGATACCCAGACACTTCCAGTCTCCCTTAATCAGCGGGTGCTGGCTATTGAGTGAAATCTGGCTGCTATCCTGGTGGCAGTAATACTGGGGCCCTTGGGATCCAGAGACCTGATGCCCAACCTAGATGTCGGTGCATCACTGATAGAACTGGCACTGTCACAAGCTCTGGGGCCAACACCTACATTAGAGCTCATGGAACTGGCACTGTCACAAGCTCTGGGGCCAATACCTACATTAGAGCTCATGGATGAACCCGTGTTGGGACACCTCCTTTCGTACACCTCAGTACTGAGACACGATGTTTGCATCGGAATGTCCACATCTTACAAAGTACATTGAGTGTCGGTTCCGTAGGACTCCAGGACATTCCTTCGGAACCTTCACCACTGTATGAGCAACGCTGCTCATTGCCCAAGGATATGTCTTTTCAGGATTTCATCTGACACATGACGGCTGCACTCTCTGTGACGGTAACCACCGAGAATGAACAGAGAGCTGAAAAAGTTGAAATTCTTCAACACCTCTCGATGCCTAAGGAGGCTGCTACGCTACCAATACACAGTTATCCTTCAGGGTGTCATGCTCCATTTGTGAAAAGTTCCCTTGATGGTTACACTGATCAACAAGAGGCTAAACACACTCTATAGGGTTCCTTCTTGTCTAGGCTTTCAAAAGCCTCAACTACCATATCATTCTATGGTTGTGGTATCGTAAAATTAAGAGTTCTAAAAATCACTCCTCCGTTCCCCCAGGAAGGGAGTCGAGGACGCTCGATGCATTATGCTAGCATCCAGGAACAACTCTTATATGCTTTACATGGTATGTTTTTGAGGGATGTAGCTAAAGATCTGGCTGAGTTCTCCACCTTGTTGCCACCTGATAAGCAAGGTCCATATCAAGTCTTGGTCAATCATAGGCAAAATATCTCAAAAGTCCTCACTAGGGCTACATTTGATGCCTTTGAATCCACCAAGAGGGCAGCAGTAGTACGTACAGGAGCCAGGAGAATGGCCTGCTGCAAGCATCTGACCTTGAACAATGGATTTAAGATAAACTTGCTAACATTCCCTGTACAGGAGAGAATCTCTTTGGGAAGGGGTGGCGAGAAAAGGCTGATGAGATAGAGATGGATGATCTCACCCTAAAATGCCCATCTCAAAAGACAGCTGATCCAACTAAGAAGACAACTTCTTCCAAGAAGCCCTTCTACCCCAGGAAGAAAAGGTACTACCATTCCTTCCCACCTTATTCCTCATCAGCCTCAACAGCCACATCAGAAGCACCATGGGCCACATCAAAAGCCTCAACCAGCTCCACAGGCACATTCTGCAGATGGTTTTTGACTGCTTCCTGGAGGGCATAGCCAGCCTTCCCCCCTACAGGACCCCCTCCCCTCCAACACTGCAGGTAAGTTAGTCCACTTTGCCCACAGATGGCCCCTCACTGCGTCAGAACCCTGGACTCAGAGTCGTAAGCATGGGATACCAGCTCAATTTTCAGAATCTGCCCCCCCCACACACACACTTTCTTCATAGGGGAGTCCCCCATGGATCTTCTGCACTCCAGCCTGCTTCAACAGGAGATAATCACTCTGCTAGCGCAGGGAGTCATAGAGGAAGTTCCTTTAATGTGATAGACAGAAAAATTAAAGAATGTAGGTGCAAAATAGAAGTATGTTGCAAAATAACTTGGTATACATATATTCAAATAAGTTGTAGTACTTTAGTGCTAGCAGTAAATGTATTGTAATTAATTAATATTAGATTAGATAAGATAATTCTGTTCAGTAATTCTATATTGCCATTAGTAGTTATGCTTGTTTGCCATTGTGGGGGAATCAGAGGAGTATTGTAATGGTGAGTTTTGGTTCTGCAAATTATATATTACATGCACTGAATCCTATGGGCTGAATATGACGACTACTGTGAATGAAAGGAGGTCTGCAGTGCTACTCCTTTCATAGACACGTATCTAATGGTCAGTTCATTAACGCTTATACAAAACAATCAAAAAATTCTGCGTTAAATATAACAAAAAGGGAAATACATCCACATCAAATGCTGTTTGGGAGAAATTACTTTAATTTTGTTATCTTAACTGTATCAAATTTCTACCAGATGGTCTCAGAACTCTCAAGCTTCAATCCAAAAGACTCAAAGGTCAAACTGAAAGGGATAGAAACCAGATAACATCAACGACCACCAACGGTAGTTAACATTGATCAAGTTAAATAACCTGCTCTATATCAAAAATAATGTGCCACTTTGCTCGCTTTATTAAAGATTTCTTTCTCATCTTGACTGTTGCACTGAAGCAGGTATAAAACTTTCTTCTTAATACTGTTAAGAACACAACACTCCCAAAACAGACTCTTAAACTGATCCGTATTCCACACACATCCCGACGCCTCCCCCCCAGCGCCTTTGGAGCGTTTCTCCTAAACGGGTTCTTCAGGGGATTGATTCAGGGAATATCCTGGGATCACCTTGAAAACAAACACAAACAACGTGTATCACCCTCATCCATAAAAACATCAATTAAAAGACCTACCGTGGGACAACATCACACCAACAAATACTTACAAAAAACTGCTGCCCACGCCAAACCTCACAGAACCTTAGCTGCTTCCAGTCTTTCACCATACATTGAAAGCTAAGCAAAAAGACGCCGCGCATGCGGACTGGCAACAAATAACCAGGTTAAATACCTCAAACTCAAAAAGAGGCTACAAACCACCATAGTCATTAGAATTATCATCGACCAGAAGAACTCAAACAGACCCAGAAAACACACATGAGGCAAAGACAAACCTTATTATCCTGAAATACCCAAACAACCCTGAAACATACATCATCTCAAAGCACCAAATTACAGGCATGCCGTCCATTCTATCATGGCATTTAAACCATTCGGTGTTACCGTATTTAATTCATAGATCCATCGCTGCTCATGCTGAATCAGAACCTGATCCTGAGTCCGGTCTCCATAATTACGGGTGACCTGCTCTATGCAAAAACAAACTAGCTGTTCAAATTTATGCCCGCGATCCAAACAATGTTGGACAAGCGGAGCTGTGACCACTTTACAACGCAACCTACTATGATGTTCTCTCATACGTGTACGAAACACTCTAGTGGTTTTACCGATATAAAGAAGCTCACAAGGACATTTTATCACATAAATTACTCCTACGGAGCTGCATGTCGTTGAAGAAGATATAGCATACTTAACATGACGGTACCGGAACAGAGCCGTTTCAAGAGTGATCTCACAGATCCACATCGTCTGTGGCCCTTATCTCTTTCCAATCCACTCGACATCGGCAACACTGTGGGACTTACATATTCTTTTAAGTTACGATGTCTCTGCCACACGCACCGAAACTTTCTACCCTCCACACCGGTCAAAGTCGATAACACATTCTTATGATTTTGTACACTCCGCTGTATTACTCGGCTAAGGGGGGAAAATTTGGTAACAAGATTTATAGTGTCATCTTCACCCCCCACCCTACGACATGTAGGGGTCAACAATAAAGCTCTATTGTTATATAAAGCTCGTCGATACGCCCTCTTCACAACCTGTTCTGGATACCCCCTTTCCAAAAAACGTAATTGGAGTTGCTGCGACTGCAATTTAAAATCTCGATCACTAGAACAATTTCTGCGAAACCGCAGAAATTGTGAAAAGGGCAGCCCCTCTTTAAGAGCCTTCGGGTGGGCACTTTTATAGTGAAGGAGTGTGTTTATGTCAGTAGATTTCTTAAAGATCGATGTATCCCAATGGCCCCTCCCCCTGCGAATAGACACATCTAGATAAGTTATAGCTTCCTGATGATATACATAAGTAAATTTAATGTTTTCATCACAGTGGTTAAGCCATTGGAAAAACGCCATCAGAGACTGTTCAGGCCCCTGCCACAATAAAAAAACATCTATAAATCTCTTCCAAGTTTTAATATTAGAGGCAAAAGGGGAATCGTTCAACCAGCGCTTTTCAAAGCCTGCCATATAGAAGTTAGCTATAGAGGGGGCGCATGTCGCCCCCATAGCCACCCCCGATATTTGTTTGTATAGTTGACCTTCAAAAATGAAATAATTCTCAGAAATAGCTAGCTCAGCTAACCTCATGAGGAACCCTATCATCTCATTAGAAAGATCACCCCTGGCAGATAATGTCGCTTTCACAACATCTAAAGCTGCTGCTTGAGGGATACTAGTGTATAAAGACACTATATCCAACGTTACCAAAAATACATCCACCTTATCCACCTGGCTGTCAAGATTCTGCAACATATTAAGAAAACTGGTCGTATCTTTCAAATATGCCGGAATCCTAGATAGTGAAGGTCGCAAGAATGAATCTAGAAAAGTAGACAAGGGCTCAAGCACGCTCCCTCTTGTTGAAACTATAGGCCTACCCGGTGGTCAAAACAGATCTTTATGTATCTTGGGTAGAAGATAAAATTTAGCTATCGATGGGGAACGCACATTTAAATAACCGAATTCCTTCTTGGAAATCAATTTGTCCAAAAGAGCCACAGTAGTCATATCCTTAATCCGGACCTGTAACAACGATCCTGGATCTATAGTTAGACGCATATAAGTAGTCGAATCATCTAATTGTCTAACAGTTTCCTGTAAATAATCATCCCTTTTCAAGATCACTACCGCTCCCCCCTTATCAGCCCTTTTGATGACTATATAGAGACGATTGCGTAGGCTCTGCAAGGCTCTATTTTCTTCTACAGTCAACGCATGGTAAACTGTCAACTGGGACTCATAAGCTGCCTTCACGTCTCGCAACACAAGCTGCCTAAAAAGATCTATCTCCGGTGGAACTGGACCGGGGGGAACCACTGTGATGAAAACATTAAATTTACTTATGTATATCATCAGGAAGCTATAACTTATCTAGATGTGTCTATTCGCAGGGGGAGGGGGCCATTGGGATACATCGATCTTTAAGAAATCTACTGACAGAAACACACTCCTTCACTATAAAAGTGCCCACCCGAAGGCTCTTAAAGAGGGGCTGCCCTTTTCACAATTTCTGCGGTTTCGCAGAAATTGTTCTAGTGATCGAGATTTTAAATTGCAGTCGCAGCAACTCCAATTAAGTTTTTTGGAAAGGGGGTATCCAGAACAGGTTGTGAAGAGGGCGTATCGACGAGCTTTATATAACAATAGAGCTTTATTGTTGACCCCTACATGTCGTAGGGTGGGGGGTGAAGATGACACTATAAATCTTGTTACCAAATTTTCCCCCCTTAGCCGAGTAATACAGCAGAGTGTACAAAATCATAAGAATGTGTTATCGACTTTGACCGGTGTGGAGGGTAGAAAGTTTCGGTGCGTGTGGCAGAGACATCGTAACTTAAAAGAATATGTAAGTCCCACAGTGTTGCCGATGTCGAGTGGATTGGAAAGAGATAAGGGCCACAGACGATGTGGATCTTGTGAGATCTGTGAGATCACTCTTGAAACGGCTCTGTTCCGGTACTGTCATGTTAAGTATGCTATATCTTCTTCAACGACATGCAGCTCCGTAGGAGTAATTTATGTGATAAAATGTCCTTGTGAGCTTCTTTATATCGGTAAAACCACTAGAGTGTTTCGTACACGTATGAGAGAACATCATAGTAGGTTGCGTTGTAAAGTGGTCACAGCTCCGCTTGTCCAACATTGTTTGGATTGCGGGCATAAATTTGAACAGCTAGTTTGTTTTTGCATAGAGCAGGTCACCCGTAATTATGGAGACCGGACTCAGGATCAGGTTCTGATTCAGCATGAGCAGCGATGGATCTATGAATTAAATACGGTAACACCGAATGGTTTAAATGCCATGATAGAATGGGCGGCATGCCTGTAATTTGGTGCTTTGAGATGATGTATGTTTCAGGGTTGTTTGGGTATTTCAGGATAATAAGGTTTGTCTTTGCCTCATGTGTGTTTTCTGGGTCTGTTTGAGTTCTTCTGGTCGATGATAATTCTAATGACTATGGTGGTTTGTAGCCTCTTTTTGAGTTTGAGGTATTTAACCTGGTTATTTGTTGCCAGTCCGCATGCACGGCGTCTTTTTGCTTAGCTTTCAATGTATGGTGAAAGACTGGAAGCAGCTAAGGTTCTGTGAGATTTGGCGTGGGCAGCAGTTTTTTGTAAGTATTTGTTGGTGTGATGTTGTCCCACGGTAGGTCTTTTAATTGATGTTTTTATGGATGAGGGTGATACACGTTGTTTGTGTTTGTTTTCAAGGTGATCCCAGGATATTCCCTGAATCAATCCCCTGAAGAACCCGTTTAGGAGAAACGCTCCAAAGGCGCTGGGGGGGAGGCGTCAGGATGTGTGTGGAATACGGATCAGTTTAAGAGTCTGTTTTGGGAGTGTTGTGTTCTTAACAGTATTAAGAATAAAGTTTTATACCTGCTTCAGTGCAACGGTCAAGATGAGAAAGAAATCTTTAATAAAGCGAGCAAAGTGGCACATTATTTTTTATATAGAGCAGGTTATTTAACTTGATCAATGTTAACTACCGTTGGTGGTCGTTGATGTTATCTGGTTTCTATCCCTTTCAGTTTGACCTTTGAGTCTTTTGGATTGAAGCTTGAGAGTTCTGAGACCATCTGGTAGAAATTTGATACAGTTAAGATAACAAAATTAAAGTAATTTCTCCCAAACAGCGTTTGATGTGGATGTATTTCCCTTTTTGTTATATTTAACGCAGAATTTTTTGACTCCTTTCATAGAAGCAAGGATCAGCGATTCCACACTGCTACAGAAAGATATATATGCAGCCATGAAGCTGGGTAGACAGTCACTGAAACAGTCCTAGGTATGCATAGCACAGTACAGAGTGAAAAAGAAAATGTTGCAGGAGAACTTACAGTTGTCACTAGTGTCGTGATGTGAATGTAAGCACTTCTTATTCCAGGGACTGCCCTACCAGTACTGTGTTCTACCTTTTGGACTCACATTTTTACCAAGAGTTTACAAAGTATCTGGCAGTAGTAGCACCCCCTACCTCTGCACACTGGGCATCTTCATCTTCTCTTAAACGATTAGCTTGTCAAGGCGACTCCACTCATGTATTGACCACATCTCTTGAGCGCACCATCTTGGTGCTTCAGAATTTAGGCTTTGTGGTCAACTACCCAAAATCCCATCTCACTCCAACTCAAAAACTAGAGTTCACTGGGATGCTTCTGGACATTACACAAGCTCAGGCATTTCTTCCAGTAGACCGGCTCCATCATCTCATCGAGCTAGCAAATCACTGCCAAAGCCAGACCTGCATCAGGGCAAGGGAAATGCTCTGCCTCTTGGGACACATGGCCTCGACAGTCCACGTCGTCCCATATGCTCAACTTCACATGCGTCAAGTGCCATGGACTCTCCACTCGATGGAAATAGTCAACAGGTCGTCTCATGGACAAGATCACCATCACTCCTCAACTTGTAGACTCCCTCAAGTGGTGGTGCACCCCTCAAAATCTTCTCATCGGGTTACCTTTTTGGATGTTTGCATCGCAGTGTACCCTGACAGCAGATTCTTCCAAACAGGGCTGGGAGGCTCACCTCGAGGGCCTGATTATGCAAGGCCTCTGGTTTACCCAGGGAAACTTCTTACCACATCAACCTCATGGAACTCAAAGCAATTGTCAATGCCCTTCGGGTCCTCGGTCCTCAGTTGACCGGACAATCTGTATTCATTCAGACTGATAACCAAGTAGCCATATTTTACATAAACAAACAAGGGGGAACCAGATCATGCCTCCTTTGCAGGGAGGCGATCCGCCTCTGGGCCTTTGCAGTCTCTCATCAGATGTTTCTTCGAGCTCTTTACCTGCCAGGAGCTGAAAGTGCTAGCAAACAATCTGAGTTGAGTCCTTTGAACCACACGAATGGACTCTCCATCGAGAAACAGCGCATCACAATTTCCAATTATGGGGAACTCCCATACTTTGCTACTTTAATGAATGCCCAGCTTCCTCAATTCTGCTCCAGGATCCAGTCTCCACAGAGCCAGGCCTGGGATGCTTTTCTCATTCATTGGGGGCAGGGACTGCTTAATTCAGTCCCACCCATTCCATTGATACCAAAGACCCTCTTCAAGTTGCAATTAGAAATGGAAAGGTTGATTTTCACTACCCCATTCTGGCCACATCAACCGTGGTTTCTCCTGCTCCTTCTTCTAATACAACACAAACCTCTCAGTCTGGGATACGCGCCCAATCTCCTCTCGCAGGCCAAGGCTTGCTCATTCACCCCAATCAGAGCATGCTCTGTCTGCTGAAAGCCTAGTCTTATCGCACCTAGACTTCCAGATGAAGTTAAAAATATCCTCCTGGCATCTAGAAAAGATGCCACTCGATGCACTTACACATTCAAATGGTGTAGGTTTTCTCTCTGGTGCACCCAGATAGCTCTCAGACAATTTACTTGCCCAGTGGGGCCTCTCCTCCAATATCTTCTCCATCTCTCTATGATAGGACTAAAAACAAATTCAGTTCGAGTCCACCTTAGTGCCATTGCAGCCTCTCACCATCCAATCTGCGGACAGCCTATATCCATCTGTTTATCCTCTGGTAGCATGCTTCATGCACAGTCTTCTCCTAACTAGGCCACCAATCAGACTACCTCCAAGTAGACTGGAACCTCGATGTTGTTCTAGCTCAGCTGCTCAAACCTCCCTTTGAACCTCTCACCACAGTTTCAATGAAGTTCCTCACTTGGAAGGTTGCTGCCTTGATTGCGCTCACATTGGCTCACCGTGTCAGTGAATTACAAGTTCTAGTGAATTATGCTCCTTACACATGCTTCCACCATGATAGGGTGGTCCTCCAGACCCATCCTCGGTTCCTTTCAAAGGGGGTCTCTCCTTTCCACCTTAATCAGTCTGTTTCTCTTCCTAACTTTTTTTCCAAGACCTCATTCTTCTCAAGCCGAAGCAACACTGCATACCCTGAATTGCAAAAGAGCTTTACCCTAAATCTTTGGACAGAACTAAAGCCCGTTGACAGTCTAAATAGTTTTTTGTATTGATTGATCCTAGTCACTTGGGCCTACCAGTAACAAAGTGTACTCTTTCCAACTGGATTGCAAACTGCATTTCCTTTGCTTATGCGCAGGCTGGACTTTCCCCTAGAGGGTCACTTCACAGCTCATAACAGTCCCAGCCATGGCCGCCAGTGTTACCCATCTACGTTCCGTCTCTATCTCTGAGATCTGCCAAGCTGACACATGCTTTTCCATTCATACTTTTGCTGCCCATTACTGTCTAGACAAGGAATCCAGAAGGGAGACAAACTCTGGCCAAGCCTTTCCTTGGCACCTTTTTTGGACTTTACACCTCCTTCCCCCCAAACCTCTTTTCCTGCTGGCTACCTGAGCGGAGAGTATGCTCAAGGGGCTGAGTCTCACGAATCCATATTCTACCCTTGTTGCGGTTCGGGGTTTCTTTCCCTATCTGTTGCACCTTCCTCCTCCTCTGACATCTACTGTAGCCGGAAGCTAGTGAGTCCCATATATGACGACTGCATTCCTGCTTGTTCTTGGAGATAGCGCAGTTACTCACCTGTAACAGGTGATTTCCAGGAACAGCAGTAATCAATCTTCACAACCCACTCTCCTCCCCTGGGAGTTGTAGAAGGGTTTTTTTTTTTTTTTTCTTCCTCTGAGTGCTATACCTTACTGAGAAGAATAGCTGGGAAGGTGGGTATGCATGCATGGAGGGATGCTCCCAAAAACATCCTATTGGATGCTGGGGAGTGTTCCCGTACGGGCTCAGTCTGTACAGACGTCACCCATATGCAAAGACTGATTCCTGCTGCTCCCAGAGATCACCTGTTGCGGGTAAGTAACTAGGCTTTCAAGTCATACTTTAATCACAAAGGAAATCTAGGATCCACGATGAGGAAATAAAGCAGATGCCTAGTGAAAGAAAGTGCAGATACAATCCAATAGTACAGCTTTAAATTCTTTGTTGCATATACAACAGAAACTTATAAACCTTCATCACAGCTTCAACTTATCAAGAAATATTCTAAAATGCTTGGGTTCAAACAAAGCATAGCAACTACCTCAATAAGAAAGGTGATATTTTACTTACCAGATAATGTCCTTTCCTTGAGTCCTGCCAGTGGGTTGTGTTCCCCTATCAGCAGAGGTGGAGACCGAGAAATCCAAAGGTTATGATGATGTCATCATATACTTTATCTAGAGCAGCTAGAGGGCATACTATCTCAGTATTCTTACCCAAGCCATAGATAAGAACCCCTGGCTGCACAAGCCCCAATGAGGGTAACAAGGACTAACAGTACAAAGAATGGAACTATATACAAAACATCCAGCAGGCAGGTGGTCAACCAAAAGGAGTGTAATTTGCAGGGATAAACTACAGGAAATAACCTATCATGACAGATCATAGTAAAGCATATCAGCTCAGAGCAGATCATAACTTGTCATAAGAGAATATAGCAGATCAGATCATAAAAGATACCAGGGGTAGCCACTGGACTGGCCTAGCAGGACTCAAGGAAAGGACATTATCCTGTAAATAAAATGTCACCTTACATATCATCCTGCTAGGCCTATCCAGACAAGTGGGATGTACTAAAGCTATGCTTTCACTGGGCAGAAAGGAGACACGGCAGACTTCAAGATATCTGCACCAAAGGCCATGTCCGCTCAAGCATGGACATCCAATCAGTAATGCTTGAGAAATGTGGAAAGCGATCACCACACCGCCACCTGACAGATGTCTATGGGAGTGACCTAATTGCGATCCACCCAAGAAGAAGCCTGAGCCCATGTACAATGCGCATGCAAACTCTCCAGGAAAGGCTGAGCAGATCGTCAAAAAAAAAAAAAAAAAAAAAGGCAATTTCAAGGAACAAATCTTTGACTGTAGCTCTCAAGGACTCAAAACAGTTTATTTATTTTTACATTTCTTATATACCGCCTTTCAAGGTATCAAGGCGGTTTACATTGAACAAACTGAAATTACATTGAACAGGGCATTATAACTTGGATACAATCCAATAGCACAGCTTTAAATTCTTTGTTGCATATACAACAGAAACTTATAAACCTTCATCACAGCTTCAACTTATCAAGAAATATTCTAAAATGCTTGGGTTCAAACAAAGCGTAGCAACCTCCTCAATAAGAAAGGTGATACAGTTCAGCCATCAAGGCCCAAAGAATCAAACAGATCCCAAGAAGAAACCAGAGTGTAGGGGAAGATGGAAGTGCCCAACTCTGCAGAGAAACTGGACCACATCCAGGTGTGAGGCTAGAAGAGCTCTGCCACCAGCCCTCTTAAACAAACCGAGGCTGCCACCTGAACACTCAGCTAACTGAGGGAAAGGCCCTTGTCAAAGCCATCCTGGAGGAAGGAAAGCAGCAGTCCAAATAGAATAAGCAACTACACCCGCAAAGAGCAACACTGGACCCAAGAAACAGGGTGTGAAACCACCATGGACATGTTTAAAAACCTTAATTGGAATGTATAAGGGTCCCTCCCTACAGACTGTGTTTTGGTGGAACAGAGACTTCGTCAGGAAATTGGGACCTTAGTTAAGACACATAAAAATACAACATTTTAAAATAAAACAAAGAAGAATAAGACATCATACAATTAAAATAAAGGCATGCTGATTAAAAGTATTAATAATAATAACAGGTTAAAAGACAGAGAAATGTACAAACATAATATCAATGATTATATATAAATAAATGAATATAAATAAAATATAACCAAGGAGTGCATATTAAGAATGGAGGAGGAGTGGGGGGGAGACATATGGAATATTTCTTGGAAAATGTGAATATATATGCGCAGCCAAAAAAATATTAAATTGCATCATCATAAAATAATATATTGAGAATAAAAGCGTGTTGATGAAAAATACTATTACTAAAAGGATTAAAAGAGGAAGAAACAACATAACAAGTAACCCGAGTATAAATAAAATAAGGCATGCCTGAGGGGAATCATTTTGGCCACACAGTAGTCTAACAGTGAAGAAGCATGCATATCTTCACGAATGTTCCTCTGAGTAAGGTGAACCAAATCCTCCCAATCAGCATAGTTACTCACCTATAACAGGTATTCTCTGTAGAGAGCAGGAATCAGCTATCACGTATGGGTGATATCGGCGCCAAAGGAGCCCAGCGATAGCTTCTGCCCAGCTATCAAAGAAAGCCTTTGGGAGCTGCACCATGCATGTGTGGTCCCCTTCCCACCCAAGGATGCTATCTTGTCCCAGTAGGATGATATAGCTCAAAGGCAAAAAATGACAAAAAGCAACTCCACAGGGAGGAGGGAGGGTTGTGAGGACTGAATCCTGCTGTCCTCGGAAAACACTTGTTACAGGTGAGTAACCGCTATCTCCAGGAACAAGCAAGAATGTAGTCTTCACATATCGGTATCGTCGGTACCGAAGGAACCTGCGTGGGAACGCTCCCCAGCGTCCAACAGGAACGCTTTTGGGAGCATTCTTCAGCACATGCACGCTGCCTTCCCGCCTTTCCAACTGTCCCTCTTCAGTTCTTCGTTTTCCGTGGAGCCAACAGGGGACATACCCTGTCATTGCAGAAAATTTCTTCTTTAAACTTGTTTTCTTGGGGTCACGCCTGCCTCCGCACGACACCTACTGGTACCACCGGTTCTTTCTTTCTTCTTTTCTAAAAAAAAAACAACCCCCCCCCCCCAAAAAAACCCCCTCTATATATATATATATATATATATATATATATATATATATAAGGTTTTTTTTGGAACCGTTTCTCTTCATAAACATTTTCTTTTGGTGCTAGGCACCATTTTGGGCATTAGGCCCCATTTTTCCCAAAAGATGGAAAAACCAGCTAGTGGTTTTAAAAAATGTACTATGTGTGGCGGTACCATCTCCATCACCAATACCCATGACTGGTGTCTAAAATGTTTAGGCCCTGACCATTCTCCATCTGAGTGTTCCTCTTGTATGGGGATGACTAAAAGAGGAAGACAGAACCGAGCTGCAAAGCTCAGTACCCTTTTCTTCGGATACCAGGTCCACTGCATCAACGTCTTCAAAAGCCTCATCTTCCTCCCATGGATCTCAGGTAACTAAACATAAGAGCCGGTCCTCAAAGGGTAGCTCTCCTTCAAAGCATCGAGAGGCCATTGGCATTGCCCTTGAGGAAACTACACCGGCAAAACAACCATGGCGGGAGGCTTCGGCCTCCAAAGCATCAACGGGGCTCCAGGATGTTCGAGGTTTGGACCTCGGCAGAACTACTGGTGCCATGCTCAGGGGTTCCGGCCGCTTTTACCGGTACCGATACCTAGGAATTGGCAGCATCGATAGACCAGAGATTCCTCGCTATCGAACGCAGTCTTGCAGCTCTCCTTGCAGCTGTGGTACCGTTGACACTGGTGGTTCAACAGGCACTGGTACCGACACCAGTACCGATACCGGTACCAGCACTAACGGTACCGGTCCCGGTGGGAATCCTTCCCATGCCGACTTTTTCTGTCATCGAGAGATCAGGACCGGAACAATTCGTTACCGACTTTGATCGATACCGAGACCGTGCTTTGCATGAACATCGGGATCAGAGATAATCCTCCGATTCCGATGACTCTGATAATTCTGCTGGTACCAGAGTGTTTCTCCTGGAAGACTCCTCTTCTCCCCAACTCAGAACGTCTCCTCCAGAAGACGTGTCAGGATTTTATTTGTGATGTGGCCCGAGGCCTTTCTATCACAGTAGCTCCTAAAAAAGAATCTAGAGCAAAGGAATTGGAAATTCTCCAATACCCTAAGGCTCCCAATGAGGCAGCCACTCTGCCCATTCATGAAATTCTTAACGATTTGATGCTCAGAATGTGGGAGACACCTTTGACCACATCTCATTCTAGGAGACTCAATACCATGTATCGAGTTACACCATGTCCTGGTTTTCAAAAGACTCAGCTGCCACACCATTCAATGGTACTGGAGCCAGCCATGCGTAGGATGAAAAGTGCAAAGAGACATGCATCCAATTCTCCAGGTCATGAATGCAGGACTCTTGACGCTTTTGGGCGAACTTTTCAGGCTTCCATGCTTTCAGCTAGGATCACCTCATATTTTATATATGGGAATGTTCCTCAAAGAGGTCACAGGAGATTTGGAGCTTATGAGCCCCCTTCTCCCTGAGGACAAACGACAGGACTTTCTTACTCTTGTCAAGCATGCTCAAGATGTCTCCAAGTTTGTAAACTGTGCATGCCTTTGACTGCTTTGAATGCATCAGCAGAACCTCTGCTATTGCCATTGGTGCACGACGGATTGCCTGGCTTCAGGCATCAGACTTGGAGATTTGGGTACAGGATAAATTGGAAAACATCCCTTGCACAGGAGAAAACCTCTTTGGCAAGAATTGGCAGGAGAAGGCTAATGAGATAAATGCTGACAATATCACTTTAGATAGATTGTCAAAATCTACAGCCACTCCAGCCAAAAAGAAACCCTATAAAAAAAACCTTTTTCAGCAAAAAGAGCAGGTTTTATCTGTCCTATACCCAGCAAGGGCAAGCTCAGAGTCAAGTTGCCCAGAAGGGTCAACAACAACAATCCAGACAAAAGAAGCCAAAAGACCTTAGAGCTCAACCAGCTCCACAGGCCCAGCCCCCTCAAGGGCTTTGACTCCTTCATAGAGAACTTAGCCTTCCTGCCTCTGGAAGGTCCAGAACCCCTAAACATTCCAGGCAGGTTGTGTCATTTTGCCAACAGATGGCACCAAATAACAACAGAAAACTGGACTCTGTCCATTGTGGGAGAGGGGTACAAGCTTCATTTTCACAGTATGCCTCCTCCTACAATCATAAGAGTTCAATTCCCAAACCTCTACAGGCAATCTACTGGATCAAGAGGTCTCAACACTCCTTGCGCAAGGAGCAATAGAGAAGTTGCCAATTCTTCAACAGGATGCAGGGTTCTACTACCCCTATTTTCTTATTCCAAAGAAAACAGGAGGACACAGACCCATTCTAGACCTCAGAGAATTGAAAAAATATCTGTTCCGAGAAAAGTTCAAAATGATTTCTCTGGGAACTCTTCTGCCATACTTTCAAAGTCAGGATTGGCTTTGTTCTCTAGATCTAAAGGATGCATATACTCACATTCTGATCCATCCAGATCACAGGAAATTCTTACGATTCCTTTTCAAGGGAAAACATTTCCAATACAGGGTTCTTCCCTTTGGTCTGGCTTCGGCATAGAGTATTCACGAAATGCATGGCAGTAGCAGCTGAATTTCTGCGAACCCTGGGGATATTCGTCTTCCCTTACTTGGACGACTGGCTCATTCAAGCCGCCACGGTTCCAGAAGCCAGCTCTGCACTGTCTCGCACAATGCGAATCTGTCAATATTTGGGATTGGTCATAAACCTCCCAAAATCTCAACTTGCTCCGCCTCAGTCCCTAGAGTTCATAGAAGCTCGTCTAGATAGCATACAGTCAAGGGCTTCTCTCCCACAACCCCGCTGTCTTCGTATAACGCAGCTAGCTTCTCAAGCAGCGGTGAAGTCTTCCCTAACTGCTCGAGAACTACTACAACTATTGGGACATCTGGCATCCACGGTTCACGTGGTTCCCTACGCTCGCCTTCATATGCGAGCAGCCCAGTGGATCCTATCCACACAGTGGACACAGGCCGTCTGTCGGACAAGATATCAAACTCACGACGGCTAATCTTGTCCCTACAATGGTGGCAATCACTGGAAAATCTTCTAGTGGAGTCTCCTTTCCAGCAACCCCTATTCCAGGCCACCCTAACAGATGCCACAGGTGGGATGGAGAGCACACCTGCATCATTCTCTCTACCCAAGGTACCTAAACTCCACAGGAGGCTTGTCTTCACATAAACCTCCTGGAACTCAGAGCAATCTATCTAGCTTTTTGAGTATGCCATGCCCAACTCAGCTACAAGACAGTCCTAGTCCAAACGGACAATCAAGTAGCTATGTTCTATGTGAACAAGCAGGGGGGGGGGGGAACAGGCTCTCTGTTACGCAACAAAGCTTTACGACTATGGGCCCTCGCCAGAGAGCATCAAAATCACCTTCTCGTGGTGTATCTTCCAGGCATTCAAAACCTTTGAGCAGACAAACTCAGCCGAATACTGCTGCCTCATGAATGGTCTCTCCACCTAGACCAGGTGGCCAAGATATTTCAGATCTGGGGAACCCCTGACATAGACCTATTTGCAAGTCCACTGAATGCCAAACTTCCCCAGTTCTGTTCCAGGATTCCGGCTCAAAATTGCCAAGCAAGGGACGCCTTCCTTCTTCACTGGGGTCACGACTTCCTCTATGCCTTCCCACCGATTCCCCTCATTCCCTAAACACTCTTCAAGCTTCAGAGAGACAGAGGTTGTATGATCCTCATAGCGCCACGGTGGCCACGCCAAACGTGGTATCCCCTGCTTCTACATCTCTCTCAAGCTGCACCTCTGGAGTTAGCCTATGCTCCAGATCTCCTCTCCCAAGAGAACGGGATGCTATGGCACCTGAATCCCCAGTCCCTGCATCTCAGGGCCTGGTTGCTGAAAGTTTAGACCTTCAGGACCTCAACCTTTCCCAACTGGTAAAGGATATCCCTTCAGGCTTCTAGAAAACCTTCCACAAGACGCTCTTACGCCTTCAAGTGGAACGTTTTACTATATGGTGTTTACAGAAAGAGTTAAACCCCCTTATGATAACTTTGGAAAGCGTAGTTACTCACCTGTAACAGGTGATCTCCGAGAACAGCAGGAATTTAGTCTTCACATATGGGTATTGTCGGCAGCAACGGAGCCTATGCGGGAACGCTCCCTAGCGTCCAACAGGAAAGCTTTTGGGAGCATCCCTCAGCACATGCGCACTGCCTTCCCGCCTTTCCAACTGTCCCTCTTCAGTTAAGTTTGTAGCTGAGTGAAAGGATAGAGGGAGAGAGGAAAGAGACAGAGAGACAACTCCTAGGGGAGGTGGGTGGGTTGTGAAGACTAAATTCCTGCTGTTCCCGGAGATCACCTGTTACAGGTAAGTAACTATGCTATCTCCAGGAACAAGCAGGAATGTAGTCTTCACATATGGGGACTCCCTAGCTCAAGATGCCAGGGAGATAGCCCCAGGAAGGTGCCACCCTGGAAAGGTGGAAATCCTTCCTCCCATGGATCTCTGGCATTCCACCAGGGTTGGTGGGTAGGAGTTGAATTAGGTCTGAAAGAGATTTTGAAGAACAGCCTGGCCAAAGAAGGCATCCCGGACGGGAGGCTTTATCTAGGCAATAGTGGGTACTGAAGCCCAGGTGGCTGCTCGACAGATGTCATCGATAGACACAGAGTGAAGGTTAGCATAGAGGCTGACATGGCTCTCACATTATCAGCTATGACATGGCCTTGAAGAGGAAAGCACAGTTACTTACCTGTAACAGGTGATCTCTGGGAACAGCAGGAATAAGTCTTCACATATGGGTACGTCGGTACCGACGGAGCCTGCGCGGGAACGCTCCCAGCTTCCCAAAAAGGAAAGCTTTTGGGAGCATCCCACAGCGCCTGCGAACTACCTTCCCGCCTTTCCTAACCGCCTCTCCTCAGTTCGAGTTTAAAGCTGAGACAATAGAGAGAGAGAGGAAAGGAAAGATAGATAGAGAGATACAACTCCTAAAGGAGGTGGGAGGGTTGTGAAGACTTATTCCTGCTGTTCCCAGAGATCACCTGTTACAGGTAAGTAACTGTGCTATCTCCAGGAACAAGCAGGAATGAGTCTTCACATATGGGGACTCCCTAGCTAAAGATGCCTGGGAGATCCCAAGGATATAAGACCCTGGGAAGGGTTCTACGTCCTCCTATGGATCTCAGGCATCCATCCAGGGAAGGAGGGTAGGCGTTGTTTAAGAATGGAACAGGTGTTTGAGGACAGCCTGACCAAACAAGGCATCCCGGCAGGAGTCCTTGTCCAAGCAGTAATGGGCTGTGAAGGTATGAACCGAGGCCCAGGTGGCTGCTCGACAGATCTGGTCGATGGACACAGTATTTAGATGAGCCATAGAGGTGGCCATGGCCCTCACATTATGAGCTGTGACATGGCTCTCCAGAGAAAGGTTCTTACTCTGGTAGGCGAAAGAAATACACTGAGCAATCCAATTGGACAGTGTCCTCTTAGAGACTGGAAGTCCCAAATGAGAAGGATCAAAAGCAACAAAGAGCTGGGAAGACTTTCTATGTTGCTGTGTCCTTTGTAAGTAAAAGGCAAGAGCTCTTTTACAATCCAGAGTATGAAGATTCTTCTCTGCACTGGATGCATGGGAGCTGAAAAAAGACAGGTAAATATACCTCTTGATTAAGATGAAAAGGTGAGACCACTTTAGGCATAAAGTGTGGATTTGTCCTAAGGACTACCTTATCATGATGGAACTTGGTATAAGGTGGATTAGCCACTAAGGCCTGTAGCTCACTGATGCAGCGAGCTGAGGTGATTGCAATAAGGAAAATAACTTTCCAAGAAAGGAATTTCAAGGAGGTGGTGGCTAAGGGTTCAAAAGGAGGCTTCATAAGCTGACCAAGAACCATATTTAAATTCCATGACACCGGAGGAGGCCTAATGGGAGGTTTAGTTAAAGTTAGGCCTCTCATGAATCTTGCAATGAGAGGATGAGAGGATGAGAGGAAATAGGTTGTCCATTGATAGGCTTAAGGGATGCGGATGACATCATGTTATACTCGCCATTTGATGTGTCCAACCCGGATTATAGCAACATCTGTCGTTGCCTCTCTGAAGCTGAGCTGTGGCTGAAATCAATGAATATGAATATTAATTTTTAAAAAAACAGAAGTTCTATTCATAACAAGAAACACAAGCTTCACTCCCCCACTTGAAATCAACATTGGAAATAACTCTCTCCCAGTCAAAGATGAGATCAAATATTTAGGAGTCACGCTGGATAAGACCCTCAGCCTCACTAAACATATAAAACAATCTGTAAAAACAATATACTTCAAATTAAGGACGATCCAACAACTTAGACCATTGATAGATAACACTGATTTCAGAACCATAGTACAAACACTTATTACACCACATTTAGACTACTGTAATGGTATTCTTCAAGGGACCTCTAAGAAAAATATTCACACACTTCAATTAGCCCAAAATGTCACCGCAAGGATTATCCATAAAGCGAAACGTTCGGATCATATATCTCCGATTCTCTACACTCTCCATTGGTTACCCGTCTCATGCAGAATCATCTACAAGACCTTAGTCAATACATTTAAGATCTTTAATAACATAGCTCCATCCTTCTTATCTACACTCATCAACATCCCACATGAAAATAGATCAAGACGAAAAATAAACCTTCACACGTTACAAGTCCCTGATTCTATCCGAAAGACAAGTCAGAAGACAAGCAACACAGCTTTCTCATACTTCGCTCCTACATTATGGAACAACCTCCCGACTGAAATCAGAGAAATCAAGGACCTTCAATTATTTAGAAAAAACCTAAAAACCCATCTATTCACTCTGCACTACAATAACCTTCACATTGAAGATAATCCTAACACTGAGAAAAACACCGATCATCAGTCACTCAATGACCCTACCTAGACAAGCATAAAATCTTTCCCACACATTTCACATTGCTCACCTAGTTTAAGCTTACTCTTTGAAAGCAATTACTTGTCGCTAATGTGAATAACTGTAATATAATGTAAATATATTTATTATAATATATTATAATATATTATATATAATATATTATTATATATTATATATATATTATAATATATTATATATTTATATATAATAAATATATCCCTTTACTGTTGATATACTGTTGGTAGTATTTTTGAAACTTTATCTAATTCTTACCCAGTTCAAATGTTCCTACCTCTCCTACTATCTCCTGGTATCTATAAGTTACAATTAATAGTTGAATGTTCATTGTTCTAAATCTGTTCTATGTAAAATAATAGTACTCCATTATTAAAGTTTATGTTACCTGTAAACCGCCACTGATCTCTGGAAGTGGCGGTATAGAAAAGATGTATAAATAAATAAATAAATAAATGCTGCGATAGCACTCAAATGGACTCTTACTGAATTCGTCTTAAGGCCTGTATTGGAAAGATGCAGGAGATAGTCTAATAGAGAATTTAAAGGTAGTGCTAGAGGGTCGAGACCCTTTTCAGCACACCAAATGGAAAATCTTTTCCATTTAAAAGCATAGGAACGCCTAGTGGAAGGTTTTCTGGAAGCATGGAGGATATCCTTCACTTGTTGAGAAAGATTATAGTCTTGAAGGTCTAGGCCTTCAGTAACCAAGCTCTGAGGTGAAGGGACTTGGGGTTTGGGTGCCACAAAGTCCCTTCCTTCTGGGACAGAAGGTCTGGAGCAGCTCCCAAGTCCAGGGAGGGGGCTTGGGAGAGATGCAGAAGTAGAGGGTACCACACTTGGCGTGGCCAGCGTGGAGCTATGAGGATCATAGATCCTTGATCCCTCTGGAGTTTGAACAGAGTCTTGGAAATCAATGGAATGGGTGGAAAGGCATACAGGAAGCCCTGACCCCAATGAAGGAGGAAGGCATCCTTGGCCTGAACTCCCTGACACGGAATTCTGGAACAGAACCGGGGAAGTTTGGCATTCCACGGATTTGCAAAGAGGTCTATGTCCGGGGTTCCCCATTCTTGGAAGATTCTGAGTACCTGATCCATGTGCAGGGACCATTCGTGTCGGAGCAGAACTCGACTGAGTCTGTCTGCCCAAGAGTTTTGGATTTCTGGGAGGTATACTGCCAGGAGATGGATTTGATGCTCTCTGGCAAAGGCCCACAATCTTAAAGCTTCGTTGCAAAGCGACAGAGAGCCAGTTCCTCCTTGCTTGTTTATGGAAAACATGGCTACTTGATTGTCCGTATGAATGAGGACTGTCTTTGTAGCTGAGCAGGGTATGAAAGACCTTGAGAGCTAGAAAGACTGCTCGAAGCTCCAAGTGGTTGATATGCAGAAAGGTCTCCTGTGGAGACCAAGTGCCTTGAGTGGAGAGGTCTTGTAGATGAGCTCCCCAACCTGTTTGGGAGGCATCTGTTGTGAGGGTTGCTTGGGGCAACAACTGTTGGAAGGGGGACCACAGCAACAGATTTTGAGTGGACATCCACCATTGGAGAGACCAAAAGAGACTTTTGGAGGTTTCTATTTGGTCTGAGAGAGCTCCTGATGCTTGAGTCCACTGTGTGGACAAAGTCCATTGGGCTGAGTCCACTGTGTGGACAACGTTCACTGGGCTGCTCTCATGTGTAGGCGAGCATAGGGTACCACATGTACTGTGGAAGCCATATGGCCTAGCAGTTGTAGCATCTCCCGAGCAGTTAAGTGGCTCTTTGACTGAATCTGGGAGGCTAACTGCACTAGACGTTGGCAATGGGCCTGAGGAAGGTAGGCCCTTGCAGTGGTGGTGTCCAACCAGACCCCTATGAATTCTAGGGACTGAGTAGGGGTGAGCTGAGATTTTGGGAGGTTTACCACAAGTCCCAGATACTGCAGGATGCGTCTTGTGCGGTTCAAGGAAATCTGGGCCTCTGACTGAGATGGAGCTCGGATGAGTCAGTCGTCCAGGTATGGGAATACAAAAATTCCCAGAGTGCGTAGAAATGCAGCTACTGTTGCCATGCATTTGGTAAACACTCTTGGGGCAGAGGCCAGACCAAAAGGAAGCACCCTGTACTGATAATGTTTTCCTTGGAAAAGAAAACGGAGGAATCTTCTGTGAGATGGATGGATGAGGACATGTGTGTACGCATCCTTGAGATCTAGAGAACAAAGCCAGTCCTGACTTTGAAGGTATGGAAGGAGAGTGCCCAAAGAAAGCATCTTGAACTTCACCTTGCATAGAAATTTGTTCAATTCCCTGAGATTTAATATGGGCCTGTATCCCCCTGTCTTCTTTGGAATTAGAAAACAGGGGGAGTAAAACCCTGACCCCTGCTGAAGAAGGGGAACTTCTTCTATTGCCCCTTGGGCAAGAAGGGTAGCTACTTCTTGACCTAGAAGGTCGAGAAGAGATGTGGGAGAATTGAAGTGTCAAACCATGGTGTGGGGAGGAAGGTCTGAGAAATGGAGTTTGTAACCCTCTCATGATGGAGAGGGTCCATTGCTCTGATGTAATTTGCTCCCATCTGGGAGCAAAATGAGCTAACCTTCCTGGAATGGTGAGAGGTTCTGGCTGTTTTAAAGCCAGAAAGGCTACGTTCTCTAGCATCAAGTCAAAAACCCTGAGGAGGCTGGGTCTGCTGAGTTGCAGCAGCCCTTGTAGTCTTAGGCCGGGCCTGTTTAGGTTGCTGACGCTTAGTAGCAAAACGACCTGTAGAGGATTGTTGGCCAGAAGTAGAAGGGAATCTGCCCTTTTTGAAAAAAAGACTTCTTGAAGGCTTTTTTCTTGGCAGGAATGGAGGTTGACTTTGAAAGTCTATCCAGAGCAGAATTCTCTGCATCCATTTGGGTGGCTTTTATTTGCCATTCTTTGCCAAACAGGTTTTCACCTGTACAGGGGAGATTTCCTAAGCCATCTTGGACCCAGGGTTCTAAATCAGAAGCCTTAAGCCAAGCAATTCTGCGAGCAGCTATGGCAATGCCAGAAGATCTGCTGGCACCTTCAAAGGAGTCAAAGGCTGCTCGGTTGGAGAACTTTGAAATGTCTTGAGTATGCTTAAGCCAAATGAGGAATTCATCCCTCTTATCCTCTGGAAGAAAAGGGAGGAAAGTATGCAGTTTATCTGCAACTTCCTTTAGAAACATACCCATGTAAAGACTATATGAGTTCATTCTGTTAATGAGCATACTGGCCTGGAAGATTTTTCTACCAAAAGCATCCAAGGTCCTGCATTCTCTTCCTGGAGGAGTAGAAGAGTGTCTCTTTGTACTCTTTATCCTTTTCATAGCTGACTGCACCACAATGGAATGGTGAGGAAGCTGTGTTTTATGAAAACCAGGACAGGGAGGGACACGATACGTAGTGTCCAATCTGAGAGAATGAGGAGAGATATTGAGAGGAGTCTCCCATAAATCAATCATGTGTTCATAAAGAATCTCATGAATCGGTAAGGTGACTGCCTCTTTAGGAGCCTTAGAATAACCCAAAATATCTAATTTTTTTGCTCTAGGCTCTGATTCAGAGGTAACTGAAATAGAAAGTCCTTTAGCTACTTCTCTTATGAAGTCTTGAAAGGACAAATCCTCTGGAGGAGACATTCTTCGTTTTGGAGAAGAAGGCTCTTCAGGAAGGGTTATGGATACTTCAGCAGACTCCTCTGATGAATCAGAATCACCAGAGGAATCGAAGTACTGTCTGTCAGGGTGCTCTTCTAATGCTCGGTACGCTTATCGAGCAGTATCGATATCGGGGGTCATCGGTACTGATTCGGTACCAAGGAGCAGCCCTGGACAGGGAACCGCTGCAGTCGGTATCCTGGTCGATGCCAATGCAGTCGGTACCGGTACCGGCGCTGGTGCCAGTACCTGAGTCGATACCGACAACGGAGTTTGTTGTGGTATCAACGGCGTTGCAGCTTGAATGAAGGCATTGATAAGCCCGCTGCATGGACAGAACATTCTGATCCATCGACGCCATGAATGCCTGGAATTCGGTACCGGAAGATTGTGCCGGTACCACAGAGCATTCTAACAGGTGATCGTTCGAGGCCGTGCCACCGATGTCAACCTGTAACCCCATAGGAGGAGCTTTGGAAGCCGAAGCTTCCCGCCAGGGTTGTTTTGTTGGTGCAGGATCCTCGAGGGCAAGCCCGGAGGCATCTCGATGCTTAGAGGGAGATTTACCCTTCGAGAACCTGCTAGATTTATGTTTGGTTACCTGAGATCTATTGGGAGAAGAAGACCTGGAAGATGTCGATGCTACCGAAGCTGCATCAGCGGGAAACAGCACATGGAGCTTAGCTGCTCAGTTCTGTAAACCCCGTTTTAGACATTAGAGAGCAGGACGGACAATCCAGAATGGAGTGTTCAGGACCCAAACATTTAAGGCACCATTCATGGGTGTCTGTAACAGAAATAGTACCGCTACACTTAGTGCATTTCTTGAACCCGGAGGCTGGTTTTTCCATGAGGGAAATTTTCTTGTGGGGCCTAAGGCCCAAAGAGAAAAAGTACACTAAGTGAGGAAAAGTATATATATTTATTTTATTTTTTTTTTTTAAAGAAAGAAAGAAAAGACCGGCGGTACCGGTCCAGAGTCGGGGGAGGCAGACACACGACCAAAGAAATAAAATAAAATAAAGAACTTCTTCAGTGGTGACAGGGCTCGACCTGCTGGCTCCGCGGCAAAGAAGAACTGAGGAGAGGCGGTTAGGAAAGGCGGAAAGGCAGCGCGCAGGCGCTGTGGGATGCTCCCAAAAGCTTTCCTTTTTGGGAAGCTGGGGAGCGTTCCCACGCAGGCTCCGTCGGTACTGACGTACCCATATGTGAAGACTCATTCCTGCTTGTTCCTGGAGATGACTCTTACTCTCATAAGCAAAGGATATGCATTGTGCAATCCATTTGGATAAAGTTCTCTTGGAGATTGGAAGTCCCAAATGACTAGAATCAAAAGCAATAAAAAGTTGAGACGACTTACAGGTCTTTAACTGCTGTCATATACTATGTTACTATGTTACTTTCTATGTTGCTGTGTCCTTTGTAGGTAAAAAGCTAAGGCTCTTTTACAGTCGAAAGTGTGAAGGTTCTTCTCTGCATTAGAGGCATGAGGCCTAGGAAAGAATACAGGAAGATAAATCGATTGATTTAAATGAAAAGGCGAAACCACCTTTGGCATAAAGTGTGGATGAGTTCTGAAGACAACCTTATCATGGTGAAACCTAGTGTAAGGAGGATCAGCCAGTAACGCTTGCAATTCACTAATGTGACTTGCAGAGGTGATAGCAGTTAGGAAGATGACCTTCCAGGACAAAAACTTCAGGGTAGTAATGGCTAAAGGTTCAAAAGGCGGTTTCATGACCTGTCCGAGAACTAGATTTAAATCCCATGCCAGTGGTGGTGGTCTGATGAGAGGTTTTGTTAATAGAAGACCTCTCATAAATCTGGATATGAGAGGATGAGAGAAAATTGGTTGTGTTTTGGGGATGAGGGGATGAAGGGAATGGGTGGGAAGGTATAGAGGAAGTCCTGACCTCAGTGAAGGAAGAAGGCGTCCCTTGCCTGGCAATTGTGAGCCGAAATCCTGGAACAGAACCGGGGAAGTTTGGCATTCAGTGGACTTGCAAAGAGGTTTATGTCTGGAGTCCCCCAGATGTGAAATATCTTTGTCACCTGGTCTAGGTGGAGAGACTATTCATGAGGCTGCAGTACTCGGCTGAGTTTGTCTGCCCAAAGGTTTTGAATGCCTGGAAGATATACGACGAGAAGGTGAATTTGATACTCTCTGGCGAGGGCCCACAGTCGTAAAGCTTTGTTGCATAACGACAGAGAGCCTGTCCCGCCCTGCTTGTTCACATAGAACATGGCTACTTGATTGTCCGTTTAGACTAGGACTGTCTTGTAGCTTAGCTGGGCATGGAATACTCAAAGAGCTAGACTGATTGCTCTGAGTTCCAGGAGGTTTATGTGAAGACAAGCCTCCTGTGGAGTCCAGGTGACCTGGTTAGAGAGATGATGCAGGTGTGCTCCCCAACCCACCTGTGATGCATCTGTTGTTAGGGTGGCCTGTAATAGGGGTTGTTGGAAAGGAGACCCCACTAAAAGATTCTCCAGTGATTGTCACCATTGGAGGGACAAGATCAGTCGATGAGAGTTTGATATCTTGTCTGACAGACGTCCTGTGGCCTGTGTCTACTGTGTGGATAGGGTCCACTGGGTTGCTCACATGTGAAGGCGAGCATAGAGAACTACATGAACTGTGGATGACATGTGTCCCAGTAACTGTAGCAGTTCTTGAGCAGTTAGGGAGGATTTTCCCGGTGCTTGAGAAGTTAGTTGCACTATGCGAAGACACTGGGGCTGTGGAAGGAAAGCCCTTGGACTTTCTGGTATCTAAACAGGCTCCTATGAACTCCAGAGACTGGGAAGGAACAAGTTGGGATTTTGGGAAGTTTATTACCAATCCCAAATATTGGAGGATTCGCATTGTGCGAGACAGTGCAGAGCTAGCTTCTGGAACCATGGGGGCTTGAATGAGCCAGTCATCCAAGTAAGAGAAGACAAATATCCCTAAGGTTCGCAGGAATGCAGCTACTACTGCCATGCATTTCGTGAATACTCTTGGTGCGGAAGCCAGACCAAAGGGAAGAACCCTGTATTGGAAGTGTTTTCCCTTGAAAAGGAATCGTAAGAATTTCCTGTGATCTGGATGGAGCAGAATGTGAGTATATGCATCCTTTAAGTCTAGAGAGCAAAGCCAACCCTGACTTTGAAAGTATGGCAGAAGAGTTCCTAGAAAAATCATTTTGAACTTCTCTCTGAACAGGTATTTATTCAATTCTCTGAGGTCTAGAATGGGTCTGTGTCCCCCTGTTTTCTTTGGAATAAAAAAATAGGGGGAGTAGAACCCTGTATGCAGCTGGAGAATGGGTACTTCCTCTATTGCCCCTTGGGCAAGAAGTGTTGAGACCTCATGATCCAGCAGATTGTCTGCAGAGGTCTGGGAATTGAACTGCCTTAGGATTGCAGGAGGGGGCATGTTGTGAAAATGAAGCTTGTACCCCTCTCCTACAATGGACAGAGTCCAATTTTCTGTTATTTGGTGCCATCTGTTGGAAAATGACACAGCCTGCCTGGAATATTTAGAGGTTCTGGACCCCTCAGAGGCAGGAAGGCTAAGCTCTCTAGGAAGGAGTCAAGGCCCTCGAGGGGGCTGAACCTGTGGAGCTGGATGAGCTCTCGGGCCTTTTGGCCTCTTCTGCTGTTTGAAATGCAGTTGTTGCCCCTTTGGGCAACTTGAGCGTGAGCTTGGCTTTGCTGGGTATAGGATGGATAAAACTTCCTCTTTTTGCTGAAAGAGGGGTTTTTATAGGGTTTCTTTTTGGCTGAAGTGGCTGTAGATTTTGACATTCTATCTAAGGTGATATTGTCAGCATCTATCTCATTAGCCTTTTCCTGCCAATTCTAGACAAAGAGGTTTTCTCCTGTGCAAGGGATGTTGCCTAATTTATCCTGTACCCAAATCTCCAAGTCTGATGCCTGAAGCCAGGCAATCCGTCGTGCACCCAAGGGCAATAGCAGAGGTTCTGCTGATGCATTCAAAGCAGTCAAAGGCTGCACGATTTACAAACTTGGAGACATCTTGAGCATGCCTGACAAGAGTAAGGAAGTCTTGTGATCTGTCATCTGGGAGAAGTGGGCTCATAAGCTCCAAATCTCCTGTGACCTCTTTGAGGAACTTTCCCATATATAAAATATATGAGCTGATCCTAGCTGAAAGCATGGAAGCCTGAAACGTTTGATGCCCAAAAGCATCAAGAGTCCTGCATTCACGACTTGGAGGATTGGATGCATGTCTCTTCACTTTTCATCCTACGCATGGCTGACTCCACTACCATTGAATGGTGTGGCAGCTGAGTCTTTTGAAATCCAGGACATGGTGGAACTCGATACATGGTATCAAGTCTCCTAGAATGAGGAGATGAGGTCAAATGTGTCTCCCACATTCTGAGCATCAAATCATGAAGAACTGTATGAATGGGCAGAGTAGCTGCCTCCGTTGGAGCCTTAGTATACTGGAGAATTTCCAATTCCTTTGCCCTAGGTTCCTTTTCAGGAGCTACCGTAATTGAAAGTGCTTTGGCAACATCACGAATTAAATCCTGAAGAGACATGTCCTCCGGAGGCGACATTATGAGTTGGGGAGAAGAAGAGTCTTCCGGGAGAAACATTCTGGTACCGGTAGAATTATCAGAGTCATCGGAATCAGAGGATTCAAAGTATCTCTGATCACGATGTTCATGCAAGGCATGGTTAAGTTGGTAGTGAGTTGATCTGGTACGGATCTCTCGATGCCAGCAAAGATGGAATGGGAAGAATTCCCACCAGGGCCGGTACCGACGGTGCTGGTGCCCGTTGAACCATCGGTGTCAACGGTACCGCAGCTGTAAGGAGAGGTGCAATACTGCGCTCGATAGCGAGGAATCTCTGGTCTATCGACGCTGCCGATGCCAGGGTATCAGTACTGGTGAAGGCGGCCGGGACCCCTAAGCATGGCCGAGGCCTCGAGAACATCCTGGAACCCCGTTGATGCTTTGGAGGCTGAAGCCTCCCACCGGGGCTGTTTTGCTGGTGTGCTTCCCTCAAGGGCAATGCCAATGGCCTCTCGATGCTTTGCAGGAGAGCTACCCTTTGAGGACCGGCTTTTATGTTTAGTTACCTGAGATCCATGGGAGGAAGAAGAGGCTCTTGAAGACGTTGATGCAATCGACCTGGCATCCAAAGAAAAGAGGGTACCGAGCTTTGCAGCCTGGTTCTGTCTTCCACTTTTAGTCATCCCCATACAAGAGAGACACTCCGAAGGAGAATGGTCAGGGCCTAAACATTTAAGACACCAGTCATGGGTTTCGATGACGGAGATGGTATCGCCACACTTAGTGCATTTGTTAAAAACCACTAGCTGGTTTTCCATATTTAAGGAAAAATAGGGCCTAATGCTCAAAATGGCACCTAGCACCGAAAAAGAAAAGTTTCTGAAGAGAAACAATTTAGAATTTTTTTTTTTTTTTAATAGAAGAAAAGAAAAGAACCGGCGGTACCGGTGGGCGTCGTGCGGAGGCAAACGCGACCACAAGAAAACAAGATTAAAGAAGAAATTTTCTGCGGTGACAGGGTATGTGTCCTGTCGGCTCTGTGGAAAACGAAGAACTGAAGAGGGACAGTTGGAAAGGCATGTGCTGAGGGATGCTCCCAAAAGCGTTCCTATTGTAAGCTGGGGAGCGTTCCCGCGCAGGCTCCGTCGGTACTGACAATACCCATATGTGAAGACTACATTCCTGCTTGTTCCTGGAGATTCGATACTAGAGTATCTACTTCATTTATCAAATTCTGGTCTAAAGACCAATTCAGTAAGAGTCCATCTTAGTGCAATTGCAGTTTCCTATAAGCCTCTAAATGGACAACCAATTTCCTCTCATCCACTCATATCAAGATTTATGAGAGGTCTTCTATTAACAAAGCCTCCCATCAGGCCACCACCGATGGCATGGGATTTAAACCTAGTTCTCGGGCAGCTCATGAAACCGCCTTTTGAACCTTTAGCCGCTACAACCCTAAAGCTTTTGTCCTGAAAGGTCATCTTCCTGATTGCAATCACCTCTGCATGTCGCATTAGTGAATTGCAAGCTTTAATGGCTGATCCTCTTTATACTAGGTTTCACCATGATAAGGTTGTTTTCAGAACTCATCCACACTTTATGCCAAAGGTGGTTTCGCCTTTTCATTTGAATCTATCAATTTATCTTCCTGTATTCTTTCCAAGGCCTCATGCCTCTAATGCAGAAAGGAACCTTCATACTTTGGATTATAAAAGAGCCTTGGCTTTTTACCTACAAAGAACACAGCAACATAGAAAGTCTTCTCAACTTTTTATTGCTTTTGATTCTAGTCATTTGGGACTTCCAGTCTCCAAGAGAACTCTATCCAAATGGATTGCACAATGCATATCCTTTGCTTATGAGAGTAAGAGTCTTCCTCTTCAAGGCCATATCACAGCTCACAATGTGAGAGCCATGGCAGCCTCTATGGCTAACCTTCACTCTGTGTCTATTGATGACATTTGTCGAGCAGCCACCTGGGCTTTGGTACACACCTTTACAGCCCACTACTGCCTAGATACAGCCTCCTGTCGGGATGCCTTTTTTGGCCAAGCTGTTCTTCAAAATCTCTTTTCGAACCTAATTCAACTCCTACCCACCAACCCTGGTGGGATGCCAGAGACCATGGGAGGAAGCATGGCCCACCTTACTATAGGTGGCAGCTTCCTGGGGCTATCTCTCTGGCACCTTCAGCTAGGGAGTCCCCATATGTGAAGACTACATTCCTGCTTCATCCTGGAGATAGCGTAGTTACTCACCTGTAAACAGGTGATCTCCGGGAACAGCAGGAAATTAGTCTTAACAACCCACCCACCTCCCCTAGGAGTTGTCTATCTCTGTCTCTTTCCTCTCTCCCTCTATCCTTTCACTCAGCTACAAACTTAACTGAAAAGGGACAGTTGGAAAAGCGGGAAGGCAGCGCGCATGTGCTGTGGGATGCTCCCAAAAGCGTTCCTATTGGATGCTGGGGAGCGTTCCTGCACAGGCTCCATCGGTACCAACGATACCCATATGTGAAGACTAAATTCCTACTGTTCCCGAAGATCACCTGTTACAGGTAACTATGCTTTCTCCAGGAACAAGCAGGAATTCAGTCCTCACATATGGGACTCCCTATCTACAGGCTACAGAGAAATCTGTAAAAGCCATGGGTGACCAGAAAAAGGTGATCAGTGAGCAGCAGCAATGAGTCTTGAGAAGACAGACTCCCAGTGAGAAACCAGCACTGCAGTAGCCTAAACACACAAGGGGCTGTAGGGCAGGAGTTGCATACACCCTGAATAAATGACAGAGTACTGCCTGGTCAAAGGCACAGTCCCTACAGGATTCCCTCTCCAGGCTGTAATGAGCAGCAAAGGAATGGACTGAGGACCTGGTGGAGGCACGGCAGATTTCCGACAGAGGAACAGAATGCAGGTTTGCTACGGATGCCACCATGGCCCTGACGCTGTGCACCGTGACCTGGCGCTCCAGCGAAAGCCCAGTCTACTCATAGGCAAGGGCAATGCAGTCTGCCACCCAGGTCACCACTGCCCTCAGCCGACTGGGGTCATAGGAGACTAAAGGTTGTGAGGCTTTGCAATGGCCCTGGTTACGGTGGAGGTAGAAGGACAGGGTCTTCTTATAGTCCAGAGTATGAAGGGTGGTCTCCACCCTGCTGGCGTGAGGCCACGGAAAAAGGGGGGGGGGGGAGCACCACCTCCTGATTGAAGTGGAAAGGGGACACCACCTTGGGGTGCATGCAGAGTACAATCCTGTTCTTATAGAACCTTGTGTAGGGTGGATCTGCCACCAATGCTTGGAGTTTGCTGACCCTGCAAGCAGACACGAGTGCCACCAAGAACACAACCTTCCAGGAAAGGTACCATAGAGGTGGCAGGTAGCCAGGGGCTCAAATAGTGGGCCAATGAGTTGCGACAGCACCACGTTGAAGTCCTGGTTCTACTCTGCCGCCGGCAGGCAGACAGGAGGCTTGGACAACAAAAGCCCCCTCAGGAAGTGGGCTACAAGAGGTTGGATGGAGAGGGACTTGCCCACTACTTTATTGTGGTGTGCTGCAAGTGCATTTAGGTGAACCCTAACAGAAGTGGACTTCAGTCCTACCTGAGATAGGTGAAGCAAATATTGCAGCACAATCTGCACAGAGCACAAGAACATGTTGAACTGTTGCTCTGCGTACCACAGTGAGAATCTTCACCATTTGAAGGCGTAAGTCTGTCTTGTGGAGGTCCTACAGGAGGCCAGAAGACCTCCTCCACCTCCCCTGAAAGGTTGAACAGGGCCAAAGATACCCTTTCAACAGCCAGGTCATTAGCATCAGAGACCCTGGTGCATTCTCAAAGAGAACCGGGGGGCACCGTGTATAAGCAAAGGAGCAGTGGGAACCACGGTTGCCTAGGCCACTGAGGGGTAACTAGTATCAATGATACCTTGTCATGTTGAGCCTTGAACAAGGTCTTGACAATCAGTGGCATGGATGGGAAGATTTAGAGAAGGCCCTCCATCCACAGGATGAGGAATGCATCCACTGCTACCCAGGACAGGTGTGGCTGCCAGGAGCAGAAGCGAGGCAGTTGGGCACTGGTCAGACTGGCAAAAAGGTCCATCCATGGAGTCCCCCGGAGCTGGAAGAGCCAGTAGGGCACTCTTGGGTCTAGCCGCCACTAATGCAGTTGGAGTACCTGCTCAGCTTATCTGCCAGGGCATTGCCCTGGCCCATCAGATACATCGCTCGCAGGAGCATCCCACAGCAGTTCGTATTCGAGCAGAGAGCTACTGTCTCTTGGTAGAGGGTGTACGACTCTGTGCCCCCCTGCTTGTTGACATAAAACATCACCATTTGATTGTCTGTCTGGATCAGCACTGAATGGTTTTGCAGGTGGTGATGGAAGGCTCGGAGTGCCATGGATATGGCCCGAAGCTCCAAGAGGTTGAATCTGCTGTAGACTTTCTGTCTGCGACCAACTGCCCTGAGTACAGAGGCCATGCAGTGGGCTCCCCAGCCCAAAAGGGAGACATCTGTGTTTAAGACCCTCTGGGGGGCGGGGGCCTGGAAGGGCATCCCAGCCAGGTGGTGCTGGGGAGCTTGCCACCAGGCAAGAGGGGTCAGCCAGTTCGTGGGTCACCACCACCCTGTTCCACAGTTGGCCTGTGGCCTGGGTCCACTGGGAGCAGAGGCTCCACTGAACTGCCCTCATGTAAAGGCAGGCGTCCGGAGTAATGAACTGTGGAAGCCCTCTGACCCAATAGGCGGAGCAGGAGGCGGACGGGCAGAATGTTGGCATTGCACAGCCATGGCCAGAGACCCGAGGCGATTGACACTGTCCTGAGGGAGAAAGGCTTTTGCCTAAACAGTATCCAGCCTTGCCCCTACAGACTGTCAGGAAAAGAGGGGACTTTGGATGGTTTATTATGAGCCCCAAATGCTGCAGGATGAGAATGGTGCACGCCACTGCGTGTTGCACCTCTGCAGCAGTGCGGCCTCTTAGGAGCCAGTCATCCAGGTAGGGGAAGACAAAGGCTCCTTGGAAACGAAGGTAGGCCTCTGAGTAAGATAAACCACTTGGTGAATATTGTGACGCTTGCGCCCCTACCAGGCGGTTGCCTAGTAGGGACGGCTGGCCATCTGATATCCCTTCTAGGATTTTTGTAGTTGTGTACGAAAAGAAGAGCCAAGTGGTTAATAAAGCGCACAGGAAATTTTATTCGGTTTCCATGCTGGTAAGTGGTGAACATAAAATTCTTCAAGCATAACTTTTGTTTCTCCAGACAAAATGAAAATACAGGATAATTTCTCCCAGAAATCAAAATGTCCAAAACAGTGTAACCTTGAACAAACTTATACCAGCTCCTGTTCCTTACTGCAACTGCTTAACCTTAGCATCAGAAGAAAAAGGCATTTTAAAACTCTTCACATAGTGAGTGAGGTATCAGCTTCAATCCTGCTGTTGCCACACACAAACAGTTTCAGCTCTTTGAACCTCCACTGAGCTCCTGCAGTTTCAGCTTCTTAGGAGAGATTCTTAATCCTTTACATTCAGGCTTTCCCCTCTCTTCCAGCTTCTGAAACTGTCTTTAGGTTAGAACAGCCCCCTTTTTATGTTCCACTGTTTCTAGCTCACATTAATACCTTAGTGCACAGCTCGCATTCCATTTCAGAGACATCAGAAATAACAACACTTTCCTCAGGGCCTACCTCCATGCTCTCTATTGAGCTACAGCTAGGTGCTCCTTGAAAGTGTTCCGGGCTCTTTTCCTTAAGAGTCTTCACCAGATTAAACAGCCTCTCCCAGTGCCTGGCCTTGCCTTCTCCAGGCCGGTCTCTTGGGGGTCTCTCCTGTTTAACTTCCCTAGTGAGATATTTCTTTCTGTGCTGAGCCTTCTGGGGTATGACAGTCTCCTCTGAGTCAGAGCAAGAACTATCCTGCTGGCAATGCTTGGTCCCTGCGTACCTTTCTTGGCTGCCTCTATAGTGGTTCCTCCTTCTGCTGCTCTCCTTGGCTGCAAAGCTTCTCTTCAGTTTGGCCACAGAACTTTCCGGTCTGTGCCTTCTGAGAACTGGGCTAGAACCTGGGCTAGGCCTGGAACTGCAACTGCCGCTTGTGCTTGCTCTTGAATTCCTCCTGGACCTTCTTCTCAAAGCCCCTTCCAAACTCCAACTGGCTCTCCCTCTTGTGTTTGTTTTCTCCCTGTTAACTGCTGAGCAGGGCAACTCCCTTCCTGGCTCCGCCCACTTGGACCTCCTACTCCTATGCAGGGTTGTCCTGTGGACTGGGATTGGTTTACCCTTAGCTCTGCCCCCTAGGTTCCTTTCAGGGCTTTTAGTATGGAGTATGTGATTTTGTGCACCCATCCCCCGTAAAGAAGAGAAATTCTTCTTTTTTCAGTTTTCCCTAGCTGGGCTGCACCCTCCTTACCACATATCCCCGCCCTTAGACTATTGCGGGCTGTCGCTTCAACCCGCGAACAGCACGCAATACAAGCTATAGGCTGAGAATCCTCACTTATTTTTGGGGCTAGTTGGGTACTCCCTATATGTTCTTGCCACTGTCGCAACAGATTAGCGTGATACACTTGGGACTTCCCCCGTCCAGTATCCACAACATAAGACACTGGCCCAAGCTGTTTTATTATTCTATAAGGGCCCTTCCATGAGTTCTCAAACCGAGAATTCGCTGTGGCTATCATAACCATAACTCTATCCCCGACCTTTAAAAGGCGGGGCTTGGCCCGCCGATCGTGATAGGTTTTCTGTTTCGTTTGACTCCTTTTCAAATTTCCCTCCGCCACGGTAGCTATCCGCTGTAGGCGATTCTTCAGGTCTGTTAAAAACCTGGGAACCTCCTGTACATCCTCTACCGGTGCTACCCATTGTTCCCTTAATACATCTAATATCCCCCGCGGCGTCCTCCCATACATAAATTCATAGGGTGATGTGCCAGTAGAGGTCTGTCTCCTCTCCCTGCATGCGTAGAGCACAAAAGGCAACAACGTATCCCATTCACTAAACCTGCCCTCCAAGCTCCTTCTTAAGAGGTTCTTTAAGGTTTGGTTAAACCTTTCCACCAACCCGTTGGTTTGGGGATGGTAAGCCGCGGTACGGATATGCCGAATACCGAACGCATCCCATACCTGAGCTAGATGTCGAGACATAAAATTTGTTCCTCGGTCTGATAAAACCTCCCGAGGGAATCCTATCTCGCAAAATAAACGTATGAGCTCCAGAGCTATCACCCGGGCCGAGGTATTTCTCAAGGGGATGGCCCACGGGAAACGAGTGGCATGGTCCATTATAACGAGAATATATTGGTGACCTCTAGGAGTTTTAAGTAAGGGTCCCACTATGTCCACCCCCAACCTATACACTGGTTCCTTTATAACCGGTAGGGGAATTAAAGGCACCTCCGGTGGATAATTACTAGAGACCCTTTGGCAAGCTGGGCAGGAAGTGCAGAACCTCGCAGTTTCTGCATATACGCCCGGCCAGTAGAACCTATTAAGGACCTGATCCAAGGTGCTCTGTACACCTTTGTGTCCCCCCAAAGGGGTGATCATGGGCCAATCTTAAAATGATATTTTTAAAGGAAGAAGGTATCACCAGCTGCCTCCGTAGCTCACCTGTCCGAGGATTTATACCCTCCCTATACAACAAATTACCATCCCATAAAAATCTTGGTAGGGTCTCAGTTCCCTTCTGGGCGAATTCACATGCTCGCACCAAAGCAGGATCCGCTTTTTGCTCATCCGGGAATGAGGGAAACTTCGCTATTATCTCCTCCGAGACCCAGGGCAACTCCTGACCTGACAATAACTGACCCCTATTCTGAGCTCTGAGGCTCCTCCCTTGCCTCCTTTCGGCCTTTCCCTTCCTGGGGGTATCCTTAGCTGGGGTTATTAGGTCGTCGTGAAAGGAGGTCCCTGGTATGGGCTCCTCCTGGAAATCTACCCCCTCCTCTGAGGGCCTAGAGCGTGCCCGTGTAGTAACCAGGCCTATTTTCCCTTGCAGCTCTTTCTCCACCCCCTTCCTAAACTTGGACCAATCTCGGCCCAGTATGATGTCATGAGGGAGTCTCGGTATCACTGCCACTGCTACCTCCCTTCCACTGCCTAAGCCCTTTATCTTAACAGTTTGGAGCGGGTAGGTAGAGGCAGCCCCATGCACACATTTAATTTTAACCTGCTCCCTTGAGGACTCTTGGGCGCACTGTTTCTGGGCCTCTATCACTTTCCATAATTTCTTAGAAATCATGGACTGGCTAGTTCCTGAATCTAGAAGTGCTTCTGTTGTTATTCCTTCCACCTCTACCGACAGGAGGAATCCTTCCCCTATCTTCTCAGGGTGTGTTATAACAAAGGCCTTCTTTGTTTTACAATTTTTCTTGAGGTGACCTGGCTCACCACAGGAAAAACATTTTCTTTGCAGGCTAAACTTTTCCATGGGTTTATCTCCATCTGTCCTATACTTACTAAAGGCTGCATTCTTTTCCTGCACACCTGTACCCTGGAAAACGCCCCCTTTCTTTAGGCTCAATTTCTGGGCCTCCAGAAAGCAGTCTGCCAAGACTATGGCTTCCCGGGTGTTTTTACAGTTTTCCTTTATCAAGAAGCTTTGCATATCTACAGGAACAGCTTCAATAAACTGTTCTAGTATTACTGTATCAATAATTGAATCTATATCCTTCTTTCCAGGCAGTAGCCATTTAAAGACTAAGCTCTTTATTCTATAATACAGAGCTTGTGGTGTTTCACCTTCTCTTAACACAGATGCCCTTAGAAGTCTTCTATAGGCGGAGGGACTTAAGCCCATCCGATCCCTTATGGCTTCTTTAACATGCTCATAGTTATGAATTAAATCAACCGGCATTTCCCTGTAGGCGGCTAATGCCTCACCGCTTAGGGTAGTGGCAAACCTTACAGCTAACTGCTCTTTCGGCCACTGAGCCAGACCAGCTATTCTTTCAAAAGCCTCTATGTGGTCGTCAAAGTTGTCCTCCTTGGTTAAGCGACCACATGAGAAAGGTCCAAAGGCTAATCCTTCCCCCCCGTACCAACAGGCTGTGTCTTTGGGACAGTCTGTGCTTGTTTTGTTGCCTCTTCCTGGGTCCGGATCCACTTGGACATCATCTCCAGCAGGGGTTGCTGTTGGGCCCGCAGCATGGAGCTCGCCTGCTCCTGGCTCAACGCTGCCATCTCCCTCTGCTTAGCGAATTGGTCCGCTACCCAAGCCAATACGTCCGATGCCTCCATCCCGGATTGCGATCTCTGCAACACAAACACACAGAACACACACAAAGTGCGGCACTTTTTTTTTTTTCACACCCACTTCTCCTAGTGAGCAGCTGGTGGCCCCCTTACATCAGAATCCAGGCCTACCCCTTCTAGTCTACGGGTTACCTGATTCTGATGCAGATCTCAGCACTTGCCACCAGTCACAGCGCTTCCGATCCGAATCCGCTCCGGTTTTTCTTCCGTTGCCTCGATCCGGTCACCGCCCTTCCTGGATTTCTCCGTCCAGAGGTATGGCTCGAAGACGCTCCCCTTGACCACTGGAACACCGCATCCAAGAACTACGCCACCTGAGACGCTTGCGCCCCTACCAGGCGGTTGCCTAGTAGGGTCGGCTGGCCATCTGATATCCCTTCTAGGATTTTTGTAGTTGTGTACGAAAAGAAGAGCCAAGTGGTTAATAAAGCGCACAGGAAATTTTATTCGGTTTCCATGCTGGTAAGTGGTGAACATAAAATTCTTCAAGCATAACTTTTGTTTCTCCAGACAAAAAGAAAATACAGGATAATTTCTCCCAGAAATCAAAATGTCCAAAACAGTGTAACCTTGAACAAACTTATACCAGCTCCTGTTCCTTACTGCAACTGCTTAACCTTAGCATCAGAAGAAAAAGGCATTTTAAAACTCTTCACATAGTGAGTGAGGTATCAGCTTCAATCCTGCTGTTGCCACACACAAACAGTTTCAGCTCTTTGAACCTCCACTGAGCTCCTGCAGTTTCAGCTTCTTAGGAGAGATTCTTAATCCTTTACATTCAGGCTTTCCCCTCTCTTCCAGCTTCTGAAACTGTCTTTAGGTTAGAACAGCCCCCTTTTTATGTTCCACTGTTTCTAGCTCACATTAATACCTTAGTGCACAGCTCGCATTCCATTTCAGAGACATCAGAAATAACAACACTTTCCTCAGGGCCTACCTCCATGCTCTCTATTGAGCTACAGCTGGGTGCTCCTTGAAAGTGTTCCGGGCTCTTTTCCTTAAGAGTCTTCACCAGATTAAACAGCCTCTCCCAGTGCCTGGCCTTGCCTTCTCCAGGCCGGTCTCTTGGGGGTCTCTCCTGTTTAACTTCCCTAGTGAGATATTTCTTTCTGTGCTGAGCCTTCTGGGGTATGACAGTCTCCTCTGAGTCAGAGCAAGAACTATCCTGCTGGCAATGCTTGGTCCCTGCGTACCTTTCTTGGCTGCCTCTATAGTGGTTCCTCCTTCTGCTGCTCTCCTTGGCTGCAAAGCTTCTCTTCAGTTTGGCCACAGAACTTTCCGGTCTGTGCCTTCTGAGAACTGGGCTAGAACCTGGGCTAGGCCTGGAACTGCAACTGCCGCTTGTGCTTGCTCTTGAATTCCTCCTGGACCTTCTTCTCAAAGCCCCTTCCAAACTCCAACTGGCTCTCCCTCTTGTGTTTGTTTTCTCCCTGTTAACTGCTGAGCAGGGCAACTCCCTTCCTGGCTCCGCCCACTTGGACCTCCTACTCCTATGCAGGGTTGTCCTGTGGACTGGGATTGGTTTACCCTTAGCTCTGCCCCCTAGGTTCCTTTCAGGGCTTTTAGTATGGAGTATGTGATTTTGTGCACCCATCCCCCGTAAAGAAGAGAAATTCTTCTTTTTTCAGTTTTCCCTAGCTGGGCTGCACCCTCCTTACCACAATATCCTCGGTGCGGAGGCCAGACTGAAGGGTAGCACCCCGTACTGGCAGTGGCCACCTACCACCACGAACCTGAGGTTTTTCCTGAGGTTGGGATGGATGAGGATGTGTGCGTACGCATCCTTTAGATCCAAGGAGCATAGCCAGTGTCCCGGCTGAAGTATGGCTGCAGTGCATTTTGAACTTCTCCTTCACCAGGAGCCTGTTTAGATCCCAGAGATCCATAACGGGGCCTCCAGTCCTCGAGTACGAAAAAGTACCGGGAACAAAACCCCTTGCCACTGAGATGTGTGGGCACCGGTTCCACCGCCTTGTCCTCGGGAAGGTCTACAAGCTCTTGCAGTAGTAAAGTCTGGTGGAGGGGAGTCCTGGGGGCTTTCACGAAAAGAATGGAGGAGGTAACCCTCCCCCCTCACCATCTGCAGTGCCCAGGAGTCCTCCCCAGTGGGCTTCTGGTCTGGGCCTCCTGGGGGAAGAGAGGCTATGCCCAAGGTGTCAAACCCCCCCCCCACCAAGCTGGGCCAGAGCCGGTGCCTAGGGTTTGCGAGCCTTAGGCTTACAAGGGTCATGCCCTTGTCCTGCTGCTCCTGTTGGGGAGTTGGGAAGGCCTGGTACTGAGGGTAGTTTCCATAACCTTTCCTCCTCTTCTGTGGGTAGAAGGGTTTTTTACACAAAGACTTACGTCGGGAAGAGTCAGCGGTATTCTTGGAGAGCCTGGTCCTCATCAGGAACTCTGTCTCCAACTCTGCAGCCTTATCTGTCATGGGTTTGCTGAAGAGATTTTCTCCCTGGCAAGAGACATCGACCTACTTCTCCTAAATCTATTGCTCCAGGTCGGAGGACTGTAGCCAAGCCTGGCATCTGGCACTGATGCACGCATAAGCTACTCAAGCCACCAATTCAAATCCATCACAGGATGCCTGAGTCATAAACTTGGAGCACTCTCTGATACCCAAGGCCAGGGTCTGGAACAGTTGGAGGGGTTCCTTGGAGAGACCAGCTGAGAACCTGATGAGTTACTTCACCAGGTCCCTCAGAAACATGCCCATGTACAAATGGTCTGCCTGGATCTGGCCAATGAGCATCGCGCCCTGGTAGCACTTCCTGCCCAGGGCATCCAAGGCATGGAACTCCCTACCGGGTTCACCAAGGAGTGTATCTTCTGGCTCTTAAGGCGACGCATGGCTGACTCCACCACCATGGTGTTATGTCACATCTGTGCTTTTTGGAAGCCAGGGATCCGGCGGACACAGTACATCGAATCCAGCCATCTGTTCACGATGAGCACAGACATGGGGGTCTCCCACATGCGGAGGTGCAACCATTCCAGGATTGGAGGAATGGGCACTGTGAGTGCCTCCATCCAGGGGTTCTCCTCCAATTCTGTCTCAAAGGCCAGTGCCTGACCATGTCCCGCATGAAAGAGGAAAGCTGTGTTCTCGGGCCAGGACTGACGCCAGGTCTCAGTGGGAGACAGGTCAGAGGGCACATCCAGGTGATGATGGGTATCTGAGGATTCGTCATCCTTGGTCTCCCAGTCCGATTTGCAGTTTGTGGAGGTGTTGGGGCGGTCTGGACTCCGAGCTTGATGGCCCCTGGCCCCCAGATGCCCTACAATCAGAGCCTCAGGCACTAATCAGGGATGACCTTGGTCCCAAGGACCGGGACCGGTGTCTAGGAACCTCGTGAGGCTGGTGGCGCTCAAGGATCAATTCGATGTCAGGGGATGTTCAGTATACACACTTTTGGTGCCACATATATATATTCATATGTATTCCCAAAACACTCCATATGCCTCCCCTCCTCTCTCCTTACTTGTCTACTATAGAGCCCTCTGTCTTAGGCAATTTAATATTTGGTCTCTCCTTATGCACTCCTTACATATGCCTTATTTTATATATATTCATGTTACTTTTATTTATTATTTATTATTGATTTTATTACGTTTCACCCTCTTTTAATCCTTTATTACAATTATTTTTAATCAGCATGCTTTCATTCTCACAATATTTTATTTCGTTGTGATGCAAATCGATATTTTTTTTGGGCTACGCATACATACTTGCATTTTCCAGGAAATATTCCATATGCCTCCCCCCTTCTTCTCCATTAGTCCCATTGTGGTATTTTACAATGGATTACCTGTATGCACTCCTTATTTATATTTTATTTATATTCATGTTACTTTTATTGGTTTTGTTTATAATAATTGATGTTATCGTGTTTGAACTTTTCTCTGTCTTTTAACCCATTATTAAATTCAAAGCCATTCTAACTGTATTCAAGATTATAACCAACATTTCCCCTACATTTCTGAGCTCATTACTTCATACACAACGGGAAACAAGATGTAGGAGAGAAAATATGAGAATTCTACTAGCCACACCAATGGAGTAAAAAAACACACAAACCTATTAACCACAAACAGAACCTTCTCATTGTACGCACCGACCCTCTGGAACTCTTTACATAACCACCTGAGAGAGAGAAAAGATCTTTCCATATTCAGGATAAAGCTCAAACTGCACTGTTCTCTGAAGCGTACTAGACAATAATTGGCAAGCAAGTCTCAACAACCAAGAATGGTAATTCATCCATCAAGTAAAGAAACCCTCAACAATGCACCCTCCATAAAATTTACCTTTAAATGTAAATAGTTGGCCGTTACATACTATACTACAAGCCACAGTTTGTTGTAACAAATTTATAATTTATAATGATATCCTATACTTGTTAATATGTACTAAACTTGTTAATATGTTTCATGATCTATGTAAACTGCTCAATGCAATAAGAGGTGAGTTATCTCTAAACTGCCTTGATTATGTGATAAAGCGACATATAAAATCCTTAAACAAACAAAAATTATTATAACTTTTAATCAGCATGCTTTATAGTATGTCTTATTCTTCTTTGTTTTACTTTTTAATGATGTGATTTTGTGTTTTTAACTAAGCTCCTAATCCCATGACGAAGGCTCTGTTTTGCCGAAACATGGTCTGTGTAGGGAAGGACCCTTGGGCATTCCAATAAAGGTTTTTAAACACGTCCACGGTGCTTTCATCACCCTGCTCCTTGTATCCAGGCAGGAAAACAGAGCCTGTAGGTCAAAAGATGCCAAACACACACAGCTATGGGAGACACAGAGGAGGACCCTGATGGAGGCACATCAGATCTACCTATCTTGTTAGCAATCTGAGCAGACTGCAAACAAGGTAGCCTACCATGGCCTCCTTGTTTGCAATCAGCTAAGCAAGAGAATTAAACAAGCTTGATGTGGAAGCAAAAACGCATAACAAATTAATTCTTTGCTTCAGTCTTTGCTGAAGAAGATGAAGGGAAGTTACTCATGCCTGAAATGGTATTTAAAGAGAATGAATCGGAGGAATTTAAACAAATCACGGGATGTATTACAACTATATGATAAACTAAACACCTTGACCAAATTGTACACGTCCCACAGTGCTGAAACTGTGATATGAGTCTGCAGACCTACTATTAGGAATCTGTGAACTATCATTAAAATTATCTGTACAACCTAAAGACTAGAGAGTGGTCAATATAATGACAATTTTTAAAAAGGGTTACGGGGTAATCCAGGAAACTACAGACCAATGAGCATCAGTACCAGGCAAGATGGTAGAAACCAGTAATTTTATTCTTTATAATGAACATGTAGATAGTCATGAATTAATGGGAGAAAGCCAACATGGATTTAGCCAAGGAAAGTCTGGTCTTACTAATTAATCTGTTATATTTTTTGAAGGTATGAATAAACAAGTTGATATGATGTAGCGTATCTGGATTTTCAGAAAGCCTATGACAAGGTCCCCCATGAAAAGGCTCCTAAAGAAATTAAAAAGTCAAGGGATAGAAGGCAGTGTACTATTGTGGATCAGAAACTGGTTAAACAATAGTAAACAGTAGGGCTAAATGGACAATTTTTTCAGTAGAGAAAAATGAATAGTGAAGTATTCCAGGAGTCTGTGCTGGGCCCGCTACTTTTTTAATGTATTCAAAAAATGACCTGGAAATGGGAATAATGAGTGGTGTGATCAAATCTGCAGATGACACAACATTATTCAAACTTGTTAAAATACAAGAAGATTGTGAAAAATTGAAGGATTGGGAGTACAAATGGCTGATGAAATTTAATGTGGACAAGTGCAAAATTATGCACTTAGGGAAGAACAATCCAAACTACAGTTAAACTATGCAAAGTTCCACCTTAGGAAAAGAAAAGAATGGGAGGAAAAGAAAAGAATTTAGGCGTCATCGTGGGTAATATGTTGAAACCCAATGCCCAGTGTACAGCGGCGGCCAAGAAAGCAAATAGATGCTAGGAATCATAAGGAAAGGAATTGAGAATAAACAAAGGATATTGTAATGTCTCTGTATCATTCCATGATGCAACCTCATTTTGAATATTGTGGGCCATTCAAGTCGCCATATCTTAAAAAGGATATGGCAGAATTAGAGAAGATGCAGAGAAGAGCAACCAAAATGGTAAAGAGGATGGAATGATACCCCTTTGAGAAAAGGCTTAAAAGGTTAGGGCTCTTCAACTAGGAAAAAAAGATGGTCAAGAGGAGATATGATAGAGGTCTATGAAATAATGAATGGAATGGAACAGGTAAACATAGATCATTTGTTTACACCATCAAAAAAGACTAGGGGACATGTAATGAAACCACAATGTAACCCATTTAAGACTAACAGGAGAAAGTATTTTTTTCACTCAATGCGTAATCAAACTCTGGAATTCGTTACCAGAGAATGTAGTAAAAGCTGTTAGTGTAGCTGGGCTTAAAAATTTGGACAAGTTCCTGGAGGAAAGGTCCATAAACCATTATTAAAGAGGACCAGGGAAATCCACTACTTACCCCAGGATAAGCAATGTGGAATGTGTACACCTTTTTGGGAACCTGACAGCTACTTGTAACCTGGATTGGCTTCCGTTGAAACAAGCTACAGAGTAACCTTTTGGAAACAGGATACTGGGCTTGATGGACCTTGGTCGGACCCAGTATGGCATATCTTATGTTCTTATGTTAATCCAGTGCCACCAGCACCATTGGACCCTGATGGCACTCAACACAACAGAGAATTCACTCTATGAGAGGCCACAAAGGAAGCATGTACAGTGCATTGCAAAAGTATTAATCCCCTCTGTTTGTCCGGTTTTGTCGCATTACAGCCTGGAATTAAAATGGAGTTTTAGGGGTTATCACCATGTGATATACACAACATGCCTATGCCTTTGAAGGGGCAAAATATCTTTTATTGTGACACAAAGAATAAGACAAAAAAAATCTTAAAGCACTAGTGTGCATATGTATTCACCCCCCAAAGTCAATACGTTGTAGAGCCACCTTTTGCTGCAATTACAGCTGCAAGTCTCTTGGGATATATCTCTATTAGCTTAGCACATCTAGCCACTGGGATTTTCACCCATTCCTTAAGGCAAAACTGTTTCAACTCCTTCAAGTTAGATAGGTTGCGTTGGTGTACAGCAATCTTCAAGTAATGCCACAGATTCTGAATTGGATTCAGGTCTGGGCTTTGACTAGGGCATTCCAAGACATTTAAATGTTTCTCTTTAAACCAGCTTTAGCGGTATGTTTAGGGTCATTATCCTGCTAGAAGGTGAACCTCTTCATTTATAAAAGTTATTTATGTTTGTTTGGATTACATCCTCTTGCTATGTAGTGATCCTCTGTGTCTCTCCCATGCCACTGTTTTTGCTCCCACCACCTCTTTCAGGAGGGCATTCTAGGCATCCAACACCCTTTCCATGAATAAGTATTTCCTGATGTTGCTTTTCAATTTATCTCCTTGTAGCTTCATGCCATGTCTTCTGGTTCTACAGCTTTCTCAGCTTTGAAAAAGGTTTGTTGATTAATATTCTTTAAGCATTTGAACATCTGTATCATATAACCTTTGTCTCTCCTCTCCTCTAGGTATGGATCAAAAATCAGGAAGTCTCTGGGGAAAACCAGGAATAATCGAGTAGTCTTGGGCATGAATCAAGAAAAAGAACAGGATCAACCAAGCATTAAATAGGAACAGACACAAGAAAGTCCACTGTTGGACTAGCCAATGTGCGCCTTCCTGGTTTACCTTATATTTAGTTCTAAATCAGGACACCACAGATGCAGGCTCAATGGGATATTCTGGAGACATGTTTGCCTTACTGAAGCCTAGAGGATAACTATCCCCTGACCAGCTCCTTGGCTTTACAGCTCCTATGGCTCTGTAACAGGTCCCAAGAGGCAATTCTCAAAGAACATGGGCTTGATCCCTATTGACTGACTCCCAGTCTCACATTGTATTCTAGTGTTCAGCTCCCCAGTTAGTAGCCACTGAGACCATTACATATACCTACTTAATAATTCAAATATGGAGCCCATCCTTCTGGATAAAGGAAGAGAATGTTGCCCAGTTCCTGAGAAATTTAAAGCTCTCTTCCCTGCACCGTCGGTTCATTAAGTCTGACACATTTGCACCAAGCAGGCAGTGACGAAGTGATTCGCATGCCAGCCAGCCAGCCAACTAGCTATCTATATGCCTAATGATCGAATCGCCAACTAAGCATTTAGTTTAATTTAAATTTGATATGCTGCCTTTATGCATATTATTTAACAACAAAATTTAAGATACTGGCTTGGATGAAATCTACAAACAATGATTTTACAATGTTAAAATAAAAAAAATCTTTAAGGCAGAGCATACAGTTTAGTTTATATACCAGGAGAACGTCCATCACATTCCAGGGCAGGTTAAGTTCCAAGAGAACTACTTGCTCAAAATCCAAGCAGTGCGAGCCAGAGACCAGACAGTGGGGTGCAACAGGGTCCCATCCTCCCGAGAAATGAGATCTGGAGTGCAGCCCAGACAGCTGGAGCAGCAGGGGGAACCATAGTTGGCTGGGCCAGTATGAAGCGAAGAGGGTCATGGTAACCCAGTTGGCCTGGAGCTTCAACGTCATCTTCGTTATGAGTGTGATTAGGGAGTATGCATAAAACAGCCCCACTTCCCAATGCAGGAGGAAAGCATCAGAGGCCAGCTGACCATCGGCAGCCATCCTGGAACAGAATTGATCCACCTGGCCATTGGGCGGCATGACAAAGAGGTTTAGCAATGGAGTGCCCCACTCCCAAAAGATTCTGTTCACCACCCTCCTGTTGAGAGTCCATTTATAAGGCTCGAGGACACTGAGCTTTCCAGGCAAGTAGATTGCTCTCAGCTCCATCCCATGGGCCGCAGCAAACTTCCACTGGTACACCGCCTCCCAGCACAGAAGGTATGAATGATCCCATGCTTCCCTACTTATTGATGTAGAACATTGCCACCTGGTTGTCTGTCTGAATCAGGACTACCTGGTTGGTCAGGTGCATCCAGAACGCATGGAGAGCATTTGCAACAGCCCAAAGCTCCAGGAAGTTTATCTGGTGTTGGGTGTTCTCCCACCACAGGCCCTGAGTATGTAGACTGTCCAGGTGAACCACCCAGCCCAGTTTGGACATATCTGTGGTGAACGTCTGTTGGGGCGCCAACTGGAAGGGGAAATCTCGGAGAAGGTTCTGCGGTTCCGGCGACCAATGAAAAGATTGCACAAGAGGTGCAGAAACTGCTACCCGGTCCCGAAGGCAGCCTGTGGCTTGCTTCCATTGGGTGCTCAGAGTACACAGACTGCCGCATGCAGACGGGTCATTGGGGTCACGTGCAGAGTCAAGGTCATGTGGCAGAACATCTCCAGTATCCCCCAATCTGTGGTGTAGCTCTTCTGTCGGACATTGCAGTTCTACAAAATCCTGTAGCTGCTCTAAAACAGCACTTTCATTGAGATTTGCCACAAATAGACTAGATATAGGATGAAGCAACTCAGGCAGTGAGGGATCCAAGCTGCCTTTAAAGAAACAAACGTACTAACAGGTGTTCTCCGGGGACAGCAGGAACTAGTCCTCACATATACAGTAGGTGACGTCGGTGACGAGGGAGCCCGCGAGGAAGCATCTCCCCAGCTTTCAAAGAAAGCCTTTGGGAGATGCACCATGCATGTGTGGTCCCCCTTTCCACCCAAGGGTGCCATCTTGTCTCAGTCTAATGACATAGCAAAGACTGCAAAACTAAAATACGGTAAAGAAGCAAATCCAGGAAGTAGTCACGTGATGCGGTGAGTGAGAGCGGATGGGCACCACTCGAGCTCTGGGCCCCCCCGCTCCTCCATGCCGGCAAAATCGCTGAAATATCGCCGTCTTTAACCTGCCAGGAGGCTGCCCAAGCGCTGCATAAGGGAGAGGAGGCAAAGGAATCTAAGCGGTGGTGGAGGCAATGGCAGCGGTGGTAAAAGCGGGACGTCGTGAGAGGGAAAATTCTGCCGGGTTACACAAAATGGCGAAGCAGCCCGTGACGCCCAGGTCTCCAGCTGCACCGGAGCTGGTAGAGGAGATCGCGCTGGCAGTGGTGGGGGCACTCTCCTCTCAGTTTGAAGCCCTGAAGGGCAAAATGGACTTGCTGCAGGTCTCGGTGGAAGCCATGGGCAGCTGGATGCAAGAGGCAGAGCACAGGATCGGACAGACGGAGGAGAGTGTCCTGGAGTTGCAGCAAGGGGTAGACCGTATGAGAACAAAGCTGCAGGGACAGGAAGCCAAGCTTGATGATCTGGAAAACAGATCTCGCCACAATAATCTGTGCTTCCTGGGAATTCCAGATAACATTTTGGACAAAGAGTTAAAATCCTATCTGGAGGTATTGGTGGCACAGATCCTCGAGGGAGGGGAAGAAGGTGACCTGGTCCAAATTGAACGAGCACATCAAGTAGGGTCCAGGAGGGCAAATAATGGCCGTCCCAGGGTGGTCCTGGCAAGGTTCTTGTGTTTCCCACAGAAGGAAGCAGTGCTGCGAGCTGCTAGGAAAATCGGAGTGATCTCAAAGGACAATGTTAAGCTGCGGATTGTGCAAGACTACTCGGCAGCCTTGGGCCAGCGCAGGCGGGAATATGGGCCCCTATGTCAAAAGTTGATAGACAATAACATCAAATTCGTGGTGCAGTATCCTGCTCATCTGCTTTTCATCCACGAGGGAATATGGCGGACGTTTGTGTCAGTTAAGGCAGCAGCCTCTTATGTGGAGGAACTAGCAAGTAGAGCAACAGCCTCACCATGTAAACAGCTCAACAGCTGGGAGAACGCGACCTGGCGTGGGAGAAACAGCCATGGAGCGTATGAAGAATGGCGTTTTCATCTTCGGGGGAAAGAATAGACCAAGCGTCATAGCTTTGGCTATATACGGACGCTGGAAGATGGCAGTTTGTCAAGAGTTCTGGAACTGAATACAATTGTTTGAACGTATATTATTTCTAGAGTGCTAAGGATGTTGGGGGAGTTAGATGTGGAATATGAAGGTATGTAAGGGGGTTATGTAGCGGGGAGGATATATGAGAGGGCAGGATAATGGTGTTAAGGGGATAGAGGTTAGCATTGGCGTGGGACTTAGATTGCGTTGGGACGAGGCAGTAGGTATGGTGGGGGGGAGTACCATACGCATTCTGGTGACTTCAAGGAGAGAGAGGAGGAGGGTATTGTAGACAGGATGTGGGGAGGGGGAGGGGAGAAGGGGAGTAGGGAGGGGTAGTGGAAAAGAGGGAGAAGGGAGGGGCGGGGAGAGGGAGGGAAGGGAACAGTCTAACCGGGTTAATTGAGGTGGGATTAAGGCACATAAAAAGCATTGGGTGAGGACTTCAGGCTGGGAACGTATTTCCTTATAAAAATTGGTTTGCTGAGTGGTTTGCGTCTTATTGCTATCCGCTGACCTGAAGAGCATTTCATGGAATGTATGTGGTGTAGGTAACCCTATCAAGAGATATAAAGTGCTAAAGGCTTTAGCTAGGCAACAATGTGACATTGCGATGTTACAGGAAACTCACCAGACTGCTGAGGAACACCTTAAACTGAAGAGGGACTGGGTGGGGCAAGCATGGAGAGTTCCGGCAGCGGGGAGGAAGGGTGGAGTGGTCATTTTGATACATAAAAGGATTAGATTCATCCAGGAAAGTGAATATGTGGACCCGGGGGAAAGATATGTGTTATTGTACGGGATGCTGGAGGGAAAGCCTGTGGTGTTGGGTAATCTTTACAGTCCGAATGTATTGGACCGGGCACTATATGCCTGTTTGGGCTCTCGGGTAGAGCATATGCCAGATGTTCCTTTGATTTTGGCAGGAGATTTCAATGGGGTTCTAGACACTGAGTTGGACACGACTAGGGGGGGAGGAGATGGGGCACGGGCACAGACTACTAGAGCACTGCAGAGCCTATGGCGCAGATTAGGGGTGGTGGATCCCTGGCGTTTGCTACACCCGGTGGAAAGAGACTACACTCATCAGTCACGAGCACATGGCTCAAGTGCTTGGATTGATTATGTGTTGGTATCAGAACGACTTTTTGCCCAGATAGAAGATGTGCAAATTGGTCCCACTGAGGTTTCAGATCATGCTTTTGTCTGGGTGGAGTTGGAATGGTACGACGTTACCTCGCAGACTCGAATTTGGCGCTTCCCAGTGGACTTGTATAGAGACACTGAGTTTCATATATATTTAAAGGAAAGGTGGGAAGAGTACGTAGACCATAATACACAGCAACAAGAGACCCTGGAGCTCTTTTGGGAGACTGTGAAGGTCATCCTGCAGGGAGACATCATTGGGTATGCAGCAAGGAAGCGGAAATTGTTTGCGCAACAGGTGGGCAGGAATAGACGGAGACAAGCGAATAGCCCAAGAGCGGAAAATAGAAAGAGATTGTGGGAGACCTCAATTAAATACTTCATCAGAGGGCTAGGAAGTCCTTCCTATACTACCGCTATATCGCTATGGGGATAAGCCGGGGAAGCTGCTGGCAAGATGTCTTAAGAGCAGTAGAGGTGCCCGCACAGTGGCGGCGCTGAAAGATGATCAGGGGAAACTGCATAAGGAAAAATCGGGTGATTGCCCAAGTGCTCCGGTTCTTCTATCAAAGGTTGTACTCGGGAAGGGAGGGATTCCTGAATAGTATGGAAAAATACCCGCGTGAAGTGCAAATACCTAGGCTGGAGGCGAGTCAGAGGGCACAATTAGATGCATCGATTACTGTTGAGGAGGTCAAAGGGGTTATCCAAAAGGCGAGTTGTTATAAAGCGCCTGGCCCAGATGGATTTGGGGCAGAATTTTTCTAAGCTGCTGGGAGAGCTGGTGCCCCCCCCCCTCGTGGCAGTATATCATAAAAGGGCGGAACAGAGGGGGTTTACATGGGGGGCGAACCATGCACACATTATATTGATACCTAAACCAGGGAAAGATCACACTCAGGCTGCTTCCTGCAGACCCATCTCTTTGCTAAATTTTGATTTAAAGATACTGGCCAAGGTATTGGCAGATCGCTTAGCCCAGGTCTTGGGGGAACTGGTGCATGACTCCCAAGTGGGGTTTGTGAAAGGACGATATGCAGTGTGGAACTTGCGAAAAACTTTGGCCTTGTTGGAGTGGGTACGAGACCGGGAGTTGCAGTCGCTTCTGATTAGTTTTGATGCGGAGAAAGCATTTGATCAAGTGAACTGGGTATATCTGCGGTTTCTTTTGTCACAGTATGGGCTCGGGACGTCTTTCTGTAATATGGTAGAGCTTCTCTATGCAAGGCCCACCGCAGGAGTGCTCTGTAATGGGGTGTTGTCGGACGATTTTTGCCTAGAGAGAGGCACGCGACAGGGTTGCCCGCTTTCCCCCTTGTTGTTTGTGCTGACTTTAGACCCCCTGGTGAGAAAGATAGAGGCATCCAAGAAAATACAAGACATATGCATTGGTCAACATATGTTTAAGATGGCCGCCTTCGCAGACGATATGCTGGTACATCTGTTGTCTCCTCAAACGTTGTTGCCTAATTTATTAGAGGAATTTTCTCAATTTGGAAGTTTTGCGGGACTTCACATCAATATGGATAAGGCAGAGGCATTAGATCTGGCGGGAACGCTCAAGGGGCACTGGAGATGGAACTTCCCACTTAAGTGGGCTGATGACTCATTTGTATATTTAGGGATCCTTTAGACTAGAGAGCCGAAGGAGCTGTACCGGAAAAACTTTGAGCGGGTCCTTGCAAAAACCCGAACACAACTCCAAGCATGGACCCCTCTTCCGCTGTCTTTATTAGGCCAAACGGCAGCTCTGGGGATGGTGATCCTGCCACGGGTGCTTTACTGGTTGCAAACTCTCCCAGTGGGGTTAATGAGATGTGACTTAAATAGTATTGATCGGGAGATCCGGAGATTTTTATGGAAAGGAGCGAGGGCTCGTGTCCCACTGCATCTATTAAGGAGAGGGTGGAGAAACGGGGGATAGGAATTCCAGATCTGCAGGCATACGCTCTGGCATGCCAAGCACGGCATATTGACGACTGGTTAGGGAACACAGAGGTGTATACTCCTAGGGCATTAGAGGAGGCCTTGATGGCCCCGCAGACCTTGCTGGCGGCATTGCATTTGGACAGCTCACACCTGCCTGGCAAAGTGAGGAGCAGTGTGCTGGTGCTCCCGGCACGGCATACATGGCGACAATTGAATGGCTATTGGGGTGGGCCTCCAGAGTTCTCAAGTTGGTTGCCTTTATAAGGAAATGTTCGGTTTACCCCAGGGTCGGAGGCGCCTGTGTTCCAGATCTGGAAGAGATTGGGGATACGAAATATCAGAAGGGGAAGTGTAAACCATTTGAGACCCTTTGCAGGGAGTATGAGCTAAGCAACCGACATTATTTTGCCTATGCTCAGCTCTCTCATTACATTGCTTCTCTTCCACGGAGTGCGCTATTGGTGGAGCGCTCGGCACAGATCTTAAGAGTTTTTTGCATTAGGAACAGAATCTTCGCCCACAATTGCCAATCTGAAGAGATGGTTAGATGGCCTTACTAGTCCACCAGACTATTCTGCAGAGGAGGTCCTGTGGGCAGAGGAGTTGCATCGGGAGGTGGGCCCTGGCTCAATCAGCCAGGCCTTAGGGAGGGATTATGGGGCTGGTGGAAGGGGCTCGATGGAGAGAGATACAGTTTAAATGTATAATTCGGGCATACTTTTTTCCAAGATGAGAATTGCGATGCCATCTTACGGCAGACGGAGACTGCCCAAAGTGCTCCTGTTCCTTGGCGGACCTAGGGCATATGTGGTGGGGATGTCAGAAAATTCGCCCCTACTGGAGGAGAATTGGTAACTAAATGAGCAGTGTCATACAGCAGCAGATTTGTTGAATGGGGTTATTTGTGGTGCTAGATCAACTTGGACCACTCCACCCGAAAGGGAGGTGGGAGCGACTATTAGTACAGAAAGCATGTCTGGTGGGTAAGGGTCCGATATTGCATAGGTGGAAGGAACCCATAGCCCCTACCTTTTGGGAATGGCGTAATAGCTTTCATCAGTTGATGCTTTTGGAGAGGAGGGGAGCTAGAGGGAGTGTTCAACGCTGGACCTCTTTTTTGCTGATTTGGGAACCATACATACAAACACTGAGACCCCGCACTCGGACTGAAGTGCTACGGGTGGGTTAGGTTAGCTCTTGAAGGCGGATGGGGGGGGAGATGATGTGCTTAATGTGGTATTAGCCAATAAGTGGGTAACGTAAGAATGTATGTGCCCAATGAAGGAGACTGGGGGAAGGGGGCTGCAAAGATACGGGGTAGGTGGGAGGGGGGGGAAGGGGTGGGAATAAATAAATATGAATCACTGGTGTAAGCAGGACTATGGCTTGTTGATGAATCCCGGGGTGGTGGACAAGAGACAGCCCCACCTGGGATGCCCTGTATGTGTATAGTTACATGATGTATGTTATCTTGCTGTGAATTAATAAACAGAGTTTTCAAAAAAAAAAAAAAGAAGCAAATCCAAGAGAAGGCAGGGTTGTGAGGACTGATTCCTATTGTCCCTGGAGAACACCTCATAGGTGAGTAACTACGCTTTCTTCAGGAACAAGCAGGAAGTCAGTCCTCATGTATGTGACTCCCCAGCTACAAGCTACCGGGAGCCTGTACAAAACATCATGGGTGAACCGTGAGCTGAAGCAGTTGAGTCTCAACTGAGAGACTCACGCAAGACCCAAGTGTCCAGCGGCTAACCAGCACTCTGGTAGCCTGAACACAGAAGGATCGGAGGGCAGGAGTTGCCTATACCCCTCCCAAAGAGATTATGGAGTACAGCCTGGCCATAGGCACTGACCCGTCGGTACTCCCTCTCTGGCAGTAGTGAGCTGCGAAGGTATGGGCTGAAGATCAGGTGGCGGCCTGGCAGATTCCAGTAACAGGTACGGTATGCAGATTTGCTACAGGGGTAGCCCATGGATCTGACGTAGTGCACCGTGACCAGTGGTCTAGTGAGATCCCAGCCTGCTCATAGACAAAAGCAATGCAGTCTGCCATCCAAGTGAACAGAGTTTGCTTAATTACTAGAAGCCCCAGTTGACTGGGGTCATAGGAGACAAAGAGCTACGGGCACTTTGCGGTGGCCCTGAATCCACTGTAGATAGAAGGACAGAGCCCTTTTAGAATCCAGAATATGGAGAACAGTCTCCTCCTTGCCGGCATGAGGCCTTGGAAGGAAGGTAGGGAGCACCATCTCCTGAATGAGGTGGGACACCAGCTTTGGCAAAAACTTGGAGTGTGCACAGAGCACCACCTTGTAGAACCTTATTGTAGGGTGGCTCTGCCATCAGAGCCTGAAGTTCGCTGATCCTGCGAGCAGACTTGGGTGCCACAAACTTCCAGGAAAGATACCATAGGTGGCAAGTAGCCAGGGGCTCATACTGTGGTTTAGTGAGCTGTGAGAGCACCACATTGAGATCCCACTATGCCCTTGGTGGGTGGACGGGGGCTTGGACATCATAAGGCCCCATAGGAAACGAGAGGTAAGGGGCTGAGCCGAGAGGGGCTTGCCCTCAGAGTGGTGGTGCTCTGCAGTAGTGCTCAGGTGCACTCTTACTGAGTTGGACCTCAGTCCCACCTGCGACAGGTGGAGTAGGTACTAGAGCACTAGCTGCACCAAAAAGGAGAAAGGGTTCACCTGCCTCTCGGCATAACACACCAAGAATCAATGTCATTTGAAGGCATATGCCCTTCTCGTGGAGGCTTTTCGGGAGGTCAGAAGGATATCCTCCACATCACGTGGGAGATTGAAGTGAGCTAGCGCTACCATTTCAGCAGCCAAGCCATGAGCGCCAGGGACTCTCGGTTGGGGTGCAGGAGAAAGTCCTCCTCCTGTGAGAGCAGTCCTGGGGCACAGGCCCAGGGGAATCTAAGGTGCCGCCGACAGGGAAGCAGCGGGAACCAGGGTTGCCTGGGTCACCAGCGGGCTACCAGAATCAGTAATGCCCTGTCACGCTGAACCTTGAAGATAGCTTTGGCAACCAGCGGTGTTGGCAGGAAGGTGTAAAGGAGGCCTTCCGTCCATGGGATAAGGAATGCATCCGAAGCCACCCGGAATGGTGTAGCTGGCGTGAGCAGAAGCAGGGCAACTGCATGTTGTCTGGACTGGTGATATGGTCCACTAGGGGGACTCCCTAGAGTCAGAAAAGTAGGTGGCCACTCTAGGGTCCAGGCACCACTCGTGTGGCTTAAGAACTCTGCTCAGCCTGTCTATTGTCCAGGCCCAGCATGTAGACCGCCTGCAGGAGAATCCCGTTGCGTGTTGCATATGGAGGAGAGGGCTACCACTCCTGGCAGAGGGAGTATGACCCCGTGCCTTCATGTTTGTTAACACAGAACACTGCGACTTGATTGTCCACATCTGGACCATCACTGACTGGTGCTACAACTGGTGGCAAAAGGCTCGGAGGGCCAGAAACATCACCCAGAGCTCCAGGACATTGATCTGCAAACTGGGACTCTGCCTGGAACCATGTGCCCTGGGTTTGGAGGTCCTCGCAATGAGCTCCCAATCTTTGCAGGGAGGAGTCCTTGGTGAGAACCCTCTGGGGGGGTGCGTGCCTGAAAGGGCATCCCAGCCTGAAGGTGGCGGGGGATCTGCCACCAGTGGAGGGAGTCCGTTAGTTGGCAGGTCAATTTTACCCTGTCCCGAACTCTGCTCGTGGCTTGTGTCCACTGGGAGTGGAGGCACCACTGGGCTACTCTCGTATGCAGGTGGGCATATGGGGTTATGTGGAGGCCATGTAGCCTAGCAGGCAGAGGAAAAGGAGAGCGGGCCCTGACCGGCAGTGTTGAACTTCTGCGGCTAACGACCTGAGGTGCTCTGCCCTCTCCAGAGGGAGCAAGGCCTTGGCCTGGAAAGTGTTCAGTTGAGCTCCTATGAACTCCAGGCAGTGGGCCGGAGAGAGGTGGGACTTGGGGTAGTTGATGACAAACCCCAGACGCTGTAAGATGTGGATGGTGTGCTTGGTGGCTTGGTGCACCTCTGCAGCTGTGCCTCCCCTTATGAGCCATTCATCCAGATAGGGAGAGATGAAAGTGGGCTGCGACCACCACTAGGCACTTGGTGAAGACCTTTGGGAATGATGCCAGCCCGAAGGGTAACACCCTGTACTAGTAGTGATCTCCTCCGACCATGAACTGGAGGCTTTGTTGGTGGTTGGGATGGATCAGGATGTGTGTATAAGCATCCTTCAGGTCTAAGAAGCATAGTCAGTCTCCCTACTGGAGGTAAGGCAGCAGTGTTCCAACCGAGAACACAAGTCCTGTAGGTCCAGGATGGGCCCGACACCCCCCCCCATTCGCTTGAGAACAAGGTAATATCTGGGGTAGAAGCCTCTGTCCCAGAGATGTTTGAGCACCAGCTTTACTGCCTTGTCCATGAGGAGGCCTGCAAGCTCGGTGAGGAGCAGAGTCTGGCTAAGGAGAGGCCTTACAGGTTCTCCTGGGAAGAACGAGGGTGGCATCTGTAGCAGGTGGAGGAGGTATTCCTCCTTGACTACTTGCAGCACCCAGGAGTCTGAGGTGATGGAGGACCACCTATGAGCAAACCAGACCAGATGTCCCATTGTGAGCTGTTGAGAGCCTCCTGGGGGAGAGGAGGCCATGCCCAAGGAGTCAAAAACTCCTTTCAGGCTGGGCCAGGGCCTGGGTCTTATGGCTCTTAGGCTTGCAGGAGCCATGCCCTTGCCCCTTGGACTGTTGCCCTTGCTGAGGGGCAGAGAAGGTCTGCTATTGTGGTGCACCACTGAACACCCCCTTCTTCCTCTGGAAGAAAAGCTTCTTCCCTGGGGCCTTTTTATGAGGGTGTACAGAAGTCTTCTTTGAAATTCTGGTCCTGGTCAAGAACTCAGTTTCTATCTCAGCAGCCTTGTCTGACAAGGGTTTTCCGAAGAGGTTCTCTCTCCAGTGCAGTCCTGGACCCACTGCTTGAGTCAGACTGCAGCCTCACCAGGCATCAGGCCCAGATGCCCACGGCGGCTATGGCTGAGGATTTGAAACCATAATATGCTGCTCGAGACAGGAACTTCGAGCATTCCTTGACTGCTGAGGCCAGTGACTTGAACCACTGAAGGGGTTCCCCATCAAGGCCTACAGAGAAACAGACAAGTTCCCTCGCCAGTCCCTTCAGGTAAATGCCGATGTACAACTGGTAGGACTGGAGTCGGCAGACCAGCAACAAGCCCTGATAGTATTTCCGGGTTCCCATGAATGAGTCTTTTGGCTCTTGAGTCGCTGCATGGCGGACTCGACCATCATAGAATTAGAGGAAGCTGGGTTTTTGGAACCCCGGGCTTCAGCGGACTCTGTACATGGTGTCCAACAGTCTGCTCACAGTGGACACAGATGCCAGTGTTTCCCCACATATGGAGAAGGTGGCGCTCGAGGATCGGAGGAACAGGCACTGCGAGGGGTCTCGTACTGGAGGATCTCATGTTGCTCCATGCGGGGGGGTCCTCTTCCGCCTTGGTCTCTAACGTGAGTGCCTTTGCCATATCCCGCACAAAGTCGAGGAATGCAAAGCATTCGAGCAGGGAACGGCACCGGGATGTCAGTGGAGAAGGGTCCAAGGGTACATCTCGGTGTTGCTGGGTATCCAGGGACTCCTCATCCTCAGTCTCCAGTCTGACTCAAAATCAGAGGAAGAATCCAAGGCTCTGTGGCTTCTGTGGTTGGGTCCTGAGCACTAAAGCCCATGATCCCCAGGGAGACCTGTGGTCTGAGCTGCATACACTCACCAGGGAGGACAGGTGTCCCGAGGAACAGGATGTCGTCCAATGCCGATGGGTCTATCGAGATGGTAGGAGCTTGAGGATCGGCTTGATGACAGGAGAAAGGCCTCGAGGGTCCGATCGACAGGGGGCAGATGAACTGGAGGAACTGGACATTAGTGCCTGCTCTTCTGCTAGAAGGGCAGCGATACTGTGCTCCAAGGCCACCATTCTGGTCTCCATGCCAGAATGCGCCACAGTCTTTGATGCGGGCCCCCAAAACTTCAGGCCTGGAGTCTGTTTTGTCAAGGGGAGTCCTTGACCAGGATGGCTTCGGGGGTCCAAGGCCAGTTGCTCAATGCTAATGACTCCTTCCGGGGTAGTTTGTGAGGCCGCTCACGCTCAGACTCCTCTGACTCATGCCGGGGCTGCGGGGCCCGGTGTGGGATTTACCCACTTTTCCAGACCGGTCCTCAGAGGCGGTCTTCGAGGGCTTCAAGCTCTTCTTGCATTCCATCTCCGGGGAGTTCCCCTCGGAGAAGCCGTGGCCGCAGGACTCCAAGGCAGACCTGGCATCACAAGGCAGAAGTACTAGTGGGGGCCCTGGAGCGTGGCTTTGCTGGGGGCTTCGGCGCTGAATCAGATCTATGGAAGAACTTTTCCTGCTGCAGTTGGCAGCTCTTGATGGCCTTTTTGGACATGGACTTACAAAGGTCGCAGCCTGAGTCATCATGGTCCAGCCCAAGACAACAGATGCGGCAATCATGTGGGTCAGTGAGGGACATCATCTTACTGCACCTATGACATTTCTTGAAGCCACTGGAGGCCATGGGAAAAACAGGCCCTTAAACCTGGGAGAGGATCCAAGGCCTGCCGGCTAAAAAAAGGGCATGAAGCACCGGTCGAAGGATACCACGAGAAAAACAAGAAAACAAACCAGAGAAGCGACGCCAAGGCGAGCTGGATCGAGGACAGGAACAGGAACCAGTACACATACTGGAAAAGAAAAACTTTAAGACAAAAGAAAATTACACTTTTTGGGGAAAACGGGACAGACATCCAGTAGGCTCTGTGGAAAAAAGGAGAATGAAGCAAGATGGCACCCTTGGGCGCGAAGGAGACCACACATGTATGGTGCATTCCCCAAATGCTTTCTTTGAAAGCTGGGCAGATGCATCGGCACCGATGTCACCCATATGTGAGGGCTGACTTCCTGCTTGTTCCAGAGAACAGATGCTTTCTTTAAATCGGCAGGCATCATACCGTTTGCCAAGATAAATTTACAACATATAACAGCTACATATTCTTTAACCATCCTAATCCAACAGGACATGGGTCCATTGGAAAAGATACAATATTAAGCAAAAGTACATCCTTCTCCTAATGCTTTCTAAACTCAGTCCAAATTTGAAAACCCTCACATAATGATAAATCCTCAATAATAAAAACCCCAGCATCAACTTCCTTATCTTGCAATCTGTTTTACCAACTTAATATTCAAGGAACACATCCAGGGGCACCTCTGGGGAGGAAGGGGCCAACAGGGCTCTGTCTGCCCTGCAACAAGGAACTCCCATCTGATTGAGAGAGCTCCGAGGTTACTAGGTTCAACTTGCCAAGCCAGAAGGACCATGCCTGCTCAAGAAAGGAGAAGAATGAATTCTGGAGAAGACATGTCAGATGCTTGGAACTCTGTCAGCCTTAAACGTCTATCTAGTGAAAGAAAGGCCAGCTGCTGGGGAAGCTCTGGTGGACTGAGCTCCAACAGACGATCAGAGGGATCCCGAGCAGGGGTTCTGTCTCTCTCTCTCCAGTCGACTCCATCGCTAACTGCAGAGCTGAAGAGGTAAAAGAGGAGTCCATATTCACCAACTGCAAGGACAACACCCCAAAGGATGAGTAGAAGCCTCCAACCTAAAGGGCAGAGGGAGGACAGCAAGGCTGCCTCTCCTCCCAGAAAAACAAGTGTCTACTGCAAGCAAAAGTGGCCCCTGATGCAAGCCCTTTCGTTTAACCAAGGCACATGCTTACAATGTGCACAGCCAAAACGCAGAGTGTAGTGGCGATAAAATGCTTAGGGCATGTCAAGAAGGCACACAGATACTGCGTGTGCTAATGCACTCATACACTGCACATGCCACTGCGTGCAGCGAGAGACACAGGTTAATTGCATATCATGCACCAGCAGCATACAACCATAGTGCAAGGTGGGAACAGGAAAGAATCACGATCACCAAAGGTTCTGCTCCCATAACCATCCAGCATCCCACTAAGTAACCAAAGTCAGGGGCCCCCAACAGACAAGTTCAATCAAGTAGACAAGTGTAGATTCTGCACAGAAAACAGGAACTTAGATCTAGTACTCATTCCCAGAGAGCCCAAACAGCAATGGTACCAGGCTCAACGTAACTCCCCTGCAGCCAAATACATCTTGAAACCTTTGTCCAATCTTTGAAGGAGAGCCGGGGAAAAGGGCAGAGGCTGTGCTAGGCTTGGGGTCTTTATCCAACAATTCTGGTTGTTCATTCAACCCTTACCAGGATAAGAACGGGAAACTGAACTAAAGTCCCCTCTTTTGGCAAACCAACGAGTGCACCAGTGTTATGGATGACCCAATGGGTGCCTCCCATGTTGAGCTCTAGTGAGGAAATCGCCCCTAAGAGTAATTACTCACAAGCTAACTTAATCTTTGCTCAGAATTTCAAAGAGCTGCTCAGATGTGTCCACACTCTGTTGGAGGGAGAGAATTATCAAGATAATGTGCCCTTTAGCTGCTCATAGAACAGGATGAGGTCATCAGAAATCTCTGGATTTTTCTCTGGACTTTACCTCAGCTAGTAGGGGAACACAACCCACTTGTCTGGAATAGCCCAGGATGACGGTATAGGAAAGCACAGTTACTTACCTGTAACAGGTGATCTCTGGGAACAGCAGGAATTAGTCTTCACATATGGGTACGTCGGTACCGACGGAGCCTGCACGGGAATGCTGCCCAGCTTTCAATCAGAAAGCTTTTGGCAGCATCCCTCGTGCCTGTGCAGTGACGTCCCACCTTCTCCACAGCCTCTCTTCAGTTGAGTTTCAGAGCTGAGACAAAGGCGAGGAGAGAAAAGGAAAAAAATAAAAAAGATGAAACTCCTAGGGGAGGTGGGAGGGTTGTGAAGACTAATTCCTGCTGTTCCCAGAGATCACCTGTTACAGGTAAGTAACTGTGCTATCTCCAGGAACAAGCAGGAATGAGTCTTCACATATGGGGACTCCCTAGCTGGAGATGCCAGGGGGAGATCCCATAAAAATGCAAGTGCCTGGATCAGGGGTGCATTTTGTCTCCAGGAATCCCCGGCATCCAATATGGGATGGAGGGTAGGAGTTGACAATAAAGGAGCTGTGAGGGAAGAAACAGCATAGTCAAGGACTAGAGGGTTCTACAGACTACAGGAGTCCTTGGAAGATATGATGAGTAGCATTAAAATACATTTAATGTACACTTAAAATATGCAGCTTACCTACTGTATTGTAGGAAGTAGAAGCATGATGGAGTCCACCGGATAAGCAGTGGCGGAATCTTCAAGGTGACCTCTCAGTAGTGAGGATGAAGGTCCAGACCTGGAGGTAGTAGATGATCCAGGTGTCAACTGGGTAGGAGTAGACGTCAGGTCTTCAATGGAAAGCTTTATGGGAAAAGCTGAGAACTCCTTTAGGCATAAGGTTACTAACATTGAGAACTAAAGGAAGAAGACTGACGGAGTTGGAGAACTAGCCCAGTCCTGGCGGGAAGAGGGGGACTGGAAAAAACCCCTATTCCCTCAGAAAAACAGTTGTGTACTCGAAGATAAAGATGTACACTGTTTTTCCTAGCTGGCGAGAGATAGGAAAAATATGGAAGCTTGATGCTTCAAGGACATAAAGAAAAAATGGAAGATGTTAGCACCAAAGTGGTTACTGGTGTCTAACAGTCTCTGTATCGTAATATGGTATGGGACGTAGGGCGACAGACTGTCTAAAAACCTCTAGGAGGTAAATCATGTAGTATAGACAGTAAGGGTGACAGTGTATAAGACAGATCAACCCTTAAGAAGCCCCCCATCAAACACATATACATAGGGATATATATATATGTGGCTGGAAGATATATATATATATTCATATATAGAGATATATATATATAAATACACATATGTCCAGATATGTTAGGATATGGGTGGTGAAATATATATCATATATATATATATAGGAATATGATATACCTAGAGATATGTAAATTTGTGGGGCATGGTTTAGCACCACCAGAGTAATGATATAGGTATGTAGACATATATGGAGATGCTACATATAAGACAAGAGATTGAAGAGACATGTCTACCACCCAGCCCCATAATTGCACACAGGGAATATAAAAGAAAAAGATTCTGCGTTCTACAAGAGGGTGAACCCACTTGGGATATGCATAGAGAATCTATTTTCGTGGGTTGAGGGATGCAGGAAAGCAATCCAATGAGATAACCGTGATGTTCGCGTGAGAACAGATGAAGATATGAATCTGTAGGGAACAAGGCAGGGAGTTCTACAGAACACTGACATGGTAGATGCCTTGGATTTTCACGCAGAAGAACTGATATCTCGTGTTAACACCCCAGGCTAGAGGGGGTGTGGAGAACCCTCACAGGTATAGGAAGGGTTGATAAGTTTCTCTCTAATAATAGAGGAACTTCAGAGACAAGGACAATGCTCTATAGCAAAGCCCTCATAGTAGAAAGCTTCTCTGAAGACTGCAGAGAGCATTGTGCAGGAGAGCTATGAGATAAACTGACTGAAAGTCAGTTATGTTGCCATATCCTAAAAAAGGAGATGGTTAGAATAATGTGAGAAAGCCTAACGAGTAGGAGGATCCAAGATAGTTTGGAATCACTACTGAGGCTAGACAAAATTTTGAACAAGGGACTGGAACTTGGAAAAGTCCCAGTAATACAATTACTGTAACTCCTGCAGGCAGAGCTGCTGACAGAAACAGCAGAGAGATTGTCCTGTGCTGAATAAGAAAAAAACAGACAAGAAAAGAGAGGGGATATCTCTTCTCACTGTCTGGGGAACGACCAGAGAAGTAGTTCAGTATGGTAGCCCTCAAGTAGTTGGAGGGTGACGTACCCATGGGGTAAGTCAACTGAAGGAAAAATGTTCAGTTGGGAAAGAAACTATCAGATGATAGTTGCAACTGCTCTTCTGGAGAGTAAGAAGAGGAGAAGTGTGTAGTACCTGAACAAAATAATTTTTTGACAGGTTAGTACACTGAAAAAGAAAAGCACAGTGAATAAACTTTTAATATGTAGAAGTAAAGTGTAAGTTACAATTCCCGGCCCCTATGGTTGCTGGGAATGTTGAGACTGGCCAGAACTGGAGGACTTCAGACTAGGCTGAGGCGTCTCTTGTTTAGGTACAGCCGAATAATGGGCAGGAGATGAATGAAACTTTCTTTTCTTAGGAAAAGAAGGTTTGGTAGGACATTTCCTACTATTTGAAGAAGGAGGTGGCTTAGAATGCTTTCTAGTGGAAGAAGAGTCAGGGTAGCATTGAGCAACCTGACGTAAAGCCTCCTTATTAAAAAGACCTTCCCCTGTACAAGGAGAATGAGCTAGTATAGTTTGTGCCCATTTGCTCAAGTCTGAAGCCTCAAGCCAGGCTCTGCGACGTGCTGCAATGGCAATAGCTGAGGATCTGCTAATGGACTCAAAAGAATCTATAGAAGCACGAGACAGAAACCAGGATATATTCCGGCTGTGATTGATGAGCAAGGTATAATCAGTAGCCTTGGGCTCTGGTAAAAAAGGGGTCAAAAGAGACAATTTCTCTGTGACTTCCTGGAGTGTTAGACTCATGTGAAAAATATATGAGAGAACTCTAGAAGCCAGCATAGAGTTTTGGAAGGCCTGACGGCCAAAAGCATAGAGTGTTCGTGAAGAACGACCTGGCGGAAAAGAAGAATGCTTCTTCTTGCTCTTAACTTTCCTCAGTGCCGATTCCACTACAAGGGAACGATGAGAAAGTTGAGGTTTTTGGAACCCTGGAGAGGGTGGCACTCGGTACCGAACCTCAATGTCTGGAGAAACTTGAAGTTGTAAGGGCGATTTCCAAACCCTGAGAAGGAGATCCTGGAGAGCAGGATGTAAAGGAAAGTTGATATTCTCCAGTTGTGCCAGTGAGCCATGAGTAGGATCACAACTAGGGATAGAAATATTAAGGAAGGTTGCCATATCCCGGAGAAAAGCCTGGAAAGACTGATCTCCTATGGGAACTATCCCTGGTAAGGCTAAAGAAAAAGCCTGAGTATCAGAGGACGTACAGGGTACCGCACCAATGCCAGGTATCGGTTCCAAACTAGGCATCGGTGCAAGAACAGGCATCAACCTCGCTACTGATAAAGGACTAGCAGGTGAAGTAGTCATCGGGAACTGCTGTAGTGGTACCGAGATCATAAGGGAGTTATGGCTAGGATCTTCGGAACTACCTATTTGGAAACGACAGGAGTCGGTTCCGGGACGCGTCGGTACGCAGTCCTCGAGACTCGATATCGACTCAAGGCTCGGCATCGAAGAGAGCAAGACTATCGATGCATGTCTCGACAGTTCCGACGCCGGTGGCAGTATCGGCGATGCAGATACCACTAAGGCAGCCTGGGTGACATCGATCGATACCGACGGTACCGAGGATACCCGATGAGCACCTATCCATCCCGATGCCGATGCTAGGGTATCGGAACCGATCGACGCCGGTACCGTCCCGGAGCATGGCTGAGATTGAGGGAAGTCAATGCGGTGCGTATCGATCGGTCCCGAAGGTACCGAGGATGCCCGATGACGATCCCTGGTGAAGAGTGGAGTACTCGACACCGGTGCCGATGCCGGAGGCTCGGTACCGCTCGAAGCGGATACCACCCCCGCGCATGGCTCAGGCATGTTCTGTGAGGGGTGAGCCCCAGGAACATCCTGAAACCCCTTTAACGCTTTGGAGCCCGAAGACTCCCGCAGGGGTAATGCCAATGGATTCTTGAGGGTAAGGCCGGAGCCGTCACCATGCTGGGCATGGGACATACCACTCAAGCATTGACTAGTCTTAACAGACTGTTTTTGGGTTACCTGATCCTGTGAAGAAGAGAAACAGGGTACCCTCACTGCCGAAGAAAAAACGGTATCGAGGGAAACTCTAAACACTGAAGGTTTCCTCACAAAATTATCTCCTGACAAGTCAGGGGAAAAAGGGTCAGGACCCACACAGTTGAGACACCAACTATTGGTGTCTAGAAAGAAACAGGTGTTTCCACATCGGATGCACTTCTTAGGAAAAGAAGGCTCCATAATGAAAAGGCCTAGTAGGCCTAAAAAGTTAAGGCAAAAAAAAAACTGAAAAAAAGTTTTACAGACTTTAGCCAAAAAACCACCGGCGGTACCGGGGGTAGTGGGAAAAACAGCCGCGACCACAAGAAAACAAAAAACTAAAATAATTAAAGCAATTAAAATGAAAAGTTTCTGCGGTGACAGGAGGACGTCCTGCCGGCTCCGCGGAAAAACGAAAACTGAAGAGAGGCTGTGGAGAAGGCGGGAAGTCACTGCGCAGGCGCGAGGGATGCTGCTAAAAGCTTTCTGATTGAAAGCTGGGCAGCATTCCCGTGCAGGCTCCGTCGGTACCGACATACCCATATGTGAAGACTCATTCCTGCTTGTTCCTGGAGATAAATAATTTACAAGAAAGTCTTAAAAGGAAGTCTATGCTTAGGAACTGGCCCAACAGCAGCAAAAACTCTACGTCTACTCTCTCTAGTTTTAGATAAATCTGGAAAAATACATATTTTCTTCCCCAGAAAGCAAACATTTTTATATTTGAAATACAATGTCAATATCCTACACCTCTCAAATTCTAGTGCAGAAGACACTACTAATGTAGCTCAAAATTTCAGTCTCTAGATGAAATTCATGTTCTAAAATACCAGTGAGATCTCAGCTATCATGAAAGATAGAGGATTCACCTCTTCCCTCTTGACTTTCACCCTTTTCTTATTTTCCTCACTCCTCAATCAAATAAAAAGCTCTAAAAATCGGGGACATGTTCTTCATCACAATTTTCAAGATCTTTTTCACATCTCTTAATCATATTTTCAGGCTGAACAGAATGAATTAATGGAAAGCAAGAAGTGAAGACAATGACTTTTACTTACGTTAATGCCCTTTCCTTGAGTCCTTCTAGACCAGTCCAGAAAAGTGGGTGGTGTTACCCTACAAGCAGATTGGTGGAGACAAAGAACCAATGAAAAACCCAGCTTGCAATGGCATGTCTCTATCCACCTCAGCCACCAGAGGTCTCTTCAGTATTTATCCCAAAGCATATGGGAAAAACATGGCAAGCCTCACGCAACCTCAATCGTGGGCAACAAAGAATAATCAACAGTAGAGAACTATGTACAAAAAAAGCATAAACAGAAAGCTCTCATTAGAAGATAAACCTGCAGAGTCAAGTATAAAAATCATAGCAGACCCAAGGGTACTGCAGAAGTAGTATAGAACAAATACAGTTTCATGGGTGGGCCCTGGACTGGTCTAGCAGAACTCAAGGAAAGGACATTAACTGGTAAGTAAAATATCACCTTCCATATCGTCCTGCTAGGTCAGTCCAGACAAGTGGGACGCAGACATAGAAGCTGCTCTTAAAACCCTTGAGGCAAAGACCATGTCTGCCTGCATGTGGACATTCAAGCAGAGAAAGTGTTACACATGTTGCCGCCTGACAAATGTCTGCAGGGGTTACCAAGCACCGCTTCACTCACAAGGACCCTTGCGCTCAGATAGCATGGACTCGCAAACCCTCTGGAACCAGCCAGTTCCGCAACAGATATACCAAGGAAATAGCCTCCTTAATCCAGCGCCCCAAAGCTGACTCAGCTGCCGCGTCACCCTTGTGCAGGCCAGAATACAGCACAAAAAGATGCTCAGACTGACAAAAAGAATTTGTCACCACTAAGTATCGGAGAAGCACCCTCTGGACATCTACAAGGGGAAGATCCTTATTCTTCCCCCCTTAGAGAAGGGGGGCAGGCAGATCACCTGATTCACATGAAAGGAAGAAAATCACCTAAGGCAAGAAGGAAGGCACACAGTGAATGGAAACGGCCTCCTCTGAAAAAGACAGATAAGGATCTCAGCAAGACAGAGCCTGTAGCTTGGAAATCTGCCTTGCAAAACAAATTGTGACAAAGACCACCATCTTGAGGGTCAAGTTCTTCAGAGTAGCATGCTTCAACGGCTCAAAGGGCTCTGACATCAAGGCCCCAAGCACCAGGCACAAATCTCAGAAAGGGATCACCAACCGGAGGGGATGACACAGACGCTGAACCCCCTAATAAAGGCATGAATCATCCGGGTGTAAGGGTAGACACTTACCAGCCAAAGGACCTCTGAAACAGGCCAAAGCTCCACCTGAACCTTCAAAGAGCTAAGAGAAAAAGCCCTTCTCCAAACTGTCCTGCAGAAAAGGCCAGAGATGGCCTCAAAAGCCAGCCACTGGCCGCCTCACCAGCACTCAAGGCACAGACTTGCACTTATACCAGCTTGGTAGACATCCTCCAGGTTCTGAGCAGAGTGGAAAACAGCCAGAGAGTAACCTGCATGCACTAACCATCTCCTTGCAGGAGCCAAACCGTAGCGAGAAGGGAGCTGGGTCCTCCAGGACACAAGCCGCTAGAAGGAGGCAAATGAAGAGGTGGCACTTGCAGGAGCCACATCAGATCTCTGAATCATGCTCTCATCAGTTAATCTGGTGCCACCAGAATAATCCTTCTCGGGTGGTACTCCATATGCTGAATCACATGCTATACCAGGGACCACTTAAGAAAAACATACAGCAGGTGCTGACTTGGTCAAAGGTTGAGCCAGAGCACCGATGCCCTTAAACTCAATCTCCGTGTAGCAAATGAAGCAGCAGCACACTTTGGCACTGGAGCGGGTCGCCATCAGATCCCTCTCAGAGTGACTCCAGCAGTACAGAAACAATGGAAACACCTCCTGACTCAACTCTCACGCTCCTGGAACCAGGAAGTGCTAGCTGAGAAAATCTGCTTCCACAGTAGCTACTCTGGCAATGCGCAGAGCCGACAAACTAGGAGATTCTTTGCTACTCAAATAGAGAATCATCTCCAGGACTACCCTGGCATTCTTCATGCTGTCTTGCCGATGAATATAAGCCACCACTGTGGCATTGCCTGAGAACATCTGAACCACCTGGCCCTCAACCGGAAGCCAGAAATGGAAAAGACCTAGTCTAATGGCCCTCACCTTAAGGCAGTTGATGGACCACACTGCTTCCCTGCGGTTCCAACAGTCCTGGGCCGTTCAGCTTTGGCAATGGGCTCCACAGCTCAAGAGGCTGACATCTATCGATAAAAGTGTTAATGAACAATTGTCCACTAGTACACCCTGCAGAAGACTGGACTGCTGCCACCACCACAGGCTGGCCTTCAGCATCATTGGAATTGGGACCCTGAGCTCGAACCGCTGACAAATCGAGGACCACTAAGTCTGCAAGTATCATTGGAGAGGCAGCAAAAGAGCATGCAGCCATGGCACCATCTTGACTGTCGCCGCCATCAATCCAAAGAGTTGAAGATAACCTCAGGCTGGGAGCCTGCTGCAAATAGAACAGCACTAAGCAATCCAACAGTCTTTGACCTTTTTTTGGCAGGAAGGCACTGCACACTCAGGTATTGAAATGTGCTCCTGAGAACTCCAGGGACTGGGAATGCAGCAACTTTTTCTTTCCCCAAGTAATCACCCAGCTGAGGCTTATCAGAAAGGACACCACTTGGGGAGCTACCCAACACACCCCTGAAAGAGAAAGGGTTCAGATGAGCCAGTAGTCCAAATATATGTGCACACAATTCCCTTGGCACTATAGTGCCATAGCCACCACCACCACGATCTTGGAGAACATCCATGGGGCACTGGAGAGGTTGAAAGGGAGAGTGGCGAAACAAAGGTGAGCCAAGTATGGAAAAACAGATATTTTACTTATCCCCCGGATCGGACTATGAACATATGCCTCAGCCAAATCCAGAAATGCCAGGAACTCCCCTTGGCGCACCACTGGAATCATAGTAACATAGTAAATGACGGCAGATAAAGACCACCATGGTCCATCTAGTCTGCCCAACAAGGTGGCAAGAGTAGGTGCATCTGCCGCTCCGTGAAGGTCACCCCTCCCCATATCTGTTTAGGGGTGAAACCACCGCTACGTGTAGGGCATCCCTGTTTGTTGAGAAATTATAGTTAAGTTTATTTTGATTTTATCCTGCTGCTATACAGGGATCCACTGTGTCTGTCCCATGCCATTTTGAATTCTGTCACTGTATTTGCCCCCTCCACTTCCAATGGAAGGGCATTCCAAGCATCCACCACACTTTCAGTGAAAAAGTATTTCCTGACATTGCCTTTCAATTTACCCCCCTTGCAGCTTCATGTTATGTTCTCTAGTTTTACATCTTCCTCGTCTTTAGAAGAGGTTTGTTTGTTCATTAATACTCTAAGTATTTAAAGGTCTGAATCATATCTCCCCTATCCCTCCTCTCCTCCAGAGTGTACATATTTAGGTCTTCAAGTCTCTTCTCATAAGGCTTCTGACGCAGGCTCCAAATCATTTTGGTGACCTTCCTCTGAACCATTTCCAGTCATTTTGCATCTTTTACGAGATATGGTCTCCAAAACTGAACATGGTATTCCAAGTGAGGCCTCACCAGTGACTTATACAGTGGCAGCCAGCAGGAATACAAACCAAATTGTTGATGTAGATAGTGCAGAAAGTGAGCACTCCAAAATTGATGTTGTCATCCACTTGGGTACAAATGACCTGGCTAGAAACAGTGTCTCTGCAGTTCAAAGGGACATCCAGACTCTGGGAGAGAAACTCAAGCCCATTATTAACACTGTAGCATTCTCAGAAGTTCTGCCAGTTCATGGTAAGGGGGCAGAAAGGCTGCATCACAAACAGCTTTAATACATGGCTCCAGACCTGGTGCAAATAAGGAGGATCCAGATTTATAGGCAACTGGGGAAACAGATGGAACAACAAGAGACTATACTGTGCTGATGGACTATATCTCTGTCGCAGGAAAAAGAATCCTAAGTGAAAAAATTAAGGCAATATGTGGACAGGCATTTAAACTAGAGAAAGGGGGTGAAAGATGGGGAAGGACACATTCAGGACGTCACTCCCAGCAAAAGCAGATCATCAGAAAGAGCCACACTTTTAAACCACACATCAATGACAAGTGGGAAGAAGTGGGTAGAACAAAATCAATGCAAAATACATGCAAGCCAGTTAAATGCTGGAAAGCCATAAGCACAAATGCTTGAAGCTTAGCCAACAAAGTTCCTGACCTGGAAGCCCTAATGGTGGAAATGGACTTGGACATTGTAGCCATTACAGAAACATGGTTTAATGAATCACATAAATGGGATATAGCCATAGCTGGCTATAATCTATTCAGAAGAGACAGAATCATGAATCGCAAAGTTTCCATCCAGAAGTACAGATCCACAAGCACCAGAAACACTAGGTCCAGAATGGAACAAAATGGTCCTTCTGTGTCAGCACCATGAAACAGATGAAATACCTGTCCTTGCACTGACTGTCCAGGGAAATATGCACCACTGCCTTCACGAGAGGCAACTTGTTGAAGGGGATCCACACAGCTTCCCTGCTGTTCGCAGCCCCACAAGGGGAGTAGACTAAAGCAGCCAGAATAGGCTCTTGCATTTCAGGATATAGTCGGACTGAATGGGGACTAGAACCCAGTGATCCTTGGTGACCCGGCCCATTCTCAAAGGAAGAGGTGAAGCCTTACCCAAAGCTGAACAAACAGGGAATGGGCCTTCAAACTGTCAATGTGCAGCCAGGGAGGGTCCTCCTCTGGATAGGACTGTGTCCCTGGGCTCAAGCACTCCACAAAAGTACTGAGACCGAGCTCGAAGTCCATAAGCAAGGGGAAGAAAGGCTTTCCAGACTGGCAGCAACGGGAGTCTGAAGACCCCCAAGAGTCAGACCAGTGCGCCCATCAGGAGCGGGCAGAGGCTGACTGAAAAGGGACTAACACCCATTTCACAGGCCCTTTTGACCTGTCCTCCAGAAGGCAGCAAAATGTCATCTCACCCAGATCCTTTACCAGCTTTTTCAAATCAGACCCAAGACAAGCGTCCCTCCAAGGACAGAAGAGCAATCAGACTTTGGAAGACTAGGCTGCTGTTCTGTGTCAGAGCCAAGTCAATGCTGTGTCACCATCGACAGAGCACAATCACTGGCCGCTAGATGTACCAGAACATAAGATATGCCATACTGGGTCAGACCAAGGTCCATCAAGCCCAGTATTGTGTTTCCAACAGTGGCCAATCTAGGTCATATGTACCTAGCAGTTTCCCCAAGAGACACAAGTTCCACAATGCTTGTACTGGGTTAAGCATTGATATCTTCGGTCACTTCTTAATAATGGTTTATGGACCTTTCCTCCAGGAACTTGTCCAAACCTTTCCTAAACCCTGCTACACTAACAGCCTTTACTACATCCTCCGGTAACAAATTCCAGAGTTTTATTACACGTTGAGTAAAAAAATATTTTATTTTATTAGTCTTAAATAGTTTACCCTGTAGCTTTATTGCATGTCCCCTAGACTTTCTATATTCTGATAAGGTAAACAATCGATCTACGCTTACCCGTTCCACTCTGTTCATTAATTTATAGACTGCTATCATATCTCCCCTCAGCCGTCTCTTTTCCAGGTTAAAGAGCCCTAACCTTTTTAGCCTTTCTTCATAGGAGTATCCTTCCATCCCCTTTACCATTTTGGTGGCTCTTCTCTGTACCTTTTCCAAAATCGCTATATCCTTTTTAAGATACGGCGACCAGAATTGCACACAATATTCAAGGTGCGGTCTCACCATGGAACAATATAGAGGCATTATAATATCTTTTGTTTTATTTTCCATTCTTTTCCTTATCATACCTAGCATTCTATTTGCTCTCTTGGCCGCCGCTGCACACTGGGCCGAGGGTTTTAACATGGTATCCACAATGACGCCTAAATCTTTTTCCTGGGTGGTGGTTCCTAATGTGGAACCTTGCATCGTGTAACCATAGTTTGGGTTGTTCTTCCCTAGGTGCATAACTTTGCACTTGTCCACATTAAATTTCATCTGCCATTTTGATGCCCAGTCTTCCAATTTATCAAGATCCTCTTGCAATTTTTCACAATCCTCTTGGGTTTTAACAACTTTAAATAGTTTTGTGCCATCTGCAAATTTGATAACCTCACTCGTTATTCCACTTTCCAGGTCATTTATGAATATGTCAAAAAGCAGCGGACCCAGCACAGATCCCTGGGGTACACCACTATTCACCTTTCTCCATTGGGAAAATTGGCCATTTAGCCCTACCCTCTGCTTTCTATCTTTTAACCAGTTCCTGATCCACAATAGTACACTGCCTCCTATCCCATGACTCTTTAGTTTTGCCAAAAGTCTCTGATGAGGGACCTTGTCAAAGGCTTTCTGAAAGTCCAGATACACAATATCAACCGATTCACCTTTGTCCACCTGTTTACTCACTCCTTCAAAAAAACATAACAGATTAGTAAGACAAGATCTTCCTTGTCTAAAGCCATGTTGGCTGTCTCCCATTAGGTCGTGACTATCTACATGCTGAGTAATTTTATTCTTTATGATGGTTTCTACCATTTTTCCCGGTACTGACGTCAGGCTCACCGGTCTGTAGTTTCCCGGATCACCCCTGGAACCCTTTTTAAAAATTGGTGTTACATTGGCGATCCTCCAATCTTCAGGTATTAGAGATGATTTTAATGATAGTTCACAGATTACTGATAGCAGGTCTGCAATCTCATATTTCAGTTCTTTCAACACCCTTGGATGTATACCATCCGGCCCAGGTGATTTGCTACTCTTCAGTTTATCTAATAGCTGTAAGACATCTTCCCGATGTATCGATATTTCCTTCAATTCTTCCGCACCTTTAAATACCACTTCAGTCATAGGTAACATCCCTACATCTTCCTCAGTAAAGACCGAAGCAAAGAATTCATTCAGTCTCTCCGCTATCGCCTTGTCGCCTCTTAGTGCTCCTTTAACCCCTTTATCATCTAATGGACCAACTGACTCTCTCACAGGTTTTTTGCTACGAATGTACTTGAAAAGGTCTTTATTTCGTGTTTTTGCTTCCGCAGCAAGCTTCTTCTCAAATTCTCTCTTTGCCTGCCTTATCAATGCCTTGCATTTGACTTGCCAGTGCTTGTGCTGTTTCCAGGTTTCGTCGTTTGGCTCTTTTTTCCATTTCCTGAAAGATGCTTTTTTGGCAACAGCCTCTCTGACCTCACCTTTAAACCATGCTGGCAGTTTTTTGGACTTCCTTCCACTTTTCGTAAAGCGTGGAATACAGCTGGTCTGGGCTTCCAAGATAGTATTTTTCAACACCACCCAAGCTTGATGTACGTCTTTAATCTTTGCAACTGCTCCTTTTAGTTTTTTCTTAACTGTTTTTCTCATTTTATCATAGTCTCCCTTTCGAAAGTTAAAAGGTAGTACTGTGGATTTCCTTACTATCCCTCCTCCACTAATTAAATCAAAGGCGATCATGCTATGATCACTATTGCCAAGTGGCCCCAACACCCTTATCTCTTGCACTAGATCTGGTGTTCCACTAAGGACTAGGTCTAATATGGCTTCCCCTCTGGTCGGTTCATGAACCAGCTGCTCCAAGAAGCAGTCATTTATTTCATCTAGGAACTTTATCTCCCTAGCATGTCCTGACGTGACACTGACCCAGTCGATACCGGGGTAATTGAAATCACCCATTATTATTACTGCGCTGTAACTTTTGTTAGCTTCCTTGATTTCTTTGAGCATTTCATCATCCATTTGGTCATTCTGGCCAGGTGCTCGATAGTACACCCCCACTGCCATGGCCTTCCCCCTTTTATATGGAATTTCAATCCATATAGATTCTACAGCAGATTTTGTTTCCTGCAAAACTTGAATCCTTTCTGAGTCAATGCCCCCTCTAACATAGAGCGCAACCCCTCCACCAATTTGATCAGCTCTATCATTACGATATAGTTTGTACCCAGGTATCACAGTGTCCCACTGGTAGTCATCCTTCCATCATGTCTCTGATATTCCAATCATATCTAACCTTTCATTTAGTGCTATATATTCTAACTCTCCCATCTTATTCTTTAGACTTCTAGCATTTGCATACAAGCATTTTAGAGAATGTATTTTATTCATGTTAATTTGGCTATTGTTAGACATGGGTAAATTGGGATCTTTAAGCTCTGTCTGCTCCATACTTGAGGGCATTTGGGCTACTTTACTCTTTTGTGGAACCTCTCTGCTTTTGGTAGTATCCTTCAAGGATACATTCTTCCGAACCATCCGCTCTTGGGCGACTGTCGGCTTTCCCCTAATATCTAGTTTAAAAGCTGCTCTATCTCCTTTTTAAAGGTTAATGCCAGCAGCCTGGTTCCATCCCGGTTAAGGTGAAGCCCATCCCTTCGGAAGAGCCCCTCCTTTCCCCAGAATGTTCCCCAGTTCCTAACAAATTCAAAACCCTCATCTCTGCACCATTGTCTCATCCACGCATTGAGACTCCGGAGCTCTGCCTGCCTTTTGGGTCCTGCGCATGTACCAGGCTGTACATAGCATCAGAAAAGGAAGGCCATAGCAGACTATAAAAAATGGGTAGAATCATTTGGTGGAAGAGACTGAATCCACCTTTCAGTCCGGAGTATCTTTTTTTTTTCCTTTTTTAATATTTATTAAGTTTTTATACCATAGTGCAAACATCAACAAAAGGCTTACGGGGTCCTTAAACTGCATTACAACTTCAAATAGTGCCCCCCCCCTCCACATTTCACAGCAGGTTATTTTCTCCCAGCGTAACATAACCACGCCCTCTCCCACCAAAGTGGGCCTAACTTTCCTGCTCTTCTTTAACCAGTTGCACACTTCCATACACAACCCCAGGATTGTACACACCACCCTTTTTATTTAATTTTTTTAAGGCCTGTAAGCTTGGTTTGCAGTTTGAGGACTTGTGTGTTTCAGTGATGCCGAGGGCTAAGCTATCGATAGCTTAACTACTGGCAGGGTCTCCCAAGATGGACAGGTCTCAGCTGAGGTGGCAGACTAAGACAAGCCAGCTATCTGGGAAGTAGCAGCAGAATGGGACGGTGTTGGCGGTGGAGGATAATATTTCTGTGACAACGGCAACAATGCTAAAATTAAACTGCGCAGAAGAAAGGCCTGGCAATCTACTTCTGTATCTTGCCAAAAAAGACCAATGGATACAGCACAAAACAAATTGCACTATAGTGCTGGAAGATGAGATCACCAAGTCAGAAGGCACTTAGTTGGCTACTGGGGAGGAGATGAAGACTTTTCAGAATAAAGCCAGCATTTATGATGTAGTTTGATCAAAGCCCTTGGGACGTCTGACTGCTGACATAGCTGTGCATAAAATGAGAATCAGAAGCAGCAAAGATGTCCTTCAGATTGGGACATGGAACATAAGAAGCTGAACCAAGGGAAGTTGGAGGTGGTCAAGAGCGAAATGGAACGTGCACAACTCGATCTGTTGTGTGTCAGAGAACTGAAATGGATTGGCATTGGGAACTTTGCATCTAATGATCACATAGTCTACTATGTTGGAAACGAAAGAAAAAGAAAAAATGTTGTTGGATTTATAATTAAAAAGAAACTTGCGAGAACTGTAATGAAATACAATGCAATTGGTGAACGCTTAATTTCTATTTGTCTACGAGGAATGCCTATCAACACAACTATAATTCAAGTATATGTCCCAACAACAGCTACAGAAGAGGATGAAATTGCTGAGTTCTATGAACAAGTACAAGCTGAAATTGACAGAACATGCAAACAGGATATCCTGATAGTCATGACTGGAACGCAAAAGTTGGCAACAAAGGCGGTGGCAAAATAGTTGGAAAATATGGACTTGGCAATAAAAATGAAGCTGGAGAAAGGCTGACAGAATTCTGCAAGACCAACAATCTATTCATCTCAAATACCTTCTTCCAGCAACACAAGCGCAACTGTACACATGAATTTCATCCAATGGATTGTACAAAAATCAAATTGACTACATCTGTGGAAGTCAACAATGGAAAAGCTCTATAACATCAACAAAGACAAAACCTGGAGCTGACTGTGGTACAGATCACCAACTACCAGTATGCAAACTCAAGCTAAAGTTGAAAAAGATCAAGACACTCATGAATGTAGCAAAACATAACCTTGAGAATATACTACCGGAATTTAAAGACTGCCTGCAAAATCGATTTGCTGCTTTAGATATAAATGACAGAGCTCCAGAAGAATTAGGGGATGGCATCAAGAAGATTGTGTTGGAAGAAAGTGAGAAATCTCTACAGGTGAAAAAGCAAGAACAGCCAAAATGGATGACTGAAGAAACTGAAAATTGCTCAGAAACGCAGAGATGCTAAAGCCAGAGGAGAAAGAAAGGCAATCGCAGAAATCAATCAAAATTCCTAGCGTGCAGCAAGACAAGGAGAAGCAGAAATTATTAGAGGAAGAATAAGATCAGCCTTCCTAAAGCTACGAGAATTAACGAAAAAATTCCAGACTCAAATTGAAATGTTACAAGGTGCTCAAAGATCCATGTTGAATGATGAGATCATCAAGAAAAGGTGGAAAGAATATACAAAGTTATTAAAGATCAAGTGGACCAAAAGCCATTTCAACCTGTACCTTATGATCCAGAACCATTGGTGATGAAAGAAATTGAAACAGCACTGAAAGCCTTATCAGAGAACAAAGCACTAGGCATTGATGGCATTTCCATTGAAGTATTACAGCAATCTGATGCAGCTGTTACCATACTTACAATGCTCTGCCAGGAAATTTGGAATACAACATCATGGCCAACTGACTGGAAAAAGCGTAGTTACTCACCTGTGTTCTCCGGAAACAGCAGGAATCCGTTCTCACAAATGGGTGCCGACGGAGCCCACGCAGAGTATTCCCCCAGCTTTCAAAGAAAGCCTTTGGGAATGCTACCACGCATTCGTGGTCCCCTTCCCGCCCAAAGGTGCCATCTTGTTCAGTCAGATGACATAGCTCAAGCAAAGAATAAAAACGAATAGTGGAGGAAACACCCAGGGGAGGAGGGAGGGTTGTGAGGACTGATTCCTGCAGTTCCCAGAGAACACCTGACACAGGAGAGTAACTACGCTTTCTTCAGGAACAAGCAGGAAGTCAGTCCCTAGCTCCAGGCTGCTGGGACCCAAACCACGACAGCACCAACAGCGACCACCAGGAGAGGTCACCAGTTGCAGAAGACAAGTCCCTACCCAGAGAATGCGCAACGACCAGCTACCCCCGTCACTCTTAATCCGGGAGCCTGAACATCAACGGGCTGGAGAGCAGGAGTTGCCTATACACTGAGTATGCTACGAATTACTGCCTGGATGAAGGCACTGTCCCTGTGGGACTCACTCACTAGGCAGTAATGTGCTGCAAAGGTATGAACAGAAGACCATGTGGAGGCCTTGCAGATTTCCGTTACCGGTACCGAGCACAGGTTGGCCACCGATGTGGCCATGGCCCTGATGCGATGAGCAGTGATCCAGTGCTCCAGGGAAAGGTCAGCCCGCTCGTAAGCGAAGGCAATGCAGTCCGCCACCTAAGAGGACAGCATCCTTTTGGTTACCGGCAGCCCCAGTTTACTGGGGTCAAATGACACAGAGTTGGGGCACTTTGTGACGGTCCCTGGCCCTATGAAGATAGAGTAGTTACTCACCTGTAACAGGTGTTCTCCAGGAGCAGCAGGAATCAGTCCTCACATATGGGTGTCATCAGCGCCGACGAAGCCCCAGCGGAGCATTTCCCCAGCTTTCTATGAAAGCCTTTGGGAATGCAGGCACGCATGCGCGGTTCCCTTCCCGCCTAAAGGTGCCATCTTACCTCAGTCAAATGACATAGCTAAGAACAGCACACAAAAATGAAAAAATAAACTATGTACAACTGCAACTCCCAGGGGAGGAAGGAGGGTTGTGAGGACTGATTCCTGCTGCTCCTGGAGAACACCTGTTACAGGTGAGTAACTACTCTTTCTCCAGGACCAAGCAGGAAGTCAGTCCTCACATATGGGTGACTCCCTAGCTCTGGGCTACCGAGGAACCCAGGCTGAACAAGAGAACTCCTTCTAGTCTCAGCAGCAAAGAAAGGCTATTCAAGGACACAACCCCCACCGGTAGCCCCACAGAGGGCAGGAACTGCCTAAACCTCAAAGAGATTCCGGAGTACTGCCTGGCCAAAAGCACTGTCCCTACGGGACTCCCTCTCCAGGCAGTAATGGGCTGCAAAAGTCTGGCTCGAAGACCAAGTTGCAGCCTTGCAGATGTCTACCAAGGGCACAGAGCGGAGATGAGCCACTGAGGCAGCCATTGCCCTGCATGATAGGCCGTGACCCTACCCTGCAAAGGAAGGTCAGCCGCCTTATAGGCCCAGGTGATACAGTCAGCCACCCAGATGGGCAAGGTACGCTTAGACACAGCCAACCCCAACTTATTGGGGTCAAAAGATACGAAGAGCTGAGTAGCCCTTCTATGCCCCTGTGTACGGTCAAGGTAGAAGGATAAGGCAGTGCCCTTCCTCGGGTAAAAGGGCTTTTTACCCGAGCCCTTCTTTTTATGAGAAGGGGCAGAGGTCTTCCTCGACAGCCTTGTCCTGGTGAGGTGCTTGGTCTCGAGCTGAGCGGCCTTCTCGGCCATGGGCTTGCCAAAAAGGTTTTCACCTCGGCAAGGGACATCGACCAACTTGTCCTGAACCCATGGCTCGAGGTCCGATGACTGCAGCCATGCCTGGCGTCGAGCTGCAATGCCGGCTGCTGCAACTCAGGCCGAAGCCTCGAAGCCATTGTAGGCGGCGCGGGACATGAACTTCGAGCAGTCCCGAATCCCCGAGGACAAGGTCTTAAATCTCTGCAAGGGTTCCCCAGAGGGACCAGCAGAGAATCCAGCCAACTCCTTGGCCAGATCCCGCAAATACATGCCCATGTACAGCTGGTAAGACTGGACACGGCAAGCAAGCATCGAGCCCTGAAAGCACTTTCTACCGATGCCATCTAGGTTTCGGGCCTCCCTGCCAGGAGGCACCGCAGAGTGCATCTTCTGACTCTTCAGACAATGCATGGCCGATTCCACAACCATGGAATGGTGTGGTAGCTGTGCCTTTTGAAACCCAGGGCTTTTCCGGAGTCGATAAATGGAATCAACCCGCTTGCTAAGAACCGGCGCCGAGGCCGGTGCCTCCCACATACGGAAGAGGAGCCGTTCCAGCATCGGAGGAACTGGGACAGTAAAGGCCTCCTTCGGAGGAGAGTCATACTGTAGGGCCTCGAGCTCTTCAGCTTGAGGCTCCTCCTCGGGATCCGCCCGAATAGCCAAGGCAGTGGCCATATCCCGGACGAACTCCGAGAACCGGGTGTCCTCCGGAAGGGACCTACTCCGGGGTTCAGACTGCAGTGAGTCCGAAGGGACGCACCGAGTCTAAAAAGTATCGGGAGACTCCTCATCCTCCGTCTCCCAAGCTGACTCGTCCGAGGAAGAGTCGGGGTCCGACCCCGCGGGGGCCCTGGAGCACCCGCCCCGATGCCGGAAGCACCGGCGTCGACGCCCTCGGTCCCGAACGGGAGGTCGAGGGAGACTGCGACTGAGGTCGACTCCGAGCCACGAGGGAATCGAGTATCGGCTCGGCCTCCGGGGTCGACTTTGACGTCAATGTCCCGGTGGTCGGGGCAGATGCACCAGACAGGCTGGCCATTAGTGCCCGCTGCTGCTCCATGAAGGCAGACATTCTTCTCTCCAAGGCTATCATCCTGAGACTCAGCTCAGGAGACGCAGCAGCCACCGACTTGGGCTCCGGCAGCACCGGGCCCGACGTCGGCTCCCTGGGAGGACAGTCCACGAGGACTACAGGGCTTACGTGTCCAGCAGACTCCGGCTCCACACAAGGAACTTTGGCAGGCTTCTCTGATTCCACAGGCCCGGGGCGATGGTCGGGGGTCTTAGACCTGGCCCTCGAGGAGCCAGGGACCTCTTCCGACGACGCCCTCGCGAGCCGCTTCTTCCTCTTGCGTTCCCGGTTGGGGGATCCCCTGTCCGAGGAGCTTCGACGGTGCTCGGGATCGGAATCCCGAGATGTCGAGGCCTCAGACGAGGTCTGGGCCCGGCCGGAGGCTGAGTCCGAGAAAAGCCTTTCCTTTTGCTGCTGTCGACTTCGTAGTGCCTTGGAAGACATTTTTCCACAGGCCCCGCACGACTTAGGATCGTGATCAGGGCCGAGGCACCGAAGGCAGCAGTTGTGTGTGTCGGTGAGAGACATTAGTTTCTTACACCGATCACACTTCTTAAAGCCACTGGAAGCCATCGGGGGAAAAAGAGTCCCCGTGAGGTCAAAGGACCGGCCTTCCAGGGAAAAAGAGAAAAAAGGGCGCGAACGCCAGCCACGAAGGGCAAAAACCGAAAAAGAAGAATCGGGCTCGATACCGGTGTACTGAACTCGGCGGGAGAGGAACCGGCGTCGAACCGGTAGAAAAAAGAGCAAAATTTGCTAAAAATCTGATTTTAACCGGGAAAACGGGACATACGTCCGACGGGCTTCATGGAAAAAAAGAGACTGAGGTAAGATGGCACCTTTAGGCGGGAAGGGAACCGCGCATGCATGCCTGCATTCCCAAAGGCTTTCATAGAAAGCTGGGGAAATGCTCCGCTGGGGCTTCATCGGTGCCGATGACACCCATATGTGAGGACTGACTTCCTGCTTGGTCCTGGAGAAAGGACAGTGCCCTCTTGCAATCCAAGGTGTGCAAGACCGACTCTTCCTTGCTGACGTGAGGCTGTGGAAAGAAGGTAGGGAGAACCACTTCCTGACTGAGGTGAAAAGCAGACACAACCTTAGGAAGGAACTCGGGATGCATACGCACCACCACTCTGTTCGTGTAGAACCTGGTGTAGGGAGGATTCATCACCAGGGCCTGCAGCTCACTCATCCTGCAAGCAGAGGTCACAGTCACCAGGAAGGCCACTTTCCAGGAGAGTTACCTCAGGTGACAGGTGGCCATGGGCTCAAATGGCGCTCTGGTGAACTGAGACAGCACCACACAGAGGTCCCTCTGCCCATTGCCGGAGGGTGGAAGGGGGGGGGGGGGCTGTGACAACAGAAGGCCCCTGAGGAATCTGGAGACCAGGGGCAGATTTGAGAGGGGCTTCCCTTCTACAGGGTGGTGGTTCGCAGCTATAGCACAGAGATGCACCCTGACTGAATTAGACTTCAAGCCTAAGTGCGAGATATGCAAAAGGTATTGCAACACGAGTTGTACCTGGCAAGAGAACAGAGTCACTTTCCTGTCTGTGCACTAGACGGAAAATCTCCTCCACTTTAAGGCATAGGCCCTCCTGCGGGTACCAGGGCTGCGGGTACCAGGGCTGTCACTGACAGAGAGAGCATGCCCTTCCAGTCAGGGGTCAATATATACACACCAGTAACAATAAGGTTTTCTATTTGGATGAATTTACCAATTGCAACACAAGCCATGTTGTTTATGTAATTAGATGTCCGTGTCAAAAAGTATACGTGGGTATGACCACACGACCCATTCGAAAAAGAATAATAGAGCACAGAAGTTGCATTAGTAGAAAGCTAGAGGACAAGCCATTGGTGACGCATTGGATGGAATATAAACACATAAGGTGTCAGATTTAAAATTTTTCATTATAAAAAAGGTTAAGTTAAATTGGAGAGGGGGAGATATAGAAAAAACAATAGCAAGATTGGAACAGCGGTATATTTTTCAGCTGAACAGCCTGCACCCTAATGGGCTGAATATGGACGAAGATTTGTCGGTATTTCTTTAAGTTTTTTAGGTAGCATATGATGGCATAAGGAGGATAGGTGATGATTGGCATCAGTGAAGGCGATTATTACTGTAGTATAGTATGTTAGAGAAGTAAACCCTTAGATTGAGTTGTTACCCACATGGGTTGAATGTGGCATAAGAACGGCCAATGATTTTGAGATAAAGAATGGGTTTATATGAGATTCTATGGTTGGAACATAGACTGAGCCATTGTGTGGGGTATGATGGGTTAAGAAAGTATGATACTAACTATGATCATTTAGGGCTGTTCTTATAGGAAGGTGGTTGATATGGTCGCGAAACTTGCAATTTTACCTTGTTGAGATTGTATTGTATTCCCCTATGTGTGGGCCGATAAGGGTGACAATATGATTAGGTCATTAAATGTATTATTCCCAGTATGTAAGGGTTGTACAGCATGTTTGATATATTTTTAATCTTTTATCACACAAATGCTGCGGTTATATGCAAGGCCCATGCAAATATCGGGCACAATCATGACGTCATTTTTCCCTTCCCCCTGGCTCAGTGGGGGTATACTTAATCAATCGGAAATTTGCAAGAAAGAAAAAGAATAAGAAAAAAGACCATTACACATTACAATTGAAAGACCTTATAAGTTTTAGGGTATGGCACTTAATTTTATGACTGTCTTGTGAAGAATTGGTGGATAAGAACTGTGACGTCATTTGCCTCCCCGAATGTTCAATTAGCGCGCAGCCGCGGGCGTTTTTAGTTTTCTGTAGCAAGAAAGCAGCGGCCAGCGAGATCCTTTGGCTATCATAAGAGTGGAGGATACAAAAAGTTTATGGTATGGATAATGATTGTGAAAAGCTGTTATATATTTTTGTGTTGATGTGTAAAGTTCAGAGGTGTTAGTAGTCCGGTTGGATGAATGGAGTAGTAAATGTGCGGCGGATAAACAGCTCGGGAAGTTGTTTCCTTAAATATAACAAGATAATTCAATCATGCACGTAGTAGGTGAGAGATTTACACTTGCGGTTTTAACAGAACCTTTTTCATGGGAACCATAGCGTTGTTTATGGCTTTTGAAAAGTTGCATAATAACATTGGTTAGCATTAATTAATTTTGGAATGGTGACTTTTATGGACAAGTACTTCTTCATGGGATGTTTGTATTGCAGCTGCTAGCGGTTCAAAATACTACATGTGCTGTAACGCTGCCATATTGATAATCAAAGTTTTCGGATAAGAAGAATAGTGAAGGTAAGGATTAGTACCATGAAATGGAGGTGATAGGTAGTAGGGTTGCTCCTGTTGCGCTTTCCTTGGTGACCCTCGGTTTCATAACCTTTATTATCTAAAACCTTTTCTTATATAATAGTCTATGGTTTGTGTTAATTTTTATTTTTTAATTTTATTTATTCTTATTTTTTAAATTAATTGGCATTATTATTATTTTTCTGGCTCAAACAAGGGGGGGGGGGTTATGTATCAGCATGTACTTTGCACAGTAATTTATTCAGACTGGTCCCTTTGTACCTTTTCCCTTTTTTCCCCCTTTTTTCTTTCTCTGTATTGCAGTGATTCACAGTGATGCAAGGTAAAAAGTAAAAATAAAACCATACAGGTGAGATAATTGCTCATTATGTTGGGAGTTTGGGGTATGCATAGGTTGTGCATTAACCTTTTTATGTTTTTGATTCTTAATGTTATGTTTTAATAATTTTTATATATATATGATTTGATATTTATTTTTGATCATGACCTAATGAGGTGTTTCATTTATATTTTACTGGTATATTTGCTGTACTATTTTGCACATATGTTTTTATTATAATTTTTATTATAATTTTTATATAGTATATATTTATATATTATATATGTTTAGTATTATATATTTTACATTGATTTATTTATTTATTGATGTCTTTGTTAGTTATTACAGTAATATAGAGCCAAAAGGTGTTTTTATGACTGTATAATGTTTTAATTTGTAATTTATTTGGTTAAATTATGAATGTTTTTAACGTATTTTTATGTGTTGTTGTAGCCAAAAGCCCCTGATGAAAGCGTAAGCGAAACACGGCCTGTGTCGGGCCTGGCTTTATGAAATATAAGTGATTAATAAATATTAGTTCCTTCCTTGCCTTCCACGTTGTTGACTGGGTTTGTTGAGAGGCACGTGGAATTGTGCTTGTTTGTTGGACGGGTTTGAATGGTCAGTCTTATGGCCCAGTCCATCTCCTGGGCTGTGCTGCTCCTGACAAGCCAGTCGTCTAGATAGGGGAAGACGTGAGCCCCTTGAAGGCGCATGTGCGAGTCCCACTGTGGCCAGGCACTCTGTGAAGACTCTTGGGGAGGAGGCCAGACTGAATGGGAGCACCCTATACTGGAAGGGCAGACCACCCACTACAAACCTCAGGTATCACTTGTGGGAGGGGTGAATCAGGATGTGGGCATGAGATCCAAGGAGCAGAGTCATTCTCCCTGGAGAAGGTAAGGCAGTAGTATTCCTATTCCAAGGGAGAGTATCTTGAACATCTCCCGCACCAGGAATCTGTTGAGGTTGTGCAGATCCAGAATAGGCCGGAGGCCTCCTGTCCTTTGGGGACAAGGAAATACCTTGAGTAGAAGCCCCTGCCTCAGAGGTGGTGGGGCACAGGTTCCACCACTTTGTCCTTGAGCAGGTTTGCAAACTCTGTGACGAGCAAGGCCTGGTGAAGCATGGCTCCCCTGGAAAGTAATCTGGAGGGTTTTGCTGTAAGTGGAGAAAATAACTCAACTCCCACTTGACCCACTGGTCTGTAATGACAGTGGCCAAACTGGTGGCGAAGGAGGCCAGTTGACCCGCTATTGGCTGAGGTGGGTCTCCTGGGGGAGGGGAGACCCTGTCCACAGAGCCAAAAACTCCCCCCTGACTGAGAGGTGGCTAGTGCCTAAGGCTTTGGGGCCTTGGGTTTCCTGGGCCCATGCCCCTGGCCCTTTGGCTGTGCGGATTGGTGAGGCTGATCCTGGTATGGCTGGTAATGGCTAGCCAAGTGTAACCCCTTTTTCCTTGGGAAAAAAACATTTCCCCCCCCCCCCCCCCGAGGGCTTCTTCCTGGAGAGAGCAGAGGTCCTTTTTAGAAAGTCTCTGCTGGGTTACTACTTTGGCCTCAATCTCAGCAGCCTTATTGGACATAGGCTTTCCAAAAACAATCTCTCCATTGCAGGGCACGTCCAGGAGCTTCTCTTACACCCACAGCTCCAGGTCCACAGCAACACCTGGTGCTGGGAACTGATGCCTGCGGTCCCACAAGGGCTGAGGCCTCGAACCCATCATAGGCAACTCTAGACAGAGCAGTCCTGAACGGCCCCGGTCAAGGACAGGAAGTGATGGAGGGGTTCCCTGGCGAGGCCTGCTGAGAACCCTGAGAGCTCCTGGACCAGGCCCTTCAAATAGATTCCCATATACAGCTGGTAGGCTTGTATACGGCACCCAAGCATGGCGCCCTGGTAGTCCGGGGACACGGATGAGTAGGTCTTTTGACTCTTGAGCCTCTGCATCGACAACTCCACCACCACTGAATTGTGGGGGAGTTGAGGCTTATGGAACCACCGGCACAGAGGCCAGCATCTCCCAGGTCCGGAGCAGGAGCCTCTCGAGGATGGGCAGGATCGGGACTGAGAGTGTCTCCTTGGGTGGAGACTCATACTGCAAAATTTGCAGCTCCTCAGTGCATGGGTTCTTCTTGGACTTCGTCTGCACCGAGAGAGCTTGGGCCATGTCCCAAATTAAATCGTGGTACGCCACATCCTCAGGTGAGGAGTGGCATCGAGGCTGCGAGGAAGAGGGCTCAGAGGGAACATCCTGATGCCTGATGTTGGGGAGCCCCATAGGTTTACCGGGAGGATCGGGACCTCAACCGGGGCTGGGGTCGATGATGCTAGGAGTCCAGACATCAACACCTGCTGCAAGGCCAGTATGGAGGAGAGGCTCTGCTCCATGGCCGCCATATGGGCCTCGAGACCCGATGGCTCAGCAGTCTTTGGTGTGGACACCGAGGACCTTGGGTCCAACGCTGGCACTCTGGAGAGTGCTTCCTCCAGGATAACTATAGGCTCTCAAGCCCTGGTGCGGACACCGCCTACCAAGGGTTCCTGCCTCGAGAGTTTAGGATGGCACTGCACCAAGTCACCCGAGCCTCGACATGGGACCTTTACAGGTTTCACTGGCAACTCGGGAGGCCGCACCTTTTTCTTCTTAGGAGGGGGTCTAGTGACCTACCAGAGGAGCCACCGCCGCGGGATTCCAAGAACACCCAGATCTCCCGTGAGGAACCCTCCTTTGGGCTTGGAGAGGGAGACACCAAGCAGAGTCTGCCTTAGGTAACAGCTTCCCCTGCAACTCGGACCCTTTCTGTTGGTCTTGGGCGTCATGGCCTGGCACCGGTCACAGAAGAAGCTGTCATGGCCCAAGCAGAGGCAGCATTTATATGTATCGGTAACCAATATGATTTGGCCACATCAGTCACACTTTTTGAATCCACCGGGAGTCATGATGGAGAACACCCGGCCGGGGTCAAAGGCCCCCGGGCGAAAAAAGGCACGAATGCCAGCCAAGAAGGAACCTCAACAAAAAAGGGACCACACAAGGCCGAGAATGGCACAGAGGTGCCGACTCAAGGTGGAAGACGGTACAAGACCGAAGCAACAATTTGGAAGGAGAAAGAATCACTTTTTCCAGGAGAGATAAGGACCATGTCCGTTGGGCTCCGCAGAAAAAATAAGACTGAACAAGATGGCACCCTTGGGCAGAAGGGGACCAGGTATGCGTGGTAGCATTGAAAGCTGGGGAAATGCTCCGCACGAGCTCTGTCGTTGCCGACATAATCCATACGTGAGGACTGACTGTGGAAATTATCGTACAATCACTCTGATCCCACATGCCAACAAGATTCTACTGAAGATTATTCTGCAGAGACTATAACCATACCTGGAACGAGAACTACCTGAAGTGCAAACAGGGTTCAGGAAAGGGTGAGGAACGAAAGACATCATTGCGGATGTAAGGTGGATCCTTGAAAAGACTAAAGAATACCAAAAGGATATATGTGTTTTATTGACGACAGCAAGGCTTTTGACTGTGTAAACTATGAGAAACTCTGGGCAATATTAAGAAGCATGGATATACCAAAACACCTGATTGTCTCTTGCATAATCTTTATATTGATCAAGAAGCAACAGTTCGAACGGAACAAGGAGAAACAGAATGGTTTAAAATCAGCAAAGGTGTACGACAAGGCTGCATACTTTCCCCCTGCCTCTTTAATTTATATGCAGAACAAATCATCAGAGAAGCAGGACTATATGACAACAGGGGGATATCTGATTATCCCCCCCTCCCTTTATGTTACACCGCTTTGACCCGGTGAAAAGCGGGATATAAATACAGTTAAATAAATAAAATAAATAAACAGAGGTGTGAAGATTGGTGGGATACTCAACAACCACCTTTGCTATGCTGATGATACCACTTTACTGGCTGAAAATGAGGACGATCTGAAACATTTGCTTCTCAGGATCAAGGAACAGTCTTAAAATGGGCCTGTAATGTAAAGAAGGCAAAGATCCCGACAAATGGCAAAATCAATAAGTTCATCATTGATGGAGAAGAAATTAAAATAGTGGACAACTTTAACCTACATTGATCAACTATCAATAAAGAAACAACAAGCAGTCAAGAAATCAGATGACGCATTGCTCTTGGCAGAATGGCTATGAAGGACCTAGACAAGATTCTCAAGAGCAGAAATGTCTCTCTCCTTATTAAGATTTGACTTGTTCAAGCCATGGTGTTTTCATCATATGGATGCGAAAGCTGGACAATGAAAAAGATAGACAGGAAGAAAACTGATGCCTTTGAATTATGGTGCTGGTGATGAATACTGTGTATACTATGGACTGCCCGAAGAACAAACTAGTCATTACTAGAGGAGATCAAACCTAAGCTTTCTTTAGAAACTCAGACGACAAGACTTAGACTTTCATACTTTGGACACATCATGTGGAGGGAGAGATCATTAGAGACATACATCATGCTTGGCAAGGTAGAAGGTCAACGCAAAAGAGGATGGCCAGCAATGAGATGGATCGATACAATAGCAGCAGCTATGGGTACCAGTCTATCAACAGTGAGCCATCTGACTGAAGACCCAACACAGTTTAGGACTACTATCCAGAGGGTTGCCACATGAGTCGACACAGACTCAACGGCACTTAACAAGCAGCTTGTGAAGCTTCTAAAGAGCAGCCAGCCTTTGTTTGTAGTTATGGGACCAGGTAGAATAGGTTGATTCCAGTAGGCAGATATTTAACATCTTGCAGCCACTAAGCAATGTGCTACCACTTCCTGATACCATCTAGGTACCACCTCCGTCTTCTAGTGGAGCAGAAATAGCATGGGATGCATCGGTAACTTCCATTCCCTATTTCCTCTAACACTTGCTCAACCATCTCCCAGTAGATCTTCACCCAACACTCCCACCACATATGAAAAAAAGTACCCCCTTCCACCACACTGGAAGCACTCCAACAGGCTACCGTTCCCAATACCCCTGCCCAGTTTAGCCTTACTGGGGGGGGGGGGGGGTTAAAGTACCATCTAAGGCTTAATTTATATCTATTTTCTAATACATTGAGAGCGAGAGTTTCATGGCTCCATGAACTATCTCATTCCATGCTTCCCTGTCCCAAATTATCCCTAGATCCTTTTCCCATGTAGACCAGCTTTACCGTTCCACCCCCCAACAGGCTTCTATATATCTTTGACAGCATTCCTTTCCCTCCTAGAAGAGACAACCCTGAAACCACTTCTTCTACCTACGCACCCTCCTCCCAGATCCATCTGCTCTGTAGGAAATTCTGTATCTGAAAATAGCTATAACTATCCTGTTCCCCTAAATGATACAGATGGCACAAACCTTCAAAGAGCCAAATCCCCCCCGGTGGAGCAGTTGGGACACTCATGTTAACCCTTTTGCTTCCCATTTTGCCAGCGTTTGCCTCTACGGTCCTTCTCCCAATCCAAAGCAGGCTTTAATAGACATGACTAATGACAATACTTTACTGGCCAATAGTATGGGCCAATATGCCCTCCACACCCACACTGTAAAGCGTGTAAAGGGGTTTGGGCACCAGCTTTGACCCCTACGCCAATTGCAACATCCAGCGAATCCAGGTCCTACACGGACTCCTCGATGTTCACCCATTGTTTCTTATTATCCTTCAACCAAGTATATATTGTCTTTAATTGAACTGCCTGATAATATTTTGACGTATCTTAGAGCCCTAGTCCATCCTCAGTATGCAGCTTTCACATTACCGACCTAGCACTTGGGAGGCCCGCCCTCCCCAAATAAAGTGGAGTATGTGCTGCTGCATTTCTTTAAAGATCCTAGCAGGCACCTCGACCGGAAGAACCTGGAAGAGATACACAAAGTGCAGGAGCAACATTTTAATTGCTGCTATTCTATTCAAACACGAAAGATGTTTCCCACCCCAGCTAGACAAAAGAGGCTCCACCTCTTGCACTAGTTTTTTGTAATTCAACGTATATAAATCAGTGTGGTTTCTCCCTATTCAGATGCCTAAACAGCGGATATGCTGATCAGCCCACTTAAATGACAGTGTAGTTTGTAGTCGCATCTTCAAACTATCAGATACAGTAAAGTTAGGAATGATGGATTTACCTCAGTTTATTTGAAACCCCGAGAGGTATCTGTATGCCCCCAATTCCCACATTATGATGGGTATGGAGGTGACAGGCCAGGTAGCTGCCATAATTACATCAGCAAAGAGGGAAATGCAATGATTCTGACCCCTCGCGCTATTGCCCCATATAGCATGGTTAGAACGAATCCGGGCTGTGTCAGACGGGTGCCTGGGTGAGAATGTTCACAGCCTTGGCAAAGGCATATATCAATATGATTTGCAAGGGATTGTGGGAAATGCAGTCCATTCACACCAGACATAGCCGCTCACAATAATTAGTTGTGCTTGAGTGTAAAGCCAATAAGATATTTATTTATGGGGTTATTTCTCCCAACACAGATATGCTTGGTAGCACATAAAACAGGATACTTGCTTTCAGTGTTAAACTTAGAAAAACCAAATCAGGAAAACAACAGCTGAACTTGTCAGGCAATCAAAGCAAAAGAATAAAGACCTGGTTAGTAACAAACTGGTCTTTTCTGTAGGCTCTAGCTAATATTTTCTTAGCAGTGCTTTAATCAATAAACAAAACCCACAAAGTAGGGAAAAACTGTTCTTTTCAGGTTAACTTCTTATATCTTCACACATAGACTCAGAAGTGATTTCCTCAGAGCTCACAAGCAATTAGGTAAGGCTCAATTGCTAGCAGTTACCCAGCTGAAACCCCTTAGCTGGCTTGCTTTCTACTGCGTGGCTCAAAATCCTACTCAGAAGCTTTTCTGAGTAGATTAAAGAACAAGTTTGTATCTCTTTGTGATGGTTGTTGTACTTTGTAACAGAAAATTACCAAAGGAGTTTAGACAGAGAGCAATCCATGTATTCACAGCCTGTATCTACCTCTCCCCCTTCTTCAACAATCATGGGTTCAATATCATGGATTGGCACAGAGGAATTTCTCAATGGAGCACTCTCAGGAGAATACTTGTTTCCCTGCTGTCTTTCAAGGATATAGCTAGGGCATAGATCAGTGTTCATACCTGAGCTGCCATTGCTGTTAGAGTTCCTCTCTAAATAGCCTGGCCAGTATGTAGTCCAGTTCTTATGTCCAGCCTTCCAGTCCAGATCCCTGGACACTGGGTCTCTCTTCACATACCTTCTGGCACGGGTCTTAGGGTCTCTTCCAAGTGCAGCCATCTCCCTCACAGGTACCGTCTGGAGATTCCTAGCTCTGCAGCACCATTCCTCTGGCTTTCCCCAGTCCAATGGTGTAAGCTTGCCTTTGGAATGCCTTCCAGTATACGTACTGCTATGGACTCCTTTAGACCTCCCAAATGCTTTTCTCTTCTTTCTTCCAAAGGGTTTCTTGCCCTCTCTGTCCGTCCGTTCTGGCTTCTGCTTCTGATGATCCTCCAGATGATGAAACTGTCCAAGATCATGAAGATGTCCAAGCTGAATCTGAGGATGATTCTCTGTAGAATAAAGTCTACCTTTATTCTGCTTAGATGAGTGCTCCACCCTAGCACAGCGCAGCTGTGCTGAATCAGGCCCTGCCCTTTGAGATGAGTGCTTGGGGATTACCTCATAGCCCTCCTGATTGAACACACGTTTCCTCACTTCAGCTCCTCTAATGGCTGTTGGAAACCTGGTGCATTCTGGGACTGGTAGTCTTTTATGGCAAAATTCTGTTTTCTTATTTCTACCAGAACTGACAGGTTGCTTGTTCAGAGACACTTCACCTTTACTATAGCTCCTTCCTGAGCTATGATAAGCTTCCTTATCACAGCTGCTAACGGCTCCATCGTAAGTGCGAATAGTATAGGGGAGAGTGGACATACCTGCCTCGTTCCTCTTCCTAGAGGGAAGAGCTCTGAGTATCAGCCATTGACCTTCATGCAGGCCCGAGGCCTATAATACAAGGCCCTCATGCGATCCACAAATTGCTCCCCAAAGCTCATCTCTCACAATACCCGAAACATAAAATCTCATGACACATAATCAAACGTCTTCTCGGTATCTACTGAAACCAGTAACGTTGGTCACAGATGTTGCCGGGTCACCCAGATGAAATTAAGAATCTTGCAAACATGGTCCACAGCCTGCCTCCCGGGCATAAAGCCTGCCTGTTCCTCATGAATCAAACTCAAAATTACGTGATTTAGGCGTTGGGCCAGAATTTTGGCAAGAACCTTTGTGTCCATATTAAGGAGCAAAATAGGTCTACATGAGGAACAGTTTTGAGGATCCTTCCCCTCTTTAGGGATTAGTGAGATGCCTATCCATCCCATGGTGTTGGCCAACATCCCCCCTCCTCCCTTGGTGTATTAAAGAGCCTTACTAACAGGCCTGCATTAAATTCCACATTTTTTTATAAGAACGTGCTGTGAAGCCGTCAAGGTCCAGAGCCTTATCATTTTTGAGTTCCTTTATAGCTCGCATTACCTTTGTGGCATTAATTTCTGTATCTAGAAATTTTTGCTCCTCCTGCCCCAATTTAGGAAGGTTAGCTGATGCCAAATAGCTCTCCACCTGCTCTACCGTGATTTGAGTGGGTGCTACACAGCGACAGTATAGAATTTAACAACCTCCGCTCTCATTTCTTTTTCAGAACAATTAGCTACACCCCTGCCCCCTAATGGCCATTATATGGGAATGCAGCTTCCTTTTCCGCAGCTCTCGTGCGAGATACTTGCCCGTTTTATTGCCACCTTCAAAGTATTCTTGTCTGACAAGTTGCATTTTATAATGTATCTCTGCGGCTTCTAAGGCATTTAATTGAGCTCTGACTACTAACACCTGGCCTCAGCACCGCCCTGTCTTGTCATGTGCATCTGCATACTCCGACGACTGCAGCTGGCAGTGCAATTTATACACCTGCTCATACAGTTTCATTTCTTCCGTGCCCCCCTCATTTAATTAGAGTACCCCACACCACTGCTTTAATTCTGTCCCATACCACCCCCTCCCCCCATTATCATTCTCCCTGAAATACTCCGGAATTAATTTCTCAAGTTTCTTGTATCACTCTTGTGTCTTCCAGGAGGGAATCATTCAGTAGCCAAAATTTTGCCCCCCCCCCCCTTCAGCTCCACTGGCTTTTATATGAACTTTCATCAGTGCATGGTCCAACCATGTTATCGCCTCCATACTAGCATCTAGTAGCCTAACTATGTCCTCTTTCCCAACTCAGATCATATCAATTCCGAGTACGTCCCATGCACTGGAGAGTAGAAAGTAAATTGCCTTTTCCTTGAGTTAAGGAAAGGCCAAGCATCTACCAGATCCAGAGCACTTACAAGCTTTTCAACTGGAGCCTGTCTGCCCGTCAACTCTCCACCCTCCCAGTGTAATCCTTCCTCGGGTCCATCGTTAAATGAAAATCTCCTCCACAAATTAATAACCTCTCCCCTAGGTGGTCAATCCGGTTTTCTAATTCGCTGAAAAAGCCTCTGATTCCCACTGGGGGCATAAAGTGCCACCACTCACAGCCACTCTTCACCCTCACGGGCAGATACCTCCTCCCAGGTCTCTTATAACCTCCCCCACTTCCACCCTTAAATGGGAGGAAATAAAAATCATTTAGCACATGAACAACTTGCTTAAATAGTACATGAAAAGCACAGGAGATACAGGTAATAAGAGAGTTATCATAAATCACAGTTATGATCGATATCGTTTAGAGCCCCTTTTATCCCTAGCAGCCAATTATTTTACCTCGTTCAATGATTTCTTGCCAGAGAGTCTGTACCAAGATAGGATCCGAATGTCCTGCACAATGTATAATTGCAAGCTTGCATTCAGAGAGCTTAAACGGGTCAGCAAATTCGCCATACAACTGTAGAAAGGAACAAAGGGCAATAAATGTTTTAGTCCTTCATGAGATTTTAGCTGTATTAGTATTTCTACCCTTAATTTCTAAATCTGGATACTTCTCATTTCCAGATGTAACCAAAATCATTTTATGCGTTCAGTGTTAACATATTTGAAATGTGAAAAAAAAGCCCATATGCTGTACAGCTTTATTTGCCCATAAAACATACTGGAGAAAAGAAAGCATACTTTATACCCAAAACTTCTACTGAAGGGTGAGATAAGAGAGAAGGTAGTGAGAAGCCACAAAATGAATGCACTTATAGGTCAGCAGGAGATGTTTGAATTGGATGCGTAAATGGATAGGAAGCCAGTGAAGTGACTTAAGAAGAGGGGTTGCATGAGCATAGTGACATTGGTGGAAGATAAGATGTGCAGCTGAGTTTTTAACATACTGAAGGGGAGAGAGAGAGGATTCAGAGAAGACCAGTGAGAACTAGTTGCAATCGTCAAGATGGAAGGCGATTAAAGAATGGATTAGGATCTTAAAAGTGTGTTCAGAAAGAGAGGGACAATGGACGGTGTTCAGTAAAGAGGGTCAGACATGGCATAGAAGGAACTATGAAATGGCTCTTAAGACCCTTAAGTAGGCTAACATTGCAAAACAGGGACTAACATGGCCTGTAAAAAGGAAGATATATCAGTGGAACAACATAGTCAGTGGTATCCAAGAGTGGATCAAAACAGAAAAGAGGACTGGGGAAAGATGTGGTGACAAGAGACTCTCCTTTAAGGGGACCTCCACTGCAGGGTTATGAATTTGGGCTGCAAAAATCTAAGGGAGCAGTACAGTATAGGCAGTGAAGTGCTTCTGTCCACAAAAGACGAGCGGGACCTAGGGGTGATTGTTTTGGATGATCTTAAGGTGGCAAAACAGGTAGAAAAGGCAATGATGAAAACCCGATGGATGCTTGGGTGTATAGGAAGAGAAATGGCCAGCAAGAACAAGGAGATGATCCTGTCTCTGTATAAGTCAAGTGAAAGAAAGCTCTGGGATGAGGGGTATAGGATGAAGGTGAAAGGAGACAGACTCGGAAGTAATTTGCGGAAATATTTCTTTACAGAAAGAGTGGTACTGTAGATGCACAGAACAGTCTTCCAGTGGAGGTAGTAGAGACAAGACTGTATCTGAATTTAAGAAACCATGGGACAAATACAGAAGCTCTCTAAAGGAAAAAAGGGGACTATAGAGCCTCGTAACTGGTTATGGAAGGGCAGACAGGATAGGCCAAATAGCCTTTATCTGCCATGTTTCTATAATTAAGTCAAGCCGATGGATGGATGGTGGCTAAGTCTTAGTGTGCATGGGGACTGGAGAGAGAGTTCAGTGTTGTGCATAGTATGATTGTATGAAGGAAGAGGGATGAGTAGGGAAAAATGGAGATGAAAGATGGGGAAGGGTACAAACAAGGGGAGAGACCAAGTAAGGTATGTTCACCACTCACGAAGGTGTTAGTTTCAGAGGAAGAGGATGTGGGAAGAGAAGGGAGAGGGGAGCGTACAAGTTTTGGGAAAGAAAGATGTGAGGTGGGGGGGCATAACGGGAGTAGCAGAAGGCTGGGTGATGGCATCAGTCACACAAAATGGTTAAATCCCTGGCAAAACTGGAGATATTTGGAGAGGGAGGGAGAGCAAGAGACACATTTAAAAGTGACTCAGAAGGGACTTTGGTGATGTGGTGAGCACGAGCGGTCGCACGCTGCTCGAGCTCTGGGCCTCCTCGCCCCTCCGGCAATAAAAAATGAGATGTGTGAGCTGGGTTTGGGGCTCCGAGCCTCCCCCCCGCGTCCCCGATAGGATCGCCATGTGAGCTGGCGCTTCCGGGCCTTCCCCTCTCTTCCCCGTGCTGAACAGCGGCCGTGGCCTGGATCCGGGTGGCCGCCGCGGAAGACCAGGAGCTGCGCTGAATACCACGCCACACTGTGAGGAGCCCCGGTAAGCAGCGACGTGCGGCCGGATTTTAGAGCCGCGTTCCGAGGCGGCGGGCCCCCCCCATGATCGAGCCCCATCGCTCCCGCTACCTCCCCCAGCTATTTTTTTTGTGCTCCAGGAGGGCCGTGGGCTCTGATTCCATTGGGGGTGGCCGAAACCCCCCCTGTTGAGCCTGGGCAGGGCCATTGCCAGTTCGTTGGCCCTGGGAGAGCTTCAGGGGCCGCGCAGCCTGGCGTAGGGCCCCCTGTAGCTGTCGGGGAACCGAAGAGAGCCGGCGGACCGGAGACAGAGAAGGCCTTGCCCCCCCCCCGAGGCATCGGAACCACGTACTCATGTGGGAGGCATCTACACTGCTGTGACCTACAGTGAGTGGGGGGACGGGGGACGAGACCCCTGCGGATCGACGCAGCTCGGGCATGGCGGCAAAGGGAGGCCGCCGTGTGGAAAAGGAGAAGATCCCTCTGCCGTCTAGAGGGGGGGAGCAGTCATCGCCGCTGAAGGGGGAGGTTAAGGCCGGGATGGTGGATGAAATCTCCGTGGCGGGGGTGCTGTCCGCACAATTTGAGGACCTGCGGGGCCGTATGGATCTCCTCCAAACTTCTGTTGGGGCCCTGGGGAGTCGAATGCAGGAAGCAGAGGGCCGGATCGAGCAGACGGAGGAGCACGTGCTGGAATTGCAACAGGAGATGGCTCATATGAAAAAACTAATTCAGGGTCAGGAGGCCAAGTTGGACGACCTGGAGAACAGGTCTCGACGTAACAATCTGCGATTTCTGGGGATCCCGGATGCCATAGAGGACAGAGACTTACAATCTTATTTGGAAGAGCTGGTGAAACAACTTTTGGAGAATGACCCTGAGGGCACCCTAGTGCAAATAGAGAGAGCACACCGGGTTGGGCCTAGGAGAGCCAGTGATGGCCGACCCAGGGTGGTTCTGGCGCGGTTCCTGCGATTCCCGCAAAAGGAAGCGGTTTTGCGTGCAGCGCGAAAGAGAGGAGTAGTCCAAAAGGACAATGTTAAGCTGCGTATTGTTCAGGATTATTCGGCGGCCCTGGGGCAGCGACAACGAGAGTATGGACCTTTGTGCCAGATTTTGATAGATAACATCATCAGATTCATGGTGCAGTACCCTGCCCGGCTGATCTTCACTCATGAGGGGACTCGCCGGTCCTTTGACTCCGCGACGGCGGCCACGCCTTATGTGGAGGAGATACGGCGTAGGGCAACCGCGGCGGCCGAGACCTGAGGCCCAGTGGAGGCCAGACTGGAATCGACAAACTTTTTGGTGTATGCTGCTTTGGACTGTGGAGAAGCGGTGGCGGTAATCATGTGGAGGGAGGGGGTGGTAAGGGGATTGGTAAAGCTGTTATAATGTTTTTCTTGTTGGTTAATTTTTATGTGTAGGGGGAGAGAGGGGAGTTTCGGGCTGTTGGAGTGGAATGGTATGGGGGGAGAGGGGAGGGCCAGGGTTCGTGGTGGGGGTGGTGGATCGGGGGGGTTGGCTCTCCCAGCCTACGTTGCTCGTAGCTGAGCCGGTATAAGGGAGGGGCGGGGTGGTACCACACGCATCTAGAAGTCACCGAGTAGGAGAGAGGCGGATGTTAGTAGAGTTAGGGGAATGGAGAGGGGGGGGGGAGGGAGGGAGGGGGGCAGGGGAAGGTGGGAGGGAGAGGGAGGGGGGGAGAGGGAGGGAGGGAGAGGGAGAGAAGGAGGGGAGCAGTGCTTTCGGGGACCAGTGGAGGAGTGGATGACAAGAGGGAATTTCTTTGTGGGGAAGGGGGGAGGACCCCGGGCTGGGGGGGGGGGGTGCTTTCCCTGTATCAGGTATGGTTTGTGCTGTATTATAGTAGGCCTATTTCTGTATTACATGCTGCTTAAGATAATTTCTTGGAATGTTTGTGGTTTGGGCAGCCCCATTAAAAGGGCCAAAATCTTGCAGGCCCTAGCAAGACAGAAAGCGGACATCGCCATGCTTCAGGAAACCCACCAGACTGCCGAGGAGCACCGTAAATTATGCCGGGAGTGGGTGGGACAGGTCTGGGGGGCCCCAGCTCAGGGGAAGAAGGGGGGTGTAGTGCTTCTGATTCATAAACGGGTGAGGCTGGAGGTTGTCCGGGACTTTGTTGACCCGACAGGCAGATTTATTTTGGTGCAGGGAGTTCTTGAGGGGAGGCCTGTTATCCTCGGCAATCTCTATTGTCCTAATGTGCTCAACTTGCCCCTTTACGCCCGGCTTGCCTCCAAACTCGAGACATTGCCGGAGTCCGCCTTGATTTTGGGGGGAGATTTTAATGGGGTCATGGATGTAGATCTTGATACTTCTAAGGGGGGGGGGGGAGCAGAGAGACAGAATTGCGACGGTTCGGGCAATGCGACGTCTATGTTCCCGGCTGGGGTTGGTGGACCCTTGGCGACTATTACACCCGGTCGAGCGGGATTATACGCATATATCCCGGGCTCATGGTACTAGTGCCCGTATAGATTACCTGTTGATTTCTACTGGTTTGTTTGTCAAAGTGGTGGATGCTCAGATAGGGCAGATGGAGATATCTGACCATGCGTTTGTCTGGCTCGATGTCCATTGGAATGGGAACGCACCCCGGTCCTCGACATGGCGATTCCCACTCGAATTATATAGGGATGCGCAGTTCCGTTCCTTTCTTCAGCAACGATGGCAGGAATTCGCAGATGACCATAGGGGTCATGAGGATGACCCCGAATTGCTCTGGGAAACTGCGAAGGTGGTCCTGCGGGGGGACATTATAGGGTTTCTTGCTCGGAAGAGGAGACTGAGGGCCGAACGTATTATTGGTTTAGAAAAGTTGGTGACGAGGCTGCGGCGTCGAGGGGCTCAAAACCCGTCGGCAGGGCTTAAAAAGCAGCTGTGGGACTCTCAAACGGAATTAAATGAACTCTTACATCAACGGGCGAAGAAATCTGTGTTATACTATCGTTATCAACTTTACCGTTATGGGGATAAGCCCGGGAAATTATTGGCCAGATGCCTTCGGGGACCCAGGGGCTCCAAATTGGTGCTGGGTTTGCGGGATGACTCGGGGGTGTTACATTGTGAGAACCCGGAGATAGTGCGGGTTTTTCGATCCTTTTTCCAGAGCCTCTATACAGCGGAGCCGCCCTCCCCCGTGCAGATGGAGGAGTATGTGGGGGCCTTGGACTTACCGCGCCTGTCCGCGGAGCAAAGAGCGCAGTTGGACCGGCCAATAACGGCGGCAGAGCTGCAGGGGGCTATTTCTAAGGCCAGCTGTTATAAATCCCCGGGATCTGACGGGCTTGGTGCCGAATTCTACAAAATTCTTAACAAACTGATTTCCCCAACGCTAGCCGCAGTGCATAATCGGAGGGCCCAACAGGGTTATTTTCGGTGGGGGGCTAATCATGCCCATATTGTCCTTATTCCTAAACCGGCGAAGGACCCCCTCTCTGCGGCCTCGTATCGTCCTATCTCCCTGCTTAACTTTGACCTTAAACTGATGGCCAAAATTTTAGCAGATCGCTTGGCGGAGTTTTTAGAGCTGTTGGTGCATGACTCTCAAGTTGGATTTGTAAAGGGGCGTTATGCTGTTCGTAATCTGCACAAAATTGTGGCATCCTTAGAGTGGGTCCAGCATAGACAGTTATCCTCACTGCTTGTCAGTTTCGACGAGGAAAAAGCCTTCGACCGGGTGGACTGGCAATATCTGAAGTATATTTTATTTATTTATTATTTTATTATTTATTACAGGCTCTTATATACCGCTCTATTCAGAATCAGCGCGGTTCACAATATAACAACATACCATAACAACAAACTGTTAAGGTTTTACAGAGAACAAGGTCAGAGAACTTGGAATAAAACATGGGACGTCATTACTGCAACTATTTACAAGAGTATTTACAAGTATACATTACAGGAATTGTTCTTAGTTTGGGTAGTGATTAAGATTGGTTAGTTGGTCAAGTAATATTGGGGGAAGAGGTGAGATTTGAGTGCCTTTCTGAAAAGGGATAGATCGTTGATAGAACGAATCTCTGGGGTAGAGCGTTCCAGTACTTAGGGGCATAGAATCTGAAGGCCCTGTTAGATGTCACTGATAGGCATTTTGTCGCTGCTTTAGGGATGATTAGAGTATTTGTTGATATCGTTCTCCTGGATCTGTTGGGTGGGACGGCCTGAATGAAGTCTATTAGAGAGGAGGAGGTGATGCTTTTAGTGGCCTTGAAAGTTAGGAGTAATGTTTTGAATAATATTCTGCCATGTATGGGGAGCCAGTGGAGTTGCTCTAGGATGGGTGTTATATGGTCCCTTCTTGATGCTCCGTAGAGGACTCTAGCAGCGGTATTCATGGCGAGTTGCAGAGGGTTTAATGTGGAGTGTGGGAGGCCTTGGAGAATGGCATTGGCATAGTCAAGGTGTGGTAAGGTTAAGGCTTGAAATATAGTTCTGAAGTCATCAGGATCAAGCAGGGGGCGAAGATGTCGAAGAGTCCGGATCTTGAGGTAGATTGCTCTGACTACGTTGGTTATGTGTAGTTTCAGATCCATGCGTTGGTCAAAAGTGACTCCAAGGTAGCGAATGGAAGGTTTTGATTGGAGCTCAGCTTCTTTCACCTTTATATGGGGTGGGGGGGTGAAAAGTGGGTCCCTGGTGATGAAGAGAACCTCAGTCTTTTTGTGTTGAATTCGGAGGTTCTGGGATTGAAGCCATTCGGATACTGCATCAAAACATTTAGCTAGCGGGGAAAGGTCCATATGAACTGTGGAGAAAGGCATATAGGAGGATGTCATCTGCGTATATCAAGCATTCAACCTTGAAGGACCTGATGATGTTGCAAACCGGTTGTATGTATATATTGAAAAAGAGTGAGGATAGGGATGATCCTTGCGGTACGCCTTGCTTTTGGTGGTACGGTGTGGATGTTGTGGTCCCTGAGGTAACGTACTGCCATCTCTGATCAAGGTATGACTTGCACCACTCCAGGGCAGTGTTATTGATGCCTTTTTCTTTTAGTCGCCCTATTAACAGATCGTGATGTACAGAGTCAAAAGCCGCAGCAATGTCTAAGAAGATGAGAGCAAAGCCTTGGCGGATGTTATCAATGCCTGTGATGATGTTGTTGCAGAGAGTGGTGAGGAGGGTTTCAACACCGTGGAACTCTCTGAAGCCATGTTGGCAGTGGTCCAGAGGGGAGACGGTGTCAATGTGGTCCTGTAACTGTCTTTGAGCTTCCTTTTCAATTATTTTCGCTAGTAGGGGTATGCTAGCTATGGGTCTATAAGATTCAACCTTTTGTGGGTCGAGTTTGTGGTTTTTCAAGAGGGGTCTTATGGATGTTCTCTTGAGGGCTGGTGGGAAGGAGCCGGTTGTAAAGGATAAGTTCATCATTTTAGTGATGATGGGGCTGAGATCTTGGCGTAGTTCCTTTATCCAGTGGGCTGGGCAAGGGTCAGTTTGTGCAGTAGTCGTGTTAAGCGCAGCGATGGTGTCTTCAACATGTTTTCTGGATGGTGTGGAGAACATGGATAGGTTTGATATGCATATGGTGACTTGAGAGGAGATTGTTGCAATGTTGTTGGTTTGAAGCAACTTGGATTGCAGGAAATCGGCGAATGCTTGGGGATGGATGGGTTCAGGATGTTTTGGTGAAGGTTCTTTAGATAAGGTTTTGATTAAATTGAAAAGATCACGTGGTTTATTTAGTGATCTTTTCAGCGTATCGGTATGGAATTGTTTCATCTTGGCCATGACTGACTCCCTGTGTACAGATAGATGTGTTTTATAGGCTGCTTGGTCTTCTGATGAGTGTGAGCGACGCCATCGTTTCTCCAGTTTTCTTAGGTGTGTGAGGGAGGCTCATAGGTCAGGGGAGAACCAGGGAGAAGATTTTCTTTTCTTTGGGTTGTTACCCTGGACTGGTTGCAGTGCAATGGTACTGATAGTGCTGTTCCAGGATGTGATCAGATTTTCCAGATTGAGAGAGGTGTCATGTGGTTGAGGGAGGGTTTCCATAACTATATGTTCTTTGTTGAGGGTTTTGAATTTCCGAGATGATACTCTTGTTGAGTCAATGGAGTTTTTGTTTCTGTGTGGTGACTGTTTGCCATTGATGAGGATGGGGAAAGTGATTAAATTGTGGTCTGACCAAGGTACTGGGGTTACAGAGTTGTCAAGTCTATTGTTGGAGTCGAGAGCTGTAAGAGGGGCAAAGATCATGTCAAGGATGTTTCCTCTCTCGTGCGTGGGGGTGTCAACAATTTGCTTGTATCCCAGTTCGATTCTCCCTTGCTATGGTATCGGGCCTTTATTTTGTAGTATGGTTGCGAGCCTGTATGCTGATCCGACGGCGGCGATACTTTGCAATGGGGTGGTATCCGAGAATTTTGCGTTGCAACGGGGGACCCGTCAGGGCTGCCCTCTCTCTCCTCTTCTTTTTGTCTTGTCCTTGGATCCCCTCCTGCGGAGAGTGGCGGGAATGCGTTCCATAAGGGGGGTTAGAATAGGCGTTCAAGAATTCAAAATATCTGCTTTTGCCGATGATCTGTTGGTACATTTACTCTCGCCTATGGCTTCCTTGCCGCTTCTCTTAGGAGAGTTCCGAACTTTTGGGCAATTTGCGGGGCTACGTATTAATAGGGATAAATCCGAAGCCCTGGATGTGTTGGGGAGCCTGTGTAGTGGTTGGCCGGGGGTGTTCCCTCTTAAATGGGCTGAGAACCAATTTATATATTTGGGGATTGTGTTGCCTTGTCATCCGGGTCGATTGTATGGATGCAACCTGCAGCGAATGCTGACCAAGGTGAAAACCCAGTTGCAGGCCTGGCGGCCTCTCCCCCTGTCCCTACTGGGACGGATTGCGGCGATTAAATTGGTGCTCTTGCCGCGGATCTTGTATTGGCTGCAGACCCTCCCTGTTTGGCTTCTCCGGCGGGATGTCCGGCGCTTTGAGGCGGAATTTCGAGGCCTTCTCTGGGGGGGGGGGCGCGAGCCCGTGTCCCCTATGGTCGGCTGGTGGGGAAGATGCAGAATGAGGGGTGGGGGCTTCCGGATCTTGGTGCCTATGCATTGGCCTGCCAAGCGCGCCATTTGGGAGATTGGCTAGGTGACACTGACCTTTATATGCCCACGGCCCTGGAGGAGGCGTTTGTGGCGCCCCACTCCCTGCGGGCCCTCTTGCACCTGGAGGTTAGCCAGTGGGCTACTCACTTGGCTGAGAGTGTGTTGCTGCTTCCGGTGTGTAAGACCTGGCGACAGTTGAATGCTTTTTGGGGTCGTAACTGGAAGGTGTCGAGTTGGCTACCCCTTCGGGGGAATGCCAATTTTACCCCGGGAACTGGGACCGCTATCTTCCGTCTTTGGGGGGAGAGAGGGATCCATAGTGTGGGACATGTGGTGGACTTGACGGGGAAGCCTAAACCCTTCCCGGTGCTCTCGCGCGAGTTTGAATTGCGGCCTCACCATTTCTTTGCGTATATGCAAGTGGCCCACTATGTGGCCTCCCTTCCGGGAGGGGAGTTACATAGCGACCGTTCGGTCCAGATTATGGCGTTTTTTGGCCTGGGTGACGCGGCAAGATAGTCAATTCGGGGTTTTCACCTCCGGCTGGAGCAGTTTCGCCAGCGGCCAGACTATTGTAGAGTGGAGCAGGCTTGGGGGGCAGAAATGGGGCGGAGATCCCCCGTGGCACTATCCTGGTGGCCTTACGGCACGTGGTGAGTCTGGTGGAAGGTGCTCGTTGGCGGGAAATACAATTTAAATGTTTAACTAGGGTCCACTTCTCCCCGCGGAGGGCCCTTCGTTGCCACATGACTGCGGACGGTAGTAGTGTGCGGAGCCTATGGCGACTTTATTACATATGTGGTGGGGATGCCGACGGATTCGCCCATATTGGCGGAGGATTGCCCTGTATGTAGCTGCTCTGTTGGGACAACCTGTTCACTGGGATGCAGCATTGGTGGTTTTGGATTCCCTGGCCCTCACCTCTCCGAAGGGGAAGTGGGGTCGCTGGCTCGTGCGTAAGGCATGTCTGGTGGGTAAAGGGCCTTTGTTGCGGCGGTGGAGGGACATCCACCCGCCCTCTTATTGGGAGTGGCGGAACTCCTTCCATCAGCTTATGCTCCTGGAGTGTAGGCCTGCCCGGGGTCATGTCCAGCGATGGTCCGCCTTCTTGCTACTTTGGGATCCATACATTCAAAACTTGAGTGCCCGGACCCGTAATACGGTCCTGCAGTCGGGTTGCTGATATCTTCATTTCTTGTACTGCTACTTGGGTGATATATGGAACTTCCAATTGGTCCTGCGTGGCCTTGATATGGGGGGGGGGAGGGTCGGGTGGGGGAAGGGGGGTAGGAGGAGGGGGGTGAGGGTAATAACTCTTTGAAAAATTCAACCAACCATAAATGTGTACTGCCCCCTGGGGATCAGAGCTAACCCCAGGGAGTGGCTATTCTTTGCTATGTACTTGTTGTTTTCTGTTGATGGTTCTAAATAAAATTTTGAAAAAAAAAAGTGACTCAGAAATATTTAGTATCCTGGAAATTTCCCAGGGAATATTTAGCTGCCAATAGGGAAATGCTGAAAAGGGGGGAAGGGTAGTAATGTTTTAGGACAATAAATTTAAACTGTTCCATATAATTGAATATGTACTGTTTTCTGTACTATTCAAAAGTTGTTTAATTGCAAACTGCATTTGATGTGCTGAAAAATGCGGTATAAACATTTCTAATAAATATAAAATAAGGTGGTACATGTTCTAAAAGTAGCAAGGGATAAAGAGGGGTGTTATCCCTTCTTCAAGTGGTGGTAGGATGAATTGAGATAGTGGCTGACAGCATTTATGCTCCATACAAGAAAAAAAGGAGAATTCTATAAGGGATTACCAACAAAGTTTCTGGAGTTTAAAGACTTGCCTCTACTACCGAGTAGAGATCTTAATCTTATGATTAATCCAAATATGGATAATAGTGGAGGGGATTCCATGGGAGAAAGGGGTGAAAAGAAATAGATGGTTACGTTAAAAGCATTATTTGGGGATGGAAGATGGTTGGAGGGTTACACATCCTTCGATGAGGTAATGTACTTAATTCCAAAACAGTGCCACATAGACATGGTCTGGGTGGATTTTTAATTAACAAAATTATAGATGCTGAGACTTGACTTAAAATCACATGGTCAGACCATGCACTAGTCAGTGAAAAGATAAATTTGGGGAAAGAGGAGGGGGTATGAAATTTTTGAAATTATGATTCAGTGGTGGAGGAGGAGAAATGTGGGAAGAGAATACAGGAGATGACTGAACACGGGAACGAGTACCTCTGGGAACAGTGTGGGGATGGTATGAAGGTGGTAGTAAGTGGACATTTTGTCAGCTTGAAAACCAAGTTTAAAAGGATGAAAAAAGCAAAGGAGGAAGAATTATGTAAGGGAATTAAAGAATTGAAAAAGGCACATCAAATAACAGGGGACCCCAAAGTTTTGCAAAAATTAGAAAGGTGAAGCTAGGAAGATTAAGAGCAAGTGAGGTTGCATATGAGATAGAGAGGATAAAACAGGTGCATTTTGAGTATGGTAATAGAGCAAGTAAAATATTGGCATTGAAATTAAAAGAAGATTAAACAGCAGCAGATTGTGAACATAAAGAATGGTAAAGACAAGAAGGTATATGGGTCAGAGAAAATAAAGGAAGCATTGAAGGAATTTTATGCCAAATTATACATACAAGAGGAGAAAGAAGGAGAGACACTGTAAGAAATACTTGAAAGACTGCCCCCTAACTAATTATTTTTATTTTTAATTTATATTTTTTTTATTAAGTTATTCATACTTTTTAAACATCATCACCCAGTAAAATCAAACATTTAACACTGCTTACTAATGACATTTTCCATTGCCTTCCCTCTTTCCCTTCCATTTGTAGCCAATGGAGATCTCCAGAGCACCCTCCCACACACCTCACACCACTTATCAAATATGGCACATTACAATATATCATATACTTTCACAGACACTATACCCAGTATACTTTCACGTATACTATGTACAGGATTCTCACAGTTCCCCCTTGTTTCCTTCCCTCTCCCCCTACCCCCCCCCTCTTCTCTACCCTCTATTGCCCCTTCCCTCCCCCTACCCCCCCCTCTTCTCTACCCTCTATTGCCCCTTCCCTCCCCCTACCACCAACCACCTAGTTGACTTTTGTGATACAGTTACATTTCCTAAGATCTGCTGTATTGCTGTCTTCCTCTACTCCTTATACCAATGCCATGTTTCTTTATATGCACGCTTCTTTTGATGTCTATGAGCCACTACTGCAGAGAGGCTCCAAGGCTCCCATCGTGGGGACAGTTGGCCTTTTCCACCACACTAATATCAATCGCGTTGCCCCCACCCAATACCCAAAGGAGGTTTCCTCATCCCCACACTTCATTCAATACTACCATCTCTGGGGTCAGTTGTAGCTGCACTTTAGTAATGTCCCTGTATAAACTTCCCACTTCTTTCCACAAGCTCTGTACTCTAGTGCAACTCCATATTAGATATAGCAAATTCCCCCCCCCCCTTTCCCCACACCCCTTCCAGCACATACTGGTTCCACTCTTATTGTTCACTTGCAAAACTGTTTTCTAAGAAGGGTATCCATGGAGCTAGCTTGTGAGTGCTTTTATATATTGCCTTCCATCACCCTTCATCCCACGGACTCAGTAACTCTGCTTCCCCTCTCCTCTGACTCATCAAACTCTCCCCATTACTTAACACACAATAGAGGATAGAAAGGAGCCCCCTTCTGAGTATCTTTCTTCTCCAGTAATTCCTCAAATGGGGTTGGTTTTGCCTACAAATCAGACTCTCTCTTTGTGATGTAAAAAGTATCAGAGCTATACATACGCATAATAATCTGTCTCTCTAAATTCCTAAGTCTCTTTCAGCTCTGCAAATGTCTTTACCTTCCCTTCCTGATCCATCATTTACCCAATCCGAACCAACCCTTTCTGGTCCCACTACTTGAGTGTGTCCTTCCCGCCTAGGGGCAAAATTTCCATTCCTTGAATGAAGGCGCGTTTGGATACCCGTTTCCCCCCTAGTAAAGTTTTCCGTCACTTTTTCCAAATTTGTAATGTTGAACTCTTAAACAGATTCTCCACTTCTGTCCCCACCCCTACATAGTTCTCCATCTGGGTCCCAGAGAACGCCTCTATATTTCCATTCTTCCCTTGTTCCATTTGAATCCATTGAGGGGTTTCCCCTACTCCCCTCCAGGCAAAGCAAGCTCTCAATCGTGCTGCATCATGGTAGGAGACCAGGCAGGGTATCCCCAACCCCCCCATTTCTACTCTTATGCATTGTCGAGAGCAAAACCTTAGGGGCCCTCCTGCCCCCAAATATACCTCATAATATTTTGTAAGCTCTTCAGTTGCGCTCTTGGGATACCAGACGGCAGAGAGGTAAATAAAAACAAGAGCCGAGGGAGTATGTTCATTTTTATAACTGCCCAAGCCAGGATGTGTGGAGCCCTGTCCACTTAAAGAGATCTCTCCTAATAGTCTCAATTAAAGGTTTATAATTCCAGTCCTTAAGATGATCAAGGGTGCTCCCCAATTGTATCCCTAAATATCTATAATTTTTGTGCACCCACCTAAATGGAAATGCACTCTTCTGGGGCGGAGCCTGATGTCCAGCGGGTAAGACGCTTCGCGCTGAAGCTCCCGAGAGGCCTACTTAGAATCCTGACTTAATACCTATACAAACTTACTATTTCGCTCCGGGTTGACCGGGGTACCTCGGGGGGGATGGCGGCCCATAAACCAGCGCGCTTGGACTTCGGGTCTCCTTCTTCTTCTCACGGAAAACGCTCCAAAACAGAGGTGTCCTCCCCACAGAAGATGGTTCCATTTCGTGAAAACCCCGAAATGCACCTGGAGATTTTGGAGGAACTACGCGGCGTGAAGGAATTGGTGCAGTCCAATGGAGAAGCGCTTAGAGCCCTGCGAGAAGACTTTGGAGTGCTCCAGGACCGACTTGAAAGACTCTCATCACGGCAGGACAATATGGCGGGGGTCCTTGATTCGCACGCGGTGCGCTTGGGCGCACTGGACAAGGCCGAGCGCCAGATACAGAATCTGCAAAAGGAGTTAGAGGATAGCAATAATCGAGCCCGTCGCAACAATGTGAGGCTCATTGGAATACCGGAGGGGGCGGAAGCGGGAGATATGAGAGAATTCCTGCTCAAAATTCTTCCCTCCTTGCTGAAGATCACCTTTCATAAAGAATTGGAAATCTATCGTGCACACCGTGCTCCTACCCACATGGCGCTCAACCGAACGACCCCCCGGCCTATTATCTTTCGCTTGCTACGATATCAACAAGTGGAACAAATTTTAAATGCTGCCCGGGCGAACCATCATTTGGAATTTGAAGGTCACAAAGTCTCCTTCTTCCCTGACTTGGCAAAGCCTACCGTTGACCGACGGAAGAAACTCCTTGCTTTTCGCCCTCGACTTCAACAGCTACAGGCTCGCTTTGGCCTGTTGTATCCCGCGAAACTCCGAGTGACTCTCCACAACCAAACCAGGACATTCGAAGATCCTGATCTACTATCAGCATTTTTAGACTCCAAAGAGGCAGAGCAGATGCGCTAATCCAACGACGTGGACTTTTATTCGCCGGCTCTGTCCGCCATTTTGAAGGGCCCGATGCGGCGGTCATAGTCAAGCACAGAGACTTCCTGGACTTTCTTTCTTTCTTTCCATGACTCTTGTTTTGTGGTCTCCTCTCCCTCCATGATGTGTGCCTCGGTCGGATTCGGAGCACGCACAGTCCTACAGGTTATGTGTTTTTCAATTTGGCCTTCTCTGGGGCTTCTCCCCGCAGACACATGGTCGCCAGTAATTTTGGGGGTTTTGCTTCTTCTCTACCGCGCTGCGGTTTTTCTTTTTTAATGTGGGGCGCTTCATTATGTTATCTAAGCTTAGTTTCTTTTATGCCATATGTACAGCCTGATACAGTCAATATGAGGGTCATTGTGAAATTAGGTGCGCTATCATGCTCAGAATTTTTAACTTGTCTGAATGGCTTTATGTAAAATTTTATCACTCAACGTAAAGGGCATTAATAGTCCAATCAAAAGAAAGAAAATCCTTAGCTATCTTAGCCATGAGCATGCTGATTTAGCGTTTCTTCAGGAAACGCACTTAAACTCTGCTGAAACACTGAAACTCAATGTTAAGCCTTACATGGTGGCTGCCTATTCTCCCGCCGTTTCTAAACGGTGCGGGGTTGCCATCCTGGTTAAGAAATCTTTGCAAGCTACTGTAATTGATACTAGCGCTGACAAGGAGGGTAGATGGGCCCGAGTACATCTTAAGGTCGGAGATAGTGAATTCACATGTATTTGCATTTATGCCCCGAATGTGGACAACCCTGCTTACTATGCAAGCATTGCGCAGTTGGCACAGGCCTCTGCCAATACTCCATTAATACTTGGTGGTGACTTTAATCAAGTGTTAGACCCTCTGATAGATAGACAGCCGCCAAGAACGAGTAGTCCACCCAAGAGTCTTGCTACCCTTACAGCTCTGATGCAAGATCTTGCGCTGGTAGATATATGGAGGCTGCTTCACCCCTCCGACTTAGAGTTCACTTTCTTTTCTGCCCCCCATCACTCCCAATCTAGAATAGATTTCTTTCTCATTTCCAAAACACTGATTTCTCAAGTAGACACGACTAGGACTCATCCTCTCCATATTTCAGATCATGCTGCCATATCTTTATCATTACGTGTCACTGCGCGGGACGATTCTCCCCGAGCTTGGTTTTTTGATAGATCCCTACTGGGTCGAAAAGATTTTCAGATCGATATAAAGGCCGCTATCCAAGATTATTTTCATTTTAACTCACCCCATGATACAGCGGGCTGGGCGTGGTGGGAGGGTTTTAAAGCATCTATCCGTGCCACTATAACTAGCTATCAAATTCGGCAGGGGAAACAAAGAAAGCAGCTTTTACTGACTCTAGAGCAGCAGATACAAGCTGGGGAGCGTCTCCTCACGTCCCGTACTGACCCATGTATTTTACTCCGTTTACAACGCTTGCGTTTTCAATACAATCAGCTTTTGCACACTGCTGCTGTTAAAAATATTGAATCGCAACAAGGGCTTTATTATCGGGAAAATAATCGTGCTGGCAAATTATTAGCAAATGCCCTAAAAGGTCGAAAAGAAGCCAAGCGTGTTACCGCCCTCCGCAATCCGTCAGGGGGGGGCTTGGTCACTAAAGATACCGAAATCTTAGAACTCTTTCGTGACTTTTATACTCGGCTTTATCAATCTGAATGTGATTTTGAGCCAGATGTTTTTGAACGCCTACTTTCAGGAGTACAAAGACCGACCCTATCTGACGAAGATAGAGTGGCCTTAGACACACCATTTACTGTCTCAGAAATTCATTCTGCTATCAAGAAATGTGCCTCAGGTCGAGCCGCAGGCCCAGACGGTCTCCCCGCTGAATTCTACAAAACCTTTCACGCTGACTTAGCTCCAGTTTTGAAAACTTATTTTTCTGCTCTGGCCGAGGAGGGTTCTCCTTCTGGGTCCTTTTCAATGGCAAATGTAGTAGTTTTTGAGAAAGAGGGGAGAGACCCGCAACTAACAGCTAATTATCGTCCAATTTCCCTCCTAAACACGGACTATAAAATCTTTGCCACCATTCTCTCTACCCGGCTCTCGGATAGGATGCCTACCTTAATACACCCAGATCAATGCGGTTTCATTCCTGGTAGATCGACTGCTGACAATGCTCGGACTCTATGCCATGTATTGACTACCGCAGTTAATCTTGATCGCCCATTTGTTGGCCTCTCACTTGATGCTGAGAAGGCCTTCGATCGCTTAGAGTGGCCCTTCCTGTTTGCAGTCCTCCGCTGGTACGGATTCGGGGAAGGTTTTCTCCGTTGTCTTCGCACCATGTACGCTCAGCCTACAGCCAGTATATGTGCAAATGCTTTAAAGTCTCAACCTTTTCCCCTTCAACGCGGCACTCGCCAGGGATGCCCACTGTCTCCACTCCTCTTCGATCTTGCACTCGAACCCTTGGCTTTACTAATCCGGCAATCGGAGGAGATTCATGGAGTCCCCTTCACCCATAGGGAAATCAAAATTTCAGCGTATGCTGATGATCTTATGCTCTTTGTCTCTATAGACTCAGTACCGGCTGTCTTAGAGCAAATTGGTAAATACTCACAACTGTCCGGTTATAAGATAAATTGGACCAAGTCGGTAGCCTTTCCATTAAATCCTCTGCTTCATCAGGCAGATATGCAATCCTTCCCCTTTTTATGGCAACCTCGCATGGTCAAATACCTTGGGGTTCACTATTGTTCTCCTTTGGAAGACACTATCTCCTTCAATGCCAAAGACTTAACCTCTAAAGTCCGGGCGCTTACTCACCGCTGGACTCCTTTAACGCTTACCTGGTGGGGCCGATTAGAAACCATAAAAATGATGATTGTTCCGAAAGTGAATTATATCTTAGAAATGGTGCCCTGTCTCTTCCCTCGACGTATATATAAAGATATCGAGGGCCTTCTGACTAGATACTTGTGGCAAAATAAGACACCTAGGATAGCGAAACATAAGCTGCAAGCAGATAAGGAATATGGGGGTGTCAGATTCCCTGATTTCCTGAAGTATCATCAATCTTTTCTTCTCAAACAAGGTGCTCGTTGGCTGGAAGATCCAGTACCGAGTAGACCTGTGTGGCTAGACATAGAAGAGGACCTTTGCAAACCGATTCCTCTTACTTTTCTCCCTGGTATGACTCTTCCATCAGACTCTCACTTCCCACCAATGCTTTTAGACACCTTAGGTGCCTATAATAATCTCATGCAATCTTTAGACTCCCGACTCTGTCCGTTAGACAAACTCCCACTTTGGTACAACACTCGATTTAGAATACAACATAAACCGATGGCGTGGAGCCCCTGGTACACTAGGGGCATTTGGTTTCCTAGCCAATTGTTCCATGAAGGTCGCTGGAAAACTTTTAGTGAATTGCAAATTGAATTTGGTCTCCCAGCGAAACACTACTTTCAGTTGGTGCAACTTCAGCATTGCCTTAGGAGTGCTAAGGTGCTCCCGCCATCGGCCTCCCCTACACAAGGTTGGTTGGAGACTATCCGATCTATCGGTAGTTCACCGGGTGTAGCATCCAATTTTTACAAAACCTTATGTAATGCTATAACTAGGGATACCCCTATAGCGCAGAAAGCATGGGAGAGAGAACTGCATGTGACTTTGACCCCGGAGCAATGGAGCCTTGTCTGGAGTAGAGTGACACGGGTCTCCCGATCCGCCTCACTCACTCAGACACTCTTCTTTCTAGCCCACCGGTGTTTTTACACTCCTGACAGATTAGCCAAATGGAACACTGCTCAGGGCAATAATTGTTGGACATGTCATGCGGCCATTGGTTCACTACCTCATGTTATGTATGAATGTCCCGCACTACAGTATTACTGGAGTCGGGTCTGGGGCCGTATCCAGGCTATTTTGCACTTTCAAGAGCCCCTTTCTTGGAGGATAGTGGGACTTCGCTCAGCAGCGGGGATCCCCTCTCTTCCAAAAACGGCTTACTTCCTTTTGGACTTTATGCTAGGTATTGCTATTTCCCTAATTACGAAATACTGGAAAAATAGCTCCCAGTTGAGCCCCAATGAATGGTGGAATCATGTCTGTCTCTACAGTAAATATGAACAAATACCTCGTATGTTTGCTTCCCCCATTCAGACTCCTCATCATCGGTCTAAATGGAAGATGCTCAATGACTATGTACATTCTGCTCAATGCTCTCATCTGACTGTCTAAATTGATATATATCTTTGTCTCATGATTATTCTGTATCGCAGATACTCTTTTGATTGTTTTGCTGTACAATCACGTTTGTTTGGAAGCGCTCATATGCTGACATAATCAGCTAGAGAAGAAGCGGGGGGGTGGGGGGTAATTGGGTTTACTTTTCTTTATTGTATAATTGTATTGTTTCCTTTGGTGTGTTGTTTCTTTTGTTTGTTGCAAAATGAAAATAAAAGTTTCAAAAAAAAGGAAATGCACTCTTCAGTTGAGCTTTTAAATCATCTGGGAGGTTGAAGCCTAATATTTCTGTCTTTCTCATGTTGATTTCTATCCTGCTACCTCGCTATATCACTCTATGGCTTTCAGCAATATTGGTAGGGTAGTAAAGAGTTACTTACTGTAAATATATCATCATCTGCGAAAAGTGCTATTTTAGTTTGTCCCACCAATCACTACCCCATGAATATCTTCCTGTTGTCTAATATATGCTGCAAGTGGTTATAACACAAGAGCAAACAATAATGAGAGGGGGCAGCCTTGGTGTGTTGCTCTCCCCAAAACAAAACTATCAGAATACCCCCCCATTTATTCAGATGCGGGTCTTGGGGCTATCATGGACTGCTCTAATCCATCTTAAGAGTTTTCCCCAGCCCGATCTGTTCTAAAACCTGAAACATGAATTGCCATTCAACTCTGTTGAATGCTTTTTCAGCATCAACGGTTAGAAACACTGCTTGCGTTCCTGTGCTGTTCAGATAGCACGTAATATTCAAAATTTTCCTAATGTTATCCCCACCCTACTTTCCTTGCACAAATCCAGTTTGATCCTTTTGGAACAACTTGGGTACACAACTCCTTGCGTGTTGCCAGAACTTGAGCTAATTATTTGGCATCTAAATTGATTAACGAGACTGGTCTATACACCCAAACACACTGCTATCTTTACCAGACTTAGGTAGACTTCTTATTCCCGCCTCTTCCATTGATTTTGGTATGGCCTCCCCCTGAACTACCTCATTAAAAACCATTGTTAGTACCAGGGCTATCTGATCTTACGTCAGGTGATAACATTTAGCTGTAAGGCCTTCCAAACCAGGGGTTTTGATAGCCAATTTAATTTCCTCCTCCCTGATCTCCTGTCCCAGTCGCCTCTCCTCATCTTTTATAATTTTTTGCAATTACATTCATTCAAGAACTGGAGCCCCTTTTTTGTCCCCCCTTTTATTTCACTTCGGTAAAGACCTTCATAAAATCCCCTCAATACCTGACTAATGGCAGATGTGTGATGGACCATCTCCCCTGTCTTGCTTCAATCAAATCCTTCCAATGTGCGCAGTCTGCCTCTTAACTTTTAACTGGCTGGCCAAGAGCTTACCTACTCTTTTTCCCCCCTCAAAATAAGCTTGCCTAAGCACATTCAGTTTGTGGGCTAACTCTTGGCTCTCAGTCTGCTTAACTCCTCCAACTTCACCAATTCTGCTATCAGAAGTGAGTCACAGTCGCTCTGGTGTTGTCTTTCTAATGCTTCGATCTGTACAAAAGGTGCTTTTTAGATTTCCCTGTCATTTTTCTAATGTGGGCTGCTAGGCTTATAAGATGTCCTCTGAGCACTGCCTTCATCCCATCCCATACTGTGCCTTTGGCCATCTCTCCATTCAAATTAAATTGTATATATTCCTGGATGGCTTTTCTTAGTTTCTTAATATGTTCTTCATCTTCAAAAAGGGAGACATTTAGCCTTCAAATTTTGACTCCTTAATCTCTAGTCCCTACTTCAAAATTAACACTAATGGGTGCATTATTTGTCCAGGTTATTGGGCCCTGTTCTACTCTCCCTAGTTGAAATTTCCCACTCATCCAGATCATATCCAATCTGCTATATGACCTGTGAAGGTGGAAATAGAAAGTATGCTTTTGCTCCCCAGGATGCCTACACCTCCAGATACTACAAACCCTGCTGTCTTTGTGACTCCCTGCTGCATGCCCTCCACTGTTGTCATCCTGGGGTTGAGAGTTAAATTATAGTCACCTCCTAAGATAATTGGGGCATCTCCAAATTTCTCCAGTTCCTTTAACATCCATTCATAAAAAGCTCCCTGCTGCTCATTTGGCCCATATACACCAATTATCCACACTTCCTCTCCTGCCATCCGCCCCTCTTTATCCCAACATTCTCCCACTCTAACTCCTTGACTTTCTCATTAACCAAAATCCTCACACCCCTTTCCTCTGGTTTGCCCTTTGTTCTGCAAATACCACTCTAGGGTAGCTTTTCGCCTGTAACAATCATTCCTGACCCACCCACAGGTGAGTTTCCTGCACACACAGGACATCAATGTTTAGTCTCCTATCCTCCCGGCTCCAGAAGGCACCTTTTCCTCGTTTGCTACCCATTTGCATTTACTGTGGCCACTGTGAGTTGCTGCTCTTTACTGGTATAACATACCCAAATTTATTTTTGCTCCATTGCCCTTCTTTCTCTTAGCCGATACCCCTTCCCTCCTCCCCCTCTCCCCTCCCTTCTCCCCCTCTCTTGCTCTGCGTTACCATTATGTAGACTAAATACTCATTCGTAAGTGATTTTTCATGTGATCTTCTGCCTTTGGTCCATATATGTTTATATAGGAAACCCTCGAGCAATTGAACATAAGGCCTCGGCAGCTATCTTGCACATGATTTTGGATCATTATTGTCAGGCTTATTTTTAGATGCATGAAGGCATGATTCTTTTCTTAAGGTATCATGATACTCAGAGTCAAATTTGGGCTCAAAAAATGCTTTTAGAATCAGTTCTTCTATGTGGTTTTCACCTTTGACTTCACCGTAGCACAAATTCTGCCTTTTTAACACAGGCAGACCCGTGGCTCTGGCTCTCGTCATTTGGCATTTTTTATGTTGGAGACGGTTACTAGGCAAGTAAGCCCCCGATTTTTATTTTTTCTATTTTTTCACTCTTTGCATTTGTATTTTGGACGTACCTATATTGAACATTAAGCTTAGTGTTTTTATATTTCATTTAGGACTCGCTGAAAATGGTTTTCATACACTTTGGCTAACAATTTATAACACAGCAGCACAGTGAGTTTTTAAGACTGGATGGTTTTCTATTCCCTCTGTCTGCACAGGGGTTTTTACAACAGGAGTCACCTCATGTTAAATGGCTCATTTTATCCATTATTTTTGTAATTTGCTAGCACACTGACTGTCATGGCTACGACTTAACAACCTTGTCCTTCTCATCCCTCCCTTTCTTTGTGACTTGTGTTGGTTCACACTTGTGTGTTTAATCAGCTTTCCTTTTCCATTTTTAGATATATTTATGTAGATATTAATGTTCACCTTTTGGTTTTTAGCCTTTTTATTACATTGTATTCCTATGCTTGTTATTTATTTAACTGCATTTATATCCCGCTTTTCACTGGGTCAAAGCGGTTTAGCATAAAAAGGGGGGGCAATAATCAAGTTGACAGGGAGGGAGGCCATCACCAGGGGGGATAACATAGTTCATCTTCACAGAAAGTAACAGTACTAGACAACTGACGTTTTACGGAAGTCTCTTAGATGGCTGCTGGGGAGGTAGGTCGGAGGGTTCGGGTGAACAGTTATTGAGAGATGTCCATTTCAGGTCCAAGGTATTCATGAAACAGGATGATTTTTAACTGTTCCGGAATGTGGAGAGGTCTTTGGTGCTTCGGATCTGGGGAGGGAGTTCCAGAGAGAGGGTGCATACAGTTCGAATGCTCTGTTGCAGGTTTGCTGATTGAACTTAGTTCGTTCATGGGGGATAGTGAGTGTGTTGTTGGTGGTCTGACGGGTTGGTCTGTTGAGAGTAGGGTGAAGTAGTAGAGTCCAAAGTTGTGTGGTCTGGGTTTGATGGAGGGCTTTGTGGATAAGTAGGAAGGATTTGCATTTGGTCCTTGCTTCGAGGGGCAGGATGTGGTGTTCTCTCAGGACTGGGGTGATGTGATCGTGTTTTTTTGCCTTCTGGATGATTCTTGCAGTGGTGTTTAAGGCAGTTCGTAGTGGGTTGGTGTGGGTGGCTGGTAGTCTGTGATAAATTGCATTGCAGTAGTCCAGGTGGAGGAGAGTCATGGCCTGCATGACTGTTCTGAAGTCTTGTGGATCAATGAGTGGTCTGAGCCGTTGTACTGTCTGCTTTGTGGAATATTGTTCTAGCCATCTTTTTGATCTGTTGTTTAAATGTAAGTGCTTGATCAATAATGATTCCCAAGTATTTTATGTGGGGTTGGACTTGTATTTGGGTAGTTCCCAAGGCGAGGTGTGGCGGTGGCGTGAGGTTTGGGTCCTTGGTCACAATGAGGGCTTCCGTTTTTTTTTAATGTTGATGGAGAGGTTGCTCTCTTGTAGCCAGTTGGAGACATTAATATGTTATGTTTTATTTGATTATATTTATGCTTTTAATTTTGAGGATCATACCCCCTGAAGAAGGTGGTTTCGCCGAAATGCATTGGAGTCTTCTCCTAATAAAGCTGCTTTTCCAACTGTTGTTTAGTGCACCTGTTCTGCTGGTTTCTTGTATTGCCTACGGATGTTTTGTGCCTTTTGCTGGAATTATTTGATGTCCTTGCCAGGTGAACTTGCCAAAACCCCTCATTCGAGCTGCTATTCAATGTTTAAGCCGATAGTCCTGAACACACATGATTATGTCCCGAGTCGCTCACTTCTTACAAGACCCAATACGCGATCAGCACGATCAAGCACTATTTTATCAGGGACGTTTTCTCCCCCTCCCCTTTGAAGGGCCTCCAGACTGCCTCAGCCTCTTTTGCACAATCTTTGTATTCAGGGCTTTCCGGTATTCCCCTTATATGTAGGTTATGGCACCTGGACCTGTTCTCGAAATCCTCTAGTTTGTATAGTACTGAGTCTTTCCAATCCTCCCTCTTCTCCATCTTTGCTGTCAGTGCCTCTTGATGTTACTTCATGACCTCCAGCCAGTTCTCATGGTCCCCCACCTGGCAGTTCAACTCTATGAACGCCTCCTTCATGCTGTCCATAAGCTCTCAAGAGCTCCATCTTTGCTGCTTGTACTTCTGATTTTATTTCATTGAACAACTTCCACAACTCCTCTCTCGTGATTTTTTGGGGGGTTGTGCTCTCCTGCTTCGCCATTGCTTGCCTGTTTTCTTTTTCCAGATTCATTTTCTGTACCTCCTCAGGTGTGCACCTTGCCGACTCCAGCATTTCTACCAGCATAGGCAAATTCTTTTAAATCTGCAGCTTTTCGCCTGCGGACAACTTCTCCTCTTATCAGGGTGTTGTTGCTGTTTTAAAAAGTGCCATTTAAAGGGTATATTTTCTATTAATCAGGCATGGCTCCGGAGTTGTATGCTCAGGCAGCCATCGCGTTGGGTGATGTCACTTCCTCCCTAACTCATTTTTAAATAGATCAATAAAAGAGGGAGAGGTTGTAGAAGTCATTCAAACTCTGAAACTGGGTAAGGCCCCAGGCATGGATAGTTAAACAGTAAAGCGCAGTTACTCACCTGTAACAGGTGATCTCCAGGAACAGCAGGAATAGTCCTCACACATATGGGTGAACATCACCGACACAGCCAGCATGAGAACGCTCTCCAGAATCTCATAGGAAAGCCTTTGGGAGCATGTCACTGCACCTGTGCATCTGCCTTCCCAACTCTTCTCCTCAGTTGAGTTTGTAGCTGAGGAAAAAAAAAAAAAGAAACCAACCCTACAACTCCTAGGGGAGGAGGACAGGTTGTAAAGACTGATTCTGGCTGTTCTCAGAGATGACCTGTTACAGGTAACTATGCTAAATCCAGGAACAAGCAGGAATTCAGTCTTCACATATTGGACTCACTAGCTCCCAGATAGACTGGCATGGGGAGGGGGGAGAGCAGTGTGATCTCTGAGGCTAAAGGTTAGAGCAAAAGAGCGTGGACACGATGTGTCCCGTTGGACTTAATTTCAGGAGGCTGTACCCCCTCTCTAATGATAGTCTGGCCTCCTATAGAAGTCCGGGATGAAGGGTAGGAGTTGAGCTTAAGTTCCAAAGAGGTGCTGGCGTACAGCTTGGTCAAAGACAGCGTCCGAACAGGAATCCCTCTCCAAACAATGTGCAGCAAAAGTATGAATGGAGGATCAGGTAGCTAGCTGCCAGACAGATCTTGTCAATTGATACTGAAAGGAGGTTGGCTACCTCTGTATTAACTTTAAAAAACAGAGGTTCTAATAATCACAAGGAATAAATCTTTCTCCCCTCCATCAATTCTAAAAGTCAGAGATGCTAATCTCCCAGTCAAATCAAATATTCGATATCTAGGAGTAATTCTGGATCAAAGGTTAGACTTCAAGGAACATATAAAACGCACCGTAAAGGCCGTTTACTTCAAGATAAAAACCCTTCGTCATCTGAGACCTATGATGAAGTCTGATGACTTCCGCACCATCTTTCAAGCTCTAGTCACGCCGCACTTTGATTATGCTAACATAATACTCCATGGCTTACCAAATGTAATTATTAATCCTCTACAATTAGCCATGAACGCAGCTGCTCGTGTCCTCTGCGGATCATCAAAGTGTGAGCATATTTCCCCCATTCTAGAGAAGCTTCATTGGTTACCAATAAACTGTAGAATCCAATATAAGGCCATCCTTACCACCTTTAGGGCCTTCAATAATATTTCTCCAGATTCCATCTCTGATCTCATCATACACACAACAAATAACAGGTCCAGGAGATCTCCAGCTGTTGACACACTACTTATACCAAAAGTTTCCTTAAAAGCTAATCAATCATCCATCAATAGGGCTTTTTTGAATTATGCTCCTAGATGTTGGAACAAACTCCCTCCCAATATCAGAGCAATTAAAGACAAACAATTCAAAAAAGCCCTTAAACACCACCTTTTCATCGCACACTTCAAACACCTAAACACCCCTTCCCCTCCCCCATCCTTTTAACCTCATACCTACCCTAACAGTATAGATTTTATATATCTCCAACACACTGTTCCCTCTAAGCTGTGCGCGTGTGCGCGCGCACACACCTCGCCGAGTGAGCGCACATACTTTACAACAGAGCGCACAAAAATTACGCCTCTGATTCTGATAGAAAACAACACAGACGTCTTAAAATTTAAAAGTTATGATTGTAATTACTAGAAATTTCCCACTTCATTTAGTGATTGTCTATTTTCATTTAATTTGATTAAAATCAATGTGGTGTACATACTGTATTCTGACGTAGTCAAATTTTAAAGTATATAACTCCGAGTGTCGTTATGTGGCGCACAAAAATGTAACCTTCCTTCAAAAGCTGCACACAGCTGATATTTTATGCGCACACAGCCTACAGAAAATTAGAGGGAACATTGCTCCAACATGTATTTTCTAGAAATATAAATGATTTCCCTGTTTACTTCCATGTTAATTTTCCTGTTACTTGTAATAGGTCTGTTATATCTGACCAATTGTTGTATTGTTTCAATGTAAACCGCACTGATGACAAATAGCGCGGTATATAAGAAAATTAAATAAATAAATAGAGGTTGCCATAGCCTGCACATTATGAGCAGTAACATGATCCTCCAGAAAGAGTCCTGCCTCTGCATAAGCAAAAGAGATACAATCTGCTATCCATCTGGATAGAGTATGTTTTGTCAACAGTAGACCAAGATGACTGGGATCAAAGGAAATGAACAATTGAGAGAATCGTCTGTAAACCTTAGTTCTATCCAAGTAGTAAGCCAGCGCTTGCTTACAGTCTAAGGTGTATAGCATTGCTTCAGACAGAGATGCATGTGGTCTCAGGAAGAAAATCTGTAGAATTACTGACTGATTCAGATGGAAGGAGACGACCACCTTCGGAAGGAAGTGTGGATGGGTACGGAGGACCACGTTGTCATGGTGAAAATGGCTATATGGCGGATTCGCCAGCAAAGCCTGCGGTTCACTGATGCAGCAAACTGATATGACGGTAATGAGGAAGATTACCTTCCAAAACCATAACTTCCATGAAGAGGTGGCTAAAGGCTCGAAAGGAGGCTTTAGAAGTTGAACTAGAACCATGCTGAGGTCCCAGGCTACCGGAGGCGGCTTAAGGGTGGTTTAGACAGCAGGAGACCCCTCATGAAGCATGCTACTAAGGAGTGTGAGGACATAGGCTGTCCACTTAGTGGTTTGTGAGAGGCCGCAATGGCACTAAGATGAACTCTGACTGAGTTAGTCTTAAGTCCTACCAAGGACAAGTCGAGGAGATATTGTAGAAGGGATTGCACCAGGCAGGCAAATAGGTAAATGATCTTTGGGGAGCACCAGAGAGCAAACCTTTGCCATTTGAAGGCATAAGATTGCTTGGTGGACTGCTTGCGTGATGTAAGCAGAATATCCTTGACCACCTATGACAGGTCAAAGCTAGCGAGCACTATCCCTTCAAAAGCCATGCCATAAGGCAAAGGGCATGAAGATGGGGATGGAGAAGCGTCCCTTGGCTCTGGGGGAAGAGTTTGGGCGCATATCCAAGTCTGAGAGGTTGAGTCTGCATAAGGCAAAGGAGCAGAGGAAACCACAGTTGAGAGGGGCCAAAAAGGGTCTATGAGGATCATGGATACCTTGTCGGCCTATAGCTTGAACAGCGTTTTGGGTATCAAGGGGATAGGAAGGAATGTATAGAGCAGATCCTGTCCCCAGTGGAAAAGGAAGGCGTATGGGGCATTGTCGGTGCAGAGACGGAAGCCTGGAGCAGAAGAACAGAAGCTGTGTGTTCTGCGGAGTAGCAAAAAGATCTATGAGTGGGGTTCTCCAAGTTTGGAAAATACAAGCAGCCATCTCCCAATGTAGGGTCCACTCGTGTGGATGAAGGAATCAGCTTAACCTGTTCGCAATTACATTGAGCTTGCCCAGGACATACACCATTCTAAGGTGAATGCGTTGTATGATGGCAAAGAACCATAGGAGAAGCCCTTCCTTGCATAGGGGATAGGATCCTTCCCCCCCCCCCCCCGTTTGTTCATATAGAACATGGCAACCTAGTTGTCTGTTCTAATACCCTTTGCCCCAAAAGTTGAGGTTCAAAAAACAGAAGGGCATTTGTTAGAGCGGATTCCTGTTATGTCCACAGTCTGTGTGGTTAGGTCGTTCAGATGCACTCCCCAACCCAGCTTGGAGGCATCCGTTGTTAGGGTGCATTGAGGTGGAGGCATCTGAAAAGGTGAGCCGCCAAGTAGGTTCTGTGGAAAAAACACACCACTGAAGAGACTTGGTCAGTTGAGGGGTGATGTGGTGGTGCTTGCGTCCATTGAGAAGACAGTCCATTGGGTTTGACACTTGTAGTCGAGCATAGGGGACGACATGGACAATAGAGGCCATGTGTCCCAACAGACAGAGCATTTCTCAAGCAGTTATGCAACTTTGCTGTTGCATTTGTTTTGCCAGCTTGATAAGGCAGACACAGCGATTTTGTGGAAGAAAAGCTCGGGCCTAATGAATGTCTAAGAATATTCTTATGAATTCCAAAGGTCGAGTTGGAGTGAGGTGAGACTTTGGGAAGTTTAGGACAAATCCTAGATGTTGGAACACCGTGATGGTGCAATAAATGGAGAGTTTTACCCTCCTGAGGGGAGTCTCCCATGGTTAGCTAGTCATCTAAGGGAAGACAAAGACTCCTAAAGTGCAGAAATAAGTAGCGACTGCTGCCATGCATTTTGTGAATACTCATGGTACAGAAGCTAAGCTGAAGGGCAGCACCTGATATTGGCAGTGGTTCCCCTGAAACATGAAGCACAGATATGGTCTGTGCTGAGGATGGATCAGTAAGTGTGTACACGTCTAATTTACGTCTAGAGAACATAGCCAATCTTGCCTCTGGAGGTATGGTAGAAGAGTTTCCAGGGACATCATTTTGATTTTTTTCTTGGACCAGAAACTTGTTTAGGTCTCAGAGATCCAAGATGGGCCTGAAGCCTCTTCTTTTCTTTGGAATGAGAAAATATAGAGAGTAGAAGCCCATCCCTTCTTGAGGAGGAGGAACTCTTTCTATTGTACCTTGGGATAACAGGGTGGACACCTCTTCTCTTAAGGGAGGATTTTTTTTGAAGGGAATGGGTGGGATAGTCCTTGTGAAGCTGGTAGAAGGTAAGGTCTCGAAGTGAAGGAGATACCCCTTTTAGACAATGTTAAAAGTCCACTGTTCAGAAGTTTTGAGGTGTCACCTGTGAGGATAGGAACAGAGTCTGCCTGCTATTTATTTATTTATTTATTACAATTTCTTATATACCGCACTATTGTCAGCGCGGTTTACATACAACAAAATAACCATAACAAACTGCTTGGCTTCACATAGAACAGGGGCTGGTGATACTCTAGGCGCAGAGTGGCAATGCTCTCTAGGAAGGAGTCAAAAACCAGGCACAGGTTGTGTCTGAGCTGGTGGCTAAGGTTTGGGAGCCTTGAGATTTTTGGGCTGGTGAGGGCCCTGCTATTACTGTTGAGGCTGATAAGCAGCTAAAGATGGGTAGAAAGGATTAATATCGCTTCTTCGAGAATAGAAAGGTTTCTTGGTAACAGCCTTCCTTTTGGAGGGGTCAGCTAGCTATTTTTATGGCCATTTTCCCAGCCTTTTCTGGCCAACCTTTTCCAAAAAGGTTTTCTCCTGTTCATGGAATTTTGGCCAGCTTGTACTGGACCTACTGTTCGAAATCGCATGCCTGTAAGCAGGCCATCCTCTGAACCCCAATTCAGACTGCTGAAAACTCTGCTGGTCAACTCAAAGGCATCAAAAGATGCTTTTTTAATAGATTTTGAAGTATTCTGATCTTGCCTGATGAGTATCTTGAAAGTACGCCTTATCAGGAAGCAGGAGGGCAAAAGTCTCCAGATCCCTTGTGACATCTTTTAGAAACATGCCCACGTATAGCATGTAGGAGTTTATCCTAGAGGCCAACATGCATGTCTGAAAGCAACAAGGCATCGAGTTTCCTCGAGCCTCTAATTGGAGGCATGGAAGAATGATTTTTTTGAACTCTCTATTCAGTGCATCGCTGATTCCACCATTGAGTGGTGTGGGAGCTGGGGCTTCTGGAAGCCTGGACACATTGGAACTCGGTACATGGTATCGAGCCTCTTGCTGATAGGTGGAATCGTGAGAGGGGCCTCCCACAAGCGGAGCATAAGATCTTTTAAGATGCGATGCACCGGTAAAGTAGCCACTTCCTTGGGCGTGAAAGGGTATTAAAGTATCTCCAATTCCTCTGTCCTTGGTTCCTTCTCTGAGGCTACTGTGATGGCCAGTCCTGCTGCTATATCATGGATGAAGTCTTGCAAAGACATATCTTCTGGTGTGGACCTGCGCCACTCATATGAGGTGGATAGGTTTGAAAAGATGTCTGGAAGTTCTTGGGAAACCAGTGATCCCTCATCAGAAATGGAATAGGTGTCTGAGAAGAAGTCGAAGTATCGTTGGTCTTGTTTTTGACCTCGATGCTTCGGTGACGTTAAGGGATGATGCCGATGCTCAGAGGTATCTGCATCAGGAGTCATGGCAGTCTTAGGCTGTTGGGTACCAGTGGAATCGGTCAGTTCCAACAGAGGCATTAGCCTAGAGAGTTCTAATGATGCAGGCTCGAAGGCCAGCATTGGGGCCGATACACTTGGCTCTAGGCAGGGTGCCGAAACCTGCACTGCTGGAGTTGTTGATACTGACTGTATTGAGGCTGCCAGGAGCGCAACTAAACTTCTCTCGAGAGCCATCATGCACTGGTCCAGGGAGATGGCCGATGTCTGGGTGGAATCACCAAGGGGGCTTTGAGCCACCCATGGAACCTGTAGCTCTCAGGAGTTAGATTCCCTGGGAGCATCCCAGAGCCCCTCCTGTGCATTGGAGAATAGGTCCTCCCACTGGGGCTGCTTGGCTGGCCAGTCTGCATTGGAAGCACCCCTAGGGGAATCTCGATACTTATGTTGTGACTTTCCTCTGGTCTCTGTATCTGTTTTTTTGAAGTCGATGCCAATGATTTTTTAGAAACCACACACTTACTCTTATTTCTGGACTTGGAAGAGACCCATGAGAGGAAGTCAATGTCCTCAACAATGTGGAAGCCACTGAAATAGAGTCGGGGGGGGGGGGGGGGGCACAGCAATCCATACTGTCTGCTTCTCTTTGTCATTTGTTGGCCCAAAGGACAAGAATTTGGAATTTGATAAATGGTCAAAGCCCAAACATTTTAGACACCAGTCATATTTATTCATGACTGATATGGTATCGGGACATTTGGTATATATATATTTTTTAAAACCACTAGTTGGTTTTTCCATTTTAGAAAAATATCCCTCAAACATGCTGAGGGAGATAGCCTCCCAGACAGTCGCATCATCTTTACGTGGTCCTGCAAACACCACAAATAAATGATCCGACTTCTGAAAGGAGTTAGTAACCTCCAAATACTGGAGAAGCATTCTCTGGACATCCATCAGGCAGAGGTCCTTGTCCTTCCTTCGGCACTACACCTTAGAAAAAGAGGGCAGACAACAAAGTTACTCATTTGTAGAAGGTGTTCTCTGTGGAAAGAAGGAATAAATCCTCATATATGGGAGATATCCGTGAAGGAGCCCCGAGCAGGAATACTCCCCAGCTTCTAAAGTGGTGCGGCACCATCTTCCCCAATAAAATATCAAAGTGGGAGCCAGAAAAAAAACTCCTTGCAGAGGTGGGAAGGTTGTGAGGACTTATTCCTGCTGTCCATGGAGATTACCTGCTACGGGTATCCTCCAGAACAATGTATCCTCAAAGGATACTACCAAAAGAATGAAGTTAGGGCATATCAGCAGAGAGGTATCAATAAAGAAAAAAGTAGCCCAAATACCCTTGAGTTCAAAGCAGACAGGGCTTAAAGATAACAAATTACCCCTGTCTACCGATAGGCAGGTTAATAATAATATTTTTTTTTTTTGTGCCATCAAGTCAGTGTTGACTCATAGCGACCCAGCCACCTCTGGGTTTTCTTGGCAATGTATCACTGGAAGTAGATTGCCAGCCTTTTCTTCTGAGGCAATGGAGGATAAAGTGACTTGCCCAAAGTCACAAGAAGTGCAAGTGGGAATTGAACTCTTGATCTTCTGGGTACTAGGAGGTTGCTCTAACCATTAGGCTACTCCTCCACTCCTGAATAAAATACAGTCTCTAAAATGCTTGTATGCAAATGCTAGAAGTCTAAAAAAAATAAGATGGGAGAGTTAGAATATATAGCACTAAATGAGAGGTTAGATATGATTGGTATCTCAGAGGCATGGTGGAAGGAGGACAACCGGTGGGACACTGATATCTGGGTACAAACTATATCACAATGATAGAATTGATCAAATTGGTGGAGGGATTGCGTTCTATGTTAGAGAGGGCATTGAGTCACAAAGGATTAAAGTTCTGAAGGAAACAAAATTAGCTACAGAAACTCTATGGAGTGAAATTCCATGTAAAAAGGGGAATGCGATGGCAGTGGGGGGGGGGGGGGGGGTATACTATCGACCGCCTGGCCAGAATGAACAAATGGATGATGAAAAGCTCAAAGAAATCAGGGAAGCTAACGTTACAGCACAGTTATAATAATGGGTGATTTCAATTACCCTAGTATTGTCTGGGTCAGTGTCACGGCAGGACATGCTAGGGAGAAAAGTTTCTAGATGAAATAAATGACTGCTTCTTGGAGCAGCTGGTTCATGAATCGACCAGAGGGGAAGCCATTTTGGACCTAGTCCTTAATGGAACACCAGATCTGGTGCAAAAGATAAGGGTGTTGGGGCCACTTGGCAACAATGATCATAGCATGATCGCGTTTGATTTAATAAATGGAGGATGGATGGTAAGGAAATAGAGTAGTTACTCACCTGTAACAGGTGTTCTCCAGGAGCAGCAGGAATCAGTCCTCACTTATGGGTGACATGGACTTCGATGGAGCCCCCGTGCGGAGCAATTCCCCAGCTTTCTAAGAAAGCCTTTGGGAATACTGCATGCATGCACGGTCCCCTTCCCGCCTAAAGGTGCCATCTTGCTCAGTCCAATGACATAGCTAAAAAACAGCACACAAAAATGTAAAAATGAACTATGTACAACTGCAACTCCCAGGGGAGGGTGGAGGGTTGTGAGGACTGATTCCTGCTGCTCCTGGAGAACACATGTTACAGGTGAGTAACTACTCTTTCTCCAGGACCAAGCAGGAAGTCAGTCCTCACTTATGGGACTCCCCAGCTTCAGGCTACCGGGGAGCCAGAGCTGAAAAAAAAAATGAGCTCCCTCTAGCCTCAGCATCAGAGAAAGGATTTCACTGAAAACATACACCCACCGGTAGCCCAACCAGAGGGCTGAAGGGTAGGAGTTGCCTAAACCTCAAAGAGATTCTGGAGCACTGCCTGACCGAAAGCACTGTCCCTACGGGACTCCCTCTCCAGGCAGTAATGGGCCGCAAAGGTCTGGCTTGAGGACCAAGTTGCAGCCCTACAGATGTCTGCCAACGGTACAGAGCGGAGATGAGCTACTGAGGCAGCCATTGCCCTGACACGGTGGGCCGTGGCCCGACCCTGCAAGGGAAGGTCAGCTGTCCTGTAAGCCCAGGTGATACAGTCAGCAACCCAAATGGACAAGGTACGCTTGGAGACAGGTAACCCCAAGTTATTAGGGTCAAAAGATACGAAGAGCTGAGTAGCCCTCCTATGCCCCTGCGTACGCTCAAGGTAGAAGGATAAGGCCCTCCTACAGTCCAGGGTATGCAGGACTGTCTCAGCCCGGCTGGCATGGGGCCTAGGGAAGAACGTTGGAAGAACCACCTCCTGGTTGAGATGGAAAGAAGAGACAACTTTAGGGAGGAACTTAGGATGAGTCCGAAGGACTACTCTGTTCCTATAGAAGCGAGTGTAAGGCCTGTCACAGACCAGGGCTTGAAGCTCACTCACCCTCCTGGCCGAGGTCAGGGCCACAAGGAATAGAGCCTTCCAAGAAAGGAAGCGGAGAGGATATGTAGCCATCGGCTCAAAGGGTGGGCGAGTCAGTTGCTGCAAGACCACATTCAATTTCCACTCAGGAGCCAGTGGACGGATAGGAGGTTTGAGCAAAAACAAGCCTCTGAGAATCCTGGACACCAAGGGGTGAACAGACAGGGAGTGCTCCTCCACCAGTGAGTGGTGAGCTGCTAGAGCAGAGAGGTGGACCCGAACCGAATTGGACTTAAGGCCTTGAATGGACAAGTGCAGCAGATACTGAAGCACTAGCGGTACCGTGCAGGCGAAAGGATCCTCCTTGCGCTGCTGACACCACATGGAGAACCTCTTCCACTTCAGGACATAGGTTCTTCTGGTGGACTGCTTTCTAGAGGCCAAGACCACCTCCTCCACTTCTCGAGGTAGGCCTCAGGGAGCCAACACTACCCTTGCAGCCTCCAGGCCATCAAATTGAGAGATTTGAGATTGGGGTGCAGAAGGGAACCCTGATCCTGAGAGAGAAGATCGGGTTGCAACCCCAGAGGTAGTGGTGTGTCCACAGCTAGCTGGAGCAGAAGTGTAAACCAGGGCTGCCTCGGCCACCTGGGAGCTACCAGAAGTACCAAGGCCTTGTCCCTTAGAATCTTGAACAAGGTTCGGGCCACCAGAGGCGTGGGAGGAAACGCATACAGGAGGGCCCTGGGACCAAGAAATCAGGAAGGCATCCGCTGCTATCCTCAGGGGATGCGGTTGCCTGGAACAGAACCTGAGCAGCTGCCGGTTCAAGGGACTGGCAAAGAGATCTATGGAAGGAAGTCCCCATCTCAGGAAAATGTTCTGAACCACCAAGGGGTGCAGTTGCCACTCGTGGGGTTGCAGAATCCTGCTCAACCTGTCCGCCAGAAAGTTTTCCTGGCCAGGGAGATAAACAGCCTTGAGAAACATGCTGTGTTTGAGAGCAAAGGAGCACAGGGCCTGTGCCTCTCGACACAGGAGCCTGGACCCCGTGCCTCCCTGCTTGTTCACAGAGAACATGGCCACTTGATTGTCCGTCTGCACCAGAACAGACTGGTGAGCCAATGTGTGAGAGAAGGTTTTGAGGGCTAAGCGAATAGCCCGGAGTTCCAGGAGGTTGATTTGCTGCGTGGCCTCCCATGGAGACCACAGGCCCTGGGTGCACCTGTCTAAGCAATGTGCACCCCAGCCCTGCAAGGAGGCATCTGTGGTCAGCACCACCATGGAAACAGGTACCTGAAAATGTACCCCCTGTAACAAATTGTGGGGCTGTAGCCACCACTGTAGGGAGTCCAGGAATGGTTTGGACACCCGCACTTTGTCTGCAAGGCTTCCTGTGGCTTGTTGCCACTGAGTTCGGAGACACCACTGTGCAGGTCGCATATGGAGGCGAGCATTGGAGGTCACATGTACCCTCGATGCCATGTGGCCCAGGAGCTGTAGACAGAGTCTGGCGGAGACTTGTGGCCTGCTCAGAAACTGGCTTTCCAAGTCGATGAGCCCTGTCTCTGGGCAAGTAAGCCTTTGCTTGCAGGGAGTCCAACCTTGCTCCTATGAACTCGAGGTTCTGGGAGGGGAGCAAAATGGACTTGCGAAGTTTATGACAAAGCCTAAGTGCTGAAGGAGGGAGACAGTTCTGAGAGTGGCTTGCCGGGCCTCCTGGAAAGTCTGACCCCTGATGAGCCAGTTGTCCAGGTAAGGGAAGACAAATACCCACTGGTTCCTTAAGTAGGCGGCCACCACCGCCAGACACTTGGTAAAGACCCTTGGGGCGGAGGTCAGGCCAAAGGCTAGTACTCTGTACTGGTAATGGTTTCCTCCCACAATGAACCTGAGGTACTTTCTGTGGTCTGGATGAATGAGGATGTGAGTGTACGCATCCTTTAGGTCTAAGGAGCATAGCCAATCTCCCTGCTGGAGGTAGGGCAAAAGTGTTCCAAGAGTAAGCATCTTGAACTTTTCTTTCTCCAAGACTTTGTTGAGATTCCTGAGGTCGAGAATAGGCCTGAGGCCCCCGGTTCTCTTTGGTACAAGGAAGTACCTGGAGTAGAACCCATGACCTTGCAGGTGGGGAGGCACCGGCTCCACTGCCTGGTCGAGAAGTAGACCTTGAAGTTCTTGAAGGAGGAGGTCTGTGTGCAGAGGAGGTCTTGGAGGCTCTCCGGGGAAGTAGGTCGGAGGCAACTGCTAGAAATGGAGCATATAGCCCTTGTGGACAATGCTCAAAACCCAAGCATCTCCTGTGATGGGTGGACACCGGTGGGCAAACAGGACTAGACAACCTCCTGTGCAGAGATGGGACAGCAGAGGTGGAAAGACTACGCTGTGGGAGTCAAAAACCCCCTCCCTGCTGAGTGGGAGCAGGAGCCGGAGGCTTGTGGGTCTTCTGCCTATGGGGCCCATGTCCCTGCCCCTTGTCCTGCTGACCCTGCTGGGGAGGCCTGATACTGAGGGAAAGGTTTGTAGGCAGTCGCCTTCCTCGGGTAAAAGGACTTCTTACCTGAGCCCTTCTTCCTCTGAGAAGGGGCAGAAGTTTTTCTGGACAGCCTTGTCCTAGTTAGGTGCTCGGTTTCGAGCTCAGCCGCCTTCTCAGCCATGGGCTTGCCAAAAAGGTTTTCACCTCGGCAAGGGACATCGACCAACTTGTCCTGCTGCACCCAGGGCTCGAGGTCCGATGACTGCAACCATGCCTGGCGTTGGGCCCCAATGCCGGCAGCCGCTACACAGGCCGAAGCCTCGAAGCCATCGTAGGCCGCTCGGGACATGAACTTCAAGCATTCCCCGATCCCCGAGGACAAGGTCTTGAACCTCTGCAAGGGTTCCCCGGAGAGGCCAGCAGAAAACCCGGCAAGTTCCTTTGCCAGGTCCCGTAGGTACATGCCCATGTACAGCTGGGTAAGACTGGACACGGCAAGCAAGCATTGAGCCCTGAAACCACTTTCTGCCATAAGCATCCAGGTTCCGGGCCTCCCTGCAGGGAGGCCCTGCACAGTGCATCTTCAGGCTTTTCAGACGATGCATGGCCGATTCCACCACCATGGAATGGTGCGGCAGCTGCGCCTTCTGGAAACCAGGGCTCAAACGGAGTCCATAAATGGAATCAACCCGCTTGCTCAAAACCGGTGCGGAAGAGGAGCCGTTCCAGCATCGGAGGAACAGGCACAGTAAAGGACTCCTTCGGAGGAGAGTCATACTGGATGGCCTCGAGCTCTTCGGCTCGAGGCTCCTCCTCGGGGTCCGTGGGAATCGCCAAAGCCTTGGCCATGTCCCTGACGAACTCCAAGAACCTGGTGTCCTCAGGAGGGGACCTACTCCGGGGCTCGGACTGCGGTGAGTCCGAAGGGACACACCGAGTCCGAAAAGTATCGGGGGACTCCTCGTCCTCTGTCTCCCATGCAGACTCATCTGAAGAGGAGTCGGGGGGCTCCGACCACGTGGGCCTCGGTGTCACCCGCCCCGACGCCGAAGGCACCGGCGTCGACACCCTCGGTTCTGAGCGGGAGATCGAGGGAGACCGTGACCGAGGACTACCTCGAACCTTCATGGTCTCGAGTATTGGCTCGGTCTCCGGGGTCGACTTAAACGTCGATGTCCCGGTGGTCGGGGCAGATGCACCAGCGAGGCTGGCCATCAGTACCCGCTGCTGATCCATGAAGGCAGACATTCTGCACTCCAAGGCTGTCAGCCTGAGTCCAAGCTCAGGATACTCAGCAGCCATCAACTCGGGTCCCGGCGGCGCCGGGCCCGACGTCGGCTCCCTAGGAGGAGAGTCCACGAGGACAACAGGACTTACGTGTCCGACAGGCTCCGGCTCCACACGGGGCATTTTGGATGGCTTCTCCTGCTTCAAGAACCTGGGACGGTGGTCGGGGGTCCAAGACCTGGCCCTCGAGGAACCAGGGACCTCCTCCGACGCTGCCCTCACGAGCCGCTTCTTCCTCTTGTGTTCCCGATCGGGGGACACCTATCCAAGGAACCCCGGTGATGCTCGGGGTCAAACTCCCGAGACGTCGAGGCCTCGGATGAGGTCTGGGCCTGGCCAGAGGCGGAATCAGAAAAAATCCGTTGTTTCTGATGCTGGCGGCTTCGTAATGCCTTAGTGGACATTCTGCCACACGGGACACAGACCTTAGGATCATGATCCAGTCTGAGGCATCGAAGGCAGCAGTCATGTGTGTCGGTGAGAGACATCAGTTTCTTGCACCGATCACACTTTTTGAAACCACTGGAAGCCATCGGGGGAAAAAAGGGCCCCCGCGAGGTCAAAAGACCGGTCTTCCAGGGAAAAGACAAAAAGGGCGCGAACGCCAGCCACGAAGGGCAAAAACCGAAAAATAGAAGACGGGCTCGATACCGGTGTACCGAACCCGGCGTCAAACCGGAGAAAAAACGTCAATTTTTCCGGGTGACATGGACAGACATCCGGTGGGCTCCACAGAATAAGAATGACTGAGCAAGATGGCACTTTTAGGCGGGAAGGGGACTGCGCATGCGTGAAGTATTCCCAAAGGCTTTCTTAGAAAGCTAGGGAATTGCTCTGCACGGGGGCTCCATCGACGTCACCCATAAGTAAGGACTGACTTCCTGCTTGGTCCTGGAGAATCAGAGTACTACCTTTTAAACCTTTGAAAGGGAGACTATGATAAAATGAGGAAAATAGTTTAAAAAACCTAAAAGGAGCAGTTGCAAAGGTTAAAGACTTACAACAAGCTTTGGTGTTTAAAAATATTATCTTGGAAGCCCAGACCAGCTGTATTCCACACTAAGAAAAGTGGAAGGAAGTTCAAAAAACTGCCAGCATGGTTTAAAGGTGAGGTCAGATAGGCTATCGTTGCCCAAAAAGCATCTTTCAGGAAATGAAAAAAAGCCAAATGATGAAAACTGGAAACTGCACAAGCATTGGCAAGTTAAATGCAAGACATTGATAAGGCAGGCAAAGAGGGAATTTGAGAAGAAGCTTGCCGTGGAAGCAAAAACACATTAAGACAGACTTTTTTCAAGTACATTCATAGCAAAAAAAACCCTGTGAGGGAGTCAGCTAGACCATTAGATGATAGAGGGGTAAAAGAGTCACTAAGAGGGGACAAGGCCATAGCGGAAAGACTGAATGAATTCTTTGCTTTGGTCTTTACTAAGGAAGATGTAGGGATGCTACCCATGACTGAAGTGGTATTTAAAGGTGATACTGAGGAAGAATTGAAAGAAATGTTGATACACCGGGAAGATGTATTACAACTATTTGATAAACTGAAGAGTAACAAATCACCTGGACAGGATGGTATACATCCAAGGGTGTTGAAAGAACTGAAATATCAGATTGCAGACCTGCTATTAGTAATCTGTGAGCTATCATTAAAATCATCTGTAATACCTGAAGATTGGAGGATCGCCAGTGTAACGCCAATTTTTAAAAAGGGTTCCAGGGGTGATCCAGGAAACTACAGACCGGTGAAACTGACATCAGTAACGGGAAAAATGGTAGATGGAGGCCTTCGTATCTGTAAGAGGTACCTTTCAGGGCTGCTCCCTCTCCAATTCCTGAGACTGCCAAGGAATAGTGCATGAGAATGCTCACGCTTGTCTGGAGCCCCCGACAGAGTCTTCGAGGCCTTCTCCTTCTTCCGCTCCCTTTTGGGCAAACACTGTTCAGAGTGGTGCAGAGGCCGCGGAGCAACCACAGGGGACCCCATAGCTGTAGGTCAGTGGAATAGGAAGCTACCGGGAACACCAGGGCCATCTTGCGGAAAATATCATCCAGCTTCTGCTTACGGCTCTGTATAACCTTGGAGGACATCTTTTTACAAAGAGAGCAGAGCTCCGGGTTGTGGTCAGCCCTTAGGCACCTAAGACAACAATCGTGGGTGTCTGTGAGCAACATATTTTTGGAGCATCTGTCACACGTTTTGAAACTTGAGGCCATGGTGGCAAAAAGAACCCCTGCAATGTCGAAGACTTTTGACGTGGCCAGCAGTTGAAAAGGGCGCGAAACGTGTTGGAGACCAAACTCGAGAAAAAATGAAAACGACAAAGTCCCGGGGCCCGTTGCCGAAGCAAGGGCACTGGGGACAGTGGGAAGGGGACCGGGAAACTGAAATTAGAGAGAAAAAAATTAGAGACTTTTTTCGAGATACAGGACGTGCGTCCGAAGGACTCTGCGGAAAAAGGGAGACTTATCAAGATGGCACCCTTGGGAGGGAAGGGGACTACGCATGCGTGATGGCATTCCCAAAGGCCTTCTTTGAAAGCCAGAGAAATGCTCCGTGCGGGCTCCTTTGGTGCCGATGTTCCTCATATGTGAAGGCTGACTTCCTGCTTATTCCTGGAGAACCAAACTATCACCAATTAGACTCATGCTTGAGTGAAATAATCTGGCTGAACCTACACAATCTAAAGATAAATTTTAATAAAACAGAGGTCTTATTTGTATCAAGGTCCCCAACTTTTATACCTCCCCCAAAACTTACACTGAAACACATTGAACTAGAAGTAAAACCGGAAGTGAAATACCTTGAGGTAACCCTTGATCAGACGCTCAACATGGTCACGCATATAAAGCGTAGTTACTCACCTGTAACAGGTGATCTCCGGGAACAGCAGGAATTTAGTCCGCATATGGGTATCGCCGGTACCAACGGATCCTGCACAGGAACGCTCCCCAGTGTCCAATAGGAACGCTTTTGGGAGCGCCCCTCAGCACATGCGCGCTGCCTTCCCAACTGTCCCTCTTCAGTTAAGTTTGTAGCTGAGTGAAAGGATAGAGGGAGAGAGAAAAGAGACAGAGATAGAGAGACAACTCCTAGGGGAGGTGGGTGGGTTGTGAAGACTAAATTCCTGCTGTTCCCGGAGATCACCTGTTACAGGTGAGTAACTACGCTATCTCCAGGAACAAGCAGGAATGTAGTCTTCACATATGGGGACTCCCTATCTTAAGATGCCAGGGAGATGGCCCCAGGAAGCTGTCACCTATTGTGAGGTGGGCTATGCTTCCTCCCATGTATCTCTGGCATCCCACCAGGGTTGGTGAGTAAGAGTTGAATTAAGTCTGGAAGAGATGCTGAAGAACAGCTTGGCCAAAGAAGGCATCCCGACGGGAGGCTTTATCTAGGCAGTAATGGGCTGTAAAGGTGTGTACCGAAGCCCAGGTGGTTGCTCGACAGATGTCATCGATAGACACAGAGTGAAGGTTAGCCATGGAGGTTTCCATGGCTCTCACATTAAGCGCTGTGACATGGCCTTGGAGAGGAAGACCCTTAATCTCATAAGCAAAGGATATGCAATGCGCAATTCATTTAGATAGAGTTCTTTTGGAGACTGGAAGTCCCAAATGACTAGAATCAAAAGCAATAAAAAGTTGAGACGACTTTCTCTGTTGCTGTGTTCTTTGTAAGTAAAAAGCCAAGGCTCTTTTACAGTCCAAAGTATGAAGGTTCCTTTCTACCTTAGAGGCATGAGGCCTCGGAAAGAATACAGGAAGGTAAATCAATTGATTTAAATAAAAAGGCGAAACCACCTTTGGAATAAAATGTGGATGAGTTCGGGGAACAACCTTATCATGGTGAAACCTTGTATAAGAAGGATCAGCCACTAGAGCTTGCAATTCACTAATGCGACGTGTGGAGGTGATTGCAATCAGAAAGATGACCTTCCAGGATAAAAGATTTAGAGCTGTAGTGGCTAAAGGTTCAAAGGGCAGTTTCATGAGCTGTCCCAGAACTAGATTTAAATCCCATGACACCGGTGGTGGCCTGATGGGAGGCTTTGTTAATAGAAGACCTCTCATGAATCTTGCTATGAGGGGATGAGAGGAAATTGGCTGTCCAAGAGGCTTATAGGAAGCTGCAATTGAACTAAGATGGACTCTTACTGAGCTGGTCTTTAGACGAGAATTTGATAAATGAAGTAGGTATTCTAGTACCGATTCCAAAGGTATCACACAAGGGGGTTTAAGCCCTTTTGAGAACACCATATAGTAACACGTTTCCACTTAAAGGCGTAAGAACGTCTTGGGGAAGGTTTTCTAGAAGCTTGAAGGATATCCTTTACCTGTTGGGAAAGGTTAAGATCCTGCAGGTCTAGGCTTTCAGCAACCAGGCCCTGAGATGCAGGGACTGAGGTTTCGGGTGCAAAAGCATCCCGTTCTCTTGGGAGAGGTGGTCTGGAACACAGCCTAACTCCAGAGGTGCAGCTTGAGAGAGATGTAGGAGCAGGGGATACCACGTTTGTCGTGGCCACCGTAGCGCTATGAGGATCATACGACCTCTGTCTCTCTGAAGCTCGACGAGTGTTTTAGGGATGAGGGGAACGGGTAGGAAGGCACAGAGGAAGTCCTGACCCCAGTGAAGGAGGAAGGCGTCCCTTGCCTGGCAATTGTGAGCCGGAATTCTGGAACAGAACCGGGGAAGTTTGGCATTCAGTGGACTTGCAAAGAGGTCTATGTCTGGGGTCCCCCAGATCTGAAATATCTTTGTCACTTGGTCTAGGTGGAGAGACCATTCGTGAGGCAGCAGTACTCGGCTGAGTTTGTTTGCCCAAAGGTTTTGAATGCCTGGAAGATATATCACGAGAAGGTGGATTTGATGCTCTCTGATGAGGGCCCATAGTCGTAAAGCTTCGTTGTGTAACGACAGAGAGCCCGTTCCGCCCTGCTTGTTCACATAGAACATGGCTACTTGATTGTCCGTTTGGACAAGGACTGTCTTTTAGTTGAGCTGGGCATGGAATACTCGAAGAGCTAGAGTGCTCTTAATTCTAGGAGGTTTATGTGAAGACAAGCCTCCTGTGGAGTCCAGGTACCTTGGGTAGAGAGATGGTGCAGGTGTGCTCCCCAACCCACCTGTGATGCATCTGTTGTTAGGGTGGCCTGGAATAGGGGTTGTTGGAAAGGAGACCCCATTAAAAGATTCTCCAGTGATTGCCACTATTGTAGGGACAAGATCAGTCACTGAAAGTTTGATATCTTGTCTGACAGACGTCCTCTGGCCTGTGTCCACTGTGTGGATAGGGTCCACTGGGCTGCTCGCATGTGGAGGCGAGCATAGGGAACTACATGAACTATGGATGCCATATATCACAGTAATTGTAGCAGTTCTCGAGCAGTTAGGGAGGATTTTCCTGCTGCTTGAGAAGCTACTTGCACTATGCGAAGACATCAGGGCTGTAGGAGGAAAGCCCTTGACTGTCTGGTATCTAAACAAGCTCCTATGAATTCCAGGGACTGGGAAGGAACAAGTTGGGATTTTGGGAAGTTTATTACCAATCCCAAGTATTGGAGGATTTGCATTGTGCGAGACAGTGCAGAGCTGGCTTCTGCAACCGTGGGGGCTCAAATGAGCCAGTCATCCAAGTAAGGAAAGACGAATATCCCTAGGTTCGCAGGAACCTACTACTGGCATGCATTTCGTGAATACTCTTGGTGCCGAAGCCAGACCAAAAGGAAGAACCCTGTATTGGAAGTGTTTTCCCTTGAATTTATTAATTTATTTATCTATTTCTTCTATACCGCCCCTTCCAGAGATCAAGGGCGGTTTACATGGAACAGTTAACATTTTTGTATACTTCTGTATACTTTACATAGAACGGTATTTGTAACTATGTACAGGTAACATTGCATGGAACAGTTTTAAAACTATTTACATGGAACTATTTACAAAGGACAATAAACAGTATGTTACAGAGGACAATAGACATTAAACATATATTTCAATTAACATTAGACATATATTTCAATTGAACTTGTGTGAGTTTTGCATTTTTCCATTTTTTTATTGTAAGACGTATGTATAATTAACAGAGGGTCTGTCTTGAAAAGGAATCGTAAGAATTTCCTGTGATTCGGATGGATCAGAATGTGAGTATATGCATCCTTTAGATCTAGAGAGCAAAGCCAATCCTGACTTTGAAGGTATGGCAGAAGAGTTCCCAGAGAAATCATTTTGAACTTTTCTCGGAACAGATATGTGTTCAATTCTCTGAGGTCTAGAATGGGTCTGTCTCCTCCTGTTTTCTTTGGAATAAGAAAATAGGGGGAGTAGAACCCTGTACCCTATTGGAGAATGGGTACTTCCTCTATTGCTTCTTGGGCAAGGAGTGTTGACTTCTTGATCAAGTAGACTGTCTGCAGAGGTTTGGAGTGGAGGAGTGGCCTAGTGGTTGGGGCAAGGTACTTCAGGCCGGAAGTTCAAATCCCACTAGAGGACAGCAACCTTGGTCCGGAAGGACTGGGGTTTCTAGTCCCACAGGTGCTCCTTGTGGTCTTGGGCAAGCCACTTAACCCTCCATAGCCCATGTTCCCTGTAAAATAGTTATCTCCAAGTTATAATGCCCTGTTCAATGTAATTTCAGTTTGTTCAATGTAAACCGCACTGATGCAGAATAGCGCGGTATATAAGAGAATGTAAATAAATAAACTGAACTGTCTTACGATTGTAGGAGGGGGCATGCTGTGAAAATGAAGCTTGTACCCCTCTCCTATAATTGACAGAATCCAATTTTCTGCTGTTATTTGGTGCCATCTGTTGGCAAAAATGACACAACCTGCCTGGAATGTTTAGGGGTTCTGGACCCTTCAGAGACAGGAAGGCCAAGCTCTCTAGGAAGGAGTCAAAGCCCTTGAGGGGGCTGAGCCTGTGGAGCTGATTGAGCTCTCGGGTCTTTTGGCTTCTTTTGTTGTCTGGATTGTTGTTGTTGTCCCTTTTGGGCAACTTGACCCTGACCTTGCCCTTGCTGGGTATAGGATGGATAAAACTTCCTCTTTTTGCTGAAAAAGGTTTTTTTAATAGGGTTTCTTTTTGGCTGGAGTGGCTGTAGATTTTGACAATCTGTCTAAAGTGATATTGTCAGCATCTATCTCATTAGCCTTTTCCTGCCAATTCTTGCCAAAGAGGTTTTCTCCTGTGCAAGGGATGTTTCCTAATTTATCCTGTACCCAAATCTCCAAGTCTGATGCCTGAAGCCAGGCAATCCGACGTGCACCAATGGCAATAGCAGAGGTTCTGCTGATGCATTCAAAGCAGTCAAAGGCTGCACGATTTACAAACTTGGAAACATCTTGAGCATGCTTGACAAGAATAAGGAAGTCTTGTCGTTTGTCATCAGGGAGAAGGGGGCTCATAAGCTCCAAATCTCCTGTGACTTCTTTGAGGAACATTCCCATATATAAAATATATGAGCTGATACTAGCTGAAAGCATGGAGGCCTGAAAAGTTTGACGTCCAAAGGCATCAGGAGTCTGACATTCACGACCTGGAGGATTGGATGCATGTCTTTTTACACTTTTCATCCTACGCATGGCTGACTCCACTACCACTGAAAGGTGTGGCAGCTGAGTCTTTTGAAAGCCAGGACATGGTGGAACTCGATACATGGTATCGAGTCTCCTAGAATGAGGAGATGTGGTCAAAGGTGTTTCCCACATTCTGAGCATCATATCATGAAGAATTTCATGAATGGGCAGAGTGGCTGCCTCTTTGGGAGCCTTAGGGTATTGGAGAATTTCCAATTCCTTTGCTCTAGGTTCCTTTTCAGGAGCTGCCGTGATTGAAAGGCCTCAGGCCACATCACAAATAAAATCCTGAAAAGACATGTCCTCCGGGAGAAGCACTCTTGTACTGGCAGAATTATCAGAGTCCTCGGAATCGGAGGATTCAAAGTATCTCTGATCCTGATGTTCATGCAAAGCATGGTATCGGTATCGATCAAAGTCGGTACCAAGTTGGTCCAGTACCGATCTGTCGATGCCAGAAAAAGTCGGCCTGGGAAGAAATCCTACTGGGGCTGGTACCGTCGGTGCTGGTACCGGCATCGGTACCCGTTGAACCGTCGGTAGCGGTGTCAACGGTACCGCAGTTGAAAGGAGAGCTGCAAGACTGTGTTCGATAGCGAGGAATCTCTGGTCTATCAAAGCCGCCGATGCCTGGGTGTCGGTACCGGTAGAAGTGGCCGGAACCCTTGAGCATGGCACCAGTTCTGCCGAGGTCGAGGCCTCAAGAACATCCTTGAGCTCCGTTGGTGCTTTGGAGGCCGAAGCCTCCCACCGGGGCTGTTTTGCCAGTGTAATTTCCTCAAGGGCAATGCCAATGGCTTCTCGATGCTTAGAAGGAAATCTACCCTTTGAGGACCGGCTCTTATGATTAGTTACCTGAGATCCATGGGAGGAAGATGAGGCTCTGGAACACGCTGATGCAATGGACATGGCATCTGAAGAAAAGAGGGTACCGAGCTTTGCAGCCCGGTTCTGTCTTCCTCTTTTAGTCATCCCCATACAAGAGAGACACTCCAATGGAGAATGGCCAGGGCCTAAACATTTGAGACACCAGTCATGGGTGTCGGTGACGAAATGGTACCGCCACACTTAGTACATTTTTTAAAACCACTAGCTGTTTTTTCCATTTTTCAGGAAAATGGGGCCTAATGCCCAAAATAGTGCCTAGCTCCCAAAAAAAAAAAAAGGTTTCTGAAGAGAAACAGTTCAGAAAGTATATATATATATTTTTTTTTTAAAAGAAGAAAAGAGAACCAGCGGTACCGGTAGGTGTCGAGCGGAGGCAGACGCAACCACAAAAAAAGAAGTTTAAAGAAGATATTTTCTGCGGTGACAGGGTATGTGTCCTGTTGGCTCCGCGGAAAATGAAAAACTGAAGAGGGACAGTTGGAAAGGCGGGAAGGCAGTGCGCTTGTGCTGAGGGATGCTCCCAAAAGCGTTCCTATTGGACGCTGGGGAGCGTTCCCGCGCGGGCTCTGTCGGTGCCGACGATACCCATATGTGAAGACTACATTTCCTGCTTGTTTCTGGAGATTATTAATTATACTGAGTGCCTGTTCCCAGAATCCGCTTCTTAACCTGAAGCTGTGCTTTTCTTTGTAGCTCCTGAAACCGCGTAGAGCCAAAAAAATATTTTTAACATTGAATCCCTTTGTTTCAATTGCATTTAACTCATGAAGAAAAAAAATTTGCTAAAAACAAATGATCACCACCCAAACCAAGCCTTCTGACAGCCCCTAGGATCCGACAGTTTTCCTGTGCTTCTACCATGCAGCCCCAGCCTACCGACCACACAAATCCATATTTGCGAGCTACTCTGCCTGCTAAAACTGTCCTTTCATTAGAGCTTACCTCTGCTCAACTGTCCTGCAAGTGCTCCGTCTGTTTCTCCACGCGCTCAGCCGAAACCGCGGCTTCCGTGTCGGGAGAGAAACTGGAGCTTAGGAGAAACCGCTGTGGTGATGCTGGGGGGCCTGCTGCGCGTCCCACAACTGCCCTGCTCACTGCTCTCCGTAACCGCTGCCGGTTCCTCACTCAAATATGTGAGTTTGGGAACCGGAGCACAGCTCCCTTGTGATACTTGATTTTTTTTCTCCTTCTGCACTGTCGATCGCCAGGCGGTGGAGGGGGGAGGGGGCGGGAGCACTCCTCAGTTTTTTGTTTTTTTAAATCTTTAAAAACAACATTTGCCAATTTTAAAAATCTTAACTAGGCACTTCCCTAAAAACTCTTCCTTAAGTGTTCCCCTAGTGAGTCTTGAACTTCCAGGCTCACCAACCTCCAGATGCTTGGAGACTGAGATAACTGGACAGAGGAGGCGGTCCCTGGAGTATTTGTACCAGTGTCATCAGAAGAATGACATTTCTCAGTCTCCAAAGCTGCTGGAGGAGGTGCTTAACCCCAGAGGTTTGGGACTAAACTGGAGGGATGATAAGGAAGGTTAAATTAGACTTACCTGCTAATTGTAGTTCCTGGAGGAACTCCAGTCTAGTCCCGGAATCTCTGGGGTTTTCAACCTCATCTAGCAGCTTTGGAGACTGAGAAACTTCAGTGCTGTGATGTCACCAGTATATAAGGGCTGACACCGCCTTCTCTCCTCAGTTTACCTATTGACAAAGCAGACTCACCAGAGCAACCAGTAAGTAATACAGAGCAGAACTAAAATCACTGCCTAAATAAATTACACCGGTCCGCCAGTCCCTCATTCATTACATGAACAACACGGTTGGAGTACCGTGAGATCCCCCATTCAACACCCCAAAACCCGATAACCAGGCTTTTTTTTTTTTTTAAATGAACTACTATCCCGAATAGAACCAAAATGTTTGCTTACCAGTAAGAACACCCGCGCTTCAGGCCCGAGCACCAATGATCCAGGGTGGGATACGGGACTAGACTGGCGTTCCTCCAGGAACTACAATTAGCAGGTAAGTCTAATTTAACCTTCCTGATCGTCCCTCCAGTCTAGTCCCGGAATCTCTGGGGATGTACCAGAGCAGTAAAGTAATATCAACGGGAGGGTCCTGCTATACCGGCCTGAAGCACAGCCGATCCGAAACAGGTGTCTGTGTTTGCCTGCACATCCAGACGATAATGCTTCACAAAGGTATTCAACGACGACCACGTAGCTGCTCTACAGATGTCCACCGCCGGCACCAAACTACACTCCGCCCAAGACGCCGCTTGCGCTCTAATGGAATGAGCCTTCAACCCCTCTGGTACCGCGTGACCACGCAGTATGTACACCGAAGCGATAGCGTCCTTCACCCAACGAGCAATCAAGGCCTTCGACGCTGCCTCCCCTTTCCTGGGTCCGGCAAACAGCACGAAAAGCCTGTCCGACTTCCTAAAAGTCGCAGTTCTATGTACATACTTCTTTAACGCCCGCCGAATATCTAAACTATGAAGCCGCTCCGCCACGTGTCCTGTTCCTTTTTCACGAAACACAGGTAATGACACCACCTGGTTCAAATGAAAAGCCGAAACCACCTTAGGCAAGAACGACGGCACTGGTCTTAAGACTACCTTAGAATCGAAGAACGCTAAAAATGGTTTCCTACAGGACAGCGCTTGCAATTCCGAAACTCGCCTAGCCGAGGAAATGGCCACTAAAAACACTACCTTCAGAGTAAGTTCCTTCAAGGAAGCCTCCCTCAAAGGCTCAAAGGGCGCCTTTCCTAAGGCCTCCAAAACTAATGGCAGATCCCAAGCTGGAACTGAACGCGTACGGGGCGGTCGGAGCAGGGTTACTGCCTTCAAAAAACGCTTAATATCTGCATGACTCCCCAGCGTGCCCCCCTGCACTTTACCCCTATAGCAGGACAAGGCCACCAGCTGCACTTTCAGAGAAGCTGCCACTAAGCCCTTCTGAAACCCATCCTGCAAAAAGGATAGAACCTGCGGAACCGACGCCCGTGAAGGAATAAAGTCCCTTTCCGCACACCAAGCCTCAAAGATACGCCACACTCTGACGTAAGACAAGGAAGTCGACTTCCGTCTCGCTTTCAACAAGGTAGTTATCACTGCCGCCGAATAGCCCCTCCCCTTCAACCTTGCCCGTTCAATAGCCAGGCCGTAAGCGAGAATCGATCCACCTGCGGCATGCAGAGAGGCCCCTGGCTGAGGAGATCCTTGTGAATGGGAAGCTTCCAGGGCCTCTCCCCTAACAGTCTGACTAAGTCCGCGTACCATGGTCTTCGCGGCCAATCTGGAGCAATTAGAACCACTCGTCCCCTGTGTCGCTCTATGTGCTGTACCACCCGTCCGATTAACACCCACGGCGGAAACACATACAGCAGCTGCCCCTCTGGCCACCTTTGGATGAGAGCATCTAGCCCTTCCGACATCCTCTCTCTCCTTCTGCTGAAGAAGCGACCGACCTTTGCGGACTGAAATGTCGCCATTAGATCCATTACCAGTGTTCCCCAGCGTTGCTCTATCATCGCAAACACTTCCGGATGAAGAACCCACTCCCCTGGGTCCACCTTCACTCGACTCAGAAAATCGGCCTACACATTGTCCACCCTGGCGACATGCGCGGCCGACAAGGCCTCCAGATTGGTTGCTTTCGGCCCACTCGAACAAACTGTCCGCTTCAATCTCCAGCGCTACGCTGCTTGTGCCCCCTTGGCGATTTATGTACGCCACCGCCGTGGCGTTGTCCGAGAACACTCGAATGGCCTTTTTCCAAAGACTGGGGCCCAACTCCTGAAGTGCAAACGCCACCGCTCTCAACTCCAATCTGTTGATCGCCCACGACTTTTCCAGGTCGGACCACTGACCTTGTACCCAGCGACCTTGACAATGGGCTCCCCAGTCGTACAGGCTGGCATCCTTCGTCAGAGAAATCCAATCCGGAGTTTCCAACGACATTCCTGTCTCTAGACTTCCTGGTCTCAACCACCACCGCAGCACCAGACGGGTTTGCGGAGGACAAGGCAAACCGCGGGAGAGTGAATCCTCTTGATGCGACCACCTTCTCAGCAGGGCCCGTTGCAGGGGTCTCATGTGGGCCCGAGCCCACGGAACCAACTCCAGCGTCGCCGCCATAGTCCCTAGCACCTGCAGATATTCCCAGGCTGTGGGACAGCGCCGACTTAGAAAGTGTCTTAACAAAAGCCTGAGACTCAACACTCGCTGCTGAGGCAGAAACACTCGCCCTACCTTCGTATCGAAATGTGCACCGAGATACTCCAGGTTTTGAGACGGAACTAACTTGCTCTTTGCTGTGTTGACTACCCAACCGAGACTCTGCAACAACGCTATCACTCTGGCTGTGGCGGCAACACTCTCTTCCCTGGACTTCGCTCTGATCAACCAATCATCCAGATATGGGTGCACTAAGATTCCCTCCTTCCGCAAGGCCGCCGCCACCACCACCATGACCTTGGTGAAAGTTTGCGGCGCCGTTGCCAGGCCATACGGGAGCGCCTGAAACTGAAAGTGTCCCGTGGGCACCACGAATATGAGGAACTTCTGATGTTCCTGGCGTATCGGAATGTGCAAATACACCTCCGAGAGATCCAGGGACGTCAGAAATTCCCCCTTTCTCACCGCTACAATGACGGATCTGAGCGTCTCCATCCGAAAATGAGACACGCGCAGACAACGATTCACTCGTTTTAGATCTAAAATGGGACGCCAGGTGCCTTCTTTCTTTGGCACTACGAAGTAAATCGAGTATCGACCGCAACCTAACTGGTCGGCAGGAACCGGGACAATCGCTTTGAGCCAGATAAGTCTTTGCACCGTATCCTGCACTGCCTCGCGTTTTGCTTGAGAGCTGCATGGCGACCGAACGAAAGACTTGGAGAACGGCCGTAGCAGCTCCAGAGCATAACCTTCTCGAACCACTTCGAGCACCCACTGATCGGACGTGAGTTGGGCCCAGGCAGGGTAAAAATCCCGCAGCCGCCCCCCTATGGGAACTAACTCCCCCTGAACCCCCCTCACTTCATTGTGTCTTCTTGAAGGAGGACGACGAGGATGCAGTCGCGAACCCCTTGTTTGCTCCTCGAAACCCCTGAAACCCCTGGGATCTAATAGGGAAACGCCCTCGCTGGGATTGACCTCCCCTCGGGGGATTAAAGCGGCGAAAGTCACGCTGCTGCCCTCGAAAGGCAGGCACAGAGCGGCTCGGTTTCTGTTTGTCCTCCGGCAACCTACCTCCTTTTGATTCACCTAAATCCTTCACCAACTTATCCAAATCCTCTCCAAAGAGTTGCTTCCCCCGGAACGGAAGCTTACTCAACCTCGCCTTGGAAGAACCATCAGCTGCCCAATTACATAGCCACAGACAGCGTCGCCCTGCGACCACCGAAGCCATGCTCTTGGCCAAACTTCGGATCAAGTCATAATGAAGGTCGGCGAGATACGCCGCACCAAACTCTAACCTGGCCACCTCCTTGGCTACTTCGCCCAGGCGGTCGCCCTGGACCCACTGCGCCCACCGCAAACAGGCCCGTGCTACCCAGGCCCCGCAAATAGACGCCTGTAAGGACAATGCATTAGCCTCAAAAATCTGCTTCAATGTTTCCAACTTGCGGTCCTGCGCATCCTTAAGCGCCGCCGCACCCTCCACTGGGATGGTAGTCTTCTTAGTCACCGCTGATACGGCCGCATCCACCCTCGGGGCCTTAAACAGCTCCCGATCCTGATCCAAAAGGGGATATAGCCTTGTCATCACTCTCGCTCCCTTAAGCGTGGCTTCCGGCATATCCCACTCCTCCTGAATCATCTCCTTAAACACCCTATGCACAGGAAAGGCCCTCTGATTCTTTCGAAAGGCCTGCAGCAAGGGATCCTCCAGGGTAGAGTCTTCCAACGGCCCTGCGTCGGGCATATTCAGGGCCTTGAGAGACTCTGCGATAAGAGCCAGCAGCTCCTCTCTGCGAAACACCCGCACCACTCAAGCCTGAGCTTCCTGGTCGCGTATCTCACCTTCCTCTAAATCATCCAAGTCCCTGTCCATATCCGCCTCCTCCGAATGCACGTCCTCCGACACCATGGAGTGAGCTAAATCATCTTTATCTGACCTGGCTCTCTTGGCACTGATGCCAGACGCTACCGCCGACAAGGGCGAACTTGGTCTTTTCTGACCAATCTCCGCTCCTGAAGTACTTGGAATGGGCCCCTCTTGCGAACCTGACAAAGTCCTTTGGAGCAGAGCCATAAAATCTGGCGAAAATATCGCAGCCAAACTGCCTGCTACAGGCTGCTGCGAGAATTGAGGCGCTGGAGCTGTGTACTAAGCGCAGGCTCCGGAGCTGGCAGGGAAGAAAAACTGGGTTCCATTAGGCCCTCCTTGGCATGTGCCCCCACCTGTGCGCCAACTTCTGCCTCAGCAACTACTTCTCTGGCCTCTAACCCTGGAGCGCAGCCCCTACAGACCCCTTCTTGAGAGACTGAGCTCCTCTTTGCCCCACATAAAAGGCAAAGCTGTTTTGAAGGCATGCTGCGTCCACAGCCACCAGCAGCCAAGCCCCCCCTCAACAGAAATTTTTTTTTTCCACAACAGTACCTTCAGAAGAAGTCCCCCTGCTAAACCCTGAAGGAAGAAACTAAAAACGAAGCTCCCAGGCTGAGAAAGGCAGCGCCAAAGCCCCAAAGCTAGAAACGGCTATCTTCCCGCCTTCCACACATGCAGTCAGGCCTGTTTCAGCAAAAACGCTGCTTCCCGCCGAAAATGCTGCCGAAATGGCAGACCCGGTACGCTATCACTCACAATTGCCTTTTTAGTAATTTCCCCAGCTCTTACCTCTGTCCGGCAGATTCGGACTCTTATCTTTGCCGGTGCACCGCCCCCTGCAGCCCCGACCAGCTGCGAGTGTCTCCCAGAGCAGACAGCTATGGCAGGCAAATTCCTCTGCACTGGCTGCGCTCCGAAACAAACCGGATCCTGTCCCTTCCACACGGGCAGGTAACCGGTGGCTGATCCTCTCCCTCGGAGTCCCCGAGGCCCCAGCCCCGAGTCCTGACCGACTCACTGATCCAAGAACAAAAAAAGAGGGGAGCAGAGGATCTCAGGGCAACACCAAAAGACGCTCACCCAGCCACTGCCGGTAGAGAAAATAAAAAACCCTTCAGATTTAGCACTCTAACTCCTCTTCTACCTTTACTTAATCGTTCCTCAAGTGAGCCCCCCAGACCTCTGGGCTCACTACCCCTATAGCTGCTTTGGAGAGTGATAAACTGAGGAGAGAAGGCGGTGTCAGCCCTTATATACTGGTGACATCACAGCACTGAAGTTTCTCAGTCTCCAAAGCTGCTAGATGAGGTTGAGAACCCCAGAGATTCCGGGACTAGACTGGAGGGACGATCAGGAATACTAGTTTATGCCTTTAGAGGCATAGGCTGTTAATGGCATCATGATGTCATAAGCAGCCTCTGGAACTTCTGTCTCTCCACATCTGCTGATAGGGGAATATAACCCACTTGCTTGGACTGGTTGAGCAGGATGATATGGAACACTCCTTTTGTGCATTTGATAATTAGTGAGGAAGGGGAAGTGGGGGTAGGGAAAGAAGGCAAGTAGAAGGGGGAGATGTAGCACAACCTTAATGTATATAGCCATGTTTTGACAGCAATGCCAAATGTATGCCAGATTTTATCATGGTAAAGGAATGGGCGAGTTGTCTTTGTTGCTCAGAAAACTTAATTTCAAAAAACTCAATGCACAGTGAATCAGTGGTAACTTAGTCTGTGGGTTCATACATTATCATAGAGCTACAGTGTTAAGCACAGAGCCAAGTGAGGAAAGTGGGTACTTACTGCCCCAATAACAGAAAAAGTAGACAAATTCTTAAGGGGATGCAGGAAGCAAGGAGAGAAACAAGCAAAAGCAGACATTCTGGATGTAAAGACTTCAGCTCCCTTGAGCTGGGGGCCTGGGCAGCACTTCAAAGGTGTCCTCATGTAGCAGCAGAGCGCAGACAAACCAATGATACCAGGAGTCTGTTCAGAAGGTCCAAATCATTTATTTGTGCACAAGTCTCAAGCAGAATCTAATTCAAAATGGCTGAGCAATGGTTTCTAGCAAAACAACAACTTTTATAGACTTCTATTTAATTCTAGGTATAGAAAAACATTTCATTGGTCCCGGTACCCTCCTGTGGTAGGCGACGGCCTATGATCCATGCTAATTGAACTAAGCAGACAGGCCTGAGCAGCTTGACCTGTAACTGAAGCCTGTAGTTAGGCCCAGAGGAATGAAAACCCCCCTGAATGATGACACCATAGAATTGAAACTTAACTCAGTTTAACTGAACATAGCTAAGCAGAAACGAAACTTATAAAAGACAGAAAACAGCTCTAATTGGTACTGATAAGAGAGCACAGCTTCTATGGAATTAATTAACTCTGCAAAAAAGCAAGGTTACAGTGCCCTGCTTCCCATATGTTTTAACAAGCTCAGCGACCTTGGAGGAGAGAAGTAACAAGTTAGAGACACTGACCATTGTAATTGGGACTAGAAGGGGGGCAACCAGGTGCTGGGCCCAGACCAGAGTCCCGATTGGGTAGCCATATCAGTACCGGGACCAATAGATGGGTGAGAGGGGTACTGGGACCAATGAAAAGTTTGCCTATGCTTAGAATGGACAAGAAAGCTATAAAAGTTGTTGTTTTACTAGAAGCCATGGCTCAGCCATTTTGAAATTGCTTATTGCTTGAGCCATGTGCACATTAAACTGGCTTGGATCCTTGAAAAGACTCCTGGATTTATTTATTGCATGCTTATCTGCTGCTACATTCTTGGTGCGTTGGCCGGGAAGTGCGAGTGGTGGATAGTGTTCAAGTGAATAAATCCACGTAATTCGCCTTGAGGTTTGGTCCAGTTGGAACCATGCCAATCCGACGCAGGGGAATTTCCCTGGGCCCACCGATCCTCTTGTATCGGAGGGAGTTCTGCCTGGCCTCGGCAGGCACTGAGTCCAGCTGGCCAACACTTCCGACCCGGGGAGTCCAGGATCCAACTCAGAAGCTTGGGAACCAGATCTGGTAAGTATAGTTTTGAAAACCTGTCTAGACAGATGAGTTAGAACTGCAGTTTGAAAACTTAGAGAATCATGATTCAGCCTGGTCAGAGCAGACAGGACTGGGTTTTTGGTATGTCTAGACAGAAATAGAAAGAGCAGTACTGCCAGTGGAACTTGGAATTTGTAATCTCGAGATATTGGGAATTGGTAAGAGAGCTCTCAAGGAAGGGCCGAGTAACCCCGCATGGGAATTCGCCGGGTGAAACCCTCATCCTTTTTGTAATTGGGAAAAAGACTAGTCAGAATAGATAGAAAGGAATGCATTCTAAGATACGTTGCTAGCATGATTGTGTGAATGAAGTGTGAATGAAAGGTCTGGCAGCACGGACCAAGCAGAGTGGACTCTGGACTAGCGCAGTTCCTAGTCGAGTGACTGCGTCTAGGTCGCGAAACGGATGAAGCGTTTGGTGTATTGTCCGTCCTGTGTATTTGATTTTTGCTATCTGTTGAAACTGCGAGTTTCCCTTTTGTTATATATGTGAGATTATTCTGTTGAGTAATTTGTGACAGTTCACTGATTAAGAAATTGTATTAGTAGAGCAGAATGAAGACCCAAAACACCTACAGTCATTTTTAGAAATCAAAAAGCTGGTCTGACCCAGTTAGTTTTTCTACTGCAGTGTGAAAAACTGACAGGGGGCGTGTCTGAAGGAAAGAATGTCTAGTGTCGTCTTTCTAATCTTGTGCAGGCTTAAACCTAAATGCTGGTAGTTTGTGCTTATTTCAGGCAAATTGTACCTGTTTTATTTAATATGTTTTTGTTCCTTCTGCTGTGGTTATGTAATATATATCATTTATTTATCATTTAATAAGAATGTTTAGTCAGGATTGTGGGTCCCGATAGTTTTTGGGTTTAGCCTGAAAAGGATTAAGTTTGTATTAATCCCTTATGGGTTGCGGACCAAGTGAGAGGAATTTCTGTCGGCTGTATGTTCAAATTTTCAGTAAGCACTGAAACAGTTTAAATAGGAAATGATAAAGAACTGTTTTTGTTTTTCCTTTGATCTACAAAGTAATTAGATCACTACTTAACATTGATTTAAATTGTTTTTTTCTGGCATCTCTGTCCATGTGAATGAGAAGTCTCTTTTTATGAGCACAGTTCAATTGTTTCCCCGCGAGCAGAGGGGTGTGGCTTCTACATAGCCTGCAGAAAAAAAAAAAAAAAGGTTCTGGAGAGACAGCTGGAGACTGCAGGAGATTTAGGAATGAAAAGGGACTCCCGATTTGAAAAGTCTCTTCATTTAATCGAAGCGTGATGAATTTATAATTAGTTTTTTCTCTGGTTTCACTAGCTCTGTTTAACCAAAAGTTTTAAAAACAAAGTTTATCTTTTTATGAATGAGTATAAGTCATTTGAATGCATGCTTCCCCTCTGTGCTGGTTACTAATGAACAAATCAGTTAGCTTTTCTGTATTTAAAAAAAAAGAAGGAAAGGTGTACTGTATTTTATGAAAAATATCCGGAATGTCTTTTAAATATTTGCTTCCTGAACTAAAAAATAATTTCTTTTGCAGAGACATGCTGACAGATAGCTATAGTTCTCTCTATAAGAAGCATAATGGATGTATGTGCTCAATCTAAGTGTTTCCTGCCTGCCCTATGTTTACAGAAATAATAAGTGTCTTTTCAAGTATGATCAAGAATTTCAGTAAGGGATTTACTGAAGATTATGAAATGTCTCTGTCCCAATCAGGATTTTGCCCCAGAATTTCTAGATATCCTGTCTCGTCTCTCTCTCTCTCTCTCTGTAAGTAGTTCAGTTCAGAGTGCTTAAGGGGGGGATGGAGCCCACTCCACCGATGATGTCAACCCCCCCCCCCCCCGGTGGGCGTGAACTAATGTGCCCACAGCAGAGAAGTGGATCCTTAAAAAAAAAAAAAAAAAAAAAAAATCAACCTCCTGGATAGAGCATTGCTAGGAGAAACAGAATCCAGGAGAGGGGGGGGGGACTACAGATTCCCAAGTAGTTTGCTAGCCACCTCTGCAACAGGGGAATGTCCACCCCCTCCGGACTAGAAGTGAAAGTCAGCTGACCAGACTTGTTTAGAACTGAAAAAAACTGCATTATACACTGAGAAGTTTTAGGACTTGATTGAACTAATGAACGGAAATTGCAAAGAACTGGATGAATTTGCGGGCATAATGGTTAAATGAAAGTTAATCAGAGGGTGTGTGAATTGTGAAAATAAATGTAACAGAGAAAGTGAATGATATTTTAGTTGAATGATGTGAGGAGATTATCCTAATCGAAGGAACAGAGGAAGTGAAAAACTGGGTGTGAGTACGCCCATTATAGAAAAAGAAGGACATTAGAGAAGTGAATGCCCGTATCTTGACTCCTCCCCAGGAGGGGAGTACTTGATTGCAAAGTCATAGACAGAATAAAACCAAGCACAGTGTTTCAGCACGAGAGTGAAGCAGCTATAGCGTGAGTGGCAGCCGAAGAGGGCTACAGCATGGATGAAGACTAGGCCAGACCGGACTCTCCAGTTTCCCTGGGTCCCCAGGAGTCAGTCTGAAAAATAGGGGACCAATATATGGACTTTTATGGGGGATACAGGAGCAGAATACTAAAGCCAGTAGCCCCTGTGTTTTTCTCGCAAAGCCTTTTCTGCAGAACCACATGTGTGAACTAGAAAAATAATAATAATAATGTACCAGTTCCTGTATATGCCTGAATGCCCTATTCCATTTTTGGGCCGAGACCTGCTTGCAAAGCTTCAAGCACAGATATCCTCTGTTGAAGGAAGAAAAAAATGAAACTCAAAATCTGCTGGCCTGATGGTGTTAACTGTCCCCAAGAAGAAGAATGGCGGTTCTATTCACCTGCATCCAAAGCAACAAGCTGTACACTTACCAACCTCATAGCCCCACCTGGAGGATGGGCAGAAGATAATCCACCTGGCCTAGCGAAGAACATAGCCCCTGCCATTGTCACCCTCAAGCCAGTCAAGAAGCCTGGGACAGGTGATTACCGCCCAGTGCAGGATCTAAGAAAGAATGAATGATGCAGCTGAAACTATACAACCAGTGGTACCAAAATCCTTATATTCCCTTGGAACTGATCTCTGCTGAAGCTATACATTTCATCATTCTGGACTTAAAAAGATGTTTTTTTCTGCATACGCTTAGCCCAAGACCCCACTACAAGGAGGCGGGGCCAACTCATCTGGACAAGATTACCTCAAGAATTCAAGAACTCGCCTCACTCAGCAAAAGATTTGACAAGTTATCCAGAAACTCAAAAAAAAAAAAAGAAAAAATTCTACTTCAATATGTGGACAACTTGCTCATAACCACCAACTCAGAAAGTGAATGTCCACCAGCCACCAGTGAACTCTTGCACCTTTTTAATGAGGCTGGATACAAAGTCTCAAGAGCCAAAGCATAATTATGTCAAACAAGTTAAATACCTAGGATTCCAGTTGTCCAGCGGAATTTGACGCCTGGAACCCTTACCAGAACGCAAAGCAGCTGTATGCAGTATTCCTACTCCAATCACCAGGAGACAAGTGAGAGCCTTCTTGGGTGCCACAGAGTATGTTGTATATGGATCCCCAATTTTGCGCTGCTAGAAAAAAAAAAAACAAAAAACAAAAACCATTGTATCAAGCTATCAAAGGAATGGAAAAGTCTCCAGAGGAATGGGGACTTGAACAGGATGCAGCCTTTTGATCTTTGAAAAAAACACTCTGATGTTGTCACCAATTCTGGGTCTACCAGATGTCCAGAAAACCTTACAGTCTCTATGTTCATGAGTCGCAAGGAAATGTTCTGGGAGTGTTGACTCAATCTCTTGGACCTTATTTGAGAAGCTGTTACAGCTACAGCCTTCCTAGTAAGCAAAAACTAAAAGAAAAATCCCTTCACAAAGGAAATTACTAGCTAACAAATCTATGAATGTTGAAATATTAGAGTATGTTGTGTGAAAACCCCAGATACAACTGAAGGGTCAGTCAAGCTTTCAATCCTGCTATGTTGTTATCAGTTGGTCTTGATCCCCTGATCATGACTGTTTAGAAATTATGGACACTGTATTCTCAAGCCACCTGGATTTGACTGATGTCCCTCTGGAGAACCCTGAACAGACTTTCTTTGTGGCTGAAGGCAGTTTCATCATCAATGGACATTGTTGTGCTAGATATGCAGTGGTGACCCCTGATTTGGTAGTTGAGTCCTCAGCCCTGGCCCCAGAAACTTCACCACAGAAAGCTGAACTGATAGTCCTCACTAGAGCACTAACAATAGGAAAAGAGCCCTGTCTAAATGTGTACCCAGATTTCAAGTATACCCTTACAACCTTGCATGCATATGGGGCCCTGTACAAAGAATGAGGGTGGATAACCTTAGGAAGCAAGTCCATTAAGTATAGCCCCAAGATATTGATATTAATAGATACATACTGCCTATAGATCTCAGAATTTAGGAAAAGTAGAATGTGTGAATAGAACCCTGAAATCTCAGTTGTCTAAACTTTGCCAAGAGGTTTACCTGAAGTGGCCCTAGGTTCTTCCTATAGCCCTTCTTAGGATATACTTAGCCCCTGCTAAGTCTTTAGGAGTTTTCCCTTTTGAAATTCTGTATGCGCAACCCCTGCCTATTGTATAGGAAATAAAAGGAGATATGAGACAGATAGGATCTGAAATTATTAGACATGAACTATTGGTTTTAAGTTCTGTTTTGCAGGAGTCTTCATACCTGAGTACAAAATCGATTACTCATCAATTTGCCTGCACCCCTGCATCCTTTCAAGCCTGGAGTCTCGGTGTGGATCAAAGAGTGGAGAAAGATACTGTTAGCCCTGCATTGGAGAGGACCCTATGTCGTCATCCTGTCAACAACTCCAACTGCAGTAAAAGTCGCAGAATTTGAACCTTGGACCCATCATAATCAAGTGAAGCCAGCAGCTGCTCTTGAACCTGATCACTGGACTACTGTATAGCATCCTGAGACTCCATTGCACCTCACCCTACAACAACAACCACGGACCTAAGACTTATTGGTCCCTCAGAAACTGCACTATTTCAAGACTGTTTGTTTATCTGAAGGTAAGCCTCGCATCTGAAAAAAACTGCAATCATCAGAAAGAGACTGTGTTGTGTCAAGAAATTGAATCTTCTAAGAGACTATGTTTAAATACTCTGAAAAGACTGTTTTGATCTCCTAAAGAGTGAACTGCTCTAAGGAAGCAATAATAGCCTAAGAGACTATGCTATGATATTTTAAGAAATTGAGACATCCCAGAGGACAGTGATACTTTGGAATCTACAGCCCTACTCCTGCCAAAAAGCTGGTAGGTCTACGTACGGCAGAAGCTTGAGGATCTACAATCAACCCTACATTTGTTATCTGTTGTGGAAGTCGACAGTTCCACCAATTTTCCAGAGACTATGCCCATTATGAATTATTATTATTGCTTTATTTTGGCAGCAGCCTTGGAGTGCTTTGAAATGACTTTTGCCTTATCTCCCTGGGCAGCCTGTATAAGTACAACATGAACTGGACCGAAGGTCACTCAGACCTTGTTTTATCATGCTCCCTATACTTGCATTGGTATACTCTCCAATCCAAAAGTTGTTCTAGATCTTGACTTTCTACAAGGCTATGCAAGCCACCGTTGCAATTCCTCATACCACCACCAGAACTTGTTTCTTGAACTTACTGGAGCAATAGCATCTAGTCTCCACACTTCTGACTGTTTCTATTGTGGAGGAACTAAGATGGGAGATCAGTGGCCCTGGGAGACACAAGAACTGAACTATTCTATCCTATACAATCAGACTGATTTACATAATACTACTAGTGAGTGGGTATTGGCCCACCCCATTGTTGACAGTTTGTGTTTTGTTCGGACTGGACCACAATCTACTACGAAGGATGGACAGCTGGTCTGTCTAAATCAGAAGCTTTACGACAGCACCACAAAGATGCAACCGAACCTTCTAATCCTTTAGTTCTTTTTCCCACTCTTGCCAAACTATGGACTTTGACTATCTGCCTGTTGCTCCCTTGTTTCTTGCCATTTTGCTTGCAAATGATAACTTCAGTTATTAATAACACTGTAGAGCGTAAGACAGCTACAAAGATATTAGCTATGTGAACTTACTACCCTATACCACAGAGTGATACCTTTACCTAGTATTATGTGATTTGATTCTCACACCTTATTAACATGCGGGTGAGAATAATCAAAGGGGGGAATGTGGTAGGCGACGGCCTATGATCCATGCTAATTGAACTAAGCAGACAGGCCTGAGCAGCTTGACCTGTAACTGAAGCCTGTAGTTAGGCCCAGAGGAATGAAAACCCCCTGAATGATGACACCATAGAATTGAAACTTAACTCAGTTTAACTGAACATAGCTAAGCAGAAACGAAACTTATAAAAGACAGAAAACAGCTCTAATTGGTACTGATAAGAGAGCACAGCTTCTATGGAATTAATTAACTCTGCAAAAAAGCAAGGTTACAGTGCCCTGCTTCCCATATGTTTTAACAAGCTCAGCGACCTTGGAGGAGAGAAGTAACAAGTTAGAGACACTGACCATTGTAATTGGGACTAGAAGGGGGGCAACCAGGTGCTGGGCCCAGACCAGAGTCCCGATTGGGTAGCCATATCAGTACCGGGACCAATAGATGGGTGAGAGGGGTACTGGGACCAATGAAAAGTTTGCCTATGCTTAGAATGGACAAGAAAGCTATAAAAGTTGTTGTTTTACTAGAAGCCATGGCTCAGCCATTTTGAAATTGCTTATTGCTTGAGCCATGTGCACATTAAACTGGCTTGGATCCTTGAAAAGACTCCTGGATTTATTTATTGCATGCTTATCTGCTGCTACACTCCCATACCCCTTATATTGGTCCCGGTACTGATATGGCTATCCAATAATCTCCTTTGACTGGGCTTAGCACCTGCTCACCTCCCTTCTAGTCCCAATTACAATGGTCAGTTCACCAACTTTGATACTTTCTGCCTCCAAGGCCATTTAACTAGTTTAGTTCATGTGGGGAAGCAGGGCACTGTTACTTTTCTTTCAACACATTTAATTAAATGCCGTACAGCTGTACTCCTTATCAGTGGCAATTTAAACTTATTTTTCTGTATTTCTCTGGGTTCCAATTCTGCTTATCTAAGCTAATTCAAGGCTTTGCTGAGTCCTAATTCTACAATAGCAGCATATTGGGGGATGTGTAATTCCTATGGGCCTCTCCACAGGCTTCATTTACAGGTCAAGCTTGTTAGGCCTGTCTTGCTTATTTCAGACACCATGGATCATAGGCCTTCGCCTACCACACTCATATCCCTAAAGTGGTCCAAGGCCAGATCAATACTAAAGTGTAATTTATTTTCAGAAGAATTAAAATAAAGTGGCCAAGAATGTCTGTCTGTGTGACAACACATACATAAAACACAGAAACACACAGACACCAAACATATACACATATAAACACAGACATGCATGAACAAAATATTAACATTACTTACTTCCCCCAGTGCTGTCATACCCCAATCACTGCTGGGTTGGCTCTTAGTGATTCATTTTCTTTGCTGTAAATTCTACTGTAAAATCTAGTGACTCAACCATATAGCTTTAAACAAGTGCTATGCAGGGTGACACCTTATAGCTAAACTATGCAGTTTACTACTGGTTGCTATGTAGACTGCCAACAAGTTGTGGTAAAGTATGGCAATGCCTACTATCACGGGACTATAGAACCATGTGTTAAACTGCAAATGTCATCCTCTGAAATCTGTTCACAGCAGTGTCTAATGGTATAATATATTATCACACTTCATTTCATATTCTTCTTCTTTCCAAACCAACAGAATGTCTGTATGCTGTTCCAATGAAACTGCTCTCTCCTTTCCCTTCCAGGTCAAACACACAGATAACACAGATGTACGCACACATACCTAGAAGGGGTTGAAAAGTATTTTATGACCCATGCTCCACATGCTTTCTCTACTTGTTTGAAGGGCAGCTAGGCATACTCTGGTTCATATACTTTCTCATTACCTTTGTGATGTCCATTAACTCAGAGTCAAGCTGTGAAATAGCATCCTGTACGGAAGAAAGATGAGAATGTTGCCTTGCCAGTGTTTCCTGGATCTGAAGCTGTATCCTAGCAACCTGGAATCACCAACAGAAGAAAAACAATGAATTAATCTGCTTAATTTCTATGCTCCTAAGAAAGTCATGCACAGCTCAGACTGAAGCAGCGAAGTGCAGACAATGAATAATTCCAGGAGTCAATTGACAGGGTCCAAGCCAATTTATTGTGCACAAGGCCCAGTTAGTCAAAGCTTCAAAAAGGACTGAGCAAAGTTCTTACAGAGACATATTCATTTATACATCTTTCTTCAGTTTGATACATGCAAACTTTCTATTGGTTCCAACGCCCCCTGCACCTGTCCAATCAGAGATCCCTCCTGGGCCTAGCACCCAGCTCCCTCCTCTAGGACTGTTCTAACAATGGTGCAGTTTCTAGGTTTGGATACTTCTCTACTGCAAGGTCGTCCCTGGCTCTAGGAATGCAAGTATTGAAACATTTCCATTTTCACAGCACAAGAGAATAATGAAAGATTTATGCATTCATGAAAACTTCTTATTAAGCGGTTTTAACAGTTTTCTCAAACTTTTACAGACTTTGGTTCTTTACTGAGATGGGGGTTGAAATCAGGGCCTAACTTACAGGCCTTTCACATTTGCAGACTATTATAGGCCATAGCCTGCCACAAGATTATCAAGACTTGTATTAAAACTAGTTTGGAAAAGTGTTAATGTTAAACAATCAGGAATCTACTGTTATGAGACATTTGTAATTGACTGTAATATAGCTACAAGAATGGAAAAATGATTTCTGATATCAGAGCAGGAAATGCTTTCCTGCAGAAACATGAGAACCTAGGTTCACACCCTTGTAGTAATCACATTAAAATGTAAATAAAACTAGGGATGTTGCAAAAGCATGATTTTGAGCCTAATGGCTGGGCTGCTATGACTTAGTTCATTCAGTAACTTGCCACTCCCAACTTTGATATCCTTTGTTATTTGGAACACTAGGAATCACTAAAGACATTTGACCACACTTGTTTGTGCAAGACTACATCTGCAGAACCACCTCTGCTGTTGCTTGAAACTGTTCAGATGACTTTATCCTTGATGCCCTTCTTTGATTCATGGCTATGGCAATGTTCCTTTATAGGTTGATTGCTGCCAGCTGGCATGGATAGGGAGAGGGCCTTTGTGTCTCCGGTGGGTAGATAGGAAGGAAGTAGGGTTTCATCCTTTGATATCTGTCATCTTTAATGGTGAGAATGTCATCAGGGGGAGATGAAAAAGGAGGGAGAGGAAGGGAAGAGTTATGCTATTTGTAGTTTGTTCCTGTGTGGTGGGGGAGAAGAGAGCAAAAGGAGAGGGTGCAGGAGCAGTGATGGGTTTGTGTATTTATGGGTATTTGAACAAGGGACCTTAGATATTTCAGTGTGTTGTGATGAGCTGGGGTGGAACTGGGACTCCTAGTCAAAGTTGTTGGTGGCTTATGGGAAGTGTGCTTTGTTCAGCAACCAAAATGCTAAGTGAAGGAGGAATTAGAATTGCATGATGGAATATCTCTGGCTCAGGCTCCCCAATTAAACACTACAAGATTTTACAGGAGGTGGAGGCAAATTCATGTGGCACATCAGTAGGACACTCATCTAGATAAGATCTATCATAGTAAACTGGCAAATGTCTGGATCAGTAAAGTGACTTATCTCTCTGCACAGTTGCATAAATTAGGCATGGTCATCCTCTTTAATAAGTCTGATGCCTACAAGATTCATAAAATCAGTAAAAATCCTGATGGTTCATTTTTGTTCTTGCATGCTACTTTACAGGGCAGAGACTATGTGTTGGCCAATATTTATGCATCTAAGGTATACTATTCATGCCTTTTTTAGGGTCTAGTGAGACAGGTTTTTTTTTTTTGCTGCTGCTGTCAAAATAGTATGTATAGGGAATTTCAATACTGTTATGAATATTCACTTCAAACAAATTGCTGTACGGAAGAGTGAATCACTTGTTGAGGGATAGGAGCTGCCATTTTTGTTTCACAGGCTTGACTTGGTTGATGCTTGACAACTGTTTCCATAGGGGAGAAATTATATACATTTCTTCTCCAGGAATAAGCAGAAAGTTAGTCCTCACATTATGGGTGATGTTGGTGCCGATGGAGCCCTCGTGTGGAGCAATTTCCCCAGCTTTCAAAGAAAGCCTTTTGGAATGCCTCGCGCATGCGCAGTCCCCTTCCCACCCAAGGGTGCCATCTTGCTCAGTCTTCTTTTTTCCGCGGAGCCCGACAGACATTGTCCCATTTTCCTCGGAAAAAGTTGATTGTTTTTTTTACTATTTTCACCATTTTTGGTACCGGTTTGATGCCGGTTCCCCCTTCCCGCCTCGACTCGGTACATTGGTATTGAGTCCGACTAACGTTTTTTGTTTTTGTCCTTAGTGACTAGCGTTTGCTCTCTTTTTCTTTTAATTGGCAGCCCGGTCTTTTGACCTCGCAGGGGCCATTTCTCCCCCGATGGCTGCCAGTGGGTTCAAGAAGTGTGATCGGTGTAAAAAATCTTATGTCCCTCACCGACACCCATGATTGCTGCCTCGGACCTGACCATGACCCGGTGGTCTGAGGTCCGTTTGGCAAGATGTCCTCCAAAGTGCTGAGGAGCAGGCAGCACCAGCACAAGACTATTTTCTCAGTCTGGATCTGTTCGGGCCAGGACCTCGTCAGAAGCCTCGACGTCTCGGGTCTTCTGAAAGGCGGTCTCCCACCCGGGAGCACCGTAAGAAGAAACAACCCGCGAGGGCTGCGTCTCTGGAGGACTCCGATCGGCCGGGGCCCTCGGGTTCCAGGTCGCGGAGTGCCGAGCGCCGTCCTGGGTTCGCCGAGTCGGAGAGGCCTGCTAAAATACCTCGTATGGAGCCGGAGGTGTCGGACAAGGTAATGCCCGTTGTCCTCGTGGACTCTCCTCTGGGAGAACTGGTGTCGGTCCCGGCGTCGGGAACCCAGTCGGGGGCTGCGGAGCCTGCTGAGCTGGGTCTCAGGTTGGCGGCCTTGGAGAGCAGCGTGTCTGCCTTCATGGACCAGCAGCAGGCGCTGATAGCCGGTCTCACCCGTGCATCCACCCCGACCACCAGGACCTCAACGTCTAAGTCGACCCCAGAGGCAGAACCTTGAGTCCATGCGGGCTCAAGTCGATCCTCAGCCAAGGTCTCCCTCGACCTCCCGCTCGAGACCAAGGTCGTCGTCGTCGGGGCAGACACGCTCAAAGCCCTCGAGGCCGGAGCCCATCAAGTCCTCCTCGGAGGGCTCAGCTTGGGAGACGGAGGAGGAAGACTCGCCCGATACTCACCAGACCCGGTACTTCCCATTGGACTTCCCGGGTTCGGAACCTCGGAGATGGTCGCCCCCGGAGGACACCCGGTTCTCAGACTTTGTGTGGGATATGGCCAAGGCTTTGGCTTTCCCTGCAGATGCCGAGGAGGAGCCTCGAGCCGAGGAGCTCGATGCCCTCCAGTATGACTCTCCTCTGAAGGAGGCCCTTACAGTACCGGTGCCTCCGGATGCTGGAACGCTTGATGCTCCGCATGTGGTAGTCCAAGGCCTCGGTACTGGTCCTCAGCAAACGGGTTGAATTCCATTTATCGAGTCCGTAAGAGCCCCGGGTTCCAAAAGACGCAGCTGCCGCACAACTCCATGGTTGTGGAATCGGCCATGCAAAGGCTGAAGAGCCAAAAGATGCACTCCTTGGTGCCTCCCGGCCAGGAGGCTCGGAACCTGGACGCCCTCGGCAGAAAGTGCTTCCAGGGCTCGATGCTGTCATGCCGTGTCCAGACCTACCAGCTGTACATGGGCATGTACTTAAGAGACCTGGTAAAGGGGATTGCCGGGTTCTCTGCTGGCCTCTCCGACGAACCCTTGCAGCGCTTCAAGGCCCTGTCCACCGGGATCAGAGAGTGCTCGAAGTTTATGTCTCAAGCAGCCTACGACGGCTTCGAGGCTTCGGCCCGGGTAGCCGCAGCCGGCATCGGTGCAAGGCGCCAGGTTTGGCTCATGTCGTCTGACCTCAAGCCATGGGTACAGGACAAGTTGGTTGATGTCCCTTGCCAAGGCGATAACCTCTTCGGCAAACCCATGACTGAAAAGGCTGCTGAACTCGAGTCGAGTCCGAGTACTTGACCCGGACAAGGCTGTCGAAGAAGACATCTGACCCTTATCACAGGAAGAAAGCCTCGTGGAAAAAGCCCTTTTACCCAAGGAAGGCACAGGCTTACAGAAACTACCCCACTTACCAGGCCTCCCCAGCTGGGGCAGTAGGCCAGGGGAATGGCCCTCGTAAGCCTTATACCCCCAAGCCTCCGGCTCCTGCCCAGCAGGGAGGGTTTTTTTTGACTCCCACTGCATAGCTCCTCTCCCACCAGTGGGTTGGCTCTGCACAGGAGGTCGGCTGTCCCTGTACACCCACAGGTGGCCAGCCATTAAATCCGATACTTGGGTTCTAAGGATAGTCCAAGATGGCTATCTTCTCCATTTCAGCCAAGTACTTACCTCCTATTTATCAGGAGAGCATCTCGGACCCCTCTTGCACACCAACCTCCTCTTGCAGGAGGTGGCACCGGTGCCCCATCACCTGCAGGGGAAAGGCTTTTACTCCAGGTATTTCCTGATACCAAAAAGACAAGGAGGCCTTCGCCTGGACCTGCGAAATCTCAACAAGTTCTTGGTGAGGGAAAAGTTCAAGATGCTTTCACTTGGTATACTTCTGCCTTACCTCCAGCAGGGAGACTGGCTATGCTCCTTGCACCTAAAGGATGCTTACACACACATCCTCATACATCCAGACCACAGACAATACCTCAGGTTTGTGGTAGGAGGAAACCACTTCCAATACAAAGTGCTTCCCTTTGGTCTAGCTTCCGCTCCAAGGGTTTTCACTAAGTGCCTGGCTGTGGTAGCGGCCTTCCTCAGGAACCAGGGGATCTTTGTGTTCCCTTACCTAGACGACTGGCTCATAAGGGGCCAGTCAGCTCATGAGGCGCACCACACCACAGCTCGCACAATCACTCTGCTTCAGCATCTGGGGTTCATCATCAATCATGCAAAGTCCTCTTTGCTCCCCACCCAGAAGTTGGGATTCATAGGAGCAAGGCTAGACATCCTGCAGGCCAGGGCCTACTTGCCAATGGACAGGGCAGACCGCCTGCTCTTTCAGGTGGGCATGGTGAACCAAGTACCCCACGTGTCAGCACGAAGGTTCTTACGTCTGCTCGGCCACATGGCCTCCATGGTTCATGTTACTCCTTTCGCACGCCTGCACATGCGGACCGCTCAGTAGGCCCTGTGCGACCAGTGGTCACAGGCCACAGGACGCCTGGCCGACAGAGTGACAGTATCCAAGCCCCTGGTGTAGTCCCTGCAGTGGTGGTCACAATCAGGGAAACTCCTGTAGGGGGAGGGGGTACCGTTCCAGCACCCCGTGCATACCAGGGTGCTGACCACTGATGCCTCCTTGAGGGGCTGGGGAGCTCATTGTCAGGGCTCTTGCACTCAGGGTCAGTGGACTCCTCAGAAGGCCACACTCCAGATCAACCTGTTGGAACTCCGGGCCATTCGCTTAGCTCTAAAAGCCTTTGCTCCTGTCCTCTCCAATCAATCTGTCAGAGTACAGACGGACAATCAGGTGGCTATGTTCTATGTGAACAAACAGGGCGGCACAGGGTCGCGGATCCTTTGCCAAAAATCTCTGGATCTCTGTCCTTCGCAGTTCAACACAACATGTCTCTCCATGGAGTTTACCTACTGAGCCAGAACTGCCTGGCGGACAGACTGAGCAGGGTTCTTCAACCCCATGAATGGCAACTGAAAAGGGAGTTTGCCCAGAAGATTTTCAACCACTGGGGCCTCCCATCCATGGATCTCTTTGCCAGTCCACAGAATCGTCAGTTGCCCCAGTTTTGCTCCAGACAGCTGCACCCCCTCAGGGTAGCAGTCGATGCGTTTCTTCTCCCTTGGTCGGGAAGCCTTCTGTATGTTTTTCCGCCTATGCCTCTGGTAGCACGAACCCTCTTCAAGATTCGCAGGGACAAGGCCTGGGTGATCCTGGTAGCGCCCAGGTGGCCCAGACAACCTTGGTTCCCACTTCTTCAACTGGCAGTGGAAACCCCTCTCCCCTTGGGGGTGCAGCCCGACCTCCTCACCCAAGAGCAGGACATCCCTCGTGCAGCCCAATCAGAGGTCCCTCCACTTGATGGCCTTGCGCCTCTTCTCTTACCTGCAGGGGTGGAAGAAGTGGTGTTAGCCTCCAGGAGGCCATCCACCAGAAAATCCTACGCTTGTAAATGGCACAGGTTCCAAGTGTGGTGTCACTAACATGCTGTGGAACCCTTCTCATCTCAGGTTCCCAAGGTGTTACAGTACCTGCTTCAACTCTCTGAGCTGGGCCTCAAGTCTAACTCAGTCAGGGTCCACCTGAGTGCCTTGTCGGCTAACCATGCACCAATAGACGGTCAGCCTCTCTCGGCTCATCCCTTGGTAGCCAGGTTTCTCAGGGGCCTGCTCCTGCTGAAACCTCCAATCCGCCCTCCGGCGACGGAGTGTGATCTCAACGTGGTCTTGGAGCAACTTACTCGCCCTCCTTTCGAGCTGATGTCAACTTGCCATCTGCGCTTCCTCTCCTGGAAGATGCTCTTCCTGGTAGCGCTCACGTCGGCTAGGCGTGTGAGTGAGCTGCAGGATCTAGTGTCAGATAGGCCGTACACACAGTTTTACAAGAACAGGGTGGTGCTCCACACCCCCCCCAAATTCCTCCCAAAAGTGGTTTCCTCATTTCACCTCAACCAAGAGGTGGTTCTGCCCACCTTCTTTCCCAGGCCACATACCAACAAGGCAGAAGCAGTTCTGCATACCCTGGACTGTAAGAGGGCGCTCGCCTTCCACCTGGAGCGCACACGGGGACATCGGAGGACTTCTCAGCTCTTCGTCTCTTACAACCCCAATAAACTGGGTCTACCGGCCTCCAAGCGCATGTTATCCACCTGGGTGGCAGACTGCATTGCAGGGGCGTACAGGGCAGCTGACCTTCGCTGCAGGGCCGTATCACGGCCCACTGTGTCAGGGCTAAGGCCGCATCAGTGGCTAATCACCGCTCTGTTCCATTGGCAGACACCTGCTGGGCCACAACTTGGTCTTCAAGCCAGACATTTGCAGCCCATTACTGCCAGCAGAGGGAGTCCCGATGGGACAGCGTTTTCGGTCAGGCGGTACTCCAGAATCTATTTGAGATTTAGGAAACTCCGACCCTCTGGTGTGAGGCTACCGTGTGGGATGCATTCTCGGAGAAAGTTCTCTTGCTGCTGTTGCGGCTCACCTAGAGGGAGCCTTTTTTCAGCTATAGGTTCTCGATAGCCTGTAGCTAGGGAGTCCCATATGTGAGGACTGACTTCCTGCTTGTTCCTGGAGAAAGTGTAGTTACTCACTTGTAACAGGTGTTCTCCAGGGACAGCAGGAATCAGTCCTCATGACCCTCCCTCCTCCCCTGGAGTTGCAGTCCTATTATTGCTTTTTATTCTTTTTGCCTTCTTTTTAGCTATGTCATCTGACTGAGCAAGATGGCACCCTTGGGCGGGAAGGGGACCGCGCATGCGCGAGGCATTCCCAAAGGCTTTCTTTGAAAGCTGGGGAAATTGCTCTGCACGAGGGCTCCGTTGGCGCTGATGTCACCCATATGTGAGAACTGATTCCTGCTGTCCCTGGAGAACACCTGTAACAGGTGAGTAACTACGCTTTACATACTCATGGTGCATGGTTGCAGATAGTTTACTTGTTGTTCTCGCATGGTTTTTTTTATGAATGCTGGGCAGGTTGAGAATGAACCATTAGAAGTGTCTTGTCTTATTCTATGCTTTGGCTTGATCTCGTTGGTGTGGAGAGTAATGCCGGTAAGGTTGTCGCTTTCCCCAATATTTAGTTTTGGATGTTCATGGGAGAACTATTGTAGTTATAATGCAGAGAAGAGAGATAACCGTATCCTGTTTTGAGAAGTGGAGAAGGCTGTCCTGCAATGCAACATTATGTTGCTGATAAACAAAAGAAAACTGTGCAGGTTATTATGTGACTTGAACGACAATTACAGTATGAAAGGATAAGGACAGATAACTGACTTTTATTAACAGCTGTTGGAAAATCAGCCTATTTGCCATCCAGGCTGCGCTGAACAGGACTATGCACCAAGCTAGAAATGCACTCTGTGCGACAAAATAATCTGGTGCTCCTCTCCGCCCTAGACACATACAGTAACTCACTCTTTTTGAGCATCTTGGAAGCCCAGTGATATTAGTGTTCTTTCTATACTTGCGCCGCACTGCTTGCACAGTCCTTGGTACAGCACTGGCGCTGAACACAATACATGAAAAGATAAAAAAAAAAGCATTCTTTGCTATAAGCATCATTTATTTCTGCATGGCATTAAGCCTGGGAAATTATTGGCAAGGACTGCGAACAGGGCCAGCACACAGGAAATGGCCGATGGGGGGCTAGGATTGAAAATGGGCTGATGGGGAGGGCTTGGAATGGAAGTGGGTTGATGGGGGCTAGGATTGGAAATGGGCTGACGGGGGGAGCTTGGACCGGAAATGGGCTGACGGGGGGAGCTTTGATTGTAAATGGGCTGAAGGGGGGAGCTTTGATTGTAAATGGGCTTATGGAAGACTGAGCTAGGACTGGAAATGGGCTGACGGGGGGAGGGGGGCTAAGACTGGAAATGGGCTGACCGGGGGTGCTAAGACTGGAAATGGGCTGACGGGGGGGGGGGGCTAGGACTGGAAATGGGCTGACGGGGGGGGGGGGGGGCTAGGACTGGAAATGGGCTGGTGGGGGGTGCTAGGAGTGGAAATGGGGTGATGGGGGATGGGAGAATGGGACTAGAAGGGAGCAGATGCTGTGTGGGGCTGGAACTAGAAGGCAGCTGATATTAGGGAAGGACTAGAAGGGGATAGGGCTGGGGGAGTGAGGATGGAGAGGGGAAAAGTTATTTTGTGTGGGAGGGAAGAAAAATCTATGATTGCAAGGTATTGGGAGAGTAAGTGAGGACTGAGGTTGGAAAGGTGAAATTTGAGTGGATGAAAAAAGAAACAAAGAAACAAATGGAGGAAATAACAAAAGGGGACGATCAGTATGTTAAAGGAGACATAGAGAGAATGGGAAAAAACTAGAAGAGAGAAGAAAGGACAAATGGACAGCAAACAATGGAGAGTTAGACGAAGACACAAAGAAACCAGAAGAAAGTGACTGGAGCAATTGCAATAGAAAAATAAAATGGCCGAACAACAAAAGGTAGAAAAATACTTTTTTATTTTGAATTTATTAACTGGAATATGTCAACTCTGGGAAATGTGTTTTGCTAATGTCTTTGCGTTTTTGTTTAGTAGAAGAAGAAATCAATTTATAGTTTTATTTCTCCAGTGTTGTTATATGTTCCAACTTTGGCCTTCGGGATTCCAAGTTTAATTATTATCTTCCTAATTCTAAATTGCGATCCCTTGTTCTTTGTTTGGTGACGATCTATGTTCTGCATGTGTAATCAAGCTAAGGTATTTTGTTTCTGTATTTTCTATGACAATGCCACCTATTCTCTTTCCCCGGTAGAAGATGTATTGGTATTCTCTGAGATGTACTGGTTTAATATGTGCAGTGTTGCCTTTTTGCTAGGTAGGATTTGGTGCTTTGAGAGTCCTGGTAGTGCCGTTATGATACAGCAGGATTGCTATGGGTTCTAAATGGGCAGTGTTTATAGTACTTCCTACTGTGCCTGGAAGTTGGCACTGGAGTATAGTAATGTAGAAATCTGGTAGTCCTTCTTTATCCAGGCACTCATTAAGAGGCATGTTTACTAAAAGTTAGTGCACATATTATGCAAATATTTATGCAAATGACCCCCCCACCTTGGGCCGCCAATGACTGCTAAACCTTGGTTGGGGCCATGTTTTATGGTTGCTTTGCTTAGTCCTGGAGGGGAGGTGTTTTACAAAGCAGGGGATACTGTGTGATATTTTGCAAACTATTTTGCTAATTTATATACTACCCAGGGGGGTGGAATGGAGCAGTGATGCAATAATTGCTGGGTGGTACAGCCTTTCCACAATTTGCTCCTGAAGTGATGGAAGCTTTAAATACATCATTCACTATGGTAGAGATTCAGCGTGTAATTAAATACCTTAAATCTCAAAACATACCAGGCCCAGATGGGTTTGATGGGGAATTCTATAAGATTCTGCAGTTAAAGATTAATTTTATATCATTGCAGATGATACGAAATTATTCAACATTATTAAAACCCAAATGGATTGTGAAAAAATGCAAGAGGACCTTGATAAACTGGAAGACTGGATGTTCAAATGGCAGATGAAATTTAATGTGGACAAGTGCAAAGTTATGCACCTAGGAAAGAACAACCCCAAACTATGGTTACACAATGCAAGGTTCCATATTAGGAACCACCACCCAGGAAAAAGATTTAGGCGTCATTGTGGATAACATGCTGAAACCCTCTGCCCAGTGTGCAGTGGCGGCCAAAAAAGCGTAGTTACTCACCTGTAACAGGTGATCTCCGGGAACAACAGGAATTTAGTCTTCACATATGGGTGTTGTCAGTACCGACAGAACCCGCGTGGGAACACTCCTCAGCATCCAAAAAGAAAGCTTTTTGGAGCATCCCACTGTGCCTGTGCTGCTGCCTTCACGTCTTTGTGACTCTCCCTTTGTAGCTTTGTCCACTAAAGAAGAGCGGGACCTAGGCATGGTTGTGTCTGATGATCTTAAAGTAGCTAAATAGGTAGAAAAGGCGACGGCAAAAGCTAGAAGGATGCTTGGGTGCATATGGAGAGGAATGGCTAGCAGAAAAAAGGAGGTGATAATGCCTCTGTATAAGTCTTTGGTGCGACCTCATTTGGAGTATAGTGTGCAATTCTGGAGACCACATCTTCAAAAGGATGTCAACAGGATGGAGTCGGTGCAGAGGGTGGCTACTAAAATGATTAGTGGTCTTCATTATAAAGCATATGAGGACAGACTTAAGGATCTTAATATGTACACCTTAGAGGAAAGGCGGGATAGAGGTGATATGATTGAGATGTTTAAATACCTCTGTGGCATAAATGCTCTGGGAGAGAGCCTCTTTCAATTGAAAGCAAGTTCTGCTACGAGGGGACATGGGATGAGGGTGAAGGGAGATAGATTCAGGAGTGATATGCAGAAATATTTCTTTACAGAAAGAGTAGTGGATCCATGGAATAGTCTCCCAGTGGAGGTGGTAGAGATGAGGACAGTAACTGAATTCAAAAAAGTATGGGACCAACACAGAGGATCTCTAAAGGTAAAAAGTGGACTGTTGTAGTGTTGATATGGAAGGACAGACTAGATAGGCCATGTGGTCTTTTTCTGTCATCATGTTTCTATGTTTCTAGATAAAAGGAAAGAATAGAGAGAGAGAGAGAGAGAGAGGGGGAGAGAGAAACCCTACAACTTCCTAGGGGAGGAGGGTCGTTGTGAAAACTAATTTCTGGCTGTTCCCGGAAATGGGAAGCCCTAGCTCCCAGATGCCAGAAAAATAACCCCAAAATAGGTAGATTTGCTTCAAAGTAGGTCTCAAGAGGGCATGTTAGGACAGCCGTTATAGTTGGTGATTCAATCATTAGGCATGTATATAACTGGGTGCCTGGTGGACGTGAGGATCGCCTGGTAACAGGCCTGCCTGGTGCGAAGGTAGCTGACCTCACGCACCACCCAGACTAGGTCTTAGATAGTGCTGGGGAGGAGTCTGCTGTCTTGGAACATGTTGGTACCAATGACATAGGAAAATGCGGTAGGGAGGTTCTGGAGGCTAAATGTAGGCTTTTAGGTAGGAAGTTGAAATCCAGAACTTCCGGGGTAGCATTCTCCTAAATGCTTCCCGTTCCACGCGCAGGGACCAAAAGTCAGGCTGAGCGCCAGAGTCTCAATGCATGGATGAGACAATGGTGCAAAGTGAGGGTTTTGGATTTGTTAGGAACCGGGGAACATTCTGGGGAAAGGAGGGTCTCTTCCGAAGGGATAGGCTTCACCTTAACTGGGATGGAACCAAGCTGCTGCCATTAACCTTTAAAAAGGAGATAGAGCAGCTTTTCAACTAGACAATAGAGCAACAGTCGCCCAGGAGCGCACGGTTTGAAACAATATATCCTTGAAGGATACTAGCAAGAGACTGAAGTTAGGGCATATCAGCAGAGAGATTCCAATAAAGACAAATAGCCCAAATGCCCTTGAATACAGAGTAGACAGAGCTTAAAGATTCCAAATTGCCCCTGCCTACCGATAACCAGATTAATATGAATAAAATACAGTCTCTAAAATGCTTGTATGCAAATGCTAGAAGTCTAAAAAATAAGATGGGAGAGTTAGAATATATAGCACTAAATGAGAGATTAAATATGATTGGTATCTCAGAGACATAGTGGAAGGAGGGCAACCAGTGGGACACTGCGATACCTGGGTACAAACTATATCATAACGATACAGCTGATCAAATTGGTGGAAGGGTTGCTCTCTACATTAGAGAGGGCATTGAGTCAAAGGATTAAAGTTTTGTAGAAAAACAAAATTAGCTGTAGAATCTCTATGGATTGAAAATTCCATGTAAAAAGGGGAAGGCGATGGCAGTAGGGTTGTACTATCGACCGCCTGGCCAGAATGAACAAATGGATGATGAAATGCTCAAAGAAATCAAGGAAGCTAACAAAAGTTACAGAAAGGTAATAAAAATGGGTGATTTCAATTACCCCGGTATTGACTGGGTCAGTGTCACAGCAGGACATGCTAGTGAGATAAAGTTTCTAGATGAAATAAATGACTGCTTCTTGGAGCAGCTGGTTCATGAACCGACCAGAGGGGAAGCCATTTTAGACAGTCCTTAGTGGAACACCAGATCTGGTTTAAGAGATAAGGGTGTTGGGGCCACTTGACAATAGCGATCATAGCATGATCGTGTTTGATTTTATTAATGGAGGAGGGATGGTAAGGAAATCCACAGTACTACCTTTTAACTTTCAAAAGGGAGATTATGATAAAATGAGGAAAATAGTTAAGAAAAAACTAAAAGGAGCAGTTGCCAAGGTCAAAGACTTACATCAAGCTTGGGTGTTTAAAAATACTATCTTGGAAGCCCAGACCAGCTGTATTCCACGCTTTAAGAAAAGTGGAAGGAAGTCCAAAAAACTGCCAGCATGGTGTAAAGGTGAGGTCAGAGAGGCTGTTGTTGACAAAAAAGCATCTTTCAAGAAATGGAAAAAAGAGCCAAATGACAAAAACTTGAAACAGCATAAACACTGGCGAGTTAAATGTAAGGCATTGATAAGGCAGGCAAAGACAGAATTTGAGAAGAAACTTGCTGTGGAAGCAAAAACGCATAATAAAGACTTTTTCAAGTACATTCATAGCAAAAAACCTGTGAGAGAGTCAGTTGAACCATTAGATGATAGAGGGGTAAAAGGGGCAGTAAGAGGGGACAAGGCTATAGCGAAGAGACTGAATGAATTCTTTGCATCAGTCTTTACTGAAGAAGATGTAGGGATGTTACCCCTGACTGAAGTGGTATTTAAAGGTGATACTGAGGAAGAATTGAAAGAAATATTGATACACCGGGAAGATGAATTACAACTATTTGATAAACTGAAGAGTAGCAAATCACCTGGACCGGATGGTATACATCCAAGGGTGATGAAATAACTGAAATATTAGATTGCAGACTTCCTATTAGTAATCTGTGAACCATCAATAAAATCACATGTAATACCTGAAGATGGAAGGATGGCAAATGTAACAACAATTTTTAAGAAGTGTTCCACGGGTGAACCGGGAAACTACAGACCGGTGAGACAGACATCAGTACCGGGAAAAATGGTAGAAACCATAATAAAGAACAAAATTACTGAACATGTAGATAGTCATGGCTTAATGGGAGACAGCCAACATGGCTTTAGAAAAGGAAGATCTTGACTTACTAATCTGTTATGTTTTTTTGAAGGTGCGAACAAACAGGTAGACAAAGGTGAGTTGGTTGATTATAGTGTATCTGGACTTTCAGAAAGACTTGGACAAGGTCCATCATCAGAGACTTTTGGCAAAACTAAAAAGTCATGGGATAGGAGGCAGTGTAAGCACAGGCTAGGGCTAAATGTTCAATTTTCCCAATGGAAAAAGGTGAATAGTGGAATACCGCAGGGATCTGTACTGGGTCTGCTGCTTTTTGACATATTCATAAATGACTTGGAAAAGGGAATAATGAGTGAGGTTATCAAATTTGCAGATGACACAAAACTATTTAAAGTTGTTAAAACCCAAGAGGATTGTGGAAAATGCAAGAGGACCTTGATAAATCAGAAGACTGGGCATCCAAATGGCATGGTTACACGATGCAAGGTTCCACATAGAGAATTACCACCCAGGAAAAAGATTTAGGCGTCATCATGGATAACATGTTAAAACCCTATGCCCAGTGTGCAGTGGCAGTCAAGAGAGCAAACAGAATGCTAGGTATGATAAGGAAAGGAATGGAAAATAAAACAAGGGATATTATAATGCCTCTGTAATGTTCCATGGTGCGTCCGCACCTTGAATATTGTGTGCAATTCTGGTCGCCGTAGCTTAAAAAGATTACAGCATTATTAGAAAAGGTACAGAGAAGAGCCACCAAAATGGTAAAGGGGATGGAAGGATACTCCTATGAAGAGAGGCTAAAAAGATTAGGGCTCTTCTACCTGGAAGAGAGACAGCTGAGGGGAAATATGATAGAGATCAATAAATTAATGAATGGCGTGGAACAGGTAAACGTAGATCGATTGTTTACATCATTAGAATATAAAAAGACTAGGGAACATGCAATGAAGCTACAGGGTAACCTATTTAAGACTAATAAGAGAAAATATTTTTTCACTCAACGTGTAATCAAACTCTGGAATTTGTTACCGGAGGATGTAGTAAAGGCTGTTAGTGTAGCTGGGTTTAAAAAAGGTTTGGACAAGTTCCTGGAGGAAAGGTCCATAAACCATTATTAAAAAGGACCCAGGATATCACTGCTTAACCCAATACAAGCAATGAGGAACCCGTGTCTTTTGGGGAGACTGCTAGGTACTTATGACCTAAACTGGTCACTGTTGGAAACAGGATACTGGGCTTGATGGGCCTTGATCTGACCCAGTATAGCATATCTTATGTTCTTATACACTCTTAAGATCCTCAGTCTCGAGGCGCGAGCCAGTCATGCTTGGTAAAAGTGCCTGCTGAGCAGCGAGGAAGGCAGTAACACTGTGCTCCAGTGTCAGCATATGGGACTTCCACCCAGGAGTGGGTCCCTGCGCCGTCGTTACCGGATCTGGAATGGAGGAAAAGTCGTCCTCGCAGGGACAAACCTCAGGAGACAAGGCGCCATCGACCGAGGCCTCCGTATTCGTACGAGGTACCTTTCGAGGCTGCTTCCTATCAGACTCTCGGGAACGCTGAGAAGAGCTAAGGGAACGAGTGTGAGACTGCTCACGCTTGTCTGGAGCCCCCAACAGTGACTTCAAGGTCATCATCTTCTTTCATTGTTCCACCTCAGGTGAACCCTGATCAGCATGGAGGATTGCCAATGTAACGGGGGTCACTGTGGGGAACCCTGCTAATGGTGGATTGGTGGGGTGAGGCGCCACCGGGATCCCCAGGACTGCCTTATGGAAAATGTCATTGGACTTCTGCTTATAGTTTAGCAAGGACTTAGTGGATATTGTCTTACAGAGTGAGCAAAGCTCCGGGTTGTGGTCGGCCCTCAGACATCGCAGACAACAGTCATGAGTGTCCGTGAGTGACATTCTTGGAGCATCTGTCATATTTTTTGAAGCCGATGGCCATGGGGGCAAAAAGCACCCCTGCGAGGTCGAAGACCTCGAGGCCAGTAGTTGGAGAAAAGGGCACGGAAAGGGCCCAAAGGATAAAAACCACTAAAGGAGAAAAAAAAAGGGGATCCCCTGGCCCACAGCCAGAGTAGGAGTGATGGGGAGGACAGAAGACGACCGATGCTACTGGAAAAAGGGGCCAAAAGGCCGGGAAAGAGACATTTTTTCTGAGTGACGAGAACGTGCGTCTGAAGGGCTCTACGGAAAAAGGGAGACTGAGCAAGATGGCACCTTTGGGCGGGAAGAGGACCACGCATGCGTGGCAACAATTCCAAAGGCTTTCTTTGAAAGCTGGGGAATTGCTCCGCGCGGGCTCCATCGGTGCCGACGTCACACATAAGTGAGGACTGACTTCCTGCTTGTTCCTGCATAAAGGTATCTTTTTGTAGATGAAACCAAAATCTGCAGTAAAGTAGATATCCTGGTAAGTGGAAAAAACATGAAGAGCAATGTAACTAAACATGACGACATTCTAGAGCAGTGGTTCTCAACCCAGTCCTCTGGGACCCCCAGGCCAGTCAGGTTTTCAGGATATCCACAATGAATTGCATGAGATAGATCTATATACAATGGAAGCAGTGCTTGCAGATGTATCTCATGCATATTCATTGTGGATATCCTGAAAACCTGACTGGCTTGGGGGTCCCAAAGGACTGGGTTGAGAACCACTGTTCTAGAGCTTGTCAGCTAAAATTTAACACAGAAAAGCAAGGTCATGCATCTAGTTTGCAAAAGCCAAAGGCAGCAGTACAGCATGGGGTGAAGTTCTCTACACAAAACAAGAGGAATTTGAAGAATTTGCTGGGGTGCATAGGTAGAAAAATAATCAGCAGGAAAACTAAGTTACTTACCTGTAGCGGGAGTTCTCCGTGGATATGAATTCTTATATATAGGTGATGTCACCAAACCGAGCTCAGTGTGGAAGTTTGGGTGAACAGAAGCAAAGTTTGACGGACTTTCTACTGTTGTCGTCAACATTACTGGCACCCTTGCATTTTAGTTATGTACAATATCTTGAGAAATAATTGCAAATATTCCAACTGTATGTCATTATTTTAATATTATGTTCAAAGGTAAACAACAACAACAAAAAAAGATGTCTGTGCAACTCAGACGTAGCAATTTCTGAGAAAAAACACAAAATATGACATGGACAGGATTAATGGCACCCTTCACTAATATTTGGTTGCACAACCTTTGGCAGTGATGACAGCCTCCAAACGTTTCTTGTAGCCATCTATAAGTTTGTACATATGTCTACTGGTAGTTTCTCCCACTCTTCAACTGCGATTTGTTCCAGCTCATGAATATTTTCAGGATTCCATTTACTAATGACAGATTTCAGCTGTTTCCAAAGAGTCTTAGAAACATAGAAACATGACGACAGAAAAAGACCACATGGCCTATCTAGTCTGTCCTTCCATATCAACCACTACAACAGTCCCCTTTTTTCCTTTAGAGATCCTTTGTTTGTCCCATGCTTCTTTGAATTCAGATACTGTCCCTCATCTCTACCACCTCCACAGGGAGACTATTCCACGGATCCAAAACTCTTTCTGTAAAGAAATATTTCTGCATATCACTTCTGAATCTATCCCCTTTCACCCTCATTCCATGTCCTCTCGTAGCAGAGCTTGCTTTCAATCGAAAGAGGCTCTCCCCTCCTGTGCATTTATGCCACGGAGTTATTTAAACGGCTCAGTCATATTACCTGTATCCCGCCTTTCCTCTCAGGTGTACATATTAAGATCCTTAAGTCTGTCCTCATATGCTTTTTAATGAAGACCACTAACCATTTTAGTAGCAACCCTCTGTATTGACTCCAGCCTGTTTATATCCTTTTGAAGGTGCGGTCTCCAGAAATGAGGTCGCACCAAAGACTTATACAGAGGCACTATCACCTCCTTTCTTCTGCTGGCCATTCCTCTCCCTATGCACTCAAGCATCCTTCTAGCTTTTGCTGTCACCTTTTCTACCTGTTTAGCTACTTTAAGATCATCAGACACAATCACACCTAGGTCCTGCTCTTCTTTAGTAGACAAAGGAACTTCACCCCCTATACTATATCGCTCCCTTGGATTGCCGGCCTTATCAAGATTTCCGCAGGGGGACAACCGCAGGGGGCCGTCCACCCGGTCTCACAGCAGGCAGCAGTAATAAATGTTCCTAAATGTTCTTTGTTTGAAGAACAAAAGTCCACTTTGGAATTTGCGATTATCATGCGTCCCTACGGTACAATATGACCCTTTTGAGATACGGAAGGCACTGTTTTTATTGTTCAGGAAATTAAGAATCATTAAGTTTTTTTCATCAACTCCGAGTGGAATGGTTGATGGATCAGTAGTGGCTGGTCCGTCTAAGTGGATACCCAGTATAATGGCATTCCAGAGGCTTATTCTGTCTGATCTAGATAAAAATTAGAAAAATTCCAAGATCGGAAGATGAAATATTTAAATACTTCGGTGGGACAAAGACAAGCATTAAATGCATTACGATCCAACCCCGATATAATTATTCATAGAGCAGACAAAGGGGGTGCGCTATAGTGATCCAAGATGTTGATTACTATCATGGAGTGGTGATGTCTCATTTGGCGGATCAACGATATTACCAGATGTTAGATTTAGACCCAATAAATGATTTAGCACAAGAAATCAAAATGTTGACTGAACTTGCCTTTTTACAAGGTTGGCTTACTAAAAAGGAATATGCATTTTTAAATAAGAGATACCCATCTGTACCAGTGTTGTATATGGTACTAAAGATCCATAAATCATTGAGTGCACCATCTGGACATCCGATAGTTTCATGCCGGGACTCTGTTTTGGAACCTCTATCCAAATTCTGTGATCAACCAATGGAGACACCCTGCTGGATCGGGAGGGCAGGCAGACAGGCACCGCCTCTTACTTCACAGTACTGGAGGCCACCAAAGGAGGAGAAAGTTCTCCCAAAGTACAAGTTTGAGAAGTCCCTGGGTTAGGTGGTGGAGTCCTATCGATGGAACTAAGGGAGGCACCAGAGGAGGGTGATGAGAGATCTTGAAAGTCTGCCTTTGAATCCCATAAAGAAAAAACGTGCTGGTCCATAGGGCCAATAATCTGTTGGGGTAGAAACAGACATAACAGAGGAATGCTTCACATTCTTACTTTTCTGCTTCACATGTCCTCTGGGCATCTTTCAAAGCCAAGGACCCGACTGGCCCAGAAGGGCGCCAAAGGGGCGTACCCCTTTGGTCACACTCCCTTCGGGCATGCGCCCGTGGCCAAGGAAAGCCAGCCGGCATTTAAGTACTTGCAGGAAACATCCAATGACACAGGAAGATTGGTGCTTGCAGTGGAAGCCACTCCTATCGCTGGAAGGTACAGCTCAGCTGCCAAAGCCCCAGTATCTTCAACCGCTGCATCTCCTAGGCAGTTGGCTCTAACCAATAGGCTACTACTCCACTCTTAGTGGCTCAAAAGTAGCTTTCATCAGCTGGGTTAAGACCACCTTGAGATCCTGTGACAATATATGATTTCATGGGAGGCTTCAATAGAAGCAAGCCCTGCATGAAATGAACTAAACTGTACAGAGCTGGTTTGCCTTCAGCACATATCACCATGTGACCTAACAGAGCTGTTTTTCAAACATGATTAGGACATACATAGAAGGTATTTAGGCAATTTTTGTGTGAGACAGAAGAGAGAACATAGGATCTTTCCATCACATCAGACAGGCAAACTTTTTCCATTTCAAACTGTATGACCTTCTAGCGGAATCTCTCCTGGAAGCCAAAATGACTTTTGAGACTCCGTCCAAACAATTTAAGGAAGGTAAGGTTAACCATCCACCTTCAACATCCAAGCTGTGAAGATTAAAGAATTGATGTTGGAGTGTAACAGAGTTCTTGATTCTGTGTGATAAGTGCTGATGCACTTGAGGAACCACTCATGTGGCCGAAGAACCCGACTGAGGCAATCTGCTAAGCCGCTCTCGCTGGGCAAATACGTCAAGGCATGAGATCCATGCCTTGGAGCAGGGTAAACTTCCAGAGGCAAAAAGCCTTCCAACACCAGAGGTATGAGACCATACCCCCTTGCTTGATCACATAGAACATGGTGACCTGGTGGTCCATCTGGATCAGGACCACCTGATTTACCAGGTATGCCTGAAAGGCATGGAGAGCATTCACAATGGTCCAGAGCTCGAGAAAGTTGATATGATGGAGACTCTTGCTCTCAAACCACAGACCCTGGGTGTGGAGACCCTGGGTGTGGAGAGGTGCACCCCAGTGACCTTGAAGGCATCCGTCATGAGTAGCCTGCAGGGCGCAGCTGGTTGGAATGCAGGCATGAGCCACCACAACAGGGACTGTGCGAGTGGCACAATGACCACCACCTGTCTCGCAGGCAACCTGAGGCCTGCTGCCATTGTGGTTGTAAGGTCGAGACTGCTGCATGCAGAGGTGGGCCTGAGGGATGGCATGCACCATGGCCACCATATGTCCGAGGGCTCTCAGCAGCCCATGCGCTGTGGTGTGGCGCTGGCACTGCAACACGCCCACCACCTCAATAAGACGGTGCAGGTGTCTGCTGGAAGACAAGCTCTCACCCAAGTGGTATTGAAGAGGGCCCCAATGAACTCAAGTTGTTGTACTGGCTGGAGGGGAGACTTTGGATAGTTTATCACAAAGCAGAGGCCTTCAAGCACCTGAATGGTGAGCTCAGTGGACTGCTATATGCTGGTCGGTATGGGACCCTTTATAAGCCAGTCGTCCAGGTACAGGAAGACAAAGAACCCCAGGTCCAAAGGAAAGCAGCCACGACTGCCAGGCACTTCATTTAGATCTTGGGGGCTGCATCCAGCTGGAAGGGTAGTACCCGGTACTGATAGTGCTGATCGCACAGCATGAACCGAAGGTACTGTTTGTGCAGGTGGATCGGAATATGGGTGTACACATCCTTCAGATCCAAGGAGAAAAGCCAGTCGTCTTGTAGGAGGAATGTGAAAAGTGTCTCCAATGAGACCATTTTGAACTTTTCGCGCACTAAGAAACGGTTGAGGTTTCGCAGATACAGAATGGGGTGGAATCCACCGGTCTTTTTGGGGACCAAGAATTATCTGGAGTAAAAGCCCTGCCTGTTCTGGACCAGGGGAACAGATGGAGAGGTCAGCTAGCAGGGCCACGACCTCTGTCTGCCAGAGTCTCCTGTGCATGAGGTCCATGGCATACTCCCCAAGATTGTAAGGAGGCGGCAGCTGGGTGAAATGCAACCAATAGCTACTTTGGATGATTTGTAGCACCCAGGCATCTGAGGTGACAAGAGGCCACTGGTGGGCAAAGTGGACAAGCCGCCTCCCACCTGCGGGGGAACCTCAGCGGATGACATTTGGCTGACTATGCTCCTGAAGAGTCTTTCAAAAAATCCCACCCAGCTTTGGCTAGGGAGGGGGGGGCAGGTTGTGCCTTTGGTGTTTTCTCCCTCTGCTGTGAGTGGGGAACTTGGGCCTTAGGCTGCACCTGTAGCTGGGACAGAAAGCACCTCAACGGGTCCAGGAGGAAAGCTTTTTAGGTTGGTGCTTTCTAATGTGCGGGATCCGCAGTCTTTCTAGACAGCCTTTTGAGGGTCACCTGTTCCTTTTCCAGCTCTTCAACCTTTTCCTCCACAGGTTTGCCAAAGAGCTTTTCATCCCGACAGATGACATTGGCGATCTTGTCCTGGACTCAATGCTCCAGGTCAGAGGACTGCAACCAGGCCATTTGCTTCAAGGCAATCCCCATGGTCACCACCCTACCAGTGGATTCAAAGGTGTCATAAGCACCCCGGACCATAAACTTCGAGCAATCCTTGCTATGAGCTATGAAAATGTGAAAAGACTTGCATCGGTCCTCGAGGACAAGGGAAGCGAAATCCTCAATGTCCAGCATGATATCCTTCAGGAACATGGTCATGTAAGTTTGATAGGCTAGGATCCGGGCTATTAGCATGGAATCCTGGAAGCACCTCCTCTTGAAGGAGTCCAAGGTCTGTGTTTCCCACATGGGTGGCACAGAGGATGCGTTTTGGCCCTCTTTGCCCGCTTCAAGGCAAACTCAACCATAATGGAATTGTGGGGCAATTGAGGCTTCTTGAATCTCCGGGCCATCTGAACCTGGTACAGAGCAAAGTAGTGGTGGCTGACAGCCAGAAGCGTGAGTGGCACCTCCCACAGCCGCAGTAGCAGCTTCTACAGAACATGGTGGACAGGAACAGTCACTGCCTCATGAGGGACCGAGGGGTATTGGAGTTCCAGTTCCTCTACCCTTGGTTCCGATTCCAGAGAAAACAGGATGGGCCTTAGCCAGGTCCTAAACAAAATCCTGGAAGGACATGTCTTCTATGGGAGACTTCCGCCGATCAGGAGGGGGCGATGGGTTGGACAGGAGATCCTGGGCCCAAAGATCCAATACCATGATTCCACTTCACTTTCCAATTTCAATTCAGACTCCGAAAGGAAGTTGAAGTAATGCAGAGTCTCCTCCGAGCACAGACTGCAGCTCAGGAGAGGATGGACGTCGATGGTCCCCATTGCACCCGGCATACCAACAGCGATACCCTGGGGCCTCGAACTGACACATTGGAGAAGAAGATGGCCACTGATGTCAATACCAATCTCCCACCCGATGTCCCAGCTGCAGTGGACAGGGCAAGGGTCCCCAGGGAGGGCAGGGCAAGGGTCCCCAGGATCGCCTGGAAGGAGTGAGGTGATGACATGCTCTGTGCTGCGAAGCCTGTGTTCCACAGGGCTTCCACCACAGCTAGGTAAGCTTTTAAGGCTCGTAGGCATTCCTCCAGAACCACCATCTAGGACGATGTCAATGCCATGGTCACTGCCAGTGAAACCAGAATGGACTCTGCTGGGAAAGCTTTTTTGGTGGTCCCGGCCCTCGTCATCTGTTTAGCAGCAAGAGGGGCTGCGATGGCACTGCACACTTATTTTCTCCTTGTGCTCCCCTTTCGAAATGGACAGGGTCTCTGCTCGACTGTTCTGCTCTGACTGAGCCCTCTGCTCTTTTCCCTTGGCCACCTCAGGCATGGATGAGAAGGTCGGTGCTAATACTGAATCAGATGAGCCAAGAAGTACTCCTTCTGCTTTTCCCAATCCTTCAGCCCTAGACACATCATCTGCAAGCAGAGTTCGCAGGATGCTGGCTGGTGGTCAGGCCCAAGGCACTGCAAGCACCAATTCTGGCAATCAGTGGCAGAAATGGTCTTGTCACATTTGGTGCATTTTTTAAAGCCGCTAACTGCTTAGATTGCCGAAAGAGACCGCGACTCAGCAAAATCAAATTGAAAAATGGCCGTGGGCAGGACACACCCGAAGGGGAAAAGGACACTAGGAAAGCACAAAAAAAGCAAGAAACATTAAAGATGAGAATCCAGCAACAGGCGAGTGTAGGATGCCAAGATGAAAATTGTACAATTGCCCTATCTGCTGATGGCAGAATGGACTATTCAAAGAAGAAATTAGGCCTTACCTGCTAATTGTCTTTCCTTGAGTTCTCTCCGGGCCAGTCCAGGACCTTTGGGTGGTCAATCCGCTCCAGCAGCTGAGGACTGAAATACTGCAAGATTTCCTGACAGCTTACCCAGCTCCCCCTGGTGTCAGAGAGTCAGTCTTACGGTATCCAAGCAGTGAACTCAAATTAGTACTGAAACCAAAAACAACAAAACCTAACTACTGGACAACGATGTCCAGAGAGCAAAACAGCATCTTTACAAAAAGAAAAGGCCATTCTATTCTTGACCCTTCTTAAGCCTAGTCCCCCTGTTTGTCAAATGTCTGTTTTGGGTTTTTTTTCCAGGAGAATACCCCGGCGAACTGAAAAGCCAGGAACCCCCAGAATCCACTTCCAAATGCTCTCCACTATCCGCATCTGTGACTACGAACTTGATAAGATATCTTCCATTTAGTCACACACCGGCTGAAAACGCCAAGATACTGAAGCATCGCAGACCTCCAGGGCGGGCCCTGGACTGGCCCGGAGAGAACACAAGGAAAGACAATTAGCAGGTAAGGCCTAATTTCTTCTTCCTATTCGTCTCTCTGGGCCAGTCCAGGACCTTTGGGCAGTACCAAAGCAGTACCTAAATTCGGGAGGGTCCTGCGAGCCCCGCAACAATTGCCGAGGCACCTACTCTAGCATCATTTCTTGCCTGAACATCCAACCGATAATGCTTCGCAAACATATGCAGGGAAGACCACGTCGCCGCTCGACAGATATCAACCGGCAGCACCAACGCATACTCCGCCCAAGAGGCAGCCTGCCCTCTAGTAGAATGAGCTCCGAGTCCCACTGGAACCAGTTTGCCCTTTGCGGCCCGTATCGCATGCTTCACCCAGCAAGCGATAGAAGCTTTTGTAGCCATTTTACCTTTTGCAGATCCCCCAAAGAGGACAAACAACCTGTCAGATCGCCGAAAGGACTCCGTTTCCTTCAGATATCCACGCAATACTCGACCTAAATCTAGCCGCCTCAGCGACCGATCGAATCCACCACCTTCTTGATCCCTAAAGGTGGGAAGCGATACCACCTGATTCACGTGAAAAGTGGAAATGACCTTAGGCAGAAAGGACGGCACTGGCCACAACACTACCTTTTCGTCCGAAAACTGAAGGTACGGTTCTCTGCACGAAAGAGCTTGCAGATCTGAAATTCTCCTAGCCGAACACAACGCCATCAAAAAGGCTGTCTTCCAGGACAACTCTCGAAGGTGCCCCGACGATCCTGACACGAACGGAGGTTCCGTCAACGCCTGTAAAACCAAATTTAAATCCCAAGAAGGCACCACTGGCCTTACCGGAGGCCGAATGTTCTTCGCAGCACGGAAAAAACGTAGCACATCTGGATGCGAGGAAAGTGGCCTGCCTTGCACTCTCTCCCTCTGTAGCAGGCAAGCGCCGCCAACTGGACTCTCAACGTGCTAAGAGCCAGCCCCTTCTCCAGTCCGCCCTGAAGGAAACCTAAGATCTCTGGCAGTGGAGCCCTCCCGGGCGTAAGCTGACGATCAGTACACCATGCTTCAAAAATTCGCCATACCCTAATGTACGCCAACAAAGTAGACCGCCTCCTGGACTGCAACAAAGTGGCTATCACTGACTTCGATTAGCCCTTACGGCGCAAGCGGTCCCTTTCAAGAGCCAAGCCGTAAGCAAGAACCGATCCACCTGTGGCATGAGCACGGGTCCTTGCCTTAACAGATCGAACCGAACGGGCAGTCTCCAGGGAGGAGCCACTAGAAGTCTGATCAGATCGGCATACCACGGGTGTCTGGGCCAATCCGGAGCCACCAGAATCACCGGTCCCCCGTGGTTCGCAATTCTTTGTATGATCCTCCCCAAGAGAGGCCACGGAGGAAACACATAAAGGAGCTGATCCGAAGGCCAAGGCTGTACCAGGCCGTCTAGACCTTCCGACATATGCTCCCTGCGCCTGCTGAAAAAGTGCAGCGCTTTGGTATTGGCTTGAGTCGCCATGAGATTCATAACTGGCTGACCCCAGCGGAGCGAAATCTCTTGAAATATCGCCCAGTGCAATTCCCATTCTCCGGGGTCTAGGTGATGACGACTGAGATAATCGGCTTGAATGTTGTCCTTTTCTGCGACATGTGCCGCTGATATCACTAAGAGATGGATTTCCGCCCATCGAAACAACTGCTGACTTTCCTCCAACAACACTGCACTGCCGGTGCCGCCCTGCCTGTTTATGTAAGACACCGTGACTCGATTGTCGGAGAAAACTCGAACCGCCTTTCCTTCGATCAAATCGACAAAGCTTACTAGCGCTAAGCGAACCACTCTCAGCTCCAAGCGATTGATCGACCAAACTCTCTCTTCCTCCGTCCAGGCCCCTTGTGCTATCTGCGACAAACAATGAGCCCCCCAGCCGGATAGACTTGCATCTGTCGTGAGTAATACCCAATCCGGCAGATCCAGCGGGACTCCCGCCTGCAGGTGAGCTGGAATCAACCACCACTGTAGGCTGCAGCGCACTTCCTCTGGGCAAGGTAACCTCCGAAAAAGTGGATGATCTTGCGGAGACCAACGTGACAATAATGCCTGCTGAAGAGGCCACATATGTGCCCAGGGAACCAGATCCAAGGCCGCCGCCATCGATCCCAACACCTGTAGGTATCTCCAGGCCATTGGAGACCTTACGTGCAGGAACGCCGACACCTGAACCAAAATCATGTTCACTCTTTGTCGGAAGAAACACTGAACCTACTTCCGTGTCGAAGAAGGCACCCAGATAGGTTAACTGCATGGAGGGCGCTAAATGACTCTCTGCACGGTTGATAACCCAGCCTAACTGCTCGAGGAACTCCACCACACGAGCGGTGGCCGCAACTGACTCCGCTTGAGACGCCGCCCGAATTATCCAGTTGTCTAGGTAAGGATGGACCTGAATCCCTTCCTTTCGGAGCGCCGCCGCTGCCACCACCATCACTTTGGTAAAGGTTCGGGGCGCTGTGGCCAGACCAAAAGGTAAGGCTCGGAATTGAAAATGACCCATGGGAACTGCAAAACGCAGGAACTTTTGATGCTCGGGTCTGATTGGAATGTGCAAATATGCCTCCGTCAGATCTATGGAGGACAGAACCTCGCCCTGTTTTACCGACCGGATCACGGACCGTAAGGTTTCCATACGGAAATGAGGCACTCGCAAACACCGATTCACGTGTTTGAGATCTAGAATAGGCCGAAAAGAACCTTCCTTCTTGGGGACTACAAAATAAATCGAGTATCGACCTAAGCCGTACTGGTCTGCAGGCACCGGCACTACTGCCTGAAGATGTAGCAAACGCAACAGAGTGTCGTTGACCGCATCTCTCTTTGCCTGTGTACCGCACGGAGACAGGACAAAGGCGTCCGGCAAGCGCTGCGCGAACTCCAGCGCATAGCCCTCCCTGATAATTTCCAGGACCCACTGGTCCGTAGTTACGTTGGCCCAGGCGGAGAGAAAACGTTGCAAGCGACCACCTACAGGAATCTCCACCTGGACCAGCCGCACTTCATTGCGGCTTCTTAGCTGAGCTCTGTTGGGCATTAAAGTAGCCCCTATTGAAACCTCTGGCTCCACGAAAGGACTGACCTCTGGCCACAAAACGGCCCCGCTGATAAGGCGAGAAGCAAGATCCTCGGAACCGGCAAAAGTCTCTACTGTGACCTCTCTGCAAGGAAGCCATCTTAGCCGCTCTTGGCCGGTCCTCGGGAAGACGACCACCTTTAGAGTCTCCCAAATCCTTAACTATCTTCTCTAAGGCTTCTCCGAACAACTACTTGCCCCTGTAGGGAAGCTTAGTGAGACGCGCCTTAGAAGACGCATCGGCCGCCCAATTTCTTAGCCAGAGGAAACGTCTAGCCGCAATCACCGATGCCATAGACTTCGCAGAAATACGCACTAAATCATAAAAGGCATCCGCTAGATAAGCCGCCGCTGACTCTAGCTTAGCTCAGTCTGCCGAAGAATCTTCCACCTTATCCAGAGTCTGCTCCCCCTGAAGCCATCGGATAGATGCCCGAGACACATAGGCTCCACAGATGGACGCCTGCAGAGCTAGGGCACTGGAGTCAAAGGCTTGCTTCAGAAGCACCTACAACCTACGATCTTGCAAATCTTTAAGCGCTGCACCTCCTTCCACAGGAATAGTGGTCTTCTTAGTGACCGCTGACACTAGCGCATCCACTTTAGGCATATGCAACAAGTCTTTATCATCCTGAGGAACGGGATAGAGCCGAGCTATCGTGCGACTGCCTCTCAGTGACGCCTCTGAGCATTCCCATTCCGACTATCATTTGCTTTATAACCCTATGAATCAGAAAACATTTGTGTTCTGATCTAAAACCCTGTAACAAGGGATCTTCAAGGGGCTCCTGCTGCACTGCTAGCTGCACCATATTTAAAGCAGCAAGAGATTGAGTAATCAAAGCTCCTAGCTCTTCCTTACGAAAGACCCTAAAAACATTGGGGTCCTTGCCCGGGGCCAACTCTCCTTCTTCCAACTCTCCTGGCCAGGCATCCAAACCTGTCTCTGAGAGGATCTCCCCTTCTTCAGCAATTGGGGAAAAGGAACTATGTGCCACTGCATCTAATCCTGTTTCCAAACCCTTCTCCACCGAAGAGCTGCCCTCCCCAGGGTCTGCCAGAGTAGGATCCAAGTTCTGACCCCCCAACAGGCTGTCTGAGGCTGCACTGTGTGCCAATTGAGATATCTTTAAAACATAAGCATTATGCAGCGTTAAAATGAACTCCGGGGAGAAAAAGGAGCCCAAAGACTCGTGCAATGAGGGCAAAGGCAGCTGCTTTTGCTCCTCTGACGAAGGAGCTTTGCGGGACTTAGATCTCTTCTTTTGTGATTTCCCCTGCAGCGCGGGAGACACGGCCGGCTCATTCAAAATGGCCGCCGTTCCCGCTCTTTCTAAGGAGCTGGGAGACTGAGCTGAAAACTCCCCTGCCGCCTTGTCTTCCATTAATTGAGAGGAGTGAAGGGAACTAAGAACCCCGAATCCAGACAAACAAAAATTTTGCCACTCCAAGCCTCGGACAAAAAACGGAGCCGCGGAAACGGGAAGTGCGGGCTGCCCCGCTCAAGAAGACTGACCGCTGAAACAACTAAGGAGAAGCGCCGACCTATAAACCGCGGCGGCGAAAACTCACTATGCGACTCGTGCTCCCCGCTTACCTGCAGAAACCGACAGCAGCTAACCCCTCCGCCCGCGCTTTGCCGCTCCTAGCGGTAAGCCGGTGATGCATTGAAATGGAAGGTAAGGAAGAGGACACTGGGGCTCCCAGGTCTGATTCCACTGCTCTGGACACAAATGCTCCTGTGAGGCAGGCTCTGCCCTTACAAGCCAAAAGAAGTAAGCGGCTGGAGAACCGGAGCTCCACAGAACTCTAAGAGCTGCTTATTAAATTACCAGTATTATGCCCTTTTTTTTTGTTTTGTTTTTTTTTTGACTGCCCTGCTAGGACAGAAAAATGCAGCCAGAGATAAAGTCTTTCCTACTTTTTAACCGATTCATAGGATAGCCGTTTTCTCCATTCTGTTTTGTAATATATATATATTTTAATCTATTCCAAAATAACTAAGGAGTTACTATTCGTCTCTCTGGGGAGCTGGGATCCGACGTCCTGTTCAGCTGCTGAGGACTGAAAGACTGACTCTCTGACACCAGGGGGAGCTGGGTAAGTTGTCAGGAAATCTTGCAGTATTTCAGTCCTCAGCTGCTGGAGCGGATTGACCACCCAAAGGTCCTGGACTGGCCTGGAGAGACGAATAGGAAACATGGATTCATGACGGGTTGAATAGTGCAGATAAGTAAATAAGAGTATTAACTGCTTCAGTATTTCGTAATGGACTATGGACCAAATAAAAAGGACCAAAGATTAAAATGGTGAAATTTTACTTACCATTAATTTCCTTTCCTGGAATCCTGCTAGACCAGTCCAGACTATCGGGTTGAGTTCCCCAGCCAGCAGTAGATGGAGACATAGAACCAATCAAAGCCTTGGCTATGGCTACGCCCCTCTCTGGCTGCAACCCACTACCCCCCCCCCCCCCAGGGGTCAGCTTCAATTTACCACTGTCAAAGCAAAAAATCCTTACCTGAAACAGCAAAAAGCAAGAATTCTTCTTAACCAATTACCAAGATGCCCCTAATCTTTATCTGCCTTTTGGAGCATGGCTATCTGGAGCGACATACCGGAACTGTGCCTAGCGCAACTATGTACAAACAAGAGGCCAAGCCCACTGAGGAACAAGTTGAAATCTTATCAGCTTAGAGAAGTGGGCGTTGGCCCTGCAGAACAGATTTATGGGCAGGCTCTGGACTGGTCTAGCAGGATTCCAGGAAAGGAAATTAATGGTAAGTAAAATTTCACCTTCCAGTTCAACCTGCTAGACCAGTCCAGACTATCAGGCAGTACCTGAGCTACTCCCACTCAGGACAGGACCCAGCAGCAGCCAACACGGCAGCCCCAAAGCCCGCTGCCTCTCTGGCTTGGAGGTCCAAGCGATAGTGCTCAACAAATGTAGAGTAAGACGACCACGTTGCAGCCCGGCAAATATCTAGTGGTGTGACCTACGACCGCTCTGCACAGGATATCGCCTGGCCCCTCGTAGAATGAGCTCATAACCCCTGCGGGACAGGCTTACCATGCAACAAGTAGGCCGATTCGATTGCCCGCTTGATCCACCAGGCAATGGTGGACTTTGATGCGGCCATGTCCTTTCGCGCCCTGGCGATCAAGACAAAAAACCTGTCCAAAAGACAGAAGGAATTGGTAACCTTAAGATAATACCACAGGGTATGCCGCACATCTAAGAAATGACGGTTGGCATTGCGGCCCGCATACTGCTCCCTCGAAAAAGATGGGAGACACACCATCTGATTCACATGGAAGGTGGAGACAACCTTGGGTAGGAAGGCTGGAACAGTCCTCAGGGAGACACCCTCCAAGAAAGACAAGAACGGGTCCCGGTAGGACAAAGCTTGAAGTTCAGACAAGCGTCAAGCTGAAGTGATTGCCACCAGAAAGACTGTTTTGAGAGTCACGTCCAGAAGAGTGGCAGAGCGCAGGGGTTCAAAGGGCACCCTCCCTAGTGCATGAAGAACAGACAAATCCCCAAGACGCTGTAGCAGCTGATAAGCATGCAATAAATAATACCAGGAGTCTGTTCAAAGATTCAAGCCAATTTATTGTGCACATGGCTTAGTTAGTCAAAGTTTCAAAAGGAACTGAGCAACATTCTTACAGAGACATACTCATTTGTACCTTTTCTTCAGCTTGATACATGCAGACTTTCTATTGGTTCCAACGCCCCCTGCATCTCTCCAATCGGGGACCCTCTCTGGATCACTCTGTTCCCCCTTCTCAGGCTATTCTAACAAAGGCTCAGTTTCTAGACAAACACATCCCTACTACAAGGTCATCTCTAGGCTCAGAGAATGTGAGAATGCAAAACACTGGAACATATCTATCATTAGCATAAAATAATGGAATAAGGATTAACACAAACTTATCAAAAGCAGTTTAGAGCGGTTTAAGGCAGATCCTCAGACCTTCACTGACTCTGATCTTGCTCAGCACTACTATTTCTAAGTGGGGGTGGGGACTCAGACCTAGCTTGCAGGCCTCTCATACATGTACAGGCTATTATATAGGCCATGGCCTACCACAACGCCACTAGCGGGTGACGAGGAGGCCGGAGAAAACAGATCCCCTGAAGGAACTGGGTCACATCAGCATGCAATGCTATGGAGCGCCCCTCGAGCAGCCCGCGGAAGCATGTTAAAGCCGCCACCTGCACTTTAGCGTATTGAGAGCGAGCCCACTCTCAAACCCCTTCTGCAAAAAGGCCAGAATGTGAGGTATATGCGCTCGCCATGGGGAAAGGGAACACTGCTTACACCAACGCGTGAAACAGCACCAGACCCAGGCATACGCCGCAAACGAGGATACTCTTTGAGCCTTGAGCAAGGTGGCTACTATGGATTTGTGATAACCCCTATGCACTAATCTACGCCGCTTAAGCGCCAGGCCATAAGCAAGTAGGGAGCGGGGTCGTCTAGAAGGACTGGTCCCTGCCGTAGGAGCCCCCTGTGGGAGCCTAGCACCAGTGACGGAGCCCTGGTGAGCTGCATTAGATTGGCATACCACAGACAACGGGGCCAGTCCCAGGCAACCAGGATCACCTTTCCTCGATATGTCGCTATCCACCACAGCACTCGGGCGATCACTGCCCACGGGGGGAAAAACGTTCAGAAGGCAGGCGGAAGGCCACACCTGCACCAGAGCATCAAGACTGCTTGACCCAGAGTCCTTCCTCCTGCTGATGAAAAAAGGCGCTTTGGTGTTGGATGAGGTCGCCATTAGATCCAGAAACGGAGACCCCACTTCCGCACAATGTGGCTGAAGGCCGTCACTAGCTCCCACTTGCCAGGGTAGAGGGCATTCCAACTGAGGAAATCTGCTTGAACATTGTCCACCCCCGCAATGTGCTGCACCGACAGAGCTTGTAAGTGACACTCTGCCCAAGGGAAGAGAAGACTCATCTCCCAGGCCACTCCCGGACACTTGGTGCCACCCTGCCTGTTGAGATTGCATTGTTGCATTGTCGGAGAACACCCGGACAGGTTGCGTTGTTGCATTGTCGGAGAACACCCGGACAGGTCGGGAGCGCAGGAGTGGGAGGAAATGCCATAGCACTAGACGCACCGCTCGGGCCTCTAGATGGTTGATGGGCCAGCTGGCCTCCGTCGTGGACCAGGCACCCTACACCGAGCGGCTCTGACAGTACGTCCCTCAGCCGCTGAGACTCACATCCGTCATTACTACAACCCAATGCAGAATATCCAAGGGTACCCCTTTCATCAGATTGGTGTGAACCAGCCACCACTGAAGGGAATAGTGGACCGAGAGTGGGAGAGGAAAAGGCACATTGTAATCCTGCTCCACTGGCGATCAGCAGCCTAAAAGGGCCCACTGTAGCGGCCTCATGTGTGCTCGTGCCCACGGAACAACGTCCAAGGTGGCCGCCATGGAACCAAGAATTTGTAGATACTCTCATGCCGTTGGTGACCTGCGCTGAGCGAAGGCCTGTATCTGCCTGCCTAATTTTCCTGCCCTTTCCGCCGTCAGAAATATACGGCCTAGGCGCATGTTGAAATGGGGCTCCTAGGTAGTCCAGTGACTGCAAGGGCCAAAACGCACTCTTCTCCCGATTGACAACCCATCCCAGTCATTCCAACAAGGTCACTACTTGTTGTACCACAGAGAGCCCCATTGAGGGAATCTGCCCGGATCAACCAATCATCCAGGTAGGGGATGAACACAAATTCCCTTTTTTCACAGCGCTGCTGCTACCACCACCATGATCTTGGAAAACGTGCAGGGAGACTTTGCCAGCCCAAAGGTTAGAGCACAGAACAGATAGTGTTGACCCAGGATGGCAAACCGCAGAAATCTTTGATGATCGGGGCAATCGGAATGTGGAGATACGCTTCCCTTAGATCCAGGGAAGCGAGAAACTCCTCGAGCCTGATCGCCTGAATGACAGACTTAAAAGTCTCCATGCGGAACCGGGGCAAGTGAAGGCATCTATTGACCCCCTTGAGATCCAGAATTGGTCAGAAGGTGCCATCCCTTACTGGCACGACAAAACAGATGGAGTACCGACCCTGGGACCTCTCGGACACTGGCACAGGACGGATTGCCCTAAGTAGCAGTAAGAGCTGCACCATTTCGTGCACTGTGAGCTGTCTTGCTGTGGAACCGCAGGGGGAGACCAGGAAGGCGTCCCATATGGGCCTGGCAAGATCGAGAGCATACCCCTGATTTATGACCCCCAGTACCCAACTGTCCTATGTAATCTCAGCCCATTTGAGGGAGAAAAGGCTCAATCACCCCCCTATCAGTGGCCCTGCGCAACAGGCGGGAACTCCATCAGCGGGAAGAGCGCCCCCCCTTTAGGGACCTTAGTGGAAGAGAAGAAACTGTCCCGCGAATGACAAAATCCACAAAAGGGCTGAGAATGTCCCTTGCAACCCCGACGGTAGGTGGTGTCAAAGGACTTCCCCGGCCTATATCTCTGCGAGTCCCAAAAATGAGCTCGCCGTGAGGGCGTCGCTGAGAAGGCCCCAGATGATCTGTGGCCAGAGTGGCGAGATCTATCCTCAGGCAAACACTGAGGTTTGACCTCCCCCAAGTCCTTTACCAGTTTTTCCAGATCCTCACCTAAAAGGAGATGCCCCTTAAATGGGAGTTTAGCCAGACTAGACTTGGATGCCGGATCCTCATTCCAATGGCGGAGCCAGAGCCAATGACGTGCCAGAGCTATGAAACGAGCGGAAAGCCAGAGGAGATCGTAAAGGGCATCTGCCAGAAAGGCAGCGACCAACTCCAGGCGAGCGAGGATGGGGTCATCCAGCAGAAGCTGAAGCCACCGCAATAATGAGCAAGTCGCTAAGCCCCCGCAAGAAGAGGCCTGTAAGGCACGGGACGAGGAGGTGAAGGCAGTCTTCAGCAGACTCTCCACCTTGCGGTCTAGATGATCCTTTAGAGCTGTGCCCCCTTCCACTGGAATAGTTGTGTGCTTGGTGACAGCAATCACCAATACGTCCACCTTAGGAAAATGAAGCCATCTGTCGATGTCCGCTGGGGTCCAGGCGTAAATACGACCTAATTGCCATGAAGAGCGCAGTGAGGCTTCTGGAGCATCCCACTCAATGGAGACCATTTGCTGAATCTCCGACAGGAAGGGAAAAACCCTGGAAGGCTTTTGGATGCCCACAATAATGGGAACTGGCTGTGAGCCCTCCGCAGCTGCTGCAGTCGTCGTAGAATCCACGTGATAAAGAGATTCCATAATCTGTGTGGTCAAAGCGGGAAGCTCATCCCTACCAAATAGCCGCAGATCCTGCCCGTAATCCCGGTTGCCCTCCAAGGGGGAGAGTTCTCCCTCCTCTCGCTACCAACGCTCAGAGTACCTAAGAGAACTTCTCTGGCATCGGACAGGGCCCCCCCTCCTCCAGAGAAGGGCGCCGACCGTGGGGTCACTGCTCGCTCATGGACCGCTTTCTGGGCACGGATCCCTGCTCCGTTACCGGGAAGGGAGACTTTTCTGAGGAAATAAGAGTCCCGGACTGCCAGAATTCACAAGCTTGGGTGAAAAACTGCATAAACTGACCATTGGCCTCAGGCTGCCTCAAGAAGCAGCCTTCTTGCGCCCCCGAAGGACCCTCTACAGATAAAATTAGAGGCATCGCTTCAGGCCCCTTGCTATCTGCAGGTTGTTTTGCGCTAAGAGAGAGCCTGAGCTCCCCTACACCCTGAGCATTCTGAACCGCCATTAAGGAGGAGGCTGTCCACTGATCAGCCGCGCAAGCTGCACACATTCGGTCCTTAAGATTGCGCTACATACGGCCGCAGCCGAGGCAGTGCGTGAGGGCAGAGGACATGAAGTCCCCCAAGAAAGCAGCATGCGCGGAGCGGAGCCAAGCCGACTTAAAGATGGTGCCGGCCACGCTGTCAGCAAAACAGCAGGAAATGCAGCCGCGTTTACAAATAGGCTTCCTCCTGTCTTTTAGTTTCGCAGCCACAGCCATGATCGTGCCAGTAAGGGTATCAACAAGGTTGGGGGGGGGAGGGCTGAGAAAGCTGTCTGCAAGGCGATGCCACAGTGACGGGGAGAGCAAGTCCTTATGCTTTTAAAAGGCGGTAACCCCCACACGGCTCACATAGGCCTCCCTGCCCGACCCCAGCATCAGCGGGAGAAGGGAAGGGGAACAGAAACACAGACTTCCAACCTGTGCCGTAACGGAGCCATATATCGGGAGCCCAATCAGAGAACACTCAGTGCAGGAAATGAACTGTCAGACGGCCACTTGCTCAGTGCGGTTAACTGTGAAAGCACCGCACTCCCCAGCCAGGCCCCGAAGGCACAGATTTATTTTTTTTAAACTAATAAGGCCGTTGAGGCAGGAAGATGTGCTTTGCAGGGCATACCGTTGCAGAAAACAACGAAGCTGCTCCTCCCGTCTACTGAGATACTCAACTGATCCTCGGGAGCAGGAGTGAACCCACAGGATACCAGGAACACCACTTCGAGTGGATCCTGGAGATAACCAGCTGGAAGGACCAAACAAGCCTGCACTGAAAGAACCCCCTCCAAGGGTCTGTCAGGAGAGAAATTTAGCATCCATCAACTGCTGGAGACAGAGAAAAACTGGAGCCGACCCCCAGGGGGTGGTAGTGGGTTGCAGTCAGAGAGGGGCATAGCCAAGGCTTTGAATGGTTCTCTGTCTCCATCAGCTGCTGGCTAGGGAACTCAACCCGATAGTCTGGACTGGTCTAGCAGGATGAGCTGGAAAGCACAGTTACTTACCTGTAACAGGTGATCTCCGGAACAGCAGGAATTAGTCTTCACACGTGGGAGACGTCACCGACGGAGCCAGCACGGGAATGCTCCCCAGCATCCAATCAGAAAGCCTTTGGGAGCATACCCCGCGCCTGCGCGGTGGCTTCCCGCCCTTCCTACTGCCTCTCCCCAGTTGAGTTTCATAGCTGAGCCAGAAGGAGAGGAGAGGAAGGAATAGAGAAAAAAGAGATACAACTCCTAGGGGAGGTGGGCGGGTTGTGAAGACTAATTCCTGCTGTTCCGGAGATCTCCTGTTACAGGTAAGTAACTGTGCTATCTCCAGGAACAAGCAGGAATGAGTCTTCACACGTGGGGACTCCCTAGCTAAGGATGCCCGGGGAGATCCCATAAGCGCAGCCCAGGACGGGATGGCATTTGCCCAGCCTGAATCCCCAGCATCCCCTGAGGGATGGAGGGCAGGAGTTGAATAGAGGAACAGCGAATCTAAAGACTACAGAGGGAAGTCTTTAGAGTGCAGAACAGGTATCATTAAGATACAGCAAAAAAAAAAAAACCCAGGCTACAGGAAGAGTAGTCAGAGGGATGCATAAATAGTATCAGTAAGCATTTTATTTTATTTATTTATTTTATTTACATTCTCTTATATACCGCGCTATTCTGCATCAGTGCGGTTTACATCGAACAAACTGAAATTACATTGAACAGGGCATTATAACTTGGAGATAACTATTTTACAGGGAACATGGGCTATGGAGGGTTAAGTGGCTTGCCCAAGACCACAAGGAGCACCTGTGGGACTAGAAACCCCAGTCCTTCCGGCCCAAGGTTGCTGTCCTCTAGTGGGATTTGAACCCCTGACCTTCAGGCCTGAAGTACCTTGCCCCAACCACTAGGCCACTCCTCCACTCCGTCTCGGCGCCGGTGGTGATGTCATCCGATGGCGCCGAGACGGAAGTACTCTCCATAGCTCAGAAGGGCTTTCGCCCTTCTGAGCATGGGCCAACTGGCCCCACCCCTCTGCCCGCCCCTAGCTAACCAGTATGTCCCTAGCTGAGCCTCTTGCCGCTAGGAGGCGGGCACCAGGACGGAGGCCGAACCCTTTCCAGGGGAGGTGGGCGGGATGTGTGGCTGACTTATCCTGCTGTCCCCGGAGAACTCCAGTTACAGGTAAGTAACTCCGTTTTCTCCTAGGACAAGCAGGATGAGTCAGCCACAAGTGGTGCCTCCCAAGCTGTCAGAGCTGCGGTAGAAAGGGGGGAGGCCGAGGCACTTGTTCGGGTTAGACTATGGGCTAGGCTGGCAGGCCGCCTGTGGTGCAGCGGCACAAGGCACACTTGTGAGGTAAACAGACACACTTGCCGGGGGTGCAGTACAAGTCACACTAGTGAGGAAACCGAGATACCCTTGTGAGATGACCAAGACATAGGCCCGTAGGGCAGTCCGGAGAAGACCAGCCACAATAACGCTGGTCACGAGAATGGAGTAACGGTGCAAGTGGTGCGAGAATGCCCCACTAAGAGGGGCGCCTCCAATATTAATTATTTAGAATTGTCGAGAACCATAGCGCAGCAGGGCATCGGGACCCGGAGGTTGCTGCTGGAGGCCTGTGTATGGGGAGACATGACCTGAATTGGCCAGTGTTGTATGTGACCTGCGTTGGTCACGTTGGGACGGAAAGCTGTGCACCGCCCTGTTCCGGGCTTGGCAGTCCAGTGATACCCTGAATTCAGGGTGTGTGCCCTCATTTCCTGCATGCTTGCGCATCTCTGCTGGCATCTGCACTGAGGTAGACGCAAGTGGTGCATTACTGCAGAAGAGCTGGGAAGGAGCACCTGGGTGAAAACCAGGGAACTCTTGACCTGTAGTCACATGCTCTTCCCTTAAGCTGTGCTCCAACAAGATGAGGCTTCTACTGTGCAGGATGTTCAGTTAGTAGGGGTACAGGGCCTTGATGCAATCAAAATAAGATATGTGGTTCCCCGACCCTCGCTTGTCGGGGTAGGAGGCCGGTCGAAGGGAATAGGGACATGATGCCGGAACCACAGCTAGGGCTCGAGCCCGTAACTTTCCGACCATGAACGCACTGGCCATGGTGTGCACTGCACTACTCTGTTGCCAGTGCCGGTAACAAGAATAGTGGATGGACATGCTGCCCGTGGAGGTAGGAAGCCGATGATGAGATGGAGCAATACCATCGTAGCGGTTATGAAAAATGCCTAGTAAGGGTAATGCCTCTGACAACCTACTGATCTTCTGGGGAATCGAACTCATGACCCCTGGTTCAGTAGTTCGTGTATTAACCATTGCGCTACCCCTCACTTGCTGCTATTGATGGGCCGCCTAAGGGGGAACTGAAGACTATTTCAGATAGATATCCAGAGGGTCGTAAGAGTCAACAGCAACAGGGCTGCGCTCAACACGACGACCACTTGATCTCAGCAGCTACTAACAGCTGACCTGGTTCGTGCAGCGGTAGGTTGAGGGCGGTGTTAGCCTGAGCGAGGGCGCTCAGGGCGGTGTTCTCAGCAGCTTGCATGAGCTTGAGTGGCGCACACCGTGGTTGACTGAGGGGAATGTAGAGCAGATAGAGGCTGGCTAGCCAGTGCTATTAGGTCCCTTTGAGCAGTGTTCAATGCGATCTACATTGGAGGCGACGGAGTGGTTCAGGGGAGGGGACCATTCGGTGCCAAGACATCCAGGTTAGGTTGGTGCAACCAGACAGGAGAAGACGTCCGGTCGAGGTACAGAGCAAAGGAGAGCAAAGCAGCTCTCGCAGTATTAATCAGAGGAACCAGAGAGCGAGAGAGTATGATGACACAGGTGCTTAATCCAAAAACGTTTATTGAATTCCCCGACGCGTTTCGGCTTACGCCTTCCTCAAGGGGATAAATAATGCACACCAGTGCTATGGATAAGGTGGTCTTGTACTGGTTATTTGTTCTGACCACTATGAAGACTGCATGACCCAATTGACGGGTTGTATTGCAAGAAGAATCTAAATCACTCAAAGAGGAGTAAATAAGCAGCGAGGACTGTCACACACTGTATTCCTCTAAAACGAGCCAAGGGGTGGCTCCTTAGTGCGAGTGCTGGTGATAGGGCGAGTTGTAGGATTTTCCGAACCCTAAGGAGCGTCAGCGAGATTAACTTCTGATCCTTATATGAGCCCTGACCCTAGATCTTCACGGTAGCGTGAAGAGGCTAGATCACCGTAAGGGGCACAAGCGGCTTGCGCTTGAGCGTTATTGAACCCTGAATGATTATACCTCAGGGGTTGGTTCAAGGCACCGGCCAAGTGAAGGTGTGCCCAGATTGACACTGGTCTAGGCAACGCAGGACGACAGGGGCTTCTGTGCCCACCTCTGACAGGTGTCGATCCAGGATCTCGGCACTAGGGAGACAGGGACGAGGGCATACGTGCCAAGTGTTCAGGGGGGGGAATAGAAGACGCCAATATCAGTGAGAAAACTGCTGTCTGGGTGGTGTTATTCCACCCTCAGTCGGGTCCTCAGAGGGGGCAGGTGAGTGAGGCTACTATGTGACCTCACTATGACCTTGAATATTCTTACATACTGTGCCAGTAGGCATTGGGGCAATATCGCCTATGACAGGTAATGCCTCAGCCAGCCATCTTCATTAGGCACAGTTGGGGATTGAACCCATGACTCCTGCATCATTGGTCAGTGTCTTAACCATTGTGCTACACTGCTGCTGGTTTATGTTGAACAACTGAAAATTCATTGAGCAGGGCATTACAACTTGGCAGATAACGCTTGTACCGGGGATGTGGGCTAAGGCGGGTAAAGTAGCTTGCCCAAGATCACAAGGAGCGACTGTGGGATCAGAGCCCCAGCCCTTCCGGCCCAAGGTTGCTGTCCTGGGCAGGACTTGAACCCTCAGGTTGGATACATTGCCCAACTACCTGGCCGTCCCTACACTCCATGTTGGGTGGCCTAGAGTTATATATATATACATGATTGAGCCATACGGTATTGGAGTCGGTGCAGTGGATAGAAAGCGGGACTGAGGCCTTTCTTTCCACTTCTCCCATAGACTTGCCCAGACGCTGGGAGTGGAATGTAATGGGGACGGTGTCTCTTAATTCCCGTGCACTGTCTCAGCGGTCTTGGTCACACCGGTTGAGGTTCCAGGATATAGGGTAGGGCCCTCTGCCCCACCGCCGCCCTTGCAGGCATTGCCGCGGGATAACGGGGTCTGAGCGGCGCTGGAACCCTAGGCTGATACTCCAACCCTGATAGGCCTGCAGATGCAGTAGAACAGTTTGAACTCTGACCGTACCACAGTGGCAGGTAATTACCAGTAACCATTGGCAGACTGAATAAGGGGGTTGCGACAATGAAAAATGAGTGTGTACTGCCATTCACCGCAACCTGGGAAGGGGGTGAACTGCTGTACCCAGCAAACATCCCTCCAGTGTTACCGGACCTCAGGTCAACTGTAAGATCAGCAGCTTATTGGTGGGGTCATCAGCCCTGTAGGACTCCATTCCCCTGATTAGTCCTGGAGCCTGGTGGCCGGGAGCCTGTCGGAATTGTTGGTGGCAGAGGGAACGTCGTTGGTGCTAGCCCCAGTTGGGCTTTGAACCTGTGACCCTCTGTTCTTGCACACTCTGTCAGTGTGCACTGTACCACCGTGTTGACAGTGCTATAGAGTCTTGGCTGGTCGGTGGTTCTGGGCGGGGGGTTGTCACTCTTTGCCCCGGTGAGCCCTTATAGTGCGTAGCACCAAGTTGTCACGATCTTGTCTCTCTCTGAAGCGCCAAGATTCCAGGGTCCACAATGCTGGCTTGTAGAGTTTGACTGCAGCTGTAAGGTGCAGCTGATGTTACAGTCAAGCAGGACTGTGACTTGCCAACACTACAAGAGTACAGGAGGGAACAACCCTGGTCTCTTGGTTTCCCCGCCAGTGCTTTAGCCATCAGGTTATGCAGCCACTCCACTGGAGAGTGGGCTCTGCTGCTGTCTAAGGCAAGGGGAATAGTATCAGCCCATTGCAGGCAGCCGATCAGCCCCACCATCAGAGAAGTCTAAGAAGGCTTGCCCTGGGCGTGGAAGACGGGGTGGTATCGCCCCCGATGGAGCCAGTCAACGGCGTTGGGGAACCGATGGCGGGTCTTTCAGCGACGAAGTAGAAGGGGCGGAGTCAGAGCGGGCCAAAGGCGCCGAGGAGTCAAAAGAAGCCTTGCGCTGAAGAAAGCATATCTGCGCCAATGAAGGCATCTCCGCGCCGGAGAGAGGTATCTCTGCGCAGAAGACAACATCTCTGCGTCGAGCAAGGCGTGACTCCGCCGAAGCAAGGGATCTCTGCGCCGAGAAGCATGTCGGAAGAAGACATCTCTGCGTAGAGCAAGGCGTGTCTCCCCCGAAGCAAGGGATATCTGCGCCGAGAAGGCATCTCCGAGTCGGAGTGAAGCGCCACCGCAGCCATTGCGCGATAGGACGAGGAGGGTTCCGTGCCATAAGGTGAAGCCGTCCAACGTGAGGGCGCCAGGCCACGGCGCTGAGCAGCGCTGAGTGGGCCGGCCCGAGGAGACGCCTGCCAAGGAGCTGCAGTTGATACGGCGAGATCCGAGCTTGTGCGACCAATCTTTAAAAGGGGCGTGGTGTTGAGCAGTACCCAGTCACGGAAGATGGCCGCCTCCATGGTTAGCCACGTGTGGGGAAGACAACGGCTGCCGCGAAGGTATTCCCAGCCGGAGGATCCTCAAGTCTATAGACGCGTAGGACATCAGGCTCGCTGCTGGGGTTGGAGGCCCTTAGGCACAACCTGAGCGGCTTAAGCCTGCGGCTGGGGTGGAGGCCCTTAGGCACACCCTGAGCGGCGGCAGCTGGCAGGATAACGGAGGTCCTCTGAAGGTCCGGGGAGCATCTGTTGCGTCCTGGTAAGGAGTTTAAGCGCGGCCCTAGCAAATTGAAGAAGCTTAGAGAGAATATTAATGCAAGTTAACTTCGACATACATAATGGTGAGGGTGAGAAACGCAAGTCGAGACTGATTAATAGTAGGGACCTTGTAGGCTGCTAGGTCTGGAGCTTAGACAGACTATACATGCTGGTAGAGAAGAACGAGTTGAAACAGGGCAACGGTAAGAGCTTTTCCAAGATGTTGAGTTAGGAGCACATGGCCCGCAGGAATCTGAGCTCCGCCGGGAGCTCTGAAAAGCTTTGGAACATTAACTTAGCAATCCGAGACAAGCCTGGAAGAAGAATGAATGCAGAGACAGCAATACATAGGAGGAGCGGGCTTAACTGAGCCTACAGTAAGAATATTGCTTCAGAGCTGGTCTGGAGCACATGGCCAGCAGGAATCAAAGTTCCACAGGGCCAGATCCGAAAGGAAGCTTAGGAAACATTGAGTCAAGAAAACTGTAACATGCATACGGTTATATACATACGATTAGAAGTCCTTAAGTTAAAACTTGGTAGAGAGTAGAAAAGTCCGTCTTGCTGGCAAGGCGGAAGAACTGAAACTGGTTAGCTAGGGGCGGGCAGAGGGGTGGGGCCTTCTCCTAGGACAAGCAGGATGAGTCAGCCACAAGTGGTGGTGACGTCATCCGACGGCGCCGAGACGGAGTGGAGGAGTGGCCTAATGAGTAAATGACCTAGTACCATATAGAGCTTACCGGCCATTAAGTTTTAATGAATTAATGGTGTGGAACCCTGTAGAGCTTACCTACCGGGTTGCCGGAAGCAGACCTGTGATGAAGGCACCGTAGACGCAGTAGCAAAGCCGTCAAGGAAACTTCGTCGCAGCGAGGAGGAAGTTCCAAATCCGGAAGGCTAGGAGATCCAGGCGTCAGCTGGGTCAGGAGAAGGACGGCAGATCTTCCAGGAGGCTTAGTGCAAAGCAGAGCACTCCCTTAGGAGTAGAGTCCAGAACCCAGAGGACTAACAGTAGAAGACTGGCCGAACCAGAGAGCCCATTCCGGAGAAGAGTAGGGGTGTACCCCGGAGCAGAAGGAGTACACAGGCTACCCTAGCGAGAGATAGGGAGACAAGGGTCCGAACCCCCGGGAGGAGGACCTAACTGAAAAGGGAGCTGTAGACTTCACAGCGGTAGAGTACCACCAGTCCGCGGCCCGATCGAGGAATAGGCAGGCAGACTGGCCGGACCCCGGGAGGGGGGGGGGGGGCGTGAGTACCGGCCATAGGGAAATTAGGCGGTAGAACACAGGTACTGCGGGCATCCCCCCAATATGCGCCTATCGTGCAGGTGATATCTAGTATATCTAAGCCGGTGGGCATGAGGGCGCCCACTCCGGTACTAACGCAGGTATGCCGAGGGGCCTACCTCCCTGAGCATCACCCTGGTAAGGCGGATCTGCCATTGATCCACAGAACGTCCACCTGGGAAGGTGGCAGCAAGATCCGTCAGTAGAGGGATCTATTCCGGAGGACAAGGGCAGATCGGCGAACCAACAGCGCGGTAGCGTGGGGGACGGAGGATAGCATCAGTCCGGTAGAACGCCACAGGGGCTGGAGGCCCTATATGTGTCCCCAGGACCTGCACGCAGAAAACTCGCCCCCCGCACAGACGGGGGACAGGAGGGTATAGTCCTGGCAAGCACTGGGAGACTATAGCGGCTGGAGGGGAATTCCGGTACGGAAACAATCAGCAGGGGGATACTGGCTGAGAAGGGTTCGGAGACGTACCGAAGGGTAATTAAGTTGGCCGTGGGCCATAGCTATCACGGAATAGAGGTGGTCTCTCTTCCAAACGGAAGAATACCTGACCCCCTAGATAAGCCTCCGAACCATTTGTCAACTGAACGAGCCCCAGAGTAGAGCTAAATTTTTAAACTTCCGATAAGAGGGTTAAGTGCAGGCAGCCGCCCGCCTGAGCCTAAAAATGCTTAGTATGAGAGTCCTGGCGCGGGCCCGGGGGCATCAACCCGGGGTGAGAGGTCCCTCGCTTGGGCGCGCCTGAAGGGTGGGCGGAGGGCTGATATTTCCTCTTCCTAGGGAAGGGGGGTCTGGAGAGGCGTTTACCACTGCCGGGGGGCCGGGCCCTAGGCTGGCTGCTAACTCTGGGAAGGTTAGCGAAGCACTGTGCGACCTGACGCAAGGCTTCGCTATTGAAGAGGTGATCTCCGTCGCAGGGAGAATTACCCAGGTTGTGCTGTGCCCGTCTACACAACTCGGACGCCTGCAACCATGCTGTACGGCGTGCTCTAATGGCAACAGCAGAGGCTCTGCTGACCGACTGGAAGGAGTCCAGCGAAGCACGAGAAAGGAACCCGGAGATATTCCTGCAGTGATAAAGGAGCAGGGAATATTCAAAGGCCTTGGTTGCAGATACGAAGAGGGATAACCGAGACAACCTCTCGGTGACCTCCCGGAGCGACAGACTCATATAAAATATATATGAAATAATTCTGGCCGTCAGCATAGACGTCTGGAAGGCTTGACGTCCTTGAGTATCTAGCGTCTTTGAGGCGCGGCCTGGGGGGCGAGAAGCATGCTTCTCCTTGCTTCCGGCCTTCCTCAGCGCCGATTCCACCACAATGGACCGATGTGGAAGCTGGTGCTGCCGAAAACCCGGGGACTGAGGCACCCGGTACAGAGCCTGCATCGCAGTCGACGGTGCCGGAACCCTCAAAGGCGACCGCCAAGCCCCCCAGCAGGAGATCCTGCAGGGAGGGATGCAGAGGAAGCATCACGGCTGCCTGTTCCGCATGGCCCGGGCTCGGGTCCGGGGTAGGGATGGCCAGCAAGTCCGCCATGTCAAGGAGGAAATCCTGAAAAGGTGGCTCTGCCGGAGGAGTTATGGCGGGGGAGGCTGCCAGGGCACACAGAGGCCGCTCGGGCCGATGCCCGCTGGGCAGAGGAGGGGACCAACTGACCCGGATTGGGGCAGTCCCCATGGCGTCGTCGGCTCCTGGGATTGATTCCAAGCTAGGCATCGAAGGGGTCGATGGCACAGACAGCGCCGCAGGAATCGGCCTCGGCCCCGAACCCGGGGGTGGCGCTGCTCCCGGCGATCGAAGCGGTTCCGCGGCAGCCGGAGGGTAGGGGCCAGCGGTCTCCGCTCTGCGTCGTGGGAGGGGACAGGGACCGATCCCGAGACGTGTAGTGTCCAGGCTTTCAAGGCTGGATACCGACTCCAGGCTGGGCATCGAACCGAGCGAGGAAATCGACTCCCTTCTAGAGGGCCCCGGCGGGGGCGACCGCGCCGGTGGTGGAGATCCCGGAGCGCGAATCGGAACCGCGCCGATCGGTGCCGCGAGCATCAGGGGTCCCCGAGGGCGGAGCTCGGTGGAGAGGAGGTCATCTGACGCCGGCGCTGATGTCGATCGGCGGGCACTGCCCGATGCCGGGCTCCCTCTCGAACCCGTCCGACCCGGAGAGAAATCCTTCCGGGGCATACGGCCCGTCCCCGAGGGGACCCCGGTCACCCGATGACGAGTCCCTGCGGGAGGGGGGTGCAAAGCCCCTGCGCCGACGTCGGGGTACCGTTGCGGGGCGGCGCAGATCCAGATTGGGTCGAAGCGGTCGAAGACCCCGAGGCCCCTTCTCTAGGAAAGGGCGGGGCCCTCAACGGCCGCTTCGATGCCGGGGAGTCGCCCGTGCGCTGGCCGACATACCCCGAGGTCCCCGGGGAAGGTCGATGGTGGTCCCTCGTGCTCGACGCCCCTGCCGTCGCCGGCGGAGCAGCGCCACTCAAACCCGGTACCACCCTTGCGCAGGGCTGGGATACCGGCGACCCGGCGCGGGTCGAAGCGAGCGGCCCCGAGGGGAGGGAGGCCAGATGACCATCCCTGGCGCGGGGCGGAACCACCGACGCCCGCGTGCTCGAAGCGGGTACTACCTCAGCGCATGACCTGAACGTAGGGTCGTCAGACAGTGTCGAGTCGATCGGCCCCCGAGGTGCTGAGGGCAGCGGCTGGCGATCCCCGGTGGGGAGCGGGTCACTCGACACCGACGGGTCGGCACCGCCCAAAGCGGATACCACCCCCGTAGGAACACCATACCGGCGCGAGTCGGTCGGCCCCGGAGGCGCCGAGGACCGCAGCCGCCAATCCCCGGTGAGGAGCGGAACGCTCAACACCGACGCCGGGGGGTCGGTACCACCCGAAGCGGGTACCGCCCACGCGCATGGCAGGGATGGAGGAACGCCAGGCTGGACCAAGTCGATCGGCCCCGGAGGCGCCGAGGACAGCAGCCGACGATCCTCGGTGAGGAGCGGAGCGCTCGACACCGACACCGATGCCGGGGGCTCAGTACCGCCCGGAGCGGCTACCATGCCCGAGCATGGCTGGGATGTAGGGAGGTCAGACCCGGTCGAGTCGATCGGCCCCGAAGGCGCCGAGGACACCGGCTGACGATCCCTGGCGAAGAGTGGAACACTTGACGCCGACGCCGGGGAATCGGCACCGCTGGAAGCGGGTACCTCCCTCGGGCATGGCTCGGGAATGTTCTGTGAGGAGCGAATCTCAGGAACATCCCGAAACCCCATAAATGCTTTGGAGCCCGAGGATTCCCGCCGGAGTATATCAGCCAAGGAGGACTTGAGGGGTTGGCCGGAGCCGTCGCCATGCCGCGCATGAGACTCGCCCCTCAAGACTCGGCTAGTCTTAACAGACTGTTGTGTGGTTACCTGATCCTGGAGAGAAGAACAACCCGACGACTGCGCCTTGGGCGTGAAGACGTCGTCGAGGGATACCCGAAAGAGGGAGGGTCTTCTTCCGACACTGTAGCCCGGGGAATCCAGGAAAAAGGGGTCAGGCCCCAAACAGGAGAGGCACCAGGCATTGGAGTCCACGTGGAAAATTAAGTCCCCACCGTGAGGCTGGGGGGAAGAAGGCTCCATGCCCCGGTCCTCAGCGCCTGGAGGGGGTGACAAAAATTAAATGAAAATAATTAAAAGAAAGAAAGGGGGGCACGGAGGTGCCACCGTCGGCGGGAAAGCCGCGACTACAGAAAAAAGGAAAAATTTCTGCGGTGGCAGGGACGTCCTGCCTGCTCCGCGGAAAACGAAAAACTGGGGAGAGGCAGTAGGAAGGGCGGAAAGCCACCGCGCAGGCGCGGGGTATGCTCCCAAAGGCTTTCTGATTGGATGCTGGGGAGCATTCCCGTGCGGGCTCCGTCGGCGACGTCTCCCACGTGTGAAGACTCATTCCTGCTTGTTACTGGAGATATAAGGGATGCAAAGAGAAAGACTAAAATATTAATGCAAAGCCCCTTAATAATGGTCTTGAAAATAATACTTTTCAATAGAATATAGTTCAAACAAATGTAATGAATGATGTTAAATATTGTTTACGGTGATGCTACTATCATGATGCATTAAGGGCAACTGGTATGAATACACAGTAAAATCTTGCTATTGACTGCAGTGTTATCTCCAGTGTTAATGTTCCACTGTATAAGGCTACTGTATAACAGTTCACCCAAGTTCATGTTTTTTTTTTTTTTGCAACTTTATTTATGGAACAACAACAAATAACAACTCATACAATATCAGGCAACAGACCCCCGGCCGGATGTGCTCTTATCCCCGCCGTAGGGTAAATTGCATAGACAATCATCATAAACATCAAACAAACATTGCCTTATGAATAAACCAGAGTTTTTTCAATTTTATCCCACTGTACATAATGGAAGGAAACCCTCCCCACCCGGTCGCAATAGCCCTCCGCAGCATGACCAAAGAGCTGGTCTACAGGAGGAATATTTGCCCGCTCCACCCCTATGGGTGCCCTCGACTATTCCCTGACACTCTAGGGACCCACATTGACTATTTCATTACGACAGTAAGGCCCCAAATTCTGAATATAAGGTTCCCAAATTAGCATAAAAGTGGCCCAACATTTGACATGACTCCTAGCTCTCCAACGCTCTGCCAGCATCAATTGGTGAAAACTATTGCGCCATTCCAGGAAAGTCAGTGGGTGCCGCTCGCACCATCTATGAAGAATTGGGCCTTTTCCCACCAAGCACGCCTTGCGCACCAAGAGCCGCGCCCCCCTCCCGCTAGGACAAGACTGGTTCAGCTGATCCAATAGTACCAAAGACCCCGTCCAAGGGAAACGCTGCCGTAGCAGCCCACCTATACAATTACTGATGCGTGCCCAATAGGGGTGAATACGCTTACATGTCCAACACATGTGGGCTAAATCTGCCATGGGCTCTGAGCATCGAGGGCAAGACCCGTCCTGAGTAATATGGCTCCGCAGGGCCCGCCAAGGCGAGAAATGTACACGGGTTAACGCTTTATAATGGATTTCCCTCCACCGTGCCCCTTCCACCAGTATAGCAATCTGCCCCAACGCCTTCTGAATTGTCCCAACTGGAATCTCCAGTCCCAATTCCCTTGCCCATGCCCGCTCAACTCCGCCGTAGTCCGGCAACACCCTGAAGCAATCAAGCCAGGCCTTCAATCCTGCTATCGAAGGGGGAGAGTCCTCCCCGAGGCCAAAAAATTCAATAATCTGCGCCGATCAATCTGCCTCGAGGCCCTCTCTGGGCAACGAAGCCACATAATGAGAGAGTTGAAGATATGCAAAAAACTGATGAGGCTGCAACTCATACTCTACACATAGTTCTGGGAACGATTTACATGCACCTGACAATCCGACGACATGGCCTAACATTCGGACTCCCCTTTCCCTCCAAGACCAGAACCCACAGGACTCAGAACCTGGCATAAAATTCACATTACCCCATATGGGCAGCCAACTCGAAACCCTCCAGTTTCGCTTCCAATAACAGTTCAACTGTTGCCAAGTGCGTCGCGCAGACATCATCATTGTACTGCGTTTAATTTGGTTAGGCAGCTGGGCGCTCTCCGCGTGTAGAACACCCAACAGGGAAAAAGGGGCCACCGCCGCCATCTCAAGGTATCTAGGTGTATAGACGTCAGTCTCGCCCAGCCAATCACCCACATGACGCGCCTGGCATGCCAAGGTGTACAACCACAAATCCTGTAGACCAATACCTCCGCCCCGCCAGGATCCAATCATACGATTCATCGGGATACGAGCCCTAGCTCCCCTCCACAGCAATCTCTGGATCTCCTTTTCCACTCAAAAAAGATCGCGCCGCCGCAACCAAACTGGCAAGGTCTGCAGCCAGTACAAGATTCGTGGCAGGATCACCATCTTGATGGCCGCCACTCTCCCCAACAAAGATAGTGGCAAGGGATTCCAAGCTCGCATCTGATTTCGCATTCCAGTCAAAATTTTTTCAAAGTTAGTAGAGTATAGATCTTGGGGCAACCTCGTCAAAACGATACCTAAGTACACAAAGGTCTGATCCGCCCATTTCAAGGGGAATTCCCCAGGCCAACTGCCGCAGAGCTGCCCCGACACATCAATAGCCTCCGATTTATCTTCATTTATACCAGGGGTCACCAACCTGCGGCCCGCGAGGCTCTACCCCGGTGCGGCCCGCCAAGGATGCTGCTGAAAGTACCGGCAAATTCATCGACTCCTTCTTCTGCAGCCGCGGCTCCCTGCCTCTTAGGGAACCGCGGCTGTGCTTGTAAAATCATCGCGGAGCCCTTCCTGTCTTGACGGGCTCCGTGCAGCATTGTCCCGCCTCCAAAGGCGGGACAATGCTGCACGGAGCCCGTCAAGACAGGAAGGGCTCCGCGATGATTTTACAAGCACAGCCGCGGTTCCCTAAGAGGCAGGGAGCCGCGGCTGCAGAAGGGGGGAGGGAGCTGACATGGAATAAAAGTACAGGTATGAGCAGTTTTTTTTTTCGCGGGGGGGGGGGGGGGTGTGCAGCCCGCGAGTCTGCCGGTAGTCGGCTGTGCGGCCCGCGGCCCTCTGGAGGTTGGTGACCCCTGATTTATACGAAGGCCCGCAAATCTGCCATATGTCGCGAACTCCCCCATTAGTCTCTCAAGAGACACTCTGGGTGTAAGCAAATGCACCAGCATGTTGTCCGCGAAGGCCGACACCTTAAATTCGTGACGCCCCACCACCACCCCCCTTATCTCCCTGTCGGCCTCTATGCTACGAATTAAGGGATCCAAGGCCAAAACAAATAATAAGGGAGACAGCGGGCACCCCTGTCTGGTTCCGCGATGTAAAGAAAACGAGTCCAATAAGACCCCATTACAGAGCACTCGGGCCATTGGCTGCACATAGAGGCTCCGCACCATCTCACAAAAGGAGGTCCCCATGCCATAAAGAGGTAACAAATAGTGGAGATACTGCCAACTAACTCTGTCAAACGCTTTTTCAGCGTCAAAGCTCACCAAGAGAGAAGGCAGCTGGTGCAGATGCACCCACTCCATGGACGTTAAGATTTTACGTAGATTACGTACTGCAAAGCGCCCCCGAATAAAACCAACCTGCAATTCATGCACTAGGTCGCCCAAAATGACCGCCAACCTATCCACCAAAATTTTTGCCAGCAGCTTCATATCAAAGTTCAATAAAGAGATCGGCCGATAGGAAGATGCCTGTAACGAATCAGAGTGATATACGCCTGATTATCCCCCCACCGCATACCCCCTCCCGCCGTCCGTTGCTGATAGGTTTCCACTAGAAGGGGGCTTACCCCAGCTGAAAAGTATCTTATAGAATTTGACCCCATATCCATCAGGACCTGGGGCTTTATAGCAGCTCGCGGCTGATATCACCTGCTGTACCTCCTGCAAAGTTATGGGTTGCCCTAAAGCAGCACGCTGCTCCTCCGTCACCTGCGGCAGGTCTATTTTTCGTAGGTAGTTTTCCATACAAGTGGGGGCACTCTCCTCTGCGATATAGAGGTTTTGAAAGAAACCTTTGAAGATGGCACTAATCGCCGTCCGACTTTTTTGCAGCTTCCCTTGGTCATCTCTAAGAGCCGCTACTAACTGCGAGCCCCTCTGACCCTTCAGACATCTCCCCAAATGTTTGCCTGGCCTATTCCGAAACAGTATAGTTTATATTTGTAGTACAGTAGAGACTTCTTAGCTCTTTGATGGAGCAGTTCATTTAACGCGACCTGAAGTTCCCACAGTCTCTTTCTATTGTGGGAAGTAGGGGCTCGCCCATTGAGATGCCGCGCTTGAGCTACCTGTTGTTCGAGCCAAACAATCTGCTCAGCCAGTAGTCTACGCTTCCGCGCCACATAGCCAATAATGTCCCCCCGTAAGACCACCTTGGCCGCCTCCCACATCAATTCCGGGTCGTCTTTGTGACCTCGATGATTCACCTCAAATTCCCGCCAACGGTGACCTAAGAATTGCCGAAAGTGGGCGTCTTTATATAATTCTACAGGAAACCGCCATAAGTGGGTCCCTCCTAGTCCACCACCCCCGTGCCAGTCAATCCATACCATGGCATGGTCGGAGATCTCTAAAGGGCCGATCTGTGCATCCTCAACGGATGCAAATTGATTCGCCGAAATCAACAGGTAATCAAGGCGGGCACTGGTACCATGTGCCCGCAATACATGGGTGAAGTCCTTGTCGGAGGGGTGCAATAATCGCCATGGGTCAACCAGGCCCAGTCGAGCCCGGAACCGCTGCAGCGTCCGGGATAGACTCTGTCTTTCTCGGGTTCCCATGTCTCTCGAGGTATCAAGACCCACCTCAAAAACCCCATTAAAGTCGCCGCCTAGAACCAGTGGTACTTCTGGTAGTTGTTCCACCTTCGCAGCCAGACGATGAAAGAATTCCGGATCCGGTGTATTAGGACCATATAAATCACCCAAAATTACCTCCGGATTCTCTAGTGTGCCATGTAGAAACAAAAATCGCCCTTGAGAGTCCATCACCTGTCTTAGTAATGTAAACCGTATCCTCTTATGCACCAGAATGGCAACTTCCCCCCTTTTTCCCTATTGCCGGGGCACCCCAAACCTGACCCACCCAATCTCGAGCAAGCTTAGCGTGCTCCTCCGCTGTTTGATGAGTTTCCTGTAATAGCGCAACATCACACCGCTGTCTGGCAAGTGCTTTAAGTATTTTATATCTCTTGATGGGGCTTCCCAGGCCACAAACATTCCAAGATATGATCTTCACCACACTAAGGATAGTTCCTAACCATTTTGCCTGCTATTTGGGTTGTTTCTGAGGAAACCCCCGCAGCCTGGAGTCTCCCCTCATATTCCTCCTGACACCCTGAATTACATTGCTGTAGATGCTCAAGATGGCGACCCTCCCCCCCAACCCTCTCACTGTCCCCCCGATCTCCCTCCCCCTCCCCTCAACACCTCTTCCCTCTCTCCCTTCCCAATAGTGCCTAACCTAAACATAAAGCTTAACACCCTTCCTGTGGCATTGGGCCTACCCCCATGTTAAATTCCCTGCATGGAACCTCGCAGACCCCTACCTCCCTCCCCGTGTTGGGCTTGTGGCCTTCTCCGAATACCGCCACTTCCCCCCCGTCTATTGGGCCTGCCACCAACTCTGAGCCCTTTAACCCAAGTTCCCCCCAAGCTTCCAGTTCGGGTCCAAAAATCACAAACCCCGGGGGCCAAGATAAGCCGCCATCAAGGGGCGGAACCCAAGTTCATGTTATATGTATACCTATCCAAGTTAATTCACCTGTTCATTGTAAAAAAAAATATTCAAGTTCTAACGTAAACTACCCTGAATGGAAGATAGGGTGGCATAAAAATAAATAAATAAATCTGTGATCTTACAAGGAAATTTATAGAAGTGTAATCTCTAGAAGCACTACAAATATGCAAATAGAAGCACTGCGATTATTACATCCTGCTGAGCTGCAGCCAAGTCTCTCACACTTCAGCTGGATAGTTTTAGACTTGCAATGTGCTGTAAACTAATGTCCTTCAGTCCCATTTTCCCAATCTTGACAGTTTATGTATAGGAACTGGGAAACCTAAGAATGGGGAAAGCGACCATTTTTGTGTCCCTCTTAATTTCATGTGTACATTATTGAAATTAAAGACAGTTGAAATCTCAATGGCTAAATGGAAAATGCAGGGAGGGTTTTCCATTACCTCAAAAGCAAAAAATGTTCTTTAACTGTACTTTGAAAGGCGACAAACTATCAAAATGAGATTAACTAAACTACTATCCATATGGTACTCCATTTGAAATTAAAACCTAGTACCATGGGATAAGCATGAGCCCTTTTCTTACATCCATTTTCTCTTCCAGTTCATGCAAGAATTCCCCATCCGCAGCGAGAGAAGACATGGCAGTAGAGCTCTTTGCACTCAGAATGGCCCGGGAGATGTACTCAATGCGCTGCTGCAGAGTAATTTCTGTGCTGTTACCAAACAAAAGAAAAAGCAAGAAGCAAAAAATGAATTCAAAACAAACATAGGCACATCTGGTCTAAATAAACTATTTTCAGTTTAGTGTTTCACATTCAGGAAGAGCAAAACTGTAAAATAAGGGAAAAATCTTCAGATGGTTGTGAATGAAAAAACGCATGACAATTATCCTAGCCCTGGTTCTGACTGAACCTGTAACATAAATGTGCATAAAGAAACTGCTGTATGATACATGGGCAGTTCATTATCAAAACTGAACCCATGTCAAGTTTATTACCATGAAAAGTTTGCAAAACATTTTTTGCTTAGATTCCTACAAATCTCTTATTTTTCCCACTGTTTTCCATTAAGCCTGGATATGTCAGCATCTCAGTGCAATGTAGTAACTACAGCGTAAGCAAGTGATTTTCGCTTCTTCCCTTTAGTATGTGTTAATGCCACACCACAAGTAAATTCCTTGCATTTCTACTGCCAACTCCAGACTTCAATCCTTTCACCTTGCTGCTTCTTATGCCTGGAACAAACTATCCATCTGTATGTCAGACTTCATTCTCTGGTCCTTTTCAAATCCAGGCTGAGAACTCACTCTTCAAGGTTGCTTTTGGACTCTGATCCATTTAGTCTCCTATGTGTTTCCTTACCATACTCCTAGATATATCCTTGTCCTCGGCTGTTGTGTTGTCTGTCTTAACTAGATTGTAAGTTCTGATAAGTAGAGACAGTCTTTTTACATGTGCTTGTGCAGTGCTGCGTATGCCTTGTAGCACTATACAAATGATCAGTAGTAGTAGCAGCAGCAGCAGTAGTAATTTCCTCCTCATTACTCCAGATGAATTACAAAATTAAAATGAATACATAAATGAAAAAAGGGATAATGCTGGGAACCTGCTTACCTGTGCATATCTGCCAGTTTAGCCAGCACACGAGCTGCATTACTAAAAATTCTGTTCTTTTCGTAGTATCTCCAGAGCAAATCCATGTAACGGACCTTGTTTTGATCCACTTTTGCCATTCGTTCCAAATGTGGTTCCAAAAATGGAGAATTTATCTACAGAAGTCATAATTAAAAGGAAAATTTTAGAATGATCTAATTCTTAAAACCTTACGTAGCATCTCTCCACCTTAACTGTATTTTTTTTACATATTTTGTCTTTTTATTCATTTTCTCTTGGAACTCCTTTTGAACTATTCCCTTGTCATTTCTCTCCCTCTTTCCCTTTCTTCCTCCCTCTCCTCCTTCCTTTGGCAACCTTTAATGACCTTTCCCTCCCTTTACAACCCATTTAGCTACTTCTCTTCTTACTATCTTCCTTTCCATTTCAGACTCTCCCCAGTGATTCATTCATATCTTCTCAGATTTACACTTTTGACCCCCCCCCCCTTCCAATGGGACATGGTGCTCAACCTCCTGGACTCATCCTATGGTTTCTATCTAAACCCAGTGCAAAATTTGTCCCTTTTTTTTTTTTACAATGTAATATTGGAAAATTTGTTTGCAGCCACTTCTTACACTATTTTCAACAAGAGTAATGCTCATTGAAGTCAATTTTCACACTTTACCTCTAGAAGTTTGTCTGTGAGATCAGCCTGTATCAGCCAGTTATAGAGTGCTATGCTAAAAAGTTCATCTGTTGAACGCTGAGCCAATTTCAACATTTTCTCAAACTAGAAAAGAAGGTAAACTTAAAGACAGTCACAAAAAACAGTAAACAAATAAAATCAAGTGAGAAGAACAGAAAAAAAATCACTAAATTTTCATTCAAAATCATTCCTATTCTAAAACAGCAATTGAACAATCTGACATCATTCTCTGCTATGACATTTGTTTTTCTGAAGTCAGCAATAAAGGTCCACTTTTACCATTTTCTGCACTACTACATTAATTGCTCAGAAGTGTTCTTTCAAAGAAATTGAACTAAATTGGATACATTTATGTTTAAGCAAATCAGAACACTAGTGTAGGAGTCACTAACATATACAGGTTGAGTATCCCTTATCAGAAATGCTTGGGACCAGATGTGTTTCGGATTTTGGAATATTTGCATATACGTGATGAGATATCTTGGGAATGGGACCCAAGACTAAACACAAAATTCATTTATGTTTCATATACACCTTATACACATAGCCTGAAGGTAATTTTATACAATATTTGTAATAATTTTGTGCATGAAACAAAGTTTGTGTACACTGAAAAATCAGAAAGCAAAGGAGTCACTATCTCATGTCGGTGTTCAAAAAGATTCGGATTTCGGAGCATTTCCGATTTCAGATGTTCGGATAAGGGATACTCAACCTGTAATGCTATCATAATTCCAGGTGATGGATGCCTAGCATGCCCTCCCAATGGAGGTGGTGGAGGCAAAAACAGTTATGAAATTTAAAAATGCATTGGACAGACACAGAGGATCCCTAAATAGCTTGGATGCTTCAAAAAATAGAGCGAGTAACTGCATGTGATGGCAGGTACAACCTTAAACAAAGGCATAGAGGGGGTAACCTGCACAGAAAGCATAGTTACTCACCTGTAACAGGTGATCTCCGGGAACAGCAGGAATTTAGTCCTCACATATGGGTATCGTCGGTACCGACGAAGCCTGCGCAGAAACGCTCCCCAGCGTCCAATCAGACAGCTTTTGGGAGCATCCCACATTGCCTGCGTGCTGCCTTCCCGCCTTTCCCAACTGCCTCTCTCCAGTTGAGTTTTAAAGCTGAGACAAAGAGAGAGACAGGGAAAGGAAAGAGAGAGATAGAGAGATACAACTCCTAGGGGAGGTGGGTGGGTTGTGAGGACTAAATTCCTGCTGTTCCCGGAGATCACCTGTTACAGGTGAGTAACTATGCTATCTCCAGGAACAAGCAGGAATCTAGTCATCACATATGGGGACTCCCTAGCTTTGGGTGCCAGGGAGAAACCCTAGAAGTTGTGTGTCTCTGAGAAGGGCTCCACTTCCCCCCATCTCTGGCATCCTATCAGGGATGGTGGGTAGGAGTTGATTAAGTATGGAACAGGTGTTTGAGAACAGCCTGACCAAACAAGGCATCCCGGCGGGAGTCCTTGTCTAAGCAGTAATGGGCTGTGAAGGTATGAACAGAGGCCCAAGTGGCTGCTCGACAGATGTCGTCAATAGACACAGAGTTCAGATGAGCCATTGAGGCTGCCATGGCTCTCACATTGTGAGCTATGACATGGCCCTCCAGAGAAAGGTTCTTACTCTGATAAGCGAAAGAAATACACTGAGCAATCCAGTTGGATAGTGTTCTCTTGGAGACTGGCAGTCCCAAATGAGAAGGGTCAAAAGCAACAAAGAGCTGAGAGGACTTTCTATGTTGCTGTGTCCTCTAAGTAAAAAGCCAGAGCTCTTTTACAGTCCAGGGTATGAAAATTCCTCTCTGCACTTGATGCATGAGGTCCTGGAAAAAAGACAGGTAGGTAGACCTCCTGGTTGAGGTGAAAAGGCGAGACCACCTTAGGCATAAAGTGTGGATGAGTCCTAAGGACTACCTTGTCATGATGAAACCTTGTATAAGGTGGATTAGCTACTAGTGCTTGCGATTCACTAATGCGGTGTGCTGATGTGATTGCAATGAGAAAGATAACCTTCCAAGAAAGAAATTTCAAGGAGGTGGTAGCTAAGGGTTCGAAAAGTGGCTTCATGAGCTGCCCAATAACCAGATTCAAGTCCTATGTCACCGGAGGTGGTCTAATGGGAGGCTTAGTTAGAAGGAGGCCTCTCATGAATCTTGCTATAAGAGGATGAGAGGAAATAGGTTGTCCATTGAGAGGTTTAAGGGAAGCTGCAATAGCACTCAAATGGACTCTTATTGAATTTGTCTTAAGGACTGCATTAGACAAGTGGAGGAGATACTCCATTAAAGATTATAGAGGTATGGCAAGGGGGTTAAGACCCTTTTCTGAACACCAAACAGTGAACCTTTTCCACTTGAAAGCATAAGAACGTTTAGTGGAAGGTTTCCTAGAAGCATAAAGAACCTCTTTCACTTGCTGAGAAAGATGAAGATCTTGGAGATCTAGGCCTTCAGCAACCAAGCCCTGAGATGCAGGGACTGGGGATTGGGATGCCATAACAATCCGTTCTCCTGAGATAGGAGATCTGGAGCAGACCCTAACTCCAGGGAGGGAGCTTGAGAGAGATGTAGAAGCAGAGGGTACCACACTTGCCGTGGCCAATGTGGTGCTATGAGAATCATGTGGCCTCTTTCTCTCTGAAGCTTGAAAAGGGTTTTGGGAATTAGGGGGAGGGTGGAAAGGCATAGAGGAAGTCTTGACCCAAGTGAAGGAGGAAAGCACCCTTTGCCTGAGTTCCCTGAGCCAGAGTTCTGGAACAGAACCGGGGAAGTTTGGTATTCCACGGACTTGCAAAGAGGTCTATGTCCGGGGTTCCCCAAAGTTGAAAAGGTTTGGCCACCTGGTCTGCATGCAGAGACCACTCGTGTGGAAGGAGAACTCGACTGAGTGTCTTCCCAAGAGTTCTGAACGCCTGGAAGATACACTGCCAGAAAATGAATGTGATGCTCTCTGGCGAGGGCCCACAGTCGCAGAGCTTCGTTGCAAAGCGACAGAGAGCCTGTTCCCCCCTGCTTGTTCACATAGAACATGGCTACTTGATTGTCCGTATGAATAAGGACAGTTTTGTAGCTGAGCAGGGTGTGGAACACTTGCAGAGCAAGGAAGATTGCTCTGAGCTCCAAGAGATTGATATGTAGACAACTCTCTTGTGGAGTCCAAGTGCCTTGGGTGGAGAGGTCTTGCAGATGAGCTCCCCAACCCATTGGAGAAGCATCTGTTGTAAGAGTTGCTTGGGGCAGAGGTTGCTGAAAGGGGGACCCCAGCAACAGGCTTTGAGTGGACTTCCACCACTGGAGAGACAAAATGAGACGACTTGTGTTTGCTATTCTGTCTGACAGGCAACCTGATGCCTGGGTCCATTGGGTGGATAAAGTCCACTGAGCTGCCCTCATGTGAAGGCGAGCATATGGTACCACATGCCCGGTAGATGCCATGTGGCTTAGCAACTGCAACATTTCTCGAGCAGTTAAAAACGGCTTTAGGGCTGCTTGAGAAGCTAACTACACCAAGCGAAGGCAACGGGCTTGGGGAAGGTAGACCCTTGCCTTTGTGGTATCCAGCAGGGCTCCTATGAACTCTAGAGACTGAGTAGGAGTTAGACTGGATTTTGGGAGGTTTATGATCAGCCCTAAATACTGAAGGATACACATTGTGCAAGTTAGAGAAGTCCTGGCCTCTGACTGTGTTGGAGCTCGAATGAGCCAGTCGTCCAAGTAAGGGAAGACGAATATGCCCAGAGTGCGTAGAAATGCTGCTACCACAGCCATGCATTTCGTGAACACCCTTGGTGCAGAGGCCAGACCAAAAGGAAGCACCCTGTATTGGTAATGCTTTCCTTGAAACAGGAACCAAGGAAACCTTCTGTGGGTTGGATGGATGAGAACATGGGTATACGCATCCTTGAGATCTAGAGAACAAAGCCAATCCTGACTCTGAAGGTATGGAAGCAGAGCTCCGAGAGAGAACATTTTGAATTTCTCCTTGACCAGGAATTTTTTCAATTCTCTGAGATCTAAGATAGGTCTGTATCCCCCTGTTTTCTTTGGGATAAGAAAATAAGGGGAATAGAACCCTGTGCCCTGCTGATGAAGAGGCACTTCTTCTATTGCCCCTTGGGCAAGAAGGATAGTAACCTCCTGACCAAACAGGTCGATGAGAGAGATTGGAGAATTGAACTGCTTCACTATTGTGGGAGGGGGCATGCTTGAAAAATGAAGTTTGTACCCCTCTCTTATGATGGAGAGTGTCCAATGCTCTGCTGTTATTTGCCCCCATCTGGGAGCAAAATGGCATAACCTTCCTGGAATGGTGGACGGTTCTGGACCCTCCAGAGCCAGAAAGGCTAAGTTCTCTAGCTGAAAGTCAAAGGTCCTGAGGAGACTGAGGCTGCTGGGCCGGCTGAGGCCTAGCAGCCTTTGCTTTCTTCTGTTTGGGTTGTTGCTGACGTTTGGTTGAAAACTGACTTGCAGAAGATGCCTGCTGACCGTAAGCAGGATAAAATCTTTTCTTTTTAGAAAAAGGTGTTTTCTTGAACAACGTTTTCCTATCAGGATCAGCAGTAGACTTGGATAGTCTATCCAAAGTGGAATTTTCAGCATCCATTTCATTGGCTTTTTCTTGCCAATCTTTACCAAACAGGCTCTCACCAGTACAAGGGATATTTCCCAATTTATCTTGTACCCAGAGCTCTAAATCAGATGCTTGGAGCCAAGCAATTCTACATGCACCTATGGCAATAGCCGAGGCCCTGCTTATACATTCAAAACAGTCAAAGGCTGCACGGTTGGAGAATTTAGAGACATCTTGGGCATGTTTGAGCCAAGTGAGAAACTCCTGCCTTTTATCGTCTGAGATGAAAGGACTTAAAGTCTGTAAGTGATCAGTAACTTCCTTTAGGAACATTCCCATGTAGAGGCTATAGGAACTGATTCTTGCAGCAAGCATGGAAGCTTGAAAGACTCTACGTCCAAAAGCATCCAGAGTTCTGCATTCACGTCCTGGAGGATTAGAGGCATGTCTTTTTGCACTTCTAATCCTTCTCATAGCAGATTCCACCACAATAGAGTGGTGAGGAAGCTGAGTTTTATGGAAACCAGGACAAGGAGGGACACGATACATAGTATCTAACCTACGAGAATGAGGAGAGGTGGTAAGAGGTGTTTCCCACATCCTCAACATGAGATCATAGAGAATCTCATGAATGGATAGGGTAGCTGCCTCCTTAGGAGTTTTAGGATGTTGTAAAATATCCAACTCCTTGGCCCTTGGCTCTGTCTCAGGGGCCACAGTGATGGACAGGCCCCGAGCCACCTCTCGGATGAAGTCTTGGAAAGACATGTCCTCTGGAGGAGACATCCTGCGTTTAGGGGAGGACGACTCCTGTGGAAGCATCATCACTGCATCGACAGAACTTTCAGAATCCTCAGATTCTTCTGAGGAATCGAAGTATCGCCTGTCTGGATGCTCCTGCAGAGCCCGATACCCGTACCAAGCAAAATCGGTATCGGGAATAACCGGTACCGGGGAATCGGTACTGGCGGGCATCGAAGGACAGGGTACCTGCATAGCAGGCATCGATGCCGATGTCGATGCTATCGGTATCGGTTGCGATACCGATGCCGGTGGAGTTGTCTGTCGCAGTACCAAGGGCGTCGATGCCACAAGGAAAGCCGCTAGACTGCGTTCTATGGACAGAATTCTCTGGTCCATAGACGCTGCCAATGCCTGGAAATCGGTACCAGTGGAAATTGCCGGTACGCCAGAGCATGGCACCAGATCATCTGTCGAGGCAGAGACATCGAGAACATCCTGGAACCCCGATGATGGTGCTTTGGAAGTCTAAGCCTCCTGCCGGGGTAATTTTGCCGGTGCAGAATCCTTGAGGGCAACGCCAGAGGCATCTCGATGCTTAGAAGGAAATCTACCCTTTGAGGACCGTCTAGACTTATGTTTAGTTACCTGAGATCCACGGGAAGAAGAAGCAGCCCTGGAGGACGTCGATGCCAGCGAAGCCGCATCAGAGGGAAACAGGGTACTGAGCTTAGCAGCTCGGTTCTGTCAACCCCTTTTAGACATCATAGCACAGGACACACAATCTGTGATGGAGTGGTCAGGACAAACATTTTAAACAGCATTCATGGGTGTCGGTGACAGAAATGGTACCGCCACATTTTGTGCACTTTTTAAAACCTGAAGCAGGTTTTTCCATATCAAGGAAATTTTTGGGCCCTAAGGCCCAAAAAGACAGGTGCACCTGAAGAAAGGAACAGAATGGATAAATGAATTTTTTTTAAAAGAAAAGAAATACCGGCGGTACCGGTAGAGCGTCGGGGAAGGCAGACGCGACCACAAAAAGAAATAAAGAAATAAGGAAATTCTTCTGCGGTGACAGGAACACGACCTGCTGGGTCAGCGGAAAAAGAAGAAATGGAGAGAGGCAGTTGGGAAAGGCGGGAAGGCAGCACGCAGGCGCTGTGGGATGCTCCCAAAAGCTTTCTGATTGGACGCTGGGGAGCGTTCCCGCGCAGGCTCCGTCGGTACCGACAATACCCATATGTGATGACTAGATTCCTGCTTGTTCCTGGAGATCAGCACATACAACTCTAACCACCTTAGTGGGCAGACTAGATGGACCATACAGGTCCTCCTCTGCCACTATTTACTATGTTACAGAACAGCTGTATTCTAACCTTCCTGTCAAAATAGCTCTCTCAAACTAACCTCCCACTCACCTTCAAAATATTAAAATTTCTACAGTTGTGTAAGAAAGTTCAGGCACAAATTAGTTCAATTAGATATTTCAACAAATCAGTAAGGGAGTCATTCTGAGCCACGAATAGTGGGGATGGAAGTGCCCTTCCCCGCCCTCCTTCCCCGCACGTTGTATGGGGAAGTTAGACGGGGGGCAGAAAAGGGGCCGATCGGGGGCAGCATTAGGGCGGGCAGTGGATGGTCATCAGCCCCGAATGTACAGGGCCGATTCTAATGTCGGCCCTGTATGTCTGGGGCCGGCGACTTGAACGGGGAAGTTATTCCATCTCCGAGGAGGAATAACTTCCCCGATGCGGAGCAAACTGCAAGACCAGGGCTGGGAAGGGGTGGCAAGGGGCAGAGGGCATTCTCCGCAGCCCAACCCTGGCCCAGGGAGGCCAGATCAGGGGTTGGACTGCGAGGAAAACATTTAGGTGCTGACAGCCGGGGATTGCGGCTTTTAAATGGTGCCGCAGTGCCATGGCAACCAGGTGCCGCGGTTCCATTTAAAAGCCCTAACTGAGTTAGAGAGGGAAGGTCTCTACGTGCACCCTGAGCTGAATCGTGGTCCCAGCCTGCATGTACAGGCATGCTTGCGATTCTGATTTCATGGGGCTAGACGTGCCCCGCAAGATCAGAATTGTGACTCCCTCTGTGTGTCCAGTTCCAACTGGGTGCACAGAGGGACTGTATGTCCAGGATGGAATAACCTCCTAAGACAAGTGAACAGAAGCTAACAGAATCTGTACATGGTATAAAGTTGAACAACTTTCAGCAAATTTTAATACCAAATTACTATTTGCTGATTTTAAGAGACTGAAATAATAAATAGAAGGTGCAAAACGTTTGGATGCTTTTCTAGTTGATTCACTACCATTATTTTTTTTACATAGTAATATAACATAACCGTTACAAGCTGTTAATAAATCTCAAAACGTTTAGGAGGAAGTTAGGTCTTCTATTAATCAGAAAATAATTCTGTGGTTGAACAAATATTGTGCCTCTCCTAACCTCTCAGCTTATCATTGTTGAAAGTAGCCAAATCATAGACTCCACCCAAGTAATTGTCTGGGCATTTAAAATGAAGATAATTTCTTCCTACAAGTCAGGGAAAGGCTTTTTAAAATAAAAAAATCTCCAAATACTTCCAGCAAGCAATTTTAACTGTCAAACCCTGCTAAGAAATGGAAGGTAAATGGAACAAATGAAATCAAGGGAAGATCTAAAGGAGAAAGAAAAGTCTGACAGAACTACTTAAAAACTGGTCAGAGCCCATAAATCACTGCTGAAAAGTTCAGCTGACACTGGCATAGGTCCACAAGTATAGTGCTGCTTAAATAATGATCAGCATAGGACAATTGTCAGAAGGAATACTTTTGGATGATCTTATCATTAAAGAAATCATTTAGCGCAGTAGTTCCCAAACTATCGTTTCTGACTCCAAATGGCACTGCATATCCTCATTTGGGATCATGATTACAGTGGCCAAGGTGTGGAGTCATTGGCTTACATAGGTTGAACACCACCTTAATTAAGCCTGTGCAGGGTCCTGAAGCACTATGGTCAGTCAGTGCTAGAAGTCAGCATGGAGTGAGAATTTGACATAGGAGAGTAGGACAGGGATTGCATGAATCTTTCACTCATTAAAATGGTTGTGGGCTAAACAAAAAAAGTTGGGGAATTATTGGTTCTAACTATGCAAAAGAAAATCCTAATAAGCCTGAAACATTTTGCATTAGACTGAAAAAATAAAAATAAAAACCCCACAAAATGAATTGTGTGACCACAGGATAGATTTGTAAGAAAAAAAATGTGTGAGGCATTTAAAGAAAACTCCACTCTACCAATTAAGCACAAGGATCAATCTATTATGCTTTGGGGTAGTGTAGCAGATGGATACCCATCTGGGCAGCAGCAGAATGGGACAGTGTTGACGGCGGAGGATCACATTTTTGTGATAACAGCAACACCACCAAACTTAAACTGCGTGGAAGAAAGGCCCGGCAATCTACTTCTGTATCTTGCCATGAAAACCCAATGGATAATTACAACAAAACAAATTGTGCTATGGTGCTGGAAGATGAGACCCCCAGGTCGGAAGGCACTCAACTAGCTACTGGGGAAGAGCTGAAGACTTTTCAGAGTAAAGCCAGCATTTATGATGTGGTTGGATCAAAGCCCTTGGGAAGTCTGACTGCTGATGTAGCTGCGCATGAAATGAGAGTCAGAAGCTGTAAAGCTGTCTTACACATTGGAACATGGAACGTACGAAGCATGAACCAAGGGAAGTTGGAGGTGGTCAAGAATGAAATGGAACGTGTACAACTTGATCTGTTGGGTGTCAGCGAACTGAAATGGACTGGCATCGGGCACTTTGCATCAGATGATCACATGGTCTACTATGCTGGAAATGAAAGACAAAGAAGAAATGGTGTTGCATTTATAATAAAGAAGAAACTTGCAAGAACTGTAATGAAATACAATGCAGTCAGCGAACGCTTAATCTCTATTCGTCTACGAGGAATGCCTATCAACACAACTATAATTCAAGTATATGCCCCAACAACAGCTGCAGAAGAGAATGAAATTGAAGAGTTCTATGAACAAGTACAAGCTGAAATTGACAGAACATGCAAACAGGATATCCTGATAGTCATGGGTGACTGGAACGCAAAGGTTGGCAACAAAGAAGAAGGCAAAGTAGTTGGAAAATATGGACTTGGCAACAGAAATGAAGCTGGAGAAAGACTGATAGAATTCTGCAAGACCAATGATCTATTCATCTCAAACACCTTCTTCCAGCAACACAAGCAGCGACTGTACACATGGACTTCACCCAATGGATTGTATAAAAATCAAATTGACTACATCTGTGGAAGTCAACGATGGAAAAGCTCTGTAACGTCAACAAAGACAAAACCTGGAGTTGACTGTGGTACAGATCATCAACTACTAGTATGCAAACTCAAGCTAAAGTTGAAAAAGATCAAACCACTCATGAATGCAGCAAAATATGACCTTGAGAATATACCACTGGAATTTAAAGACTGCCTGAAAAATCGATTTGCTGCTTTAGATACAAATGACAGAGCTCCGGAAGAGTTATGGAATGACATCAAGAACGTTGTGTTGGAAGAAAGCGAGAAGTCTCTACAAAAGGTGAAAAAGCAAAAACGGCCAAAATGGATGACGGAAGAAACCCTGAAAATTGCCCAGAAACGCAGAGAAGCTAAAGCCAGAGGAGAAAGAAAGATAATCGCAGAACTCAACAGATTTCCAACGTGCAACAAGACAGGACAAGGAAAAGTACTACAATGACACTTGCAAGGATATAGAAGCAGAAACTATTAGAGGAAGAACAAGATCGGCTTTCCTAAAGCTACGAGAGTTAAAGAAAAAGTTCCAGCCTCGAATTGGAATGTTACAAGATGCTCAAGGTTCTATGTTGAATGATACTGAGAAGATCAAGAAAAGGTGGAAGGAATATACAGAGTTTTTATATGATAAAGATCAAGTGGACCAACAGCAGTTTCAACCTGTACCTTATGATCGGGAACCATTGGTGATGAAAGAAGAAGTTGAAGCAGCATTGAAAGCCTTATCAAAGAACAAAGCACCAGGCATTGATAGCATTCCCATAGAAGTATTGCAGCAATCTGATGCAGCTGTTACCGTACTCACAAGGCTCTGCCAAGAAATATGGAAGACAACATCATGGCCAACTGACTGGAAAAGATCTGTGTTTATACCAATACTAAAGAAAGGTGATCCAACTGACTGTGGAAATTATCGCACAATCGCTCTGATCCCACATGCCAGCAAGATTCTACTGAAGATTATTCAAAAGAGACTACAACCATACCTGGAACAAGAACTACCTGAAGTGCAAGCAGGGTTCAGGAAAGGGCGAGGAGCTAGAGACATCATTGCAGATGTGAGATGGATCCTTGAAAAGACTAAAGAATACCAAAAGGATATCTATTTGTGCTTTATCGACTATAGCAAGGCTTTTGACTGTGTAAACCATGAGAAACTCTGGACCACATTAAGAAGCATGGGTATACCAGAACACCTGATCGTTCTCTTCGCAATCTGTAAATTGATCAAGAAGCAACAGTTCGAACGGAACAAGGAGAAACAGAATGGTTTAAAATAAGCAAAGGTTTAAGACAAGGCTGCATACTTTCCCCCTACCTGTTTAATTTATGTGCAGAACAAATCATCAGAGAAGCAGGATTGTATGAAGACAACAGAGGTGTGAAGATTGGTGGAAGACTCATCAACAACCTTCGCTATGCTGATGATACCACATTACTGGCTGAAAGTGAAGATGATCTGAAACATTTGCTTCTCACAATCAAAGAACATAGTCTCAAAATGGGCCTGCACTTTAATGTAAAGAAGACAAAGATCATGACAACTGGCATAATCAACAGGTTCATCGTTGAAGGAGAAGAAATTGAAATTGTGAACAACTTTAACCTACTTGGATCAACTATCAATAAAGAAGCAACAAGCAGTCAAGAAATCAGATGACGCATTGCTCTTGGCAGAATGGCTATGAAAGACCTAGATAAGATTCTCAAGAGCAGAGATGTCTCTCTCCATACAAAGATTTGACTTGTTCAAGCCATGGTATTTTCAATAACATCATATGGATGTGAAAGCTGTACAGTGAAAAAGAAAGATAGGAAGAAAATTGATGCCTTTGAATTATGGTGTTGGCGGCGAATACTATGTATAACATGGACTGCCCGAAGAACAAACCAGTCGGTACTAGAGGAGATCAAACCTAAGCTTTCTTTAGAAGCTCAGATGACAAGACTTCGACTTTCATACTTTGGACACATCATGCGAAGAGAGAAATTATTAGAGAAAGACATCATGCTTGGGAAGATAGAAGGTCAACGTAAAAGAGGAAGGCCAGCAATGAGATGGATCGCTACAATAACAGCAGCTACGGGTACCAGTCTGTCAACAATGAGCCGCCTGACTGAAGACCGAACACAATTTAGGATAGCTATCCAGAGGGTCGACATGAGTCGACTCCGACTCGACGGTACTTAACAACAACAACAGCAGATAGTAACAGAGGAAATAAAGTGATCCACAGTGCTATATGATATTTAGTTAAATCCATTTTTATTTCTACTTGCACAACTTCTCAAATACAATAATTAAAAAAGAAGCAATAAAAATTTTCAAACCTTTTTAAAATTACATATAATAGCTATCTATTTAATTATAAATAATTAATTAGATAAATAAAACTGCATCATTCTGGTGCAAAATGACTCACTCAGATATATGTTGTAATCATAGTTCCGGTAGTTTAATTCTGTCCTCTTCCTAAGTTTGTATCATTAATCCTTGCACCATATTTAAATGGCTCATATAAGAATTAAAAAAAACCCCAAACATATCTTTCTGGGAAGTAATTATTTCCTATCCTATTTTTATTTATTTATTTTGCTTTATTGAACAAGATGAAAAATTACATATTCCCTCTATCTCGGTAATGAAAAACACTCAAGGACTACAATGTCCACTTACCAATACACCAGAACAATTTCTCAGATCTCCCACCCTCCCATACAAGTAATCTTCCCCCTTGTGAAGAACCTTCGCCTGCATCAATGCAGAAATCCAAGGGAATTGTATGCGATAGGGGGGCAAGAAGATGGTGTGCATGGACCAGAAGGAGGACCTTGGAGTGATTGTTTCTGAGGATTTCAAGGTGGCAAAACAGTGTGACAAGGTGGTGGCAAAAGTCAAAAGGATGCTGGGTTGCATATAGAAAGGAATTACCAGCAGAAAGGAGGAAGTGCTAATGCCACTGTACAAGTCACCGGTTAGGCCTCACTCAGAATATTGTGTTCAGTTTTGGAGATCATCTCTCGCAAAGGATATAAAAAAACCCTGGAAACTGTTCAGAAGAAAGTGACCAAAATGATTTCGAGCTTGCGCCAAAAGACGTATCAGAAGAGACTTGAAGACTTAAATATGTATACGCTAAAGGAGAGGAGGGACAGGGGAAATATGATACAGACCTTTAAATAAATAAAGAGTATTAATGAACAAACCAATCTTTTTCAAAGATAGGGAAGCTAAAACACTAGAGGGCATGACATGAAACTGCGAGGGGATAAACTTAAAGGCAAAGTCAGGAAATTCTTTTTCACTGAAAGGGTGGTGGCATGCTTGGAATGCCCTGCTGATGGAAGTGGTGAGGCAAATACAGTGACAGAATCTAAAAAAGCATGGGACAGACACAGTGGATCCCTTTATAGCAACAGGATAAAATCAAAATAAACTTAACTGGAGTGGAGTGCAGGAGTAGCATAATGGTTAGAGCACTAACTTGGGAACCAAGAGACCAGGGTTCGAGTCCCAATAGAACTCCTTGTGGCCTTGGACAAGTCACATTGCCTCAGAAAAATCCAACTTATCAATATCCCTGTTTAATGTACATTACCAAGTTTAAGTTACAATGTAAATGGCTTTGATTGAAATAATAAAGCAGTATATAAAACCTATTAATAAATAAACTCTTTCTTATATCTCAACAAACAGGGGTGACTTGCATGGCGTGGTGGGTACACCCCTAAACAAAGGCAAAGGAAGGGGTGACCTTCACAGAGCAGCAGGTGTACCAACTCTTGCCACCTTGCTGGGCAGACTAGATGGACCATGTTGGTCTTTATCTGCCATCATATACTATGTTACTATTGCTCAAAAAAAAAAAAAGACCACTCCCTCCCGCCCACCCAAACACAGAAAGCCGTAAATAACCCATCTAGGAGGATAAACAGTCTCACATACAATAGTAACACTTCTGAAGTAAATTATTTGGTAACATAAGGGCAAAAGAACATAAGATATACCATACTGTGTCGGACCAAGGTCCATTAAACCCAGTATTCTGTTTCCAACAGTGGCCAATCTAGGTCATACGTACCTAGCAGTTTCCCCAAAAGACACAGGTTCCACAATGCTTGTATTGGGTCAAGCATTGATATCCTGGGTCCCTTTTTAAAAATGGTTTATGGACCTTTCCTCCAGGAACTTGTCCAAACCTTTTTTAAACCCAGCTACACTAACAGCCTTTACTACAACCTCCGATAACAAATTCCAGAGTTTGATTACACGTTGAGTGAAAAAGCATAGTTACTCACCTGTAACAGGTGATCTCCGGGAACAGCAGGAATTTAGTCTTCACATATGGGTATCGTCGGTACCGACGGAGCCTGCGCGGGGATGCTCCCCAGCGTCCAATTAGAAAACTTTTCGGAGCATCCCACAGCGCCTGCATGCTGCCTTCCCGCCTTTCCCAACTACCTCTCTCCAGTTGAGTTTTAAAGCTGAGATAAAGAGAGAGAGGAAAAGAAACGAAAAGAAAAGAAAAGAAGAGATACAACTCCTAGGGGAGGTGGATGGGTTATGAAGACTAAATTCCTGCTGTCCCGGAGATCACCTGTTACAGGTGAGTAGCTATGCTATCTCCAGGAACAAGCAGGAATGTAGTATTCACATATGGGGACTCCCTAGCTACAGATGCCAGGAGAACCCCAGAAGTTGTGTGCCCATGCGAAGGGGCTCCACTTCCCCCCATGGATCTCTAGCATCCTACCGGGAAAGGTGGGTAGGAGTTGATTAAGTATGGAAATGGAAATTACACTAACCTGGTAATTGTAGTTCCTGGAGGGTCCAGTTTAGTCCTCCACAATCGGGTAGTGCCCCTCCTCCTGCAGCCGGGAGACTGGACCAATCAAATCTTCTGTAGTATATATACAGCCGGAGCTCCCAGAAGTCCCCAGTGTACTAGTAACAAAAGCATACTTAACGAAGCAACACATTAGATTAATATACAAAATGACCTAATTAAAGAACAATTTGTTCCCCCCCAAGGAATATCCAACCCCCTCCCCAAACGAGGAAGTCAGAACACTGCATTGCGCCGGCACCGACGCCTCAGGAATCAAAACACCGCTCCCCAACAGAAGTTCAGGAGCTGCCTGAACCCCCGAGACAGGGAAGAGCCTCTGCAAAAAACGCGGCTGCCACAGAGGGACCGAACGGCAAGAGGAACCGTCTTAATATCAACCGTTCGGAAAGGCGCGCCGCACCACATTAGCAGATAGTCGGGAGGGAAGGAGGACTAAACTGGACCCTCCAGGAACTACAATTACCAGGTTAGTGTAATTTCCATTTCCTGTTCGGTAATCCAGTTTAGTCCTCCACAATCGGGATGTAACAGAGCAGTTAAGACCGGGCGGGACCTTGCCATCCAGTGCGCAGAACCGCCGAACCAAAACAGGAATCCCGAGCCGCTGACACATCTAAGCGATAGTGTCTACTGAAAGCATGCAGAGACGACCAAGTGGCCGCCCTACAGATATCCGCCGGCGGAACCAGGCTATGCTCCGCCCAAGAGGTCGCCTGAGCCCTAGTGGAATGAGCCCTCAGACCCTCCAGAATAGACCGCTGTTGCAACAGATACGCGGACGCGATCGCCTCTTTGAGCCATCTAGCAATGGAGGCTTTAGCCGCCGCTTCCCCTTTACGCGCACCCCCGAAGAGCACGAAAAGCCGGTCAGATTTCCGAAAAGACTCGGTAACCTTTAAATAACGATGGAGCGTACGACCCACATCGAGCCGGAGAAGACCTTTGTCCGTTGACCCGACAGATTGCGAAGAAAGCACTGGAAGAAACACTGCCTGATTCAAGTGAAAGGGAGACACCACCTTTGGCAGAAAGGAAGGAACCGGACGGAGAACGATCCGATCCGCGGAAAAAGACAAGAAAGGCTCTCGACAGGACAATGCCTGCAGATCCGAAATGCGCCGTGCCGAACAGATGGCTACAAGAAAAACCGCCTTCAGCGTGAGATCTTTCAGAGACGCCCTGCGCAGGGGCTCAAAAGGTTCACGAACCAGGGCCCTCAGAACTAAATTCAAGTCCCAAGGAGGAACGAAAACTCTGCGGGAGGGCCGCAAATGAAAAACAGCCGTAAGGAATCGGCGTACATCTGGATGAGCCCCGAGCAGACGACCCAAAACCTTGCCGCGATAACACGAGATAGCCGCCAACTGGACTTTTAGGGAACTAGCCGCAAGGCCCTTATCGAAACCATCCTGAAGAAAACTTAAAACGACGGGCACGGAAACCGTCGCCGCCCGGACTCCCCGCCGGGAGCACCAGTCTTCAAAAATCCTCCAAATCCGAACGTAAGTAAGAGAAGTGGATGTTTTCCTCGCCCGCAGAAGGGTAGAAATCACCGCGGGGGAGTAGCCCTTCCTTTTCAGCCGAGTCCTCTCAATGGCCAAACCGTAAGCGAGAATCGATCCACTTGGGGCATCCGCAAGGGACCCTGAAGACGACGATCCGGTAGTGCGGGCAGGAGCCAAGGAACGCCGTCGCTCAATCGGACCAGATCGGCATACCAGGGCCTCCGGGGCCAATCCGGGGCCACCAGTAACACGCGACCCCGGTGGCTCTCGATGCGTTGTACGACCCGGCCGATCAGAGCCCACGGAGGAAAGACATAAAGAAGACTGGACGTTGGCCACGGCTGAATGAAAGCGTCGAGCCCCTCGGACATGCGCTCCCTTCGCCTGCTGAAGAAGCGCCCTGTCTTGGCTGATTGAAAGGTCGCCATGAGATCCATGATGGGTGGACCCCACCGCCGGACGATTTGTGCGTAAACCTGTGGGTTTAGCTCCCATTCTCCGGGGTCCACCCGCACTCTGCTGAGAAAATCGGCCTGGACATTGTCTACGCCCGCAATGTGAGCCGCCGAGATTGCTGGAAGGCGAGTTTGCACCCAGTTGAACAAGGCCGCCGCTTCTGCCTCCAGGGCCACGCTGCCGGTACCCCCTTGGCGATTGATGTAAGCTACAGTGGACGCATTGTCCGACAGGACTCTCACCGGCCGTCCGAGAACCAGGGTCTCCAGGTCCACCAGGGCTAGTCGGACTGCCCGCAATTCGAGACGGTTGATCGACCAAGAGGCCTCCAGGGGAGACCATTCCCCCTGAGCAAAGCGGGACTCGCAGTGAGCCCCCCAGCCGGTTAAGCTCGCATTCGTCGTGAACGGAACCCACAGAGGAGGCTCCAAGGGAATCCCTCGCGACAGGTTCTCGGCGGAGAGCCACCACCGGAGGGATCGGCGAACCGTCTTTGGGCAAGGCAATCTCTTGTTCAGCGAGTCGAACTGGTTGGACCAACGTCGCAGAAGAGCACTCTGCAGCGGACGCATGTGGAAGCGCGCCCAAGGCACCACCTCCAAGGTCGCCGCCATCGTGCCGAGGAGCCGCAGGTACCACCACGCCGACGGAGCTGGCATCCCCCGGAAGAGACGGACCAGAGCCCGCAATGCCAGCACGCGTCGCTCCGGAAGGCACACCAAGCCCCTTGCTGTGTCGAAGCGGACTCCCAGATACTTGAGATCCTGTGACGGAGACAGACAACTCTTGCATTCGTTCACCACCCATCCGAGAGACCGAAGGAGATCCACCACCCTGCTCGTGACTTGCACACACTCCCGACTGGACTTCGCTCGAATCAACCAGTCGTTGAGATATGGATGGACCAGGATGCCCTCCTTGCGCAACGCCGCCGCGACTACAACCATTACCTTTGTAAAGGTGCGGGGAGCCGTGGCGAGTCCGAACGGCATGGCCCGGAATTGAAAATGGCCCCACAGGAGCGCAAAGCGGAGAAACCGTTGATGGGAGGGCCGGATGGGAATGTGTAAATAGGCCTCTGTAAGATCGAGGGATGTCAAAAATTCCCCTTGACGCACCGCTACGATGACTGACCGCAGGGTCTCCATGCGAAAGTGCGGTACTCTGAGAGCGCGATTCACGCCTTTGAGATCCAAGATCGGACGAAGGGAACCGCCCTTTTTGGGAACCACAAAATAGATGGAGTAGCGACCTGCGCCTCTTTCCAAGGGCGGGACCGGAACCACAGCCCCCAGAGAGAGAAGCCGATCCAGGGTCACGCGGATGTCCCGCGCCTTTTGAGCTCCCATGCTGGGAGACAGAACAAACGAATCCGGAAGTGGGTGCGCAAACTCTAGGGCATAACCTTCTTCTATAATCTGCAGCACCCACCGATCTGACGTAATTTGGGCCCAAGAAGGAAGAAAGTCGCACAAACGACCCCCGATGACCGGGTCTTCCTCTAGAGCCCGCCTCGTTTCATTGTGGCTTGCGATTAAAGGAAGAGGCCGAGGAAGAGGCGGCTCTGGAGAAGCCCCTTCCCGCTCCTCTGAAACCACGAAACCCTTGATGACGGGTTCCAAAACGACCGCGCTGCGAAGTCCACAGCCGGGAAGAACGAAATCTGCGCGCATCCCGAAACTGGCCGCGCGCTGAGGTGGACGACCTATTAAGCTTAGGCTTATCCTCTGGAAGCCGACCACCCTTAGACTCACCGAGATCCTTCACCAACTTATCCAGAGCCTCACCAAATAACAACCTGCCCTTAAAGGGTAGTTTACTGAGGCGAGACTTGGAAGAACCGTCGGCCGCCCAATTGCGCAACCAGATGGACCGTCGTGCCGCTACCATGGAGGCCATGCTATTAGCTAGGGAGCGTATTAAATCATAACACAGATCCGCCAAGTAGGCCGATCCCGACTCCACGCGGGTAACGTCCAACAGCCCCTGTTGGTCCATACCGGACCCCGAGCGCAGGTGCTGCGACCATCGCAAACAAGCTCGAGCTACCCACGCCCCACATATAGAAGCTTGTAACGATAAGGCGTTGGTCTCGAAGGCTTGCTTCAACAAATTATCAACCTTTTTGTCCTGAACATCCCTCAGGGCCGCGGCCCCTTCAACCGGGATGGTGGTTTTCTTAGTCACTGCCGAAACGGCAGCATCCACCCGTGGAGACTTAAACAAGTCCCTGTCCTTGTCTGCAAGGGGGTAAAGACGATTCATGGTCCGAATCCCTTTCAAAGCGGATTCCGGTTGCTCCCATTCTGCATGGATCATCTGCTCAACTACTCGGTGCACCGGAAAAACTACCTGGGCATCCCTGACCGCCTGAATGAGAGGATCCTCGAGACCCTCCTCCTCCAGCGGCCGCACCGCAGAGAGGTTAAGTGCTTGGAGAGACTCCGTGACCAAAGGTACCAGCTCGTCCCTTCGAAACACCCGAATGATGCGCGCCTGATCTTCCGGTTCTGGAAGCTCTCCGTCTTCTAACTCCTCCACCTCAATATCCGGATCCCCCTCAGCCTCGGAATCCAGGAGGCAAAGGGCGTCCTGATCCTGGTCCCCCAAGCTGGGCCGCTTGACAGCGGGTTGGGAAGACCGCTGAACCCCCCCCGCGGATGCTGGGGGGAGAGAGGCGGGCCAAGCCTCCGGCAAATGACCAGACCGGCTTAAGCGGAAGGCCTGATGCATGAGAAGAACAAAATCCGGGGAAAAGTCTATAGGCGACGCTACCATAGCCGCCTGCTGGAGCTCAGGGACCGACGTATTAGACGCCGGGCCCAGACCAGAAGGAAGGATGCTCGGTGAAGGGACACTGTCCCCCGAAAGAGAAGGGTCCCCGGGCACATGCTGTTCCTTAATTTCAATAGGCAGCTCCAGTTCTGAAGAAACTGCAGCACAGCTCTTACAGATTCCAGAGTCAGTCATTGTACCTCTGCGGGAGCCACAAATTACACACTGAGGTTTGGCAGCCATGCCAAGGCCACCTGCTCTCAGGGAAAAATAAGGCAACAGGAACAGGGAAGCCCACACCAAGGGGACTAACCTTATTCAATTCAGCACAGTATTAAATTTAAACCCTTTTTTTTTTTTTTTTTTTTTACAGTAAACAAAATACTCCCCAGAATCCTAGGGGTGCCCTGAGCAAAATCGCCAGCAAAAGAAACCCCAAAAACACCAGGGGAACCCGTGCGCAAGTGTTAAAAAGTGCCCTTAAAAAGCACACTTTAGAAATCCAAAATGGCCGCCGCACTTTTTCACCCGCGGTAAAAAAACGGCGCGAAAATACAAAGGTACCCAAATAATATGGAAAAGAAAGAAAACAACCCTCTAATACAGGGCAAGCGAAAAAAAGCAGGAAAAAGTGCAATTTGGAAGCCAGGGGAGCCGACAGAGCCTCTGCCCAAGCAAAGAACAGAGAGCTGAAAGATTAAAACAAGGAAAATTCCTACCAGCTCTGGGAACAGCAAGGAACTCAGCCCACTTCTCCAAGTGACAGGCAATGTTGTAGCCGGTATGGCTCTTCCCCGAACAGCCTTGGGGAGAGCTCAACCCAGGCTTCAGAGATTCCCAGGCAGGAAGGCAGGAGCCCAAGGCAGGTCTGGCTTCCCCCAGAAAGTCCCCTGTGTCTTCTTTTTTTTTTTTTTTTTTTTAAAGATACAGTTACCTTAGCAAAAGAAATATAACATAAAGGACCAGAAATAAACCCCAAAGAACTAACTAACTAACTAGTGTTGCTCCTTCAAATGTCACTTAGCGTGCCCAGCAGGGGCACAGAAGTCCTCCAGCTGCAGGGAGACTGGACACACTGGGGACTTCTGGGAGCTCCGGCTGTATATATACTACAGAAGATTTGATTGGTCCAGTCTCCCGGCTGCAGGAGGAGGCGCACTACCCGATTGTGGAGGACTAAACTGGATTACCGAACAGGAACAGGTGTTGCGGAACAGGTGTTGTAGAACAGCCTGACCAAACAAGGCATCCCGGCGGGAGTCCTTGTCTAAGCAGTAATTTTTGCTACCTGGTCTGGATGGAGAGACCATTCATGCGGAAGAAGAACTCAACTGAGTCTGTCTGCCCAAGAGTTTTGAATGCCTGGCAGATACACTGCAAGGAGATGAATCTGATGCTCTCTGGTGAGAGCCCATAGTTGCAAAGCGACAGAGAGCCTGTTCCTCCCTGCTTGTTCAGCTAGAACATAGCTACTTCATTGACAGTCTGAATTAGGACTGTCTTGTAGCTGAGCTGGGTATGGAACACTCGAAAAGCAAGGAAGATTACTCTCAGTTCTAGGAGATTGATATGCAAGTGGATCTCCTCTAAAGACCAGATGCCTTGGGTAGAGAGATCTTGGAGATGAGCTCCCCAACTCATCTGTGAGGCCAGGCCAAAAGGAAGCACCCTGAAAGTTGTTCAGTTCTCTGAGGTCCAAAATGGGTCTGTGTCCCCGTTTTCTTTGGAATAAGGAAATAAGGGGAGTAAAACCCTGTGCCCTGTTGGGACATGGGCACGTGCTCTATTGCCCCCCTGGGTAAGAAGTAAATTAACCTCTTGACTCAACTGTGTGTTGGAGGGTTGAGAATTGAACTGTCTTACCACTGTAGGATGGGGCATGCTGAAGAAATAAAGTTTGTACCCTTCTCTTAAAATGGAAAGAGTCAATTTCTCTGCTGTTATTTGCCCCCATCTGGGGGCAAAGTGAGACAACCTTCCTTGGATGGTGGAAGGTTCTGGCCCGTTCAGAGCCAGGTAGGCCAAGTTCTCTAGATGGGAGTCAAAGCCCCTGCGGAGGCTGAGTCTGCTGGGCTGGTTGAGGCTTAGCAGGCTTTGATTTCCTTTGCTTTGGGGTCTGTTGTCCCTTTCTGGCAGATTGACCTGCAGAATGTACCTGCTGGGTATAGGAGGGGTAAAACCTCTTCTTCTTTTTAAAAGAAAGAAGAAAAGAACCGGCGGTACCGGTATAACGTCGGGGAAGGCAGAAGCTATCAGAAAAAAGATGAAAATATTAAATGATTTCTGCGGTGACAGGAAAAATGACCTGCTGGCTCCGCGGAAAACGAAGAACTGGAGAGAGGCAGTTGGGAAAGGCAGCACGCAGGCACTCTGGGATGCTCCCAAAAGCTTTCAAATTGGATGCTGGGGAGCGTTTCCGCGCAGGCTCCGTCGGTACCGACGATACCCATATGTGAAGATTACATTCCTGCTTGTTCCTGGAGATCATCTGTTACAGGTGAGTAACTATGCTATCTCCAAGAACAAGCAGGAATGTAGTATTCACATATGGGGACTCCCTAGCTACAGATGCCAGGGAGAACCCAAGACGTTGTGTGCCCGTGTGAAGGGGCTCCACTTCCCCCCATGGATCTCTGGCATCCTACCAGGAAAGGTGGGTAGGAGTTGATTAAGTATGGAACAGGTGTTGTAGAACAGCTTGACCAAACAATGCATCCCGGCGGGAGACCTTGTCTAAGCAGTAATGGGCTGTGAAGGTATGAACAGAGGCCCAAGTAGCTGCTCAACAGATGTCGTCAATAGACACAGAGTGTAAATGAGCCATTGAGGCTGCCATGGCTCTCACATTGTGAGCTGTGACATGACCCTCCAGAAAAAGCACAGTTACTTACCTGTAACAGGTGATCTCTGGGAACAGCAGGAATAAGTCTTCACATATGGGTACGTCGGTACCGACGGAGCCTGCGCGGGAACGCTCCCCAGCGTACAATCAGAAAGCTTTTGGGAGCATCCCTCAGCGCCTGCGTGCTGCCTTCCCAACTGTCTCTTCTCAGTTGAGTTTTATAGCTGAGACAAAGAGAGAGAGAGGAAAAGGAAAGATAGATAGAGAGATACAACTCCTAGGGGAGGTGGATGGGTTGTGAAGACTTATTCCTGCTGTTCCCAGAGATCACCTGTTACAGGTAAATAACTGTGCTATCTCCAGGAACAAGCAGGAATGAGTCTTCACATATGGGGACTCCCAAGCTAAGATGCCTGGAGCCCTAGCATGTTGGAGATTGAAACATGCTACACCTCATATGGCCAGGCATCCTGAGGATGGAGGGTAGGAGTTGAAAAAGAGAGGAGCTGTAGAAAACAGCTAAATTAAGATAGGACTACAGGCAAGGAGTCCTTGCATGTATGATAATTATCATGAAATATATTGAAATGAACAATTACAATATGGACCTCACCTACTGGATTGCAGGAAGTAGAGAGGCTGATGGAGTATACTGCGGATCCAGTAGAGCAATCTTCAAGGTGACCTCACTGAAGTGAAGGTGAAGGTCAAAATCTGGAAGTGACAGGTGACCCCAGGATTCAACTGGGGTAGTACAAAAACGGTAGGTCTTTAGTGGGAAGCTTTATGGAAAAAGCTGAAAACTCTTTTGGCTACAGAATTACTCAGTTAGGAGCAAAAGAGGAAGACTGACCGATTTGGACAAACTGGCCTAGTCCTTGAGGGAAGAAGGGATATGGGAAAAACCCCGTATTCCCAAAGAAAGGACAGATGTCTGAGGAGTTGAAACCTCAGATCTACTGAAGATCCACCATGTCTTTCCTAACTGGTGAGAGGTAGGAAGATATTGGAGCATGGAGCTTCAGGGATACCTAAACCTAGGGTTATGGTAGGAGCTGTCAGTACCACAGCAGTGGTTGTGTAAATACCCCAAACATACTGTGGACAGTATGAACATGTGCAAAGCCCACTGTCTGGAACATATAGGAAGGTAAAACCTTTATGAGCATAGACAGTTAGAGAGATAAGTAGGTAAATACATATCTACCTATAACGAAGCATCTCGACAGATACACACACACATATATATATATATATATATATATATATATATATATATATATATACGCACATATATATACACATATATACATATATATATACATATACATCACTGTTCCCTCTAAGCTGTGCGCGTGTGCGTGCGCACACACCTCACCGAGCGAGCGCACATACTTTACAACAGAGCGCACAAAAATTACGGCTCTGATTCTGATAGAAAACAACACAGACGTCTTAAAATTTAAAAGTTATGATTGTAATTACTAGAAATTTCCCTCTTCATTTAGTAATAGTCTATTTTCATTTAATTTGATTAAAATCAATGTGGTGTACATACTGTATTCTGACGTGTAGTCAAGTTTTAAAGTATATAACTCTGAGTGTCGTTATGTGGCGCACAAAAATTTAACCTTCCTTCAAAAGCTGCACACAGCTGATATTTTATGCGCACACAGCCTACAGAAAATTAGAGGGAACATTGATAAACATATACATATATATATATATATATATATATATGGGTATATATATATGTCTGTAGTGAGATCTAGAGGTGCATAACATATGCACATGCAGCTGACAGACATATGTATCTATAGAAATGTATATACATATATGAATATATAGGTCTAAAGATAAATGTCTGCAATTAAGCAGACAGAGATATGCCTATAAGAACATTCACATGGGAGATGTGAAGAGGAAAGATTCATCCAATAACAAGAAGGTGGAACCTACTTGAGAAGATATATAGAGAATCTATTCCCCCTGGTTATGATGGTGCAGGAATGCTATCCAGTGAAATAACCAGGATGGTTGCATGAAAAAACAGAGGATAATATCAGTCTGTAAACAGCAAGTCCCGAGTCCTGGAGAACTCTAGCATGGTAAATGGACAGAAAACGCATAGGATGAGATACCAGGTTGACCCACTTGAGGGACAAAAAGGGGTATCATGCGTTTTTTAGTTAAATATGTGCTGTCCATGAAGGATTAGGATACCATGAGGACAGGCTGCAAGGAAAAAAGAGCATATTCCCTGTAGGAATTGGACAACTCTTTAGACTTTCACGTAGAGAAGGCTTATGTCCTTTATTTTAAAAGGAGTTAGTAGGGTGTGAAGAACCCTCACAGTCATGGGGAATGACTGGTGAAGCCTTTTTCAACCATATAGGATAGTCATTAGAGAAAAAAACCCATGCTCTCTAGCAAGGGCCCATAGTGGAAAGCTTCTCTTTAGGATTGCAGAGAGCATTATGCAGGAGAATTGGGAGATAGAACTGGCTGTTGGAAAAACCCAGCAGCCACGTCAACAATGCTGCCAAACCCAAAGGAATTGGAGATGGCAAGAATAGAAGATAGTGTGATAAGCCTGAAGTGATAAGGATTATCCAAGAAAGATGTATGCATTGTCTTGGAATCACTACTAAGGCCAGACAAAAAGAAGTGGAGGACAAGACTGGAAACTTGTGGAAAAGTACCAGTAGTCCAATCACTGGAACTCCTGCATGGGCAGCTGCTGAATAAGACAGCAGAGAGAATCTTTCTGTGTAAAACAGAAAGAACAGACAGAACAAGAGAAGAAATTCCTGTCCCTGTCTGATGAGCTGCCCAGGCAAAAGGAGGGAGTTTACTCAAGAGAAAAAACTCCACACTGGAATGGAAAGAAAGACTAGAAAGGCTAAAGAAACCCTGGATAAGAGGGTAGAGAAACAGGAGCTGAAGGGTGACTTACCATATGGTAAGTCTGTGGAAGGAAAAAATTCATGTTGGTACAGAAAACTATCATGGGATAGTTGTTAAACCTCTCTTCTTGGCAGGAAGAAGAGGAGAAACCTGTGACCCATAGACATGAATATCCTGACAGCTCAGCATACCTAGGAGCAACTGGATGTCCTGAGAAAAGGAATCCATGTATAGAGTTTTGAATGAAAAACAGTGAAAAACTTCTGCTGAGAAGAAGTCAACTGTAGGTTGTAAACTCCAAGAGGCAGAAAACAGATTAATCAGAACCCTATGGTTGCTGGGTTTGTTTAGCCTGGCGAGAGTTTGGATTCTTCAGACCAGGGCGATGTTTCCCCTGCTTGGGAACATCTGTATGATAGGCAGGAGAAGAGTAAAACCTTTTCCTCCTAGGGAAAGAAGGTTTGGTAGGGCATTTCCTACCTACTGGGGAAGGAGAAGGCTTAGGATAGCCTTCAGAAACAGGGAAGTCAGTGGACCACTGAGCAACCTGATGTAAAGACTCCTTATTGAAGAGATTTTCTCCAGTGCAAGGAGTATTACCCAGTCTTTGTTGTGCCCATTTGTTTAAGCCTGAAGCTTGAAGCCAGGCTCTACATCGTGCCCCTATGGCTATAGCAGAAGTTCTGCTAACAGACTCAAAAGAGTCTAGGGAAGCACGAGTAAGAAACCAAGAGAGACTTTGAATATGACTAAGTAGTAAGGAATAGTCTGCAGTCTTGGGCTCTGAAAGACAAGGAGTCAAAAGATAATTTCTTTGTGACCTCCTGACGAGATAGACTCATATAAAAAATATATGAGAGAATCCTTGCTGACAGCATGGATGTCTGGAAGGTTTGACGTCCAAAGGCATCTAGTGTCCTAGACTCATGACCTGGTGGTTAAGAAGAGTGCTTCTTTTTACTTTTCACCTTCCTCATTGCTGATTCCACCACAATGGAATGATGGGGAAGTTGAGTCTTTTGAAACCCTGGAGAGGGGGGCACCTGATACAGAAGATCAGTTGCTCTAGAAGGTGAGGGTACCTTTAAAGGTGCTTCCCACATTCTTAGAAGAAGATCCTGCAAGGAATGATGTAAAGGAAGCATTATGTTTTCCTTTTCTTCAGTAGAAACAGAGCCTTGTGTAGGATCATGGCCAGGGATAGGAATAGCAAGAGATCTTGCCATATCCAGGAGGAAATTCTGAAAAGAAGGATCTCCAAAGAGAACCGTCCCTGGACAGGCTAGACCTGAAGAACTAGCCTGGGCACCGGAGGATCTACTTGAGTACATAGGAATATATGATCCTGCACGGTGCAAAAAGGATCCTTAAGGGATGGATGCTGGTACTGGAGGTCAGGACCTGTGATAGTCAGTACTGCATCGTCCATGCCAGGTTTCGACTCCAAACTTGGAATAGAAAGGAGCGACCCTGGTGAAAGAAGCATGGAAGGAGCTGGCCCCGATGCTACTGCGGATACCGGTACCGATACCAATACCGGTAGCACTGTCAGAATCAAAGGCGACACCGACATCGGAGCAGTCATCGGTGACAGCTCAATCGGTACCGAGGTAACCGAATGCCTTTGGTAATCACCCTCGGTACCGAGCGTCCGGTACCAGTAAGTATCGGTACCGAGACGTGTTGATACCCAGTCTTCCAGACTAGAGATTGATTCCAGACTCGGCATCGAAGGAAGCGAGTCTATCGATGCATGTCTAGAGGGTACCGACTTCGGTGGTAGTATCGGCGTTGATGCCGATACTGGAAAGTCAATCTGGAGCGTATCCACCGGTCCCGAAGGTACTGAGAAAGCCAGATGACGATCCTTAGTGAGGAGTGTAACGTCCAACACCAGTGACGATGCCAGGGTATCGGTACCGCTCGAAGCGGATGCCACCACCGAGCATGGCTCAGGTATGTTCTGTGAGGGGTGAGCCCCAGGAACAACCTGAAACCCCTCATAGGCTTTAGAGGCCGAAGACTCCCGCCGGGGTTTTGAAGCCAATGGACCCTCGAGGGCAAGGCAGGAGCCGTCTTCATGCTGTGCATGAGACCTACCACTCGAGGGTTGGCTAGTCTTAACAGACTGTTTGAGGGTTACCTGATCCTGTGTAGAAGAAGAAACGGTCGGTGCCCTGACACTGGAAGGGAACCTGGTATTGAGGGAAACTCGATGTTGAAAATCTCTTCTCACAATACTGTGGCCCGAGGGCTCCGGAGGAAAACGGTCAGGAACCAAACAGGTTAGACACCAGTTTTTGGAGTCTAAAAATAAAGCTGTACCACCACAGCTTAAACATTTCTTAGAGAAAGAAGCTGGCGGTTCCATGAGGGACATGGACAGGCCTAGAAGGCCTAAAAAGATTTAAGACAAAAAACTGAGGGAAAATATTCCCTGAATTTCAGAAAAAGAAAAAAAAAACCACTGGCGGTACCGGTGGAGTCGGGGAGACAGCCGCGACCACAAGAAAAGAAAAGAATTAAAGAAGAATTTTCTGCGGTGACAGGAGGACGTCCTGCCGGCTCCGTGGAAAAACGAAAACTGAGGAGAGACAGTTGGAAAGGCGGGAAGGCAGCACGCAGGCGCTGAGGGATGCTCCCAAAAGCTTTCTGATTGGACGCTGGGGAGCGTTCCCGCGCAGGCTCCGTCGGTACCGACGTACCCATATGTGAAGACTCATTCCTGCTTGTTCCTGGAGATAGGTTTTTACTCTAATAGGTAAAAGAAACACACTGTGCAATCCAGTTGGATAATGTTCTCTTGGAGACTGGAAGTCCCAAATGAGAAGGATCAAAAGCAACAAAGAGCTGGGAAGACTTTCGATGTTGCTGTGTCCTTTGTAAGTAAAAGGCAAGTGCTCTTTTACAGTCCAAAGTATGAAGATTCCTTTCTGCATTTGAAGCATGAGGCCTTGGAAAAAATACAGGTAGATAAACCGCCTGGTTTAAATGAAAAGGTGAGACCACCTTTGGCATAAAGCGTGGATGAGTCTTAAGGACTACCTTATCATGATGAACCCTCGTGTAAGGAGGATCAGACACTAATGCTTTCAATTCACTGATGCAACAAGCTGATGTTTTTGCAATGAGAAAGATAACTTTCCAAGAAAGGAATTTCAAGGAGGTAGTAGCTAAAGGTTCAAAGGGCGGCTTCGTGAGCTGCCCTAGAACCAAATTCAGGTCCCATGCCACTGGGGGTGGCCTAATGGGAGGTTTAGTTAGAAGAAGGCCTCTCATAAATCTCGCTATGAGAGAATGAGAGGAAATAGGCTGACCATTTAGAGGCTTTAAAAAAGCTGAAATAGCACTTAAATGAACTCTTACTGAGTTAGTCTTAAGCCCTGCATTAGATAAATGAAGGAGATATTCTAGTAGTGATTCCAGAGGTATGGCAGAGGGCTGAAAACCCATTTGCGAACACCATATGGAAAGCACAGTTACTTACCTGTAACAGGTGATCTCTGGAAACAGCAGGAATTAGTCCTCACATATGGGTACGTCGGTACCGACGGAGCCTGCGCAGGAATGCTCCCCAGCTTCCCAGCAAGAAAGCTTTTGGGGCATCCCACAGCGCATGCGCGCTGCCTTCCCGCCTTTCCTACCAACTCTCCTCAGTTCGAGTTTAAAGCTGAGACAATAGAGAGAGAGAGAGGAAAGGAAAGACAGAGAGAGATACAACTCCTAGGGGAGGTGGGAGGGTTGTGAGGACTAATTCCTGCTGTTCCCAGAGATCACCTATTACAGGTAAGTAACTGTGCTATCTCCAGGAACAAGCAGGAATGAGTCCTCACATATGGGGACTCCCTAGCTGAGATGCCTGGGATATCCCCAAGGATATGAGACCCTGAAGGGTTCCTCGTCTTCCTATGGATCTCAGGCATCCATTAAGGGAAGGAGGGCAGGAGTTGTTCAAGAATGGAACAGGTGTTTGAGGACAGCCTGACCAAAGAAGGCATCCCGGCGGGAGTCCTTGTCCAAACAGCAATGGGCTGTGAAGGTATGAACCGAGGCCCAGGTGGCTGCTCGACAGATCTGGTTGATGGACACAGAATGAAGATGAGCCATAGAGGCGGCCATGGCTCTCACATTGTGAGCTGTGACATGGCCCTCCAGAGAAAGGTTCTGACTCTGGTAAGCAAAAGAAATACACTGAGCAATTCAATTGGACAGTGTTCTTTTAGAGACTGGAAGGCCTAAATGAGAAGGATCAAAAGCAACAAAAAGCTGGGAAGACTTTCTATGTTGCTGTGTCCTGTGTAAGTAAAAAGCAAGAGCTCTTTTACAATCTAGAGTATGAAGGTTCCTCTCTGCACTGGATACATGAGGAGCTGGAAAAAAGACAGGTAAATATACCTCTTGATTAAGATGAAAAGGTGAGACCACTTTAGGCATAAAGTGAGGATTTGTCCTAAGGACTACCTTTATCATGATGGAACCTTGTACAAGGTGGATTAGCCACTAAGGCCTGCAGTTCACTGATGCGGCGAGCCGAAGTGACTGCAATAAGGAAAATAACCTTCCAGGAAAGAAATTTCAAGGAGGTAGTGGCTAAGGGTTCAAAAGGTGGCTTCATAAGCTGACCAAGAACCAAGTTTAAGTCCCATGTCACCAGAGGGGGTCGAATGGGAGGTTTAGTTAAAGTTAGGCCTCTCATAAATCTGGCAATAAGAGGATGAGAGGAAACAGGTTGTCCATTGATAGGCTTAAGGGATGCTGCAATAGCACTTAAATGGACCCTTACTGAATTCGTCTTTTAAGGCCTGCATTGGAAAGATGCAGGAGATATTCTAATAGAGAATTCACAGGAAGTGCCAGAGGGTCAAGACCCTTTTGAGCACACCAAATGGAAAATCTTTTCCATTTAAAAGCATAGGAACGCCTAGTGGAAGGTTTCCTTGAAGCATGGAGGATATCCTTCACTTGCTGCGAAAGATTGAAGTCTTGAAGGTCTAGGCCTTCAGTAACCAAGCTCTGAGGTGAAGGGACTTGGGGTTTGGATGCCACAAAGTCCCCTCCTCCTGAGACAGAAGGTCTGGAGCAGCTCCCAAGTCCAGGGAGGGGGCTTGGGAGAGATGCAAAAGTAGAGGGTACCACACTTGGCGTGGCCAGCGTGGAGCTATGAGGATCATAGATACTTGATCCCTCTGAAGTTTGAACAGAGTCTTGGGAATCAAAGGAATGGGTGGAAAGGCATAGAGGAAGTCCTGACCCCAATGAAGGAGGAAGGCATCCTTGGCCTGAACTCCCTGACACGGAATTCTGGAACAGAACCGGGGAAGTTTGGCATTCCACGGACTTGCAAATAGGTCTATGTCCGGGGTTCCCCATTCCTGGAAGATTCTCAGTACCTGATCCATGTGCAGGGACCATTCGTGTGAAAGCAGAACTCGACTGAGTCTGTCTGCCCAAGAGTTTTGAATTCCTGGGAGGTATACTGCCAGGAGATGGATTCGATGCTCTCTGGCGAAGGCCCATAATCTTAGAGCTTCGTTGCAAAGCGACAGAGAGCCAGTTCCTCCTTGCTTGTTTATGTAAAACATGGCTACCTGATTGTCCGTTTGAATGAGGACTGTCTGGCAGCTGAGGAGGGTATGAAAGACCTTGAGAGCTAGGAACACTGCTCGAAGTTCCAAGAGGTTGATATGAAGAGAGGTCTCCTGTGGGGACCAAGTGCCTTGGGTGGAGAGGTCCTGTAGATGAGCTCCCCAACCTGTTTGGGAGGCATCTGTTGTGAGGATTGCTTGGGGCAACAAAGGTTGGAAGGGGGACCCCAGCAACAGATTTTGAGTGGACTTCCACCATTGGAGAGACTAAAAGAGACGTTAGGAGTTTGCTATTTGGTCTGAGAGAGCTCCTGAAGCTTGAGTCCACTAGGTGGACAAAGTCCATTGAGCTGCTCTCATGTGTAGGCGAGCATAGGGCACCACATGTACTGTGGAAGCCATGTGGCCTAGTAGTTGTAGCATCTCCCGGGCAGTGAAGTGGCTCTTTGACTGAATCTGGGAGGCTAACTGCACTAGACGTTGGCAACGAGCCTGGGAAGATAGGATCTTGCAGTAGTGGTGTCCAACCAGGCCCCTATGAATTCTAGGGACTGAGTAGGGGTGAGCTGAGACTTTGGGAGGTTTACCACAAGTCCCAGATACTGCAGAATGCGCCTGGTGCAGTCCAGGGAAATTTGGGCTTCTGACTGAGATGGAGCTCGGATGAGCCAGTCGTCCAGGTAGGGGAAGACAAATATTCCCCGAGTGTGTAGAAATGCAGCAATTATTGCCATGCATTTGGTGAACACTCTTGGAGCAGAGGCTAGACCGAAAGGAAGCACTCTGTATTGGTAATGTTTCCCCTGGAACAGAAAACGTAGGAATTTTCTGTGGGATGGATGGATGAGTATATGAGTGTACGCATCCTTGAGATCTAGAGAACAAAGCCAATCCTGACTCTGTAGGTATGGAAGGAGAGTGCCTAAAGAAAGCATCGTGAACTTCTCCTTGCATAGAAATTTGTTCAATTCTCTGAGATCCAGAATGGATCTGTATCCTCCTGTTTTCTTTGGAATGAGAAAGTAGTGGGAGTAAAACCCTGACCCCTGTTAAAGAAGAGGAACTTCTTCTATGGCCCTCTGGGCCAGAAGGGTGGTTACCTCCTGATCCAGAAGGTCGAGGAGAGATGTGGGAGAATTGAAATGTCTCACCATGGTGTAGGGAGGAAGGTCTGAGAAATGAAGTTTGTAGCCCTCTCTGATGATGGAGAGGGTCCACTGCTCTGATGTGATTTGCTCCCATCTGGGAGCAAAATGAGCTAACCTTCCTGGAATGGTGAGAGGTTCTGGCTGTTGTAGAGCCAGAAAGGTTAAGTTCTCTAGTATCAAGTCAAAAACCCTGAGGGGCTTGGGATTGCTGGGTTGCAGCAGCCCCTGCAGGTTTAGGCCTGGCTTGTTTAGGTTGCTGACGCTTAGTAGCAAAGCGACCTGTAGAAGACTGTTGACCAGAAGTGGAAGGAAATCTGCCCTTCTTGTAAAAAGACTTTTTAAAAGATTTTTTCTTGGCCGGAGTGGAGGTAGACTTAGAAAGTCTATCCAGAGCAGCATTTTCTGCATCCATTTGAGTGGCTTTAATTTGCCACTCTTTGCCAAATAGATTTTCACCTGTACAGGGCAGATTTCCTAAACCATCTTGAACCCAGGGTTCTAGATCAGAAGTCTGGAGCCAAGCAATTCTACGAGCAGCTATGGCAATGCCTGAGGCTCTGCTGGCACCTTCAAAAGAATCAAAGGCTGCCCTGTTGGAAAACTTTGAAATGTCTTGAGTATGCTTAAGCCAAAGAAGGAACTCATCCCTTTTGTCCTCTGGAATAAAAGGGAGAAAGTTGTGCAGCTTTTCTGCAACCTCCTTCAGAAACTTACCCATATAAAGGCTGTATGAATTGATTCTGGCAATAAGCATGCTAGCTTGGAAGATTTTCCTACCAAAAGCATCCAAGGTCCTGCATTCTCTTCCTGGAGGAGTAGAAGAGTGTCTTTTGGTACTCTTTATCCTCTTCATAGCTGACTGCACCACAATGGAGTGGTGAGGAAGCTGAGTTTTTTGAAATCCAGGAGAAGGAGGGACACGGTACATAGTGTCCAATCTATGAGAATGAGGAGAAAGGGTGAGAGGAGTCTCCCACAATTCAATCAAATGTTCTTGCAGAATTTCATGAATTGGCAAGGTGACTGCCTCTCTGGGAACCTTAGAGTATCCCAAAATATCTAATTTTTTTGCTCTAGGTTCTTTTTCAGAGGTTACTGAAATAGATAGTCCTTTAGCTACTTCTAATATGAAGTCTTGAAAGGACAAATCCTCTGGAGGAGACATTCTCCTTTTTGGAGAAGGCGGCTCCTCAGGAAGGGTAACAGATACTTCAGGGGACTCATCCGATGAATCAGAATCATCAGAAGAATCGAAGTATCGTCTGCTCGATTCCAAAGATCGATAGGCGTATCGATCGGTACCGACATCGGGTGTCCCCGGTACCGGGTCGGTACCGAGAAAGAGCCCAGGACAGGGAGCCAGAATCGGTATCCTGGCCGATGTCGATGCAGCCGGTAAGGCATCAAAGTTGGTGTCGGTACCGACAACGGAGCTTGTTGTGGTACCGATGGCGTCGCAGCCTTGATGAAAGCCAGTATAGCCTGCTGCATGGATTGCACAGTGTGATCCATGGACGCCACGACTGCCTGGATGTCGGTACCGGGAGATTGTGCCGGTACCCCAGAGCAGTCTAACAGGTGATCGGTCGATGTCAACCTGTAACCCCATAGGAGGAGCTTTGGAAGCCGGAGCTTCCCGCCAGGGTTGTTTAGCTGGGGCAGGATCCTCAAGGGCAAGCCCGGAGGCATCTCGATGCTTAGAGGGAGATTTGCCCTTCGAGGACCTGCTAAAAGTATGTTTGGTTACCTGAGACCCATCAGGAGAGGAAGACCTGGAAGATGTCGATGCCACCGCCGGTGCATCCGTGGGAAACAGCACATGGATCTTGGCTACCCGGTTCTGTAACCCTCGTTTAGACAGAGAGCAAGCTTGGCAATCCGGAATGGAGTGTTCAGGCCCCAAACATTTAAGACACCATTCATGGGTGTCTGTAACAGAAATTGTACCGCTGCACTTAGTGCATTTTTTGAAACCAGAGGCTGGTTTATCCATGAAGGAAAAATTCTTGTGGGCCTGTAGGCCTAAGAAAAGAAATACACTAAGTGAGGGAAAGTATATATATATATATTTTTTTTTTTTAAAGAAAAGAAAAGAAAAGACCGGCGGTACCGGTCCGGCGTCGGGGAAGGCAGACACGCGACCAAAGAAATAAATTAAAATAAAGAACTTCTTCAGCGGTGACAGGAACACGTCCTGCTGGCTCCGCGGAAAAGAAGAACTGAGGAGAGTTGGTAGGAAAGGCGGGAAGGCAGCGCGCATGCGCTGTGGGATGCCCCAAAAGCTTTCTTTCTGGGAAGCTGGGGAGCATTCCCGCGCAGGCTCCGTCGGTACCGACATACCCATATGTGAGGACTCATTCCTGCTTGTTCCTGGAGATAACCTTTTCCACTTGAACGCATAAGAACGTCTTGTGGAAGGTTTCCTGGAAGCACAAAGAATATCCCTTATTTGTTGAGAAAGGGTAAGACCATGAAGGTCTATGCTCTCAGCAACCAGGCCCCGAGATGCAGGGAATGGGGATTGGGATGCCACAACATCCCGTCCTCCTGAGACAGGAGATCTGGAGCAGATCCTAACTCCAGAGATTTATTTATTTAACAAGTTTTTTATACCGCCTTTTCCTTCAATCAAAGCTTTCACAAGAAATACAAGGTATAAACAAGGGAAACATAAACAGTATAGACATGACAACATATGGTAATGTAGGAAAAATAACAAGGGTTAACAATATAGTGGATTATTTATAAAGTATATACAATAGATGATATCTTAGTCATTTGTTGATCCATAGTGCTCAATGAAAAGTAAAGTTTTTAATTGCTTACGAGATGGGGCTTGAGAGAGATGTAGAAGCAGAGGGTACCATACCTGCCATGGCCAATGTGGAGCTATGAGAATCATGTGGCCCTTGTCTCTCTGAAGCTTGAATAGGGTCTTGGGAATTAGTGGAATGGGTGGAAAGCCATATAGGAAGTCCTGACCCCAATGGAGAAGGAAAGCATCACTGGCCTGAGATCCCTGAGCCGGAATTCTGGAACAGAACCGGGGAAGTTTGGCATTCAAAGGACTTGCAAAGAGGTCTATGCCCGGGGTTCCCCAAATTTGAAAAATGTTTGCTACCTGGTCTGGATGGAGAGACCATTCGTGTGGAAGCAGAACTCGACTGAGTCTGTCTGCCCAAGAGTTTTGAATGCCTGGCAGATACACCGTAAGGAGATGAATCTGATGCTCTCTGGCGAGGGCCCATAGTCGTAAAGCTTTGTTGCAAAGCGACAGAGAGCCTGTTCCTCCCTGCTTGTTCAGATAGAACATAGGTACTTGACTGTCCGTCTGAATTAGGACTGTCTTGTAGCTGAGTTGGGTATAGAACACTCGAAGAACAAGGAAGATTGCTCTGAGTTCTAAGAGACTGATATGTAAGTGGGTCTCCTGTGGAGACCAGGTGCCTTGGTTAGAGAGATCTTGGAGATGAGCTCCCCAACCCATCTATGAGGCATCTGTTGTTAGAGTGACCTGTCGTAGGGGTTGCTGGAAAGGAGACCCCACCAGCAGTTTTTGGGTTGATCTCCACCATTGTAGGGACAAAATAAGGCGACTTGTGTTTGCTATTTTGTCTGATAGGCAGCCTGATGCTTGAGTCCACTGGGTGGATAGAGTCCATTGGGCTGCTCTCATATGAAGGCGAGCGTAGGGAACTAAGTGCACCGTAGAAGCCATGTGGCCTAGTAGTTGTAACATTTCCCGAGCAGTGAGATGAGTTTTTAACACTGCTTGGGAGGCTAGCTGCACAATGCGAAGGCAGCGAGCCTGTGGAAGATAGGCCCTTGCTTTCTTTGTATCCAACAGAGCTCCTATAAACTCTAGAGATTGAGTGGGAGTTAGGCTGGATTTTGGGATATTTATGACTAGGCCCAAATACTGGAGGATACGCATTGTGCATGCTAGAGAAATTCTAGCCTCTGATTCTGATGGGGCTCGAATGAGCCAGTCGTCCAAGTAGGGGAAGACAAATATTCCTAGAATGCGGAGAAATGCTGCCACTACAGCCATGCATTTTATGAACACCCTTGGTGCTGAGGCCAGGCCAAAAGGAAGCACCCTGTATTGGTACTGCTTTCCTTGAAAGAGAAACCGAAGAAACCTTTGGTGAGTTGGATGGATGAGAACATGGGTGTACGCATCCTTGAGATCTAGAGAACAAAGCCAATCCCGACTCTGAAGGTATGGCAGTAGAGTTCCTAGAGAAATCATTTTGAATTTCTCTTTGAACAGAAATTTGTTCAGTTCTCTGAGGTCTAAAATGGGTCTGTGTCCCCCTGTTTTCTTTGGAATAAGGAAATAAGGGGAGTAAAATCCTGTGCCCTGTTGGGACATGGGCACGTGCTCTATTGCCCCCTGGGTAAGAAGTAAATTGACCTCTTGACTCAACTGTGTGTTGAGGGAGGGTTGAGAATTGAACTGTCTTACCACTGTAGGAGGGAACATGCTGAAAAAATGAAGTTTGTACCCTTCTCTTACAATGGAAAGAGTCCATTCTTCTGCTGTTATTTGCCCCCATCTGAGGGCAAAGTGAGACAACCTTCCTTGGATGGTGGAAGGTTCTGGCCCGTTCAGAGCCAGGTAGGCCAAGTTCTCTAGATGGGAGTCAAAGCCCCTGCGGAGGCTGAGTCTGCTGGGCCGGTTGAGGATTAGCAGGCTTTGATTTCCTTTGCTTTGGGGTCTGTTGTCCCTTTCTGGCAGATTGACCTGCAGAATGTACCTGCTGGGTATAGGAGGGGTAAAACCTCTTCTTCTTAGAAAAGAATGGTTTCTTGTAGGATTTCCTTCTTGCAGGATCAGCTGTTGCCTTAGATAATCTATCTAGAGTGGGGTTATCAGCATCCAGCTCATTAACTTTCTCTTGCTAATTTTTGCCAAAGAGTTTTTCACCAGTACAGGGGATATTCCCCAGTTTGTCCTGTACCCAGAGCTCTAAGTCAGATGCCTGGAGCCCGGCAATTCTGCGAGCTCCTATGGCAATGGCAGAGGTTCTGCTAATACACTCAAAGCAGTCAAAAGCTGCACAATTGACAAACTTAGAGACATCCTGGGCATGTTTGACAAGCATAATCCTGCCTCTTATCTGGAAGGAGAGGGCTCATAAGTTCTATTTATTTATTTATTTAGACAGTTTTGTATATCGCCTTATCCTTCAATCAAAGCGGTCACAACACAATTGGGGGATACATTTAACACGTGGGGATATGAGACACATACACTAATACTTACAGGGAACATGGGCAATGGAGGGTTAAGTGGCTTGCCCAAGACCACAAGGAGCATCTGTGGGACTAGAAACCCCAGTCCTTCCGGCCCAAGGTTGCTGTCCTCTAGTGGGATTTGAACCCCGACCTTCCGGCCTGAAGTACCTTGCCCCAACCACTAGGCTACTCCTCCCTGATAACGGTTGTACCGTCTGAAGCGGTCCCGAAGGTACCGATGCCGCAAGGAGAGCCGCCAGACTGCGCTCAATGGCCAGGAATCTCTGGTCAATTGACGCTGCCGATGCCTGGGTATCGGTACCGGATGAAGCAGCCGGTACCCCAGAGCATGGCATCAGTAGTTCTGCCGAGGTTGAGGCCTCGAGAACGTCCTGGAGCCCCGATAGTGCTTTGGAAGCCAAAGCCTCCCGCCGGGGCAGTTTTGCCGGTACAAGTTCCTCAAGGGCAATGCCAGAGGCATCTCGATACTTGGAAGGAGATCTACCCTTTGAGGACCGTCCAGATTTATGTTTAGTTACCTGAGATCCATGAGAGGAAGTGGAAGCCCTGGAAGACGTCGATGCCACGGATGCTGCATCGGAGGGAAAAAGGGTGCTAAGCTTAGCAGCTCGGTTCTGCCGGCCCCTCTTGGACATCATCCCACAGGCAACACACTCGGAGGTGGAGTGGTCAGGACTTAAACATTTAAGACACCACTCATGAGTGTTGGTGACAGAGATGGTACCGCCACACTCTGAACACTTCTTGAAACCCGAAGTGGGTTTTTCCATACTGAGGAAAATTTTCGGCCTAGTGCCCAAAATGGCGCGTGGCGCCCTAGAGGAAAATTTTTAAGGAAAAATATATATAGTTTTTTTTTTAAAGAAGAAAAGAACTGGCGGTATCGGTATAGCGTCGAGGAAGGCAGACGCTATCAGAAAAAAGATGAAAATATTGGATGATTTCTGCAGTGACAGGAAAACGATCTGCTGGCTCCGCGGAAAACGAAGAACTGGAGAGAGGCAGTTGGGAAAGGTGGGAAGGCAGCACGCAGGCGCTGTGGGATGCCCCCAAAAGCTTTCTAATTGGCCGCTGCGGAGCGTTCCCGCGCAGGCTCCATCGGTACCGACGATACACATATGTGAATACCACATTCCTGCTTGTTCCTGGAGATAATGTTTTAGCTTATTTGTCTTAAATAGTTTACCCTGTAGCTTCATTGCATGTCCCCTAGTCTTTCTATATTCTGATAACATAAACAATTGATCTACGTTTACCCGTTCCACTCCGTTCATTAATTTATAGACTTCTATCATATCTCCCTTCAGCTCTCTCTTTTCCAGGTTAAAGAGCCCTAACCTTTTTAGCCTCTCTTCATAGGGGTATCCTTCCATCCCCTTTACCATTTTGGTGGCTCTTCTCTGAACCTTTTCTAATAACGCTATATCCTTTTTAAGATACCGCGACCACAATTGCACACAATATTCAAGGTACAGTCACACCATGGAACAATCCAAAGGCATTATATCATCCTTTGTTTTATTTTCCATTCCTTTCCTTATGATACCTAGCATTCTATTTGCTCTCTTGGCCGCCGCTGCACACTGGGCCGAGGGTTTTAACATGTTATCCACAATGACGGCTAAATCTTTTTCCTGGGTGGTGGTTCTTAATGTGGAACCTTGCATCGTGTAACCATAGTTTGGGTTGTTCTTCCCTAGGTGCATAACTTTGCACTTGTCCACATTAAATTTCATCTGCCATTGTGATGCCCAGTCTTCCAATTTATCAAGATCCTCTTGCAATTTTCCACAATCTTCATGGGTTTTAACAACTTTATATAGTTTTGTCTCATCTGCAAATTACTCGTTATTCCCTTTTCCAGGTCATTTATGAATATGTCAAAAAGCAGCGGACCCAGCACAGATCCCTGGGGTACACCACTATTCACCTTTCTCCATTGGGAAAATTGGCCATTTAGCCCTACCCTCTGCTTTCTATCTTATAACCAGTTCCTGATCCACAATAGTACACTGCCTCCTATCCCATGACTCTTTAGTTTTGCCAAAAGTCTCTGATGAGGGACCTTGTCAAAGGCTTTCTGAAAGTCCAGATACACAATATCAACCGATTCACCTTTGTCCACCTGTTTACTAACTCCTTCAAAAAAACATAACAGATTAGTAAGACAAGATCTTCCTTGTCTAAAGCCATGTTGGCTGTCTCCCATTAAGTCGTGACTATCCACATGTTTAGCAATTTTGCTTTTTATGATGGTTTCTACCTTTTTTCCGGTACTGACATCAGGCTCACCAGTCTGTAGTTTCCCGGATCACCCTTGGAACCCTTTTTAAAAATTGGCGTTACTTTGGCCATCCTCCAGTCTTCAGGTATTACAGATGATTTTAATGATAGCTCACAGATTACTAATAGCAGGTCTGCAATCTCATATTTCAGTTCTTTCAACACCCTTGGATGTACATCATCCGGTCCAGGTGATTTGCACGAAATATGAAAGATGATCACAGCCACCGGGAGCACAGGAACAACTACTAATTAAAACACCAACAGCCTCTTCCTGCCTCCAGCAACAAGTCTTCGGACCCTCTGGTAACAGATACCTGCAGAAAGTCACAGCAGCAATGTGACTCGGCAAGGCCCACAGCACACACTCACCATCAACAGACACTATCCAGTCAGAAAGTTCCAGCCGAAGCAGCAACCAGAAGGTAATCCCCCTTACACCACTACACTGGCCCTGGAGCACCACACATGCACAGCAAAACCGTAGCTATTGTCAGACCCATTGCTAACAGTGCTACTTTATACCCACTACTTTATTTATTCTATTTATTTATTTGCAAGGCTTGATATACCGCCCAAACCGGGGTATCAGAGCAGTGTACAGAAAAACAAAAGCAGGCTGCCAGAAAATTAAAGGAAGAAAAGAACGCCATTCAATTGACAGGAAAGCAATAGAGAGACGCAGATAGAAAGATAGAGAAAGATAGAAAGGCATAGATACATAGACAGAGCACTAAGGGGGAGGGCAGAGGGAGGAGTTATATGGTTTGTCACGGGGGCGCCAGGAGATCAAAAGCCTGGGAGGAGAGATGGGTTTTGAGAAGAGCTTTGAAATGTGGAAAAGAAGACTCAGTGCGGAGTGGGTGAGGAAGGGAGTTCCATAGCGCAGGACCCAGAAAAAAGAAGGTGGAGTGACGAGTGAGTTCAAGATGAGCCTGAGACGGGGAGCGAAGAAAGAGGTGATTGCTATGGGAGGAACGGAGGAGACGGGGGACAGGCTGGTGGTAGATGAGGTCAGAGAGATACCGAGGGATACCTGTATGAAGAACCTTGTGAATGGTGATGAGATATTTGTAAACAAACCGGAATTTAACGGGAAGCCAGTGAAGAGAGAGAAGACAGGGGGCAATGTGGTCAAAAGGAGAAAAGGTGACCAAGCGGGCGGCAGTGTTTTGAATGAGTTGGAGACGACGGAGTTGATAAGAGGGGAGGCCAGCGAAGATAGAGTTGCAATAATCCAAACGGGAAATCACCAGGGAGAGGACTAGGGTGGTGAGGGAACTTGCAGAGAGGAAGGGCCGGAGAGATCTAATGCGGCGGAGATGAAAAAAACAACTACGAACAAGGGAAGAAATATGGGGATGGAAAGACAGGGAGGAGTCAAGGACGACACCAAGATAGCGAAGTGAAGGAACGACGGGGATGGGAAGGGAGGACATCATGGGAGCTAGGGTGGGAGGAGTAGTAGTAAAGGAGAACCAGATAGCCGAGGACTTAGAAGGATTGACACACAGGAAATTATCGGAGAACCAGGACCAAGGTCAAGGCAGGCATTGAGAGCAGAAAGATCCGGGGAAACAGAGCTGGTGTGATGAATGAGAAGCATATCGTCAGCGTAAAAATAGGAGGAAATACCAGACTGTTGAATGAGGAGGGCAAGTGGGGCGAGGAAGATATTAAAGAGTAGGGGGGCAAGGATAGAACCTTGTGGAACACCACAGTGCAGAGGGAAAGCAGCAGAAACGTCAGGACCTGAGTGGACAGTGAAGGAATGGAGTGAAAGAAAAGACCGAAACCAGCGCAACACAGTGCATCGGATACCAAAGTCGGACAGGCAGGTGAGGAGGGCACGGTGGTCGATAACGTCAAAGGCGGCGGAGAGGTCCAGAGAGACGGCGATAGGTCACCCTGGTCATGAGAGCGGTGGAGTTCACTGAGAAGGGCAAGAAGTATAGTTTCCGTGCTGTGACCAGACCTAAAGCCAGATTGACGGGGGTAAAGAGAAAGGGTAGTGTCGAGATGGGCTGAGAGCTGAGTGAAAACCAACTTTTCAAGAACTTTGGAGAGAAAGGGGAGGTTCGAGACAGGCCGCCAGTTAGCGGGAAGACTGGGGTCAAGGGTAGGTTTCTTCAAAAGACTGCGGACCATGGCATGTTTCCAACGGGTGGGAAAGCTGCCAGAGGTAAGTAGAGTTGATAATGGCCAGGATAAATGGGAGAAGTTGGCAATACTACTGCTCTCCACAGCACACAAACTTCACTCAAACTCCACACTCCAACCCATGGCTCAACACCCACCTCAGCATACCAATGTACATGCCACACTCACACAATACATAAAGGATCCCCTGATAATTAATACACATGAAGAACTCCTCTACAGAAGATACCATGACCTCACTCAAATCTCCACACACACACACACTGCACTGTGTGCAAACTCGTGCTCAATCCGGAATAGAATCTGGATCATAAGAGACCTCCTACCATCCCAACACAGATATTCTATGCAGAACTGAAATATGGACCTCAGAAACAGACAACATGATACTAAACCAACTTAAACCAAATGGATACACCATTTACCAATGCCCATGATCACAATAGAGAAGGCGGAGTGTTTACTGTAGCCAGGAACAAACTCAAGTTCCTAAGCCATGCAACTGCAGCTACCTATGAATCTGATTCCATCACCATAACCAACAAACTGATAACCATCTGCCTTATCTACATGACACCAACCACCAATGGCAACCACCAGTGCCAACCACTTATCAATTATCCTGGAGAGAGATAACTGCAACAAAAACTGGAACCCACCTCCTAGTATTATAAGACTTTAACCTCCCCTCGCTGCAACAGAACCACGTCCACACCTACATCCAAGCAATGTCAGCAATGAACCTAACACAATTTGTAAAAACCTCCACGCACGATAAAGGTTCATTACTCGCCTGCAAAAAGTGTTCTCTGGGGACAGCAGGAATCAGTCCTCACATATGGGTGACATCGGTGCTGATGGAGCCCATGCGGAAGCATCTCCCAGTTTTCAAAGGAAACCATTGGGAGATGCACCACGCATGCATGGTCCCAAGGGTGCCATCTTGCTTCAGTCTAATGACATAGCTAAGATGGCAAAAAGAAATAAAAAACAGTAAAGGAGCAACTACAAGGGGGAGAAGGGAGGGTTGTAAGGACTGATTCCTGCTGTCACCGGATGACACCTGTTACAGGTGAGTAACTACACTTTCTCCGGGAACAAGCAGGAAGTCAATCTTTACATATGGGACTCCCCAGCTACAGGCTACAAAGAACCTGCAAAAGATGAGCCATGAGCAGCAGCAGTTGAGTCTCTACTGAGAGGCTCTCACAAGATCAAAGCGTCCTGCGGGGAACCAGCACTCTGGTAGCCTGAACACAGGTCACAGGATAGGAGCTGCCTACAATCCAAAGAGATTACAGAGTACGGCATGGCTGAAAGTGCCATCCCAACGGGACTCACGATCCAGGCAGTAGTGAGTAGCGAAGGAATGGACCAAAGACCAGGTGGCGGCCCAGCAGATTTCCGTCACAGGTACGGAATGCAGGCTTACCACGGAGGTAGCCATGGTCCTCACACTGTGCGCCATGACCTTCTGGTCCAGTGAGATCCCTGCCTACTCATAGGCAAGAATAATGCAATCCGCCACCCAAGTGGACAGAGTTTGCTTAGTCACTGGGAGCCCCAGATGACTGGGGTCATAGGACACAAAAAACAGAGGTGCTTTGCGGTGGGGCCCTCAGTCCGTTGTAGATAGAAGGACGGGGTCCTTTTTCAATCCAAAGTATGGAGGATGGTCTCCGCCCTGCCAGTGTGATGATGCCTTGGAAAGAAGGTGGGGAGCACCACCTCCTGATTGAGGTGGAATGGGACAACACCTTTGGCAGAAACTTGGGGTGTGTGCGGAGCATCACACTGTTTTTGTAGAACCTCGTGTAGGGAAGCTCTGCCATCGGACCCTGGAGCTCGCTGACACTGCGCGCTTATGTGAGCCCTACAAGGAAGACTACCTTCCAGGAGAGGTACCTCGAGAGGCAGGTAGCCAGGGGCTGAAACGGCGGCATAGTGAGCTGTGAAAGAACCACACTGAGAGCTCACTCTGCCGCTAGAGGATGAATGAAAGGTTTGAATAGTATATGGCCCCACAAGAACCAAGATACAAGGGGCTGAGCTGAGAGAGTTTTGCACTCATCAGAATGGTGATGGAACTGTGACAGCGCTCATGTGCACTCTGAGTTGGACTTTAGTCCCATCTACAACAGGTGGAGCAGGTACTGGAGGATTACAAAAAGCGACTGCTACTTCTGGAGAGAGATCTGTAATTCTAAGTATTTACTTCAGGGAATTTTTCTAAATCTTGGGGCAAAGGGAATTCTTTAGATTAAAGCTGATTAATCTGTGTAAACTAGAATCTAGTGTATTTCTAAAATCTGTCACGGCCTAGTATTAGCAAAGAGCTTTTAGTTAAATTGAAAACTCAACAGGTAGCTTTCAGTTTATTATTATTATTTATTTATTATTATTTATTAACAATTCTTATATACCGCACTATTAGACATCAGCGCGGTTTACATTGAACAGAAAACATCCGACAGTTTACATATGTCTGGTCATTACATTTAACAGGAAGAATAACTTGGCGAAATAGGGAAACTAAATACAATGCAGGGTTATCTGATAAAGGATATCCTAGTTTAAGTTTAAAACCCAGCAGACGGCTGTCAGTTTAAATTTAAAAGAGCTTCTAGTTTAAATTTAATACTCAGTCGGGGCCTAGTATCAGCAAACAGCTTTAATTTAAATGAACTCAGAGTATAACGTAACATTACAGGAAAAGCAGGGTCAGTATTCTTTCAGCAATACATTGTTTCTAGAGACCTTTTCAAAGAGGCCCTTCAAGATAGGGGGCAATAGAGCTGTGAAAGTATATTAAATAGGTGTTAAAGCCAAGGGACAGATCAAAGGGGCATTTTGAAAGACTCCATCTATTCAAGCAAGGGCTGTGTGAATCACCCAGGAAATTGTCAGAGATTACCTTAGAAGCAGAGGACAGGGTAATGTGTAGCAGCCAGCTTTTAATAAGCCTTCTTATTTTAACAGGTTTTTTTTTATATAGCGCTTTATCATTTCAATCAAAGAGGTTTACATTGTAACTTAAATTGGTAATCTACATTAAACAAGGATATTGATTTTTCTGAGGCAATGGAGGGTTAAATGACTTGCCCAAGGCCACAAGGAGTGCTAGTAGGAATCGAACCCTGGTCTCTGGGTCCCCAAGTCAGTGCTCTAACCATTAGGCTCCTCCACTCCCTCTCCAACGTCAACCCATCCCTGGGATAATCATAGCTTTATAGGTGCTTAAACCTCTTAAAGGAAAGGAGATGCCATATTCACTCTCAGGTGCAGATGTTTATCCTCATCAGGCATACATTAAGGACCTGAAATTAGTTAAGCATGAGGTAACAAAATCCATTAAATGTATTAGGTATAGTTTTATTAGTATAAGTATCCCCAACAAACTTTAGTAAGTAAACAACTTAAATATCTAAACACAACCCTAAAACTAAGATGCAGACAGCAGTCCAGAAGTGAGATGAGGGCTTCCAGTCTTTTGCATTAAGTGTCACATGTAGGATTTTCTCCCAGTTGATGAGGGGTCGTACGTGTGCACTAGGTGCAAGGAGCTCTTTGTTCTCAAGGAATGAGTCCGATCTCTGGAGGCTAGAGTAAAGGACTTGGAGAATATAAGGAAGTAGAGAGGTACACAGACGAGACCTAGAGGAATGTAGTACTGAAGTCCCACCTCCAGTCTAACAGCATCCCTGTTGCCATGGAGAAGAGAGGTCACGTGACAGGAGAGCATCACCCTGATGTGGCAGGAAGTGATCCTGTAGTTAGGACCTGTCCTCCAGGTGATGCAAAACCCTCTCGAACTGAGGTGGTTTCTCCAGGGCCATGTGCCCATGAGGGAAAGGTTAGGACAGCAGTTAAAGTTGGTGATTCGATCATTAGGCATGTAGATAGCTGGGTGGCTGGTGGACCTAAGGATCACCTGGCAACATGCCGGCCTGACGCAAAGGTAGCAGACCTCATGCACCACCTAGATAGTGCTGGGGAGGAGTCTGCTGTCTTGGTACATGTCAGTACCAGTGAAACACGAAAGTGTGGTAGGGAGGTTCTGGAGGTTGAATTTAGGCTTTTAGAAAGAAAGTTGAAAGCCAGAACTTCCAGGGTAGCATTCTCCAAAATCCTTCCAATTCCATGCCCAGGACCCAAAAGCCAGGAGGAGCTCCGGAGTCTCAATGTGTGGATGAGATGATGGTGCAAAGAAGAGGGCTTTGGATTTGTTAGGAACTGGGGAACATTCTGGGGGGAAGGAGGGGCTTTTCCGAAGGGATGGACTCGACTTTAACAGGTATGGATCCAGGCTGCTGCCAGTAACCTTTAAAAAGGAGATACAGCAGCTTTTAAATTAGATAGAGGAAAGCCGACAGTTGCCCAGGAGCGCAAGGTTTGAAACAATGTATCCTTGAAGGATACTAGCAAAAGACTGAAGTTAGGGCATATCAGCAGAGAGATTCCAATAAAGACAAAAGTAACCCAAATGCCCTTGAATACAGAGCAGACAGAGCTTAAAAATTCCAAATTACCCCTGCCTACCGATAGCCAGATTAATATGAATAAAATACAGCCTCTAAAATGCTTGTATGCAAATGCCAGAAGTCTAAAAAAATAAGATGGGAGAGTTATAGCACTAAATAAGAGGCTAGATATGACTGGTATCTCAGAGACATGGTTAAGGAAGGACAACCAGTGGGATACTGAGATACCTGGATATAAACTATATCGTAATGATAGAGTAGATCAAATTGGTAGTGGGGTTGCACCCTATATTAGAGAGAGCACTGAGTCACAAAGGATTAAAGTTTTGCAGGAAACAAAATTCACTGTAGAATCTCTAAATACTGAGATTCCATGTAAAAAGTGGAAGAGAAAGGCGATGGCAGTGGGGGGTGTACTATCAACCGCCTGGCCAGAGGAAATAAATGGATGATGAAATGCTCAAAAAACTCAGGGAAACAGCACAGTAATAATAATAGGTGATTTCAATTACCCCGATATCTACTGGGTCAGTGTCACGACAGGACATTCTAGGGAGATAAAGATCCTAGATGAAATAAATGACTGCTTCTTGGAGCAGCTGGTTCATGAACTGACCAGAGGGGAAGCCATTTTGGAACTAGTTCTTAGTAGAACACAAGATCTAGTGCAAGAGATAAGGGTGTTGGGACCACTTGGCAACAGTGTTCATAGCATGATCACATTTCATTTAATAAAAGGAGGAAGAATAAGGAAATCTACAGTATTACCTTTTAACTTTCAAAAGGGAGACTATGATAAAATGAGGAAAATAGTTAAGAAAAAAACTAAAAGGAGCAGTTGCAATGGTTAAAGATTTACATCAAGCATGGGTGTTTAAAACTACTATCTTGGAAGCCCAGACCAGCTGTATTCCACGCCTGAAGAAAAGTGGAAGGAAGTCCCAAAAAACTGCCAGCATGGTTTAAAGGTGAGGTCAGAGAGGCTGCTGTTGCCAAAAAAGCATCTTTCAGGAGATGAAAAAGGAGCCAAATGACGAAAACGGGAAACAACATAAGCACTGCCAAGTTAAATGCAAGGTATTGATAAGGCGGGCAAAGAGAGAATTTGAGAAGAAGCTTGCTGTGGAAGCAAAAATGTGTAATAAAGACTTTTTCAAATACATTCGTAGCAAAAAACCTGTGAGAGTCAGTTGGACTATTAGATAATAGAGGGGTAAAAGGGGCACTAAGAGGGGACAAGGCCATAGCAGAGAGACTGAATGAATTCTTTGCTTCGGTCTTTAATGAGTAAGATATAGGGATGTTACCCATGACCGAAATGGTATTTAAAGTTGATGTCGCAGAAGAAATGAAAGAAATATCGATAAACCGGGAAGATGTATTATAACTATCTGATAACTGAAAGTAGCATATTTATTTATTTAGCTGTATTTATATCCCGCTTTTCACCGGGTCAAAGCGGTCAATTGGGGGATACATTTAACACGAGGGGATATGAGACACATACGCTAATACTTACAGGGAACATGGGCAATGGAGGGTTAAGTGGCTTGCCCAAGACCACAAGGAGTGCCTGTAGGACTAGAAATCCCAGTCCCTCCGGCCTGAGATTGCTGTCCCCAGGTGGGACTTGAACCCCTGAACCTCCGGCCTGAAGTACCTTGTCCTAACACCTGGACTGGATGGTATACATCCAAGGGTGTTGAAAGAACTGAAATATGAGATTGCAGACCTGCTATTACTAATCTGTGAAATGTCATTAAAATCATCTAATACCTGAAGACTGCAAGTTGGCCAATGTAATGCCTATTTTTAAAAAGGGTGCCAGGAGTGATCCGGGAAACTACAGACTGGTGAGCCTGATGTCAGTACCGGGAAAAATGGTAGAAACCATTATAAAGAACAAAATTACTAAACATGTAGATAGTCATGTCTTATGGGAGGCAGCCAACATGGCTCTAGCCAAGGAAGGTCTTGTCTTACTAATCTGCTATGTTTTCTTGAAGGTGTGAATAAACAGGTAGACAAAGGTGAATCGGTTGATATAGTGTATCTGGATTTTCAGAAAGCCTTTGACAAGGTCCCTCATGAAAGACTTTTGGCGAAATTAAAGAGTCATGGGATAGGAGGCAGTGTACAATTGTGGACCAGGAACTGGTTAAAAGATAGAAAGTAGAGAGTAGGGCTAAATGTTCAATTTTCCCAATGGAGAAAAGTGAATAGTGGAGTACTCCAGGGATCTGTGCTGGGTCCGCTGCTTTTTAACATATTCATAAATGACCTGGAAATGGAAATACTGAGTGAGGTAATCAAATATGCAGATGACACAAAATTATTCAAAGTTGTTAAAACCCATGACGATTGTGAAAAATTGCAAGAGAACCTTGATAAATTGGAAGACTGGGCATCCAAATGGCAAATGGAATTTAATGTGGACAAGTGCAAAGTTAGGCATCTAGGAAAGAACCACCCAAACTATGGTTACATGATGCCAAGTTCCACATTAGGAACCACCACCCAGGAAAAAGATTTAGGCATCATCGTGGATAACATGTTGAAACCCTCCATCCAATGTGCAGCGGCGGCCAAGAGAGCAAAAAGAAAGCAAGGTATCATAAGGAAAGAAATGGAGAATAAAACAAAGAATATTATAATGCCTCTATATCGTTCCATGATGCTACCGCATCTTCAATATTATGTGCAATTCTGGTCACTGTATCTTAAAAAGGATATAGCGTTATTAGAAAAGGTACAGAGAAGAGCCATCAAAATGGTAAAGGGGATGGAAGGATACCCTTATGAAGAAAGGCTTAAAAGCTTAGGGCTTTTCAATCTGGAAAAGAGACTGCTGAGAGGAGATATCATAGAGCTCTATAAATTAATGAATGGAGTGAACAGGTAAACGTAGATTGATTGTTTACGCCATCAAAATATAGAGACTAGGGGACATGCAATGAAGCTACAGGGTAAACTATTTAAGGCTACTAAGAGAAAATATTTTTTCACTCAACGTGTAATCAAACTCTGGAATTAGTTACCGGAGGATACAATAAAAGCTGGTAGTGTAACCGGGTTTAAAAAAAGGTTTGGAGAGTCACGTGATGTGGTGAGTGCGGGTGGTCAAGTGCTGCTTGAGCTCCGGGCCTCAACCCCCCTTCTCGCCGGTAAAATCGCCGTTCGGTACTAGCAAAGAGGTTGCCTAGCCACCGTGGAGCAGAAAGGAGGTGGGAGAGTGCAATCAGCGACGAAACGCAAGGCGGCGGCTGCAAAAGTGTGACGGCGCGAGAAAGAAAGGCTCGCCGTGCAGCCAAAAATGGCGGAGACACTGCTGACGCTCAGATCGCCGGCCGCACCAGAGTTAGTGGAGGAGATCTCGGTGGCCGTAGCGGGTGCACTAGCCTCCCAGTTTGATGCCCTGAACGGGAAGATGGATTTGTTGCAGGTTTCGCTGGGATCCCTGGGCAGCCGGGTATCGGAGGCGGAGACCAGGATCGAACAGGCAGAGGAGAATGTGACAGCGCTGCAACAGGAGGTAGGCCACCTGAGAACAGCCATACAAGCCCACAAAGACAAGCTTGACGATCTAGAGAATAGATTGTGCCGTAACAACCTGCGCTTCTTGGGCATCCCGGATAACATCGTGAACCGGGAGCTAAAGCCCTATCTGGAAGCCTTGGTGAAGCGGATTTTGGAAGACAGAGAGGAAGGGGGTCCAGTGCAGATTGAATGTGCACACAGAGTGGGGCCCAGGTGGTCCAATGATGGCCGACCGCGTGTGGTTTTGGCCAGGTTCCTGAGGTTCCCGCAGAAAGGGGCCATACTTCGAGCTGCACGCAGGAAAGGAAAGCACACTTACCTGTAACAGGTGATCTCTGGGACCAGCAGGAATAAGTCTTCACATATGGGTACGTCGGTACCGACTGAGTCTGCGCAGGAACGCTTCCTAGCATCCAATCAAAGAGCTTTTGGAAGCATCCCAACTGCCTCTCCTCAGTTACGTTTTAAAGCGGAGACAAAGAGAGAGAGAGAGAGAGAGGAAAGGTTAAGATAGATAGAGATACAACTCCTGGGGAGGTGGGTGGGTTGTGAAGACTTATTCCTGCTGTTCCCAGAGATCACCTGTTACAGGTAAGTAACTGTGCTATCTCCAGGAACAAGCAGAAATGAGTCTTCACATATGGGGACTCCCAAGCTAAGATGCCTGGAGTCCCAGCATGTTATAGGTTGGAACATGCTATCCTGCACAACACCAGGCATCCTGAGGATGGAGGGTAGGAGTTGAAGAAAGAAAGGTGCTGTGGAACAGCTAACCTAGCATAGGACTGCAGAAAAGGAGTCCATGTGTGGATGATAATTGTCATCAATGATAGTGCAAAGAACTAAATTGCAATAGGGACCTCCCTTAATAGGGCTTTAGAGAAGTATGGAGGTTCATGGGATCTACTGGCCGCCGCTGCACACTGGGCCGAGGGTTTTAACATGGTATCCACAATGACGCCTAAATCTTTTTCCTGGGTGGTGGTTCCTAATGTGGAACCTTGCATCGTGTAACCATAGTTTGCGTTGTTCTTCCCTAGGTGCATAACCTTGCACTTGTCCACATAAAATTTCATCTGCCATTTTGATGCCCAGTCTTCCAATTTATCAAGATCCTCTTGCAATTTTTCACAATCCTCTTGGGTTTTAACAACTTTAAATAGTTTTGTGTCATCTGCAAATTTGATAACCTCACTTGTTATTCCACTTTCCAGGTCATTTATGAATATGTCAAAAAGCAGCGGACCCAGCACAGATCCCTGGGGTACACCACTATTCACCTTTCTCCATTGGGAAAATTGGCCATTTAGCCCTACCCTCTGCTTTCTATCTTTTAACCAGTTTCCTGATCCACAATAGTACACTGCCTCCTATCCCATGACTCTTTAGTTTTGCCAAAAGTCTCTGATGAGGGACCTTGTCAAAGGCTTTCTGAAAGTCCAGATACACAATATCAACCGATTCACCTTTGTCCACCTGTTTACTAACTCCTTCAAAAAAACATAACAGATTAGTAAGACAAGATCTTCCTTGTCTAAAGCCATGTTGGCTGTCTCCCATTAGGTCGTGACTATCTACATGCTGAGTAATTTTATTCTTTATGATGGTTTCTACCATTTTTCCCGGTACTGACGTCAGGCTCACCGGTCTGTAGTTTCCCGGATCACCCCTGGAACCCTTTTTAAAAATTGGTGTTACATTGGCGATCCTCCAATCTTCAGGTATTAGAGATGATTTTAATGATAGTTCACAGATTACTGATAGCAGGTCTGCAATCTCATATTTCAGTTCTTTCAACACCCTTGGATGTATACCATCCGGCCCAGGTGATTTGCTACTCTTCAGTTTATCTAATAGTTGTAAGACATCTTCCCGATGTATCGATATTTCCTTCAATTCTTCCGCACCTTTAAATACCACTTCAGTCATAGGTAACATCCCTACATCTTCCTCAGTAAAGACCGAAGCAAAGAATTCATTCAGTCTCTCCGCTATCGCCTTGTCGCCTCTTAGTGCTCCTTTAACCCCTTTATCATCTAATGGACCAACTGACTCTCTCACAGGTTTTTTGCTACGAATGTACTTGAAAAGGTCTTTATTTCGTGTTTTTGCTTCCGCAGCAAGCTTCTTCTCAAATTCTCTCTTTGCCTGCCTTATCAATGCCTTGCATTTGACTTGCCAGTGCTTGTGCTGTTTCCAGGTTTCGTCGTTTGGCTCTTTTTTCCATTTCCTGAAAGATGCTTTTTTGGAAACAGCCTCTCTGACCTCACCTTTAAACCATGCTGGCAGTTTTTTGGACTTCCTTCCACTTTTCTTAAAGCGTGGAATACAGCTGGTCTTGGCTTCCAAGATAGTATTTTTCAACAACACCCAAGCTTGATGTACGTCTTTAACCTTTGCAACTGCTCCTTTTAGTTTTTTCTTAACTGTTTTCCTCATTTTATCATAGTCTCCCTTTCGAAAGTTAAAAGGTAGTACTGTGGATTTCCTTACTATCCCTCCTCCACTAATTAAATCAAAGGCGATCATGCTATGATCACTATTGCCAAGGGGCCCCAACACCCTTATCTCTTGCACTAGATCTGGTGTTCCACTAAGGACTAGGTCTAATATGGCTTCCCCTCTGGTCGGTTCATGAACCAGCTGCTCCAAGAAGCAGTCATTTATTTCATCTAGGAACTTTATCTCCCTAGCATGTCCTGACGTGACACTGACCCAGTCGATACCGGGGTAATTGAAATCACCCATTATTATTACTGCGCTGTAACGTTTGTTAGCTTCCTTGATTTCTTTGAGCATTTTATCATCCATTTGGTCATTCTGGCCAGGTGCTCAATAGTACACCCCCACTGCCATCGCCTTCCCCCTTTTATATGGAATTTCAATCCATATAGATTCTACAGCAGATTTTGTTTCCTGCAAAACTTTAATCCTTTCTGAGTCAATGCCCTCTCTAACATAGAGCGCAACCCCTCCACCAATTTGATCAGCTCTATCATTACAATATAGTTTGTACCCAGGTATCACAGTGTCCCACTGGTTGTCCTCCTTCCACCATGTCTCTGATATTCCAATAATATCTAACCTTTCATTTAGTGCTATATATTCTAACTCTCCCATCTTATTCTTTAGACTTCTAGCATTTGCATACAAGCATTTTAGAGAATGTATTTTATTCATGTTAATTTGGCTATTGTTAGACATGGGTAAATTGGGATCTTTAAGCTCTGTCTGCTCCATACTTGAGGGCATTTGGGCTACTTTACTCTTTTGTGGAACCACTCTGCTTTTGGTAGTATCCTTCAAGGATATATTCTTCCGAACCATCCGCTCTTGGGCGACTGTCGGCTTTCCCCTAATATCTAGTTTAAAAGCTGCTCTATCTCCTTTTTAAAGGTTAATGCCAGCAGCCTGGTTCCATCCCGGTTAAGGTGAAGCCCATCCCTTCGGAAGAGCCCCTCCTTTCCCCAGTTCCTAACAAATCCAAAACCCTCATCTCTGCACCATTGTCTCATCCACGCATTGAGACTCCGGAGCTCTGCCTGCCTTTTGGGTCCTGCGTGTGGAACAGGAAGCATTTCGGAGAATGCTACCCTGGAAGTTCTGGATTTCAACTTCCTACCTAAAAGCCTAAATTTTGCCTCCAGAACCTCCCTACCACATTTTCCTATGTCACTGGTACCGACATGTACCAAGACAGCAGACTCCTCCCCAGCACTATCTAAGACCTTATCTAGGTGGCGCGTGAGGTCCGCTACCTTCGCACCAGGCAGGCATGTTACCAGGCGATTCTCAAGTCCACCAGCCACCCAGCTATCTACATGCCTAATGATCGAATCACCAACTATAACAGCTGTCCTAACCCTTCCCTCATGGGCACATGGCCCTGGAGAAACTTCCTCGGTGCGAGAGGGTTTTACATCACCTGGAGGACAGGTCCTAGTTACAGGATCACTTCCTGCCACACCAGGGTGATGCTCTCCTGTCACGTGACCTCTCTCCTCCATGGCAACAGGGGTACTGCCAGACTGGAGGTGGGACTTCAGGACTATATCCCTGTAGGTCTCGTCTATGTACCTCTCTGTCTGTCTTATGTTTTACAAGTCTGCTACTTTAGCCTCTAGAGAACGGACTTGTTCCCTGAGAGAAAAGAGCTCCTTGCACCTAGTGCACACGTAAGACCTCTCACCAACTGGGAGAAAATCATACATGTGACACTCAATGCAAAAGACTGGAAAGCCCCATCCCGCTGCTGGACTGTTGTCTGCATCTTAGTTTAAGTTTGTGTCTAGATCTTTAAGTTCTTACTTACTAGGGGTTGCTATGGGTATTTATACCAATAAAACTGTACCTAATACGTTTAATATACCTTGTTCACCTGAAGCTTAATTAATCTCAGGTCCTTAGTGTATGACTGATTTGGGTAATGAGCTTCACCTGAAAGCATCTCCTGTTTTTTAAGATGTGTAAGTACCTATAAAGCTACGATTATCCCAGGGGAGGGAGGGAAATAACACTTATTAAAAGAGGGCTGCTACACAGTACCCTGTCTTGTGCTGCTGAGGTAAGCTAAATTCTGATTTGATTTAAATTATAGCTCTTAGCTGCTGCTAGGCTCTAACGTCTTATGAAATTTAAACTACAAGCTCTCTGCTGGGTATGAAATGTAACCAGAAAGAAAGCTCTCCTCTGTGTTTTAAATTCAAACTTTAATTGCTGCTACTAGGCCCTAACTGATCCAACAAAAAACAGTGGGTTCATAGATTAAGTAGCTTTAATACAAAGAATTCTTTTTAGAAAATTACCAGAAGTATATACTCACAGTAGCAGATTTCTCTCCAGAAGTAACAATCCCCCTTTCTAGTCCTTCAAGGCCAAGCTGGCCAAGTTTGGGATCATCTGTAGGATGGGCAGATGATGCATAAAATTTTCTTCTGCTATGGGAAGAAGGTTTGGCAGGACATTTCTTACCTACTGGGACAGAAGAAGGTGAAGAAGAGCCCCTAGGAACAGGTAAGTCAGTGGAAAACTGAGTAACCTGACGTAAAGACTCCTTGTTGAAAAGATTATCTCCAGTGCAAGGAGTATGTCCCATTCTGTGTTGTGCCTATTTGTCCAAGCCTGAAGCTTGGAGCCAGGCTCTACGTCGTGTCCCTATAGTTATAGCAGAAGTTCTGCTAACAGACTCAAAAGAGTCTAGGGAAGCACGAGTAAGAAACCAAGAGATATTCTGGAGATGCTTGAGCAGTGAAGAGTAGTCTGCACTCTTGGACTCTGGAAGGGAAGGAGTCAAAAGATGTAATTGCTTTGTGACCTCCTTAAGAGATAGACTCATATAGAAAATATATGAGAGAATTCTTGCAGAAAGCATAGATGTCTGGAAGGTCTGACGTCCAAAGTCATCAAGCAGCCTAGATTCACGACCTGGCGGATAAGAAGAGTGCTTTTTCTTGCTCTTTACCCGCCTCAATGCTGATTTCACAACTATGGAATGATGAGGAAGTTGAGTCTTTTGAAACCCTGGAGAGGGGGGGCACCTGATATAAGAGATCAGTTGCTCTGGAAGGTGGGGGTACCCTTAAAGGTGTTTCCCACATTCCTAGAAGGAGATCCTGCAAGGAATGATGCAAAGGAAGCATTATGTTGTCCTTTGCTTTGGCAGAAAGAGAGGCCTGTGCAGGATCATGTCCTGGGATAGGAATGGCAAGAGATCTTGCTATATCCCGGAGGAAACTCTGAAAAGAGGGTTCCCAAATAGGAATTTCCCTTGGACATGTTAGATCCGAAGAACTAGCCTGAGCACCGACAGAGCTATCCAGATATATAGGAATAGAAGATCCTGCACAGTGCAATGTGGAATGCTTAAAGGATGGATGCCGGTACTGACTGTCAGGAGCAGCGACCGACATTACCACATTGTCCATGCCAGGTATCGACTCCAAGCTTGGCGTAGAAGGGAGCAATCCTGTTGAAAAAAGCATGGCAGGAGTTGGCCACAATGGTACTGTGGATACCGGTACCGATGTCAGAGTCGAGCCCGACAAAGACATCGGAGCAGTCATCGGAGACCGTTCAATCGGTACCTTGGCAACCGAAAACATCCCGGTGCTATCCGCGGTACCGAGCCACCAGTATCGGTGTCGGTACCAAATGATATTGGTACTGAGTCTTCCAGACTAGAGAGTGATTCTAAACTGGGCATCAAAGACACCGACCGTAAGGGTAATGAGGACATCGGCACCGACTTCGGTACCGTGCCTGATACCGGTGAATGAAGGTCAACCAGTGGCAACTCAGTGAGCCTCAAGGGAACCGAGAGATGCGGATCCAAATCATCGGAACCAAGCCTTCGGTACCAAGAGCCGGTACCAAGGCGAGTCGGTACCCAGTCCTCCAGACTGGAGATCGATTCCAGACTAGGCATCGAAGGAAGCGAGGCTAACAATGCACATCTGGAGGGTACCGATGTCGGTGGTAGTATCGGTGTTGGTACCGATAATGGAAGGTCAGTCTGGAGCATATCCACCGGTCCCGAAGGCACCGAGGACGCCAGATGACCATCCCTGGTGAGGAGTGTTTCAAGCGGATGCCACCACCAGACACGGCTCAGGCATGTTCTGTGAGGGGTGAACCCCAGGAACTATCTGAAACCCCTCAAACGCTTTGGAGACCGAAGACTCACGCTGGGGTTTTGAAGCCAGTGGGCCCTCGAGGGCAAGGCCGAAGCCGTCTACATGCTGTGCATGAGACCTACCACTCGAGGGCTGGCTAGTCTTAACAGACTGTTTGTGGGTTACCTGATGCTGTGTAGAAGAAGACAGGGACGGTGCCCCGAAGCTGGAGGGAAACCGTGTATCGAGGGAACCTCGATATTGAAAACTTCTCACCAAACTGTTGTCAAGACCCAAACAGGTTAGACACCGATTTCGAGGGTCTAAAAATAAAGTTGTACCGCCACAGTGTGAACATTTCTTGGAGAAAGTGGCTGGCGGTTCCATGAAGGAAAAAGAGGCGGCCTAAAAGGCCTAAGATACCGTGAGACACTATGAAGAAATATATTCCTTGAAGGAAGATTTTACAAGAAAAAAAAAAAAACACCGGCGGTACCGGTGGCGTCGGGAAGACAGCCACGACCACAAGAAAAATAAAGAAATAAAACAAGAATTTTCTGCGGTGACAGGACGACGTCCTGCCGGCTCCGCGGAAAACGAAAACTGAGGAGAGGCAGTTGGGAAAGGCGGGAAGGCAGCACGCAGGCGTGGTGGGATGCTTCCAAAAGCTCTTTGATTGGATGCTGGGAAGCGTTCCCGCGCAGACTCCGTCAGTACCGACGTACCCATATGTGAAGACTCATTCCTGCTTGTTCCTGGAGATATATTGTACAGGACAACGTCAAAGTGCGCATTGTGCAGGATTATTCGGCGGCCCTGGGCCAGCACAGGCAGGCATATGGACCTGTATGTCAAAAGCTGATTGATGCCAACATTCAATTTGTGGTGCAATACCCTGCTCGCCTAATAGTGACTCATGAGGGACTGCGTAGGGCCTTTGAGTCAGCCACAGCTGCAACCCCCCTATGTGGAGGAATTGACAAGACGAGACACATCAACGCCAGAAGAACGCCCTAGCACCTCGAGGACTGAGACCTGAAGGGGCAGCGTCGGAGATGGAAAGCGGGGGAGCTTTCAGTGTGAAGGGTTACCATAAAGCCAGTTCCCAAGGCCTGGACTTTTCAAGATCCTGGTCAGCGAGAGTTTGTTAAAAGTTTTAGACATGTGTTTATTCTCAATGTGCTGTTTTAATGTATATTAGTGCTAGAGCCATATGTATGTTTTTCTGGAGCAGCTGGGGGTATGCAAGGCCGGTAGTATGGCTGAGGGCGGGGTGGTAGGGCCACTGAGAGGGGGAGGGGGGGCAACCACTCACATCTTAGTGACTTTCCCAGGAATAAGAGAGGGATGAAGGGGGAGTAGAGAAGGGGAGGGGGAGGGGAGGAAGGGGAGGGGGCGGAAGGGGAGGGGGCGGGAGGGGAGGAGGGGTGGGGTCACCCAACGGGGGTCTAGATTTGAGCACTGCCTACCAGGGGAGGAAGGAAATTGAGGTCAAGCAAGATGAGCAGGAGTTGCAGGGGGACTTCAGGCTGGGAGGCCCTTCTTGGGGTAATGTTACGCACTGTGAGATTAGAGCCTGAAGTGGATCTACTAACCTGAAGATTTTCTCTGGGAATGTACGCGGTATAGGGAACCCGATTAAGAGATATAAGTTGTTGAAGGCCTTAGCTAGACACGACTGCAATATTGCCCTGCTGCAAGAAACCCACCAGACTGCGACGGAACACCAGAAGATGCAGAGGGATTGGGTGGGACAAGGATGGGGAGTGCCAGCCCTAGGCAAAAAAGGGGGGGGGGGGTGATTTTGATCCATCAGTGGGTGCGATTTGTGATGGAGCAGGAATATCATGACCCAGACAGGAGATTTGTGTTGGTATATGGGTGGCTAGAGGGGAAGCCCGTTGTGTTGGGTAATCTCTATAGCCCCAACACCCTGGATAGAACATTGTATATACGTGTGCCATCTCGCATAGAACAGTTCCCAGATGCTCTGTTGATTCTGGGCAGAGATTTTAATGGAGTGCTTGATGTGGAGTTGGACATGACGAAAGTAGGGGATCATGGATGTTCACAAACTGCCAAAGTGCTACAAGGGTTGCATCGGCGTTTAGGGGCGATAGATCCGTGGCATCTGTTACATCCGGCAGATAGGGATTTTACCCATCAATTGCGAGCGCATGGCTCGAGTGCACAAATAGATTATATTTTAACTTCTGAGAATCTTTTCGCCCATATATTGGATGCCCAAATAGGCCCGGTAGAAATCTCAGACCATGCCCTGATATGGATAGACCTAGAATGGCAAAGTAGTAGTATGAGGGTGCGATGGTGGAGATTCCCGTTGGAGTTGTATAAGGACTCGACATTTCACCTTTATTTGAAACAGAAATGGCAGGACTTTGCATTTTACAATCAGGAGCATCAAAGCGACCCAGAGCTATTCTGGGAGACAGCTAAAGTGGTATTGAGAGGGGACATTATTGGCTATGCGGCACGGAAACAGAGATTGGCTTCAGAGCAGATGATACGCCTAGAGCGGCAACTGGTAAAAGCAAGGAGGACATATACGAGTTGCCCTAGTGCAGTAAACAAGGGATTGTGGGAGACGCAAATGGCTTTAAATGAGCTGCTTCATAAAAGAGCAAAGAAGTCCTTTCTATACTATCGCTATCAACTATGTCGTTATGGGGATAAGCTAGGAAAGCTCTTAGCGAGGTGCCTCCAGGGGAGCAGAGGCCATAAGGCAGTGGCAGCTTTCAGAGATGACCAGGGTAACCTTGCATAGGGACAGCAGAGCGATAGCCCAAGTATTTTGAGCCTTTTACCAGAAGTTATATTCGGCAGAGGAGGGATTGAGAACCCACATAGAGGATTATTGTCGAGTGCTGAACTTGCCGCAGATTGGAGAAGAGCAGAAGGCTCAATTGGACCGGCCCATAGAGCTCAGTGACGTTCAGCAGGTTATCCAGGCGGCTGCCTGTTGCAAGTCGCCTGGACCAGATGGGTATGGGGTGGAGTTCTATAAGCTATTGAGTGATCTGGTGGCACCTGCTATGTTGGCGGTGTTTCATAAGCGCATCGAACACGGCAATGTTAGTTGGGGAGAAAACCATGCACATATTATCCTGATACCTAAACAGGGCAAGGACCCGCTCCAGGCAGCTTCTTATAGGCCCATATCATTGTTAAATTATGGTTGGAAGGTTTTATCCAAGATACTGGCGGAACAGTTGGCATCGGTTTTGGACGACTTAATACACGGAGCGCAAGTGGGGTTTGTGAAGGGAAGATATGCAGTGCAAAATTTGCGAAAGATTTTAGCATCGTTGGAATGGGTTTGGGAAAAAAGGCTCAAGTCACTGTTGGTGAGCTTTGACGCAGAGAAAGCGTTTGATCGGGTGAGTTGGCGATATCTAAAATTCCTTCTGACACAGTATGGCCTGGGCGAGTCCTACCGTTGGGGTGGTCTGTAATGGAGTACTGTCTGATACTTTCGCCTTGCAGAGAGGAACTAGACAGGGCTGCCCACTCTCCCCCCTGTTGTTTGTGTTGACCTTAGACCCATTGGTGTGGGCGATAGAGGTGTCAGAGATACAAGGGGTGCAGATTGGGAAGCAGGGGTTTAAAATGGGTGTTTGCGCAGATGATATGCTGGTGCACTTGCTCACCCCGCAACAGTTGTTGCCTAGATTGTTTGTGGAATTTGCGTGGTTTGGAAGCTTTGCAGGTCTGCGTATTAATCGGGACAAATCAGAAGCCATAGATGTGTCGGGTACGCTTCAAGGGATCTGGAGTGGCTCCTTTCTGCTTAAATGGGTGAAGGATTCTTTCCTCTACTTAGGAATTCTTATGACCCGGAATCCGGCGGCGTTGTATAGGCGGAATTTCGAGAGAGTTTTTCTAAAACTCCGCAGGCAACTACAGGCATGGAACCCTCTTCCGCTGTCGCTGTTGGGTAGGGCAGCGGCATTGGGGATGGTACTGTTTCTGCGGGTGCTGCATTGGCTGCAGACTCTCCCAGTTTGGCTTTTGCGGAAGGATTTGGGTAGAATGGAGAAGGAGATTTGTGGTTTCCTGTGGAGTGGGGGCCCGAGCACGGATTCCGTTGGGTCGCCTGCATGGGGGGTGGAGAAAGGGGGGCATAGGCGTGCCAGATCTGCAACTGTACACGTTGGCATGCCAGGTGCACCAATATTGGCGACTGGTTAGGCGGTACAGAGATCTACACCCCTAGAGCGTTGGGGGAAGCGATGGTAGCTCCTCAGATGCTGTTGGCCGTCCTACATTTGGAGACCTCTCTGCTGCATAAAGAGGCAAGGGGGAGCAGCTTATTGCTGTCAGTGCAGCAAACCTGGAGGCAGCTGAATAGATATTGGGGCAGAACCCCGGCAGTCTCAAGCTGGCTTCCCCTGCAGGGGAATGTAACTTTCACGCCTGCTTTGGAAACGGCCTATTTCGGTCGTGGTATAGGCTGGGTATTCGAACTGTTGGACATGTCGTGGACCTAGAGGGGAAGTGTAAATCCTTTGGGACTCTGCGTAGAGAATATGAGGTGAGTAGCAGCCATTACTTTTTCATTATGTGGCGTCTCTTTCATTGGGTGAGTTATCTGGGGAGCGGTCAGCCCACCCGCTCGAATTTTTCTCGTTGGGGGGGTGGATCTCCGCCAACGATTTCAGGTTTGAAGATGAGATTGGACCAGTATAGGGTGCGCCCCAATTACTCTAGAGAGGAAGCTCAGTGGGCGGAGGAATTAAATCAGGGAGTGGCCTTAGGATCAATCGGTAAGGCCTTAGGTCGGATTGCAGGGTTGGTAGAGGGGGCAAGATGGAGAGAAGGAGAAATTTCACTTACCGTTAATTTCCTTTCCTGGAATACTGCTAGACCAGTCCAGACAAACGGGTTGTGTCCCCCTGCCAGCAGATCTTGGAGACAGAGAATTCTACCAGAGCTCTGATAGGCTGGACTCTGGTGATATGGTCCTACCCCTAGGGGTCTCCCTCAGTATTGTCTGTAAAGCGAACCCAAACATGTAACGCAACTAAACCATAAGACCACACATAGTGGATGTTTAATTCAACTATGTACAAGGGAGCTGAAAGTATCCCCAGAACTGAAGGCTGCTAAGACCGATAACGCAGCCATCGGCCCCTCATGGTGAGGCATACTGACAAGGAAGGAACAGAGGCCAGTGGCTTCACCGCACTAGCAGCACCGTAACTGACAGCAGGGTGGGTCTTGGACTGGTCTAGCAGTATTCCAGGAAAGGAAATTAACGGTAAGTGAAATTTCTCCTTCCATGTCATACTGCTAGACCAGTCCAGACAAACGGGCAGTACCCAAGCTACCTGCTTTCAAAGGGGGGTCAATTCCAACGACAGCACTGCAGCTCCAAACTGACCCTCCTGCCGAGCGTGAATGTCCAATCTATAGTGACGGACAAACATGGACAACGACGACCAAGTCACCGCCCGGCAAATGTCGAGAGGGGCTACTTGAGACCGCTCGGCCCAAGACGAAGCCTGAGCCCGAGTGGAGTGAGCTCGGAGCCCTGCTGGAACCTGCTTGCCTTGCAGTATATAAGCTGCCTCAATAGCTCCTCGCAACCATCTAGAAATAGTGGATTTGGAGGCTGCGGACCCCCGTCGAGGGCTCGCAAACAGGACAAAAAGATGATCGGTCTTACGGAAGGCGTTCGTGATCTTAAGATGCCGATAAAGCACTCTCTTCAGGTCCACAGCACGTGATTGACGAAGGTGACCGGAACACTGCTCTCTTTCAAAGGTAGGCAAGAGGCTGGTTGACATGAAACGGGGTAAGCACCTTAGGTAAAAAGGATGGAACAGTTCAAAGAGAAACTCCAGGCGAAGAAAACGAGAGATAGGGGTCTCGACAAGAGAAAGCCTGAAGTTCGGAAATCCGACGTGCCGAGATTATGGCCACTAGGAAAACTGTCTTTAGCGTTAAATCCTTAAGGGAACATGCCTTCAGGGACTCAAAGGGAGGAGCAACAAGGGCACGGAGAACGAGAGCGAGATCCCAAGAAGGAACTAAAGGACGTATCGGGGGTCGTAATGTCGGAACCCCTTTAAGAAAACGTGAAACGTCCACATGCGAGGCGAGAGAACGCCCCACTAACGGCCCTCGAAAAAAAGTTAGCGCGGCAACCTGCACGCGCAAGGTCCCGAGCACCAGACCATTATCTAGACCGGTCTGCAGAAAGGAAAGAATATCCGGGATGTTGCAACGCCAGGGCGAGATGTGACATAGCGAACACTAAGTGTCAAAGAGACGCCACACATGAGCGTAAGCCAGCGACGTCTAAGACCGCCATGCCTTAAGCATTGTCGCCACCACACTTGACGAATATCCCTTCTGAACTAACCTGTGGCGTTCAAGAGCCAGGCCGTAAGCGAGTAAGGAGCTGGGTTTCCCATTTCCACCGGCTCTTGGAGCAGGAGCCTTGGGAACGCCCCCAGGCGTAGAGGAGATGCCCGGGACAGCCGGACGAGATGTGCATACCACGGTCTGCGAGGCCAATCCGGTGCCACCAGGATCACCGGGCCACGATGCTCGCTGACTCTTTGGAGAATCTTGCCGATCATGGACCAGGGAGGAAAGACATACAGAAGGAGATGGGTTGGCCATGCTTGAGACAGTGCATTTGTCCCGCGCAAACCGTTGTCTCTCCAACGGCTGAAGTAGATCGGTGCCTTGGTATTCTGCGCCGTAGCCATGACATCCATTGCCGGTAGACCCCATCATCGAACAATGGACTGAAAGGACTCTGGCGCCAGAGCCCACTCCCCCGGATCCAGAGCATGTCAGCTGAGGAAATCGGCTTTTAAATTGTCTACCCCCGCGATGTGTTGCGCCGAGATCGCCTGCAGATGCCTCTCCGCCCACAGAAGGAGAAGACTCATTTCCTTAGATACACCTGGACATTTCATGCCCCCTTGGCGGTTGAGGTATGCCACTGTCATAGCGTTGTCGGACAGAATTCAAACCGCCTGACGCCGCAGAAGAGGCTGAAACTTTCGCAAGGCTAAGCACACCGCTCGCGTCTCAAGGCGATTGATGGACCACCGGGCCTACCGAGGAGACCAAATCCCCTGTACTGAGTGCGAGCCGCAATGTGCTCCCCAACCGGAGAGACTGGCGTCTGTCGTTACCAACACCCAGCACGGAGTCTCCAAGGGAACCCCTCGAAGGAGACGAGATTGCGGGGCCGGAGCCACCAACGGAGGCAAAGTCTCACCGCCGGTAGTAGAGGCAACCGAACTTGATAATCCTCTGGACACCATGCTCGAGGCGAGACCTGTGCTAGGAGACTGCGAACTTGAGAAGTTAACTTGAGGAATTGAGGCATTGACAAAAAGACCCGACCTAAGGCTGTCATCACTCAAGATGGTATAATAGGGCGACTTCAATCTTCAATTCGCATGTGCGGCGTTTTTTGAAGAAGAAATGAAGTTTAAACCCTGAGTGAGGGAGAACATCGGCAGCATCAATTTTGATGATTTATTCAGAGGTATGTAATCTGAACAAGTCTAAAAAGTTTTTTTCTATTGTTTTGATGGAGCAATAAACATGAACAACTTTGGAGTGGGTTTTTGATCACTTTTTGTTTGGTGGTTTATTTGTAGCTTTCGGCATTGTCCCCTGAAGAAACTCGGTTTTGGAGTGAAACGCAGGAAAAGGGCGCCAAAAGCTGGCGTTGGGAAATACTGCATGATTAAACAGCTGAGGAGCTAAGTAGTTGAAAAGCTTAACAAGAATCCTTTCAACAGTATTTGCAAAATCACTTGTGGTGGCTTTTATAATAAGAAAAATAGTGCATACTGGTCATTGATGCTACTAGCACTTCTGAAGTTTTATAATCAGATGTCGTGCCGCTGAGTCTGAGCACATAAAAAGGCTCTTAACCATAAGTGAACTACTATATGTTTAATTGCTGGTTGTTTTCAGTGGAGTGATTTTTTCTGATCATATCTATTGCATATTATCACTTCGAGAAAGAGTAGCTACTCACCTGTAACAGGTGTTCTCCAGGAGCAGCAGGAATCAGTCCTCACATATGGGTGTCATCGGCGCCGATGAAGCCCCAGCGGAGCATTTCCCCAGCTTTCTATGAAAGCCTTTGGGAATAAAGGCATGCATGCGCGGTTCCCTTCCCGCCTAAAGGTGCCATCTTACCTCAGTCAAATGACCTAGCTAAGAACAGCACACAAAAATGAAAAATAAACTATGTACAACTGAAACTCCAAGGGGAGGAGGGAGGGTTGTGAGGACTGATTCCTGCTGCTCCTGGAGAACACCTGTTACAGGTGAGTAACTACTCTTTCGCCAGGACCAAGCAGGAAGTCAGTCCTCACATATGGGTGACTCCCAAGCTCTGGGCTACCGAGGAACCCAGGCTGAACAAGAGAACTCCCTTCTAGTCCCAGAAGCAAACAAAGGCTTTTCAAGGACACAACCTCCACCGGTAGCCCAACAGAGGGCATGAGTTGCCTAAACCTCAAAGAGATTCCAGAGTACTGCTTGGCCAAAAGCACTGTCCCTACAGGACTCCCTCTCCAGGCAGTAATGGGCCGCAAAAGTCTGGCTTGAAGATCAATTTGCAGCCCTGCAGATGTCTATCAAGGGCACAGAGCGGAGATGAGCCACTGAGGCAGCCATTGCCCTGACATGGTGGGCCGTAACCCGACCCTGCAAAGGAAGGTCAGCCGCCTTATAAGCCCAGGTGATACAGTCAGCTACCCAGATGGACAAGGTATGCTTGGACACAGCCAACCCCAACTTATTGGGGTTAAAGGAGACGAAGAGCTGGGTAGCCCTTCTATGCCCCTGCGTATGGTCAAGGTAGAAGGATAAGGCCCTCCCTACAGTCCAGGGTATGCAGGACTGCTTCAGCCTGGCTTGCATGAGGCCTAGGGAAGAATGTTGGAAGAACCACCTCTTGGATGAGGTGGAAAGAGGAGACAACTTTAGGGAGGAACTTTGGATGAGTCCTAAGGACTAACCTGTTCCTATAAATCCTGGAGTAAGGCCTATCACAGACCAGGGCCTGAAGCTCACTTACTCGCCTAGCCAAGGTAAGGGCTATCAGGAAGAGCGTCTTCCAGGAGAGGAAGCGTAGTGGACAAGTAGCCATTGGCTCAAAAGGTGGGCGAGTCAGTTGCTGCAAGACCACATTCAGCTCCCACTCCGGGGCAGGACGACGGATGGGAGGCTTGAGCAAAAGCAAGCCCCTAAGAAAGTGGGACACCAAGGGGTGACCAGACAGAGAATGTCCCTCCACCAGAGAGTGGTGAGCTGCTAGAGCTGAGAGGTGGACCCGAACAGAATTGGACTTAAGTCCCTGATTTGATAAGTGCAGTAAGTACTGAAGGACTACTGGCACAGTACAGGAGAAAGGATCTTCTGTACCTAGCTGACACCAGACATAAAACCTTTTCCATTTGAGAGCATAGGTTTTCCTAGTGGACTGTTTCCTAGAGGCTAGGACAACCTCCTCAACATCCTGAGACAGGCCCCAGGCAGCCAAAACTACCCTTGCAGCCTCCAGGCCATCAAATTGAGAGCTTTGAGATTGGGGTGCAGAAGGGAACCCTGCTCCTGTGAGAGAAGGTCGGGTTGCAACCCCAGAGGTAGTGGAGGATCCACCGCCAGTTGAAGCAGAAGAGGAAACCAAGGCTGCCTCGGCCACCTGGGAGCCACCAGCAGGACCGAGGCCTTGTCCTGAAGAATCTTGAAGAGAGTTCGGGCCACCAAGGGCGTGGGAGGAAACGCATAGAAGAGGCCCTGAGACCAGGATATCAGAAAAGCATCCGCTGCTATCCGCAGAGGATGCGGTTGCCTGGAGCAGAACTTGGGCAGTTGCTTGTTCATTGGGCTGGCAAAGAGATCTATCAAAGGGAGACCCCATTTCAGGAAAATCCTCTGAACTACTTAAGGATGCAGCTGCCACTCGTGGGGCTGCAGTATTCTGCTTAATCTGTCTGCCAGGTAGTTTGTCCTGGCCTGGAAGGTACACAGCCTTGAGGAGCATGTTGTGCTTGAGGGCAAAAGAACAAAGGTCCTGAGCCTCCCGACAAATGATCCTGGACCCAGTTCCGCCCTGTTTGTTCACATAAAACATAGCAACTTGGTTGTCTGTCTGAATCAGGACAGACTGGTGAGCTAGGGTAGGAGTGAAAGCTTTGAGTGCTAATCGAATAGCTCCGAGTTCGAGGAGATTGATCTGCTGTGCAGCTTTCCAGGAAGACCACAGGCCCTGGGTGCACTTGCCCAGACAATGAGCTCCCCAGCCTTGCAGGGAGGCGTCTGTGGTCATCACTACTGTGTACCCTGGAATCTGAAAAGGCACCCCCCTTCAGTAGATTGGGTGGGTGCAGCCACCAGTTGAGGGAGTGCAGAAATGGTCTGGACACCCTTATCCTGTCTCTGAGGCTGCCTGTGGCCTGTGACCACTGAGCCTGAAGGCACCACTGTGCAGGCCTCATATGGAGCCTGGCATTGGGGGTCACATGTACTGTCGAAGCCATGTGGCCTAGAAGTCTCAGGCAGAGTCTGGCGGAGACCAGGGACCTGCTGAGAAACTGATTTCCCAAGGCCATCAACCTTTGGGCCCTGTCTGCTGGCAAGAAAGCCTTTGCCAGCAGAGAGTCCAGCCTTGCTCCTATGAACTCCAAGTTCTGGGAGGGGAGCAAAGTGGACTTTGCGAAGTTTATGACAAACCCCAGCCTTTGGAGAAGAGCAATAGTGCTGAGGGTGGCTTGTTTGGCCTCCTGGCACGTCTGACCCCTGATGAGCCAGTCGTCCAGATAGGGGAAGACAAAGATGCCCTGGTTTCTCAGGTAGGCCGCCAACACTGCTAGGCACTTTGTGAAGACTCTGGGGGCGGAGGTGAGGCCGAAAGGCAGCACTCTGTACTGATAATGGTTTCCTCCCACAATGAACCTGAAGTACTTTCTGTGGTCTGGATGAATGAGGATGTGAGTGTATGCATCCTTTAGATCTAAAGAGCATAGCCAATCTCCCTGCTGGAGGTAGAGCAGAAGTGTCCCAAGAGTAAGCATCTTGAACTTCTCCTTCACTAGGAACTTGTTGAGGTTCCTGAGGTCCAGAATGGGTCGAAGGCCACCGGTTCTTTTAGGCAACAGGAAATACCTGGAGTAGAAACCGTGACCTTGTAAGTGGGGAGGCACAGGCTCCACCGCCCTGTCCACCAACAGACCATGAAGCTCTTGTAGAAGGAGGTCTGTGTGCAGGGGAGGCCTTGAAGGCTCCCCTGGAAAATATGGTGGAGGCAGTTGGTGAAAATGGAGAGCATAGCCCTTGTGGACTAATCTCCAGCACCCAACTGTCCCCGGTGATAAGGGGCCACTGGTGGGCAAAGAGGGCGAGGCGACCTCCTGTGCAGGGTTGGGAGAGCAGTGGAGGAGAGGCTACGCTCAAGGAGTCAAAAACCCCCACCCTGCTGAGTGGTAGCAGGGGCCTGAGCCTTCGGGGTCCTCTGCCTACGGGGCCCATTACCCTGGCCCTTGGCTTGCTGACCCTGGGGGGCAGCTTGGGCAGCCTGATATTGCGGGTACTGTTTGTTAGCAGTGCCCTTCCTCAACTGCCTTTTTATGAGAAGGGGCAGAGGTCTTCCTCGACTGCCTTGTCCATGTGAGGTGCTCAGTTTCGAGCTGAGCGGCCTTCTCGGTCATGGGCTTGCCAAAAAGGTTTTCACCTCGGCAAGGGACCCAACTTGTCCTGAACCCATGGCTCGAGGTCCGATGACTGCAGCCATGCCTGGCGTCGAGCCGCGATGCCAGATGCCGCAACTCGGGCCGAAGCCTCGAAGCCATCGTAGGCGGCGCGGGACATGAACTTCGAGCAGTCCCGAATCCCCGAGGACAAGTACTTAAATCTCTGCAAGGGTTCCCCGGAGAGACCAGCAGAGAACCCGGCCAACTCCTTGGCCAGATCCCGCAAGTACATGCCCATGTACAGCTGGTAGGACTGGACACGGCAAGCAAGCATCGAGCCCTGGAAGCACTTTCTACCGACGCCATCGAGGTTCCGGGCCTCCTTGCCAGGGGGCACTGCGGAGTGCATCTTCTGGCTCTTCAGACGATGCATGGCCGATTCCACAACCATAGAATGGTGTGGTAGCTGTGCCTTCTGAAAACCAGGGCTCTTTCGGAGTCGCTAGATCGAATCGACCCGCTTGCTGAGAACCGGCGCCGAGGCCGGTGCCTCCCACATACGGAAGAGGAGCCGTTCCAGCATCGGAGGAACCGGAACAGTAAAGGCCTCCTTCGGAGGAGAGTGATACTGTAGGGCCTCGAGCTCTTCAGCTCGAGGCTCCTCCTCGGGGTCGGCCGGAATAGCCAAGGCAGCGGCCATATCCCGAACGAACTCCGAGAACCGAGTATCCTCCGGGGGGGGGGGGGGACCGACTCCGGGGCTCAGACTGTGGGACGCACCGAGTCTTGAAGGTATCAGGAGACTCTTTGTCCTCCATCTCCCTAGCTGACTCGTCTGAGGAGGAGTCAGGTTCTGACCCTGCTGGGCCCTGGAGCACCCGCTCCGACGCCAGAGGCACCGGCGTCGACGCCCTCGGTCCCGAACGGGAGGTCGAGGGAGACCGCGACCGAGGTCAACTCCGAGCCACGATGGACTCGAGTATCAGCTCGGTCTCGGAGGTCGACTTCGAAGTCGATGTCCCGGTAGTCGGGGCAGATGCGCCAGACAGGCTGGCCATCAGTGCCCGCTGCTGCTCCATGAAAGCAGACGATCTGCTCTCCAAGGCTGTCATCCTGAGACTCAGCTCGGGAGACGCAGCAGCCACCGCCTCGGGTCCCGGCGGCGGCTCCCTGGGAGGAGAGTCCTCGAGGACTACGGGGTTTACCTGTCCAGCAGACTCCGGCTCCACGCAAGGAACTTTTGCAGGCTTCTCGTGTTCCACGGGCCCGGAGCTACGGTCGGGGGTCTTAGACCTAGCCCTCGAGGAGCCAGGGACCTCCTCCGACAACGCCCTCACGAGCCGCTTCTTCCTCTTGTGTTCCCGGTCGGGGGACCCCCTGTCCGAGGAACTTTGACGGTGCTCGGGATCTGAATCCCGAGATGTCGAGGCCTCAGACGAGGTTCGGGCCCGGCCGGAGGCTGAGTCCGAGAAAAGCCTTTCTTTTTGCTGCTGTCGACTTCTAAGTGCTTTGGAAGACATCTTTCCACATGGCCCGCTCGACTTAGGGTCGTGGTCGGGGCCGAGGCACCGAAGGCAGCAGTCGTGTGTGTCGGTGATAGACATCAATTTCTTACACCGATCACACTTTTTAAAACCACTGGAAGCCATCGGGGAAAAATGAGTCCCTGCGAGGTCAAAGGACCGGCCTTCCAGGGAAAAATGGAAAAAAGGGCGCAAGCGCCAGCCACAAAGGGCAAAAACCGAAAAAGAAGAATCGGGCTCGATACTGGTGTACTGAACCCGGCGGGAGGTCAACCGGCGTCGAACCGGAGAAAAAAATAGCGAAAATCGACGAAAAAATCTAATTTTAAGCGGGAGAACAGGACACACATCCAGTGGGCTTCACGGAAAGAAAGAGACTGAGGTAAGATGGCACCTTTAGGCAGTTAGAGAACCGCGCATGCGTGCCTGCATTCCCAAAGGCTTTCATAGAAAGCTGGGGAAATGCTCCACTGGGGCTTCATCGGCACCCATGACACCCATATGTGAGGACTGACTTTCTGCTTGGTCCTGGAGAATTGACCTTTATCTTAGTGTAGAGTTATAGCTAAAAAGACGGCAAAAGGATAAAATTTAATCAAAGGACTGCAAATCCAGGGGAGGAGGAAGGGTCGTGAGTACTGATTCCTGCTGTCCCTTGAGAACACCTGTTACAGGTGAGTAACTACATTTTCTCCAGGGACAAGCAGGAAGTCAGTCCTCACATACGGTACTCCCTAGCTATAGGCTACCGAGAATCCATAACTGAAAAATAGGCTCCCTCTAGACGAGCTGCAGCAGTCATGATAGGAGTTCAACCGAGAACGTAACACTACGGTAGCCTGACACCAAAGGGTCAGATGGTAGGAGTTGCCTAAATCTCGAACAGATTACGGAGTACAGCCTGGCCGAAAGCACTGTCCCGTTGGCACTCCCTATCCAGGCAGTAAAGGGCTGCAAAAGTCTGGCTTGAAGACTAGGTTGCGGTCCGGCAGATTTTTGCCAACGGAACAGAGCAGAAGTGAGCCACTGATGCGGCGTTAGCCCTGATACGGTGGGTCATGACGCGACCCTGCAACAGGAGATCGGCCACCCTGTATGCCCACAGGCAATGCAATCTGCCACCCAGGTGGACAATGTATGCTTGGAGACCAGCATCCCCAGCTTACTGGGGTCATGAGACGAAGAGCTGAGGAGCTCTTCGATGTCCCCGTGTATGCTCCATGTAGAAGGTCAACACCCTCTTACAGTCCAGGGTTTGCAGAACTGCTTCTGCACGGCTGGCATGGGGCCTGGGAAAGAAGGACGGAAGCACCACCTTCTGGTTGAGGTGGAATGAAGAGACCACTTTCGGAAGGAACTGGGGGTGCGTGCGAAGCACCACCCTTTTCCTATAGAACCGTGTGTACAGTCTATCGGACACCAGCGCTTGCAGCTCACTCACTCATCTGGCTGATGTGAGTGCCACCAGGAAAAGCACTTGCCAAGAAAGGAAGCAGAGATGGCAGGTAGTCATCAGCTCAAAGTGTGGGCGAGTAAGCCACTCTAAGACCACATTCAAATCCCATTCGGTCACTGGGGGGGGGGGGGGGCGGACCGGGGGCTTCAGCAGAAGCAAACCTCTCAGGAACCTGGACACCACAGGGTGTAGAGAGAGAGGTTGCACTTCCATTGGATAGTGGTGTGCTGATAAAGCACTAAGATGAACTCGAACCGAGTTTGACTTGAGGCCTAATTCTGAAAGGTGAAGCAGATATTGCAACACCACAGCCACCTGGCAGGAGAATGGGTTCTCACTCTGCTAAGCACACCACACCTCAAATCTACGCCACTTAAATGCGTAGGTTTTCCTAGTCGATTGCCTCCTAGAGGCTAGCAGCACATCCTCTATCTTTTTAGGGAGAAGTGGTGCAAGGACTACCCTTTCAGCAGCCATGCCATCAGGTTGAGGGACCTGAAGTTGGGATGCAGAAGAGAGCCCCCTCTCCTGCGACAGGAGGTTGGGTTGTTATCCCAGAGGAATTGGAGCCTCCTCCGCCAGCTGCAGGAGCAGCGTAAACCATGGCTGTCTCAGCCAACTGAGCACCACCAGGATGACCGAGGCTTTATCTTAAAGGATCTTGAATAAGGTCCGAGCTACCAGGGGCGTGGGAGGAAACGCATATAGGAGGGCCCACAGACCATGATATTAGAAAAGTATCTGCAGCTACTCTGTGTGGGTGCGGCTGTCTGGAACAGAAGCGGGGCAACTGGTGATTTAGTGGGCTCGCAAACAAATCCATGGATGGTCGCCCCCAGCACTGGAAGAGCTGCTGGGCTATGTTGGGATTCAGTTGCCACTCGTGCGGCTGGAGAATTCTGCTTAGCTTGTCAGCTAAGAAATTCTCCTGACTTGGCAAGTAAACAGCTTTGAGGTACATACCCTGGCTGACTGCAAAGGAGCATAGGTCCAGGGTTTCCTGACATAAGATGCGAGAGCCTGGGCCCCCTTGCTTATTCACATAGAACAATGCTACTTGGTTGTCTGTCTGAATCAAGACAGTCTGATGAGCCAGGGTTTGGCAGAATGTCCGAAGAGCTAGGCGGATCGCTCGAAGCTCTAGAAGATTGATCTGTTGTGTGCTCTCCCACAGAGACCACACACCCCGAGTGCAGACCTGCTGGCAATGAGCACCCCATCCCAGCAGGGATTCATCTGTAGTCAGTACCTTCAAGTGCGTGGGAGGCTAAAAAGGCACTCCCTCCAGAAGGTTCTGAAGCCACCATTTCAACGACCTTACCAGGCACTGGGACACCTTGATGTTGTCTCTGAGTCTGCCTGTGGCTTGTGTCCACTGGTCACTGAGGCACCACTGAACTGTTCTCATGTGTAGTCGGGCATTGGTCGTCACATGCACTGTGGAGGCCATGTGACCAAGGAGGCGCAGAAAGTGTCTTGCTGAAATTCGGGATCTGCAACTCACTTGCTGCACTAGGGCCACAAGTCTTTGTGCCCTGTCCTCTGGTAGATAAGCCCTTGCCTGAAGGGTGTCTAACCTTGCCCCTATAAACTCCAGTCCCTGAGGGGGAACCAGAGTGGACTTTGTGTAGTTGATCACAAAGCCCAGGTGCTGGAGCAACTGTATAGTGCGGGACATGGCCTGTTGGGCTTCTAGAGCTGACTGGGCTCTGATGAGCCAGTCGTCTAAGTAGGGGACGACAAATACCCCCTGAGTTCTTAGGAAGGCTGCCACCACTGCAAGGCACTTTGTGAATACCCTGAAGCAGGAGGCTAGGCCAAATGGAAGTACTTTGTAGTGAAAATGGTTCTCTCCCACTACAAATCTTAAATATTGTCTGTGGTCTGGATGAATCAAGATGTGCATATAGGCATCTTTGATATCTATGGAGCATAGCCAGTCACCCTGGCGGAGGTAAGGCAGCAATATTCCAAGAGAAAGCATCTTGAACTTTTCCCTCACCAGGAACTTGTTTAAGTTTCGCAGGTCGAGGATAGGTCTTAGGCCTCCAGTTTTCTTTGGTATCAGAAAGTACCTGGAGTAAAAGCCTGTGCCCTGCAGGTGGTGGGGCACCGGTTCTATCGCCTGATCCTCAAGAAGACCTGCTAACTCCTTCATGAGGAGGTCCCTGTGAAGAGGGGGTCTGAGAGGCTCCCCTGGAAAGTAAGGAGGCACCTGGGTGAGATGTAATCGATAGCCCATTTGGACTATCTGGAGAACCCAGGTGTCTGTTGTGATGGCTGGCCACTTGTGGACATACAGGGTCAGCCTTCCTCCTGTGCAGGGCCTTGCGTCCTTTGAGAGGGGGACTATGCTCTGGGAGTCAAAAGCCCCTTCCAGGCTGGGCCGGAGCCGGTGCCTGGGGGCCTTTTGCTTACGCGGGCCTTGCCCCCGTCCCTTGGCCTGTTGCCCCTCCTGGGGAGCCCTGATACGCGGGGTAGTTTCGGTAAGCTGATCCTTTCCTCAGGAAAAAGGGCTTCTTACCCGAACCCTTCTTCTTAGAAGGGGCAGATGTCTTCTTCTCAAGTCTTGTCTGGGCCAGGTACTCTGACTCGATCTCGGCAACCTTCTCAGTCATGGGCTTTCTAAAGAGGTTTTCACCCCAGCAAGTGACATTGACCAACTTGTCCTGAACCCATGGCTCCAGGTCTGACAACTGTAGCCATGCCTGGCGTCGTGCACCAATGCCAGCCGCAGCTACCCGGACCGAAGCCTCAAAGCCATCATAGGCTGCTCGAGTCAAACTTCGAGCACACTCAGATCCCGGTGGACAAAACTTGGAAGCGCTTGCAAAGGTTCCTCGGAGAGACGAGCTGAGAATCCGGCAATCTCCTTTGCCAGGTCTCGTAGGTACATGCTCATGTAAAGCTGGTACGTCTGGATTCGGCATGACAGCATCGAACCCTGGTAGCACTTTCTGCCGAGAGCATCCATGTTGCGGGCCTCTCGGCCAGAAGGCACCGAGGAGTGCTTCTTGTGGCTCTTGAGCCGGCACATGGCCAATTCCACAACCATGGAGTTGTGCGGCAGCTGTGCGGTTTGGAACCCAGAGCTCTTGCAAACTCAATAGCTGGAATCGATTCGCCTGCTGAGGACTGGCACCAAAGCCAGCGTCTCCCACATGCGGAGCATCAGCCGTTCCAGAATGGGGGATACCGGTACAGTAAGGGCTTCCTTCGGAGGAAAGCCATACTGGAGGACCTCGAGCTCCTCAGCTCGAGGCTCCTCCTCGGCATCCGCCGGAAGTCCAAGAACCGGGTGTCCTCCAGGGGTGACCTTCTCTGAGGTTCAGATCCAGGGGAGTCTGACTGGATGTACTTGGTATGGTGGGTATCCGGAGACTCCTCGTCCTCCGCCTCCCAACCGGTCCTTCTGAGGTGTAAAATATTGCCCTCCCTCCTTACCTCCCCCCCCCCTTCCCCTTATACTCCGAGAAAAGAACCACTCTCCAGCAGCCACAGAGTGCAAGCGAAGATGGTGGTCCAGGTCAAAGAAAACTGCAAGTCAGGTGTTTACAGAGCAGCAAACTGGTTCAAAAGCGGTACATCTTTCACATCCTGCACTCCTGATTCCCATACTTGTCACCTTCGTCTCCAGGCCCAGCAATTCCACTGGCCACTCCTCAACTGCATCCGCCTCTGAAGCTGGCACATACACACACCGTCACTCTAGGCAATTTTTGACTCCTCATTATTTTGTACAGAATCTGCCTTCTGCATCCATGGCTCCTCCACTTCCTGGGGCCCGACACTGCCTCCTGAGCTCTGGCATGACAGCCCACTTGTTCCACTGTGGTGGGAAAGCCCCCAGCCTCATACCTCCTGAGCCCCCACTCCTCATACCCAGCAGGGGAGGAGGAGTGGCACTATATGTAAAAAATACTAGTAAACCTTTGGAATTACAGAGCTTAAAAGGGAGAGAGGAGGCATTGTTGGTTAAACTAGAAAGAAGGAAAGAGAAATCTATTTGCATTGGCGTGATATACACACCTCCCTCACAAGAGGAAGAGGTGGACAGAGAGTTAACTGAAGACATACGTGAAAGAAAGCTTGATTGTACCAGGCTGGATACACAGTCAGGCCCTGTGTATAACATTATATTACTATAAGCCCTAAGAAACAGTTAATATCATTTGTAGCTCCTTATTTAATACCATCCTTGCAAACTCTGTAGAAGAAACTGGGTGAAAGGTTTTACATAACAAACATTAGTCTTGTTATTAGAAAGATAAGTAAAAGGCAAGTTGTTTACCCAGCTTCTCAGTCTCTTAGTCTCTGGTCAGAGATATCAAACTGTCAGTGTTAGGATTAATTAGAATTAAGGCCTACATAGTCATGTCTGAGAATATATGTATGTCTTTTCATGATTGTCTATGACGTGCATGCCTATAGAAAAGTATGTTATGAATATACGTAACACTAGACGTAGAATAGAATATGTATATTATGAATATACATGATGTGAGACATAGAATAATAAAGTGAAATTATGCTGTGTAATGGAATCTTTACCTATAAATAAAGTGGCTAAAGCTATATCAGAGTAAACATAGGCAGCAGCCTAGCTTGCTCTCCCAAAGCTTTGGTTATTTTTATAATACAAGTGTGTTGTGTATTATTTACAGATTTGTATATTATTCAAAGAATTGTGATCAATTAACCTTCTCCTTGTTTTGTGTGCGGATTTCTGTAACCCAAGAGCCCTCCCTGTTTGCAGGTGAGGGGGGGTGGGTGTAGAGTACTCTTTCAGTTGGTGCCGTACCGGATAGATCTCTGCATTCAAGGCAAGGGCAGAAGGTGCCTGAAGATTTGTGAGTATTATGAAAATTACCAGTGATGGGTAATCTGTTAAGTAGACAGGCTCCATCTCAGATGCGTGAGTAGCATGACAGAGCTAGGGCTTTAGTGTTTAAGAAAGATAGCCCTTCTTATTGTATGCTTCTATTGTATGTATGAGAAGCATGGTGATGTAGCCATTGATTCTGTAGCACATAGGGATTCAGTGACAAAAGATAATGTGAATTTGCAGTTTCCTTGGGAGGAAACTTTCTCTGTAGATAAGGTCCATTGCCTGAGATATGAGTTAGCGGTTGAAGGTAAACCGTGCAAATGTGCTTACATGGTGGGAACGGATGGTACATGATGCAAAACATTGGAATGTTTATGTTTTGAAACAAAAGATGTTTGTGTTAAGAAATGTAATTAATGACCAGCTGAGCAAGTGCGGGTCACTTGTGTAGCAGAGCTAAGAAAAAAAGAAAATGCTTAAAGAGCAACAGCAGTTAGCAGGGAGTAGTATTGTGTATTTTGGATATTTGGAATGTCTCCCAGCTCAAAGAATTGAGAGCACGTTTGAACCAAGAAACGGAAAGTTAATAAGAATTGTAAGAATGGCAATAGGTCATAGTGTTTCTGTTGCAAAAGAATTAAGTGTTTCTGATGAACTTATTGATAAAATTGAGAGAGATTTAGACATTATGAAACTTACAAAGAGGAGTGTGATCAATTATATTATGATCTAGGCTCTATTCAGGATGTTCTACACCAGCAACATGATTTATGTTCTGACACTGTTAAACTGAAGCAGCTGTGGGAAATGATATTGTGACTACTTAAAGAAGTGTTTGATTTGGCTAAAACGTTTCCTAACTACAGGGATAATCCTGGTAGATTTGTGTCTTTATGGTCTCAAATAATTAACAGTTATAATCCTACTTGGAAAGATCTAGATAATTTGCTCAGATCTGTTTTTTTAATCCAGCTGATTTTCATAGGGTCACTCATCCAGTTCGTGACAGACCCTGTGATAGATTTCCAAGAGAAGACTCAAAGAGATAATTTTGTTTTTGTGTAAAGAAAAAAAAAGTTAGAATTCCTTACAGTAGTATGCAAACTTGTAAAGGATTGGTCGAGATTAACATCTCTAAGACAGGATAGGGGTGAAAAAGTTACAGATTTTCACACTAGGTGTATGCTAGCTTTTAAAGACTATTCTGGTGAGGCAGAAGACACACCTTCAGGATTTACTAATATTTTTGTAAATGGATTGATTCCAAGAATAAAAGAAATTTTAGAAACTTCAATAATAGACTGGCCAGCTAGAACAGCTGATGCAATTTTGAAAGGGGCTCGATACAGTGAGTTGAAGTTCCTCAAGGAACAACAGGAACAACAAACCAGATTAGATGTAAAAAAAAGCGAAGTTGCTTAATTTTCAGATTGCTTCCATGCAAACTCCTATGGGAAGGGGGAGGGGTAGATTCAGAGCTAGAGGTGGTTATGTGAATTCTCAGCGAGGGCGTGGACAGTCCAGAGAGCTGCATACTTGTTACACTTGTGGAGAGGCTGGACATTTGCAGCGAGACTGTCCCCGGAATCGGAATCCTGATGGTCAGAGAGCTGATTTCCCTCCTCCCCCCCTCCAGTACAAGCTGAATTAACTCCAGTATATCAGTGCTTCTCTAACCCAGAAGATTGTGGAGGTGATACATGGGATGCATGACTATTCCTGAATTTGACTGTAACTCCTCAGGGTGAGTTAGAAGCTAAACTGGGGGGTTCTAATTTGAAATTTGTTATTGATACTGGAGCTACATCAGCACTGCGTTTACAAGATTTGCCTGCCATCTATCATACTCAATTAGAAACATAGAAACATGATGACAGAAAAAGACCACATGGCCTATCTATAGTCTGTCCTTCCATATCAACAACTACAACAGTCCACTTTTTACCTTTAGAGATCCTCTGTGTTGGTCCCATGCTTTTTTGAATTCAGTTACTGTCCTCATATCTACCGCCTCCACTGGGAGACTATTCCATGGATCCACTACTCTTTCCGTAAAGAAATATTTCCGCATATCACTCCTGAATCTATCTCCCTTCACCCTCATCCCATGTCCCCACGTAGCAGAACTTGCTTTCAATTGAAAGAGGCTCTCTCCCTGAACATTTATGCCACGGAGGTATTTAAACATCTCAATCATATCACCTCTATCCCGCCTTTCCTCTAAGGTGTACATATTAAGATCCTTAAGTCTGTCCTCATATGCTTTATAATGAAGCCCACTAATCATTTTAATAGCCACCCTCTGCACCGACTCCATCCTGTTCACATCCTTTTGAAGGTGTGGTCTCCAGAATTGCACACTATACTCCAAATGAGGTCGCACCAAAGACTTATACAGAGGCATTATCACCTCCTTTTTTCTGCTAGCCATTCCTCTCCGTATGCACCCAAGCATCCTTCTAGCTTTTGCCGTCGCCTTTTCTACCTGTTTAGCTACTTTAAGATCATCAGACACAACCACGCCTAGTTCCCGTTCTTCTTTAGTGGACAAAAGTACTTCACCTCCTATACTGTATTACTAATTAAAGATTTATATGGATTTTTGGATCAGCAAAGGATATTGTACTTTATCTGAGCCAACTTGCTCCAGAGATGAGAGATCTTTACACATCTAGCCTGGGGAGTGTTAAGAGGCCAGAGAGGGAGACAGAATTCTTCCCTTGGCCTTTGAACAATTCTCTTGGCCAATATAGAAACATTTGCCTAGCCAATGTAGACAGGATAAGAATTCATCAATTATAATGTAAAAGCTTTGAGATGCTTCTAAAACCATGGGGGGTGTCTCCCTTGACAGAGACCCATTAATGATAACAAAAGAACACTTCATCTAGCCTTGGAATGTAGGCCATGGAGGATGTGTCCTTTGAGCATTCTCAGATATCTGACCATGTCTGATTGTGTAAGTTTGAGCTTCTAACAGGTGGTCAGAAGCCCACCCAGAAACCAAAGCAAAAAAAGGTGGATGGGGTGGGGAGAAGCTCATGGGTGAGAGCTGGCTGCAACACATTTGTGCCTATATAAGTACAGAGAAAATCCATAACAGACAGAGCGTAGATCTGCTTGGCCAGGCATGAAGGATCCTAGACTGTCATTAGTTCCTCTCGCTGAGCGCTCCCAGCTGATGTGTAAAGGGGTTATGACAAGTTTGGTGAAGTATATTCTTTGTACATAGCTGCATTCTCTCATAACTCTTTCAGTACTGTAATTAAGTGTGCATTCTAGTTATCTTTTCTAACTACTCATGTGTAACTAAGAGAATTACTTGTCTTTCTGAATGTCTTCTTACTTTGTTTGTAAATAAACTGCACGTCTTCATTGCAAGGTGTTAGCCTTTGTTGAAGTAAGACATATACTGTATTGCTCCCTTGGATTGCTGCAGCCCAAATGCATGACCTTACATTTTTTAACATTAGATCCCAGCTGCCAAATTCTAGACCATTCTTCAAGCTTAGCTAGATCCCTCCTCATGTTATCTACACCTTCCTGGCTGTCTACTCTATTGAAGATTTTGGTATCATCTGCAAAGAGGCAAACCTTACCCGACAGCCCTTCCGCTATATCACTAACAAAGATGTTAAAAAGAATCGGACCAAGGACAGATCCCTAGGGAACACCACTGGTAACATCCTTCTCCTCAGAGTGAGCTCCATTTACTTGTACTCTTTGTCGCCTCCCACCCAACCAATTTCTAACCCAAGCAGTAACTTTAGTGTCCATCCCTAGGGTGCTCAGTTTGTTTATAAGTCGCCTGTGAGGAACAGTGTCAAAGGCTTTACTGAAATCTAAATACACCACATCTAGAGCTCTCCCTCGGTCCAACTCCCTGGTCACCCAGTCAAAGAAATCAATCAGATTTGTCTGACAAGATAATTAGCACAAGCACCGATAGTACACTGTGAAGGCATTGAGGGAAAGATAATTCCTCATTGTAGACTTGAATATTTACCTTTGCAGATTGGAGAGATTGTATATCCAACTACTTTTCTTGTGGGAGACACTTTGCCAGTGAATCTTCTAGGTCGGGAGTTTTTGGTGTCACATCATGCTACTCTATCCTGGATGGGTGGCAAGTTCTCTTTCCAGCTATACTCTCTCTCCGAAGTGCCGTCCCCTGCAGATGCCAGTGTTGTTCATCTGGCGCTTGAAGACCTTCCTTCTACTTTGTGGGCAGTGCCAGGATCTAATGTCGGGTGCCTTTCTATTCCTCCTGTGAAAATCACCGTGAAACCTGGAGTTCAGCTTCCTAGACTCAAGCAATATCCATTGCCAGCAGCTGCCATTGAAGGAATTCGTCCTATGATTGCGGATCTCCAGAAACAAGGTGTCATTTATCCTACAACTTCACCATGCAATACTCCAATCCTTCCTGTGCTAAAGGCTGACGATAAGACTTATAAATTTGTACAAGACCTGCGAGCAGTAAATAATGTGATTTTGCCAATTTTTCCCTTGGTACCTAATCCACATGATATCTGGACGCAGATACCTTCAGGGACTACCTGGTTTTCTGTTGTGGATTTAAGTTCTGCTTATTTTTCAGTGAAAATGAGCAAAGACAGCCAATTTTTATTTGCCTTCTATTTTGACAATAAGCAATATACCTGGACCACTTTGTGTCAGGGGTACACTGATAGTCCTGCATACTTCTCACAGGCCCTAGGAACTGCATTATTGGATGTAAAGCTCGACCATTCCTCTTTAGTACAATATGTAGATGACTTGCTTCTTTGTTCACCAAATTATGAAAGTTGTTTGTCAGATTCCTGGTCTTTATTAGCTCATATTGCTGAATTAGGTTTGAAGGTTAATTTGTTTACGCTGCAGTTTGTATCTCAAAATGTTACTTTCTTGGGTGTTGCCCTAACACTCTCTGGTCGTGCAATTACCTCTGCTAGATTGAAACCTATTTTGTCATTGTCTTTTCCAGCAACACCAGTGTTAATGCGCAAGTTTCTGAGTTTATTTATTTTCTGTAAATAGCAGCTAGCGAATTTCTCAAGATGTTACTGCTCCGCTTTATGCTCTCATCTTGGAAAGAAGGATCTGAAGGCCTCATTGTACCCACATTATCACAGTGGGAGGTTTGTTTTAAATGTAAAAATTGCACTGGGAAATGCGCAATGTTTATTGTATATGATTATTCTTTACCATTCAAATTGTATGTGGCTATTTCTGATTCCTCTGCTACCTGTGTGCTTTTACAAGCTTTCCCATCTGGTTGCAAGCCGGTAGGCTATTTCTCAAGGCGAATTGATGCAGTGACTTTGGGACTCCCACTATGTCTATGTAGTTTAGTAGCAGTGGCTTTTGCAATTGAAACTTACTGATTTTCTGGTTCTACAGCACCCTTTTTGTTCCATCTAACCAAGACTCAGCCTTTGTCCTCCTCACGTTTTATTGACTTTGGAATTAGTCATTTCTCCGCTTCATATTTCAGTATGTACTACATCAATATGCAGCCCTTCAACACCTGTGGAGGAGGATGAGTCTCATGATTGTTTCCAAACTATTTTGACATTTTCTCTACAAGATGGGCTATGCAGTCACAACAGTTAATGATGTAGTGGAAACAGCTTCTTTGCCGTTTGCCAGTGCACAGTTAGCTGAAGTGTTTGCATTGACATGTGCACTTGAACTTTCCAGGTATCTTTTGGCAAATGTTTATACAGATAGTGCCTATGCGTTAAGCATTTTATGAGATTTTGGCAATATTTGGCAGCAACGAGGGTTTTTGACTTCTGCTAATAAACCAATTAAACATGCTGCATACATTCACAGTTTGTTACAGGCTGTCCTCTTGCCAGCACAAGTTGCAGTTTTGAAATGCAAAGGACATTCTTCTGCTGAAGATTTTGTGTCAAAGGGCAACCATTTTGCAGACCATGAAGCATGGCGAGCTGTTCTTCAAGCATCGGTGTCCCCGACAGTGCTGTATTTAACACCGTCTAATATGACTTTGTTTTCCCTTTCATCTTTCTTGCAGCAATAGCAAGATACTTCCTTTGAAACCCAGACTCTGACTTCGTGGGGTGCACCTGTGATGCTCAGGGCTGCTGGAAAGAGGATCATCTGCTTATTTGTCCTGACAGTCTTTTGTTTCTACTTGCCCTGTTCCTGCATTATAAGCTTTACCGCTGTGGCTATGAATTATGTCTTTTTGGTTCTCCAGTATCACCTGAACTTCTGTTATTTTTCTTTGGCACAGCTTGTCTGCACTGTTTCAAGACTGGCACTGTAGGGTCAGCTTAGGGTCAGTTATTAAGATTTCTGCCTTCTGAACTCTTTTTGATTTTGCAGCCTGTTTTGCAGATCTGCCCTGTGCCAGAGGAGGGAGGTGGTATTTGTCTGGTGGTCACTTGTCTATTCTCCAGATGGGTAGAAGTTTATCCCACTACCAGTATGACTGCTGGGGTTGTCGTCAGATTACTGATCACTCAGTTTATTCCTGTTTGTTCTTTCTTCTTGTCTGGGTCCAACCTTTGTTGCGAGTGTCTGGGAGGGTATTGAAAATTTGGTATGGTATTAAGAGACAACTGCACACTCCTTATCATCCGCGAAGCTCTGGCCAAGTGGAACAGATGACTAGGACACTCAAAGGTCACTTGCGCACTCTGACACAAGATTGGGCTACAGATTGGACAGAAGCCCTTCCCTTTGCCCTTATGGCAGTGTGTAATTCCCCCAGCCTGACACCATATGAAACAGTTACTGGACGTCCAGCTACTTCTCCACATGACTTGGCAGTTATCCCAGATCCCCAAATGTTGCGCAGCGATATTTTGACTTATTGCTCACGGTTGCACTCAGTCCTGTCTGTTTCCCCTTTATTGCAAGTGAATCCTCAACGAGATGACAGAATAATCATATCCAGAATCATCAGAATCATTATATCCAAAAGTGAAGTCACCAGATTGGGTCCTGATTAAGAATTTGCATACAAAGACGCTTCTGGCTCCCAAGTTTCTAGGTCCATTTCGTGTGCTCCTGGTGGGATACTCGGCTTGTAAAGTGGAAGGACACTCGTTGGATACACCTTACACAGTGAAAAAAGGCTCCTTCACAGACTCCAGACGGCGACTCCCTTCTTCAGTGAATCAAGAAAATACAACGCAGAGACTTATTGAACATTACATTGATATTACAGAAAAGATCATCAGGATTTACATGCTTTTTGAATGAACTACTTATGCAAAAACCTTTTGTCTAGCATTTATACTACTGATTAGGTGAATAAAGGTGGTTTGATTTAGTATTTTACTTATATAATCAATGACCTTTGGGTACTTAACCTCTACTTCATGATGTAATTGAGAATTAAGGGGTAGTTATAGCTATAATATATCTCTTCATCATCTTAAGAAGAGTAGGTGTATTTTTATTTTGTCTTAAAACATTTATTTTTGGAGTAATTATAGTTTCAGATGTTTAGAGGTTTGCTAAGAATTTTTCTGTATTTGGTCTTAGTTGTGCTATGGCATATTATTGTTAATGAAGCAGTACTGCATTTAGAATCTTGGGAAAGTTATGGGGAATATCCAAATATTTTTGAGTCACATTTACACTCAGTTACAAAACATTTTAATCTGTCACGTTGTGCGGTCTGCCTTCCAACTGTAACAGCTACTCAACATGGGTTTTTACCACAAGTTAGGCCCAAAGCCTTTGAAGAGTTCCATGCTACAGCTTTTAATCTAACTACTGTACGATGGTCTCATACAAACACAGAACCTAGAGTAGTTAGTCCTATGCCTTTAAAGTCCCCTCCAATATGTTTTATGGCTCAAGGTACAGGGAAAAAGGTAGGGGACACCCCCATAGAACGTTTGTAGAATAATAATGCTACATAATTCTTCCATCTGGTATAAGAAAGCCCACGTACAGAAACCTTATATTTCCGTAGTACAATTAATGCAAGTTCAAGGGAATCAGGTGCATGATTATGACTTGTTACAGTATAATAGTTCTGGCTACCTTTTGAATGACTCAGTCCGAGACATACCTAACTGGAGTTGCCCCTTATTAGGATATTACCATCCCTGGGAACGTAATCTATCTGTAGGAATTAAGGAAATGAACATTACTCAGTGGGCTTTGAATAATTGTACACAGAATCTAGTCTGTCCCCGCAACTTGACAATTTGGGAAAATGGATTAGTGGCTTTAAAGGGAGACTATTTTGTGTGTGGTAATCTCGCATATACAGAACTTCCCAGAGGTTGGTCAGGTACTTGCTATGTTGCTCAGTTAGATACCCCGTGGCGGTTTTTACCTTACCAAAATGTTACTATATTATCAACCCTGAATAATTCCTTAAGAAGAAAAAGGGATGTTTCCCCTCAGGATGAAGCCATAATAGCAGCACAACAGCTGGTAGACTCTACAAGTCCTTTAACTAAATCTCAGATAGATGCATTTACAGGTACTGTTTGGCTCTCAACATTTGGAGCCATAGCACCCACTAGAGAATATGGTACCAAGATTATGCGATTACAGGCAGTTGTTGAACTTACAGAACTGGATCTCACAGAGGCTATTAGCGTGTTACAAGGTGCAGTAGACAAGGTGTCCACTTATGCAGCTCAGAATCGCATGGCTTTAGACTACCTACTAGCGAAGGAAAATGGCGTATGTGGCCTAATTTCTGATTTCTGTTGCAGTATGCTTGATGAAGGGAAAGTAGTGAAAGGCCTACTAGATAAGGTTAGGAATCGTACATTTGTATCAAGTAGTAGTTATGAAAGTTCTTTTTCAGATTTTTCTGGTTCTGTTTCTTCTTTCTGGAATTTATTATCTAGGCCCCTGCAAGGCATATTAGCTTTATTATTGGGCTTATTAGAGATTATCATTTTAGGAACAATAATTCTTTGTGTGATATCTGCTTGCTGTAAGAAATCAGTGGAGACACTGCACCCTAAAATGATGTTACAGGTTGACCCAGAAGCTAGCTACGATACATTTTTTAATACCGATGTCTGAGTTTCCTTATCTGTGAAATGATTCTTTACAGAATCAGAGGAAGGACTGAAAGAAAGCTTGATTTTACCAGGCTGGATACACAGTCAGGCCCTGTGTATAACATTATATTACTATAAGCCCTAAGAAAGAGTTAATATCATTTGTAGCTCCTTACTTAATACCATCCTTGAAAACTCTGTAGAAGAAACTGGGTGAAAGGTTTTACATAACATAAACATTAGTCTTGTTATTAGAAAGATAAGTAAAAGGCAAGTTGTTTACCCAGCTTCTCAGTCTCTTAGTCTCTGGTCAGAGATATCAAACTGTCAGCGTTAGGATTAATTAGAATTAAGGCCTACATAGTCATGTCTGAGAATATATGTATGTCTTTTCATGATTGTCTATGACGTGCATGCCTATAGAAAAGTATGTTATGAATATACGTAACACTAGACGTAGAATAGAATATGTATATTATGAATATACGTGATGTGAGACGTAGAATAATAAAGTGAAATTATGCCGTGTAATGGAATCTTTACCTATAAATAAAGTGGCCTAAAGCTATGATATCAGAGTAAACATAGGCAGCGGCCCAGCTTGCTCTCCCAAAGCTTTGGTTATTTTTATAATACAAGTGTGTTGTGTATTATTTACAGATTTGTATATTATTCAAAGAATTGTGATCAATTAACCTTCTCCTTGCGTGCGGATTTCTGTAACCCAAGAGTCCTGCCTGTTTGCAGTTGTGGGGAAGGGGGGGGTGCAGAGTACTCTTTCAATACGCAGCATTGCTAGGAAAGGGGCAGTGCTACTGAAAGGGGATTTCAATATGCCAGACGTTGATTGGCACATTCCTGCTGCGGTATCATCTAGAAGTAAGGAGATCCTGGATTCTCTACAGGGAGAACTATTCAAGCAATTGGTAACAGACCCCACACGTGAAGGGGCCATACTGGACTTGGTGCTTACCAATGGTGAAAGTGTTTCTGATGTTGTAGTGGGAGATCATTTTGCATCCAGTGATCACCAGATGGTGTGGTTCAGTATTAGGACTAGGGCTGTTAGAATCCATTCAAAGGTGAGGATCTTAGACTTTAGGAAGACTAACTTTGTCAAGATGAGCCAATACCTCAGGGAGTCGTTAGTGGGATGGGAACAGCTGGGGGATGTAGAAAAACAGTGGGCAAAACTGAAAGGAGATATTTTAAGGGCAACCAACCTTTTTGTTAAAATGGTAAATAAAGGTAAAAGGAAAAGGAGACCGCTATGGCTTTCGAAAGAGGTAGCTGAAAAAGTGAAGAAAAAGAGGGAGGCCCTTCATGAAATACAAGAGATCACAGAGAGAGGAAGGCAGGCATCTATATTTGGAAAAACTTAGAGAAGCTAGCAAAGTAGTCAGGAAAGCAAAGATTCAAAACGAGGAGAAAATAGCCAATGCAATAAAATGGGGGGGGGGGGGGGGGATAAGACATTTTTCAGATATGTTAGTAAGAAGAGGAAGGGCAAAAGTGGTATTGTCAGACTCAAGGGTGAAGGGGAGGAATATGTAGAAGCTGATGAGTATAAAGCGGAATTGCTTAACAAATATTTCTGTTCTGTGTTCACAGATGAAGAACCAGGAGCAGGACCTCAGAAAACACCCACAAACAGGAACAAAAGCGAGGGACATCTTAAACAATTTTCAGAAGACTGTGTTCATGAGAAACTAGCTCAACTTAAAGTAGACAAAGTGCTGGGACCGGATGGGATTCATCCTAGAATACTGAGGGAACTTGGGGATGTTCTAGCAACTCCACTGACTGACCTTTTCAATGCCTCGTTGGAGTCGGGATTGGTGGCAAAGGACTGGAGAGGGGCTCATGTGGTGCCTTTACACAAAAGCGGAAGTAAGGATGTGGTTGAAAACTACAGGCCGGTTAGTTTAACTCCGGTGGTGAGTAAAATATAGGAAACGCTGCTGAAAGAGAAAATAGTGAGGTTTCTGGAGTCCAGCGGATTACAGGATCCAAAGCAGCATGGATTCACCAGAGGCAGGTCTTGTCAGACAAATCTAATTGATTTATTTGACTGGGTGACCAGGGAGTTGGACAGAGGGAGAGCCCTAGATGTGGTGTATTTAGATTTCAGTAAAGCCTTTGACACTGTTCCTCATAGGCGACTTATAAACAAACTGAACACCTAGGGATGGACCCTAAAGTTACTGCTTGGGTTAGAAATTGGTTGGGTGGGAGGCAACAAAGAGTACAGGTAAATGGGGCTCACTCTGAGGAGAAGGATGTTACCAGTGGTGCAGCAATCCACGGGAGCAATATAGTATAGGGGGACGTGGTTGTGTCTGATGATCTTAAAGTAGCTAAACAGGTAGAAAAGGCGACAGCAAAAGCTAGAAGGATGCTTGGGTACATACGGAGAGCAGAAAAGAGGTGATAGTGCCTCTATATAAGTCTTTGGTGCAACCTCATTTGGAGTATAGTGTGCAATTCTGGAGATAGCACCTTCAAAAGGATGTGAACAGAATGGAGTCGGTGCACAGGGTGGCTACTAAAATGGTTAGTGGTCTTCATTATAAAGCATATGAAGACAGACTGAAGGATCTTAATATGTACACCTTAGAGGAAAGGCGGGATAGAGGTGATATGATTGAGATGTTTAAATACCTCCGTGGCATAAATGTTCAGGGGGAGAGCCTCTTTCAATTGAAAGCAAGTTCTGCTATGAGGGGACATGGGATGAGGGTGAAGGGGGATAGATTCAGGAGTGATTTGCAAAAATATTTCTTTATGGAAAGAGTGGTGGATCCGTGGAATAGTCTCCCAGTGGAGGTGGTAGAGATGAGGACAGTAACTGAATTCACAAAAGCATGAGACAAACACAGAGGATCTCTAAAGGAAAAAAGGGGACTGTTGTAGTTGTTGATATGGAAGGACAGACTAGATAGGCTATGTGGTCTTTTTCTGTCGTCATATTTCTATGTTTCTGGAGCAAATCCTCAACCTCTGCAAGAGCGCAAAAATTTCATCTAAACAATCACCATTACAGTCAGATGGGTGGATTGCCGTATACTAGGTTTAAATCCAGCCCATATCAGTTGGTAACGATATTTTATAAGAGACTTATACTTCCTAACAGTTTCGGTGCTGAAATCTGGAAATATGGCAATCTTCCAGTTTTTGTACATCACTGTTCTGGATTTGTGGGCCTTGAAAATTACATGGTCTTTCTTAAAACCACAGCAGTTTGACTATCAAATCTCGGGGAAGTCTACTCACATTTGGCAGCTCTATTTCACAGATGGAAAACAATTAATGGAAAACAATTATTTAAGAGCTGCTTAACAAATCTCCGTGGGTCCAGCGATTCGACCCCGTCTAGTATTCCAAAAATAAGAATATTAGAGACCCTCTCTATTCTCTTGGTCTTCTGCCCCTTCCAGGAGCCAAACTATTTGTTTACGGAGTTTTTCCAGCTCCTCTCTATCCCATGCATCACCGTCTTCCAGCACACTTGCTCGTTTCTCCACATTAATCAACCGGGCCGCGATGTCCTCAAATCTTTTATCCAATTGCTCCAATACATGCTCCACAATTTCTTCCTTGGTATCTTATTTCCTGAAAAATCACTGCCAAATCCAACATCTCCACTTGTCCAGGGCCTGGTGTCAGGCAGCTCCTCAGCCCAAATAAACATCATGGATGGGCCCTCGGTTCGCCTTTTAAGCTTTTAACACTCCAGCTTTGGGCTTCATAGACTTGGGCATAGTAGGTAAGCATCACTGGGGATGAAGAAAATAGGTAGCTATACAGTAGGTTTTGTTTTGTTTTTAAACGTGGGGGTGATGATGCTCCACCAGCATGCGCCCTACTCACATGACAACTGGAACTGTATTTCCTCTCTTAAGACTGCATGGCAGGACAAGCACTACAAGTATACATTTAATAGTTCCCACAGACTGATGGCTCTACAAAATCTTAAACATCTTTTATCAATCTACACCAATATTGAAACTTACAAAACTAGTTAATCCCATTGACTATTTTTGCTGCTGTGTCTTTTCAATTAAATATCATATCATCCTAGAAGTTAACATCCCATAATCAGTGAAGAATTTAAAGCTGAAGAAAGATTGGATATTTCAGAGAACCGTTCACCTGAAACATACGTCAAATCTAACCATTAGGTACTTACTGGCAAGAAAGATGAAAGTTTTGGAATGGCCTTCATAGTTTTCAGGTTTGATTATTATTGAAAATCTCCGGAGAGATCTCAAACACGCAGTGCATGCAAAGAAACCTAAGATACTTCTGAGTTATGCTTTATTCTTATGAAGTTTTATATACCACTATAAATTATAGGTCAGTAGAAAGGATCATATGTAGAACTCGTAGAGTAGTGCAATTAACAGTGGGAAAAACTAAGACAGTAGAAAGACTCAGTTTGCTACAAGAAAGCTTTGGAAGCTGTAATTTCTGCTGAAAGTGGTTTTTAGTTATTGAGGTTAAGGTATACAAAATTTTGAACCTACCATATTACCATTTTCTTATTTTGAATCCATTAAAAAAAACTACAAATAGAAATTGTGCATTCAAATCATCAAAATGATGTATTGTTTAACATTATGCCATAAAGGTTGTGTCAGTTTCTTTTCAGTTAAGGATTTATTGAAATGTACAGTTTGATCAGGGGTTCCTAAAAACATTTATTTATTTATTTATTTAACATTTTTTATATACCGCACTATTCATCATCAGTGCGGTTTACATTGAACATCAACATACCTGTCAATCCATGACTGATCTAGGTTTACAGATAACAGGGAAGATAAACTGGGAGTTAACTGGGGAATAACTATCTACATAATTATATATACATTGAATAGGTTACATCAAGTTTTGATATTTGATAAGAATATAGTGTATTCACATTTTGATCCTTTGTTCTGGATTGTTGTTATGTGTAGTAGTTATCTGAGTGATGCGGGAAACGGATTCTATTGTGTGTATGGTAGCTTGAAGTGTAAAGTGAATAGATAGTGCTTGATGGACTTTCTAAATTGGGTGATATCCCTGATTGATCTGATGTTTGGAGGTAGTTTGTTCCAGCACTAGCGGGCATAGGACACAAAAGCTCTGTTAATAGTTTGTTGTGTCCATTTTGTGGAGATACTGGGAGTAACTAGTGTGTTTTCTGCTACTAGTCTCCTGGGTCTGTTGTTTGGTGTGTGGGTGATGAGATTTGAGATCGATGCAGGAGATAATTTATTAATAGCCTTGAATGTGATGAGGAGGGTTTTGTATGTTATTCTGCAGTTTATCGGAAGCCAGTGCAGATCGATCAGTATTGGTGTTATATGATCTCTTATAGAAGCTCCAGATAGGATGCGGGCTGCCGCGTTCATCGCCAGTTGAAGTGGATTTAGTGTATTCTTGGGGAGACCATGAAGGATGATATTCGCATAGTCGAAATGCGGTGTGACTATTGCTTGGAAAACTGTGCGGAAGTCCTTGGTCTCCATCATTGGTTTCAGGTGGCGCAGTGTTTTTAGTTTGTAGTAAATTGACCTTACTGTGTTCTTTATGTGCTCTTTAAGATTGAGTTGTTGATTGAGTATCACACCGAGGTACTTTATGGAGGCTTTGATGGGGAGTTCTGCATCTCTTACTGTGAGGGTGGTTGGCGGAGCAAATTGCTTGTTTCTTGTTGCTATGAGTACTTCAGTTTTCTTGAAGTTTATTCTCATGTTTTGATTGAGGAGCCAGTCGGTTATTGCATTGAAACAATTGATTAGTGGAGAGTAGTCAGGATTTGATATATTGATTGGTGTGAATATTAGCACGTCATCTGCGTATAATAAGCAAGATATATCGAAATCTCTGGTGATTTGGCAGATTGGCTGCATGTATATATTAAAAAGCAATGCAGATAGAGATGAGCCTTGAGGTACTCCCTGTTTCTGTTTGAAGGGTTCAGATGTAATGTTGCCTGTACGGACCTGTTGCCAACGCTCATCTAAGTAAGATTTGCACCAGTTCCAGGCTTGGTTGCGGATGCCTTTTTCGTGGAGTCTAGCTAGCATGATCTTATGGTCGACTGAGTCGAATGCCGCTGATATGTCCAGAAAAATCATTGCAATGGCCATGTGAATGTTGTCAATCCCACAGATGAGTTTGTTAAGTAGTGAAGTCATGAGTGTTTCTGTTCCGTGAGCTTCTCGGAATCCGTGTTGGCATGGGTCCAACGGGGCTGCTGTGTCAATGTGGTGTTGGATCTGCCTCTGAGTTTCCTTTTCAAGTATCTTGGCTAGGTAGGGAATGCTGGAGATTGGGCGGTAGGATTCTTCCTTCGTTGGGTCCATCTGGTTGTTTTTTAGCAGAGGGCGAATTGATGTTTGTTTAAGGGCGGTAGGGAAGATGCCAGTTAGATAGGAGATATTTGCGATCTTAGCTATGTAAGGGCTAAGCTCGGTACGTAAGGTTTTGATCCAGTGTGCTGGACATGGGTCATTTGGTGCTGTGGTGGTATTTATAGTAGCGATAATTTCTTCGATGGTTTTTCTTGATGGTGGTGAGAATTTATCGAGTGATGCTTGGGCCTGTGGGAGTTGGATTAGTATTTGTGATGACGTTGTGTTCGCCTTGACCATTTTGGCTTGGATGAAATTAGCATATAGTTGTGGTTGTATGGATTCTTGATGTGGTGGCGATGGATCTTTGGTTAACGTTTTTACTATATTGAAGAGATCGCGTGGTCTGTTTAGTGTTTTGCTGAGAATATTGGAGTGGAATTCTTTCCTTGTAGACCAAGTTAGTTTGCGATGCTTTTTGAGTTGGGTGAGATACTCTTCTTGAATCTGGTTGTTGTGGGTGTGTCTCCATTTTCTTTCTAACTTCCTCAGTTGGAGTAGAGATGTACGTAGATCTGAAGAGAACCAAGGGGCATCCTGCTTTTTGTTGGAGCGATTCATGGGTGGGAGCTTCTTGTACATGCTTGGTTGATGTGCATATTGATAGAGAGTGTCATTCCAGTTAGAGATCAGCTCATTTAAATTGTCTGTTGGCTTGGATAGTTTTGGCAACGCTTGTTTAGTGAGGGTCTCTACGTCTAATGGCTTAAATCGCCCTGCGTTTGTTGTTGAGGTGACTGGCTGGGTGAGCGTGTTTGAATTTGTTGGAATCAGGAATAAGATCAAGCTATGGTCTGACCAAGGGACTGGGATAATAGATGGTTTGGTGCAATTTTTTAAGCTTGAGAATGCTGATGGAACGAATACAAATCGAGGATGTTCCCTTGTTTGTGTGTGGGGTTGTGCACGATTTGTTTGTATCCAAGGTCTGTCATGGCATCGAGGAATGTACTGGATAAGTCGTGATGTAGAGAAGCGAGGTTAAAATCACCTAACAGCCAGTTTGGTTTGTTGGGGTTGTCAGGATTGCAGGCTAAGTTTATTATATTTGAAAGATCTTCTGATACTGCAGTTGGTGCTGAGTAGATGAGATTTATAGAGTTTCTTCTATTCGCGATAGTTAAGGTGTCTAGATGTTGGGAGCTCCTGGTTATGGACACTCGGTATTGCAACTCTGACTTTGCTATTATGAGGACCCCTCCACCTCTTCTATTATCTCTGTTACAAGCGAAGAGTGAGAAATTGGGGTGTGTGATTTGGTTAATTAGGACAGTGTCTGAGTCAGAGAGCCATGACTCAGTGATCATTAGGAGGTCTAAATTGTAGTTGGATATCAGGTCTGTGATGGCAGGCCATTTGTTGCGCACAGACCGTGCGTTGATGAGTGCACATCTCAGCTCGTGTTGCAGGTCGTCTTTGTTGGTCTTTTTGTTAGTAATGGTTTCCAGTGTTATGTAGAGCAGGCGTGCACCCAACCATCCCCAACCATTTGCACCCAACCATCCCCAACTGGTCATCTTTCCCACATCAATAAAATAGCTGCAATAACACCAGATTCTTTAAACTAAATTCTCCTGATTAATGGCTCTTTTTCAGACTGTTTTGGTCTTATTCAGAGGTCTAAATGGTTAGAGCAGCAGGCCGATAACTAAGAAACCCAGAGTTCAAATCCTACTGAAGCACCTTCTGATCTTGGCCAAGACACTTAACCATCAATTGCCTCAGACTGTAAACCCTCTGGGAACAGGAAAATACCTAGTATGCCTGAATATAATCTTGCATTATACTCTGCTCTGTACTTTCTGTAATTGAAAAAGTGAACATTAGCATTGATATTTTTTGCTCTAATATCTCTTGAAATGATAGATTTTACAATAAAAATTGTACTCATCTGTTGATGGGGTACACTGTTTTTCCACTTTTAAGTTCCTCCCTGCTGTATTTATTTGGTACGGTAGCTTAATGCTCATAATTGCCAAAATGTTATCATGCACCAATAATGCAAAAATAATGCTAAAGCTTAAAAGTGCTTTGCTTAGTGTAGCAATCTATTCCTTATAGGAAGTCGTCTTATGGAGAAATTAATTATGGTTTTTCCTAAACAACAACAAAAAAATATATAGTAATGAAAAAAGCAACTGAATGGTAATAGAGGTGCATAGTAAGAGGAACAAATAAAATAATTCTCAAATGTTAACTGCTTTGAAAACTGAAATAAAAAGTAAAACAAAAAAGTCAAACATTGCAGATGTCATGGCTGCACTGAGAAGTCTCAAAATATCATCACTGCATCCCCCTTGTCAATAAATTTAACAAAATAGTGAAATTTAAATTTACCTATTAATTTCCTTTACTTAAGTCCTGTCAGACCAATCCAGATGACTGGATTATAGCATTCTACCACGAGATGGAGTCAGAAGGAAAAAAAACTCAAAGCTCTATCCATTCCTCTTACAAGTGGTTGGTGTTGCCTTCCACTCTTCAGTACACTACTGTAGAAGCTAAGACCCCAGGGCAAAAATCCATTCAAGAAAAGAAAAAAATGTTTTGTTTGAGCTGACAGAACACCATCAAAACCAAACCTGATGCAGCTTAAAAGGTTTCTCCTTGATCAGTAACACAGACAAGGTAAGACTCAAAAATAGGGGATAAAATGAGTCCCAAGTACCTTCAGAATGAGCAATCTCAACTTGCTGCTTTTATTTTTGATTGTAATGGCTTCCCTAGGTGGGCTCTGGACTAGTCTGGCAGGACCAAAGAAAAGGAAATTAACAGTCAAGTTTAAATTACAACTTTCTTATTGTTCATGTCAGATTAGTGGAGTAGCTGCCTAATAGTTAAAGCATGGGTTAAGAACCAAAGAACACATGGTTCATATTCCACTGACCCCGACCCTCCTTGTGATCCTGAGCAAATCATGTCATTCACCATTGCCTCAGGTACAAACTTATATTGTAAGCCCTCTAAGGACAGGGAAATATCTGATCTTCCTGAATATAACTCATCTTGAGCTGCTACAGAAAAGTTAAATCCAAATTAAATCCAAATTAAAATCCTGTCATGTATACTTGTAAATACTCTTGTAAATAGTTGCAGAAATGACTTCCCATGTTTTATCCAAGTTCTCTGACCTTGTTCTCTGTAAAACCAAACAGTTTGTTCATTATGGTATGTTGTTATATTGTGAACCGCGCTGATGCTGAACAGAGCGGTATATAAGAGCCTGTAATAAATAAATAATAAATAAGCTCTACCTAGATTGAATGGTTTATAGTTGGTTTATGGTGTACTGTATGTGCCATACAACCTTTTTTGGGATATGCAAAAGAGTTTACAACGTTGAAAATAATCTTTACAAAGAAATCAACAGGGGTGAAAAGAACTACAACCATAAAACAAGAAAGCGGTCGCCACAACAACTCTCAGGCCTCTTGTGCCCAACACCACGATCCTCCCAACCTGGATACTTACGCCTGAGTGCCTTATCTGGAAAGATATTTGCCTACAAAGACTCATGTACCCTCATCAAAAAGCTTGTTGGCCCTCTGGTACCTGCAAACACTTGCCTTCTTGATTCCTCTGGATAAAATCTATGCCTTAGAAACCCATTTTCATGACTGATCTATAACCAAAGGAGCCTAGCTAAATTTAGAAGGCCTGGGAATCTACAAGGGAGGCAGACATCCAACTTGAGCATAGCAGTCCCTGCCCTCACTTGGGTTTGCTACAATTACCAGTGATGAATCCAAATTCAGAAAGATGAGTTGTACAGCCCTCTGTTTGCGAACTTGCAGAGACTGTATCCTATAAGGCGAGACAGCAAGGGAGGTCAGAGTTACTAGGACTAAACTCAGGTTCCAAGAAGAGAAGACCACTCAAAGCAGGGGTCACATGTTTTCCTCCCAGAGGGCAGTGAGAATACTACTCTGCCCATATTCCTCAAAACAACCTAGAACCAGAGTCTGCCCTCCATGAGCAGGGCAGGTCATGCTTCCATCCAGGCCCCTCAGGAGAAAAAGCCAGACTGAAGGATGGAACCTTAAAGAGAAATACTGCATTTTCTATAAACCTAAACTACAGAAGCTCCAAACTCTAATCTCAATCAACTATGGATCTCATTGTCACCAACCAAAGTTTCCAAATATTAGTGCTACAAAGCCACTCTATGAAGGCTGGGCCTCTTCATTAGTTAGGATTCTAATACAGAATGGAGACAGATTGTCCAAGAAAGAAGTCTGTCACTAAGGGGAAGTGAAGGAGTTTCTCTTCTTCCATTTTCCTTCTTTGGTTGAAGAACTTGCTCATCTTAGTGTTTTGCAAGGTTGGCTTGAGGACATTCAAGTAGTCCCATTTGAACCCTAGTGAGGCAAAAGGACACTTTTGCTAATTCTCATATTTTAGGGTGTCAAGAACATTGGCCCAATCAAAATTCCACTGCAACCTGACAGTGCAGGTTATGTAAGCTGCAGCTACATTCTACAAAGGAAACCTTTTCCTAACCCAAGGCTGGTATACTTTTTCTACGGCTCCCCAGTGGGTTCCCACTAGCTAGTAGCATTACAGATAGTGATGTCTCCTGGACTTCTTACCCTACCGTCAGGGGTTCTCAACCCAGCCCTCAAGGACACACCTAGCCAATCAGGTTTTCACAATAGCCACAATGAATATGCATGAGAGAGGTTTCCATATAATGGAGGCAGTGCATGTGAGTCTCTCATGCATATTCACTGTTTGCAGCTCCCAAAAGGCCCAGTGCTTTAGAAAATATTTCCTCCTCTCACCATCCCGATAAAGGGACTTCTATCTTGAATGGTTCGAATAGATCGTACCAAGCCTCTGATCCCTTTTCAATTAAAAAAAAAAAGGGGGGGGAGGCAACAAAGCTGCAGTTAAATTAATCAGACAAATGCTCTTAACCCTGCAGCCAAACTTATGCAGTAGGTCACAAAGAAGCACCCATAAGCATCCTCATACAAGTCATCTTGTGTATTTTGTTACATTTATCTATAGAGTGTAGATATAGGATTATACTTTGGCAATACTTGACATCTGAGATTTCTACCTAATCTGAAAATACCCCTCTCAATGTCATTCAGTTGCTATTCTCACTACTTTTCTTTCTTTTTTTTGTCCGAGTTAAAACAACTTCTTATAAGATGATCCATCTATTAGGAGTTAATTGTTACACTAAGCACAACAATTTTAATAGTTTAACGCTCACAACATATTAGACAATTGGGAATGCTAATTTCTAGTGATCAGTGTTTTGTTAAATCATACTAATTACTCTGTAGAAAAATCAGCTGCTTGGGCCTTAATAAAAAGGCCTTACACAAAAAGGTGAAGTCTTTTTGAAAATGTAAATGTTCAATGAATTTCCAATTTTAAGTTTAAAATTATTTTAGCAAAATATTAGTTAAAAATGTCTCTCAGACAGACAATGATGCTCTTCTAAGTACAGCTTTGTTGAAGACTAAGACTAACAGACTTAAGGAGAGGACGTACGTGATGTCCTGCTTCTTCATTGCTCAGCATGTTGGGGTCAGACGACAGTACTGGCGGGCCTGGCTTCTTAGGTACACTTGGGGACTGAGGAGCTGCTTTACTTTGATTCACCAGTTCCTGAAGGGTATCTGTTATGCACTTATAGCTGTTTAACCTGCAAGCAGAACAAAGAACAAATATTGCTGCAATTCTGTACATTTTCTGAACATTTTTGGGCTGCTTCAGTACCTTATTCTCCTACCAAGACAGAACACTCATGTTCATGTAGTCTAAGGGGTATGTTTACGAAACTGTCTTAATGTTACCGGCGCTAGTTGCAGCGATAATGTGAATGCCATATAAGGAGTGGGCGTTTCGGCAGCAAGGTAGCTAGAATCTGTATCGCGCAATAGTGGGCGCCATGGCATGTTAACGCGCGTTAACCCTAAGTTCATGCCAGCGCAGTGTTAGAAGCTATAAAGATGTAGCCCACTGGTTACTGCAATGACTGCGGAGGCAGAGGTCATGGGTTCGATCCCGCAGTGGTGTTATGTAAGAAGGCTGTCTGAGGCAATTCCTTTTAATATAAATCAGTGCTGTCTGAGGCATTTCCTTTTTTAAGTTAAATCAGTGCTGCCAGCAAAAACACCCTCACAGTGCCGCAACATAAGGTGCCGCATAAAGCGCCCTATAAGGCACTCCACAGGGCACATTATAAAGTGCCCTGTCCGCCAAGGCGCCGTATAGGGCGCTTTATAGGGCGCCTTAAGGTTACAGCACTGTGAAGTTGCATTTTGCTGGCAGCACTGATGTAAGTTAAAAGTAAAAGCCTAAGACAGCCTTATTAAATAACACCACTGTGGGATCAAACCCATGACCTCTGCCTCCAGAGTCAGTGAAGTAACCAGTGGGCTACATCTCTATAGCTACTAACACACCGCTGGCTGGCTACAGAAAGACTGCAGGTCACCACACAAACTGTCTGCTCTGGTTACCAGGATAGGGTAAACCCACCCATACCCATGATGCACTGCACATGCAGATCAGCAGTCTACAACTGATCACAAGATGGGGGTATGCACCCCCACAGCACTTCGGCCTGGTACGGGGAACTGACCGTGTGTGTTACCGGCACAGAGTAGCTACAGACTGAGATTGTGCAGGTCCTGTGCTCACCTTAAGGGTGAGGTGGGGCGCCCAGCACCGGGTCCGTAGCAACTGGCTTGGCTGAGATAGGCTATGCCGCAGGTCCCCATCAGTGCCAGTGTGTGATAGGTAGTCCTTACAGACACACCTAGGATACACCTGTGTCCATCTGAATTTCCCAGTCACGTCTAGCCCTTGTGGACTATGATGCACCCAGAATAATGCATATCCTGTGTGGGTGCCATGGTCACATGTTATAAGAGAAGGGTGGTGTTTGGACCCAAAAGCGGATTATGTAGCAGCACCCAACCCGCCTTCTGTGGCTCAGGGTGTGGGACAGGATCTTCCACCAACAGATCCACATTCTACATCTCTGCAATGGTGGCAGTAGAGGGGACCATCAACTCCAGTCCTTCTGGGAAGCGGGCACCCTACAGGGCAGTCAATGCAGATCTGTATGCATCGCATAAGGCAATGGCAGACAGGCAGAACGCTGGAAAAGCTCAGCTGCCCCCACCACCACTATCTGACATTCACCAGCAGAGGGCACAGTCTCCACCCGCTGCACCCTGCAAGGTGTTCCAGCCATACACATGCTAACTGCAGACAGTCTGCTAGCTAATACATAGTGCATGTTCCTGGAGGAACTGTGTGCACCCAAAAATGGGATGTGAACACATACACCAAGCAGGTATGTCAGTGACTGGGCCCCAGAAAAGAGAACCCATAAATATCACTTGAGAGAAATACTGTATAGCACTATGGGGGAACCTAGCCATGCCGTGGCCACTGCTCAGTCAGGGTGAGAGTGACCTCCCAGCATGACATGCTGTGGCCACCCTGTCCGTGCAGGTGGTGGTTGGACACTACAATGTCCCAGTCATTGCCCTATGCCCTGTGCAGATGCATCCTGCCCAGGCCACCCTGTCCGGGCCATACCCACAGTACCTTGCTCCTCATTATGCACAATGGCAGGCTAACACTAGAAACAGTGCAAGCAGTGTGGGCTTAGTAAGGTGTAGGCAGCCACAACACACTGGATAGACATACACACACTCCCACACCTAAGCCAACATTGTGCAAATATAGAGGTTTGTGGCAGCCCTGGCCGCCACACCAGTCCTGGGCACAGTGCGGGCATTGCTATATTACGCAATACTGTTGGGGTCACTCCCCGGGGTGGCAAACACTGTCAGAAGCAAAACCTGATACACACTCCACAGATATCAGAAATGTTGCAATGATGAATCTCTGTCAACAAATCACGTTTAACTTAGGATTTGTTAGCTGACATTAATCATAGCAACCTTTTGATATATGTGGAACGTGTTCCCAAGTTTAGGACGGCATTGCTAAGGTATGCAGGTGCCAGTAATGGGAGATGCTGCTCTGCACAGGGCCCAACAGCCTGACTCTCCATGAGGCTTTGGATAGTGGAGCCTGTGGGTGTGGGTGTTTGTGCCCCTGTTGGCCGCTGCTCTAGGGCAGAGGTTCCCAACTCCGGTCCTGGTGGGCCAAACACTGTTCAGGTTTTCATGCTGTCCCTAATGAATATGCATGAGATACATTTGCATATAATGGGGGCGGTGCAGACAAATGCAGCACAGGCATATTTATTAGGGACAGCATGAAACCTGAATGGTGTTTGGCCCTCCAGGACTGCAGTTGGTAAACTCTGCTCTAGGGATTGCACATGTTTATGGTGTCTGTGCTCTGTAGGGTAACATAGGCGTTTCAGGCATGTTTATTTTATCTGCAATAAAGGTTCCATCTTTATTACCATGGTTTAGTAAAATATGGGGACAAGGTTGGCAGGAGCCACAGCTGGGACTTGAACTTGTGAACTTCTGCCCCTGAACACACTGGCTGTGTGTACTGCACCAAACTGTTGCCACAAGGGCAGATCATTCCCTGGGGATACCATGACTGTTCGTCAGACAGACCTTGTCTGTTGCAGTGCATGGCACCCACCTAAACGGGGCTTGGCCGTTGTCTGCTGTGGGCAGATGCCACTGCCCCCTCTGCCACCAGCACCCCTCCGCCACCATGCTGACATGCCCTTCTGCTGGTGGTGCGCAGTCCCAGGCCATCCAGTGTGCCGGTAGGCGGCTGCCTATGGTACGTGATATGAGGTAGGGGTGCCTGGATAGACATCCACGCTTCCCCCCAGCACCGCCTGCCAATGTTATGTGCCCTTTGGGGTACTTGCTGAGTACTGTCCCCTGGGACACTGTGGGACACACTCGCGGCCATGTTTGTCCTTGGTCAGTTGCTGTCCTGCTGGTTTTCCGCTTCCACATTCCTATGTGTCACCTAGGCATCTGCCTAGCCTACCCTGTGCCCCCAGCTTCTACACTGCATGTCCAACCTGCAGCCCCCTGTACCCCATTTGCAGCCTCACTGTAGTGCCCTCTCGTTACTTGGGCACTATGATGTTGCTGCACATATATCACTACTATCACTTTTCTTGGTTTCCCTGCCTTTGCTGCACACTGCTGACTGAAATGGTCTCTCTCCCTGAAAATGTGCCTCTAGCGCGAGGTTTTCACGGGCGCTAATATTCAGACCTTCATTTCACGACGTTAGTGTGCATGGGGCTTCTCTCTGCCCATTGACCCCTTATCTCTGCCCTCTGGGGAGCCATACTCCACCCTCTGTGCACCTTAACGCCGCAGGAGATGTATCGCACGACGCCACGTATCATGCGACAACGTCGCAGCTGTGACGTTAGTGCCGTTTAGTAAACATACCCCTAAGACTTGCAAAAGGTGTCCGTGCCCTCATCTCACAAGGATGACAACAGAAACAAAGGTGGGAGGTGAAGATGAATGTTTTCGGAAGAATATTAAAGAGTAGCATAACATTAACTTGCTTCTAAACTGCTAGCAGGGTCAACTGGTAAAACACAAACTGTACTGTAGTAATTAAAGGACAGGTTACATGACTGAGGCACAAAGCATTTTGATGCACATCTTTTCTAATTCAGAGGACAATTTCTAAGTCTATTCCTGATCATGTGTCTCCAAATTGTAGGCCACTGAACTGGGGTAGAGAACTTCAAGGCATCTGGCTGCTTAAAATATAAATGCTGGCACCTGCTTGCAGTGTCTTATCTACTGAGCCAAAGAGAAACAAAAGGTGTCACTGCAGACAGTGAATAATGAACTTAAAAAATGTTATACCAAAGAGAAAAGAAAACCTCAAAAAGCAAAGCCTCTTCAGCCCCCCCAAAAACAAACAAATGGGCATGAAAAAGCATAGTTACTCACTTGTAACAGGTGTTCTCCAGGGACAGCAGGAATCAGTCCTCATATGGGTGACATTTGCGATGGAGCACTGCGGAAGCATCTCCCCCCAGCTTTCAAAGAAATAATTTGGGAGATGCCACCATGCATGTGTGGTCCCCTTCCCACCCAAGGATGCCATCTTGCTCAGTCAGATGACACAATTAGAGCTGAGAAAAGAAGATGGCAAAAATTGTACAGCAACTCCAAGGGGAAGAGGGAGGATTTTGAGAACTGATTTATTTATTTATTTTTATATACCACTTTGTCTTTAAAACAGGGCCGTTTACATGGAACTTTTGAACTACTGCACAATGCAGTTTACATAGAACAGGAAACAGTTACATATAACAGGTGTAATTAACAATAACAATAAATAATGAAACAGTTACATATAACAATTGTAGTTAACAATATCAGTAAATAATTAAAACATTTACATGATTATGTATTCACATTATTTTACAAGAGGGAAAGTGGTCACAGTGCGACAATTGAGAGTCATTGTAATACGGACTGGAGGTAAAAATGATAGTTATTGCTGTTGATCACATTTATAATAGTCCGTGAAAATGAAAGTCTTGAAATGTTTTCTGAATTGAGTGAGGTCTTTGATTTCTCTTAGAGCGTTGGGTATTTTATTTCAAAGGACAGGTGCGTAGAAGGAGAAAGTTCTATTGTTGGTTGATTGATTAGCTTTTCTTGAGTTTTTTGGGATGGATAGAGTGTTTTTCAGGTTGTCTCTTGTTGTCCTTGTGTATTGCTGCATGTTTATTAGTGTGCTGAGGTATGTTGGTGTAATGTTGTATATAATTTTATAGATGTTTGTAAGGGCTTTGAATTTGATTCTTTGAAGAATCGGGAGCCAGTGGAGGTGGAACAGAATGGGTGTTATGTGGTTGGATCTTTTGGCATGCATGATTGTACGTGCAACCGTGTTTTGAGCAAGCTGTAGTGGTTTTAGTGTTTTCTTGGGGAGTCCATTAAGTATGCTGTTGCTGTAGTCGAAGTGTGAGCAAATCAGTGCTTGAGCAACAGAGCGGAAGTCAGAGTGGGAAAGCATTGGTCTCAGGTGCTGTACCATTTTGGTTTTATGGTAAATTGCACGGGTGGTCAGGTGGATGTGTTTGGTCAAGTTGAGCTGTTGATCTAGGTAGATACCAAGGTATTTAATTTCTTTTTTTTTATTTCCAGCGTTGCATTGTTTACATTGAGAGAACAAGGAGGGATGAATCTTTTCTAGTAATAATGAGTGCTTCTGTTTTCTTCAGGTTGACTTTGAAGTTGACTGAATTGAGCCATGCAGCGACAAAGCAGTTGGTGATGATCTTATAGGATGGGTCTGAGGTGTCAAAAGATGTGAATAGCATTATGTCATCTGCATAAATTCTGTAGTCAACGTCATGTGATTGTATGATTTTGCAGATGGGTTGAAGATATATATTGAAAAGTAAAGCAGATAGTGCGGATCCTTGGGGGATGCCCTGAGATTGGGTGAATAAGTTAGATAGATTGTTGTTGAAGCGCACTTGTTGGGAATGGTTGAACAGATAGTTTTGGAACCATTGTAGAGTAGTGTCACCTATTCCAAGGTTTTTCAGGTGGCTGATTAGGATATTGTGATTTACAGTATCAAATGCCAAGGATATAGAGGAAAATGAGGATGAATTCATCTCTCATGTTGTCAATTCCTTGTATGATTGTGTCAAGTTGCAATGCTAATAGAGTTTCAACAATATGATGTGCTCTAAATCCATATTGATGGGGGTCAAGTAGGGCACATGAGTCAATGAAGTCCTGGAGTTGCACTAGTACTGATTTTTCAATGATTTTGGATAGGAATAGTAGGCTTAATATTGGTCTGTAAGATGTGGGGCAGGATTTGTTTAGTGTGTTCTGTTTCAAGATTGGACATATGGAGGCTCTTTTTAGATTGTTTGGTAGTTGACCTTGGGATAGAGAGAGGTTGACTATTCTTTGTATATATGGTGTGAGCTCTGATTTTGATGATTTGATCCAGTTGACAGGATAAGGATCTATGATTAAGGCAGTGGTATTCAGTGATTTGATGCAGTGATCTGTCTGGTCTTTGCTTGTTGGTGAGAATGAGATCCAAGTTGGGGGACTAGTAGGTTCAGGGTCAAAGAAGGTTGTGTTGGAGATTGTCCTGATTTTTTATTTTTCAATGTAGTGATTGGCAATTCCTGCTGTCCTGGGAAAACACCTGTTACAGGTGAGTAACTACACTTTCTCCAGGAACAAGAAGGAAGACATAAGGAACTCCTTAGCTACAGGCTACCGAACATCTGTAAAAAATATGGCCCAATTGTGAGCAGCCACAAGCAAATCCAAGGAAAGATTCTGAGGATCCCATTATCCAGGGAGAAGCATGGCTCCGGTAGCCTGAATAAGAAGGGACGGAGGGCAGGAGTTGCCTAAACCCCGAACAGATTACAGAGTACAGCCTGGCTGAAGACACTATCCTGTCGGGATTCCCTCTCCAGGCAGTAGTGAGCTGCAAAGGTGTGAACTGAGGAACAGGTAGCGGCCCAGCAGATGTCTGCCATAGGAACAGAATGTAGGCTTGCAACAGAAGTTGCCATAGCCCTGACGTTGTATGCCGTGACCTGAGAGCCCAGCCAGATCGTGGGAGAAGGTGACTGCAGTCTGCCACCCAGGTGGACAGGGTCTGCTTGGTAACCACCTCCTCCAGTCGACTGGGGTCGTATGAAATGAAAAGCAGCGAGGCTTTGCAATGGCCCCGATACATTGCAGGTAGAAAGAAAGGGCCCTCTTGCAATCCAGAGTATGAAGAACAGCTGCTGCCTTGTTGGCATGGAGCCATGGAAAGAAGGTGGGGGAGCATCACCTCCTAGTTGAGGTGGAAGGCGGATGTCATCTTTGGAAAGAATTTAGGGTGGGTGCGAAGTACAACCATATTCTTGTAGAACCTGGTGAAAGGTGGCTTGGCCACCAAGGCCTGAAGCTCCCAAACTCAGCTGACAGGGGTAAGCGCCACCAGGAAAATGACCTTCCAAGATAGATAACGCAAATGGCAGGTAGCCAGAGGTTTGAAAGGCTGCCTGATGAACTGCGTCAGAACTACGATGAGATCCCATTCTACCAAGGGTGGGTGGATGGGAGGTTTAGAGAGCAGCAAGCCCCACATAAATCGGGTAATGAGGGGCTGAACAGAAAGAGGTTTGCCATCTATGGAGTGATGGTGCGCTGAGAGAGTGCTCAGGTATACCCTGACGGAGCTGGACTTGAGTCAGGTCTGCAAAAAACTAGAGCGAGTACTGCAGCACCATGTGCAACTGGCAAGAAAACAGCTCTAAAATCATTGCTCCACACACCATACTGAGAATCTGTGACACTTGAAGGCATAGGCTCATCTCGTGAAGAGAGGCCATGAGGACTTCCTCCACCTCCCTAGGGAGGTTGAAGGGTGCTAAGGCATCCCGCTCAGCAGCCATGTTGTTAGTGACAGGGACCCCAGATTGGGGTAAAGAAGCAAGCCCTCCTCCTGACTCAGTAACCCTGGGGCACACCCTCAGAGAGACTGGGAGCTCTGTCAAGAGGTGCAGCAACAGGGAAACCAAGGCTGCCTGGACCACTGAGAATACACCAGGAAAATGGAGGCCATGTCCTGTAGGACCTTGAAAAGGGTCCGGGGGATTAGCGACATAGGGAGTGGGGAGGCATACAGGAGGACCTCCGACCACGAGATGAGGAAGGCATCTGCCTCTATCAGGGATAAGAACATAAGAACATAAGATATGCCATACTGGGTCAGACCAAGGTCCATCAAGCCCAGTATCCTGTTTCCAACAGTGGCCAATCTAGGTCATACGTACCTAGCAGTTTCCCCAAAAGACACAGGTTCCACAATGCTTGTACTGGATCAAGCATTGATATCCTGGGTCCCTTCTTAATGATTTATGGACCTTTCCTCCAGGAACTTGTCCAAACCTTTTTTTAAACCCAGCTACACTAACAGCCTTTACTACATCCTCCGGTAACAAATTCCAGAGTTTGACTACACGTTGAGTGAAAAAATATTTTCTTTTATTAGTCTTAAATAGTCTACCCTGTAGCTTCATTGCATGTCCCCTAGTATTTCTATATTCTGATAAGGTAAACAATCGATCTACGTTTACCCGTTCCACTCCGTTCATTAATTTATAGACTTCTATCATATCTCCCCTCAGCCGTCTCTTTTCCAGGTTAAAGAGCCCTAACTTTTTTAGCCTTTCTTCATAGGAGTATCCTTCCATCCCCTTTACCATTTTGGTGGCTCTTCTCTGTACCTTTTCTAAAATCGCTATATCCTTTTTAAGATACGGCGACCAGAATTGCATACAGTATTCAAGGTGCGGTCTCACCATGGAACGATATAGAGGCATTATATCATCTTTTGTTTTATTTTCCATTCCTTTCCTTATCATACCTAGCATTCTATTTGCTCTCTTGGCCGCCGCTGCACACTGGGCCAAGGGTTTTAACATGGTATCCACAATGACGCCTAAATCTTTTTCCTGGGTGGTGGTTCCTAATGTGGAACCTTGCATCGTGTAACCATAGTTTGGGTTGTTCTTCCATAGGTGCATAACCTTGCACTTGTCCACATTAAATTTCATCTGCCATTTTGATGCCCAGTCTTCCAATTTATCAAGATACTCTTGCAATTTTTCACAATCCTCTTGGGTTTTAACAACTTTAAATAGTTTTGTGTCATCTGCAAATTTGATAACCTCACTCGTTATTCCACTTTCCAGGTCATTTATGAATATGTCAAAAAGCAGCGGACCCAGCACAGATCCCTGGGGTACACCACTATTCACCTTTCTCCATTGGGAAAATTGGCCATTTAGCCCTACCCTCTGCTTTCTATCTTTTAACCAGTTCCTGATCCAAAATAGTACATTGCCTCCTATCCCATGACTCTTTAGTTTTGCCAAATGTCTCTGATGAGGGACCTTGTCAAAGGCTTTCTGAAAGTCCAGGTACACAATATCAACCGACTCACCTTTGTCCACCTGTTTATTCACTCCTTCAAAAAAAACATAACAGATTAGTAAGACAAGATCTTCCTTGTCTAAAAGCCATGTTGGCTGTCTCCCATTAGGTTGTGACTATCTACATGCTGAGTAATTTTATTCTTTATGATGGTTTCTACCATTTTTCCCGGTACTGACGTCAGGCTCACCGGTCTGTAGTTTCCCGGATCACCCCTGGAACCTTTTTTAAAAATTGGTGTTACATTGGCGATCCTCCAATCTTCAGGTATTAGAGATGATTTTAATGATAGTTCACAGATTACTGATAGCAGTTCTGCAATCTCATATTTCAGTTCTTTCAACACCCTTGGATGTATACCATCCGTCCCAGGTGATTTGCTACTCTTCAGTTTATCTAATAGTTGTAAGATATCTTCCCGATGTATCGATATTTCCTTCAATTCTTCCGCACCTTTAAATACCACTTCAGTCATGGGTAACATCCCTACATCTTCCTCAGTAAAGACCGAAGCAAAGAATTCATTCAGTCTCTCCGCTATCGCCTTGTCGCCTCTTAGTGCTCCTTTAACCCCTTTATCATCTAATGGACCAACTGACTCTCTCACGGGTTTTTTGCTACGAATGTACTTGAAAAGGTCTTTATTTCGCGTTTTTGCTTCTGCAACAAGCTTCTTCTCAAATTCTCTCTTTGCCTGCCTTATCAATGCCTTGCATTTGACTTGCCAGTGTTTGTGCTGTTTCCAGGTTCCGTCGTTTGGCTCTTTTTTCCATTTCCTGAAAGATGCTTTTTTGGCAACAGCCTCTCTGACCTCACCTTTAAACCATGCTGGCAGTTTTTTGGACTTCCTTCCACTTTTCTTAAAGCGTGGAATACAGCTGGTCTGGGCTTCCAAGATAGTATTTTTCAACACCACCCAAGCTTGATGTACGTCTTTAACCTTCGCAACTGCTCCTTTTAGTTTTTTCTTAACTGTTTTCCTCATTTTATCATAGTCTCCCTTTCGAAAGTTAAAAGCTAGTACTGTGGATTTCCTTACTATCCCTCCTCCACTAATTAAATCAAAAGCGATCATGCTATGATCACTATTGCCAAGTGGCCCCAACACCCTTATCTCTTGCACTAGATCTGGTGTTCCACTAAGGACTAAGTCTAATAAGGCTTCCCCTCTGGTCGGTTCATGAACCAGCTGCTCCAAGAAGCAGTCATTTATTTCATCTAGGAACTTTATCTCCCTAGCATGTCCTGACGTGACACTGACCCAGTCGATACCGGGGTAATTGAAATCACCCATTATTATTACTGCGCTGTAACTTTTGTTAGCTTCCTTGATTTCTTTGAGCATTTCATCATCCACTTGGTCATTCTGGCCAGGTGCTCGATAGTACACCCCCACTGCCATCGCCTTCCCCCTTTTATATGGAATTTCAATCCATATAGATTCTACAGCAGATTTTGTTTCCTGCAAAACTTTGATCCTTTCTGAGTCAATGCCCTCTCTAACATAGAGCGCAACCCCTCCACCAATTTGATCAGCTCTATCATTACAATATAGTTTGTATCCAGGTATCACAGTATCCGACTGGTTGTCCTCCTTCCACCATGTCTCTGATATTCCATTCATATCTAACCTTTAATTTAGTGCTATATATTCTAACTCTCCCATCTTATTCTTTAGACTTCTAGCATTTGCATACAAGCATTTTAGAGAATGTATTTTATTCATGTTAATTTGGCTATTGTTAGACATAGGTAAATTGGGATATTTAAACTCTGTCTGCTCCATACTTGAGGGCATTTGGGCTACTTTACTCTTTTGTGGAACCTCTCTGCTTTTGGTAGTATCCTTCAAGGATACATTCTTCCGAACCATCCGCTCTTGGGCGACTGTCGGCTTTCCCCTAATATCTAGTTTAAAAGCTGCTCTATCTCCTTTTTAAAGGTTAATGCCAGCAGCCTGGTTCCATCCCGGTTAAGGTGAAGCCCATCCCTTCGGAAGAGCCCCTCCTTTCCCCAGAATGTTCCCCAGTTCCTAACAAATCCAAATCCCTCATCTCTGCACCATTGTCTCATCCATGCATTGAGACTCCGGAGCTCTGCTTGCCTTTTGGGTCCTGCGCGTGGAACAGGAAGCATTTCGGAGAATGCTACCATGGAAGTTCTGGATTTCAACTTCCTACCTAAAAGCCTAAATTTTGCCTCCAGAACCTCCCTACCACATTTTCCTATGTCACTGGTACCAACATGTACCAAGACAGCAGACTCCTCCCCAGCACTATCTAAGACCTTATCTAGGTGGCGCGTGAGGTCCGCTACCTTTGCACCAGGCAGGCATGTTACCAGGCAATCCTCACGTCCACCAGCCATCCAGATATCTAGATGCCTAATGATCGAATCACCAACTATAACGGCTGTCCTAACCCTTCCCTCATGGGCACATGGCCCTGGAGAAACTTCCTCGGTGCGAGAGGGTTTTTACATCACCTGGAGGACAGGTCCTAGTTACAGGATCACTTCCTGCCACACCAGGGTGATGCTCTCCTGTCACGTGACCTCTCTCCTCCATGGCAACAGGGGTGCTGCCAGACTGGAGGTGGGACTTCAGGACTATATCCCTGTAGGTCTCGTCTATGTACCTCTCTGTCTGTCTTATGTTTTCCAAGTCTGCTACTTTTCTCTCAGGGAACAAGTCCGTTCTCTAGAGACTAAAGAGCTCCTTGCACCTAGTGCACACGTAAGACCTCTCACCAACTGGGAGAAAATCATACATGTGACACTCATTGCAAAAGACTGGAAAGCCCCCATCCCGCTGCTGGACTGCTGTCTGCATCTTAGTTTTAAGTTTGTGTCTAGATCTTTAAGTTCTTACTTACTAGGGGTTGCTATGGGTATTTGGGTAGCCGTGTATGGCGGATAACTGCGGTACTGGAGGCCTTTCCTGGGAAAGAAGGGTTTCTTGGCTGGCTGCTTCTTCCAAGGCAGCGTCGAGGTCTTGCGGGAAGACGGGTCCTGGTAATGAATTCCATCTCAATCTCTGCAGCCTTCTCCTCAATCAGCTTCCCAAACAGTTGTTCACCGAGACTGGGCACGTCCAGGAGCTTCTCCTGCACCCATTGCTCCAAATCTGAGGATTGGAGCCATGCCTGATGGTGGGAGTCATGCCTGATGGTGAGCCTCAATGCCCACGGCTGCCACCCGAGCCGATGTCTCGAAGCCATCATAGGAGGCTCGAGATATATACTTAGAACAGTCAGCCACGGATTTCAGCAGAGTGCGGAATGTATCCAGGAACTCCCCTGAGAGGCCAGAACCCCCCCCCCCCCGAGTTCTTTCGCCAAGTCGCGTAGGAACATACCAATATACAATTGGTAAGCCTGGATGCGACAGGAAAGTATGGAACCTTGATAGGCCTGGCGGCCCAGGGCATCAAGGGCTCTCGACTCCCAGCAAGATGACACAGAGGAGTGTGATTTCGGGCTCTTCTGCTTACACAAAGCTGATTCCACCACCATCGAAGTGTGTGGGATCTGGGATTTTCGGACGCCTGGCCCGCGCCAAACCTTGTACATTGTGTCAAGGCGCTTGCTCATAACGGGAACAGCAGCTGAGATAGAATCGGTGGCACTGGCATGGTGAGGGATTCCCTGAGCGGAGTCTTGTACTGAAGAATATGGAGTTCTTCAGCGTGAGGGTCCTCCTCGGTCTGGGTGACCAGGTTGAGGGCTCGAGCCATGTCCCGGATAAACACCAAAAAGGAGGTGTCCTCGGGTAGTGAACGCCGCTGGAGACCAGGCGGCAAAGGGTCCGACAAGAGATTTCAGTGGGTGCGGGTCTCTGGGGAGGTGTCCCCATTGGATTCCCAGTCCGAAAAGTTGGTTGGGGATCCGAGCCGGGCGGTTTGCCCTGTCCGATGGCTGGTGGCCTGGAGCTGGAGGCCCTGGATGATCTCGGCTCTGAGGAATGGGAGGGCGAGCGAGACTGATGTCGAAGACCCTCAACTAGACCCATGGCTCTCAGGGGTTTCCTGGACGGATTTGGGTGTCCCACGCGAAGGACCAGTGGTCTCTAGGCGCAAGTCAGCAAAGCTGGCTGTAAGCACCTGCTGGGAAGCAATGAACGCAGTAACGCTGCATTTGAGCACCAGCATACAGGAATCCCACGCAGGCGTGGGGCCCTGGGATGCCGATACCGGGGTCACCGGATCGGGCGTCGAGGAGGTCCTCACCAGGACGACCCTCAGAAGACTGGGTGCCTTCGCCGGAGGCCTCCATTTCTCTGCGAGGTACCTTGCGGGGGGCCACTCCTTGTCTGACTCTCGGGAACGCCAAAGGGGGCTAAGCAACCGGGCGCAGGAGCACTCGTGCTTGTCGGGGGCCCCAGACAGCAACTTCAAGGCAGCCTTCTTTTTGCGCCTTTCCATCTCGGGGGACCCCTGATCAGAATGCCGCCTGGAGCGCGGTGCCACAGGGGAGAACCCACCGGAGGGGAAACAACCAAGGGTGCCTCCGGGGACTCCGAGGTGGCCTTTCGAAAAATGTCTTTGGACTTCTGCTTACGGCTGAGCAAGGCCTTAGAGGATGTTTTCTTACAGAGTCAGAGCTCTGGGTTATGGTCGGCTCCCAGACACCGTAAACAGTCATGAGTGTCCGTAAGCGACATGTTCCTAGAACATCTATCGCATTTTTTAAACCCAGTGGCCATGGGGGCAAAATGGCCCCTGCGAGGTCGAAGACCCATGCAGCCAGTGGTTGGGAAGAAAAAAGGGTGCGAGGCCCGAAAAGAAAAAATTAGAAAAGGTATCCTTGTAAGCTCCAAAGAAAGAGCAAGGGGAGGACAGGTAGAGAACCGGTGCAACCGGAAAATAGAAATGACAGCCTGTTAAGGCGAGGAAACAAAAACTTTTTCAAAGGGAAGAGGACGTGTGTCCGAAGGGTTCCGCGGAAAAAGGGAGGCTGAGCAAGATGGCACCACTGGTCGGGAAGAGGACCACACATGCGTGGTAGCAATCCCAAAGGCTTTCTTTGAAAGCTGGGGAATTGCTCCGCGGGCTCTGTCAGTGCCGACGTCACCCGTGAGGACTGACTTCCTGCTTGCTCCTGGAGAAACTCCAGATCCTGTATTGGAGTGAGGTGAGATTTGGGGTGGTTTATCACAAACCTCAGATGTTGCAAGACCTTGATGGTGCAGGCTGTGGCCTATTGCACCTCTGAGGCATTGACTCCTTGCACAAGCCAGTCATCCAGGTATGGGAAGACAAAGGTCCCTTGGAGACGGAGATAGGCGGCCTCCACTGCCATGCATTTGGTGAAGACTCTTGGTGCAGAGGCTAGGCTGAAGAGTACTGGTAGTGGTTGTCCCCGAATATGAACCTTAGGTTCTGCCTTTGACTGGGATGAATAAGGATGTGGATATAAGCATTTAGGTCCAAGGAGCACAGTCAATCTCCCTGCTGGAGGTAGGGCAGTAATGTTCCAAGGGCGAGCATTTTGAACTTCTCCCGCACCAGGAACTTGTTCAGGTTTTGCAGGTCCAGAATGTGGCCTTAGGCCCCCTCTTCTTTTTGGGACCAGAAAGTACCTGGAGTAGAAAGATGGTGGGGTACTGGCTCCACAGCCCTTGTCCCTGAGAAGGCCTGCGAGTTCCTGCAGTAGCAGGGCCTGGTGCAGGGAGTCCAAGGGGGCTCTCCTTGAAAGAAAGGAGGCGACATCTAGGTCAGGTGAAGGATGTAGCCCTCCACCTGAAGCGCCCAGGTGTCAGTGGTGATGGTAGTCCACAGATAGGCAAAAAGAATCAGACCCCCCCCGTAGGCAGCTGCTCCTCCATGGATGGAGAGGTTATGCTCAGGGAATCAAAACCCCAACCCAGTCTGGGCTGGAGCCGATGTTTGAGGCTTTGAGCCCTTTGGCTTTCGTGGGCCCTGGCCTGCTCCCTTGCCCTGATGACCCTGCTCGGGGTCTGTGGTGTCTGGTATTGGGGATAGCCTCAATAAGGTTGGTCTTAGCTGTGAAAGGGGGGTCTTTTCCCCGGCGTATTTTTCTTAGGAAGGACAGAGGTCTTCCTGGAGAGTGAAGTCCTGGTGATGTACTCTGTTTCAATCTCTGCCGTCTTGTCCTCCATCGGTTTGCCGAAGAGATTTTCACCAAGGCAGGGGACATCGAGGAGTTTTTCCTGGACCCACTGCTCAAGGTTTGATGCCTGTAGCCAGGCCTGGCATTGAGCACAGATGCCTGCGGTGGCCTCCTTCATGTTAGACTCAAAGCAGTCATAGGCTGCTCGAGACATATACTTCGTGAACTCCCCGACGCACTTTGTGAGGGTTTGGAACTGCTGGAGATGATCTCCGCTGAGACCCACCGAGAAACCTGCAAGTTCTTTAGCTAGCTCTTGGAGATACACCCCAATATACAGCTTATATGCTTGTATTTGACAGCCCAGCATTAAGCCCTGGTAGCATTTACATCCAAGGGCGTCGAGGACGCGTGACCTCCTGCCCCAGGGCAAGGAAGAGTGAGTCTTTGGGCTTTTCTATCAACACACGATAGACTCCACCACCACAGAGGTATCAGGAAGTTGTGTTTTCCAGAAGCCAGGACCCCGCTGGATCTGGTACATGGTGTCCAGGCATCGGCTTACTATAGGCACTGATGCTGGTGTCTCCCACATCAAAAAAAAAAAAAAAAAAAAGAGTCGCTCAAGGATAGCAGGGGTGGGGACCGTAAGAGCCTCCTTAGGTGGTGCCTCATACTGTCATACTGGAAGATTTCAAGTTCCTCTGTGCGAGGGTCCTCCTCTGAATCCATGGTGAGAGCCAATGCCTTTGCCACGTCAAAGACAAAATCGAGGAACAAAGTGTCCTCGGGGGTGGACCGGCGCCTCAACGCCAGGGAAGACGGTGTGCATGTGTCCGAGGAAGCCTCATCTTCGGACTCCCAGTCCAAGTAGTCCATTGAGAACTCGAGGCCTGACAGCTCCTAAGACATGGGGCTCAGATAAGTTCTTCAGTGACCCATGGCTGTTGCTTGGCCGGAGCCAGAAGTGCTTGCTGGGGAGGATCTTGCTCCTGAAGACTGGGAGCAGAATAGAAACCCTCGCCAAGAATTGGCTCAGGGCTCTTGAGGATCTCATCAGCGACCAGGGGAGTCCTCAACATCAAAGTCCCTGAAGTCTAAGCATGACGATGCTAGGCATAGACACTTGCTGTGAGGCAAGGAAGGCAGTAATGCTGCGTTCTCACGCAATCATCCTGGCTTCTCACTCAGGAGTTGCAGCCTTCGACAAAGACACCAGGGTAACTGGGTCCAATGTAGAAGAGAAGAGGGAGTCTTCGACGGGACGAGCCTCAAGGGTCTGAGATCCGTCACCGGAGGCCTTGGTGTCTGTCCTGGGCACCTTTGCTGGTCGCTCAGACTCCTCGAAAACCATCCAGGGACTGGGGGACCTCGCACGAGACTTGCAGTGTGTGTCCGATTCCCAGGATGATTATTTCTTCTACTTGCGCTCTCACTCAAGGGAACCCTTGTCGGAGTGCCCACAGACCAAAACAGGCACCGCGGGGGCTTTTCTCGACTCTGAGGATCCATTCGGGGCCTTAGAGTACAAGGCTACCAGGGCTAAATATGACCTCTGAAGATAAGAACATAAGATATGCCATACTGGGTCAGACCAAGGTCCATCAAGCCCAGTATCCTGTTTCCAACAGTGGCCAATCTAGGTCATACGTACCTAGCGGTTTTCCCAAAAGACGCAGGTTCCACAATGCTTGTACTGGGTCAAGCATTGATATCCTGGGTCCCTTCTTAATAATGGTTTATGGACCTTTCCTCCAGGAACTTGTACAAAACTTTTTTAAACCCCGCTACACTAACAGCCTTTACTACATCCTCCGGTAACAAATTCCAGAGTTTGATTATACGTTGAGTGAAAAATATTTTCTTTTATTAGTCTTAAATAGTTTACCCTGTAGCTTCATTGCATGTCCACTAGTCTTTCTATATTCTGATAATGTAAACAATCGATCTACATTTACCCGTTCCACTCCGTTCCTTAATTTATAGACTTCTATCATATCTCCCCTCAGCCGTCTCTTTTCCAGGTTAAAGAGCCCTAACCTTTTTAGCCTTTCTTCATAGGAGTATCCTTCCATCCCCTTTACCATTTTGGTGGCTCTTCTCTGAATCTGTTCTAATAACGCTATAACCTTTTTAAGATACGGCGACCAGAATTACACACAATATTCAAGGTGAAGTCTCACCATGGAACGATATAGAGGCATTATAATATCTTTTGTTTTATTTTCAATTCCTTTCCTTATCATACCTAGCATTCTATTTGCTCTCTTGGCCGCATCTGCACACTGGGCCGAGGGTTTTAACATGTTATCCACAATGATGCCTAAATCTTTTTCCTGGGTGGTGGTTCATAATGTGGAACCTTGCATTTGTAAACATAGTTTGGGTTGTTCTTCCCTAGGTACATAACTTTGCACTTGTCCACATTAAATTTCATCTGCCATTTTGATGCCCAGTCTTCCAATTTATCAAGGATTCTCTTGCAATTTTCCACAATCCTCTTGGGTTTTAACAACTTTAAATAGCTTTGTCATCTGCAAATTTGATAACCTCACTCGTTATTCCTTTTTCCAGGTCATTTATGAATATGTCAAAAAGTAGCGGACCCAGCACAGATCCCTGGGGTACACCACTATTCACCTTTCTCCATTGGGAAAATTGGCCATTTAGCCCTACCCTCTGCTTTCTATCTTTTAACCAGTTCCTGATCCACAATAGTACACTGCCTCCTATCCCATGACTCTTTAGGGGCTTGTTTACAAAGCCGCGGCCACGGCTCCGATAACGATCGGAAACTGCTACCGCGGCTTTGTAAACAAGCCCCTTAGTTTTGCCAAAAGTCTCTGATGACGGACCTTGTCAAAGGCTTTCTGAAAGTCCAGAAACACTATATCAACCGACTCACCTTTGTCCACCTGTTCATTCACTCCTTCAAAAAAACATAACAGATTAGTAAGACAAGATCTTCCTTGTCTAAAGCCATGTTGGCTGTCTCCCATTAGGCCATGACTATCTACATGCTGAGTAATTTTGTTCTTTATGATGGTTTCTACCATTTTTCCCGGTACTGACGTCAGGCTCACCAGTCTGTAGTTTCCCAGATCACCCCTGGAACCCTTTTTAAAAATTGGCGTTACATTGGCGATCCTCCAATCTTCAGGTATTACAGATGATTTTAATGAAAATTCACAGATTACTAATAGCAGGTCTGCAATCTCATATTTCAGTTCTTTCAACACCCTTGGATGTATACCATCCAGCCCAGGTGATTTGCTACTCTTCAGTTTATCTAATAGTTGTAATACATGTCATCCTGCTTCTGCAGGCGGCTTTGGATGGCTTTAGTGGACATCTTTTTGCACAGGGCGCAAACCTCTGTGTCATGGTCAGCAGTTAGACACCAGAGGAAGCAGTTGTGTGTATCAGTTAGGGATATTTTCTTTGCACACTGATCACACTATCTGAACCTACTGGCCATTGGGGCAAAAAGAACCCTCGACATGGCCAGCGGTTAGAAAAGGCATGAAACTGCACTGGAGAAAAACTAAAAAAACATTTCGAGTCTCGAAGCAGAGGCGATGAGGTGGGAAAGGGACCAGTGCTGACCAGAGAGGAAATGCACTTTAATTCACAAGAAAATCTATTTCTATCTATTTAACATTTATAAAGCGCTTCAAACGTACGAAGCGCTGTACATACATGAAAAAAAGACAGTCCCTGCTCATCAGAGCTCACAATCTAGTCATGAAGATCACAAAATACAAATACAATCAAGACAGACAAAGTATACAATAAACAAGAAGAGCAAAAACAAGAATCAAGAACAGAAAGCAATACAGAAGAGATGGGTTTTCAATCTGGACTTGAAGAGGTCCAGAGAGGGTGCTTTGCGCACAGAGGTAGATTGTTCCAGGCAAAGGGTGCAGCCAGGTGAAAGGAGCGAAGTCTAGAATTAGCAGTACGAGTGGAAGGCATAGACAGACGAAGGCTGTTTGAAGAGCAAAGAATGCGAGAGGGAATGTAAGGAGAGATAAGAGATAAGTAGTGGGGAGCTGAAGAGTGAATGCATTTATAGGTCAAGAGGAGGCGTTTGAATTGGATCCGGAAGCGGATGGGAAGCCAATGAAGGGACTTGAGAAGAGGAGTGACATGGGAAAAGCGATGCTGATGGAAAATTAGTCGAGCAGCAGAATGTTGAATAGATTGAAGGGGAACGAGATGGTTTGCGGGAAGGCCAGCAAGGAGAATATTGCAGTAATCAAGACGGGAGGTGATCAAGGAATGGACAATCATAGTAGTAGTATCATCAGAAAGGAAGGGGCAAATTTTGCTAATGTTATAAAGGAAGAAACGGCAAGTCTTAGCTACGAGTTGGATATGAATGGAAAAAGAGAGAGAGGAGTCAAAGATAACACCGAGGTTATGTGCCGAAGAGACACAGGAAGGATTAAAGAGTTATCTACAGAGACTGAGAAAGGGGGTAGAGGAGGGGAGGCATTTGGGGGAAAGATAAGGACTTCAGTCTTAGCCATATTTAATTTGAAGCGGCAGTGAGACATCCAAGTAGCAATGTCTGAAAGGGGGAAGACGACGGATGTTTGTAGGGCTCCGCGGAAAAATAGACACTGAGCAAGATGGCACCCCTGGGCGGGAAGGGGACCATGCATGTGTGGTGGCATCTCCCAAAGGCTTTCTTTGAAAGATGGGGAAATGCTCCTGTGGGGCTCCGTCGGCACCATCACCCATATGTGAGGACTGACTTCCTGCTTGTTCCTGGAGAAAGTATGGGTATATTATTTTTCCCTCAACACCTAAAAACCTTAGTTGGCACTCAAATTTCCTCAATATTTTTCTACTTCTGCCACCAAGTCACCAAAGGAGTAGTCTAAAGCAAGAAAGGTATACTCCATCAAAGAGCAAATATTACTGCAGCCATGGCCAGAGACTCTCAAGGGACAACAGGGGGTGGGGGGGGGGGGGCAAGCAAGGCCAGAGAATATCAGAGCAACCCCACTAATAACCCATTGCCATAAAAATCAAAGGCAAACACAACAACAATCAGCTTATCAAGAGAAGATTTTATATTCTTATGAGTTTACATCCATATGATTTAGGCCACCTATATCTTTTGCTACCAATAAAGTACAGCTACTTACCTGTAACAGATGATCCCTGGGAACAGCAGGAATAAGTCTTCACATATGGGTACGTCGGTACCGACGGAGCCTGCGCGGGAACGCTCCCCAGCGTCCAATCAGAAAGCTTTTGGGAGCATCCCACAGCGCCTGCGTGCTGTCTTCCCGCCTTTCCAACTGTCTCTCCTCAGTTGAGTTTCATAGCTGAGACAAAGAGAGAGAGAAAGAGGAAAGGAAGATAGATAGAGAGATACAACTCCTAGGGGAGGTGGGTGGGTTGTGAAGACTTATTCCTGCTGTTCCCAGAGATCACCTGTTACAGGTAAGTAACTGTGATATCTCCAGGAACAAGCAGGAATGAGTCTTCACATATGGGTACTCCCTAGCTATAGATGCCAGGGGGAGATCCCATAAAATGCGTGTCCGTGGAACAGGACTGCACTTCCCACACATGGATGTCTAGCATCCCATGAGGGATGGTGGGTAGGAGTTGAAAAGAGAGGAGCTGTAGGAAAAACAGCTAACCTAAGGACTACAGGAGAGGAGTCCTTGGCATATATGATAATTATTATTAAAAATATTGAAAGAGCAATCACAATATGGATCTTACCTACTGGATTGCAGGAAGTAGAGAGGCTGATGGAGTCTACTGGAGATTCAGTAGAGGAATCCTCAAGGTGACCTCACGGCAGTGAAGGTCCAAATCTGGACTTGGCAGGTGATCCAAATGTCAACTGGGGTAGTATAAAAACAGCAGGTCTTCAGTGGAAAGCTTTATGGGAAAAAGCTGAAAACTCTTTTAGCTACAGAGTCATTAACATTTAGGAGTAAAAGAGAAAGACTGACCGATTTGGACAACTAGCCCAGTCCTGGAGGGAAGAAGGGGTATGGAAAAAAGCCCGTATTCCAAAGGAGGACAGATGTGAGAAGGGCTGAAACTTCAGAACTACTGAAGATCTACACTGTCTTTCCTAGCTGGTGAGAGATAGGAAAGATATTGAAGCATGATGCTTCAGGGATAGCGAGACCTAGAGTAAAATGGAAGCTGTCAGTACCACAGTAGTGGTTGTGTGCATAACACCCCCAACATACTGAGGGACAGTATGAACATATGCAAGCCCACTGTCTGGAACCTCTAAGAAGGTAAAACCCTTATAGCATAGACAGTTAGGGAGATAGTATGTAAATACATATCTACTTATAAGAAGCATCTCGACAGATATATATATGTATATATATATATATATATATATATATATATATATATATGTATATATATATATATACATAACCTATGCACACACAGCTTACAGACATATGTATCTATAGAAATATATAGAGATAAATACATACATGAATATGTATGTCTGAAGATACATGTCTGCAACTAAGCCCCATAAGAACACTCACAGGAGAGATGTGAAGGAGAAAGATTCATCTAATAACAAGAAGGTGGAACCCACTTGAGAAGATATATAGAGAATCTATTCCTCCGGGCTAAGAAGGTGCAGGAATGCTATCCAGTGAAATAACCAGGATGGTTGAGTGAAAAAACAGAGGATAATATCAGTCTGTAAACAGCAAGTCCTGAGTTTTGTAGAAGTCTGACCTGGTAAATGGACAGAAAACGCATAGGAGGAGATACCAGGATGACCCACTGGATGGACACAGGGATATCATGCGTTACTAGTAGAATATGTGCTGTCCATAAAGGAGTAGGATACCATGAGGACAAGCTGTAAGGAAAAAAGAGCATATTCCTGCAGGATTTTAAAACTCTTTGGACATTCACGCAGAAAAGGCTTATATCCTGTATTATAACAGGAGACAACAGGGTGTGGAGAATCCTCACAGTCATGGAAAATGACTGATAAGCCTTTTCCACCATATAGAATAGCATCAGAGACAAAATCCTATGCTCTCTAGCAAGGGCCCATAGTAGAAAGCTTCTCTGAAGATTGCAGAGAGCATTATGCAGGAGAATTAGGAGATAAAACTGACTGTAGGTCAGCTGTGCTGCCAAGTCCAAGAAAATGGAGATGGCAAGAAAAGAAGATAATGTGAGAAGCCTGAAGTGATTAGGAGTATCCAAGATAGATGAAGCACTATCCTGGAATCACTACTAAGGCTAGACAGAAAGTAGTGGAAGAGAGACTGGAAACTTGTGGAAAAGTACCAGTAATGCAATCACTGGAACTCCTGCATGGGCAGCAGCTGAAAGAGACAGCAAAGAGAAACTTCCTGTGTAAAACAGAGAGAACAGACAAAGGGAGAGGAGAAATTCCTGTCCCTGTCTGATGAGCAGTCCAGAGAAAAGAAGGGAATTTATTCAAGGAAAAAACTCTACACTAGAATGAAAGGCTAGAGAAGCTCTGCAGTATGGTACCACTCATTCAGGGGGAAACCCCGGATGAGAGGTTAGAGAAACAGGAGCTGAAGGGTGACTTACAATGTGGTAAGTCTGCTGAAGGAAAAAATGTTCATGTTGGGACAGAAAAATATCATGGGATAGTTGTTAACTTCTCTTCTTGGTAGGAAGAGGAGGAGAAATCTGTAACCCATAAACATGAATATCCTGACAGCTGAGCATATCTAGGAGGAAAAAGATGTTCTGAAGAAAGAAAACCATGTGTAGAGCTTACAAGAAAAAACAGTGAACAAACTTCTGCTAAGAAGAAGTTAACTGTAGGTTGCAACCTTCAGGAACCTATGGTTGCTGGGTTTGCTCAGTCTGGCTAGAGTTTGGATTCTTCAGACTAGGACGAGGTGTCCCCTGCTTGGGTACATCTGGATGATGGGCAGGAGAAGAGTGAAACCTTCTTTTCTTAGGGAAAGAAGGTTTAGTAGGACATTTCCTACCCCCTGTGGAAGAAGGCGGCTTAGTATGGTTCCCAGAACCAGGGAAGTCAGTGGAGCAATGAGCAACCTGACGTAAAGCCTCCCTATTGAAGAGATTTTCTCCAGTACAAGGAGAATTACCCAGTGTGTGTTGTGCCCATCTGCTCAAGTCTGAAGCTTGGAGCCAGTCTCTACGTCGTGCTCCTATGGCTATAGCAGAGGTTCTGCTAACAGACTCAAAAGAGTCTAGAGAAGCACGAGAAAGAAACCAAGAGAGATTCTGGCTATGACTAAGAAGTAAGGAATAGTCTACAGCCTTGGGCTCTGATAGAAAAGGAGTCAAAAGAGATAATTTCTTTGTGACCTCCTGAAGAGATAGACTCATATAGAAAATATAAGATAATCCTCGTTGCCAGCATAGATGTTTGGAAGGTTTGACATCCAAAAGCATCAAGTGCTCTAGATGCACAACCTGGCGGATAAGAAGAATGCTTTTTCTTACTTTTCACCTTCCTCATTGCTGATTCCACTACAATGGAATGATGGGGAAGTTGAGTCTTTTGAAACCCTGGAAAGGGGGGCACCTGATACAGAACATCAGTTGCTGTAGAAGGTGAGGAAACCCTTAAAGGTGTTTCCCATATTCTCAGAAGAAGATCCTGCAAAGAATGATGTAAAGGAAGCATTATATCTGCCTTTTCTGCAGGAGAACCTCGAGTAGGATCACAGCCAGGGATAGGAATAGCAAGGAATGTTGCCATGTCAAGGAGAAATTTCTGAAAAGAAGGATCTCCAATGGGAACTATCCCTGGATAGGCTAAAGTTAAAGCAGCAGCATGGGCACCAGAGGATGTACTGGTCTGGTGCCTAGATGGATAGTGGTACTGGCAGTCACGACTTGAGACAGTCAGTACTGCATCGCCCATGCCAGGTATCGACTCCAAACTAGGCATAGAATGGAGCGATGGAGAAAAAAGCATGGAAGTGGCTGGTCCCGATGTTACTGCAGGAACCGACATCGATACAGACACCAGTAGCTGTGCCGGAATCGGAGGCGATAACGCCATCTAGGGTTACCAAATGGCTCCAGATGCACCCGACAGGCTTGATCCAGTCCTGGGTTTACCCCATTGCATGCAGGGACATGTAGTTCTGATTTCTCCATTGCACTCCATAGGAAAAACAAGACTACATGTCCCTGCATGCAATGGGGTAGACCCAGGACTGGATCAAGCTTGTCGGGCGCATCTGGAGCCAGTTGGCAACCCTAACGCCATCAAGGCAGTCATCGGAGGCTGTTCAAGCGGTACCGAGGCAACCAGAAACCCTTGGTGAACATCCTCAGTACTGCGTATCCGGAATCGATAAGGGTCGGTTCCGAGACACGTCGGTACCCAGTCTTCTAGACTAGATATCGATTCCAGACTCGGCATCAAAGGGAGCGAGTCTATCGATGCATGTCTAGAGGGTACCGACGTCGGTGGTGGTATCGGCGATGCTGTCGATACTGGAAAGGCAATCTGGGACGTATCGATCGGTCCCGAAGGTACCGTGGACGCCAGATGACGATTCCTGGTGAAGAGTGGATCACTCAACACCGGTGCCGATGCCGGGATCTGGTACCGCTCGAAACGGATGCCACCACTGAGCATGGCTCAGGTATGTCCTGTGAGGGGTGAGCCCCAGGAACAACCTGAAACCCCTGAAATGCTTTGGAGACCGAAGACTCCCGCCGAGGTTTTGAAGCCAATAGGGTCTTGAGGGCAAGGCCGAAGCCGTCGTCATGCTTGGCATGAGACCTACCACTCAAGAATTGGCTAGTCTTAACAGACTGTTTGTGGGTTACCTGATCCTGTAGAGAAGAAATGGTCGGTGCCCTGACACTGGAAGGGAACTCGTTATCGAGGGAAACTCGAAATGGAAAATCTCTTCTCATAAACTTGTAGCCTAATGGCTCCGGAGGGAAAGGGTCAGGACCCAAACAGGTTAGACACCAGTTACTGGAGTCTAAAAAGAAAACTGTATTTCCACAGTTAAGGCACTTCTTAGGAGAAGGCGGCTCCATGATGGAGAGGCCTTACAGGCCCAAAAATTTAAGACAGAAACTGAGGGAAACACTCCCTGAGTTTAAGGAAAAGAAAAAAAAACCCCACCGGCGGTACCGGTGGAGGCGGGAAAAGCAGCCGTGACCACAAGAAAAAGAATTGAAAAAGAAGTTTTCTGCGGTGACAGGAGTACGTCCTGCCAGCTCCGCGGAAAAATGAAAACTGAGGAGAGACAGTTGGAAAGGCGGGAAGACAGCACGCAGGCGCTGTGGGATGCTCCCAAAAGCTTTCTGATTGGACGCTGGGGAGCGTTCCCGCGCAGGCTCCATCGGTACCGACGTACCCATATGTGAAGACTCATTCCTGCTTGTTCCTGGAGATAACCCCTAACTCAAGTAGTACTGCTAAGAAACCATCTAATGGTTTAATTTTTATTGGAAACATGCTGAGCATTAAGATTTGCGCATGGGTTTTTAAGCTCTCCACAAAATATAAATTCTTTTTTTAATATATTGGAAACCATATTTTCATCACATTCACCACTAACAGGATTGTGAATAAAAACCTACTTAAGGCAACAAGTGGCCAACTTTATTTTAAAAATCACCATATAATTTTCAGGGAAACACTTTAAAACACGCTGCAGGAAGAGATTCCCTTTTCACTCACCTGAGCCAGCCAATATCCCAATCACCGTCTCACCGCCAAAGTGAAAGCACCGACTGACTCAGCAAGCCAGCTCTCCTACGGCCCAAGAAACAGCATGGTGGTAAGCGCCACCTACTGGCGCCTGCATCATCCATCAGGGCTCAGGGAAACTCAAAACAACGTGCTGCAGGCAGACCTGTGCTTAAGGGCCACGTCAACTGAGACCTGCCCTTGGAGTGGACCGTAGGAATGGAACGTACTCAAAACCATACATCTAAAAGGTAAGCTGCTATGTGGGCTCATACTTATAGAACAAGAGCTTACCCCAGCAGATAGCTATCCAGATAGAATCTATGTTTCCACAACCACAGACACATCTACATTAAACATGGACAGCTGGATACTCACCCTTCCTGGCTGTCATCCCATTACTGCTTCTCCAACACACAAATGCTGGAAAAGCCACATGCTACACTACTATCCAATCTCCGCTGTGGATCTTTGCAACTCCTTCAGTGTTATCCTTGGTGTCTTTGTAGCATCTCTGATTAATGCCCTCGATGCCCGCTCTGTGAGTTTTGGTGGGTGGCCTTCTCTTGTCTGATTTGTAGTGGTGCCATATGGTGAAATTAGACTTACCTGCTAAAGCACAGTTACTTACCTGTAACAGGTGATCTCTGGGAACAGCAGGAATAAGTCTTCACATATGGGTACGTTGGTACCAACGGAGTCCGTGCGGGAACGCTTCCCAGCGTCCAATCAAAGAGCTTTTGGAAGCATCCCACCACGCCTGCGTGCTTCCTTCCCGCCTTTCCCAACTGCCTCTCCTCAGTTAAGTTTTAAAGCTGAGACAAAGAGAGAGAGAGAGGAAAGGAAAGATAGATAGAAATACAACTCCTAGGGGAGGAGGGTGGGTTGTGAAGACTTATTCCTGCTGTTCCCAGAGATCACCTGTTACAGGTAAGTAACTGCTATCTCCAGGAACAAGCAGGAATGAGTCTTCACATATGGGGACTCCCAAGCTGAGATGCCTGGAGCCCCAGCATGTCATAGATTGGAACATGCTATACCTAATAACACCAGGCATCCTGAGGATGGAGGGTAGGAGTTGAACGAGAAAGGTGCTGTGGAAACAGCTTAACCTAGCACAGGACTGCAGACAAGAAGTCCCTGTGTGGATGATGATTGTCATCAATGATATTGAAATGAAATATTGCAATATGGACCTCCCCTAACAGGATTTCACAGAAGTATGGAGGTTCATGGGATCTACTGGGGACCCAGTAGAGGAACCTCGAAGAGGACCTCACTGAAAAGTGGAGGTAATAAACCTGTAGGAAAAATAGTGGAGGTCAGAAGCCTGAAAGGTAACAGGTAACCCCAGTAAAACAAACTGGGGTAGAACAAGAATGGTGGGCCTTCAGCGGAAGGCTTTATAACAAAAACCGAACTCTTTTGGTGGCAGAGTGGCTCACTCTTAGGAGCAAAAGAGCAAGGCTAACCGATTTGGACCAAGAGGCACAGTCCTTGAGGGAGAAAGGGCATGGGAACCCCTTGTATCCCAAAAAGAGAGGATAAATGCCTGAGGCGTCAAAGCATGTGATTAACTGAAGATCCGCAATATCTCTCCTAACTGGGGTAAGCTAGGAGAGATATTGGAGTATGGAGAGCTTCAGAGGTACCTAAACCCTAAGGTTATGGTATAAAAGTTGTTGACTACCACAGGAGTGGTTGTGTGTGTAGAACCCCAAACCTGCTGGATAGCATAGGTATGGGTAAGCCCATCTGTCAGATCATATAGCTATATGAGCATAGACAGTCAGATAGATAAGTATGTAGATACAGATTTATCTATAATAAAATATCTCGACAGATACATAATATATATATAGATATATAGATAGACATATACATATAGATATATAGATAGACATATAGAATATATCTATAGGGAGATATCGAAAGGCCTAAAAAACACACAAAGATAGATATGAATATGTAGGCCTATATATGGGTGTATGCAATTAATCAGAGATATGCCTACAGAACGGTATTCACATAGGATATGTGGAGAGGAAAGATTCATCTAATAACAAGGAGGTAGAACCTACTTGAGAAGATATATAGAGAATCTATTCCTCCTGGTTATGATCTGCAAGGATGCTAGCTAGTGAAAAAAAAACAGGACAGTTACGTGAAAAACAGAGGATAATATCAGTCTGCAGCTAGGAGATACCGAGTTTTCCAGAACTCTGGCATGGTAAGTGGACAGAAGACGCATAGAGACGAGATACCATGTTGACCTGTTTAAGGGGAAAAAGGTACCATGCGTTCTTACCATGAGGACCAGCTGCAAGGAAAAAGAGCCTATCCCCAATTGGGAATACTATGGACCAAAGCAGGGAATTGGCAACTCCTTAAGCTTTCACGTAAGAGAAAGCCTATGTCCTTTATATCAGAAAGGAGATAGTAGAAGAAGGGAGAACCCTTCTAGTCATGGGAGACATGACTGAAAAGCCTTTTTCAACCATCTAGGATAACTGTTGGAGAAAAAAACCCCATGCTCTCTAGCAAGGGCCCATAGTGGAGAGCTTCTCTGTAGAATTGCAGAGAGCATGATGCAGGAGAATGAGGAGATAGAGCTGGCTGCTGAAGAGCCAGTATCTCTGCCAACTATGCTGCCAACCCAGGAGAATGAAGATGGCAGAGATAAAAGACAATATAGAAAGCTTGTAGTGAGATAATCTCCAAGATAGATGAAGCACTGACTTGGAGCCACTACTAAGACTAGACAGAATGTTAGTGGAGGACAAATCTGGTTGTTTGTGGGCAGAACCAGTGGTCCAAACATTAAGGCTCCTGCATAGGCAGCTGCTAGCAAGACAGCAGAAGAATCTTACTGTTTAAAAACAGAAAGAACAGACAGAACAAGAATAGAAACTCTGGACATGGCTGATAAGCTGCTCAAAAGCAAGATTGTAAAAGAGGAGTTAACTCAAAGAGGAAAACTCCGCACTGGAAAGTGACAAAAGTAGAGAGGCTGGAGAAAAGCCCTCCAGTGAAGTAAGACCACTCTTACAGAGGAAAAGCTTGGTAAGAGGGTGAAGAGAATGGAGCTGAAGAAGACTTACTTAGTAAGTCTATAGAAAGGAAAAAAGACATGCTGGCACAGGAAACTATCATTTGATAGTGGTTAGACCTCTTTCCCTAGCAGGAAGAAGAGGAGAAACCTGTGACCTATAGGCATGAACATCCTGACAGCTCATAGAAATATAGAAAACATGGATGTCTTTGAAAAGAGATCCATGTCTAGGGATTAGAATGAAGCGGTGGATTGTCTCTATTGAGAAGCAGCAAACTGCAGATTCTAAACCCAAGAGTCACAAGCATCTGATGATGATTGATCAGAAACCCTGCGGTTGCTGGATTTGCTGAGCCTGGTGAGAGGTTGGATTCTTCAGACCAGGACGATGGTTCCCCTGTTTGGGAACATCTGTATAATCGGCAGGTGACGAATAAAACCTTCTCCTCGTAAGAGAAGAAAGTTTGGTAGGACATTTCCTACCTACTGGGACAAAAGAAGGTGTAGAACAACTCTTAGGAACAGGTAAATCAGTGGACAACTGAGTAACCTGACGTAAAGACTCCCTGTTGAAGAGATTTTCTCCAGTGAAAGGAGTATGTCCCAGTCTTTGTTGTGCCCATTTGTCTAAGTCTGAAGCTTGGAGCCAGGCTCTACGTCGTGCCCCTATAGCTATAGCAGACGTCCTGCTAACAGACTCAAAAGAGTCTAGGGAAGCACGAGAAAGAAACCAAGAGATATTCTGGATATGCTTAAGCAGTGAGGAATAGTCTGAGCTCTTGGAGTCTGGAAGGAAAGGAGTCAAAAGAAGTAATTTCTTTGTGACCTCCTCAAGAGATAGACTCATATAAAAATATATGAGAGAATTCTTGCAGAAAGCATAGATGTCTGGAAGATTTGACGTACAAAGGCATCTAGTGTCCTAGATTCACGACCTGGTGGATAAGAAGAATGCTTTTTCTTACTCTTTACTCGCCTCAGTGCTGATTCCACTACTAAGGAATGATGAGGAAGTTGAGTCTTTTGAAACCCTGGAGAGGGGGGCACCTGATATAGGAGATCAGTTGCTTTGGAAAGTGGGGGTACCCTTAAGGGTGCTTCCCACAGACCTAGAAGGAGATCCTGCAAGGAATGATGCAAAGGAAGCATTATGTTCTCCTTTGCTTTGGTAGGTACAGAGCCTTGTGCAGGGTCATGTCCAGGGATAGGAATGGCAAGTGATCTTATTATTTCCAGGAGAAAACTCTGAAAAGAGGGATTTCCAACGGGAATCTCCTTTGGACAGGTTAGATCAGAAGAACTAGCCCAAGCACCCAAGGATCTATCCAAATATAAAGGAATGGAAGATCCTGCATGGTGCAGGGTGGTATCCTTAAAGGATGATTGCTGGTACTGGCTGACAGGAGCAGCATCTGTCAGTACCTCATTGTCCATTTTTATTTATTTATTTATTTAGCATACATTTATAACCCGCAACTTCCAGAGTTCAGTTGCGGTTTACAATAAAACAACAATCCACAAAGCAAAAGCTTAGTTTTACATTGAACATTTTGTAACAATAAAAGTAAATGTAAACAGCATGAACTTATGCATAATAACAAAATTGGCTGGTAAATTATATACAATAAACTATATACAAATATATGTTGTGGGTACTTTAGAATTGAATCATGGTGTTTTTATAATAGTGTATTGTCTGTTAAGTTGTTGGAAATAGTATTACTCAGTCATGATTTTTAACCTTTATCTGAGTGTATCAAGGGGTTATCTATGTTGCCGTAGTGCATGGAGAATAAGTAGGTTTTTAGTTTTTTACGGAGTTCCATCATTTCGGTTATAGTTCGTAGGTCCTCCGGAAGGGAATTCCAAATAGTTGGGGCAGCATGGGAAAAAGCTCTGTTGTTAGTTAATTTATTTGCTTTTATGAAATCAATAGGAGTATTTAGTTTATTTGAGTATCCTTTTCTGTGTGTGGTTTTTTGAGATTCCATGCTAATTAGTTTGCTTAATGGGATTGGGGCCATGTTATTTAAAGCTTTATATGTAGTTATTGTGGTTTTATATATTATCCTACTTTGAATTGGCAACCAGTGTAGGGAAGCTAGTATTGGTGTTATGTGCTGAATTGAGTGCGCTTTCGTGATAATTCTAGCTGCTGCGTTTTGTGCTAATTGGATTCTTTTTATGTTTTGTTTCGTTATACCTAAGAGAATTAGGTTGGCAAAATCAAAGTGCGGTGTTATTGTAGCCTGTATTATATTAATGAAGTCTAGTTGGTGTACTAACGGTCGTAATTGTTTAAGGATTTTAAGTTTAAAGTATATTTTCTTTATGGTGTTTCTGATGTGAGTGTTCATCGTCAAATGAGAATCTAGGATAACACCTAGGTATCTTATTTCGTTTTTTATTTTAATGTCGTAGTTTTGCAATGTTATGTGGGTTGGGGGGATATATGATTGATTTTTTGTTACAATTAGAACTTCTGTTTTTGCATGGTTAATGTGAAGGTTTTGAGCTTTTAGCCATGTTGTAATTTCATTGAAGCAATCAGATAGTAGTTTTATTGGTAAGTTAGGGATTGTAAATGGGATGTACAGCATAATATCATCTGCATATAGATGATAGTATACTCCGAATTTTTTAAAGATATCACAGATAGGTTTTATGTAAATATTAAACAGGAGGGCTGATAGTGCGGAGCCTTGTGGGAGGCCAACTTCTTGTTTATATATGGTTGATGTTTGGTTACCAATTCTTACATTTTGTGTTCTATTATTTAGGTAAGAGGTAAACCATTTATGTACAGTGTCTTTTATTCCTATTTGATTTAGGTTATTAAGCATTATAGTGTGGTGAACACTATCAAATGCTGCCGAAATATCAATAAATAAGAGTATAAATGCTTGTTTATGATTATTAATCCCTTTGAGTAGAGTATCAGTTAAGACTGTTAAAAGTGTTTCAACTCCATGTTGAGGTCTAAATCCATATTGGTGGTCATCAAGCGGGTAGGATGAATCAAGGTATTCTTGTGTCTGAATTTGTACCACTTTTTCTATTATTTTAGCCAAAAAAGGGATACTTGAAATGGGTCTGTATGATTTTGGTGATGTTTTATCAAGCGTGTTATTTTTGAGAATTGGCCGGATTTGTGCGTGTTTGAGCGTAGAGGGGAGGTGTCCTTGAAGCAATGATAGGTTTACTATAGGGAGGATGTATGATAGAAGTATTGGGAGTGTACTTTTTATCCATGTTACTGGGCATGGATCAAGAAAGGAGGTTGTGGTGTTGAGGTTAGTAATGATATTCTTTAGTGCGTCTTTTGATATGGGATGAAATTTTGACCATTTTTCTGAGCAGTGATGAACTGTATTTTTGTTGTTTAGAGTCATTATAGGTTGCATAGATTTGTTTTGATAGTGGATGGCTAAGTTTTGTACCGAAATTTCAGTGATTTCAGTGTTCGATGTTTGAGGATTATTAGTAAGGTTTCTCACAATTGAGAAAAGTTCACGTGGTCTATTATAAGATTTTGATAAGATTGCCGCAAAATAAGATTTTTTTGTATTATCTAAAGTATCTTTGTATTTTGTGAGATGGTTGTTATATATTTCCTTGTTGATGGTTGATTTGGTTTTGCGCCATTTATGTTCTAGTTTTCGTAGTTCTTTTTTCATTTGTTTTAGCGTGTTGTTGAACCATGGAGTTCTGTTTATTTTTAAATTAGAGGGCTTTTTGAATCGTTGATCAAGTTTGGCTGCATTGTTGATTGTTTCATGCCAGGTTATTACAGCTTCGTCTAGATTCATTGGGGATGATGAGAGGTGGGGTATTGTTGTATCCAAGAATTCGGTTTCATTAAATTTTTTGAATTTTGTAGTGGGATCACTTTGAGTGTTATTTTTAGTGTTATTGGTGTAGAATGTGAAGTATGTTTTGATAATATAATGATCAGACCAGGGTATTTGTGTATATTCTATGGAGTCTGTGTTGAATAATTTGTAGAGAGTGCTTGGGAGGAGAATAAGGTCAAGGATGCCTCCTTTTATATGTGTTGCTGTATTAATTATTTGATGATAGTCCATGTCTGATATGGATTCTAGGAACAAGTTGGCTTCTGATGCTGGAAGTGATGGGAGATTGAAATCGCCTAGCATGATTATAGGATTATGATCTGTAGATGAGCTTAGGAATTCAATTAGAGAATCTAGGCTATCTGCTTTTTGGTCAGGGGGTCTATATATTAGGCAAATTCTACAAATGTTGGTTTTTATAATTAAGGTGTCAATATTGTTGGTTATGGTAGATGGTATTGTTCTTGCATTTAATCCTTTTTTTGTCATTATTAGTACTCCTCCTCCTTTTTTGTTAGTTTTATGTGTATAGTTTATATCGTATTCATTGCTATTAAGTTGATTTAAGTAGATTGTATCCGTTTCAGTTAGCCATGTTTTCGTTACGCATAACATATCAGGTTTTGAGTCGGTTATTAAATCGTTGAATATAGGGAGTTTGTTTTTCATAGAGCGGGCATTTATAAGGATGCAAGTTAGAGAGGTGGTGTTATTGGTGTTAATTTCCTTTGTTATTTGTGGAGAATTAGTTTGTTTTATTTGTATAAGTCTGTGGTAGTTTATTTTTGCATGGTGGATTGAGGTAACGTGTCCAAAGTGGTTGTGATTTCTAATTGTAGATTGTATTATAGGGATTGGCATGTGATTTTTAGATGTTAAGCTTAGTGTTAGGTTAATTAAAATTGTCAGTAATATACAGCTGTATGTTATTTTTAGTATCATGTTGTTGTTTGAGCGTGACATGTTCAAAGATTGGAAGGTATTTGTTGTGGATTAAGTTGCTAGTAGTTGGTTTGTGTCTAATAGTTGCAATAAGAATTGCCGTTAGTATGTATCTATGAGTAGCAATTACAGTTATCTAGTATTTGTAACAGTTGTAACTTATACAGAGTAGAAAGTTGGTTGCAACAGTGATAAGGCAGGCAATAGTTAGAGAATTCCTGGTAACAGTATGGATCGAGTAGTGGTTATACAATTACTTACTGGCAATAGTATGGATCAGGCAGTAGTTAAGATTGATTTACTTGGCAACAGTATAAAATCAGGCTGTGGTTATAAATGCAGTGGTAGTTAAGAGTGACTTACTGGGAACAGTATATAATCAGAAATGACTTAAAGTATAACATCAAGCTGTGCATATAGCAAGGTGACTACTGGCAACAGTGGAAATCACAGACGTATACAGTGTGAATGTGCTAGCAACAATATATTGTGAATACAAAGAAATATAATTGAGTCTGGGTGGGTTAAGCAATTGCTCGATATACTCTTACGTTTTGTAGATGACTAAATGTCCGATTGGTTGATGAATGAGGCGCTGCTCCTCTTACTGTCGGTGGCTCTATCCTCCGCCTGGTGTGAGCTGGCTGGGGAGGGCTGTATATGGTGGCAGCGGTTTTTTATTGTTCCAGAGCTCCGATATCAATCTGAGCAGGAGCGCTGTCAAATTGATGGAAGATGGCCTCCGCCTAAGGGCCACGCCAAAGGGCCCTCAGGCGCGGGCCCGACAGGCGCGGGTCCGCCTGGTAGCGCTCCTTGTTTAAAGGAGCTACAGCTCCTCCTCCCACGGTCCCGATTGGACCGGAGTCAGCAGCAGCAGAGTGTTGCCCCTCTCGGGGGAAGAGATGGCTGCCTTTCCCGCCGGTAGTGCTCCTTGTTTAAAGGAGCTACAGCTCCTCCTCCCACGGTCCCGATTGGACCGGAGTCAGCAGTCCATGTCAGGTATCAACTCCAAGCCTGGTATAGAAGGGAGCTGGCCACGATGCTACTGTGGAGACCGGTAGCGATGCCGACATCGGTACTGATGTCGGAGCCAGAGGCGACACCGGTACCGATGTCGGAGCCAAAGGCGACACCGACATAGGAGTAGCCATCGATGGCAGCTCAATTGGTACCAAGGTAATCGAAGGCCTCTGGCCGCTATCCTCGGTACCAAGCCTGCGGTGCCGATCTGTGTCGGTACCAATGCGTGCCGGTACCCAGTCTTCCAGACTAGAGATCGATTGCAAACTTGGTATCAAGGGCAATGAGCCTGATGAAGGAAGCACAGCAGGCACCAACCGCAAAGGTAGTATGGACATTGGTACCGATTTCGGTACCGTTTCGGATACCAGTGGATGAAGACCAACCGGTGGCAACTCAAACAGCATCGGAGGAACCGAGAGTTGCGGATCCGAGTCATCGGAACCGAGCCTTCGGTACCAAGGGGAACCGGTACCAAGGCGAGTCGGTACCCAATCCTCCAGACTGGAGATCGATTCCAGACTCGGCATCGAAGGAAGCGAGTCTATCGATGCACATCTGGAGGGTACCGACGTCGGTGATCGTATCAGTACCAATACCGTAAAGTCAGTCTGGGGGATTTCCCCCGGACCCGAAGGTACCGAGGACGCCAGATGACGATCCCTGGTGAGGAGTGTTTCATCCAACACCAGTGCCGATGTCGGGGTATCGATATCGCTAGAAGCGGATGCCACCACCGGACACGGCGCAGGTATGTTCTGTGAGGGGTGAACCCCAGGAACAACCTTGAATCCCTTATATGCTTTGGAGACCGAAGACTCCCGCCGGGGTTTTGAAGCCAGTGGGCCCTCGAGGGCAAGGCCAGAGCCGTCTACATGCTGTGCATGAGACCTACCACTTGAGGACTGGCTAGCCTTAACAGACTGTTTGTGGGTTACCTGATCCTGAGTAGAAGAAGAAAGGGACGGTGCCCTGAAGTTGGAGGGGAACCGGGTATCGAGGAAAACTCGATGTTGAAATTCTCTTCTCACCAAACTGTTGCCCGAAGGCTCCAGAGGAAAAAGGTCAGGCCCCAAACAGGTTAGACACCGGCTTTGAAGGTCTAAAAATAAAGTTGTACCGCCACAGTCTGAGCATTTCCTAGAGAAAATGGCTGGCGATTCCATGAAGGAAAAAGAAGAGGCCTAAAGGCCTGAGAAACGTAAGACACTATGAAGAAAAAAATAGTCCTTGAAAAAGGAAATTTTTCACCAGAAAAGAAAACAGCGGCGGTACCGGTGGCGTCGGGGAAGACAGCCGCGACCACAAGAAAAATAAAGAAATAAAACAAAATTTTCTGTGGTGACAGGAGGACGTCCTGCCGGCTCCGCGGAAAAACGAAAACCGAGGAGAGGCAGTTGGGAAAGGCGGGAAGGCAGCACGCAGGCGTGGTGGGATGCTTCCAAAAGCTCTTTGATTGGACGCTGGGAAGCGTTCCCGCGCGGACTCCGTCGGTACCGACGTACCCATATGTGAAGACTCATTCCTGCTTGTTCCTGTAGATTTGTTGTTCCTGGAGTAGGTACAGTCTAGTCCCGGACCTCTGGGTTGCCTACCTTAATCAGCAGCTTGGAGACTGAGGAACCTCCTCCTTTTCATGATGTCACCAGCATAACTTCCCAGGAGCCGCCTCCACTTCCCAGTTCCTATTGACAAAGCAGACTCACCGGAGAAGCAAGTAAGCATTTACAGAACATTCCAATGAGCTCATCCCCACTATCTGACCTAGAAACTCAAATGAACTACTCCCCGACCCCTACAGGGGAAGACACTTTGAAACTAATCAAAAAGAAACCTTTAAACTGCGAAAGGTCGTCCTCCCCCCTTCGCCAATTCATTGCGGCGGAAAGCCAAGGACCCAGTAAACTCCCCCCGGAGCCAGGAATCCCCCAAGTAATAAACCTGTGAACCCAGAAACCTCAGCAGAATAGTACTGCAGGCAAAGCACAGTCCAAGGGAGGGATACGGGACTAGACTGTATCTACTCCAGGAACAACAATTAGCAGGTAAGTCTAATTTCACCTTCCTGGTCGTATCTCCAGTCTAGTCCCGGACCTCTGGGAAAGTACCAGAGCAGTATTCAACGGGAGGGACCCTGCTTAGCCCCCTGCAGCACAGCCGCCAAAAAACACACATCCTACTGCGCCATCACATAAATGCGATAATGCTTGATAAAGGAATTCAGAGATGACCAAGTCGCCGCCTTGCAAATCTCCAAAGGCGGAACCAAACGCAACTCGGCCCAAGACGCCGCCTGCGCTCTCGTAGAATGGGCCTGCAGCCCCTCCGGCACCGTTCTGCCCTTTAGCACATAAGCCGAAGCAATCGCCTCCTTAATCCACCTGGCGATAGTAGCCTTGGAAGCCGCTTCCCCCTTTCGCGGTCCCCCAAAAAGCACAAAAAGTCTATCAGATCTACGGAAAGCCTCCGTACGGCGCAGATACTTTTTCAATACTCGTTTGACATCCAAGAGCCTTGAATTCGACGTTCCTGGATCCCCCTCGCCCCCAGTAAATACCGGCAAGGAGATCACCTGATTCAAATGAAACGCCAATACCACCTTGGGCAAGAACGCCGGCACCAGTCTCAACACCACCTTCGCCTCGAAGAACGACAGATACGGCTCCTTACAAGACAGGGCCTGCAACTCGGAAACTCTTCTCGCCGAACATATTGCCACCAGAAACACCGTCTTTAAGGTCAAATCCTTAACTGAAGCCCGACTTAAAGGCTCAAAAGGCTCCTTTTCCAACGCCTCCAGCACCAAGGGCAGACTCCACTTCGCCACCAGCCGTCTCTCCGGAGGCCTTAACAGAGAGAGCGCCCGAAGGAACCGCTTAACATCTCTGTGTCCCCCAAGCGGTCGCCCACCGATACTGCCTCTAACAGGCCAGCGCTGCTACGTGTACCTTTAGTGAAGCAGCCGCAAGGCCCTTGTCAAATCCATCCTGCAAGAATTGCAAAATCTGAGGCACTGTCGCCCTTAACGCCTCACAGGCCCTGCCGACACACCAATCCTCGAACACTCTCCAAACGCGCACATACGCTAACGAAGTAATCTTTTCCTGGCCTTAAGCAAGGTAGAAATAACCGCTGACGAATACCCCTTTGCCGTCAACCGTGCCCTCTCAATAGCCAAGCCGTAAGCGAGAACCGATCCAGATGAGGCATGAACAGCGGACCCTGCGACAACAGATCCGGGCACCGTGGCAGCCGCCACGGCTTGTCCACCAGAAGTTTCACCATGTCGGCGTACCAGGGACGATGCGGCCAATCCGGAGCGATGAGAATGACGAGGCCCCGGTGCCACTCTACCCACTGTAGAACTCTGTCTATTAAGGCCCACGGAGGGAATACATACAACAGCTGGTCCTCCGGCCACCTTTGAATGAGGGCATCCAGTCCTTCTGACATCCGCACCTTTCTCCTGCTGTAGAAGCGGCCGGCCTTGGCCGACTGGAATGTTGCCATGAAATCCATTACCGGCACTCCCCAGCGCCGCTGCAGGCTTTCGAACACCTCCGGATGCAGGACCCACTCCCCTGGGTCCACTTTTACTCGACTTAGGAAATCCGCTTGCACATTGTCCACTCCTGCAACATGTGCCGCCGAGAGAGCCAATAGATTCTCTTCGGCCCAGGCGCACAGCCGGTTGGCCTCCGCTTCCAGAGCCACACTGCCGGTGCCCCCTTGCCGATTCACATAGGCCACAGCCGTCGCGTTGTCCGAGAACTCTCGAACTGCTGACCCGGATAGGTCTCTCTGAAAACTCTGCAGGGCGAGCAACACCTCCCGCAATTCCAGCCTGTTGATTGACCACGTGCTCTCCTCCTCGCTCCATTGCCCCTGAGAGAACCTGCCCTGGACGTGCGCCCCCCAGCCTACCAGGCTGGCATCCGTCGTCAAAGTCACCCAATCCGGCGCTTCCAGCGGTCTTCCCCGCTCCAGCAACTCCAGAGCCAACCACCAACGGAGGGCCACACATGTCTCTGCTGGGCAAGGCAGCCGCCTCGCCAGCGAGTCTCGCTGATGCGACCACCTGCGAAGCAGAGCCCTCTGCAAAGGTCTCATGTGAGCTCTCGCCCAATGAAGTGCGCACTCATTAACGCCCGCTCCATCTGCAAGAAATGGCCTGCCATTACCGGCATGCTTGCTGATCACGATCTCGACATCCTATGCATCACTGAGACATGGATGTCTACCTCAGACTCTGTCCTCCTCCACCAACATGTTCCTCCTTCTTTTGCCATACACTCTTGTCACAGGACAGACCGAACAGGAGGTGGAGTAATCATCCTCACTAAGGACAGCTTACAATTCCAGCCCATCTCCTCTAATAGTTCCCCCCATCTCGACTATATATCCATTACAAACAAGAACCATACCATCAACCTGATATATAGAGCACCTTCCCCAATACCTGATGACCTCTCAGTAATTGTCGACCTCGCATGCCAACCTAGCAAACCCCATACAGCTAACTGGGTATTAGGGGACTTTAATCTCCCCGCACTGCAAGACACCCAAGCCAAGGCCTTCCTTGATGCCCTCAAAGCACTAGGTTATACTCAAATAATTAACTCCCCCACTCTTATCAAGGGAAACACTCTTGACTTGATATTTGCCCCTCAAATAGCCAACTACCCCTCTCACAAGTTTAATCTCTCTCTGAGCCCAGTCCCATGGTCTGACCACAGTTTAATCAGATTCTCGTTGCCTTCCCTTTGTGGACCCAACCACCCCCCCACCCCAGTGGATAACACCATTACTACATGGACACGCTACCTACCTTTCAACGAGCAGGAGATCATTGAGAAAGTACACCCTCTCCTTGAAACTCCCGAACTCAACCTCGACGACATGATAACATTATGGAACAAGTCCCTCAACGCAGTAAGTAACGTCCCAACTACCAAGAAAAACCACAGGGGTAGGAAAAAAGCACCTTGGTATTCACCTGAACTTACAGCGTCCCTCCGCCGGTTGCGTCAACTTGAAAAATGATGGCGAAGATCAAGGACAACCGAGAGCCAGGAAGCCTATAACACCCACCTCGACGTTCATAGAACTGCTGTATCTACCATGATGAAACAATACCACTCAGATATTCTACTGAGAGCCATAAACAAACCACGAGAACTATTCAATCTGGTCAAAAATCTGGCAAAGGAGCCCTCCCCCAACCAAATTTACCTGACCCCCAGGAATATGCAGACTACCTTCGCTCGAAGACGAGTCATCACATTACCCCTGCAAATCACCACCCCCTGGAACATACAACCTCACTACCTCCCGTCTCCTCCCCCCCCAAATGAGACAGCAGACAACCACCACATTCTTAACTCCTTCTCCCCCTCAACAGCAAGGGAGATCCAAGACACCATCACATGCATTAACACCACCACGGCCCCAAGCGACCCGTGCCCGGCACAATGGATAAAGGTGCTAAAATCAGACCTCAGCCCTTTCCTCGCCAAACTAATAGGAACATCCTTCACGTCAGGGATATTCCCACAGGACCTGAAACAAACTTCTATAAGACCCCTACTGAAGAACAAAAAACTTGACCCCACAAAGATGGATTCTTACAGGCCTATATCGAGCATCCCGCTCCTAGCTAAAATAATGGAAAAAACAGTCCAACAGCAACTAACCCATCACATCGAAGACAACGCTCCCCTTGATTACTGCCAGCATGGGTTCAGAGAGTCCCATGGTGTCGATACCCTTCTGACTACATTATTCAACTCCCTTACCATTGGGCTCGATAACATCAGGAAAGGCTTCGCCCTTATCTTTCTGGACATTGCAGCCGCCTTTGACTCGGTGGACCACAAGATACTCCTATCTCGCCTCACTGAGAAGGGCATCCATGGCAATGCTCTAGCATGGTGCGCTTCATACCTGAGTAACAGATGGCAACATGTCCGGTCCGGCTCCTCATTATCAGACCCTTTCCCACTAGAGAAAGGCGTTCCGCAAGGTTCATCCCTCTCAGCCCTATTATTCAATATCTATATGCAGCCCATCTGCAGCCTTATCCGGTCCTTTAACATCAACTGCCTAGTATATGCTGACGATGTCCTAATGTTCACCCCAATAGACACAGACCACCCAAACCTTGACCAGCTCTCCTCTTGCTTCAATGCCGTCACAGACTGGCTACACAACCAAATGCTCAGAATAAATCTAAAAAAGACAGAAGTCTTATTCATTGGAAGGGACCAGTCATTCACTCCCCCCTCATCAATCAAGGTGAACAACGCAGAACTCATCTCCAAGACAACGATCAAATACTTAGGCGTAACACTTGACCAGCACCTGGACATGCATGCTCACATAGACAATACCATCAGGACAATCTACCATAAATTACGGACACTACGCCTCATAAAGAACACCCTGGAACCAAATGACTTCAGAACAGTCTTCCAGGCCATAATCATGCCCCACTTCGATTACGCCAACTCCATCCTACTTGGCCTCCCAATGAGCTCGATAAACCCCTTACAGCTGGCGATGAATACCGCAGCTAGAACCCTCTATGGAGCATCTCGCAGAGATCATATCACCCCCATTCTGAAGAGCCTGCACTGGCTCCCCGTTCAATACAGGATCACATTTAAGATCCTAACCATGACCTTCAAAGCAGTCAACGGTATCACCGCAACTACCCTGTCAGATCTGATTCAACCTACACCAGACAACAGATTAAGAAGAGCCACATCCTGCAATACCATCCTCCTTCCAAAAGCCATCACAAAATGCAACAAATCCACTAGAAAGCGTGCTTTTGCTTTGTTTGCCCCCTCATGCTGGAACTCCCTTCCAACAGAAATCCAGACCATAAACCTCCCCCCCCCCCCCAGTTCAGAAAAGCTCTCAAACAGCACCTATTTATACAACACTTTTCTAACTCTGACAGCATCACCTAGACAGTATCACATGACCCTACAGTCTCTCTACCCGATGCCGTCAAACCATTCTCCTACGATAACTCTCCACCTCATCCAACCCCCCCTTTAGGGCCTGTATCATAAACTCAGCTATGATGCAATCCCCTCTTGTATATAATGTATAAAGTTCAATTGTTATCCATGCTTAAATTCCCCTTTGTATATTATGTATAAAGTTCACCCATTATCCATGTTTAAATTCCCTGTTTTATGTAAGTTCAATGTATGGCTACTCCACTTTGTACCAACTTGTTACTTGTAAACCGCGCTGATGCCGAATAGTGCGGTATAGAAAAACGTTAAATAAATAAATAAAGGAACCACCTCGATGGTGGCTGCCATAGTGCCTAATAGCTGTAGGTACTTCCAAGCCGAGGGAGCCTGACAGCCAAAAAACCTTTGCACCCGACTGCGCAATCCCTGGGCCTGTAGCCGCAGAACAAACACGTGTCCTGACGCCGTGTTGAAGTGAGCCTCCAGGTACTCCAGATTCTGAGACGGAATGAGATGGCTCTTGCCCCGGTTGACCACCCAGCTAAGGCTCTCCAGGAAGGCCACCACCTGGGCCGTGACTCGCTTGCTCTCGCTTCTGGACTTCGCTCGAATCAGTCAATTGTCCAAGTACGGATGTACCAAGATCCCTTCCTTCTGCAACGCCGCCGCTACGACCACCATAATCTTGGTGAACGTGCGGGGAGCCGTCGCAAGGCCAAACGGCAACGCCCAGAACTGAAACTGGCCAAACGGAACCGCAAAGCGCAGATAACGCTGATGCTCTGGGCGAATGGGAATGTGGAGGTACGCTTCCGAGAGGTCCAGGGAAGTCAGGAACTCGCCTTTTCTTACCGCCACAATCACTGAACGCAGTGTCTCCATATGAAAGTGCGATACTCGGAGACAGCGATTCACGCCCTTGAGATCCAAAATTGGTCAAAAACCGCCGTCTTTCTTTGGCACTACGAAATAAATCGAGTATCGTCCGGACCCGAGTTGGTCGCAAGGAACCGGGACGATCGCTCCCAGGTGCAGGAGCCTCTGAAACGTCTCCCTTATCGCCTCGCGCTTGCCGGGCGACTTGCCGGGGGACCGCACGAAGGAGTCCCGGCACCTGGGACCGAAACTCTAGGGCGTAGCCTTCTCGAATAATCTCCAGCACCCACTGGTCTGACGTGACTTGGGCCCAGGCAGCATAAAATTCCTGCAGCCGACCTCCGACGGCTACCAGAGGCGCCTGAGCCCCCCTGGCATCATTGGGGCTTCCTGAGATTGGACAAAGACGAGGAGGGAGAGGCCCCAAAACCTCTACCTGCTCCCCGAAAACCTCGGAACCCCTGGGTTCTGTTGGGAAACCTACCTCTCTGGGAGGAGTTAAATCGCTGAAACCGAAATCTACAGAAATCTCTCAGAGGGCCCTTGCCACCCGGGACCCCCCCCCTAGCTTGTTTAGGCTTGTCTTCGGGCAATCTGCCCCCTTAGATTCGCCAAGGTCCTTAACTAATTTCTCTAGCTCCTCGCCAAAAAGCAGCCTGCCCTTAAAAGGCATCTTCCCTAACCGTGTCTTGGACGTATTATCCACCGCCCAATTACGAAGCCACAAGTAGAGCCTAGCCGCCACCGCCATACTCTTTGACAGACCCCTCATCAAGTCATACTGCGTATCCGCCAGGAAGGCCGCCCCTGATTCCAACCGAGAAGCCTCCCCAGCCCCGTCGCGATCTCCTTGGACCCGCTGCGACCATCTCAAACAGGCCCTGGCCACCCAGGCTCCGGAGATGGCCGCCTGAAGCGCTAAGGCGTTCACCTCAAAAATCTGCCGCAAGAGAGCATCCAGCTTTCTGTCCTGCGAGTCCTTGAGGGCCGATCCGCCCTCGACTGGAATCGTGGTCTTTTTCGTAACCGCCGCCACCGCTGCATCCACCCGAGGTGGCTGGAAAACATCCTTATCCTTTTCCACCAACGGGTAAAGGCGCCGCATCACTCTGGCCCCCTTCAGAGGAGCTTACGGGACATTCCATTCCTCCTGGATCATCTCCTGGAACACTCTGTGTACCGGGAATGCTCGCTGAGTCTTGCGAAATACCTGCAATAAGGGATCCTCCAGGGTTTCCTCCTCTGTAACCCCCGGGACCGACATATTCAAGGCCCCTAGTGTTTCCACAATCAGTGCCGGGAGCTCCTCCCTGCGGAAAACCCACACCACTCTAGCCTGATCTTTCTTCTCAGCGAGCTCCCCTTCTTCCAACTCCTCCTCCAGGTCCTCACTGTGGTGTTCCTCATCAGAGAGACGCCCCTCAGATATAATAGACTGCTCCCTTAGGTCATCCTGGAGCAGCTGTCTCTTCTCTGAAGGCTCCTCCGCACCTCTGCCGGAAGACAGTCTCTTCATCCCCTGCCTTTCCAATTCGCACTTTCCAGAGCCCTGCGGCACTCCGCCCAGAGACTGCTGCAGAAGAGTCATAAATTCCCTTGAAAAAATGGCCGAGAGCCCTTTAGGCCACTCAAGTGGACCGAGAGGCAAGTCCGGAGCCGCAGAGGGCCCCGCCACCGGCTCCTCCAGGGGAACAGAAGGCGTCTGAGGACAGGGAACCCCAGTCCCCCACCTCCAGAGCGCCCTCCTTGTCCTCTCGCCCCGGCTCCATCACCGCAGCATCCTTAGCGCAGCTCTTGCAGACCCCTGAGTCAGCCGCCGATCCCCTTCTAGCCCCACAGACAAAACACTGTGGCCTAGAAGGCATCCTGCGGTGAGAGGCTCTAGCAGTCAATTGTTTTCGTGGACGCTGCCCCCAGAGCCCTGTATAAGAGCCCCCTTCAGCGTTTCCATGTTCTTCGATTTCTGCTCTTAAATTTTTTTTTTTTTTTTTTTTGTAACGTTAGAAAAATTTCCTAACCCCTGCTAATGTCCAATTATCCCCCCAACGCGAGCAAATGCCAAGAAAAAACTGAACGCAGCTTTAAACAAAGCGAATGGTTCTCCTGCACGGCGCAGCGCGGCCTGTGCCTTGGGGCCGGGCCCAAAGCCTAATTCGCGCCCAAACGCACTGATAGCTGAACCGCGCCGGCCGAGCCTACTCACCGCCATCGGCACTGGACGAGGCCAACTCACACTCTCTGCTGCTGCACCCGACACTCCGATGACTCTGTATGAGCAGCAACTCCCTTCGGGCACCACAATATACTTTAACTCTGACCCGGCTCGGCTGCTGCCGCTTCAGCCCGAACGTGATGACAGGCAATGCCTCTGCATAGCGCCGGCTGGAGAGAACTGCGGGTCCCGGCCTGACACCGTGCTACACTGCAGAACTGGACCCGCAGCTGCCTTCTGAACAGGCTCTCTGTTACCCACTCCCAAACTGGCCACCAGGTACCAATTGGAGAGGGGGGGGGGTCACTATTGCGCAACTTAAAGGTACAGCTGAAAAAGCGTAGTTACTCACCTGTAACAGGTGTTCTCCAGGAGCAGCAGGAATCAGTCCTCACTTATGGGTGACGTCGGCGCCGACGGAGCCCTCGCGGAGCAATTTTCCCCAGCTTTCAAAGAAAGCCTTTGGGAATTGCAGCGCGCATGCGCGGTCGTCTTCCCGCCCGAGGGTGCCATCGTAGCCAGTCAGATGACATAGCTAAAAAAGACAGCATAAAAATTTGCAAAAAGAACATAAGCAGACGATTGCAACTCCAAGGGGAGGAGGGAGGGTAGTGAGGACTGATTCCTGCTGCTCCTGGAGAACACCTGTTACAGGTGAGTAACTACGCTTTCTCCAGGACCAAGCAGGAAGTCAGTCCTCACTTATGGGACTCCCAAGCTCAAGGCTACCGGAGACCCCAAGCACAAAAATGAGCTCCCTCTAGCTCAGCAGCACAGAAGGCTAGAATCTTCGCTGAATTATCACCCACCGGTAGCCCACATCCGGGATGGAGGGTAGGAGTTGCTCAGACCTCAAAGAGATTACGGAGGACTGCCTGTCCGAAAGCACTGTCCCTACGGGACTCCCTCTCGAGACAGTAATGGACCGCAAAAGTCTGGCTCGAAGACCAAGTAGCAGCCCGGCAGATGTCTGCCAGCGGAACAGAGCGGAGGTAAGCCACTGATGTAGCCTTTGCCCGAACGCAATGAGCCGTGACTCGACTTTCTAAGGAGAGTCCGGCTGCCCCATAAGCCCAAGAGATACAGTCCGCAACCCAGATGGACAGAGTACGCTTGGAGACCGGGAGCCCCAATTTATTGGGGTCAAAAGACACAAAAAGCTGAGCAGCTTTACGGTGCTCCTGCGTACGGTCAAGGTAGAAGTTCAATGCCCTTCTACAGTCCAGGGTATGGAGGACCGTTTCAGCTCGGCTGGAGTGTGGTCTGGGAAAGAAGGTTGGAAGTACCACCTCCTGATTGATGTGAAAAGGGGAGACCACTTTAGGCAGAAATTTTGGGTGAGTCCGTAGGACTACCCTATTCTTGTAGAACCTAGTGTAAGGGGGATCAGACACGAGGGCCTGCAATTCACTTACGCGTCTAGCGGAAGTGAGGGCTATCAAGAACAGTGTTTTCCAAGACAGAAAACGGAGAGAACAGGTAGCCATAGGTTCATAAGGCGGACAGGTGATCCGCTGCAAAACCACATTCAGGTCCCAGTCAGGCGCTGGCGGGCGCAGAGGTGGTTTAAGTAGAAGGAGACCTCGGAGAAACCTCGCTACGAGAGGGTCGCTTGAGAGAGGTATACCGTCCACCGGCACATGATGTGCCGAAAGAGCACTGAGGTGAACTTTGACGGAGTTGGACTTAAGTCCCAGATTAGAGAGGTGTAGCAAGTACTGCAAGACCACCGACACCGGGCAGGAGAAGGGATCCTGAGACTGTTGGGTACACCAGACTGCAAAGCGACGCCATTTAAGGGCGTAGCATTTGCGGGTAGAAGGGCGTCGCGAAGCCAAGACGACCTCCTCCACCTCCGCCGGCAGGAGAAGGGGAGCAAGGACTACCCTCTCAGCAGCCAGGCCATGAGGTTGAGAGACCCGAGGTTGGGGTGCAGTAGGGACCCCTGATCCTGAGTGAGGAGATCCGGTTGTACCCCCAGAGGGATTGGATCCTCCACCGCCAGTTGCAGCAGGAGCGGAAACCACGGCTGCCTGGGCCAGCGAGGGGCCACCAGGATCATGAAGGCTTTGTCTCGGAGAACCTTGAAAAGAGTCCGAGAGACTAGCGGTATGGGAGGGAAAGCGTACAGAAGGCTCCCCGACCATGAGATCAGAAAGGCGTCCGCCGCAAACTGAAGGGGGTGTGGCTGACGAGAGCAGAAGCGAGGAAGCTGCCGGTTGTGAGGACTGGCAAAGAGATCCACCGTGGGGAGGCCCCACTTGAGGAAGAGCTTCTGAACTACCAAGGGATCCAGACGCCACTCGTGCGGCTGGAGGACCCTGCTGAGTTTGTCCGCAAGGCAATTTTCTTGGCCCGGGAGATAAACTGCCTTGAGGAGAATGCCGTGACTGACGGCCCAAGAGCAGAGCTTCTGTGCCTCCCGGCAGAGGAGGAAGGAGCCCGTGCCCCCCTGCTTGTTCACGTAGAACATGGCAACTTGATTGTCCGTCTGGACAAGGACGGACTGGTGGGAAGTCAGGTGGGAGAAGGCCTTGAGAGCTAGGCGGATCGCCCTGAGCTCCAGGAAGTTGATCTGCTGAGCAGACTCCCACGTGGTCCAGAGGCCCTGAGTACGTGCCTCTTGGCAATGTGCTCCCCAGCCCAGGAGGGACGCATCGGTGGTCAGCACCCGGGTCGGCTGAGGTGACTGGAAAGGCATTCCGAGTATGAGGTTCGGCTGCCGGAGCCACCACCGGAGAGACGAGATCAGCGGCTCGGAGACGCGCACTAGGTCTGCTAGGCCGCCTGTGGCTTGACGCCACTGCTGGCGGAGACACCATTGAGCAGACCGCATATTCAGGCGGGCATTGGGGGTCACATGGACGGTGGAAGCCATATGGCCGAGTAGTCTCAGGAAGCGCCTGGCGGAGACCAGGGGCTGGCTGCGAAAGCGGTCGGCTAGGTCCATGAGCCGTTGAGCCCTGTCGAGCGGTAGGTATGCTCGCGCCTGAGGAGTGTGCAGCCTTGCGCCGATGAACTCGAGATCCTGTGAGGGGAGCAAAGTGGACTTTGCGAAGTTTATAACAAAGCCCAAGTGCTGCAGAAGAGTCACCGTGCGGCGCGTGGCGTTGGTGACCTCCCGAGCGGACGCTGCTCTGATGAGCCAGTCGTCGAGGTACGGAAAGACATAGAGGCCGTGAAGCTGGAGATGGGCCGCCACGACCGCGAGACATTTTGTGAAGACTCGCGGTGCGGAGGACAGGCCAAAGGGCAGTACTCTGTACTGGTAATGATTTCCTGCCACCACAAACCTGAGGTATTGGCGGTGGCTTGGGTGGATGAGGATGTGCGTGTAGGCATCCTTTAGATCCAAGGAGCATAGCCAATCTCCCTGCTGGAGGTAGGGCAGAAGGATTCCAAGGGTAAGCATTTTGAACTTCTCCCGCACAAGGAACTTGTTGAGGTTGCGCAAGTCCAGGATGGGTCTGAGGCCCCCTGTTCTCTTTGGTATCAGAAAATACCTGGAATAAAAGCCTTGACCTCTCAGGTGGTGTGGCACCGGTTCCACCGCCTGATCCTGCAGAAGACCTGCTAACTCCTGAAGGAGTAATTCCCTGTGCAGAGGGGGTCGCGGAGGTTCTCCCGGAAAATAGGAGGGAGGGACCTGGTGGAAGTGGAGAAGATAGCCTTCTCGCACGACTTGAAGCACCCAGGCATCTGCGGTGATGCTGGACCACCTGTGGGCGAAGTGAACCAGCCGGCCTCCGGTGCTGGGAGGAACCAGCGGGGGGGGAGAGGCTATGCTTTGCGAGTCAAAAACCCCCACCCTGCTGAGCAGGGGCTGGTGGTGCAGGCTTGGGGGCTTGCTGCCTACGGGACCCGTTACCCCGTCCCTTGGCCTGCTGGCCCTGTTGGGGAGCTGCAGGGGCCTGATAATGGGGGTATTGTTTGTAGGCAGCCGCCTTCCTCGGGTAAAAGGACTTTTTCCCCGAGCCCTTCTTTTTCTGGGAAGGGGCGGAGGTCTTCCTAGAAAGCCTGGTCCTGGTGAGAGTCTCAGTCTCAATTTGTGCAGCCTTTTCCGCCATGGGCTTGCCAAAGAGGTTCTCGCCTCGGCAGGGGACATCGACCAACTTGTCCTGCACCCAGGGCTCAAGGTCTGACGACTGAAGCCAAGCCTGTCGGCGGGCACCGATGCCGGCTGCGGCCACTCGAGCCGATGCTTCAAAGCCATCATAGGCTGCCCGGGACATGAACTTTGAGCATTCCCGAATGCCAGTGGACAAGGCCAGGAACCTCCGCAAGTGTTCCTCGGACAGACCAGCGGAGAATCCGGCTAGCTCTTTAGCCAGATCCCGGAGATACATGCCCATGTACAGCTGGTAAGTCTGGACACGACATGCGAGCATAGAGCCCTGGAAACACTTCTTACCAAGGCCATCCAGGTTACGGGCCTCCCTGCCAGGGGGCACCGAGGAGTGCATCTTCTGGCTCTTAAGACGATGCATGGCCGATTCCACTACCATGGAATGGTGTGGTAGCTGTGCCTTTTGGAAGCCAGGGCTCTTGCGGACCCGATAGATAGAATCGACCCGCTTGCTCAGGACCGGCAAGGAGGCCGGACTCTCCCACATGCGGAAGAGTAGTCGTTCCAGCATAGGAGGAACCGGTACAGTAAAGTGTTCCCTCGCGGGAGAGTCATACTGGAGGGCGTCGAGCTCTTCGGCTCGAGGCTCCTCCTCGGGATCCGCAGGGAAGGCCAAAGCCTTGGCCATATCCCTAACGAAGTCCGAGAACCGGGCATCCTCCGGGGGGGACTGCTTCCGAGGTTCGGACTCAGGTGAGTCCAAGGGGACACACCGAGTCCGAAAAGAATCAGGTGACTCTTCCTCTTCAGACTCCCAGACCGACTCCGACGAGGAATCGGTGGGGTCGGCCCGGGCAGGGCGCGGCGCCTGCCGCCCCGACGCCGAGGGAGTCGGCGTCGGCGACCTCGGTCCCGAATGGGAGGCCGAGGGTGACCTCGACCGAGGATCGACTCGAGTTCTCATCGACTCGAGGATCGGCTCGGTCTCCGGGGTCGACTTGGACGTCGACGTCCCGGCGGTCGGGGCAGCGGCGCCAGCGAGGCCAGCGAGCAGTGCCCGCTGCTGGTCCATGAAGGCAGACAGTCTGCTCTCCAAGGCCGTCAACCTGAGTCCGAGCTCAGGTGACCCAGCAGCCCCCGACTCGGGCCCCGACAGCGGCTGTCGCGGAGGCGAGTCCAGAAGGACCACAGGACTTACCCGAGCAGGCATCTCCGACTCCAGGCGAGGTCGCTTCGGGAGGTGTTCCTTCTCCAAGGACCCGGGGCGGCTATCGGGGCTATGCGACCTGGCCCTCGCGGAACCAGGAGCGTCCACCGACGCCGCCCTCGCGGGTTTCACCGTCCGACGATGGTCCCCGGAGGGAGAACCCCGGTCGGAGGAACTCCGGCGACGGTCCGAGCTGGAGCCTTTTGACGCGGAGGCCTCCGACGAGGTCCGGGTATGGCTGGGGTCAGCGAAGATTCGATCACGCTGATGCCGCCGACTTCTCAACGCTTTTGAGGACATTTTGCCGCAGGGCCCACAGATCAGTTCCTCATGATCCGGGCCCAGGCAGCGGAGGCAAAAGTCGTGTGTGTCAGTGAGTGACATATTTCGGTCACACTGACCACACCGCTTAAAGCCACTGGCAGCCATCGGGGGAAAAAGGGCCCCTGCGAGGTCAAAGGACCGGGCTGCCAGGGAAAATCGAAAACGAAAGCTGACAAAGTCAGAAAAACCGAAAAAAAGTGAGAGGACTCGTGACCGGCGTCGCGAGTCCGGGCGGGAAAAAAGATCGGCGTCGAACCGAAGGACAAAGGATAAAATAATGAAGAAAAATCGACTTTTTCGCGGGGACAAGACGGGGACGTCTGTAGGGCTCCGCGGAAAAAAAGAAGAAGACTGGCTACGATGGCACCCTCGGGCGGGAAGACGACCGCGCATGCGCGCTGCAATTCCCAAAGGCTTTCTTTGAAAGCTGGGGAAAATTGCTCCGCGAGGGCTCCGTCGGCGCCGACGTCACCCATAAGTGAGGACTGACTTCCTGCTTGGTCCTGGAGAAACAAGCAGCCTTGCCATATAGTCTTTCCTTTCTTTTTTCTTCTTAAACTCCTATTGACCCACAGAATACTTAATTGTTCCTCCTGGTGGCCCGGACCTCTGGGCAGACCACCCTTTCAGCTGCTTGGAGACTGAGGCAACTGGGAAGTGGAGGCGGCTCCTGGGAAGTTATGCTGGTGACATCATGAAAAGAAGGAGGTTCCTCAGTCTCCAAGCTGCTGATTAAGGTAGACAACCCAGAGGTCCAGGACTAGACTGGAGATACGACCAGGAATCTATCTATTTTGTTATAATGGATATAATTGTGCTCCGTGTGATATACTCAGAATTTGGAATTTTTTTTTTTTAATAACTCAACTCTGATCTATACTTCCCCACAACTTTATCTCTGCCCTGTTTGGAGTGCTCCTTGGTCTTCATGTTGCTTGCTTAGTGGTGTTGCAGAGTCAGGGGCCTTTCAGAACACGTATATTTATACAGGCATCATGTGGCATATCATGTGACACTGACTGCACACAGAAGGACTCTAATCAACTAATTATGGGACTTCTGAGGTTATTTTGTTGGACCAGATCTTATTTAGGAGTTTCATAGCAAAAATGATGAATACATATACACTCACAACTTTTCAGTTTTTACTTGTTTTTTTATATATACTGTGATGAGGAAGCTGCCCAGAGCCTAGAAAATACTGTCAAAGGAAGGGAATTTACCCTAATCAAGGGACCTGTTTTGGCAGGTTACAGGAATAAAACTGCATATTTACCTAAAGGACAGGTTATTCCAGGCTGCAGTGGCCTGCAGAGAGCCTCTAGTGGAGATAAGGTGCAGGAGTATAAACCCAGATTAAGAAACCCTTACGTCACTCCTAATTACTCAGCTGCCAGGAGAGACTTTAATCAACCACACCTGGGGAGTGCAAGGGAGGGGTTGGAAACTGGGAACTTTAAAATTAGAACAGAATATGCAGAGGACAGTGGACGGAGAAAGCTTAGGCCTGGACGAGGAGGAGAGCGAGGAGGCAATCCCGAGAGGAGGCTTGAAGGCAAGCGTGAGAGCAAGGAGAGAGGAACTCTAAGAGATTCATATTCTTGGAGAGATTCCTGGGAGAAGCCAGCTTCAAGGGATTGGGGAAATCCAAAGGCTTGGAGAACTTCAGCTGGGAACCCTAAGAAGAGGTATGGAGCAGATGCCCTGTGGTCCAGGAATATAGACTGGAGGACAGGATATAAAAGCTCCAATGCATACTGGCCAGAATATTTGAGAGGACAGCCTAATGGCAGCTTTAACCCAGGTATGAACTATGAACGTTTGTCTAACCTAAAAGCAAGGCAAAGTGTTTAGACACAGTTCCTGTCCTAATGAAGGTCAGTTAATAAAGCCCTCTGATCCAGCTCCTGATATAGAACCTATGCAAATTGAAGAACAAGCTATAATTACAGAGTAGGATGATGATCTCATGGACTGTTCTTTATGCAAGGTTGCTAGCACAGAGAAATCCTGAAAGTGGGATCAAACATCAAACGGGAAACGTTCTAGTAACTGGCACTAGAAGTTTGTGTAAATACTTGTGCAGAGAAGGAAAAGAGCTGTTGATTGGAGCTTGTTAGCCAGCTGGTATCAGAGCAGCACACAGCTCAAGCTATGCACACGTTGGATACCAAAGTGCTTTAAATGTGAAAAGAAAAGCTGTTTTTGGTGAAGAAGCTTTTACTTTTTGGTTTTCTTTTACTCCAGCCCTGCTGAGCAGGTGTGTCAGCAGTGACTGAGAAAGGCTATCTGTTGTTAATGAACTTTACAAGCAACTTGCTTTACCTTTCAGTTGTATTATTATTTTGAATATAAAATCCTGGAAAATACATCCTAAGGTGTTACCAAGTAGAATCTGTGTGCATTTGGATTTATCTCATAAATAAATATTCTGTCACTGCCTTACACTCGAGCCAACTACATTGTCTTCATTTACCTCAAAGGCAAGCACCGCATTACTGGACTACCAGTACCATAATCCTTTGCAAGATAGCCAGTCTGGAACATTGCTTAATTGGGGAACTTTATCTAACAAGCACGCCCCTCCATACACATGTAAGGGGCTATGGGCGTGACAATACAAAGCATTTTATTGTCATTTCACTTCATCAATTTGGACTATATTGTTAGGTCCATTACCTAACATTCAAATGAACCTCCATTTTCATTCCAGGTTGTACATAATGTGACAAAACAGGACAAAAACCAAGGTGATGAATACTTTTGCAAGGCACTGTATGGGACTCCCCAGCTACAGGCTATCAAGAACCTGTTCAAAATGCCACGGTGACCAGAAAAGATGAGCTATGAGCTGCAGCAGGAGTCCTCACTGAGAGACTCTCGCAAGACCCAGGTGTCCAGCGGAGAACCAGTATTACAGTAGCCTGAAAACAGAAGGGTCAGAGGGAGGGAGTTGCCTACACACCGAAGAGATTACGGAGTACAGCCTGGCCAAATGCGCTGTTTGGATCATATTCCTAAAGACCCGATGAAGGGGAAACACTTTTTGGGACGACTGAACTGCCTGCAACAGCGGATCCTCCAAGACCTCATCAGCCACCGGCTCCCCCACGGGCATGTTGAGGGTCTTGAGAGTCTCCGCGATCAGGGCCGGAAGCTCCTCGCGACGAAACACCCTGACCACCCGACTCTGCTGCTCGGTGCTAGGCAACTGAGCGCCATCCGGGCGTACGCACGCCTGAGGGCCTCACCAGAGGGCCCTTTGGCGTGGCCCTTAGGCGGAGGCTGAATCTAAGAGTAACAAGCAACGATCAAGTAAACCAAGAAAAATGGAATAAACGGTCCAGAGCAAAGACTTTAAATTGCAAGCGACATCAGTCACATATCTCTCTCTTTGCCTGGATCCTGCTCCAGCCTCTACTCCGATTTGTTCCAGCACATGAATCACCACCCAACAAGCTCCAACAACTAGAGACGCCTAGCCCTACAGCAGCAGCTCGAACTAAACATATCAGCCTCCTTCCAGCTTCAAATGTAAGCATCTCTGTTCACCCTGCTTCCGTGTACACCCATTGTTGCCGATTGTTCCAAACTAAATTGCAATTCTTTTTCTCAAAATATATAACCACATAATGTTATTCTGTCTCAACTTGTACCACGAAAGTATCTAGTTCTCCTCATTTCAAAGTATAGTTCTGCACAATGTTATACTCTCACAACCTGTGCCACAAGTGTATCTGACTTTATTCAGTTGCAATTGTATCTATCTGTGTTACAAAAGTATCTACTCTTGCCAATTTACAAAGGTATTCTACCCCTGTAATATCTACCGCTCCTTATAATCCCCTCTCAACTGTCTCTGGATCCAGCTTTTCCACTGTCTCCGCCTCTCACTCCCTCTCCCACTCTCTCTCTTACCCCATACTTTATATTGCCACTTTTTTCCTATTCCTTCCCAAAATGGCTCCTCCTAAATCGTACCTATTCACACTGAGGTCTGCCCTCAGTTTACTCTACCTCCTTCTACTTGTCTTCCCTTATGCGTTCACTCTAACCCATAGCGCCGCCATTTCAATAATCTACTCTCCCAGGCAGCTATTTACCCCACCACACCTCTCTCATGCCCACTATAACCCCCACCATCGTTCATGCAAACTCAAAACCATTACTATAAACCCTAGCCTAAAACCATACTCTCCCTCTACCCCCCCATCCCCCCTCAAATGCGCCCTACTCAATGCTCGTTCAGCCAGAAATAAAATCCCTTTACTAACTGACCTTATCACTGATTACAACCTTGATATACTCTGCCTCACCGAAACCTGGTTCCAAGACTCTGACTTGGTTCTAGTAAACCAATTATGCCCTAAAACATACTCAATCAATATATGTAACAGATTACATGGAAGAGGAGGAGGTGTAGCTATTATCTCTAGATCCAACTTGCAGCTCTCTACTGTTGAATCCACTTTCACCACAGGCATGGACTCCATTACTGTCTCTAACTCCAAACTTTCTCTGCACCTTCTATACCGTGCCCCCCAGGCTGACTCATCTGATCTCTCCACGATCCTAGATACAGCCTGCTCACCCCAACCTCCCTAACGCCCTCCAATTATCTTAGGAGACTTAAACCTACACTCTACTTCTTCAATACAATCCTCATCCTTCCTCCAAGCAATGAAGACTCTTCACTTCACCCAAATACTACAGCACCCCACACATTCTAAAGGAAACATCCTTGACTTAATATTTTTCCCACAACACCCCCTCTTCAATGATCAGGTCTTACACACTATCCAACCCATACCTTTGTCTGATCATGCCCTCATCCTCCTCACCGTCCCCTACTCCACCCACAACAGTCAACCACACACATCTCCATCACACCCGTAAATTCAAACAATTCAATGAAGCCACCTTCCTGGAGCAAACGCTCCCATCACTTGACCTACTAAATAGCAAAAACCTGAACCAAGAGTCCATCATCTCCAAATGGAATGAAATCCTATCTGCAGCCTCCCTACTTCCACCTAAGCAATACCATCAAAAACACCGTAGAAGAACCCCATGGTTCTCCACAAACCTGAGAAACCTCAAAAGGGAGCTTAGATGCCTTGAACGTAAATGGAGACGCACTCAAGACACCAATGTACATGTTGCCTACACAGCCAAACTTCAAACCTACTGCTCAGAAACCCTCATCCACAAAAGAGAATACAAGGAAAATATTATCCAACGAGCGCTTAATAAACCAAGAGAGCTCTTCTCCATCACCAAATCCCTAATAAATGAGCCCTTACAACATGACCAGCCACCAAAAATATCTGCGCAGGCTATAGCTAACCATCTGTCCTCTAAATTCCCCCCACCTTTATCAACCAATAACTCCCAACTCACTCCTGACCACATCACCCAACCACAAGATGCAATCTTCTCAAACTCATGGAATGAGTTTCATCCCATTACTTTAGATAATGTACCTGATGTTATTAAAGATTTGAATGCTTCAACCTCTACCCTTGATCCTTGTCCTGTCCCCTGGATCAAGTCTACCAGAAGTTCCTTCAGCCCCCACATTCTGAATATTGTACAGACCTCCCTCCAGACTGGTTCTGTACCACTCCCACTTAAATGTGCCTCTATCCGCCCAATCCTAAAAGGAGCTAAACTAGACCCCACCTCCCCTTCCTCCTATAGACCCATCTCTAGTATCCCTTTCCTTGCAAAGATAACTGAGAAACTTGTCCAAACCCAACTCCAAGACTACATTGACGACCACTCCCCCCTTGACTTATTCCAGCATGGTTTCAAAAAGAATCACGGAGTTGAAACCCTCCTTACCTCCCTTCTAGATTCCTTGTACTTACACACCCAGAACCCCGCACAAGGATGCCTAATTATTTTCCTTGACTTATCCGCCGCCTTTGACTCCCTCCCCCACCATCAACTCCTAATCAGACTTCATGAAATAGGACTGAGAGGCACAACTCTAAAATGGTTCCAATCCTACTTGGACTCCAGAACCCAACAGGTCCGTATTGGAAGTGATACCTCCCTCCCATTCACGCTAAAACAAGGTGTCCCCCAAGGTTCTAGCCTATCCGCGTTACTTTTCAATATCTTCCTCCAACCTGTCTGCAAAATTTTTCAAAACTATGGCCTTCAATACCAATTATACGCAGACGACATGATGTGCTTCACCCAATTTAACCTCACTAACCCTAATTTTACTAAACTAAATGAATGTCTAATCAGCCTCAAAGCTTGGCTCTCCCAGCACAACTTACTAATTAACCAAGGCTAAACTGAGGTTCTTCAAGTATTTTCCAATCCCTCCTACACCCCTCCCCCAACCCTCACCTTCGGCGATCTCACACTCACTATAAAAAAACAAGTGAAATATCTTGGAATCATCCTTGATCAGAACCTCTCCTTCTCCGATCAAATAAAGAGAACCACCAATACAATATACGCAAAGCTACGTACTCTCAGGAACTTCAATCCCCTCTTAAGCCCTGACTCCTTTCGCACAGTCTGTCAGGCCCACAACCCCTTCGCTTGACTACTGTAATCTGATCTATCATGGCCTCCCCAAGAACACCATCCTACCCCTCCAACTAGCCCAGAATACATTAGCGCGGCTTATAACCAACACCCCCAGACGATCCCATATTACACCAGTCCTCTATGATCTCCACTGGCTCCCAATTCAACACCGAGCTAAATTCAAGGTTCTCACACTTATACACAAAATTATCCTAAAGGAGTCAGCTCCATGCCTCTCTCCTCTCCTTGCCTTCTCCAACAACACAAGAACACACCGTTCCTCTACCAAAAACCTACTGACCATACCAACAAATAAAAGGCACTGCAAACAATCTACTATCAACAAGGCCTTCTCCCTCTATGCTCCATCCCTATGGAATACCCTTCCTCATGAACTACGTAACTGTGTGAATCACTCTGAATTTCGAAAGAAGTTAAAAACCCAACTCTTCCTTGAATATTTTTCCCTACCACCCTAATTCCTAACCCTTACATCCACCTTACCGCCCATGCTCCCTCAAACCCATAATACAACCAATTGTAGCTCTATACACTTACACATGTAAATAGTTGATCATTGTAATTAGTTCATTTTGTTCACTTATGTATCCTTGTTACCTTGTTCCTTGTAAACAGTTGAAACACACTGCCTTGAAATGTTCTATGTAAACCGTCTTGATTCGTAGAAAGACGGTATATAAAAAATGTTAAATAAATAAATAAAACTCCCCTTCTTCCAACTCCTCATCCGAAATGATCTCCATTTCCTCGTCTAGCTCCGTGGGGTCCTCGCCGAGGAGCGAGGCCGCCCCCTCAACGCCGGCCCCCTTACACTTCTTAGCCGCCGGAGCGCCCTCCGCTGGACTGCCCAAGGGCCCTAATCTCTTCTGCCCCTGGGACCCCGTCGGCGGAACCGGCATTGCGGGCTGCAGCAAGGTAAATGCCTGCTGAAGTAGGGTAAAGAAATTTGGTGGGACCCCTGGAGAAGCAGCCCCCTGTTCCAGCCCTAACGATACTGAGGAACCTTCTCCCGAGGAAGGACCCGCCACCAGCTCCTCCTGGGCTAGGACTGGAGGCAACGAGCCCACTGCTTCCGCCACAGGCTGCTCCGGCACCTTATCCATTCCTACTGCTACCAGAGCACAAGCAGAACACACACCAGAGTCCTGCACAGAACTGCGCCGCAAGCCACACACCAAACACCGTGGCTTAGAAGGCATAGCCGAGCCCTGAGAAGCAAACCCCCCCCCACTTGCGTTGTGCCTGCGTTCTACCAGCCCCTGAACTGACCACCTGCAGCTCAGTTGGGTGAAACCCTGCATATTCTGTTATAGCGCCAAAACTGGGCTGCAGCAACTCTTCTATACTCTGTCGCACTTCCCGTTAAAAATGCGTTTGTTTTTTTTTTGGGATATCTAAGCCACCCCACAGAGGTGCCCAGACAGGGGGGGGAATAGGGCCGCGCAAAAACAAAGCCTCTAACTCTCCCAAATCATCTGCACAGAAGTGGGCAGCAAGGAACTGCGGCTCCCAAAATGGCCGCCGGCTTTTCTTCCCGCGCTCATACACGTGGCTAGGACAAGCACCCCCAATGAGACCAACTCGTACTGCCCGAAACCAAAGAAGAGGCCAAAAAGGAAATCAAAGAAAATAAAAGAAAGAAAATCAAAGCCACAAGCGCTCAGCGCTATTACTCACGGTGCTTGTCCTGCTGCCAAGAGTCAGACCGGCGTCGGAGCTCAGCCTACCGTGGCTTCGGCTCTGACGCTGCTCACTGCCCAAGTCTGAAGTCGGGATTCCCTGTAAGCAAGCCTGCTACCTGCTTCTCACCCCTATTATTGGGTTCGGGAGCAGGGAGGCGAACACCTCAATTTCTCCCCCTTTGCTCGTTTAAATGATGAGGAAACTAGCACCGAGAGGGGGGGAGGAGGGGGAGGAAGGAGGGAGGGGGGGCCAGGGAGCAGGATGGAGCCAACACCGAATCTGCAAGTCAAAAGAAAAGGAAAAAACTTTAAATTCTGAAGAAAAACAATACAGAAATTAAAGATAACAAAAAAACCCAATAGGAGCTATAAACCCCTAGCTCTGCTTATTTATTTATTTATATTCTCTTATATACCGCTCTATTCTGCATCAGTGCGGTTTACATTGAACAAACTGAAATTACATTGAACAGGGCATTATAACTTGGAGATAACTATTTTTTTTACAGGAAACATGGGCTATGGAGGGTTAAGTGGCTTGCCCAAGACCACAAAGAGCACCTGTGGGACTAGAAACCCCAGTCCTTCAAGCCCAAGGTTGCTGTCCTCTAGTGGGATTTGAACCCCCGACCTTCCGGCCTGAAGTACCTTGCCCCAACCACTAGGCCACTCCTCCACTCCACTTCTGAGCCCAGTCCCAGGCTCAGAATCTCCTCAGCTGCTTGGAGACTGAAGTACTGGAGATAGGGAGCAGTCCTTGCCTACTTATACCACTGTTAGTAAAGCAATGATGCCATTCAGTCTCCAATGCTGCAGGAGGAGATTCTAAACTCTATGGTTCCGGGACTGGACTAGAGGGACGAAAAGGAACCTCCATTTTCATTCCAGGTTGTACATAATGTGACAAAACAGGACAAAAACCAAGGTGATGAATACTTTTGCAAGGCACTGTATGGGACTCCCCAGCTACAGGCTATCAAGAACCTGTCCAAAATGCCACGGTGACCAGAAAAGATGAGCCATGAGCTGCAGCAGGAGTCCTCGCTGAGAGACTCTCGCAAGACCCAGGTGTCCAGCGGAGAACCAGCACTCCAGTAGCCTGAAAACAGAAGGGTCAGAGGGAGGGAGTTGCCTACACACCGAAGAGATTACGGAGTACAGCCTGGCCAAATGCGCTGTCCTGTCAGGACTCCCTCTCCAGACAGTAGGGAGATGCGAAGATATGGGCTGAAGACCAGGTGGTGGCCCATAGATTTCCGTCACAGGTACAGAACACAGATTTGCCACAGAAATAGTCATGGCCCTGACGCGGTGTGCTATGACCTGCGGGTCTAGTGAGATCCCAGGCTGCTCATAGGCGAGGGCAATGCAGTCCGCCACCCAAGTGGATAGAAGGACAAGGCTCTTTTATAATCCAAATATGGAGGATGATCTCCACCTTGCAGGCGTGAGGCCTCGGAAAGAATGTGAGAAGCACCACCTCCTGATTGAGATGAAACGGGGACACCACCTTGAGCAGAAACTTGGGGTGGGTGCGGAGCAACACCCTGTTCTTGTAGAATCTAGTGTAGGGGGGGTTCTGCCATCAGAAAATGCAGCTCACTGACCCTGTGAATGCGAGGAAGACCACCTTCCATGAGAGGTACCGCAAGTACCAGCAGCCCAAATGGCGGTTTAGTAAGCTGCGACAGCACCACGTTGAGATCCCATTCTGCTGCTGATAGGTGGACAGGGGGTTTGGATAGCATGAGGCCCTGTAGGAACAGTGATACAAGGGGGTTGGGCTGAGAGGGGTTTCCCCTGAAAAGCATAGTGATGCACTGCGATAGCACATGTACATTCTGACTGAGTTGGACTTTAGGCCCACATGTGACAGAAAGAGTAGGTACTGGAAAGGCATCTGAACCAAGCAGGAGAATGCACCAGACCAAGAAGCGATAGCATTTGAAGGCATCCCCCCTCCTCATGGAGGCATTGTGGGAAGTCAGGACTTCTTCCACGTCCTGTGAGAGATTGAAGAGAGCCATGGCTACCCTTTCACAGCAGCCAAGCCGTAGGTGACAGGGACTCCAAGTTGGGGTGCAAGAGAGAGCCTCTCTCCTGAGATAGCAGTCCTGGAGCACGGACCAGGGAAATCTGCGATGCCGCTGACAGGTGGAGAAGCAGCAGGAAGCAAGGTTGGCTGTGTCACCATGGGGTTATCAGTACCACTGATGCATTATTGCGTTGGACCTTAAAGAGGGTCTTCTCGACCACTGGAGTAGGCGGAAGGCGAAAAGGAGGACTTTCATCCATGGAATCAGGAATGCATCCACCGCCACCTGGGACGGGAGCGGCTGGCAGGAGCAGAAGCAGGGCAACTGTGTATTATCTGGTCTGGTGAACAGGTCCATTAGAGAGATGCCCCAGGTGCCACTTGTGCAGCTGAAGGACTCTGCTCTGTCCACCAGGGCACTGTTCAGTTTGGGGAGGTAGACTGCCATTAGGAGCATCCTGTTACATGTCGCATATATGCAGACGGTTACCACCTCCTGGCAGAGGGAGTATGACCCTGTGCCACCTTGCTTGTTCATGTAGAACACTGCAACCTGGTTGTCGGTCTGGATGATCACCGACTGGTGCTGCAGCCGGTGGCATAAGGCTCGGAAAGCCATGAATATTACCCAGAGTTCCAGAAGGTTGATGTGCTGCTGGCATTCTGCCTGGGACCAGCTGCCTTGTGTGCGGAGATCCTTGCAATGAGCTCCCCAGCCCAGCAGGGAGATGTCCATGGTGAGGACCCTCTGGGGAGTGGGAACCTGTAAGGGCATCTCGACCTGCAGGCGGCAGGGGAACTGCCACCAGTCGAGAGAGTCTGCCAGCTGGCGGGTCACTATCACCCTGTCTTGGAGCCTGCCCATGGCTTGTGTCCACTGAGAACAAAAGCAGCACTGGGCCGCCCTCATGTGTAGGTGGGCATATGGGGTCACATGGACTGTAGAGGCTATGTGGCTCAGCAGGCAGAGAAGCCGGGAGGGTAGCAACTGGTGGTGCTGTACCTCTGTGACTAACCCCCTGAGGCGTTCTGACTTCTCCTGAGAGAGGAAAGCCTTGGCCTGGAGGGTGTCTAGCTGAGCCCATATGAACTCCAAGCACTGAGTTGGGGGGGAGGTGGGATTTGGTTTAGCTGACGACTAACCCCAAGTGCTGTAGGGCGCGGTGCACCTCTGCAGCTCTGCCTCCCTTTATGAGCCAGTCGTCCAGATAGGAAAAGACGAAGGCCCCTTGGAGACGAATGTGGGCTGCGACCACCGCTAGGCACTTGGTGAAGACCTTTGGTAATGAGGCGAGCCCGAAGGGCAGCACTCTGTAATTTGTAGTAATCTCTTCCCACCATGAAGCGGAGGTATTTTCAGTGGCTGGGTTGGATCAGGATGTGCGCATAGGCATCTTTCAGGTCTAAGGAGCACAGTCAGTCTCCCTGCTGGACATATGGCAGGGGTGTTCCAAGGGAGAGTATCTTGAACCTCTCCCTTACCAGAAACCTAGTCAGGTCCCACAGGTTCATTATGGGCCTGAGGCCTCCTGTTTGCTTGGGAACGAGGAAATACCTGGAATAGAAGCCGGTGCCCCACAAATGCTTGAGCACTGGTTCCACCACCTTGTCCTCGAGGAGACCTGCGAGCTCAGTGAGGAGCAGAGTCTGGTGGAGGAGAGGTCTTATGGGCTCTTCTGGAAAGTATGAGGGTGGTGCCCGCTGCAGGTAGAGGAGGTAGCACTCCTTGACCATTTGCAGTACCCAGGCATTGGTGGTTATCTGGGCCACCTGTGGGCAAACAGGGGCAGACGCCCCCCTGGGGGGCTGTTGGGGACCTCCTGGGTAAGAGGTCGTCATGCTCCAGGTTGAGCCAGAGCTGGTGCCAGAGCCAGGGACTTGGGGATTCTTTTTTTTTTAATTTTTGTCAAAGGAAAATATGTCACAGTAGAGTACATCGTAACACTACAAGAATATTCATCCCAAATGGAATTTTTCCCATTCCACATAATCTTTTATCATTGCCCCCTTATTCTTTTCCGTGACTCTTTTTTTCCCCTCCGTTTATACCAACCCCTCACCCTCCCCACCCGCCCTCCACCCACCCCTACAGGCAGCTGTTTAACACATAATTACATTCAATCATCTCTCCTCTGGCTTCACCTTCCACAATTATACCATAAGCAGCCAGGCAGAATATTTAGACCAAATCCTCTCAAACTGCATCATTCTCTCTTTTTCAGAGTTGTCATCAAATAGATATATATGGTGCATTCCTCTTTCCCAGTCACCCAGCAGCGGCGGTCCACTTTGCCTCCATTTCTTAGCAATTTCCAAACGAGCTGCCAGACACCCCAAATTAATGAGCTTATTCTCTTCTTTTTTTCCTTCCCTTTCTATGTATCCCCAATAGTGCCACCCCTGGATCTACCCCAACAACCTTTCCCATCATAATATCCAGAGTTTGGAATACTTCGCTCCAAAACACCTGTATTTTTGGACATAGCCACCATATATGGAGAAAGGTTCCTTGACCCCCGCACTCCCGCCAACAGAGACCACTTGTCTTCCCATACATTTTTTTAATTACATCTGGCGTCACACACCACCTATACATGATCTTATAATTATGTTCTATTAAATTGCTAGCTAACAGACCCTTATACCTCTGGGCATAAATCACATTCCATGCTTGCTCAGACAGAACCAGCCCCAAGTCTGCTTCCCATTTCTTTTGGAATGATTCTCTCATTCTTAGCTGTGACCATGATTTCATATAATTGTGTGATACTACCCTTTATCTTATCTCTCAGAAACAACTGCTCGATTGGAGCTATTTCCTCCTTCAAACCCGGAATGATTCTCCTTTGGATATAGTTAACCACCTGAACATAGTTGTAATAACCTGAATTCCTCAATGAAAATTCTTCCTTAATTTTTTCGAACGATCTAACTTTACGCCCTTCCAGGAATTGACCCACATAACACAGATTGCTTCTAGCCCATCTCTCAGCAAACCCACCCTTCATCCCAGGAGGAAATTCACAATTACTCCTTAGAGGGACAGCTGTAGTCACACATCCCTCACCCAACCACTTTGTTCACCACTGGAACCATAACTGCAAGGTTACTTGCACAAATGGGTTATCACACCTTGCCACTAGCTTATGTCCCTGGGGAATCCACAGTGCCTCTCTCAACGGTGGTACTCCTAAGGCCATCCTCTCCATCTGAACCCAATCTTGCGTGTCGTGTAGTCCCCATTCCAAAACTGCCCTTAATTTTGCAGCACTATAATATTTTCCTAAGTCTGGGATCGCCATACCTCCTTTTGCTTTATTCTTTATCAAAATGTGTTTGGGGACTCTCGCTCTTTTACCTCCCCAGATAAACTTCCACAGCACTCTGCATCTTTCTTAGGAATCCCCCAGGTACAGCCCCCGGCAACGTTCTAAACAAGAAGAGCAGCTTAGGCAATATTTTTACCGCTGCTATTCTCCTGACCAAGTCAGTTTCAGTCCCCCCCCCCCCCCACCCCATACCTCCAACTCTCTTCTAATCTTACCCTCTAAGGGAATATAATTTGCTCCAAACAGATCTGAGATCACAGGTGTTACTTGGACACCCAAATAGCGAATGCATCTCTTAGCCCACTTAAAGGGAAACAATTTCTTCAATTTTTCGCTTGCTCTGTCAGGAATGAATACATTTAAAATCTCAGATTTGGATGCATTCATTTTAAACCCAGAAACTTTCCCAAAACTCTCAAGCTCACTCAGAGCGCCCAGCGTTTGCTCTGGGGATGTAATGATAAACAATAGATCATCAGCAAACAAGGACACCTTACTCTCCCCCCTTTCCCATTTCAACCCCTGAATCTCCCCCGAGTCCCTTACTCTCTGGGCTAGTGGCTCCATTGTTAATACAAACAATAGAGGAAATAAGGGGCAACCCTGCCTAGTACCTCGCCTAAGCCCAAAGGCCTTTGTGTATTCTCCATTGATACACAGAGCCGCTTGAGGGTTCTTATACAAAGCACTCACTCACTCCAAATATCTACTTGCTATCCCCACTTTCCCCAGGGTCTGGATCAAAAAAGGCCAGGACACCCTGTCAAATGCCTTCTCTGCATCTATCGCCAACAACAGTTCTTTCCTACTCTTGCCATTCCAGACAACATTACGGACCCTCCTTAAATTGTCTGATGCTTGTCGACTGGGTATAAACCCAGACTGATCCATATGAATTAGATGGTGCATATATGAAATTAATCTATTGACCAGTATTCTAGAAAAGATTTTCAAATCAGAATCCAGTAAGGAGATTGGTCGATAACGCCTACATTGAGTAGGATCTTGCCCCTCTTTAGGTATTAAAGTAATTCCTGCCATCCTCATCGTCGGGGGTAAAGATTCTTCCTCCCCACTAGGTTATATAAATGAGCCAAGGGTCTGGCTAATACTGGTGCAAAAACCTTATAGAATCTATTGGGGACTCCATCCCTTCCCGGGGCCTTATGCAATGGCAGCTCCTTAATTACCCCCAGTACTTCCTGATCAGTAACAGGCCTAGACATAATTAGGCTCTCCTGCTCCCCTATTTTAGGCAATTGTATTCCCTCTAAGTATTTTTGTATCTTCTCATGGGTTACTGCCTCTTCAGGTGTATATAGTTCCCTATAGAACTCCACAAACCTCGCCTTAATCTCTTCTCTTTGCCTCAGCTCCTTCCCATATCTCTCTCTTATTTTATGAATACAATTCCGCACCTGCATTTTTGTCAGCTGATATGCTAGTAATCTGCTTGGTTTATTTCCATACTCAAAATGCATTTGCCAAAGCTTCTCTTGCGCAAACTTAATTGCCCCTAGGTTCCATTTCATTCAGCTGCTGTTTAACGATTGTTAATTTTTTTTAATATCCTCTTTATTAAGCTGACCATGTTTTCATCATTTCTCCCACTCTCATACTTTCCCTTAATTCTTCTTTTTTAGCCTCTTTTCCTTTCTTGAGATCCTAATGCTATAAATTTCCCTTTAACCACCGCTTTTAAACAGTCCCATACTACCCCCATCAAGCATTGCCCATTATCATTAAACTGCAGATACTCCAAAATGGTGTCCGAGTTCTTCTGGAACAGCAAAACAGTCTCATCATAACACCCTACATTTACTACACTGGCTACCAGTTCAAACATGTTACAAATTCAAGACAGATTATTTATGATTTTGAAGATGATCAGCAATCACCTATCATCATCCCACCGATAATAGTCTAGGAATCCGAAAATAGACCAAGACGAACCACAATAAAAACTTACGATCCACCCCAAAGAGCATAACAAAAGCCAAGCAGACAACATGCAACAAAGCACCATCCTTGTATGTTCAATCCCTATGGAACACCCTGCCTGAAAAAACGTAGTTACTTACCTGTAACAGGTGATCTCCGGAAACAGGAGGAATTTAGTCTTCACATATAGGTGACCGTCTGTACTGATGGAGCCCGTGCGGGAACACTACCCAGCATCCAATAAGAAAGCCTTTGGGAGCATCTCACTGCACCTGCATAGCTGCCTTCCCGCCTTCCTCGCTCTTCTTCTTCTTCAGTTGTGTTTGTAGTTGAGATAAAAAGAGAGAAAAGGAAAAGAATACCTACAACTCATGGGGGGGGGGGGGAGTGGGTTTTGAAGAATAAATTCCTGCTGTTCCCGGAGATCACCTGTTACAGGTGAGTAAAGCGTAGTTACTCACTTGTAACAGGTGATCTCCGGGAACGGCAGGAATTAAGTCTTCACATATGGGTATCGTGGGAATGCTCCCAAGCGTCCTATAGGAAAGCATTTGGAAGCATCCCACTGCATCTGCGCTGCTGCCTTCTTGCCTTTCCAATTCTCCCTCTTTAGATGGGTTTGTAGCTGAGAGAAAAGGAGAGAAATTAAGAGAAAATGGAGATCCAAAAGATTTGAGCAATTTGCTCCGAATAAAGAGACCACTCATGTGGCAGAAGTACTCGGCTGAGTGTCTGCTAGGAGATTCTGAGTGCCTGGGAGATACACTGCTAGTAGATGAATCTGAAGGCCTCTTGCAAAGGACCATAGGTGTAGAGCTTCATTGCACAACGCCTGAGAACCTGTTCCACCCTGCTTGTTCACACAAAACATGGCTGATTGTCCGTCTGGACAAGAGCTGTCTTGTAGCACAGATGGTCCTGGAATACTCGAAGAGTGTAGAAAATGGCTCAGAGTTCTAGAAGACAAGTCTCCTGCTGGGTCCAGAGACCTTGAGTAGAGAGATTGTCCAGATGAGCTCCCCAACCCAACTTGGACACATCCATCGTCAAGGTAGCTTGGTGCAGTGGCTGCTGAAAAGGTGACCCTATGAGTAGGTTTTCTAGCGATTGCCACCACTGAAGGAATGAAATGAGGTGTGCCAAGTTTCTGATTTTGTCCCCAAGACGACCTGACGCCTGAGTCCACTGAGAGGCTAGGGTCCACTGGGCTGTTCACATATGTAGGCGAGCATAGGGGACCACATGTACTGTACAGTAGACGCCATATGACCGAGCAACTGAAGCATTTCTTGAGCAGTCAGAACAGTTTTCATAGCTGCTTGTGAAGCCAGCTGAATTATTCAAGCACAGGGGAGCTGTGGCAGGAAAGCCCTTGACTGCCACATGTCTAGAAGAGCCCCTATGAACTCTAGGGATTGAGTAGGGGTAAGATGGGACTTTGGGAGGTTTATGACCAATCCCAGAAGAAGTTGCATTGTGCAGGAAAGAACCGAGCTGAGCTGGCCTCTGGAGCTGTTGATGGTCGGATAAGCCAGTTGTCTAAGGAGGGGAAGACAAATATCCCTAGAGTCCTTAGAAATGCTGCTACTACTGCCATGCATTTTCTAAAGACTCTTGGGGCGGAAGCCAGGCCAAAGGGTAGAACCTTATACTGGTAATGTCTTCCCTGAAATTGGAATAGAAGAAACCTCCTGTGTTCTGCATGAATAAGGATGTGTGTGTATGCATCACTTAGGTCTAGAAAACATAGCCAATCCTGATTCTGAATGTAAGGGAGAAGTGTTCCGAGAGAGATCATTTTGAATTTTTCTCAGAACAGAAACTTGCTTAACTCCCTGAGGTCCATTATGGGCTTGTACCCTCCTGTTTTCTTTGATATAAGGAAGTAGGGGGAGTAAAGAGTAGTTACTCACCTGTAACAGGTGTTCTCCAGGAGCAGCAGGAATCAGTCTTCACATATGGGTGACGTCGGCACCGACAGAGCCCCCGTGCGGAGCATTTCCCCAGCTTTCAAAGAAAGCCTTTGGGAATGCAGCGTGCCTGCGCGGTCCCCTTCCCGCCCAAGGGTGCCATCTTGCTCAGTCTGATGACATAGCTAAAAGACAGCAAAAAAGAAAATAAAGTATATGACTGCAACTCCTGGGGAGGAGGGAGGGTCGTGAGGACTGATTCTTGCTGCTCCTGGAGAACACCTGTTACAGTTGAGTAACTACTCTTTCTCCAGGACCAAGCAGGAAGTCAGTCCTCACATATGGGACTCCCAAGCTCTAGGCTACCGGGAACCCAAAGCTGAAAAAATGGCTCCCTCTCAAGAGCCTCAGCACCCATGATAAAAATATCCTCTGAGAATGCCCCCCTACGGTAGCCCAACGCAAGGGCCAGAGGGTAGGAGTTGCCTAAACATCAAAGAGATTACAGAGTACCGCCTGTCCGTAAGCACTGTCCCTTCGGGACTCTCTCAAGGCAGTAGTCGGCTGCAAAAGTCTGGCTTGAAGATCAAGTAGTGACCCGGCAGATGTCTGCCAAAGGAACAGAGTGGAGATGAGCTACTGAAGCGGCTTTTGCCCTAACACGGTGGGCCGTGACTCGACCCTGCAAGGAGAGGCAGGCTGCCCTGTACGCCCAGGCGATACAATCTGCTACCCAAGTGGACAACGTACGCTTGGAGACAGGTAACCCCAATTTATTAGGGTGAAAGGATACGAAGAGCTGAATAGCCCTTCAATGCCCCTTCGTACATTCTATGTAAAAGGATAACACCCTCTTACAGTCCAGAGTATGCAAGACTGTCTCAGCCCAGCTGGTATGCGGCCTGGGAAAGAATGTCGGGAGAACCCCCTCCTTATTCAGGTGGAAAGAGCAGACAACTTTTGGAAGGAACTTCGGATGAGTCCGAAGGACCACCCTGTTCCTGTAGAACCTTGTGTACAGTCTATCAGAAACCAGAGCTTGTATTTCACTCACATGTCTGGCCGAGGTAAGAACTACCAGGAAGAGCACCTTCCAAGAAGGAGGCATAAATGGCAAGTAGCCATTGGCTCAAACGGTGGGCGAGTAAGTTGTTGCAAGACCATGTTCAAGTCCCACTCAGTGCCAGGGGGACAAATCGGAGGCTTGAGCAAAAGCAGGCCTCTGAGGAAGCGGGACACCAAGGGGTGAGTCGACAGCACCTGTCCCCTCCACCAGTGAGTGGTGTGCCGAAAGAGCACTGAGGTGGACCCGAATAGAGATGAACTTAAGGCTAAGGTCTGACAGGTGAAGCAGGTATTGTAGCACTAATGGCACCAGGCAGGAGAAAGGATCTTCATTGTGCTGAGCATACCACACTGAGAACCTGCGCCATTTGAGTGCATAGGACTTTCTGGTGGATTGCCTCCTCGAGGCCAAGACCACCTCCTCAACTTCCCTATGGAGAAGTAAGAGAGCTAGCACTATCCTTTCAGCAGCCAGGCCATCAGATTGAGGGATCTGAGATTGGGGTGCAGAAGGGAACCCTGATCCTGAGACAGGAGATCGGGTTGCCACCCCAGAGGGCATGGAGTTTCCACTGCCAACTGCAGAAGAAGTGGAAACAACGGTTGCCACGGCCATCTGGGGGCTACCAGAATCACCAAGGCAATGTCCCGTAGAATCTTGAACAGAGTTCGGGCCAACAGAGGTGTGGGAGGAAACGCATACAGAAGGCCCATAGACCAAGAGATCAGAAACGCATCTGCTGCCACTCTCAGGGGATGCGGCTGTCTGGAGCAAAACCTGGGCAGCTGACGGTTCAGAGGACTTGCAAAGAGATCGATGGATGGAAGTCCCCATCACAAGAAGATCTGCTGAACCACCAGTGGATTCAACTGCCATTCGTGAGGCTGGAGAATCCTGCTTAGTTTGTCTGCCAAAAGGTTCTCCTAACCCGGTAGATAAACTGATTTGAGAAACATGCCGTGCTTGACTGCAAAGGAGCAAAGGGCCTGCGCCTCCTGACATAGGGGTCTGGACCCTGTTCCCCCTTGCTTGTTTACATAGAACATTGCTACTTGATTGTCTGTCTGAACTAAGACAGACTGGTGAGAGAGGGCATGAGAAAAAGTCTGGAGAGCCAAGCGGATTGCTCGCAGCTCCAAAAGATTGATCTGCTGTGTGGCCTCCCGAGGAGACCAGAGGCCTTGAGTGCACATGCCCTGGCAATGTGCACCCCAGCCCGTTAAAGAAGCATCGGTGGTCAGCAAACTGGTGGGCGTTGGGGCCTGAAAGGGTACCCCCCTGAGAAGGTTTGGGAGATGTAGCCACCACTGCAAGGAGTCCAGGAGTGGTTTGGACACCTTCACTCTGTCTCGGAGGTCGCCTGTGGCCTGCGCCCACTGAGCCCTGAGCAGCCTGCATGTGCAGAAGGGCATTCGGAGTCGCATGTACTGTGGATGCCATGTGGCCCAGGAGCCGCAGGAATTGCTTGGCGGAAACCTGAGAACTGCTTTGGAACTGGTTGGCCAAGTCCATCAATCTGTGGGCCCTGAACTCGGGCAAGTAAGCCCTTGCCTGCAGAGTGTCTACTCTTGCCCCTATAGGTTCTGTGAGGGGAGCAAAGTAGACTTTGCGTGGTTTATGACAAAGCCCAGATGCTGGAGAAGAGACACAGTGTGGAGTGTCTTGTCTGGCCTCCTGGAGAGACTAACCTCTGATGAGCCAGTCGTCCAGGTATGGGAAGACAAAAATTCCCTGATTTATGAGATAGGCCACCACCACCGCCAGGCATTTGGTGAAAACCCTGGGGGCGGAGGTTAGGCCAAAGGGAAGTACTCTGTACTGGAAATGGTTTCCTCCCACCACAAATCTGATATTGTCTGTGGTCTGGATGAATGAGTATGTGCGTATAAGCATCCTTTAGGTCTAAGGAGCATAGCCAGTCTCTCTGCTGGAGGTAGGGCAGCAGTATTCAAAGGGTAAGCATCTTGAACTTTTCCCTCTCCAGAAACTTGTTTAAGTTTCGCAAGTCTAGGATAGGCCGGAGGCCCCCTGTCCTTTTTGGTACCAGAAAGTACCTGGAGTAGAAGCCTTGCCCTTTCAGATGGTGAGGCACCGGTTCCACCGCTTGATCCTTTAGAAGACTTGCCAACTCCTGCAGGAGGAGGTTTCTGTGCAGAGGGAGTCTTGGAGGCTCCCCTGGAAAGTAGGAGGGGGGCATCTGGTGGAAGTGGAGCATGTAGCCCTGTTGGACTATGCTGTGGACCCAGGTATCCTCTGTGATGACTGGCCACCTGTAGGCGTACAGGGTCAGCCGTCCTCCTGTGCTGAAGTGAGCCAGCTGTGGAGAAGAGGATATGCTGTGGGAGTCAAAACCCCGTTCCCTGCTGTGCAGGAGCCGGAGCTGGTGGCTTGGGGGTCTTCTGCCTACGGGGCCCATGCCCCTGCCCCGCTGGCCCTGTTGGGGAGCTGGAGAGGCCTGATAGTGAGGGTAGGATCTGTAGGCAGCACCCTTCCTCGGGAAAAAGGGCTTTTTCCATGAGCCCTCCTTTTTCTGAGAAGGAGAAGACGTTTTCCTGGACAACCTTGTCCTGGTGAGAGTCTCCGTCTCGATTTCCACTTCCTTTTCACCATGGGCTTACTGAAAAGGTTTTCACCTCGGCAGGGGACATCGACCAACTTGTCCTGCACCCATGGCTCCAGGTCCGATGACTGTAGCCAGGCCTGACGGCATGCACCGATGCCGGCCATGGCTACCCGGGCCGAAGCCTCAAAGCCATCATAAGCTGCTCGAGAGATAAATTTCTAGCACTCTCGGATCCCTGTTGACAAAGCCTTGAACCTCTGCAAATGTTCCTCGGAGAGGCCAGCTGAGAACCCGGCAATCTCCTTTGCCAGGTCTCTTAAGTACATGCCCATGTACAGCTGGTAGGTCTGGAACCAACGAAATAGCACTTATCCACGTGCCAAGACAAAGACCAAACAAAACCGTGGATTGTGTTGGAAGGAACTGTTTATTCAATTAAAACCAGCCAGGCCCGACACAGGCCATGTTTCACAACACCTTCTTCAGGGGCTCATTGGCTAAACACACAAATGAAAATAATAAAAATAAAAATGAAACATAGAATCATAATATAAATGATTGTGAAAAGGACTAAGAACAATCATTAATACACACAGAATGAATAAAAAATAAATAAGAACCATAAATAAATAGCAACAAATAAAATATAAGTTACTTAAAACAGTACGTTTAAAACAACCAATCGGAACTACAGATGAAAAAGTAATATTAAGAACATATATACTAAACAGATACTTAATGAAAAATGGGTGTTAATGAATACGTACACATTTGCAGTAATCAATAAATAGTAACATGATAAGATATCAATAATAATACATTAAAAAACTAAAACAATAGCAATATATGGGAGAACAGAGAAACTACAGGAGTGTGACAACAAAAACAAGGGCATCCGAATTATGATTAAAGGGTGCCCATAAAGAGACATTATAAAATGAATAGCTATAAAAAGTGTAAAAAAGTCTAAATTAACAAAAAGGTGGACAACATATATAGTCACAAAATATGCGTTTGTTTGGAGAAATAAAAGTGTAAAAGATGAAAGATAAGAGAGACCAATTAGAAATACCTGCCTGTAAAGGGAACCTCTCAATGTCTTGTTAGGTGTTCCAGGTAATCTAACCCAAGACTTTCAAAAATTATGTATGAGGCCAACCATATCACTAAACAAACGTGATGGGAACAACCTAAAAAGTATTGTGTAAGAAATTCTTTAATACGATATATAAATTAAATAATGATCATGCTCGAGCCATTCATAGCGTGAGCGAATGAATTAAACTGTGAAATTACTATTGAAACCAACTGGGAATTACGAACAACCACATACTACTATTAAAAATATTGTAACAAATGAAAATGTTGTGGCAAGTGTGATACAAACTATATAGTGGGAGTACCTATTTAGCGTAGTTACTCACCTGTAACAGGTGTTCTCCAGGAGCAGCAGGAATCAGTCCTCACATATGGGTGACGTCGGCGCCGACGGAGCCCTCGCGGAGCAATTTTCCCCAGCTCTCAAAGAAAGCCTTTGGGAATTGCAGCGCGCATGCGCGGTCCTCTTCCCGCCCAAGGGTGCCATCTTGCTCAGTCAGATGACATAGCTAAAAGACAGCAAAAATTAGCAAAAACGAAAGCATATAACTGCAACTCCAAGGGGAGGAAGGAGGGTTGTGAGGACTGATTCCTGCTGCTCCTGGAGAACACCTGTTACAGGTGAGTAACTACGCTTTCTCCAGGACCAAGCAGGAAGTCAGTCTTCACATATGGGACTCCCAAGCTTAAGGCTACCGGAGACCCTAAGCACAAAAATGAGCTCCCTCTAGCTCAGCAGCACAGAAGGAAGGAATCTTCTCTGAATACGTCTCCAACCGGTAGCCCAACATCCGGGATGGAGGGTAGGAGTTGCCTATACCTCGAAGAGGTTATGGAGGACTGCCTGTCCGAAAGCACTGTCCCTGCGGGACTCCCTCTCCAGGCAGTAATGGGCTGCAAAAGTCTGGCTTGAAGACCAAGTAGCGGCCCGGCAGATGTCTGCCAACGGAACAGAGCGGAGGTAAGCCACTGACGTAGCCTTCGCCCGAACACGATGAGCGGTGACTCTACCTTCCAGCACGAGGCCCGCAGCCTCGTAAGCCCAAGCGATGCAGTCCGCAATCCAGATGAACAGAGTACGCTTGGAGACAGGGAGCCCCAACTTGTTGGGGTCATAAGACACGAAGAGCTGAACCGCCCTTCGGTGCTCCCGCGTACGATCCAGGTAGAAGTTCAGCGCCCTTCTACAGTCCAGGGTATGCAGGACCATTTCAGCTCGGCTGGAGTGTGGCCTGGGAAAGTAGGTCGGAAGTACCACCTCCTGGTTGATGTGAAAAGGGGGAAATCACTTAAGGAAGAAACTTAGGGTGAGTCCGTAGGACTACCCGGTTCTTGTAGAACCTAGTGTAAGGAGGATCAGATACCAGGGCCTGCAGCTCACTAACGCGTCTAGCAGAAGTGAGGGCCACCAAGAACAAGGTTTTCTAGGAAAGAAAACGAAGAGGACAGGTAGCCATAGGCTCAAAAGGCGGACAGGTAAGCCGCTGTAAAACCACATTGAGATCGCAGTTCGGGGCTGGCGGGCGCAAAGGTGGTTTAAGGAGAAGGAGGCCTCTGAGAAAACGAGCCACCAGAGGGTGGCTGGAAAGAGGTCTACCATCCACCGGCACGTGATGCGCAGAAAGAGCACTGAGGTGGACCTTGACCGAGTTGGACTTAAGGCCAAGATTGGAAAGAGAAAGCAAGTACTGCAAGACCACTGATGCCGAACAGGAGAAGGGGTCTTGAGACTGCTGAGTACACCAGACGGAGAACCGACGCCACTTAAGAGCGTAGGACTTCCGGGTGGAAGGCCTCCTGGAGGCCAAGACGACCTCTTCCACATCTGGAGGCAGCTGGAGAGGAGCAAGGACTACCCTTTCAGCAGCCAGGCCATCAGATGAAGGGACCGGAGGTTGGGGTGCAGGAGCGTCCCCTGATCCTGCGAGAGGAGGTCGGGCTGAAACCCCAGAGGAAGAGGGGTGTCCACCGCCAGCTGCATCAGAAGCGGGAACCAAGGTTGCCTCGGCCACCGGGGAGCCACTAGGATCATCGATGCCTTGTCTGAGAACTTTGAAGAGCGTCCGAGACACCAGAGGCATGGGTGGAAAGGCATACAAGAGGCCTGTGGACCATGGAATCAGAAAAGCATCCGCCGCTACCCGGAGAGGATGCGGCTGTCGAGAGCAGAATCTGGGAAGCTGCCGGTTCAGAGGACTGGCGAACAGATCCATGGTGGGGAGGCCCCACCGTAGAAAGATCCGCTGAACCACCAGCGGATCCAATCTCCGCTCGTGTGGTTGGAGGATCCTGCTCAGTTTGTCTGCCAGATAGTTTTCTTGACCTGGGAGATAGACAGCTTTGAGCACGATGTTGCGATGGTCGGCCCAAGAGCAGAGCTTCTGTGCTTCCTGACAGAGAAGGAAGGAGCCGGTTCCGCCTTGCTTGTTCACGTAGAACATGGCAACCTGATTGTCTGTCTGGACAAGTACTGACTGGTGAGAAATCAGGTGAGAGAAGGCTTTGAGCGCTAGGCGGATGGCTCTGAGCTCCAGGAAGTTGATCTGCTGAGCGGACTCCCAAGGAGTCCAGAGACCCTGAGTACAAGTCCCTTGGCAATGTGCTCCCCAGCCCTGGAGAGAAGCATCGGTCGTCAGGACCTGAGAATGTGCAGGGGGCTGAAAAGTCACCCCGAGCACTAGGTTTGGCAGGTGAAGCCACCATCGCAGAGAGGAGACCAGCTGGTCGGAGATTTGTACGGAGTCCGCTAGGCTCCCAGTGGCCTGATGCCATTGTTTGCGAAGGCACCATTGAGCAGGTCGCATGGTTCAGGCGGGCATAGGGGGTTACATGGACCGTGGAAACCATATGGCCGAGCAGTCTCAGAAATTGTCTGGCCGAGACCAGGGAATTGCTGTGAAAACGGCTGGCGAGATCCATGAGCCTTTGGGCCCTGTCCAGAGGCAGGAAGGCCCGCGCCTGAAGAGTGTCCAACCTGGCGCCGATGAATTCTAGATCCTGAGAGGGGAGCAAAGTGGACTTTGCGAAGTTTATGACAAATCCCAAGTGCCGGAGCAGAGCCACCGTGCGATGAGTAGCCTGAGTGGCTTCTTGGGCAGACTGGGCTCTGATGAGCCAGTCGTCCAGGTATGGGAACACAAAGAGACCCTGAAGTCTCAGATAGGCTGCCACCACTGCTAGGCATTTGGTGAACACTCTGGGGGCTGAGGATAGGCCGAAAGGCAGTACTCTGTACTGGTAATGGCGTCCGTCCACCACAAACCTGAGGTATTGTCTGTGGTCTGGATGAATAAGGATATGAGTATACGCATCCTTCAGATCTAAGGAGCATAGCCAGTCTCCCTGCTGGAGGTAGGGCAGCAGGATTCCAAGGGTAAGCATTTTGAACTTCTCCTTTGCAAGGAACTTGTTGAGGTTGCGCAAGTCTAGGATGGGTCTGAGGCCGCCTGTTCTTTTCGGAATCAGGAAGTATCTGGAATAAAACCCTTGACCCTTCAGGTGGTGGGGCACCGGTTCCACGGCTTGTTCCTGAACAAGACTTGCTAACTCCTGAAGGAGTAAGTCCCTGTGCAGCGGGAGTCTGGAAGGCTCCCCTGGAAAGTAGGAGGGAGGTACCTGGTGAAAATGAAGAAGATAGCCCTTTTGAACTATCTGAAGCACCCAGGTATCTGTGGTGATATTGGACCATCTGTGGGCAAAGTGGACTAGCCGGCCTCCTGTGCTGAGAGAAACCAGCTGAGGGGAAGAGGCTATGCTGAGAAAGTCAAAAACCCCCACCCTGCTGAGCAGGGGCCGGTGGTGCAGGCTTGGGGGCTGGCTGCCTACGGGGCCCATTACCTCGACCCTTGGCCTGCTTTCCCTGTGGGGGAGCTGGGGAGGCCTGATACTGAGGGTAGTATTTATAGGCAGCACCCTTCCTCGGGTAAAAGGGCTTTTTCCCCGAGGCCTTCTTCTTTTGAGAAGGAGCAGAGGTCTTCCTGGAGAGACGAGTCCTGGTGAGAGTCTCCGTCTCGATTTGTGCAGCCTTCTCATCCATGGGCTTGCCAAAAGAGGTTATCACCTCGGCAGGGGACATCGACCAACTTGTCCTGCACCCAGGGCTCGAGGTCGGCCATCTGAAGCCAAGCCTGGCGGCGTCCACCGATGCCGGCCGCGGCTACTCGAGCCGAAGTCTCAAAACTATCATAGGCTGCTCGAGAGATAAACTTGGAGCACTCCCGAATGCCAGTAGACAAGGATTGGAACCTCTGCAAAGGTTCGTCGGAGAGACCAGCAGAGAACCCGGCTATTTCTTTAGCCAGGTCTCAGAGATACATGCCCATGTAGAGCTGGTATGTCTGGACTCGACAAGCAAGCATAGAGCCTTGGAAGCACTTCCTACCAAGAGCATCCAGGCTTCGGGCTTCCCTACCAGGGGGCACCGAGGAGTGCATTTTTTGACTCTTCAGTCTATGCATGGCCGATTCCACCACCATGGAATGGTGCGGTAGTTGTGCCTTTTGGAACCCGGGGCTCTTGCGGACTTGATAAATGGAATCGACCCGCTTGCTCAACACCGGCGACAACGCCGGGCTCTCCCACATGCGGAAGAGAAGCCGTTCCAGCATTGGAGGAACCGGTACAATAAAGGCCTCCTTCGGGGGAGAGTCATATTGGAGGGCATCGAGTTCTTCGACTCGAGGCTCCTCCTCGGGATCCGCAGGGAAGGCCAAGGCTTTGGCCATATCCCTCACGAAGTCCGAGAACCGGGTATCCTCCGGGGGGGGACCGTCTCCGAGGTTCGGACTCAGGGGAGTCCGAAGGGACACACCGAGTCCGAAAGGAACCAGGTGACTCTTCGTCCTCAGATTCCCAGGCCGACTCCCCGGAGGAGGAGTCGACCGGCTCCGGTCGGGCGGGCACTGATGCTATCCGCCCCGACGCCGAGGGAGTCGGCGTCGACGACCTTGGTCCCGAACGGGAGGCCGAAGGAGACCTCGACCGAGGATCGACTCGAACCCTTATGGACTCGAGGATCGGCTCGGTCTCCGGGGTCGACTTGGAGGTCGACATCCCGGCGGTCAGGGCAGAAGCGCCAGCGAGGACAGCGATCAATGCCCGTTGCTGGTCCAAGAAGGCAGACAAACTGCACTCCAAGGCCGTCAACCTGAGTCCGAGCTCAGGAGACCCAGCAGCCCCCGACTTGGGCCCCGACGGTGTCGGGCCCAACATCGGGTCCTTCGGAGGCGAGTCCACGAGGACAACCGTACTTACGTGAGCGGGCAAGTCCATCTCGAGTCGAGGATGTTTCGACGGCCTTTCCGACTCCAAGGACCCGGGACGGGAATCGGGGCTATGCGACCTGGCCCTCGAGGAACCAGGAGCGTCCACCGATCCCGCCCTCGCGGGTTTCTTCTTCCGATGATACTCCCGGGTAGGAGACCCCCTTTCAGAGGAACTCCGACGATGCTCAGGACCAGAGTCCCGAGACGTCGAAGCCTCTGACGAGGTCCGAGCCCGGCCGGAGTCAGAGAAGATACGCTCCCGCTGGTGCTGCCGACTCCTCAATGCTTTTGAGGACATTTTGCCGCATGGCGTGCAGATCATGGGGTCATCATCTGGGCCGAGGCAGCGGAGGCAGAAGTCATGAGTGTCTGTAAGAGACATAAGTTTCTTACAGAGGTCACACTTTTTGAAACCACTGGCCGCCATCGGGGGAAAAAGGGCCCCTGCGAGGTCGAACGACCGGGCAGCCAGGGAAAAAAGGAAAAAAGCACGAAATCTGTCACGAAGGACAAAAAAACGAAAAATAAAGGACGGACTCGTAACTGGCGTCGCGAGTCCGGGAGGGAAAAGAACCGGCGTCGAACCGAAGAAAAAATAGATAAAAATAGAGGAAAATCAACTTTTCTGCGGGGATTCACAGGCAACGTCTGTAGGGCTCCGCGGAAAAAAGAAGACTGAGCAAGATGGCACCTTTGGGCGGGAAGAGGACCGCGCATGCGCACTGCAATTCCCAAAGGCTTTCTTTGAGAGCTGGGGAAAATTGCTCCGCGAAGGCTCCGTCGGCGCCGACGTCACCCATATGTGAGGAATGACTTCCTGCTTGGTCCTGGAGAATAGTGCGTAATAAATAATCAAAATTAGTAAAAGAGCACAAAAGGCTATGTATATCTAAAACAGGCTGGGTCTAGGTACCTCTCTAAACCTAAAAAAAATTTTGCCAAGTGAATTAGTTAAAGATTGTATTGAACTATATAAATAAAACCTGATATGGCGGGTGTTATACATACTAATTAATAGGATTGCCAAAATTAACGTGTTTCAAATTTGCACCTATTTTGTGAAAAGCAATGCTATGACATGGCAGGTGTTATACATACTATTTAATGGGAATGCCAAAATTTAACGCCATCCATTTTATACCCGATTGTAAAAAGCAATAATATGCTGGTGACAAATAACTTAAACATTCCCAACTCATTGGAGCTGAGTTGCCCACTAAAAATGCACAGTTACTTACCTGTAACAGGTGATCTCTGGGAACAGCAGGAATTAGTCTTCACATATAGGAATGAGTCTTCACATTTTTATTTATTTATTTATTTATAGCTCTTCTATACCGCGCTCTTTTTCATCAGCGCGGTTTACAATGGGTACGTCGGTACCGACGGAGCCTGCACAGGAATGCTCCCCAGCATCCAATCACAAAGCTTTTGGGAGCATCCCTCGCGCCTGCGCGGTGACTTCCCGCCTTTCCCACTGCCTCTCCTCAGTTGAGTTTCCTAGCTGAGACAGAAGGAGAGAAAGAGGAAAGGAGATAGATAAATACAACTCCTAGGGGAGGTGGGTGGGTTGTGAAGACTAATTCCTACTGTTCCCAGAGATCACCTGTTACAGGTAAGTAACTGTGCTATCTCCAGGAACAAGCAGGAATGAGTCTTCACATATGGGGACTCCCTAGCTGTGGGTGCCAGGGGAGATCCCATAAAATGCGTATTCCTGGACAGGACTGCATTTTCCAAACCTGGATCCCCGGCATCCCCTGAGGGATGGGGGTAGGAGTTGAATAGAGAAGAGCTGCAAGGAACAGCAAATCTAAAGACTACAGGACAGAGGAGTCTTTAGAATGTATGTCAAGTATCATTAAAATATTTAATGAACTAGTACAATATAGAGCTTACCTACTGGATTGTAGGAAGTAGAACTGTGATGGAGTGTACTGTAGATGCAGCAGCGGTATCTTCAAGGTAACTTCACAGCAATGAGGATGAAGTTCCAAATCTGGAATGGGCAGGTGACCCAGGTGTCAACTGGGGCAGGAGAAGAACCGCAGGTCTTCAATGGAAAGCTTTATGGGAAAAAGCTGAAAACTCTTTTAGGTACAGAGTTATTAACATTAAGGACTAAAAGAAGAAGACTGACCGACCCGGAGAATTAGCCCAGTCCAGAAGGGAAGAGGGGGTATGGAAAAAAGCCCCTATTCCCAAGGAGAACAGAAGTGTAGTCAGAAATAGTGAAGATGTACACTGTCATTCCTAACTGGTAAGAAATAGGAAGACATTGAAGTTTGATACGTCATGGATAGGGAGGTCTATAACAAAAATAGAAGCTGTTGATGTCACAGCAGTAATTGTGTGTATAACCGCTCCCACTTACTGAGCCATATGAGAATAGGCAAGTTGACTGTCTGGACCCCTTAAGGCGGTAAAAGCTTTATAGCACAGACAGGTAGGGAGATAGTAGGTAATACCTAGTGTCCTATGGACATCTCCCAATGGGCACATATATATATATCTATATATCTATATATATGGAGATACATAGATATCTATATATATGTGCATAGATGTCCAGATATGTGTGATATATATCTATATATCTATATATCTATATATATAGATATATATATATATATAGAGAGAGAGAGAGAGAGAGAGGTATAGATACATATATATATAGATATATAGATATAGATGGGCATGGCTTATGCCCATACAGATTACAAAAATATGTATGTATAGGACATATACAGACATGACTATAAGTCTGAGGATACATGCCTGCAACTGAGCCCCACAAAAACATTCACATGGGGAATGTGATGGGAAAAGATTCATCTAATAATAAGGGGGTGAAAACCACCTGAAGATATATAGAGAATCTATTTCCGTGGTGCAGGAATGTATTTCAGTGGATAACCAGTATGGTTGCGTGAAAAACAGAGGATAATAGCAGTCTGGTAAGAGCACGTCAAGAGTACTGGAGGACTCTGACATGTCCAAAGGACAAGAAAACGCATAGACTAAGACTCCTGGATGACCCAGTCAAGGGACTCAGGGGTATCATGTACAGTAAAAGAGTATGAGTTGTCCAAGTGGAGTAGAAAAAATAATGCCAAGCTGTAAGGAAAAAAGGGGTAGATTCCTGCCAGATTGGGAACTCCTTGGACATTTACGCAGAAAAAGCTTGTCTTCTGCATCACAATAGGAGACAAGAGGGTATAAAGAACCTATATAGCCATGGAATGACTATATAAGCTTTTTCTATTATATGGAAAACCCTCAGAGACAAAGTTCAATGCTCTATAGCAAGGGCCCATAGTAGAAAGCTTCTCTGAAGATTGCAGAGAGCATTGTGTAGGAGAATTATGAGATAGAAGTGATAGTAGTCAGATGTGTTGCCACATCCTAGGTAAGGATATGGCTAGAAGAAGATAACCTGTAGTGAAAGCACAGTTACTTACCTGTAACAGGTGATCTCTGGGAACAGCAGGAATTAGTCTTCACATATGGGTACGTCGGTACCGACGGAGCCTGCGCGGGAATGCTCCCCAGCATCCAATCAGAAAGCTTTTGGGAGCATCCCACAGCGCCTGCGTGCTGCCTTCCCGCCTTTCCAACTGTCTCTCCTCAGTTAGTTTTTCAGAGCTGAGACAAAGAGAGAGAAAAAAAGGAAAGGAAGAAAGAGAGATACAACTCCTAGGGGAGGTGGGTGGGTTGTGAAGACTAATTCCTGCTGTTCCCAGAGATTACCTGTTACAGGTAAGTAACTGTGCTATCTCCAGGAACAAGCAGGAATGAGTCTTCACATATGGGGACTCCTAAGCTAAGATGCCTGGAGTCCTAGCATGCAGGGGACTGACATGCCATACCTCATACTGCCAGGCATCCTGAGGATGGAGGGTAGGAGTTGAAGAGAAAAGAGCTGTGGGAAAACAGCTAAGTTAAGATAGGACTACAGGTCAAGAGTCCTTCTATATATGAGAATTACCATGAATACATATTGAAAAAGTAGAGAGATTCATGATATCTACTGTGGATCCAGTAGAGGAACTTCAAGGTGACCGCACTGAAGTGAAGGTGACAACTCACAGGAGAACAGTGAAGGTCACACCGTGGAGTGAAGGTAACCCCAGGATTGAACTGGGGTAGCAGAAAAACCGGCAGGTCTTCAGTGGAAGCTTTATGAGAAAAGCTGAAACACTCCTTTAGCTACAGGATTATTTATATTTAGGAGCAAAGGAGGAAGACTGACCGACTTAAATAAATGAAGAAGTCCTTGAGGGAAGAAAGGTATAGGAAAAAACCTGTATTCCCAGGAAAAGGACAGGTGTCTGAGGGGGTGGAACCTCAGACCTAATACAGATCAGCCATGACAGTCTTAACTGGCATGGATCTCCAGTGATATCGAGCCGTTAGGGACATTGGAGAAGCTGTAGGTACCACAGGAGTGGTTGTGTGCGTAATACCACCAAACATGCTGTGGAACAGCATGAAGAGGGATAAGCCCTGACTGGAACCCATAGGAAGGTAATACTTATATGGGTAGAGACCGTCAAAAGATAAGTATGTGAATACATATCTAGTTATAAAAGAACTCGACAGAGAGAGATATATAGGTATATATCCATATATATATATGGAAAAAATATATATATAGATACGCAACACTTAGGGATATATATCCCTCCATGACGAGAACTAAAGGCAGAGGATATGCACACTCAGCTGACCAACCTATACATCAGTGAACCAAGGATCAGATATATAACAAGCACTGGGATCAGAGGAGAAAGGTACCAAACCTTCATAAGAAAACGGACAGATCACGCTCCATGTTTAATCCAAAAGGATGTAAACTATTCAGATGAAAAATGTAGCGTTGCTCTAACCGCAAAATAGTCCTGTCCACATCTCCCCCCCACCAGTTTAACTTAACTTTTTTGATAATGAAAAACCGTAAATCCGAAATCTTATGATCTGCTTCCTGCCGATGTAGCACTAGAGGCTTTAATACAACACCTCTTTTAATGCTGCTACGATGTTCTATTATTCTAATGCGAACAGAACGTATGGTCTTACCCACGTATAGCTTGTTACAGAGGCAAACTATAACGTAGATCATGTGACTTGTGGCACAGTTTGTAAAATCATCCAAAAAAAATTTAGAGTTAGTAATAGGGTGAACATAATGATTTTTAACTGTTAACACTGAGCTACACACATAGCATTGGCCACAAGGATAGTGCCCATTTGGAAAGAAACCGCCGTTCAGTGAAGGCCGATGGAACTAAACGATTACGAAGATTTACATTCCTTCTATGCACTGTGATCAAGGGAACATCCTGAAAACCAGATAGAGATTGTAGTAAATACCAATGTTTCTTCAACAATTTACTGATTTTGTGGGAATGAAATGAATAAAGAAGGGAAAGCACGGTTACTTACCTGTAACAGGTGATCTCTGGGAACAGCAGGAATAAGTCTTCACATATGGGTACATCAGTACCAACTGAGCCTGCGCGGGAACGCTCCCCAGCGTCCAATCAGAAAGCTTTTGGGAGCATCCCTCAGCGCCTGCGTGCTGCCTTCCCGCCTTTCCAACTGTGTCTCCTCAGTTGAGTTTTATAGCTGAGACAAAGAGAGAGAGAGAGAGGAAAAGGAAAGATAGATAGAGAGATACAACTCCTACGGGAGGTGGGTGAGTTGTGAAGACTTATTCCTGCTGTTCCCAGAGATCACCTGTTACAGGTAAGTAACTGTGCTATCTCCAGGAATAAGCAGGAATGAGTCTTCACATATGGGGACTCCCAAGCTAAGATGCCTGGAGCCCTAGCATGTTGGAGGTTGAAACATGCTACACCTCATATGGCCAGGCATCCTGAGGATGGAGGGTAGGAGTTGAAAAAGAGAGGAGCTGTAGAAAACAGCTAACCTAAGATAGGACTACAGGCAAGGAATCCTTGTATGTATGATAAATATCATGAAATATATTGAAATGAACAATTGCAATATGGACCTCACCTACTGGTTTGCAGGAAGTAGAGAGGCTGATGGAGTCTACTGGGGATCCAGTAGAGGAATCTTCAAGGTGACCTCACTGAAGTGAAGGTGAAGGTCAAACTCTGGAAGTGACAGGTGACCCCAGGATTCAACTGGGGCAGTACAAAAACGGTAGGTCTTTAGTGGGAAGCTTTATGGAAAAAGCTGAAAACTCTTTTGGCTACAGAGTTACCCACAGTTAGGAGCAAAAGAGGAAGACCGACCGATTTGGACAAACTGGCCTAGTCCTTGAGGGAAGAAGGGGTATGGGAAAAAAAAACCCCGCATTCCCAAAGAAAGGACAGATGTCTGAGGAGTTGAAACCCTCAGATCTAATGAAGATCCACCATGTCTTTCCTAACTGGTGAGAGGTAGGAAGATATTGGAGTATGGAGCTTCAGGGATACCTAACCTAGGGTTATGGTAGGAGCTGTCAGTACCACAGCAGGGGTTGCGTGCATAATACCCCAAACATACTGTGGAACAGTATGAAGATGTGCAAAGCCCACTGTCTGGAACATATAGGAAGGTAAAACCTTTATGAGCATAGACAGTTAGAGAGATAAGTATGCAAATACATATCTACCTATTAAGAAGCATCTCGATAGACACACATATGTATAGATATATATACATGTGTATATATATATATGTCTATAGTGAGATTTAGAGGGGCATAACATGCAGCTGACAGACATATGTATCTATAGAGATGTATATACATATATGAATATATAGGTCTAACGATAAATGTCTGCAATTAAGCAGAGATATGCCTATAGAACATTCACATGGGAGATGTGAAGAGGAAAGATTCATCCAATAACAAGAAGGTGTAACCTACTTGAAAAGAAAGATAGAGAATCTATTCCCCCTGGTTATGATGGTGCAGGAATGCTATCCAGTGAAATAACCAGGATGGTTGCGTGAAAAACAGAGGATAATATCAGTCTGTAAACAGCCTGGGTTCTGCAGAACCCTAGCATGGTAAATGGACAGAAAACGCACAGAATGAGATACCAGGTTGACCCACTTGAGGGACAAAAAGGGGTATCATGTGTTTTTTAGTTAAATATGTGCTGTCCATGAAGGATTAGGATACCATGAGGACAAGCTGCAAGGAAAAAAGAGCATATTCCCTGTAGGAATTGGACAACTCTTTAGACTTTCACGTAGAGAAGGCTTATGTCCTTTGTTTGAAAAGGAGATAGTAGGGTGTGAGAACCTCCACAGTCATGGGACATGACTGAGGAAGCCTTTTTCAACCATGTAGGATAGTTATTAGAGAAAAAACCCCATGCTCTCTAGCAAGGGCCCATAGTGGAAAGCTTCTCTGTAGGATTGCAGAGAGCATTATGCAGGAGAATTGGGAGATAGAACTGGCTGTTGGAAGAAACCAGCAGACAGGTCAACTATGCTGCCAAACCCAAGGGATTGGAGGTGGCAAGAATAGAAGAGAGTGTGATAAGCCTGTAGTGATAAGGATTATCCAAGAAGATGTAACACTGTCTTGGAGTCACTACTAAGGCGAGACAGAAGTAGTGGAGGACAAGACTGGAAACTTGTGGAAAGGTACCAGTAGTCCAATCACTAGAACTCCTGCATGGGTAGCTGCTGAATAAGACAGCAGAGAAAATCTTTCTGTGTAAAACAGAAAGAACAGACAGAACAAGAAAAGCCGTGTCCCTGTCTGATGAGCTGCCCAGGAAAAAGGAGGGAGCTTACTCAAGAGAAAAAACTCCACAATGGAAAGGAAAGAAAGATTAGAAAGACTAAAGAAGTCCTCCAGTGGTATGGTACCACACTTACAGGGGAGAAACCTGGATAAGAGGGTAGAGAAATAAGAGCTGAAGGGTGACTTACTATATGGTAAGGCTGTGGGGGGAAAAAAAATTCATGTTGGTACAGAAAAACTATCATGTGATAGTTGTAAAACCTCTCTTCTTGGCAGGAAGAAGAGGAGAATTCTGTAACCCATAGACATGAATATCCTGACCGCTCAGCATATTTAGGAGTAACTGGATGTCCTAAGAAAAGAAATCCACGTGTAGAGTTTTTAATGAAAAAACAGTGAAAAACTTCTGTTAAGAAGAAGTCAACTGTAGGTTGTAAACCCCAAGAGGCAGAAAAATGATTAATCAGAAACCCTATGGTTGCTGGGTTTGTTTAGCCTGGTGAGAGTTTGGATTTTTCAGACCAGGACGATGCCTCCCCTGCTTGGGAACATCTGTATGATGGGCAGGAGAAGAGTAAAACCTTTTCCTCCTAGGGAAATGAGGTTTGGTAGGGCATTTCCTACCTACTGGGGAAGGAGCAGGCTTAGGATAGCCTTCAGCAACAGGAAAGTCAGTGAACCACTGAGCAACCTGATGTAAAGACTCCCTATTGAAGAGATTTTCTCGAGTGCAAGGAGTATTACCCAGTCTTTGTAGTGCCCATTTGTCTAAGTCTGAAGCTTGGAGCCAGGCTCTACGTCGTGCCCCTATAGCTATAGCAGAAGTTCTGCTAATGGACTCAAATGAGTCTAGGGAAGCACGAGTAAGAAACCAAGAGATATTTTGAAGATGACTAAGTAGTAAGGAATAGTCTGCAGTCTTGGGCTCTGAAAGAAAAGGAGCCAAAAGATATAATTTCTTTGTGAGCTCCTGAAGAGAGAGACTCATATAAAAAATATATGAGAGAATTCTTGCTGACAGCATGGATGTCTGGAAGGTTTGGCGTCCAAAGGCATCTAGTGTCCTAGACTCACGACCTGGTGGGTAAGAAGAGTGCTTTTTCTTACTTTTCACCTTCCTCATTGCTGATTCCACTACAATGGAATGATGAGGAAGTTGAGTCTTTTGAAACCCTGGAGAGGGGGGCACTTGATACAGAAGATCAGTTGCTCTAAAAGGTGGGGGTACCCTTAAAGGTGCTTCCCACATTCTTAGAAGAAGATCCCGCAAGGAATGATGCAAAGGAAGCATTATATTCTCCTTTGTTCCAGTAGAAACAGAGCCTTGTGTGGGATCATGGCCAGGGATTAGGGTTACCAACTGGCTCCAGATGCGCCCGACAGGCTTGATCCAGTCCTGGGTTTACTCCATTGCATGCAGGGACTTGTAGTCTTGCTTTTCTTATGGAATGCAATGGAGAAATCTGAACTACATGTCCCTGCATGCAATGGAGTAAACCCAGGACTGGATCAAGCCTGTCGGGCGCATCTGGAGCCAGTTGGCAACCCTACCAGGGATAGGAATGGAAAGGGATCTTGCCATATCCAAGAGGAAATCCTGAAAAGAAGGACCTCCAAAGAGGACCTTCCCAGGACAGGGTAGATCTGAAGAACTAGCCTGGGCACCGGAGGATCTACCTGAGTATATAGGAAGATAAGATCCTGCACAGTGCAAAAAAGGATCCTTAAGGGACGGATGCTGGCACTGGAGGTCAGGACCTGTGACAGTCAGTACTGCATCGTCCATGCCAGGTATCGACTCCAGACTTGGTATAGAAAGGAGCGACCCTGGTGAAAGAAGCATGGAAGGAGCTGGCCCCGATGCTACTGCGGATACCGGTAGCGTTGTCGGAATCGAAGGCGACACCGACAACGGAGCAGTCATCGGTGTCAGCTCAATTGGTACCGAGGTAACCGAACGCTTTCGGTAATCATCCTCAGTACCTAGCGTCCGGTACCGATAGGTATCGGTACCGAGACGTGTCGGTACCCAGTCTTCCAGACTAGAGATCGATTCCAGACTCGGCATCGAGGGGAGCGAGTCTATCGATGCATGTCTAGAGGGTACCGACTTCGGTGGTAGTATCGGCGTCGATGCCGATACTGGAAAGTCAATCTGGAGCCTATCCACCGGTCCCGAAGGTACCGAGGAAGCCAGATGACGATCCCTGGTGAGGAGTGTTACGTCCAACACCAGTGCCGATGCTGGGGTATCGGCACCGCTCGAAGCGGATGCCACCACCGAGCATGGCTCAGGTATGTTCTGGGAGGGGTGAGCCCCAGGAACCACCTGAAACCCCTCATAGGCTTTGGAGACCGAAGACTCACGCCGGGGTTTTGAAGCCAATGGACCCTCGAGGGCAAGGCCGGAGCCGTCTTCATGCCGTGCATGAGACCTACCATTCGAGGGTTGGCTAGTCTTGTAGGTTACCTGATCCCGTGCAGAAGAAGAAATGTTCGGTGCCCTGACACTGGACGGGAACCTGGTATCGAGAGAAACTCGATGTTGAAGATCTCTTCTCACAAAACTGTAGCCGGAGGGCTGCGGAGGAAAATGGTCAGGACCCAAACAGGTTAAACACCAGCTTTTGGAGTCTAAGAATAAAGCTGTACTGCCACAGCTTAAACATTTCTTAGAGAAAGAGGCTGGCAGTTCCATGAGGAACATGAACAGGCCTAAAAGGCCTCAAATTTAAGACAGAAAAAAAAATATACCCTGAAGGGAAAAATTTTCAGTAAAAAGAAAAAAGAAACACCGACGGTACCGGTGGAGTCTGGGAGACAGCCGCGACCACAAAAAATAAAAGAATTAAAAGAAGAATTTTCTGCGGTGACAGGAGGATGTCCTGCCGGCTCCGCGAAAAAACGAAAACTGAGGAGAGACAGTTGGAAAGGCGGGAAGGCAGCACGCAGGCGCTGAGGGATGCTCCCAAAAGCTTTCTGATTGGACGCTGGGGAGCGTTCCCGCGCAGGCTCCGTCGGTACCGACGTACCCATATGTGAAGACTCATTCCTGCTTGTTCCTGGAGATCATACAATTCCCTTCTGGGGTTGCCTTTCTCTTAATGTCAAGAGATCATCACGGGAAGAATCCCGAGCTCTATAATAAGCCCTATCAATCTGTCGTTTAGGATAACCTCTTTCACTAAATCTTTGTCTCATCAAAGCTGCATGATGCTCAAATTCCTGATCAGTAGTACAAAGCCTCCTGGTCCTTAGGAACTGGCCAACAGGAAGATTGTTTCTAAGGGATAAAATGTGAAAACTAGTATAATGCAAAAGGTGATTTCTATCCGTAGGCTTTTTATAAAGGGAGGTGTGTAACCTGTTATCTACTTTCCTAATAAGATGATCTAAAAATGGGATGTAGACATTGTCAAAAGTAATCTGAAAGCGCAAATTAACATCACACTGATTAATCCACGTATTTTGCGCTTTCAGTCTTCCTGTTGGCCAGTTCCTAAGGACCAGGAGGCTTTGTACTACTGAATATAAGGAGCACTATCCTTGTGGCCAATGCTCGGTGTGTAGCTCAGTGTTAACAGTTAAAAATCATTATGTTCACCCTATTACTAACTCTAAATTTTATTTGGATGATTTTACAAACTGTGCCACAAGTCACGTGATCTACGTTATAGTTTGCCCCTGTAACAAGCTATACGTGGGTAAGACCATACGCTCTGTTCGCATTAGAATAATAGATCATCATAGCTGCATTAAAAGAGGTGTTGTATTAAAGCCTCTAGTGCTACATCGGCAGGAAGCAGATCATAAGATTTCGGATTTACGGTTTTTCATTATCAAAAAAGTTAAGTTAAACTGGTGGGGGGGAGACGTGGACAGGACTATTTTGCAGTTAGAGCAACGCTACATTTTTCATCTGAATAGTTTACATCCTTTTGGATTAAACATGGAGCGTGATCTGTCCGTTTTCTTATGAAGGTTTGGTACCTTTCTCCTCTGATCCCAGTGCTTGTTATATATCTGATCCTTGGTTCACTGAGTGGTTTTTATAAATCAAAATTACATTTGTTTCAGACAACTTTTTAATGATTTATTATTATGGGTCCCGTGGCATGAGATTATTTCTTTCTCAATGCACATTTTTATTTTTATGATATGTTGCAGTAACGTTCTTGCATGGCCAATAGGTTTCTGGTGGTCCGTGTGGTCTCTCTTTTTTATGGGATGTGCATTTAGTCTCCTACGGCAGGTCCACACATAGTGTTTCCCTGGTTATGGTTCCCTCGGATACATTGATTAATGTCTTAGTTCATATATTAAAAATTTTACAAAGAAAAAATTATCCTCGTCTATTCCTTGCCGGCTAGTCCCTTCATAACAGATGGGTGTCTCATTTGCAATGTGGGCCCATTCTTTGGTATTTATATGCCTGTTCTGTAAGGACTTTTTCATTCATGGAGAATATCACACTATTCTGTCATTGTTTCATTTTTAATTTTTCGGTTGTTTCATTGGGGCCCCTTTTTTACATTTTGTTAGGTGTTTTTTTAAAATATGTACGCATTCATCTATCACGTTTTATGTTTTCCCTATGTGTAATACAATTTTTGTTGGCCATTTGCACATCACGTTTTTACGTAGTCATTACTACTACAAAATGATCAAGAGCGCATGCGCTGGCGTCTTTTAACAAGGAACGGGAGAACAGCATACAATTCATGTTTGCCTCGTTGCGGTTGACGCGAATTACATATTTCACAATTGTGCAAGTATAATGTTTGGTTTTATTTTAGCTTGGTTATGATATCTGTATCCAAAAGCAACCATTTTAAAATATTACAACCTCATTGCAGCAACCTATATATACATTTTTTAAAATATAATGATTACCCACATAGGCTAGGAGTTGTTTTGCAGCAGTGGGGTTGGTTTATTTTTCATTTTTACTTGGTTTTACTTGGTTCTACGTCTTAAAATTCTGATTCCATTTTATACATTTTACACGAGTTCAGTTGGTCAAAGATTTCTTGTTTTGAGTGGGCAGCACAGCTGCGACTAATTGAGAATGCTCAACTTATTTGCCATCAGTATATTCGTTTTTCAATTTGGTTCAATGCCCTTTAATTCTGATTCCATTTTATACATTTTATATGAGTTCAGTTGATAAAAGATCTTTTGTTTTTAGTGGGCAACTCAGCTCCAATGAGTTGGGAATGTTTAAGTTATTTGTCACCAGCATATTATTGCTTTTTACAATCGGGTATAAAATAGATGGCGTTAAATTTTGGCATTCCCATTAAATAGTATGTATAACACCCGCCATGTCATAGCATTGCTTTTCACAATAGGGTGCAAATTTGAAACACGTTAATTTTGGCAATCCTATTAATTAGTATGTATAACACCCGCCATGTCAGGTTTTATTTATATAGTTCAATACAATCTTTAACTAATTCACTTGGCAAAATTTTTTTTAGGTTTAGAGAGGTACCTAGACCCAGCCTGTTTTAGATATACATAGCCTTTTGTGCTCTTTTACTAATTTTGATTATTTATTACGCACTAAAATAGGTACTCCCACTATATAGTTTGTATCACACTTGCCACAACATTTTCATTTGTTACAATATTTTTAATAGTAGTATGTGGTTGTTCATAATTCCCAGTTGGTTTCAATAGTAATTTCACAGTTTAATTCATTAGCTCACCCTATGAATGGCTCGAGCATGATCATTATTTAATTTATATATCGTATTAAAGAATTTCTTACACAATACTTTTTAGGTTGTTCCGTGATACGGTTGGCCTCATACATAGTTTTTGAAAGTCTTGGGTTAGATTACCTGGAACACCTATCAAGACATTATTGAGAGGTTCCCTTTACAGGCAGGTATTTCTAATTGGTCTCTTTTATCTTTCATCTTTTACACTTTTATTTCTCCAAACGCATATTCTGTGACTATATATGTTGTCTACCTTTTTGTTAATTTAGACTTTTACACACTTTTTATAGCTATTCATTTTATAATGTCTCTTTATGGGCACCCTTTAATCATAATTCGGATGCCCTTGTTTTCGTTGTCACACTCCTGTAGTTTCTTGGTTCTCCCATATATTGCTATTGTTTTAGTTTTTTAATGTATTATTATTTATATCTTATGTTACTATTTATTGATTACTGCAAATGTGTACGTATTTATTAACACCCATTTTTCATTAAGTATCTGTTTAGTATATATGTTCTTAATATTACTTTTTCATCTGTAGTTCCGATTGGTTGTTTTAAGCGTACTGTTTTAAGTAACTTATATTTTATTTGTTGCTATTTATTTATGGTTCTTATTTATTTTTTATTCATTCTGTGTGTATTAATGATTGTTCTTAGTCCTTTTCACAATCATTTATATTATGATTCTGTGTTTCATTTTTATTATTTTCATTTGTGTGTTTAGCCAAAGAGCCCCTGAAGGTGGTGTTGCGAAACACGGCCTGTGTCGGGCCTGGCTGGTTTTAATTGAATAAATAGTTCCTTCCAACACAATCCACGGTTTTGTTTGGTCTTCAGCTCGTAGGTCTGGACACGGCAAGACAGCATAGAGCCCTGGAAGCACTTTCTACCAAGGGCATCCAGGTTCCAGGCCTCCCAGCCGGGGGGCACCGAGGAGTGCATCTTCTGACTCTTCAGACGATGCATGGCCAATTCCACAACCATGGAGTGGTGCGGTAGCTGTGCCTTTTGGAACCCAGGACTCTTACGGACTCAATAAATGGAATTGACCCATCTGCTAAGAACCGCCGTCGAGGCCAGTGCCTCCCACATACAAAAAGAGCAGCCGTTCCAGCATCGGAGGAAGCGGTGCAGTAAAGGCTTCCTTCGGAGGAAAGTCATACTGGAGGGCATCGAGCTCCTCGGCTCAAGGCTCCTCCTCGGCGTCCGCAGGGAAGGCCAGGGCCTTGGCCATGTCCCTCACGAAGTCCGAGAACCAAGTATCCTCGGGGGGGGGGGGGGGGGGTGGACCGTCTCTGAGGCTCGGACTCCAGTGCGAAGGGACGCACCGAGTCCGGAAGGTGTCCGGGGACTCCTCATCTTCCGTCTCCCACTCCAACTCCTCCGAGTCGTCGTCGAGCGGCTCCGGCCATGTTGGCCTCGGTGCCACCCACCCCGACGCCAAGGGTATCGGCGTCGACGACCTCGGCCCCGCACGGGAGGTCAAGGGGGACCTTGACCGAGGATCGACTCAAGACTTCAGCGACTCGAGGATCGGCCCGGTCTCTGGGGTCGACTTAGACGTCGAGGTCCCAGTGGTCGGGGCAGATGCACCGGTCAGACCGGCGATCAGCACCCGCTGCTGTTCCATGAAGGCAGTCAAGCTGCTCTCCAAGGCCGTCAACCTGAGTCCAAGCTCAGGAGACTCAGCAGCCCCCGACTCGGGCCCCGATGGTGTCGGGCCCGACCTCAGCTGCCCCAGAGGAGAGTCCACGAGGACAACTGCACTTACGTGACTTGGGGACTCCGGCTCCACACGAGGTAGCTTGGAAGGCCTCTCAGACTCCGAGAGCCTGGGGCTGTGGTCAGGGCTACGCAACCTGGCCCTCGAGGAACCAGGAGCCTCCACCGACGCCGCCCTAACGAGCTTTTTCTTCCTTCGGTGCTCCCGTGAGGGAGACTCCCTTTCAGAGGACACCCGATGGCGCTCGGGGTCGGACTCCCGAGATGTCGAGGCCTCTGACGAAGTCCGGGCCCGTCCGGGCGCAGAATCAGAAAATATTCTCTCACGCTGATGCTGACGGCGCTGAAGCGCCTTTGATGACATTTTGCCGGATGGGCCACAGACCAGCGGGTCATGGTCGGGCCCGAGGCATCGGAGGCAGCAGTCATATGTGTCGGTGAGAGACATAAGTTTCTTGCACCGATCACACTTTTTGAACCCGCTGGCAGCCATCGGGGGAAAAAGGGCCCCTGCAAGGTCAAACGATCGGGCTGCCAGTAAAAACACAAAAAGAGCACGAACGCTAGTCACGAAGGACAAAAATCACAAGTCTGGACTCGATACCGGTGTACCGAGTCCAGGCGGGAAGGGGAATCGCATGAAAATCGCCAAAAAAACCCAACTTTTCCAGGGTGACATGAACTCACGTCCGTCGGGCTCCGCGGAAAAAGAAAGACTGAGCAAAATGGCACCCTTGGGTTGGAAGGGGACCACGCAGGCGCGCTGCATTCCCAAAGGCTTTCTTTGAAAGCTGGGGAAATGCTCCGCACAGGGGCTCTGTTGGCGCCAACATCACACATATTTGAGGACTGACTTCCTGCTTGGTCCTGGAGTAAAGCCCAGGCCTTGTTGAGAAAGAGGTGCCTCCTCTATCGCACCCTGAGCAAGGAGTGAGGTGACTTATTGACACAAGAGAGTGGTGAGGGGGTGCCGAGAACTGAACTCTCTTGGAGTGGAGGGAGGGGGCATACTGTGGAAATGGAGTTTGAACCCCTCTGTCACTATGGAGAGAGTCCAATGCTCTGATGTTATCTGCTGCCACCTCTTGACAAAATAACAGTCTGCCTGGAATGTTGAGTGACTCTGGAGTTTTTAGAGGTAGGATGACTAGGTTCTCTAGGAAGGAGTCATAGATCTTGTGGAGGCTATCTCTGCTGAGCTGGTTGAGGCTTTGGGGACTTGAGCCTTTCTTTGTTGTTTCGGCTGCTGTTGCCCCTTCTGGGAAGCATGGACTGGGCAGTGGACCATATGGGTGTAAGAAGGATAGAGTTTCTTTTTCTTGTTCAAAAAGGGCTTCTTAACCATCTTTATTAGCTGGGTTGGCAGAGGCCCTTGAGAGTCTATTTAAGGTAGTGTTCTCAGACTCAAGTTGTGAAACTTTGTCCTGCCAATCCTTGCCAAAGAGGTTTTCTCCCATGCAAGGAATATTCCCCAGCTTATCTTGCACCCACTGCTCTAAACCAGATGTTTGTAACCAAGCAATCCGACATGCACCGATGGAAATAGCAGAGGTCCTGCTAATACAGTCGAAACAATCAAAGGTTTCCCTCTTCATGAACTTAGAAACATTTTGGGCACGTTTAACAAGAGTAAGGAAATCAGCCCTCTTTTCATCAGGGAAAAGAGGAGCCATCCATTCCAAATCTTTAGTAACCTCTTGAAGAAACATACCCATGTAGAGTATGTATGAACTTATTCTGGCCGATAACATAGAGGTCTGAAAATATCGATGACCAAAGGCATTGAGAGTTCTCGCCTCACGGCCCGGAGGATTAGAGGAATGTCTCTTAACACTTTTGATTCGGCGCATTGCCTATTCCATAACCATGGAATGGTGTGGTAACTGCGGTTTTTGGAATCCGGGACACTGCGGTACCTGATACATTGTACCGAGTCTTTGAGAATGTGGAGAGTCCATTAAGGGGGTTTCAGACATCCTAAGCACGAGGTCATGCAAAATCTGATATATGGGAAGGGTTGCGGCCTCTTTAGGGGCTGCCGGATACTGAAGAATTTCAAGTTCTTCAGCTCTCAGTTCCTTCTCAGGGGCCACAGTGATCGAGAAGCCACGAGCCACATCCCGTATAAAGTCTTGAAAAGACATGTCCTCTGGAGGATACATCCGTCGTTGCGGGGAAGGAGAGAGATCCTCCGGAAGAACCGCTTCGGTACCGATGGAGTCATCAGAAGTATCTGAATCGGAAGATCGAAATATCGACAAGCTGGGTGCTCCCGCACCGCCTGTTGACGGTACCGATCGAAGTCGGCATTGGAATGCCTCAATACCGGACCCTCTATGCCGGATACTGATTCTAGGACCAGCATGGGTGGTAGTGTGGAGAGCGGCGCAACAGCAGATACGTTCAGTACCGGAACAGACTGCAGCGGCTTCAGCGGTACAGAGGCTGCTAGCAAGGCCGCAAGACTCCGCTCAATGGCTAGGATACGTTGATCCATGCAGCCTGATGATGTCTGGGTGTCAGTACCGGCAGAGTGGGCCACGACCCCAGAACATGGCACCAAGAGCTCTCCGGAGGTGGATGCCTCGGGAATCTCTTGGGACCCCGATAATGCTTTGGAGGCAAGGACCTCCCCCGCCAGGGTTGTTTGGCTGGTGTATTCTCCTCGAGGGCAATGCTAGAAGCATCTCGATGCTTAGGAGATCTATCCTTTGAGGACCCGCCAGTCTTCAAGGAAGACCTGGGTTTGGTTACCTGAGGTCCATGGGAGGAAGATGAAGCCCTGGACGACGTCAATGCAACAGACATTGCATCCAAGGCAAAAAGGGTGCAGAGTTTCGCAGCTCTATTCTGCAGGCCCCTCTTAGTCATCTTTATGCAGAGGAGACACTCCGATGGTGAATGGTCTGGGCCCAAACATTTAAGACATCAGTCATGGGTGTCCGTAGCAGGAATAGTACTGCTACATTTTGAACATTTTTTGAAACCACTAGTTGGTTTCCCCATTTTTAAAGAAAACGGGGCCTACAGCCCAAAATGGCGCCGAAGCACCAAGAGGGAACAAACCCTCAAGAAAAAAAGCCCTTTTTTTTCTTTTTCTTTTTTAAGAAGAAAGAAGAAAAAAAGAAGACACCGATGGTACCGGTGTGAGCGTCAATGGGAAGGCAGACGCGACCACAAAAAAAGAAAATTTTCTGCAATGACAGGGATTGCTGCCTGTCGGCTCCACGGAAAACAAAAATCTGAAGAGAGAGAGTTGGAAAGGCGGGAAGGTAGCAGCGCAGGCGCAGTGGGATGTTCCCAAAAGCTTTCCTATACGACTCTGGGGAGCGTTTCCGCGTGGGCTCCGTCGGTGCCGACGATACCCATATGTGAAGACTACATCCCTGCTAGTTCCTGGAGATCTACGCTATCTCCAGGAACAAGCAGGAATGTTAGTCTTCACATATGGGACACCCTTGCTAGAAGATGCCAGAGAAATGACCTTAGGACCAGCAGAGGTCTGTCTCAGAGTAGGCCTAAAGAGATCATGCATCCTCCATGGATGTCTGGTATCAAATTCCACGACGGAGGGTAGGAATTGCCCTAAGTCTGAAAGTGATACTGGAGAACAGTTTGGCCAAACATGGCATCCTGGCGGGAGTCCATGTCCAGACAGTAGTGGGCACCAAAGGTATGGACTGAAGACCAAATTGCTGCTTTGCAAATTTTGTCAATAGCTACAGAACGTAAATTTGCAATTGAGGTAGCCATGGCTCGAACATTACAGGTAGTGACATGACCCTCGAGGGAGAGTCCTGCAATATCATAAGCAAAAGTGATACAATCTGCTATACATTTGGAGAGAGTATGCTTGGAGACTGGCAACCCCAGATGACTAGGGTCAAAGGAGATGAACAGCTGAGAAACCTTTTGGTGCTCCAGAGTCCTCTGAAGATAAAATGCTACAGCACGTTTACAATCAAGTGTGTGGAGGGCTGCCTCTGCCCTAGATAAATGTGGTTTAGGGAAAAACAGAGGACGGTAAACTGACTGGTTCAAAGGTAAAGGTGAGACCACCTTCGGAATGACCACCGTATCATGGTGGAACCATGTATAAGGCGGGTCAGCCACCAAGGCCTGAAGCTCACTAATGCATCTTGCTGAAGTGAGGGCAATGAGGGAGATGACCTTCCATGTCAGAAACTGAAGTGACATAGTGGCTAAAGGTTCAAAGGGAAGCTTGAAAAGTTGCCCTAGAACAACATTCAGGTCCCATGCCACTGGTGGTGGTTTAATGGGAGGCTTGGTTAGAAGACCTCTCATGAAGAGTGCTACGAGCGGCTGAAAGGAGATGGCTCGTCCATCTAAGGGCAAGCGAGAGGCCGCAATTGCACTTAGGTGTACTCTTACCAAATTGGTTTTGAGTCCAAATGAAGAAAGGTGGAGATACTGAAGCAGCATCTCCACTGGAGATGAGAAGGGATTAAGATTTTTCTGAGAACACCAGATAGAAAACCTACACCACTTAAAGGCGTAGGACTATCTGGTGGATGGCTTTCTAGAAGCTAAGAGGATGTCCTTAACCTCCTGGGGAAGGTTAGTATTTTGAAAGGCTATGGCTTCATCAGCCATGCTATGAGATGGAGAGACTGTGGACTGGGATTGAGCAGCATTCCCTCCTCTTGAGAGAGGAGATCTGGAGCATATCCCAGAACTATGGGTTGAGTATGAGAGACGTAGTAGGAGAGGGTACCACGGATGACATGGCCAGCGTGGGGCTATAAGTATCATAGAGGCCCTGTCCACCTGGAGCTTGAAAAGCGTCTTGGGAATTAGGGGAATGGGAGGGAGGGCATAAAGGAAGCCGTGTCCCCAGTGGAGATGAAACGCATCCACCTGTTGGCTTTTCAACACAGGAGTCCTGGTACAGAAGCGAGGGAGCTTGGAATTCTGAGGAGTGGCGAAGAGGTCTATCTCTGGAGTACCCTAGATCTGAAAGATGTAGGACACTGTCTGCATGAAGTGACCATTCATGGGGGAAGGAGGATTTGACTTAATTTGTCCACTAAGACATTGTGCTTGCCCAGAAGATACACCGCTTGAAGGTGAATGTGATGATGTATGGCAAAGGACCAGAGATGTAGAGCCTCCTTTCAGAAGGACCAAGAAACTGTTCCGCCTTGCTTGTTCACGTAGAACATGACGACTTGGTTGTCTGTCTGGGATAGAATTCTTTGTTAACGTAAACGGTCCTGGAATACCTTGACAGCACTGAAGATGGCTCGTAGCTCCAGTAGGTTTATCTGGAGTTGTGACTCCTGCTGTGACCAGAGACCCTAAGTGGAGAGAGATCCCAGATGGGCTCCCCAGCCCAGTTTGGATGCGTCCGTCATAAGGGTGTATTGAGGTGGAGCCATCTGAAAAGGTGACCCTACAAGCAGACTTTCTGGGGAACACCACCACTTGAGAGATGTGACCAGAGGGGTAAACTTATCTTGTCCCCGAGGAGACCTGAGGATTGAGTCCACTGGGATACCAGAGTCCATTGGGTTGTGCACATGTGCAGACAGGCATAGGGAACTACATGCACCATTGATGACATATGACCGAGAGGTTGTAGCATTTCTCGAGCAGTAAGATAGTCCTTCAGATATGCCTGAGATGCTAGGTGAAAATGCAGCTGAGTTGGAGCAGAAATGTCCTTGACTGCTAATTAAAAGGGCCCCTATGAACCCCAGCGTTTGAAAGGGAAGGAGTTGGGACTTTGGAAAATTTGTGACGAATCCCAAATGTTGTAACACCTGCATGGTGCGTGAAAGTGATAGGCTGGCCTCATGAGAGGTGCTTGCTCTTATAAGCCAGTTGTCTAAGTAAGGGAAGACAAATATCCCTAGAGTCCTTAGAAATGCGGCTACTACTGCCATGCACTTTGTGAAAACTGTTGGGGTAGAGGGGAGGCTGAAAGGTAGGACTCTGTGTATTGATAGTGCCTTCCCTGAAACACAAAGCGCAGAAACTTTCTGTGTTCTGGATGAAGAAGAATATGAGTGTATGCTTCCTTTAGATCTAGAGAACAGAGCCGGTCCTGACTCTGGAGATAGGGGTCTCCAGGGAGACCAACTTGAACTTCTCCCGTATGAGACACTTGTTTAGATCCCTGAGGTCCAGAATGGGCCTGTATCCCCTTGTTTTCTTTGGAATAAGAAAGTAGGGAGAATAGAAGCCCATTCCCTGTTGGGATGTTGGAACCTCTTCTATTAACGTATACAAAAAAGCCCTCTAAGTTAATCTAGGTAAGATTCCGGTTTTATGCCATGTGTGTAGCCAAGGTACTAGAGTCATCAATACTATCACTTTAATATGAACCTGTGGTCTCAGCTCAAAATGTTTTGCAATGTGGGGCAACTTGCTCCAAAGCTGCAAAAACTCCGATTACATCAATGACCAATCATCAGGTTCAAAGTTTAGATATTTACACCTTTACTGGCCAAACGATTTAAAGCTGGAATTGAAACCAGAACTTATCTTAGATAATTGAAGCTTGTTCTACTTTATGTAGACAGCAATCGTGCTGCGGGTTTACTGCAGGTTACATATCATCCCCGACGTGACCTCTCAGGTACCGCACGTTTCATTTCTTCCTCAGGGGGTTCTTAAAAAGCAAACCGAGCACTTACAGAACATAGCCAAAAATCAAAAGAAGAACATAGTAATCTGAAACAGGTTATTCAGGACACATATTCAATGGTTCTTAAACGGAACAGTTCTTGAATGGAAACTCTTAAAATGCCATACATCCTATGTGTAGAAAAGACCTCACCTTTATTGAATGATTTGAAGTATATAAATTAGAGCTTGAATCAGGCGTATGCTGGAACTGAATTCCCAAAAGTTTTCTCAAAAAACGCCACGCTTGCGCTCTAGCGACAGCCTTATTTATTGGATCGGGGGGGCTTACGATAGTGACGTAACAATGGGATCACACACACGCTCGCCATTCTATCATATTGTTCAACCCTCCCGGAATAACCGTACCAAGTCGGTATATCCATCGTTGTTCTGTTAATAGGAGTAGTTGGGCTGGTGATCTGCCCCTCCTTCCTGTCGAACCTCTTCTATGGCACCCTGCAGTAGAAGAGAGGTGACTTCTTGGCAGAGCAGTGAGAGGGGGCTGAGAATGGAACTCTCTTAATGAGGTCGGGGGGGGGGGGGGGTAGACTTTGCAGATGAAGTCTGTATTCCTCCCGTACTATTGTTAATGTCCACTGCTCCAAGGTGATGAGATGCCTTCTGTGGGCATAATGTGCGACGCCCTTGCTTGGGCCCGAAGGTTTACAAGCATAGAGCGGCCTTATAGTGTCCCTTTAAATAAAGCTTCCCTTGTTTGTCACCAGAGGGATTCTGGGACTTGTAGCTGGCTTACTTATATAAGGACAAATGTAGTTGTGAGACCGGTGGTTTAAGGCAGCAAGAAAATTTTTTTTTTTTTTGCGGGATTCCCAGGCATTAATGCTCAAAACACAAAAGCCAAAGGATGCTTCTCCAACATAAGAGTAAATCAGGTTAACAGAGAAAAATGCAACAAAAACCTTCTATCACTGGGCAGCAGCTTTCATCCAAATAAACTTTCGCAGAGCACAGCTTCTTGGGGTAATTCAACGTAACAGGTAAACTTTTTAACAGCTGCTGTTTTCTTTTTCAAACCAAACTTTTACTAAAGGCAGCTTCTTGGCTTCAGAAGGTCACATACTTAGAACACACTCTTGGCTTTTTCCCACTCTTTGCAGTCACAGAAATTAGTCACTATATCATTTCACAGTCTTTCAACCCCGTTCAACAATGCTCAGTTCTCCTTTAGACAAAAAGAGCAATCCATTGGTGACAATTCTGGCTCAGCTTCTGGCATACAAGAATCCACACACATCTCTTCTATGGACACCGGGTATTCCTCTCTTCCACCAATTTTATAAACTTGCCCAGCCTTCCTGTCTTCTAAAAACTCTTGGAACTGCTTCAACAGCAAATCACCCTGAGAAGGCACACTTGTATTGGGAGGGTAAAGCTTCCTCTCTGCAAACAGTTTTCTTAATGCTTCTAGTGTTAAAAACTCAGTTTCTCTGCTCTTATCTGGGTTTCGGTTCTCTCCATACATAAAACTATCCACCCACCTCTTAGCAGACGTTAGGTCTGGCTCCTGGACACTAGAAGAAGCGAACTGTTTCTCTACAAGCTGTTCAGGTTTACATGTACTGGCTTTACCTTGGGGCGGGTCTCTCAGACAGCTACTGATTCCTTTCCTCCTGATATCTTTCAGGCTATGGAACTCAGCCTTCTGGTGCCTTTCTCCACTCCTTCCCAGATAGCCACTCTCTTGAAAGTTTCCTTGGAACCTTTCTCCCTTTCCAGGATCTCTCAGAGTCTCTCCTTCATGTGCCTCTGTTGCTCTGTCTGCAGATCTGTTCCGTTCCAGCTTCTCCTGGACCTGCTGGCTCTGCTGCGTCTCCTGTGTGTGTCTCTCCCTTCTCTCCTGTGCGTCCTTTCTTTGCTCTGAGTGTGTTTTTAAAAACCGTTTACTGCCGGGCACTCCCCTGCCTTTGCACAGGTGTGACCAATCATTGAGCAAGCTTGGCTCTACGTCTGAACTAGGACGTGGCCTGGCCTCAGCAGAGAGCTGAGTTTTTTTCTTGCCTGGCTTGCAAACACTGTGCACAACTGAACTGTCATTTGTTTTAAAGGGAAAAACAGGGTTTTCTTCCACTTCCATCTCTTCCTGGGAGCTCTCCTCACCACAAATGACAGAGTCTGCCGGGAATGTGGATAAGGTCGTGATACTTCAGAGGCAGGACAGCTATGTTCTCTAGAAAGAAGTCAAAAACCTGGAGCAGCCTGAGCCTGCTGAGGTGGCTGAGACTTCGAAGTCTGAGCCTTCTTTTGATGCTTTGGAGGCTGTTGTGCCTTTTGAGGAACATGTTGTTCACAATGAGCAAAAGGAGTATAAGGAGGATAATAAGTTGTCTTTTTATTAAAGGCAGCCTTCTTTGCTGCTGTCTTCTTTTTAGTTGGGTTGGCAGCAGATCTAGAGAGCCTATTCAGGGTAGTGTTCTCAGACTGAGAGGCCTTGTCCTGCCAATGTTTGACAAAAAGATTTTCACCAATGCAAGGGATATTACCCAGCTTATCTTTAACCCACTGTTCAAGATCCAATGCTTGGAGTCATGCAATCCTACATGCACCAATGCAGATATATTTAAGTTTTGCTGATGCACTAAAACCAATCAAAAGTTGCCCTGTTGACAAACTGAGTTGTTCTGAGCATACTTTACAAGGGTAAGATAATCTCTCCTCTTGTCATCCGGGAGAAGAGGAGCCATTGACACCAAATCCTTAGTTACCTCCTTGAGGAACATACCCATATAGAGTATGTAAGAAGCATGGAAGCCTGGAAGCAAAGTTGACCAAAAGCATCAAGGATTCTCCATTCCCTACCCGAAGGATTAGAAGAATGTGTATTCATGCTTTTGATTTGATGCATTGCTGATTCCACTACAATGGAATGGTGTGGCAATTGTGTCCTTTGAAAACCGGGACACACTGGTACCTGGTAGCAAGCTGGAGGGTATGGGGAGAAATAGTAAGAGGTGTCTCCTATATACGAAGCATGAGGTCGTGTAGTATACAGTGAATAGGAAGCATAGCCGCTTCTTTTGGAGCTGTTGAGTATTGAAAAATTTCCAATTCTTCAGCCCTAGGCTCTTTCTCAGATGTTGCCCCTGGCAACATTGCAAATAAAGTCTTGGAAAGACATGTCTTCTGGTGGGGAGATGGGAATGAATCGGAATCCGAATACTCGAAGTATCAGCAGGCAGGGTGCTCCTGCTCCATGCGAACTCTGTACTGGTTGAAGCCAGTACTTGGAATTTCTATAGCTGGAAACTCGGTACCGGAAACAGATTAGATGGCTGGCACAGACGGTAGAATGGAAAGCAGCAGGAAAGTCGATGCAATCTGTATCGGTACTGGCAATAGTGCAGACATCTGCGGAACAGACTGTAAGGGTTTCACTGGTACCGAGGCCACCAGTAAAGCTGCTAAGCTCCGCTTGATGGCAAGGATGCATTGATCCATGGAGACTGCCGATGCTTGGGTATCGGTACTGGAATTGCGGGCCACAATCTCTGAGCATGACACCAGGACTCTCCAGAGGTAGAGGTCTCGGGAGCATCCTGGGACCCCACGATGGCTTTGGAACAAAGGTCCTCCCACCGGGGTTGTTTGGCCAGTATGTCCTCTTCCAGGGCAACACCCAAGCATCTCAATGCTTAGGAGATCTAACCTTGGGTGGCCGGCTAGTCTTCGATAAAGACTTATGCTTCGATACCTGAGATGCATGGGAGGAAGATGAAGCTCTCGATGATGTCAATGCTAGAGAGACCGCATCGGAGGCAAAGAGGGTGCCCAACTTTGCAGCTTGATTCTGCAGGCCTCTCTTTGTCATCTTCCTGTAGAGAGGACATTGTGACAGTTGGTGGTCAGGCCCTAGGAATTTTAGACACCAGTCATGGGTGTCGGTGGCCGAGATAGTACCACCACACTTGAAACATTTCTTAAAACTACTGGATGGTTTTTCCATTGTGTCAGACACAAATGGAAGGACTAGGCCTAAGATGGCGGTGATGCAACTTAAGAAAGTGGAAACTTCTTCTTCACAGTAATTATTATTTTTTTTTTTTAGAAAGAAAGAATGAAGAGACAGTGAATTGGTACCAACGTCGACAGGAAGGCAGATGCGAACCACAAAAATATGGAAACAGGAATTTTCTATGGTGACAGGATTTGCTTCCTGTCAGCTCCACGGAAAACGAAGAACAGAGGAGGGAGAGATAAGAAGATGGGAAGGCAGCTACGCAGGCACAGTGGGATGCTCCCAAAGGCTTTCCTACTGGACACTGGGGAGCATTCCTGCATGGACTCCGTCGGTACAAACATCACCCATATGTGAAGACTACATTCCTGCTTGTTCCTAGAGATCATAAGATCCAAAGACGTGAGACTTCAGGAAAACATTAAAGACACCCCTGTTCACAGAGCACTATGGGCCTGACACATGATCAAACTACATTATTAACCCCTTGAACTCCAGGTACTATGTGCTCCCTTACAAGAAACAACCAGTAAACTTGCAACAAAGCATTTTCATTATATGCTCCAACCCTCTGGAACATGGCACCTGATTCACTCAGATCCAATTATGATCTCTGTAACTTCTGCAGATCTCTAAAGACACACCTATTCCAGCTATATTATGAAAAGATCTCATAAATAAAAAGCCTACTTACTGATCTGAACTACTCAAACACACAATCACCCTCATGCCCTACATATTATGTGCTATTACTAAGTTTATCTTGTTACATTCGCCAAGTTTTAAATCCTGTTATATAAACATTTGTTCACTGTTCTTGTATGTAAACCGCTCTGACTGTGAAATACAGCAGTATATAAAATCAGTTAAATAAATAAATAAAATGAATACACTGCACTACGATGATCTCCCTACTATTAACCCTATCCCACACAAGACTATCCTTGCCGTCCCACAGATATATACCTGGAGCCTCAGCTTATGACCACTACAACACCAAGATGTATATTACTGGAATTCTAATCATCTGTTAACTTGTTCGTTTCAGGGCATTCCCTATATAAGCCTCCAAATTTACTCTCCCTTGTTCGATGTATACTTCATGTTGATGTTATACTGTAAACTGCTTTTGAATACATAAAGCGGTATAGAAAGCGTAGTTAATCACCTGTAAACAGGTGATCTCCGGAACAACAGGAATTTAGTCTTCACATATGGGTGACGTTGGTACAGACTGAGTCAGTGCAGGAACCACCCCCAGCATCCAACTGTAAAGCTTTTGAGAGCACTAAACTGCACCTGTGCAAATGCCTTCCCAACTCCCTCTCTTCAGTTAAGTTTGTAGCTGAAAAAAAGAGTAAATGAAACCTTATAACTCCAGGGGAGGAGGGTGGATTGTGAAGACTAAATTCCTGCTGTTCCTGGAGGTCACCTGTTACAACTACGCTATCTCCAGGAACAAGCAGGAATGTAGTCTCTAGCTCCCAGATGCATGATGAAGGAAAGGCAGAACTGGTGGAGGTTCACCTTGGAGTAGGTTCGAAGTGGTTATGGATCCCTTATAGATTTATGGTATTGTTAAAGTCCGGAACGGAGGGTAGGAGTTGCATCAAAGTCTGAAAGAGGTACTAGAATACAGCTTGACCAAACATGGCATCCTGGCGGGAGTCCTTGTCCAGACAGTAATAGGCAACGAAGATATGGACAGAAGACCAAGTTGCTGCCTTGAAAAATTTCATCAATGATTACTGAGCATAGGTTTGTTATCGAGGTTGCCATGGCACAAACATTCTGAGTGGTGACAAGCCCTTCCAAGGAGAGTTATGCTTTGTCATAAGCAAATTAAATGCTATCTTTGCCGCTTTGACCCGGTGAAAAGCGGGATATAAATACAGCTAAATAAATAAATAAATAAATCTGCTATCCATCTTGAGAGTGTACGTTTAAATGCAGGGAGACCCAGGTGACTAAAGTCAAATGCTAGAAGAATGCTTGAGTGCATATGGAGAGGAATGGCTAGCAGAAAAAAAGGAGGCGATAGTGCCTCTGTATAAGTCCTTGGTGCGACCTCATTTGGAGTATAGTGTGCAATTCTGGAGACCGCACCTTCAAAAGGATGTGAACAGGATGGAGTCGGTGCAGAGGGTGGCTACTAAAATGGTTAGTGGTCTTTATTATAAAGCATATGAGGACAGACTTAGGGATCTTAATATGTACACCTTAGAGGAAAGGCGGGATAGAGGTGATATGATTGAGATGTTTAAATACCTCCGTGGCATAAACGTTCATGGGAAGAGCCTCTTTCAATTGAAAGCAAGTTCTGCTACAAGGGGACATGGGATGAGGGTGAAGGGGGATAGATTCAGGAGTGATATGCGGAAATATTTCTTTACGGAAAGAGTGGTGGATCCGTGGAATAGTCTCTCAGTGGAAGTGGTAGAGATGAGGACAGTAACTGAATTCAAAAAAGCATGGGACAAACACAGATGATCTCTAAAGGAAAAAAGGGGACTGTTGTAGTTGTTGATATGGAAGGACAGACTAGAGAGGCCATGTGGTCTTTTTCTGTCGTCATATTTCTATGTTTCTAACTGCGATGCTTCATGATGATCTCGGGTCCTTTGGAGATAGAAAGCCAAGGCACGTTTGCAGTCAAAAGTATGCAGTGTTGCTTCTGCTCGAGACGCATACGGTTTAGGAATGAAGCCTGGAAGGTAAATTGACTGGTTTAAATAGAAAAGAGACACCACCTTTGGCATAAAGTGTGGGTGAGTCCGAAGGACAACTTTGTCAGGGTGGAACCCAGTATAGGGTGGGTCGGCCACCATAGACTGAAGCTCATTAATATGACTAGCAGAGGTGAGGGCAAATAGGAAGAGTACTTTCCAAGATGGGAACTTTAATGAGGTGTGTATAATGGTTCAAGGGGCGTTTTGAGAAGCTGTGCTAGGATGACATTGAGGTCCCAAGCTACCGGAGGTGGCTTATTGGGAGGTCTGGACAGTAGGAGACCTCTTATGAAATGCACTACTAGCAGTTCTGAAAGATGGGCTGTCCATCCAGTAGGTAGTGAGAGGCTGCAATGGCACAGAGGTGGAGTCTCACCAAGTTGGTTTTCAGACCTGTCGAGGACAGATGGAGTAGATACTGGAGGAGTAACTCCACTGGGGCAGGAAAGGGATTGAGATCTTTCTGGGAACACCAGACAGAGAATCTATGCCTCTTAAAAGCACATGAATGTCTGGTGGAGGGCTTTATAAAAGCCAAATGGATCTCCTTAACCTCTTGTAATGCTATGCTCTCAGCAGCCAAGCTGTGAGATGGAGAGACTGCAGATTGGAATGGAGTAGTGAGTTGTCATCCTGGGAGAGGAGATCAGGTGCAGATCCCAATCGCAGAGGATGAGTCTGAGTCAGACGCAGTAGCAGTGAAAACCATCGTTGCTGCAGCAAGTGAGGAGCTATGAGAATCATGGAGCCCTTGTCAGACTGAAGCTTGAAAAGCATGTTGGGAATGAGGGGTATGGGAGAGAAAGAATAAAGCAGACCCTGACTTCAGTGTAGGTGGAAGGCATCCACCTGTTGGTTGCTGGATGTCAGAGTTCTTGTGAACAAGTGAGGGAGCTTGGCATTTTGCGCCGTCGCAAACAGATCTATGTCTGGAGTTCCCCAGTTCTGGAGGATGTAGGATATTGTGTCCAGATGGAGAGACCATACGTGAGGAAGAAGGATCTAACTCAGCTTGACTGCAAAGACACTGAACTCCTCCGGGAAGTACACCACTTGGAGGTATTTTTGACGAGAAATGGCAAAGGACCACAGCTGGAGAACCTCCTCGTAGAGGGCCCATGAAGCTGTTCCTCCTTGTTTACACAGAACATGGCAACCTGATTGTCTGCCTCACTAGGAACTGTTGTGCCCTGAGGTGGTATTGAAACACCCGGAGGACATTCAAGATAGCACGAAGTTGCAGGAGAATGATTTGGAATTGTGACTCTTGCATTGTCCAGAGCCCCTGTATAGACAGGTTGCCCAGGTGTGCTCCCCAACCCAGTTTGAAGGCATCCGCTGTCAGGGTGCATTGATGTGGAGGCATCTGAAAAGTGATCCTACGAGCAGATTTTCTGGAGACCACCACCACTGAAGGGATGTGATTAGAGGGGCAGTGACTTACGTCCTGTCCCGGAGATGACCCAAGATCTGCTTCCACTGTTCATCACCAGAAACTCTAACTTCTCCGCACCAACCCACCTAAAAGTCGGCGAAGTAGAGCTTCAAACCAAGCCCATAATCCGTTACCTGGGTGTTACTCTAGACCAGAGCCTTAACATGAAGACACACATTGGCAACATGGTCAAATCAACATATCACAAAATCAGGACGCTCAAACATCTACGTCCCCTTTTACAACCAGACGACTTCAGAACTATATTTCAGGCTCTAACCATTCCACACCTGGACTACGCCAATGCGATCCTCCAAGGGCTCCCTAAATCTACCCTGAGCCCGCTCCAGCTTGCCATGAACACCGCAGCCAGAGTTCTGAATGGGGCCTCGAGGCGAGACCATATAACACCCATCCTCAAAAGTCTCCACTGGCTCCCTATCCACTGTAGGATTGTCTTCAAAACATTACTACTAACATTCAAGACCATAAATGGGCTCTCCCCCCCCCCCGTCACTCGCTTGTTTCACACACATAACCCCCCCCCCCAATAGAGCCAGAAGAACTACAGCAACAAACACCTTGGCAATCCCCAAAACATTGACCCAGTGTATACAGGTTACAGCAAGCATGGCCTTTAGTATCAGTGCTCCTAGATACTGGAATGCCCTGCCTCCCAACATACGAGCAATCCCAGAACTAACTAAATTCAGAAGGGCACTGAAACACCACCTTTTCCGCAAATGTTACCCAAATGAAGATGTACCATCCCGACCTTCCCGCAAATAAGCTCCATGTCCACTGTAACCATCCCTCAAATGTTGTATCATATGTAAATACTACTATGTATCAAATATGTGTAAATAGTTAATTTTGACTATCCAAGTTGAGCTACCTGTTATCTGTATTTTTACGGTTAACCCCACCGTAAAACCTAAATGTTCCATGTAAACCGCACTGATGTTGAAGAGCGCGGTATATAAGAGAAAAAAATAAACAAAAAAATAAATAAAGGTACACTGAGCTGTCCGCATATGTACTATGGTATATGGAACAACATGTACAGTAGAGGCCAAGGAGCTGCAGCATCTCTCGGGCAGTCAGATGGTCTCGTAGGAGCATTTGAGATGCTAGTTCGACTAGATAGGCATAATGGAGCTGGGGCAGAAACACCCTGGACTGTTGGGTGTCTAATTAGGGCTCCGATTAACTCTAGCCTTTGAGTAAGAGTGAGCTGGCATTTTGGGAAGTTTTTGACAAACCCCAAGTGTTGTACTACTGTGATGATACAATGCAAGGAAAACAGTACCTCCTGGGAGGTGTGTGTTTTTATCAGCCAGTCATCTAAGATTACATTAGATTAGAACAGCTGGGGGATGTAGAAAAACAGTGGGCAAATCTGAAAGGGGGTATTTTAAAGGCAACCAACCTTTTTGTTAAAATGGTAAATAAAGGCAAAAGGAACAGGAGACCGCTATGGTTTTCGAAGGAAGTAGCTGAACAAGTGAAGAAAAAGAGGGAGGCCTTCATGAAATACAAGAGATCACAGAGAGAGGAAGACAGGCATCTGTATTTGGAAAAACTTCGAGAAGCTAGCAAAGTAGTCAAGAAGGCAAAGATTCAAAAGGAGGAGGAAATAGCCAATGTAATAAAATGGGGGGATAAGACATTTTTCAGATATATTAGTGAGAAGAGGAAGGGCAAAAGTGGTATTGTCAGACTCAAGGGTGCAGGGGGGAATATATAGAAGCTGATAAGGATAAAGCGGAATTGCTTAAAATTTTTGTTCTGTGTTCACAGATGAAGAACCAGGAGCAGGACCCTCAGAAAACACCCACAAATAAGAACAGAAGCGAGGGACATCTTGAACTATTTTCAGAAGACTGTGTTCGTGAGAACTAGCTCAACTTAAAGTAGACAAAGCGATGGGACCGGATGGGATACACCCTAGAATACTGAGGGAACTTGGGGACGTTCTAGCAACTCCACTGACTAACCTTTTCAATGCCTCATTGGAGTCGGGAGTGGTGCCAAAGGACTGGAGAGAGGCTCATGTGGTGCCTTTACACAAAAGCGGAAGTAAGGATGTGGTTGAAAACTACAGGCCGGTTAGTTTAACTTTGGTGGTGAGTAAATTATTGGAAACGCTGCTGAAAGAGAAAATAGTGAGGTTTCTGGAGTCCAGCGGATGATTACAGGATCCGAGGCAGCATGGATTCACCAGAGGCAGGTCTTGTCAGACAAATCTGATTGATTTCTTTGACTGGGTGACCAGGGAGTTGGACCGAGGGAGAGCTCTAGATGTGGTGTATTTAGATTTCCGTAAAGCCTTTGACACTGTTCCTCACAGGCGACTTATAAACAAACTGAGCACCCTAGGGATGGACCCTAAAGTTACTGCTTGGGTTAGAAATTGGTTGGGTGGGAGGCGACAAAGAGTACAAGTAAATGGAGCTCACTCTGAGGAGAAGGATGTTACCAGTGGTGTGCCCCAGGGATCTGTCCTTGGTCCGATTCTTTTTAACATCTTTGTTAGTAATATAGCGGAAGGGCTGTCGGGTAAGGTTTGCCTCTTTGCGGATGATACCAAAATCTGCAATAGACACCCAGGAAGGGGTAGATAACATGAGGAGGGATCTAGCTAAGCTTGAAGAATGGTCTAGAATTTGGCAGCTGGGATTTAATGTTAAAAAATGTAAGGTCATGCATTTGGGCTGCAGCAATCCAAGGGAGCAATACAGTATAGGAAGTGAAGTACTTTTGTCCACTAAAGAAGAGCGGGACCTAGGCGTGGTTGTGTCTGATGATCTTAAAGTAGCTAAACAGGTAGAAAAGGCGACGGCAAAAGCTAGAAGGATGCTTGGGTGCATACGGAGAGGAATGGCTAGCAGAAAAAAGGAGGTGATAATGCCTCTGTATAAGTCTTTGGTGCGACCTCATTTGGAGTATGGTGTGCAATTCTGGAGACCGCACCTTCAAAAGGATGTGAACAGGATGGAGTCGGTGCAGAGGGTTGCTACTAAAATGATTAATGGGCTTTATTATAAAGCATATGAGGACAGACTTAAGGATCTTAATATGTACACCTTAGAGGAAAGGCGGGATTAGAGGTGATATGATTGAGATGTTTAAATACCTCCGTGGCATAAATGTTCAAGGAGAGAGCCTCTTTCAATTGAAAGCAAGTTCTGCTACGAGGGGACATGGGATGAGGGTGAAGGGAGATAGATTCAGGAGTGATATGCAGAAATATTTCTTTACGGAAAGAGTAGTGGATCCATGGAATAGTCTCCCAGTGGAGGTGGTAGAGATGAGGACAGTACCTGAATTCAAAAAAGCATGGGACCAACACAGAGGATCTCTAAAGGTAAAAAGTGGACTGTTTTAGTTGTTGATATGGAAGGACAGACTAGATAGGCCATGTGGTCTTTTTCTGTCATCATGTTTCTATGTTTCTATGTTTAATAGCCCCAGAGACCTCAGGTATCCAGCCACAACAGCCATGCATTTTGACTCTTGGGGCAGAGGCGAGTCCGAAGGGAAGGACAATGTTCTGATAATGTTTTCCTTGAGAGGTGAAACCTAGATATCCTCCATCCATCCAGGACACAGGAAATGTGTGTATGCCTCTTTCAGATCTTGAGAACAGAGTCAATCCTGACTCCGGAGGTAGGAAAGAAGAGTCCTGAGAGAGATCTTGAACTTTTCGCAGACTAGAAACTTGTTGAGGTTTCTGAGGTCCAGAATTGGCCTGTACCCTCTGGTTTTCTTTGGAATGAGAAAGTACGGAGAGTAAAAGTCCATCCCCTGTTGGGATGTTGAGACAACATCTATGGACCCTGAGACAGAAGAGAAGACACCTCGCCCTGTAGGAGAGCAGCGAGTGGGGGTTGTGTTTGATATTCCTCCATGAAAGTGGAGGGGGGGGCAGAGTTTGCAGATGACGTCTGTGCCATTCCTGGACTATGGTGAGTGTCCACTGCTCTGCAATACCGCGTCCGAAGTGAAGAGTGTCACAAATTTAGAAGCCTGGTCCTCTAGGCTTTTTTTTAGTCATCTTTTGACAGAGGGGACAGTCTGTTGGCTGGTGTTCTGGGCAGAGGCATTTTAGACACCAGTTGTGTGTCAGTTGCTGAGATGGTGCTGGCATACTTGGAACAGTTTTTGAAACCACTAGCTGGTTTCTCCATGCTTTCAACGGATGGGAAGACTATTGTAAGCTTAAGGTCTGAAAGGGCATTGACACACCCATTTCTTACTTTTTAAAAAAATAAACTAAAAGAAAGAAAGAAAAAAAATAGAATAAGGGAACCAGCGATGTCCTAGACGGTGCAGGCACTGACAGGAAGGGAGACGCTATCAACAAAAAGAGAAGTTTTTTTCTGCAGTGACAGAATTCGCTTCCTGCTGGCTCCACAGAAAACGAAGAACTGAAGAGAGGGCACTGGGAAGGCATTCATGCAGACACAGTGGAGTGCTCCCAAAAGCTTTCCAACTGCATGCTGTGGAGCATTCCAGTGCAGGCTCTGTCAGTACTGATGTCACTAAAATGTGAAGACTACATTCCTGCTTGTTCCTAAAGAAATCTCATTAAATAAATTTGTCAGACTCCAGAGAAAGCACTAAGTCACTGTATTTATGTCATCACTGCTAGACAGAAAAGAGTTATCACAACAATGGTTCATACTTTGTTTCTAAGCTACTTTCCAGGAATGCATAGTTGTCTGGCTACTGTACAGTAGATACTACAAAATTGGAAAGGTCCAGTCAAAGAGGAACTGCAGAAAAAGGTGCTAAAATTCCAGGAAGTGGCACTATCAGACCTCTAAGAGTTCAGGAAGAAACTTAAGAAGCACATCTTTAAGGAAGAAAGAGTAGTTACTCACCTGTAACAGGTGTTCTCCAGGAGCAGCAGGAATCAGTCCTCACATATGGGTGTCATCGGCGTCGACGAAACCCCAGCGGAGCATTTCCCCAGCTTTCCATGAAAGCCTTTGGGAATGCTGGCACGCATGCGCGGTTCCCTTCCCGCCTAAAGGTGCCATCTTACCTCAGTCAAATGACATAGCTAAGAAGAGCACACAAAAATGTAAAACACAAACTATGTACAACTGCAACTCCAAGGGGAGGAGGGAGCGTTGTGAGGACTGATTCCTGCTGCTCCTGTAGAACACTTGTTACAGGTGAGTAACTACTTTTTCTCCAGGACCAAGCAGGAAGTCAGTCCTCACATATGGGTGACTCCCTAGCTCTGGGCTACCGAGGAACACAGGCAGAACAAGAGAACTCCCTCTAGTCCCAGCAGCAAAGAAAGGCTTTTCAAGGACACAACCTCCACCAACAGAGGGCAGGAGTTGCCTAGACCTCAAAGAGATTCCGGAGTACTGCTTGGCCAAAAGCACTGTCCCTACGGGACTCCCTCTCCAGACAGTAATGGGCTGCAAAAGTCTGGCATGAAGACCAAGTTGCAGCCCTGCAGATGTCTACCAAGGACACAGAGCGGAGATGAGCCACTGAGGCAGCCATTGCCCTGACACGATGTGCCGTGACCCTACCCTGCAAAGGAAGGTCAGCCGCCTTGTAAGCCCAGGTGATACAGTCAGCCACCCAGATAGACAAGGTACGCTTGGACACAGCTAACCCCAACCTATTGGGGTCAAAGGATACGAAGAGCTGAGTAGCCCTTCTATGCAACTGCGTATGGTAAAGGTAGAAGGATAAGGACCTCCTACAGTCCAGGGTATGCAGGACTGCTTCAGCCTGGCTAGCATGAGGCCTAGGGAAGAATGTTGGAAGAACCACCTCCTGATTGAGGTGGAAAGAGGAGACAACGTTTGGGAGGAACTTGGGATGAGTCCTGAGGACTACCCTGTTCCTATAAATCCTGGTGTAAGGCCTATCACAGACCAGGGCCTGAAGCTCACGCACTCGCCTAGCCGAGGTAAGGGCTATCAGGAAGAGTGTCTTCCAGGAGAGGAAGCTTAGTGGACAAGTAGCCATCGGCTTAAAAGGAGGGCGAGTCAGTTGCTGCAAGACCACATTCAACTCCCACTCAGGGGCAGGAGGACGGACTGGAGGCTTGAGTAAAAGCAAGCAGCTGAGAAAGCGGGACACCAAGGGGTGACCAGACAGAGAATGTCCCTCCACCAGTGAGTGGTGAGCTGCAAGAGCTGAGAGGTGGACCCGAACAGAATTGGACTTAAGTCCCTGATTTGAAAAGTGCAGTAAGTACTGAAGCACTACCGGCACAGTACAGGAGAAAGGATCCTCTGTACGGAGCTGACACCACAAAGAAAACCTTTTCCATTTGAGAGCATAGGCTTTCCCAGTGGACTGCTTCCTAGAGGCTAGGACAACCTCCTCAACTTCCTGAGGCAGGCCCCGGGAGCCAAGAGTACCCTTGCAGCCTCCAGGCCATCAAATTGAGAGTTTTGAGATTGGGGTGTAGAAGGGAACCCTGCTCCTGAGAGAAGGCTGGGTTGCAACCCCAGAGGCAGTGGGGGATCCACCGCCAGTTGAAGCAGAAGAGAAAACCAAGGCTGTCTCGGCCATCTGGGAGCCACCAGCAGGACCGAGGCCTTGTCCTGAAGAATCTTGAACAGAATTCGGGCCACCAAGGGCATGGGAGGAAACGCATACAGGAGGCCCTGAGACCAGGACATCAGAAAAGCATCTGGTGCTATCCTCAAAGGATGTGGTTGCCTGGAGCAGAACTTCGGCAGTTGCTTGTTCAGTGGACTGGCAAAGAGATCTATCCAAGGGAGACCCCACTTCAAGAAGATCTTTTGAACGACCAAGGGATGCAGCTGCCACTCGTGGGGCTGCAGAATTCTGCTCAACCAGTCGGCCAGGCAGTTCTCCTGGCCTGGGAAGTACACCGCCTTGAGAAACATGTTGTGCTTCAGGGCAAAGGAACAAAGGTCCTGAGTCTCTCAAAAAAGGATCTGGGACCCAGTCCCGCCCTGTTTGTTCACATAAAACATGGCTACCTGGTTGTCTGTTTGAATCAAGACTGAGCGGTGAGCCAGGGCTGGAGAAAAAACTCTGAGAGCCAAGTGGATAGCCCGAAGTTCCAGCAGATTGATCTGTTGGGCTGCCTCCCAGGGAGACCAGAGGCCTTGGGTGCACTTGTACAGACAATGAGCACCCCATCCCTTGAGAGAGGCGTCGGTGGTGAGGACCACCGAGTATTCTGGCATTTGGAAGGGCATTCCTTTGAGTAGATTGGGTGGATGTAGCCACCAGCTGAGGGAGGCCAAAAGGGGTTTGGACACCTCTATCCTGTCTCGTAAGTGGCCTTTGGCTTGAGACCACGGAGCTCGAAGGCACCACTGTGCAGGCCTAATATGGAGCCGGGCATTGGGAGTCACATGTACTGTCGAAGCCATGTGTCCCAGAAGCCTGATGCAGAGTCTGGCGGAGACCAGGGACCTGTTTAGAAACTGTTTTGCCATGTCCATCAGCCTTTGAGCCCTGTCTTCTGGCAAGAATGCCTTTCCCAGTTGAGAATCCATCCTTGCCCCTATGAACTCCAAGTTCTGGGAGGGGAGCAAAGTGGACTTTGCGAAGTTTATGACAAAGCCCACCTTTTGAAGCAGAGCAATGGTGCCGATGGTGGCTTGTCTGGCCTCCAGGGACGTCTGACTCCTGAAGAGCCAGTCGTCCAGATAGGGAAAGACAAAGATGCCTTGATTTCTCAGGTAGGCCGCAACCACTGCCAGGCACTTGGTAAAGACCCGGGGAGCGGAGGTCAGGCCAAAAGGTAGTACTCTGTACTGATAATGGTTTCCTCCCACAATGAACCTGAGGTACTTTTGTGGTCTGGATGAATGAGGATGTGAGTGTACGCATCATTTAGATCTAAGGAGCATAGCCAATCTCCCTGCTGGAGGTAGGGTAGAAGTGTCCCAAGAGTAAGCATCTTGAACTTCTCTTTCTCTAGGAAGTTGTTGAGGTTTCTGAGGTCCAGAATGGGTCGAAGGCCACCGGTTCTTTTGGGTATCAGGAAATACCTGGAGTAGAATCTGTGACATTGCAAGTGGGGAGGCACAGGCTCCACCGCCCTGTCCACCAACAGACCATGAAGCTCTTGTAGAAGGAGGCCTGTGTGCAGGGGAGGCCTTGGAGGCTCCCTGGAAAATATGGCGGAGGCAGTTGGTGGAAATGGAGGGCATAGTCATTGTGGACTATGTCCAGCACCCAACTGTCCCCGGTGATAAGGGACCACTGGTGGGCAAAGAGGGCGAGGCGACCTCCTGTGCAGGGTGGGGAGAGAAGTGGAGGAGAGGCTACGCTCAAGGAGTCAAAAACCCCCACCCTGCTGAGTGGCAGCAGGGGCCTGAGGCTTGGGGGTTCTCTGCCTACGGGGCCCATTACCCTGGCCCTTGGCTTGCTGACCCTGGGGGGGCAGCTTGGGCAGCCTGATACTGAGGGTACTGTTTGTAGGAAGTGCCCTTCCTCGGGTAAAAGGACTTTTTACCCGAGCCCTTCTTCTTATGTGAAGGGGCAGAGGTCTTCCTCGACAGCGTTGTCCGGGTAAGGTGCTCTGTCTCGAGCTGAGCGGCCTTCTCGGTCACGGGTTTGCCAAAAAGGTTCTCACCTCGGCAGGGGACATCGACCAACTTGTCCTGAACCCATAGCTCGAGGTCCGATGACTGCAGCCACGCCTGGCGTCGAACCGCGATGCCGGCAGCCGCTACTCGGGCCGAAGCCTCGAAGCCATCGTAGGCGGCGCGGGAAATAAACTTCGAGCATTCCCGAATTCCCAAGGACAAGGTCTGAAATCTCTGCAAGGGTTCCCCGGAGAGACCAGCAGAGAAACCGGCCAGTTCTTTGGCCAGGTCTCGCAAGTACATGCCCATGTACAGCTGGTAAGACTGGACACGGCAAGCAAGCATCGACCCCTGGAAGCACTTTCTACCGACGCCATCGAGGTTGCGGTCCTCCCTGCTGGGGGGCACCGCGGAGTGCATCTTATGGCTCTTCAGACGATGCGTGGCTGTTTCCACAACCATGGAATGGTGTGGTAGCTGTGCTTTTTGGAAACCAGTGTTTTTGCGGAGTCGATAAATGGAAACGACTCGCTTACTTAGAACCGGCGCCGAGGTCGGGGCCTCCCACATTCGGAAGAGGAGCCTTTCCAGCATCGGAGGAACCGGGACAGTAAAGGCCTCCTTCGGAGGAGAGTCGTACTGTAGAGCATCGAGCTCCTCGGCTCAAGGCTCTTCCTCGGGATCGGCAGGGATAGCCAAGGCAGCGGCCATATCCCAGACGAACTCCGAGAACCTAGTGTCCTCCGGAGAGGATCTACTCCGGGGATCAGACTGCGGTGAGTCCGACAGGACGCACAGAGTCTTAAAAGTATCGGGAGACTCCTCGTCCTCCGTCTCCCAGGCGGACTCGTCCGAGGAGGAGTCAGGGTCCGACCCCGCGGGGCCCCGAGGCACCCGCCCCGATGCCGGGGGCACCGGCGTCGACACCCTCGGTTCCGAACGGGAGGTCGAGGGAGACCTCGACCGAGGACGACTTCGAGCTGCGAGGGTCTCGAGTATCAGCTCGGTCTCTGGGGTTGACTTCGAAGTTGACATCCCGGTGGTCGGGGCAGATGCACCAGACAGGCTGGCCATCAGTGCCCGCTGCTGCTCCATGAAGGCAGACAGTCTGCACTCCAAGGCTGTCATCCTGAGACTCAGCTCGGGAGACGCATCAGCCACCGACTCAGGCCCCGGCGGCGCCAGTCCCTACGTCGGCTCTCTGGGAGGAGAGTCCACAAGGACTACGGGGCTTACGTGTCCAGCAGATTCTGGCTCCACGTGAGGAACTTTTGCAGGCTTCTCTTGGTCCACGGGCCCAGGACGGCGATCGGGGGTCTTAGACCTGGCCCTCGAGGGACCAGGGACCTCCTCCGACGCCGCCCTCGTGAGCCGCTTCTTCCTCCTACGTTCCTGGTCGGGGGACCCCCTGTTCGAGGAGCTTCGACGGCGCTCGGGATCGGAATTCTGAGATGTCGAGGCCTCAGACGAGGTCTGGGCCCGGCCGAAGGCAGAGTCCAAGAAAAACCTTTCCTTTTGATGCTGTCGACTCTTTAGTGCCTTGGAAGACATCTTCCCACATGGCCCACACGACTTTGGGTCGTGGTCAGGGCCGAGGCACCGAAGGCAGCAGTCGTGTTTGTCGGTGAGAGACAATTTTCTTACACCGATCACACTTTTTGAAACCACTGGAAGCCATCAGGGAAAAAAGAGCCCCAGCGAGGTCAAAAGACCAGCCTTCCAGTGAAAAAATGAAAAAAGGGCGCGAACGCCAGCCACGAAGGGCAAAAACCGAAAAATGAAGAAAACGGGCTCGATACCGGTGTACCGAACCCGGCGGGAGGGGAACCGGCGAAAAATAGCAAAAATCGCCAGAGAAAAAAAATCACTTTTATCCGGGAGAACAGGACACACGTCCGATGGGCTTCTCGGAAAAAAAAGAGACTGAGGTAAGATGGCACCTTTAGGCAGGAAGGGAACCGCGCATGGTGCCAGCATTCCCAAAGGCTTTCATGGAAAGCTGGGGAAATGCTCCGCTGGGGCTTCATCGGCACCGATGACACCCATTATGTGAGGACTGACTTCCTGCTTGGTCCTGGAGAATACAAACTATCCGCAAACCTTGAAATCCATGCACCATAAATCCCTTTTGAAGAATCCTAAACCCAGTTATACAAACAATAATACAAAAATGATTCAATGAGATGCTCACAATCATACTAGAAACATAGAAACATGATGGCAGAAAAAGACCACATGGCCTATCTAGTCTGCCATTCCATATCAACCACTACGACAGACCCCTTTTTTCTGTTAGAGATCCTCTGTATTTGTCCCATGCCTTTTTGAATTCAGACACTGTCTTCATCTCTACTACCTCCACTGGGAGACTATTCCATAGATGAGTAAATTAGACTTTCCTGCTAATTGTCGTTCCTTAAGGAACTCTAGTCCAGTCCCGGAACCATAGAGTTGTCAACCTCCACCAGCAGCTTTGGAGACTGAAAGATTTCATCACTTTGATGTCACTGGTATAAGTAGACAGGAACCGCCCCCTATCACCAGTACCTATTGACAAAGCAGACTCAGCAGAGCAACAAATAAGTAGAATAAAGAAATAATAGCCATAATCGGCCAACAGTCGACATGAACTCGCACCCATATAGTCGCAAACATTGTTACCAGAAAAAAAGGAATGGGTGAACCGAGAACCCCCAAGCCCGGCGCAACTGTGCGACCAAGCTCAAGAGACACTGCTGCGTAAAGAAGGGCCCCGCCTGTCTTCCCTGCGCTTCTTCTCACCCTTCCTACGCTAAACCAGTAGACTGACCGTCTGGACCGCTCTAAAGAATCTTCAGGCTGCCCCTAATGCAAAGACCCTGGGAGGGATCCGGGACTGGACTAGAGTTCCTTAAGGAACGACAATTAGCAGGTAAGTCTAATTTACTCTCCCTTAGTGTCCCTCTAGTCCAGTCCCGGAACCATAGAGGACGTGACAGAGCAGTACACATCAACGGGAGGGACCTACTAGCCCAGCCTGAAGAACCGCTGAGCCAAAACGCCCATCCCCCCGTGCCTGCACATCCATCCTATAGTACCAAGCAAACGAATGGAGCGAAGACCACGTCGCCGCCCTACAGATCTCCTCCGCTGGCACCAAACTGACTTCCGCCCAAGACGCCACCTGCGCCCTGGTGGAATGCGCACGAAGACCTTCCGGAACCACCTTACCCTTCAACAGGTAGGAGGAAGCAATCGCCTCCTTCAACCACCGCGAGATGGAAGACTTCGCCGCTGCCTCACCTTTCCGAGGCCCCGCAAAAACAATAAACAGCCTGTCTGACTTCCTAAAGGAGGCCGTTCTCCTGAGATATTTCTTGAGCACTCTCCGAACAGCCAAGAGATGCAAACGGCCCCCCGAGCGCTCTTTCTGTTCCGCCGAGAACAATGGAAGCGATACTACTTGGTTGACATGAAACACGGAAACCACCTTCGGTAAAAAGGCCGGAACCGTGCGCAAAACCACCTTGTGCCTGAAAAAGGTCAGATACGGCTCCGTACATGCCAACGCCTGCAACTCCGAAATCCTCCGAGCTGAACAAATAGCCACAAGGAAGAGAGTCTTCAACGTCAAGTCTTTCAAGGAAGCCTTGTCCAAAGGCTCGAATGGTTCTTGAAGTAGCGCGTCCAAAACCAAATTCAGATCCCAAGAAGGAATGGAATCTCATCTTGGAGGCCTCAACAGTAACACCGCTCTAAGAAAACGCCTAATATCTCCGTGGGCACCCACCGGCTGACCTTGAATCTTACCCCTGAAACAGGCTATGGCTGCCAGCTGCACCCTCAAAGTGCTCGCGGCCAACCCCTTTTCCACACCATCCTGAAGAAAAGACAGTATATGAGGCACCGAAGCCCGCAGAGGTTGAAAACCGCGGTCCTCACACCACGCCTCAAAAACACGCCATATGCGAACATACGCCAAGGAAGTAGAGCGGCGCCGCGCCTTCAATAAGGTAGAAATTACTGCCGCCGAGTACCCCTTGGCAGTCAACCTTGCCCTTTCAAGAGCCATGCCGTAAGCGAGAATCGACCCACCTGCGGCATGCATAACGGCCCCTGAAGCAAGAGGTCCCCCCGCAGAGGAAGCCGCCACGAACTGCCCACCAGAAGCCGAACCAGATCTGCATACCACAGTCTTCTGGGCCAATCGGGCGCCACGAGAACCACCAGACCGCTGTGTTTCTCTATGCGTTGAATCACCTTGCCTATGAGAGCCCAAGGAGGAAACACGTAGAGAAGGCCCTCCAGTGGCCACCGCTGAGCCAACGCATCGAGGCCTTCCGCCATTCGTTCCCGCCTCTGGCTGAAGAACCTCTCCACCTGCGCGGAATCGAACCGTGCCATCAGATCCATTACCGGTAGCCCCCAGCGCCGCACTATCAACGCGAACACGTCCGGGTGTAGACTCCACTCCCCCGGTTCTACTCTGCGGCGGCTCAGAAAATCGGCCTCGACATTCTCCATGCCTGCCACGTGCTGCGCCGACAGCGCCGCCAGATTCTGCTCGGCCCAGTCCAAGAGTCGACTCGCCTCCTCCTCCAGCGACGCACTCCCTGTGCCGCCCTGGCGATTGATATAAGCTACCGTCGTGGCATTATCGGACAGCACTCGAACCGCCTTCCGACCCAAGTCTTTTTGGAAACTCTGCAGCGCCAGAAATACCGCTCGCATTTCCAATCGGTTTATGGACCATTGACTCTCTTCCCTTGACCACTCTCCTTGGGCAAACTTTCCTTCGCAGTGTGCCCCCCAACCTGTGAGGCATGCATCCGTTGTCAACAGCCTCCATACGGGAGCCTCCAGAGGCATGCCCCCCTCTAGACTTCCGGGGCGCAACCACCACAGGAGTGACTGTCGCACTTCCGGAGGACACAGCAACCTTTGAGACAACGCATCCCTCTGATGCGACCAGCGCCTTAGAAGAGAGCTCTGCAGCGGCCGCATTTGCGCTCTGGCCCACTGAACCACCTCGATGCTGGCCGCCATCGTCCCCAACAACTGCAAATAGCGCCATGCAGTCGGAGCTCTGCAACCCAGAAATCTCCGCACGAGCTCCCTCAATTCCTGTGCTCTCTTGTCCAGGAGAAACACCATTCCCCGACTGGTCTCGAAACGTGCCCCCAAATATTCGAGGGCTTGAGAGGGAGCTAGTTTGCTCTTCGCAAAATTGACCACCCAGCCGAGACTCTCCAATAATTGCACCACTCGCGCCGTGGCCGCCACACTCTCCTCCCGGGACTTCGCTCGAATCAACCAATCGTCCAAGTAAGGGTGCACGAGAATGCCCTCCTTGCGGAGCGCTGCCGCCACCACTACCATGACCTTGGTGAAAGTGCGAGGCGCCGTCGCTAGGCCGAAAGGCAATGCTCGGAATTGAAAATGACCCATCGGCAGAGCAAACCGCGTATACTTTTGATGCTCGCGGCGTATGGGAATATGCAAATATGCCTCCGTCAGGTCTAGAGACGTGAGAAACTCTCTCTTTCGCACCGCCGCAATGACTGAACGCAAGGACTCCATCCGGAAATGGGTCACCCGAAGACAGCGATTTACCCTCTTTAAATCCAATATGGGACGGAACGTACCCTCTTTTTTCGGAACCACGAAATAAATGGAGTATCGACCGGAGCTGCACTGAGCCGCCGGAACGGGCACCACCGCCCCTAAATGCCGCAGCCGCTGCAGCGTGCTGGCGACCGCCCTGAACTTCCTTGGGGCTCGGCACGGGGAGAGGACAAAGGCGTCGGAGACGGAGCGCTGGAGCTCTAGGGCATAGCCTTCTCGAATGACCTCCAACACCCACTGATCCGCAGTTAATTGGACCCAGACGGGGTAAAACTCCCGCAACCTTCCTCCCATGGGCACCTCCCCCCCTCTGGGCCTACCGTATCTCATTGGGGTTTTCTACTGTTGGCGGACTGAAAGGAACCAAATCCTCTGCCCGCCCCCCGGAAACCACGAAAGGACTGACCTCGAGCCATATACCGACCCCGCGAAGGCTGGGAAAATCGGAAGGATCGGAATCTCCGCGAGTCTCTGGGGACACCCCTAGAGGCTATCGACCCCCGGCCCTGCTTCAGCCTATCCTCCGGGAGCCGACCCCCTTTGGAGTCCCCCAAGTCCTTGACCAACTTCTCTAAATCATCCCCAAAGAGAAGCTTGCCTCGAAAAGGTAATTTACTAAGCCACGCCTTGGAAGGACCGTCCGCCGACCAGTTGCGGAGCCACAGATACCTGTGAGCCGCCACCACTGAAGCCATGCTCTTGGCGAGCCCCCGAATCAAATCATAGTGAATATCCGATAGGTAAGCCGTGCCGGATTCCAGCCGTGCCAGATCCTCGGCCTGTTCTTCCGGTAGTCCCCCCCCCCGCAGACGTTGGGACCACCGCAAGCCAGCTCTCGCCACCCATGCTCCCGCAATGGAGGCTTGCAACGAGAGAGCACACATATCAAACACCTGTTTCAACAAGGTATCCAGCTTCCTATCCTACACATCTTTTAACGCCGCGGCGCCCTCCACCGGAATGGTGGTCTTCTTAGTGACCACCGACACCGCAGCATCCACCTTTGGGGACCGAAAAATCTCCCTATCCTGTTCCGACAACGGATATAACCGGGCCAAACTCTTGGTCCCTCGGAGCGCCGATTCCAGCGCGTCCCATTCCTCCTGAATCATATCTCGAAACACCCTATGAACCGGGAATACCTTTTGAGAAGTCCTAACCGCCTGCAACAACGGATCCTCCAACACATCCTCAGCTGCAGGCGTCACAGAGGGCATGTTTAAAGTCTTTAGAGTCTCAGCAATCAACGCTGGCAACTCTTCCCGCCGGAACACCCGGACCACTCTACTCTGCTCCACGTCCGGTAGCTCTCCGACCTCTAAATCCTCCTCCGAGGCCACTTCCAGATCCATAACCGCTCCGAGGTCATCTATCCCATCACCTGACAGACTGTCCTCTCAGAGCTCCCTACGTTTCTTTGCCGAGCCTATCTCCCCCACCAGGAGATCTGCCGACCCCGACCGTTTCCGACTCCTCTGGACTCCCGACTGAGTCCCGAACGCAGGCTGTAGCAAGGCAAACGCCTGCTGCATCAGGGAAAAGAAGTCCGAGGGAATCCCCGCAACGCTCCCACCCAGACTTCCCGCAGGAGCCGAAGACACACCAGTTGTCCCGGACGGCCCTGCCGTCGGCTCAGGAAGACCGAGAGAGGACGGCCGGGATCCCTCTTCTACTGAAGCGGCCGCTGGCTGATCTCCTGCCGGCCCCCCCAGCGCCTTCTCCATACCTACTGGCTCCAGGGAGCAGCCCCGGCATACCCCAGAGTCCAGTAGCTCGCTGCGCTTCACTCCACAAACCAAGCAGCGATTTTTAAGTGGCATGCTACTGTCTATGAGCAACAAACAGCTCTGAAGAGAGAAAACTGGCTCTCTGCCCTGAGACATTAGTCACTGTCCGTTTTTTTTTTTTTCTTTTAAAACCAGTAATCTACTCCCAATAGGCCAATCAGCTGAATTCTGAAGGTCCCATGCAAAAACGAAGCTTCTAGCCTGCCCAATTAAAAGAAGAAAATTCTGTCTTTTAAAAGAAATGCAGATTTCAAAATGGCCGCCGCCAGCTTTCCCGCTTAAAAAAGGGCTGACTGGGAGACTTCCGGTGACGTCACGGAGCAGATGGCCGCGAGGTAACCGAGCTCCGTCTGATTCCTGACTAAAGGTGATCATGAGCGCTATCCCAGACGAGAAAACTGTGGGAAAAGATACCCCCGGGTGTGTGCTAGCAACCCGCCAGAAATTGGAGGGGTTTAAGTCCAAGTATGTGCGGCGAGAGGACCTCGGCCTGCAGAAACCTGAGGGGGGGGAAGAGAGTGGCGGAGGCGGGAGCTCCGGCGATAAGAGTAGCGGGCCCGATCTATACTCCGATGGAGCGGAACTGAAAGGGTGGCTGGCGGCGCTCCGGAGAGACCTCCGAGGCGATATCAAAGAGATGCGCAAAGATTTGAAAGAAGATCTGCATCTACTCCGCCAAGAGCTGAATGGCATTGGGCACCGGGTGGAGACAGTGGAGGAACACGTGGAGACCCTGGCGGGAGCCATGCGAGAGGTGGAAGAGGAACAACGCCGCCAGCGGGAGAGGCAAGACGAGATGCAGGAAAAGTTGGAGGAAATGGAGGACAGGGCACGCCGGAACAATTTGCGCTTTAAGGGAATTCCTGAAACGGACAGTTATAGAGACTGTGTCAAAACGGTTCAATTGCTCTGCCAACATGTCTTGCGCTTAGCGGGCAAGGACAATGAGCCTGGGGTAACGGTTGGAGTGGAGAGAGCGCACCGCAGCCTTGGCCCTAGGCGAGGAACGCAGGCTCGAGATGTGATTGCTTGCATGAGCAGCTTTCCCCAAAAAGAATTGATCCTAAACCTGGCCAGGAAGTACGGTCGCATTGCCTGGGACTCCTCCGAGGTGGAGATTTATAATGACTTGTCCTCGGGGACGCTGGAGAGGCGGCAGGGACTGAAACAAGTTACCGCGTTCTTGCGGGGGAAAGGACTACGCTATCGTTGGTTGTTCCCCTTTGGCCTACTGCTCACTGTCAACGGCGTCTCCCGGAGAGTCAAAGGAGCGGAGGAGGCCTGGAATGTATTGTCTGAGCTTGGATGTGAACATCTTCCCAAGCCTGTGGCTGGAGGGGAACCCAGGGTGGACCGTGGAAAGGAGCGGAGAACATCGCAATGGCAGAGAGCCGGTGAAAAAGGAAAGCGGCTTAAACGACTTTCCCAAGGGAGGTCTGAGGGGAGCCCTGCAGCCCCCAATTGAACAGTACAAGAGAGTGGAGGGCGAACTGGGAGAAGGGATACTCATGTGAGACTCCATGTTTGTGGGGGGTGGTAAATTGGGGGAGGTGGGAGGCTTGTGATCTGGGAGGGTGACTGTGGTGGAGAAGGGGGAGGTGGTGGTATCCAGGGCCAGGGATGGCACTAAGGGAGGGAGTCGGGATAAGACATGACTCACACGGAAGTTTGGCTGGGCTAGGGGAAGGTTTAGGGAGGGGGGAGGAAGGGGGAGGAAGGGGGAGGGAGGGGGGGTCTTGGGGAGGTTGGGATGGAGCCCCTGTTGGTAGGGAAGGGCGGGGAGAAGTTTGGGGTGACGTAGGGAGATGCTCCGCATTGGATCTCTCAATGTAAGGGGGCTGAACTCTCCACAGAAGAGGCAGCAACTCTTCAGAGAAATTAAGGATAATCGGTGGGATGTGATTTTGGTACAAGAAACATCTCCGGGGGAGCGAGATACACCGATTGAAGCACTCCGGGTATCCGGAGCAATTTTTTTCTTGTGTTCCAGGGGGAGGGCGGAAGCGGGGGGTTGCAATTTTATTAAAACGGGGGGTAGGGATACAAGTGGGGAATTGGTTTAAGGATGCGGAGGGGAGAGTGGTGGGAATATCTGGGAGGTGGGGACTGGAGGAGATTACTATAGTTTCGGTGTACGCACCGAACGGAGACCAGGGGAGATTTTGGGCATCCACCGGGAAGCTGTTAGATCGGGAATCCCTGGGAAAGGTGGTGGGGGGGGGGGGGGGAGTTTAATTGTACGCTACAGGATGGATGGGATAGGAACCCCAGGGGATGGGAGGGGCGGGGGGCCAACCGGAAAGGGCTTAGACGGTTGATGGCACAGCATAATCTAGTGGATGTGTGGCGTAAACGGCATCCTATGGGCCGGGAATATACTTTCTTTTCCGCACCCCATACTTGTTGGAGTAGGATTGATATGATCATGATGAGTGAGGAATGGATGGTGGTGGTGCTTGAAGCGGAGATTGTCCCGGTTGTCTGGTCTGACCACAGTGCGGTGGTAGTGGGGGTGGGTAATAAGCGGCAACTGGGCACCCGGTTCTGGCGTCTGAATGAGAGCCTTTTGAAGCATGAGATGGTGGTAGCGGATATTAAGGGGGCGATAAGGGAATATCTTGCGCTGAATGACACCGGACAAGTACGGGATGTTATGGTGTGGGGGGAGGGGGGGGCTGAAGGCCTATATACGTGGACGGTTCCTCTATTGGGGGACGCGGCTGAAAAAGGAACGGGGGAGACGGGCGGAAGAGTTGAAGGTTGCAGTGAAGGAAGCCGAAAGAGTGTTCCGTGCAGTGGGATCACGGAGAGCCCGGAGATCTTTGGAGCGGGTGCGTGGGGAAACTGCAGGCTTTACAGGTAGATAAGATCGCATTTGACTTGCAGTGTGCCCGCCAGTTATATTATGAATTTGGGGATAAGGCAGGGCGTTTGCTAGCCCGTAAGCTGAAGAAAAGGCAGGGGGCCTCCATGATCTTCCAAATCAGGGGGCGGGATGGGGGGGTGTTATGGGAAGAGCAGGCGGTCAGGCGACGTTTTGAGCAATTCTACCAGGAGTTGTATCGGCGGCAAGAAGGGGTGGAGGCCGAGTATATACACTCGTATTTGGCAGGACTGGAGATGCCTCACCTGGGAGAGGCAGCACGGGCAGGACTGGAGGGGGCTTTGACCGAGGAGGAGGTAGGTAAGATAGTGAAGGGGGTGTACATGGGGGTAAAGCGCCAGGACTTGATGGGCTGCCAGGGGTTTTTTATCAGCAGTTCTGGGGAGAGGTGCGGGGGCTTATGCTGCGAGTCTTTAACGGGATGCTCGCAGATGATGGGGAGCTTACTTCTGAAATGTTAACAGCAGGGATCTCGATCTTATTGAAACCCGGGAAGGATCCTCTGGAATGTGGATCTTACAGACCAATTTCTCTGCTTAATGTGGATGTCAAGATCTTAGCAAAGGCTTTGGCAGATAGACTCGCTCCATGGCTCCCTGGGGTGGTGCGGGAAGATCAGACGGGGTTTATTCTGGGGCGGCAAACGGGGGATAATGTTAAGAGGGCCATTGAGGTAATTGAAATTGCGAGAACGAAGGGTGAGGAGTGTATCCTAATGTCCATTGATGCCGAAAAGGCATTCGATCGGGTGCACTGGGACTTTGTCTGGCAGGTGTTACAGAAGATAGGGTGTGGGCCGAATTTTCTACGGTGGGTAGAGGGATTGTATAATGGACCAAGGGCTCGGGTGAAGGTTAACGGTAGTTATTCCGCGGACTTTGAACTAGAGAGGGGCACCCGGCAGGGTTGCCCCCTGTCCCCGTTGCTGTTTGCCCTCGCGGTTGAGCCCCTAGCACAACGGATCCGGGATAACGAGCGGATAGGGGGGATATGGGCGGGAGGGGTAGAACACAAGATTTCCCTATATGCGGACGATATTTTGTTGTATATCCGTCAGCCGGAGGGAAGCCTGGTAGGCATTATGGAGGAGGTGTGAGGATATGGCGAGGTGGCGGGATTTAAGATGAACGTCGACAAGACGGAGGTATTGAATGTCTCGGTCCCCAAAGGGGTGGAACACCGCCTGAAGAACGAGTACCCGTTCCGTTGGGTCCCGAAGTCGCTAGGGTATTTGGGGGTGCAGATCCCCGGGCGGTATGACGAGTTATATCGGGAGAATTATCTCAAGGTACTGGGGGCATTGTATAGAGATTTAGATTGCTGGATGAATGCAGAAGTCTCTTGGCTTGCTAGGATCGCGGGAGTAAAAATGAATATTTTGCCCCGCATATTGTACTTCTTCCAGGTACTCCCCGTTCGGGTTCCAGATAAGGTGTTACGAGTACTGCAACGGAAAGTGTTCCAATATATATGGAAGCGTAAGCCCCCGCGCATAGCGAAGGATGTGTTATATGCGGATAAGAAGGAGGGGGGTTCCCAACTTCAGGGATTATTACCGAGCGGCGCAGCTGCGGCATGTTATGGATTGGAGGGAGGGGGGTGGGGTTAAGATGGGAGTACGGGTTGAGAAGGAATATGTGAAAGGGGGCAGGTTGGCGGCGTGGCTGTGGGTGCATGGGAAGGACCGGCGGGAATTAGGGGTGGGGTCCCCGGCTATGCGGCAGGTGGCAGCGGTGTGGGATGAGGTCAGGGCGCAAGATAGTATTGGTGGTGGGCGGCGGTTTTCCCTGGCAGCTCCATGGCGGGGGGTTAAGGGGTTTCGCCCGGGGTGGGAGGGGGGCGTTTTTGATGATTGGTCCCGCCGGGGGCTGGAGTGCTTTTTTCAGCTGATGGATGGGGATGAGCTGATGGAGTTTGGGGAGGCGCAGGAGAGCTATGGGCTACAAGAGGTGGATAGATATGCGTTTACTCAGGTCCGGTCCTTCCTTCGGGCGCGGAAGGATAAGGGGGACCTGGTGGTAGCTTTGACAGAAGTGGAGGCTGTGTGGGCCGGGATGAGGACTACTAGGGGGATGATATCTGCGCTGTATAAGGGGGTGGGTAAGGTTAAGGGCACTAAGTTTAAATATATGCGGGATTGGGAGAGGGATTTGGGGGTACCATTTGAAGAGGTGGATTGGCGGGGGATATGGGATCAGTTTAAGAAGGCCCCTATTTTGACCCGTATACGGGAAAATAGTTATAAAATTCTGATGAGGTGGTATTATACCCCTGAGCGATTGCATAAGATGTACCCAGGCGTCTCTGCTGCATGTTGGCGGGACTGTGGAGGGATGGGCTCCTTTTGGCATATTTGGTGGGACTGCCCGAAAATTCAGTTATTCTGGACTCAGATACGGGAGTGGATCCGGGCCCGATTAGGGGAGGCGATTGCGCTGTCTCCGGGTCTGTTCCTGCTGTCCTGGGGGGGAGCTTCGGGTAGGGGATAGGGCGAGGGGTGGTAGCCTGCCTTTGTGTGGCGCGTGGCGCTGTTGCAGCGGCATGGAAGCGCACCGATGCGCCGGGGATGGGTGAGTTTGAGGGGTGCCTGCATCATATTTTGTTAATGGAGAGATTAACTGCAGCGCGGAAAGGACAGAGGGGTAAATTTGACTTAAGATGGGGGGAGTTATGGCGGGGGCTATATCCAGAGGGAGAGGAGGTTGGGGGGAACTCGGGGTAACGGGGGGGAGAGGGAAGGGGGGAAAGGGGAGGGGGGGATGCGAACCACATTTGCTTTACCTTGGGGGGCTTTTGATGTTCCTGATGTATATGGTGTGGCTATGTTTGTATCTAATGGTTATGTTGATTGTTTTGGTTGAAACTTAATAAAAGATTTAAATTTAAAAAAAAAAAAAAAAAAAAAAAAAGGGCTGACAGCACGCGCTGAGGCCCCAAGCCTTCTTTTTTACCTGGGAGCCTCCCTAGGACCTCTACTATCACTCCTGCACTGCCCCCCAAAAAGAATTTCAGCAGCACTTACCCGATCCGGAGGAGAAGGGGGGGAGAAGGGGGGGAGAAGGGGGGCAGAGAGAAATACAGCTCCGGAGCACAGCTCTCACCCAGCTTCAGCTCCCACTGACTGCTGCAGCCTCGTAGCACACAGCTCTTGCCAGATTATGTCCTCTGCTGCTGCAGACTCTTCCTGCAACCTGCTCCTCACCCTTCTGGCACGGGTTCGGGAGCAGGGAGGTAAGGCAGTCAGGCTCTCAGCCCACTGCAGTTTTAAATAGCTGGGCCCCCCACTAAAAGAACCCTTCGGAGAGAGAACAGGAGAGAAAAGCAGAACTGGGACCCCTCCAGCAGCAGCAGATTTTCACCCCAGAATAAAGCAAAAGCACTAAACCAAAAGAGAGGAAAAAAACAACCCCAAAGAAACAAACAAAGCTCTGCTTATTTGATCTCCCTGAGCCCAGTCCCGGGCTCAGAACCTCCAAGCTGCTTGGAGACTGAAAGTACTGGTGATAGTGGGCGGTTCCTGTCTACTTATACCGGTGACATCAAAGTGATGAAATCTTTCAGCCTCCAAAGCTGCTGGTGGAGGTTGACAACTCTATGGTTCCGGGACTGGACTAGAGGGACGCTAAGGAACTACCGCTCTTTCCGTAAAAAAAATATTTCTGCATATTACTCCCGAGTCTATCCCCTTTCACCCTCATCCTATGTCCCCTCGTAACAGAGCTTGCTTTCAATCGAAAGAGGCTCTCCTCCTGTGCATTTATACCACAGAGGTATTTAAACATCTCAATCATATCACCTCTATGCCACCTTTCCTCTAAAGTATACATATTAAGATTCTTAAGTCTGTCCTCATATGCTTTATAACAAAGACCACTAACCATTTTAGTGGCCACCCTCTGTACTGACTCCAACCTGTTTATATGCTTTTGAAGGTGCGATCTCCAGAATTGCACACAATACTCCAAACGAGGCTGCACCAAAGACTTATACAGAGGTACTATCATCTCTTTTCCTCTGCTGGCCATTCCTCTCTCTATGCAGCCAAGCATCCTTCTAGCTTTTGCCGTTGCCTTTTCTACCTGATTAGCTACTTTAATATCATCAGACACAATCACTCCTAGGTCCCGCTCTTCTTTTGTGGACAGAAGTATTTCACCCCCTATACTATATCGCTCCCTTGGATTGCTGCAGCCCAAATGCATCACTTTGCATTTTTTAATATTAAATCTCAGCTGCCAAATTCTAGACCATTCTTCTAGCTTATCTGGATCTCTCCTCATGTTTCCTACTCCCTCCTGGGTGTCTACTCTATTGCATATTTTGGTATCATCCGCAAAGAGGCAAACCTTACCCGACAGCCCTTCTGCAATATCATTAGCAAAGATGTTAAAAAGAATCGGACTAAGGACAGATATCCCTGGGGCACACCACTGGTAAATTCCTCCTCAGAGTGAGCTCCATTTACCTGTACCCTTTGTTGCCTCCCACTCAAGCGGTTTCTAACCCAAGTAGTAACTTTAGGTCCATCTCTAGGGCGCTCAGTTTCTTTATAAGTCACCTGTGCCGAACGGCGTCAAAGGCTTTACTGAAACGTAAATACACCATCATCTAGGGATCTCCCTTGCTCCAACTCCCTTGTCACCCAGTCAAAGAAATCAATCAGATTTGTCTGACAAGACCTGCCTCTGGTGAATCCATGCTGCCTCGGAACCGGTAATCTGTTGGACTCCAGAAACTTCACTATTTTCTCTTTCAGCAGCGCTTCCAGTAATTTACTCACCAAAGTTAAACTAACCGGCCTGTAGTTTGCAACCAAAATAAATGGAGCTAGCAATGTTGCTCTGGAGGGTGGAACTGAACCTGCCATCCTGCACACAGTGACCTTAGGTTTGATGCCATGTTCATAATTAGTATACTCAATCTTCATAGTTAATGTTCTATTGTTAAAATGTTAATCTGTTTCAGTTTTATGTAAAACATTGTACCATATGGTCATGTTAACTTGTTCAACTGTAAACCGCTTTTAATAGTAGAAAAGTGGCATAAAAATATATGTCTAAATAAATAAAATAATGTCCTTTCCTGTAGCAACTTTCCAAAAGCTGTACTAGCAGCACAGCAGTCAGGGAACTCAACAAATGGTTTTAGGTATGTTTGTTACGCTCACTGCATTAGAAGCATAACAGAGCCAAACAGCGCATTTGCCTGCATAGGATCACGGACATACAGAACCTGGATAAAAGGAATATATATTTTGTTCCTTACAGAAAAGACCTAAAAAAGACATCTTCATTTGTATCAAAACTTGCCTCTCTTGAAATGCCTGCAGACCTAGTGCATCCTCCTCGGGCTCTCCATTTTTGTAGAAGTGAAGACCAAGGCCTTGAAGATCCTTTTTCTCTGCAGCAGTCAGAGAGATTTCCACCACCCCCTCATAAAAACGCACTGAAAATCAAAAAAGAATAAACTAAACTAATTCAAAAGCTCAGTATTCACTAAACATTTTGTGAATTTCATACTTGTGAAAGATGCCATAATGACAGCAATGGGAACTAAAGTACTCTGCGCACAGAACAAGGCAATGGCAGCGCAAGATTCCACATACTGTTCTACTCTGAAGAAACCTTTAAGAGTGAGAGGATGACATGTCTCTGTAAGGTCTGCTCTTTCTCCAGAGAGACCACCAATAAAAGTCCCAAATATTGCTAATAGTGATTTTCTTTTTCAGGCACCTCTACATGGGGAATAGGACAAAGAACAGCAGCTCATTTCATAAAGGCCACCAAAGAACTTTCAGATGAAACGTAGTTACTTACCTTTAACAGGTGTTCTCTGGGGACAGAAGGAATCAGTCCTCACATATGGGTGATGTCGGCGCAAACAGAGCTCACATGGTAATCCCTCCCCAGCTTTCAAAGAAAGCCTTTGGGAGATGTGCCACACATGCATGGTCCCCTTCCCACCTAAGGGTGCCATCTTGCCTCAGTATGACAACACAGCTCAGGACGGCAAAAAGAAAAAAGCAACTCCACAGGGAAGATGGAGAGTTGTGAGGGCTGATTCCTGCTGTCCCTGGAAAACACCCGTTACAGGCGAGTAACTACACTTTCTCCAGCAACAAGCAGGAAGTCAGTCTTCATGTATGGGACTCCCCAAAAGGCTACCAAAAAAACCTGTAAAAAGCCACAGGTGACCAGAAAAGGTGAACCGTGAGAAGCAGCAACTGAGTCAAGGACACCAGACCCACGAGCGGCCCCAAATATCAAGCAAGGAACCAATTCTCTGGTAGCCTGAACACACCGAAGGGCTGGAGGGCAGGAATTGCTTTACACCACAAACAAGTGACGGAGTACTGCCTGACCAAATGCGCTGTCCTGTCGGGACTCCCTCTCCAGGCAGTAGTGAGCTGCGAAAGTATGAACAGAGGACTAGGTGGCGGCCCGACAGATCTCCGCAAAGGCGACAGAGCGCAGGTTTGCCAGAGGCCGCCATGACCTAGTCACTGTGCACTGTGATCGGACGCTCCAGCGAGAAACCAGCATGCTCTTAAAAGACAACAATGCAATCTGCTACCCAAGTACACAGGGTGCGTTGAGAGACCGCCATCTCCAGTCAATTTGGGTCACAGGAGACGAATACAAGTACGCTTCAGAAAAAAGGACAGAGCACACTTACAGTGCAGGATATGGAGAGCTGCCCCTGCCCTGCTGGCATAGGGGCGTGGACAAAATGTAGGAAGCACCACCTTCTGGTTGAGGTGGAAATGGGGAGACCACCTTTGGGAGAAACTTGGGGTGCGTGCTGGGCATGACTGTGTTATTGTAGAACCTCGTATAAGGTGGGTGAGCCACTAGGGCTTGGAGCTTGCTGACCCTGTGAGCTGAGGTGAGCACCACAAGGAAGACCACCTTCCAGGATAGATACTTAAGGTGGCACGAGCCAAGAGGCTCGAACGATGGCACAGTGAATTTTGAGAGAACTACATTGAGGTGCCAGTCTGCTACTGGGGGGCGAATGTGTGGCTTAGAGAAGTAGGATATGCAAAAATCGAATCACAAGGGCTGAGCAGAGAGAGGCTTGCCCTTGACAAGGTGATGGTGCACCGAAAGTGCGCAGAGGTGTACTCTGCCGGAAGTGGATGTCAGCCCTGCTTGGGACAGGTGAAGTAAGTACTGGAGGACCAGCTGGACCGAACAGATTAACCCTCCTCTCTGCACACCAAACCGAGAATCTTCACCACTTGAAGGAGTAGAGCTGACGGGTAGAAGGCTTTCGAGAAGCCAAAAGAACAGCTTTCATTCGCTGGAGAGACTGAGGTAGGGCAAGACTGTCATTTCAGCAGCCAAGCTGTCAGTGACAGAGACTCTGAGGTGGGGTGCAGGTCGCTCCCTAGAGGCATGAAGCAACAGACACAGAAACAGCAGGAACCACAGCAGCCAGGCCCACAGAGGGGCCCATCAACATATCACTGTGGGTCTGTTGAGCTGGACTTTGAACAGAATCTTGGTGATCAGCGGCATAGTCGGGAAGGCATAGAAGAGGCCCTCCATCCATGGGATGAAGAAGCATCTTCCGCAAACCGCAAGGGATGTGGTTGCCTGAAGCAGACTAGTCAGGCATTGGTCAGGCTGGCACAGAGGTCCACCTGCAGGAGCCCGCAGAGATAGAACAGTCAACTAGCCATCTTCAAGTGCAGCAGCCACTTGTGCGGTTGGAGGACTCAGCTGAGCCAGTCCGCTAGGACATTGTCCTGGTCCAGAAGACAGATTGCTCAAAGGAGCAGCCCACTGCTGCTGGCAAAGGAGCAAAAGCTCACCGCCTCTTGGTACAGGAGGAACAATCTCGTCCCTCTCTGCTTTTTGATGTAAAACATCGCCACCTGGTTGTCGGTCTGGATCAGGACCACTTGATGTTGAAGGTGGTGGTGATGGAAAGTCAGAAGGGTGCATGCTATCACTTGTAGCTCCAAGAGGTTGATCTGCTGGAGACTCCTCATGTGACTAGCTGCCCTTAGTGTAGAGTTTGTCACAATGGGCTCCCCAACCCAGTTTAGAGGCACCCTTGGTAAGGGATCCTCTGAGGAGTGGGGGCCTGGAAGGGCATTCCGGCCTGCAGGTGCTGGAGCTGCTGCCATCAGGAGAGGATGTTGGCCAGAGAATGGGTTATGACCACTCTGTCCCGTAGGCGCCTTGATACCTGCGACCTCTGGGCCGGTCGCATGTGCAGGTGGGTGTCCAGGGTGATGCGAACCATGGATGCCATGTGGCCAAGAATGCAAAGCATGAGGTGGGCAGAGGCTGAAGGCTAACCCTGTATGTGCTCTGCGAGCGCCTGAGATGTTGGGTCCTGTCCTGAGGAAGGAAGTCCTTGGTTTGGATGGTGTCCAGCATTGTCCCTATGCACTCCAGGCATTGTGTTAGCTAGAGATGGGACTGTGGGCAGTTTATGACAATCACCAGATGTTCCAGAATGAGGATGGTGCAGACTGTCACCTGGCAGGCTTCTGCGGCAGTACCACCGATTATGAGCTGGTCGTTAAGGTACGAAAAGACGAACACCCCCTGGGGACAGAGGAAGGCGGCGACCACTGCCAAACACTTGCTGAAAACCCTCGGGTGGAGGCCAGATCGAAGGAAAGAATCTGGTAGAGGCAGCCTCCCACCATGAAGCTGAGGCTGCTATTTCCAGGTTCTCCCTGTACAGAGGGTGGATAAGGATGTGCATGTAGGCATCCTTTAGATCCAAAGAGCATAACCAGTCTCCCTGCCAGAGGAATGGCAACAATGGTTTTAGAGGTTCAAATACCGATGAATACCAACAAGTTACAGTACAGTTCCCCATTCTATTGCTGGAACTAATCCCATACTCTGAGTGAATCAACAATGTAGCATAGTTCAAAGAGCCAGATCAATGTAACATACATTGTTAATATATGAGCAACTATCATAGTTTGGACCATCGAGTTCAATGAAAAATATTAACTTCTCTGTTTCATGTTAAATGTGATTATCAACTTGTTCAATGTAATTTATTAGCCACTCTGTTCAATGTTCAATGTAAAATGTTGAGTTAATTATAAACAGCTTTGATAATTGTGAAAAGCAGTATAAAAAAGGAAATAGTTAAAATAAATAAATAAATGTTCCAAAAGAGAGTATCTTGAATTTCTCCCTCATCAGGAATCTGTTGAGGTCTTGCAGGTCTAGGATAGGCCAAAACCCCCCGGTCCTTTTGGGCACCAGGAAGTAGTGGCAGTAGAACCCTTTGCCTCAGAGTTTGAAGGGGACGGGCTCCACCCTGCTGTTTGCCCTGAGGTTTGCGAATTCCTGCTGAAGGGGATGCATTGGGAGCTCTCCTGGAAAGAATTGCAGGAGCATCTGCTGGTAGTGAAGGAGGTACACCAACTGCACCTCCTGCAAGGCACACCTACTTGTGGTGATGGCGGCACAATGGTTGGCAAAAAACACCAGATGTCCCGTTCACCCCCCCCCCCCCCCGTATGCTGCAGGGCAGGGCCTCCTGGAGGAAGAGAGGCTATGCCCCAGGAGTAAAACCGCCAATAGTTTGCACAGGAGGTGCAGACTGGGGCTTGAAGGCCTTAGCCTTATGAGGAAAGAAGGACACCCAGACTGGCAGTATTTTCAGATTTTGAAAAAAGAAATTTACTGTCCCCTACGTGTTTCGGCCTCCAGGCCTTCTTCAGGGGGATATTTTGAGGGTGCAAAACCTCAAAAAGACAATCACAATTAAAACAAAATAAACACTATCAAAATTAAAAATTATTATAAATGATAAAACATGCAATAGATAAAATCATAAATAGTACTATGGAATAGATAAAAACATGCAATGGATAAAATCATAAATAGTAATATAGCAACCAAAAAACAATGTCACTAACATCCATATTCATAAAAATAATAAAAAAAAGAATGACACACATATGTAAAACGTGCTTTTAATCTATGGGGCTTGTTTACAAAGCCGAGGTAGCGGTTCGCGATCGTTATCGGAGCCGCGGCCCCATTGATTTCAATGTGGCCGCGGCTCCGATAACGATCGCGAATCGCTACCGCGGCTTTGTAAACAAGCCCCTATGTGTATCTTAAAATCCAAAAAAGAGAGAGATGAGGACAAATAAAACAAATATGTCTACCGATACCTTCACTGCAAAAGACTTCTGTCAAATAAAATGCATGTCACTAAAATGAATAAAAATAGCCAATAAATATCATGTAAAACACTGGAATGATTAATAAAACCAATTAAATAGGTTAATTTAGTGCCATATAATATCATTAGGAAGTGGTATGTATTAAAAAATTAATAAAACATGCTTAAAAATTGAGTCATTGATAATACATGAGAACATAGTTAATATTCTGTTACTCATATTGTAATCTCCCAAAAGTAAATTGTTGGAAAGACAAGGCAGACAGCATAACTTTTTATAGGGATAAACACCCTCATATAAATAAACCTTCATCAAGAAAAATATCTTGAGCTTGTATTTGTATTCCAAATTAAAAAATAAATAAAAATCAATATTAAAATAAACTATAAAATGACATGAAAAGAGGAGGAGCACTGCAACGGCGAGAGAAAGACGCAGTAGGTGCTCTTTTAAGAGTAACATGTTAATGGCGCGAAGAAAACCCGAAGAATCTAATAAATCCTGCATCCGAGTACAAAACTGCACCGTCTGACTCATACAAAATCGTAAAAAGGAATCTTACTGCAAATCCGTAGCATTGTCTGCACAGCAGTAGCGAGATCTGAAAAAACGGCTTGTTTGTATTTAACAGCGTTTTCCTGCCACGAAGGGGTGAAAGGTCATACATTCAAGAGTGAGAGTCTTCGGGTTTTCTTACGCATCACACAACAATTTGTAGATGTCCCGCTTCAATGTTGTAAACAGTGGTAAGGTTTAACACTACGTATTGACATGTCTAAACAACATGGGCATAACGGGCCTGGCTCTCAACGTGATTTTGTAAACTAAACATTAAACAATAGTTCTGAAGTTGGTTGAGTGGTTATATTCATTCGGATGAAAGCACTCTTTTTAGGAATGCTCTGGTTCATTTTTTCAATTGGTTCGGTGGGAAAACGCGGGCATATTTGTACCGACTCAGATCCCCTTTCTTAGATTGACCATCTATATACTCAAGTATAAAACATACTGATGTGTTGGAACATTCTACCAATCTCCTTACACCATATATTTAATCATTTCATTGGGGTACTGGTATGGCACTATTATAGTGCAGAAAAGAATAATGAGTTTAGCTTTTCAAATATATTTGAGAAATTTCTCATTTACTTCTGTAAAACTATGTGTTTTGTTTAGAACGACGGAACTTTAAGTGTTTAGTAATACATTCCTTCATTACAACTATTTCTTTTTACATATTTTAATATATGATAGAATGTTTTAGCTTGATGCAACAATCCACCTTGATATTACATTGTTCTCTGGCGATTCGTGCCATTAACATGTTACTCTTAAAAAAGCACCTAGTGAGTCTTTCTCTCGCCGTTGCAGTGCTCTTCCTCTTGTCATGTCATTTCAGAGGTTTTTTTAATATTGATTTTTATTTATTATTTTTTAATTTGGAATACAAATACAAGCTCAAGATATTTTTCTTGATGAAGGTTTATTTATATGAGGGTGTTTATCCCTATAAAAAGCTATCTTACATGTTATGCTGTCCGCCTTGTATCTTTCCAACAATTTAATTTTGGGAGATTACAATATGGGTAACAGAATATTAACTATGTTCTCATGTATTAATTATAATAATTAATAATTATAATAATTATCAATGATTCAATTTTTAAGCATATTTTATTTACAGTCAAACCTCGGTTTTCGTGTGCCCCGGTTTTCGTTGGTTTCGGTTTTCGACGTCTTTTCTAACTCAGATCTTGTCTCGGTTATCGGTGTTCGCCTCGGTTTTCGTCAGGAACCAGTGCTGCCAGATCTGAAAATCTACACCCTCGCGCTGGTCTGCCCGCCCAGTCCCGGCAGCACTACCCCCCCCCGGACTCACCCGATCGCGTGTTGAGAAGCCATTGTCAGCTGAGCAACATCCTCGAGCCAGAGATGCAAGGATTGCACAGAGAGGAAGGCCCCGATCTCTCCACCGCCTGCCTGTTCTCTGGAGCGCCCCCTCAGGCTCGGAGGTAGCAGGGTAGCTGTCAATGTAAGCAGGAGATGTTGCATGGATGTGGGAGGCAGCGATCAGATTACAGTGCCCTACAGTACAATATCTGTGTGTTTGCTGTCCTGTGGACGATCGGGCAGGTGAGAGAAGTGACAGGAGCTGGGTGTCTGGAACGGATTACATTGAATTTACATTATTTCCTATGGGAAATATTGCTTCGGTTTTCGTACGTTTCGGTTTTAGTCAGACTGCTTAGAACGGATTAATCATTAAAACCGAGGTTTGACTGTATTTATAAATTTTTTAATACATACCACTTCCTAATGATATTATATGGCACTAAACCTATTTAATTTGTTTTATTAATCATTCTAGTGTTTTACATGATATTTATTGGATATTTTTATTCATTTTAGTGACAAATGCACTTTGACAGTGAAGGTATCAGTAGACATATTTATGTTTTATTTATGTCCTCCCTCATCTCTCTCTTTTTTTGGATTTTAAGATGCACATAGATTCTAAGCATGTTTTACATGTGTGTCATTCTTTTTTTATTATTATTTTTATGAATATGGATGTTAGTGGCATTGTTTTTTGGTTGCTATATTACTATTTATGATTTTACCTATTGCATGTTTTATCATTTTTTATTTTGATATTGTTTATATATTTTATTTTAATTGTGATTGTTTGTCTTTTTGAGGTTTTGCACCCTCAAAAAATCCCCCTGAAGGCCGAAACGCGTAGGGGACAGTAAATAAAGGTTTTTTTTCAAAACCTGAAAATACTGCCAGTCTGGATGTCTGTTCTTTTGTCCTGTCATACCCTACAGATACTTTGGTTGCTTTCCTCAGTCTTAGCATTATGAGGGCCATGCCCTTGTCCCTTGGCCTGCTGGCCCTGTTGGGGAGCTAGGAAGGCCGAGGGCTGAGGGTAGTTTCCATAAGTCTTCCTCTTTTTCTGGTAGAAGGGCTTTTTACCCAAAGTTGACCATCAGGAAGGGTCAGTGGTCTTTTTGGAGAGCCTGGTCCTGGTCATGAACTCTGATTCCAGCTCGGTGGCCTTTTCAGTCATGGGTTTCCCAAGAGGTTCTCTCGCCAGCAAGGGACATTGACCAACTTGTCCTGTACCCATTGCTCCAGGTCGGAAGACTGTAGCCAGGCATGGTGGCGAGCACTAATGCCCACCGCTACTACTCTAACCGCCGACTCGAAGCTGTCCTAGGCCGCCCGAGTCAGCCTCGGAACACTCCCTGACCGTGGAGACCAGGGTCCAGAACTGCTGAAGAGGTTCCTCAGAGAGACCAGCTGCAAACCCAGCAAATTCCTTTGCTGTGTCCTGCAAGTATATGCCCATTTACAATTGGTAAGCCTGGATCTGACTGATGAGCATCGAGCCCTGGAACTGTTTCCTGCCCAGGACCTCCATAGAACGGGCCTCCCTACCTAGAGGTGCCAAGGAGTGTGTTTTCTGGCTCTTTTGCCTCTGCATGGCCGACTCCACAAACATGGAATTATGGGCAATTGAGCTTTTTGGAAGCCAGGGCTCCAGCGGACCCGATACATTGAATCCAGCCACCTGCTCATGATGGGAACAGAGGACGGGGTCTCCCACATTTAGAAGAGCAGCCGCTACAGGATAGGATGGACAGGCACTGTTAGGGCTTCATCGGGGGGAACCTCATCCTGGAGAATCTCGAAGTCCTCTGCCAGAGGCTCCTAAATAAGTCACAGTAGTGAAGGCAAAGGCCTTCGCCATGGCCTTCACAAAGTCCAGGTTCTCCGGTGGGGACCAGTGCCAGATCTCCAGAGAGAAAGAGTCTGAGGGTACATCCCTATGAAGCTGAGTGTCTGTGGACTCATCGTTCTCAGACTCCCAGTCGGAACCAGAGTCTTAGAAGGTTCCCTGAGCCTCAGGCTGAAGCCCCAACCTCGATGGCTCTATTGCTCCTGTACCCTGAGTCGGGTGCACTGGGCAGGGAAGTCCTTGGCCCCGAATGGGAATGGGTCCAGGCCCGAGGGAAGTCTCGAGGCCGGCAACACTCAAGGATTGGCTCTACCTCCAGGGAGGCCCTTGCTGTGGAGGGGGCCAGTAATCGGAATTAATGACCCAAAGGAATTGGGCATCAGAGCCCACTGATGGGCCATGAAGGCAGACAGACTGCTTTCTAAGGCCACCATCCTGGACTCCATGCCTGATGGTTCTGCAGCCACCGGTGCGGGTACCAACTACTTCGATGGCGATGTTGAGGGGGTGTCCTCATCCAGGATGACCTTGGAGGGCTGAGAGCATTTAACAGACACCAATGGTGTCTTCTCCCACTGGGGCAGTTTCGAAAGCTGCTGCTGACCATCGCCCTCTGTCTCACATCTAGGGCTCTGAAGTCGGGTGCCATGGGACTTTACCATAGTCCTGTACTCATCACCCAAGGAGGCCACTGATGTCGTCAGGCTCTTCGAGGGGCATCCTTCCTTGAGGAAGCCCTGGCTCGGCACTCTGTGATCTCGAGGTTCCAAGGCAGCACGGTCGCCACCTAAGGAAGGAGCCTCCGTGGCAGACCTTGTGGGCGCTGATTCTGCTGACAACTCTAGGCCTGAGTCAGACTTATGAAAAATCAACTTGTGCTGCTTCTTGTGGACTTGGAGAGCCTTGGGGGTCATTTCCTGGCAGAGACAATGCACCAAGGCATCATGATCTGGCCCGAGGCACTGAAGGCAACAATCATGCGTATCAATGCGCAACATATTTTGAGGCAGAAGTCACATGGCTTGAAGCCACTGACTGAGGCCATAGCACAGAAGACTGTGCTTGCAAGGTAAAATTCTCTTGGCCCGGCCAGAAAGGGCGTGAAAAACCCACGCACCAGGGAAAACCCCCAAAGGGGAAAATGAGAAAAAGAAAACCCGAAAAAAACACGATGCTGGAGGCAAACGGAATCGGGAGACTGGAGAGAACCAGTATGCAACCGTAGAAAAGTAAGACAAACTATAGCGCAAAAAAAAAAATCTACTTTTTCCAGAGGAGACAGATACACGTCCGATGGGCTCCGCGGAAAGGAGACTGAGGCAAGATAGCACCCTTAGGTGGGAAGGCGATCACACATGCGTGGTACATCTCCCAAAAGTTTTCTTTGAAAGATGGGGAGAGGTTACTGTACGGGCTCCGTCGTCATCCATATGTGAGGACTGACTTCCTGCTTGCTACAGGAGAATGATGACTTTCAAACACTATCAACTTGAGCAGACTTAAACCAAGGAGTCAGAAGTGAAAGTCTGTAATCCTGCAACAAAGCATATGCCATCTAGTACCACTCAAGCATTTCCATCTAAAATTACAACCTAGATAGTAAATCAGTCACCTCAGAAAACACATATGTGCTTTCTTCACACTTTACACTGGTTATAAGAGGAAATTTAAAAAACACTGTGCACACACATGCTCATCACGCCTTCATTTTACTGGACAGTGACAGCATAGTAAAGATGTAAAAAAAAAGAGCTGCTTCCAAATGATATAATTGCACCATTAACAAAAGATTAGAGATTTACTTTTTTAAAAATTTGAGTATATTTTCCCAGGAATTTATAATTTCCTTTCCTGGAATCCTGCTAGACCAGTCCAGAAAGGTGGGTAATGTCCCCCTGCCAGAAGATGCAGGAGACAGAAAAAAAATAGAAGTTTCCAGCACATCACCACTAGCATAAGGATTGGTGCAGCAAGGGTCACATTTTAGTATTCACATGACAAGCCCCCTCAACGAAAAACAAATAACCAATAACCAACCAATATCCCCAAGGAGATCAATCCTAGATGGGCCGAACCCAAGAAACCTTAAGGGGCAGGCCAGGCATTCACTGAGGCTAAGGAACTGAGAATGCCAAATCTTATAGATGGGTATACAAAAGCAGCAGCAGTTAACTTCCATGGGCAAGTCCTGGACTAGTCTAGCAGGATATCAAGAAAATAAATTATCAGGTAAGTAGAATTTCACCTTCCAGTTCATCTTGCTAGCTCAGTCCAGACAAGTGAGAAGTACCAAAGATACACCTCAAATGGGAGGAAGACCCAGCTGCTCTGAGAAAGCACAGTTACTTACCTGTAACAGGTGATCTCTGGGAATAGCAGGAATTAGTCTTCACATATGGGGTACGTCGGTACCGACGGAGCCTGCACGGGAACGCTGCCCAGCTTCCAATCAGAAAGCTTTTGGCAGCATCCCCCGCGCCTGCGCGCTGACTTCCCGCCTTCTCCAGAGCCTCTCTTCAGTTGAGTTTCAAAGCTGAGACAAAGGCGAGGAGAGGAAAGGAAGAAGAAGATAAGAGATGCAACTCCTAGGGGAGGTGGGAGGGTTGTGAAGACTAATTCCTGCTGTTCCCAGAGATCACCTGTTACAGGTAAGTAACTGTGCTATCTCCAGGAACAAGCAGGAATGAGTCTTCACATATGGGGACTCCCGAGCTGGAGATGCCAGGGGGAGATCCCATAAAAATGCAGTAGCCTGGACCAGGGGTGCATTTTGTCTCCAGGAATCCCCGGCATCCAAAGTGGGATGGAGGGTAGGAGTTGACAATAAAGGAGCTGTGAGGAAAGAAACAGCATAGCCAAGGACTACAGGAGTCCTTGGTATGTATGATGAGTAGCATTAAAAGACCTTTAATGTACACTTAAAATATGCAGCTTACCTACTGTATTGTAGGAAGTAGAGAGCATGATGGAGTCTACTGGATAAGCAGTGGCGGAATCTTCAAGGTGACCTCCCAACAGTGAGGATGAAGGTCCAGACCTGGAGGTAGCAGACGATCCAGGTGTCAACTGGGTAGGATTAGATGTCAGGTCTTCAATGGAAGCTTTATGGGAAAAAGCTGAAAACTCCTTTAGGCATAAAGTCATTAACATTGAGGACTAAAGGAAGAAGACTGACGGAGTTGGAGAACTAGCCCAGTCCTGGCGGGAAGAGGGGGACTGGAAAAAACCCTATTCCCAAGGAGAACAGCTGTGTACTCAAGATAAAGATGTACACTATTTTTCCTAGCTGGCGAGAGGTCGGAAAAATATTGAAGCTTGATGCTTCAAGGACTTAAAGAAAAAATGGAAGATATTAGCACCACAAGTAGTTATAGGTGCATGACAGTTTCTGCGTCGTAAAATGATATGCGAAGTAGGGCGATAGACTGTCTAAAACCTCTAGAAGGTAAAACATTTAGTATAGACAGTAAGGGTGATAGTGTGTAAGACATATCAACCCTTAAGAAGCCCCCCAACAGACACATATATATATGTGGATGGAATATATACACACACACATATATATATATACACACACACATATGTCCATATGTGTATATCAGAATATGGGTGGAGAAATGTATATATATATATATATATATATGACATACCGAAATATATATACATTTGTGGGCATGGTTTTGCACCATCAGGGTAATGATATAGGTATGTAGACATATATGGAGATGCTACATACAAGATAACAAGTTGAAGATACATATCTACCACCCAGCCCCATAATTGTACATGGGGAATATAAAAGAAAAAGATTCTTCGCCCTACAAGAGGGTGAACCCACTTGGGATATGTATAGAGAATCTATTTCCGTGGATTGAGGGATGCAAGAAGGCAATCCAACGAGATAACCGTGATGTTTGCGTGGGAACAAATGATCATATGAATCTGTAAGGAACAAGGCGGGAGTTCCACAGAACACTGACTTGGCAGATGTGCAGAAACGCAGAAGAAGATACCAGAGGGACCTACTGGAGGGACCCAGAGGTAGCATGCGTAAACATCAGCGTTGGATTTTCACGCAGAAGAACTTATATTTCATGTTAACACCCCAGGCCTGAGGGTGTGGAGAACCCTCACAGGCATGGGAAGGGATTATAAGCTTTTCACTACTAATAGAGAAGCTTTAGAGACAAGGTCAATGCTCTATAGCAAGGCCCTCATAGTAGAAAGCTTCTCTGAAGACTGCAGAGAGCATTGTGCAGGAGAGATATGAGATAAACTGACTGAAGTCAGGTGTGTTGCCATATCCTAGGAGAGGAGATGGATAGAATAATGTGAGAAAGCCTAAAAGAGTAGGAGGATCCAAGATAGCTGACGAGTAGCTTGGAATCACTACTGAGGCTAGACAAAATTTTGAACAAGGTACTGGAACATGTAAAAAGTACCAGTAATACAAGCACTGTAACTCCTGCAGGCACAGCTGCTGACGGAAACAGCAGAGAGATTGTCCTGTGCCCAAGAAAGAAAAACAGACAAGAAAGGAGAGGAGATATCCCTTCTCCCTGTCTGAGGAACTAGCTTGCTAGAGAAGCCTTTCAGTGTGGTACCCCTCAGTTAGGGAAACAGCCCGGTTGAGAGGGTAGAGCAAGTAATTGGAGGGCGACGTACCCATAGGGTAAGTCAACTGAAGGAAAAAATGTTCAGTTGGGACAGAACTATCAAGGGATAGTTGCAACTGCTCTTCTAGGGAGTAAGAAGAGGAGAAGTCTGTAGTCCCTGAACAAAAATTTACCGACAGCTTAGTACACTGAAAAAGAAAAGCACAGTGAATAAACTTCTAATGGGTATTAGTGAACTGTAGAGTATAATTCCCAGCCCCTATGGTTGCTGGGAATGCTGAGACTGGCCAGAGCTGGAGGACTTCGGACTAGGCTGAGGTGTCCCTTGTTTAGGTACAGCCGAATGATGGGCAGGAGATGAATGAAACTTTCTTTTCTTAGGGAAAGAAGGTTTGGTAGGACATTTCCTACCTTTCGAAGAAGGAGGTGGCTTAGAATGGTCCTTAGTGGAAGGAGAGTCAGCGGAGCATTGAGCAACCTGACGTAAAGCCTCCTTATTGAAGAGACCTTCTCCAGTACAAGGAGAATGAGCCAATATAGCTTGTGCCCATCTGCTCAAGTCTGAAGCTTCGAGCCAGGCTCTGGGACGTGCTGCAATGGCAATAGCAGAAGATCTGCTAACAGACTCAAAAGAGTCTATAGAAGCACGAGAAAGGAACCAAGATATATTCCGGCTATGATTGAGTAGCAAGGAATAATTAGTAGCCTTGGGCTCTGGCATAAAAGGGGTCAAAAGAGACAATCTCTCCGTGACCTCCTGGAGTGTGAGACTCATGTGGAAAATATATGAAAGAATTCTGGAGGCCAGCATAGATGTTTGGAAGGCTTGACGACCAAACGCATCGAGTGTTCTTGAAGAACGATCTGGCGGATAAGAAGAATGCTTCTTCTTGCTCTTAACCTTCCTCAGTGCTGATTCGACTACAAGGGAACGATGAGGAAGTTGAGGCTTCTGAAATCCTGGGGAGGGAGGCACCCGGTACCGAACCTCAGTGGCTGTAGAAGGTAGAGGAAGCCGTAAGGATGATTTCCAGACCCTCAGAAGGAGATCCTGCAGAGCAGGATGTAAAGGAAGCATCATATTTTCCATTTGTGCCGGTGAGCCAGGAATAGCATCACAACCAGGGATAGAGATATTAAGAAAGGTTGCCATATCCAGGAGAAAAGCCTGAAAAGACTGATCTCCTATGGGAACCTTCCCTGGTAAGGCTAAAGAAAGAGGCTGAGCACCAGAGGACGTACCGTGGTGTGAGGAGAGAAACCTAGTAGATGGACAAGGATACTGGTAGGGTAACTTAGAGGCACTGAGTACTGCATCAGCAACCCCAGGTATTGGTTCTAAACTAGGCATCGGTACAAGAACAGGCATTGACAGCGATACTGACACAGGGCCAGCAGTTGAAGTTGTCATCGGGAACTGCTGCAATGGTACCGAGATCATGCGAGAGTTATGGCTAGGATCCTCGGAACTGCTTATCTGGAAACGACTGGAGTCGGTTCCGGGATGCGTCGGTACCCAGTCCTCGAGACTAGATATTGATTCAAGACTCGGCATCGAAGGAAGCGAGTCTATCGATGCATGTCTCGAGACTACCGACGTCGGTGGTAGTATCGGCGATGCCGATACCGGTAAAGCAGCCTGGGTTACATCGATCGGTTCCGAAGGTACCGAGGATGCCCGATGACAACCTCTCGCCGGGAGAACGTTATTCCACACCGGTGCCGATGCCGGGGTATCGGAACCGATCGAAGCCGGTACCATCCCGGAGCATGGCTGAGATATGGAAATGTCCATCGGTATCGTATCGCCCGGCCCCAAAAGTGCCGAGGATGCTAGAGGACGATTCCTGGTGAAGAGTGAAACACTCGACACCGAAGCCGATGCCGGGGAATCGGTACCGCTGGAAGCGGATACCCGCACCGTGCACGGCTGGGATCGAGGGAAGTCAATTCGGAGCGTATCGATTGGTCCCGAAGGTACCGAGGATGCCCGATGGCGATTCCTGGTGAAGAGTGGAACACTCGACACCGGTGCCAATGCCGGGGGATCAGTACCGCTCGAAGCGGATACCACCCCCGGACATGGCTCAGGTATGTTCTGTGAGGGGTGAGCCTCAGGAACAACCTGAAACCCCTTTAATGCTTTGGAGCCTGCAGACTCCCGCAGGGGTAATGCCAATGGATTCTTGAGGGTAAGGCCGGAGCCGTCACCATGCTGGGCATGGGACATACCACTCAAGCATTGACTAGTCTTAACAGACTGTTTGTGGGTTACCTGACCCTGTGAAGAGGAGAAAACAGGTTCCCTCACTGCCGAATAAAAAACGGTATCGAGGGAAACTCTAAAAACTGAAGGTTTCCTCACAAAAGTATCCCGACAAGTCAGGGGAAAAAGGGTCAGGACCCACACAATTGAGACACCAACTATTGGAGTCTAAAAGGAAACAGGTGTTTCCACATCGAATGCACTTCTTAGGAAAAGAAGGCTCTATGAGGAAGAGGCCTGGTAGGCCCAACAAGTTAAGGCAAAAAACTGAAGAAAATGTTTCTCAGAATTTAGTCAAAAATCCACCGGCGGTACCGGTGGCAGCGGGAAATACAGCCGCGACCACAAGAAAACAAAAACTAAAGTAATTAAAATAAGTAAAAAGAAAAGTTTCTGCGGTGAGAGGAGGAGGTCCTGCCGGCTCCGCGGAAAAACGAAAACTGAAGAGAGGCTCTGGAGAAGGCGGGAAGTCAGCACGCAGGCGCGGGGGATGCTGCCAAAAGCTTTCTGATTGGAAGCTGGGCAGCGTTCCCGTGCAGGCTCCGTCGGTACCAACGTACCCCATATGTGAAGACTCATTCCTGCTTGTTCCTGGAGATTACCCTTTCTGAAAGCTGAAGCTCATCTGGCTTGCACATCTAAGCAAAAATGCTTCACAAAGCTGCTTAAAGATGAAGCAACTGTCCTACAGATACCTGCTGGGGCCACCGCCCTGAATTCCGACCAAGACAATACTTACACGCCCTAGCAGAGTGAGTATGCAAGCCAACAGGAACTGGCTTCTCCTTCAGAACATAAGTGGAAGCAATCACCTCCCTAATTCATCGCCCAAGTGTGGTTTTAGAAGCTGCTTCCCCCTTATATGGTCCTTTGACCAAGATGAAAAAAGCCTATCTGACTTGCAGAAAGCATTAGTCACTTTTTTTCACTTAGACTTTATTAGGCTTCAACGATCCTGTGAGCAGTGAGTGAGAATCAGCTGTGCCTACTTAGTTGGGAACTGTGTGTGAGAGAAAACTACAGCCAATCTGAGCACTTTTCAAATCATTTAGAATCCCTTCAGCAAAGGCTTCAACGATCCTGTGAGCAGTGAGTGAGAATCAGCTGTGCCTACTTAGTTGGGAACTGTGTGTGAGAGAAAACTACAGCCAATCTGAGCACTTTTCAAATCATTTAGAATCCCTTCAGCAAAGGCTTCAACGATCCTGTGAGCAGTGAGTGAGAATCAGCTGTGCCTACTTAGTTGGGAACTGTGTGTGAGAGAAAACTGCAGCCAATCTGAGCACTTTTCAAATCATTTAGAATCCCTTCAGCAAAGGCTTCAACGATCCTGTGAGCAGTGAGTGAGAATCAGCTGTGCCTACTTAGTTGGGAACTGTGTATGAGAGAAAACTACAGCCAATCTGAGCACTTTTCAAATCATTTAGAATCCCTTCAGCAATGGCGCGCCCGTGCCTTGCGGGCCCGCGCCTGAGGGCCTCGCAAGAGGGCCCTTTGGCGTGGCCCTTAGGCGGTGGACCGTGCAGGACCCACTATCTGCTGCTATATGCTTATTCTATATGCTCATTCTGTTCAGCGATATGCTGTTTGTAGTTAATGTAGGGTAATGTAATGTAAGTTATGTACTGTGTTCCCTGTTTGTACTCCTAGTGTTTTGTTGTGATGTAATTATTATTATTATTATTATTACAGTTTTTTATATACCGCGCTATTTACAATCAGCGCGGTTCACAGATAACCAAAGACCAGAACAACAGGCTGCTCGGTTTTACATAAAACAGGACGATAAACTTGGATTCGATAAACTTGAATAATATGGGTGTAAAACTATATACATAGAATGTTGGTCTGTTAATTTTGATAACATGAAAGGGATTTATGAGACGTTGCTTGTGGGGTTGTGAAAGGAGGCAAAGTGGTTAATATTGAGGTGAATATTTTGAATTTATGTAGGGTAATAATTGTTGATTAGGTTATGCTTGAGGGGAAGCTTTATGTAGGGTAGTATTTGATGAATAAGTTATGCTTGAGGGCCTTTCTGAATTGGCATATGTTAGTTATGGCACGAATTTCGGGTGGTAGGGAGTTCCAGTGTTTTGGGGCACAGGACATGAAGGCTCTGTTCGCTGTTGATCGGCAATGTATGTTTCCCTCACCTTTGTTTAACTCTGTGCTGTATTAACCGCTTTGATTGAAGGAAAAGGCGGGATACAAAACATGTTAAATAAATAAATAAATAAATTCGATTTTCCACATACACAGTGAAACAAACAGTGAATACCCAAAACTAACAAACAGTTCCTGGTAATGTATCATTCCCTGCCCCCTTATCTTCTGTCCCTGAAGGTAGGTAACAGTAAATGACGGCAGATAAAGACCAGTGTGGTCCATCTAGTCTGCCCAGCAATATGGCAGGAGTAGGTGCACCCCTTCCCATGTTTTTTATGGTAACTCATTTTTATTCAGAGAAACAAATAGGCAACATGAGAATACAAACACGCCCATCATGGGCCAACCATGACAAACAACAATAGCCTCTGAGAACAATATGAAACAATAGATAATATAGAGTAATACAAAACAATCCCCACTTGCCCCCACCCTCGCTTGCTAAAGGCCCCAGGCAAAAGGCCCCAGAAAAAAGAAGATACTATCCCAGCAATCACAGTTCCCCCACAGATCCCCCATCCCCCCTTCCCCACACCCCCCAACCCACCTCCCCTACACAGTCACAGCAAATCATCCATAGTGGCTCCATGGCTGCCACCCTGCTCAGCACGCCCATCACCCCCGGCCTCCATTCTCAGTTCTCAATGCTCTCAGTGGGCCCCACACCCGCATAAATCGTTCCCACGCTCCTCCCGCCAGCAATCTGGCCGTACGTTGCTCCATGTCAAGCAGCTCTCCCATAGCCCGCTCCCACTCCGCTATTCCCGGGACTGTGTCCCTCATCCAGCACCTTAATAGGCAAAGCTTAACTATAATGAAGCCTTTAGCACAAAGTTGGCGGGCACCTTCTCCAAGGGGTGGCACTCCTTCATAAGAACCAAAAAGGCACCACTCGGGGGACAACTCTACAGGTGTCTGTAACCATCCCTCCAACACCCGTCCCACTCCGGACCAAAACCCTTGGACATGACTGCAGGACCAAAAGCGGTGAGTGAAACCACCCTTGTCCACTTTGCAAAGTATACAGAGATCTGATGGCGACAAACCAGCCCTTGCGGCCCAAATATTATGAACATAGGCTCGCCAGAGGAATTTATATTGAATCTCCTGTAATTGAATTGATTCGGAAAGGGATTTAATTCCTTAAAACGCCGCCCGCAAACGCTCCACCGTAAGCTGAGGCATTCCGTCCCGCCACCACCGCCCCGCTAAACCAACCAAGCTCTGCAACTGACCATCAGGTGAAAACGCTCTGCGGAGAGCCATCATAGTGATCTTCCCATCCAAGGAACCAAACAGTGACAGCATCCCCTCACCGTCCAGCACACCTACGCGGGCCCTGCGCAAAGCCGCCACATAATGGCGGGCCTGTAAATAAAAGTAAAAATCCTGAGGATCCAAGTCATAGCGCCCACACAGAGAAGCAAACGAATCCACCACAAATGGCGGAAAGGCCGGATTCCCCCGCAGTGGGAGACAATCCGTCTCTCCAGAGGCCACCCCACGGTGGCGACAGAGGGCCCCCCACACCTTGCGCAAGCCGGTCCAGAAGCACGACTGCTTACAGCCCTCGGGGAGCTTCCTGCCAGACGCGTGCACCACAAACAATCGATGCAATGGAGTCGCCATTTCATCAAGAATAGTAAGAGGGACAACCTCACTCGTCCCGTCAACAAGGTCCCGCAGGATGCGTGTCCAACATACTAAATTGTACCACCGAAGCGACAGCAAACCAGCTCCTCCATCTTCCCTAGGTAGCAATAAAGTGCGGAGCGCAATGCGCACCCTCCGCCCCTTCCACAAGAACCGCAACAGATGCCGACCTATCTGTTCAAGGTCACGGCACGACAACCAGACGGGAAGGTGACGCAAAACATAGGCCCAACGGGGAAACTCCACCATGTTAAACAAAGCTATCCTTCCCTGAAGTGACAGAGGCAATTGTTGCCAAGACTGTAAACGCCGCACCATCCCGTCAACAAGTAAGGGGACATTCACCCTGTACAATTGGTCTGGCCATTCAGGAAGCTGAATGCCGAGGTAGCGGAGCTGCCCGTCTGCCCAAAGCAGGGGGAACCGGCCCGCCCAGCCCCACCGAGAGTACCCCCCCACATCTAGCCCCAGAGATTTAGCCGTGTTGATTTTCAGACCTGAAAAGGTGCCAAAAAACTCAATCAACTGGAGAGCTCGCGGTAAAGACACCTGCGGGTCCGTGAGACAAAGCAACATATCATCCGCAAAGGCACTGATCTTAAACTCCCCTTCCGACCAAGGTACCCCCGCCACAGCCCGCTCTTTCATTAACTGCACCAACAGGGGTTCCAGATGCAAAATAAAGAGAAGAGGCGATAAGGGGCACCCCTGACGAGTCCCTCTCTGCAAAACGAATGGCTCCGAGCAGTCACCCCCCACCATAATGAACGCCCTCGGTTCTGCATACAAGGCGCGTATCCACCCCACAAACTGACCCTCAAAGCCAAATCGCTATAGCCTCAAACATATAGGTCCAAGAAACCCGATCGAAAGCCTTCTCGGCATCGAGACTGGCGAGTACTAAAGGGCATCGTTGTTGAAGGCATCTCTCCATACTCAGCAGCACCTGCAGAATGTTTTTAGCGGCTACCCTCCCACGGACAAAGCCCGTCTGATAGGGCCCGATCAATCGGGAGAAAACCTCCTGCGCCCGCGCAGCCAGCACCGCCGCAAGGATCTTCAGATCAACATTGATGAGCGAAATAGGTCGATATGAAGCGGGCTCCTCGGGGTTCTTCCCAGCCTTGGGAAGCAGCGTGATAGAGGCCGTCCTCATGTCCCTTGGGAAGTGGCCAGTCTCCAGCACTTCCGCGTAAACCGCTCCCAGCGTAGGCACCACCTGCCGCTCCATAAGTTTTAAAACTCCATGCCGTACCCATCAGGTCCCGGCGCCCGATGCAATTTGCCCCCCCCGTATCACCTTCTGGATTTCCGGCCCCGAGAGCGGCTGATTCAACATCTCCCTCTCCTGCGAGGTCACTTGATTTAACGACACGCCATTCCAGAATGTCTGTCTATTCTGCTGATTTTCCCCCTCCGAGGAGTACAGACGGCTATAGAAGCGCCGAAAAACCTCAACTATCTCTGCAGGCTCCGTGCGCAATTTGCCCTGCTCGTCCCGGATTCACATCACCAAATGACTCCCCCGTCGCCCTCGCGCCAACCGTGCAAGCAGCTTCCCAGAGCGATTACCAAAACGAAATAGTTGGTGTTGATAGTACTGCCGATCAAAGACCGCTCGGTCCTGTAAAAGAGTATTTACCTGTCGCTGGGTCTCCAGGTAGGCCTGATATACCCCGCTACTCCCCGGACACCGCAACACAGCTCGCTTCTGCACTCGCATAATCTGCGTAAGTTGTACCAATTCCACGTTAACCTTTTTCTGAGCCCTAACTACATAGGCCATCACATGTCCACGAATCACCGCTTTCCCAGCTTCCCAGTGTGGTCACGGAGGCGACACTGCCCTCATTAAGCTCCAAGAATTCTTGCCAGTGAGCTCGGACATATTCCTGAAAATCCTTTCTAAGCCAAAGGTGACCAGGGAAGGACCATCTGCCCCCCACTCTACGGCAGCCAGCCCAATCCATCGTCACCATCGCATGATCCGACACTACAATAGGACAAATGCCCGTCTTTCGAACTTTCCCGAGATCAGTCCGCCGTACCAAAATATAATCTATGCGGGACCACGTCTGGTGCGCGCGAGATAGGTGGGTGTAGTCTCGTTCACTCCCGTGTAGCAGCCGCCAAATATCGAGCAAATCGCTAACCTGACACAGATAGTTCACCCCTCTAGTAGGCCACCTACTCACTTTCTCTCTGGGGGAGGATTTATCCAGGGTTGGATCGTTAGGGCAATTAAAATCACCTGCCAATACCAGGGGCACATTAGGCAAACCCCCGATCTTGCGCGTAATCTGCTAAAAAAAACCATGCGTATACTGATTGAGGGCATAGATATTGCCCAGAATCAATTCCTCACCATTAAGTTTCACATGCACCCACAAATACCGCCCAAGTGGGTCTGGGTCTTCACTAAGAATTTCAACCATAAGGCTCTTGTGGAAGAGGAGTGCCACCCCCTTTTTCCGACCCTCAGCTGCTTCCGCCGCACAGACATGTCCCACCCATTTTTGCTGCAACTTGGCATGCTCTCTAGCAGTTAAATGTGTTTCTTGAAGAAAAACCACTTGGGCCCTTGCTCTCTGCAGCGCCTGAAGCGCCTTAGTGTGTGTTTTATCGGGGAGTTTAAACCCCCACATTCCAAGACACAAATCGCAAATCAAAACTCATTAGCCCCCATTGCCCTGCTGTGCACAGACCCAAGACCATGATTGCAACCAGCGGGCTGAGCGCCGCCCAGCATCCCACTCCAGCTCCACTTCCCAGAGGTCCCTACCCTAGAGCCACTGAGCCCCTTTTCCCAAGCAGCAAGACTGTGTTCCCTACCCACCCAACCCCCCCTAGAAATCCCCACCCTTACCGGCCAGATCACCCCCTCCCCCAACCCCCCCCCCCCTGTCCCTTATCCGTACGTTCCACTACCCCCTCACCCACCCCATAAGAACACCCTGTGAGTAACTCCTGGCCCACCCTGCCAGGCCTGAGACCAGTCACCAGGCGCTGCGGGGCCGCCCTGCCCAGAAGCGCTCAATCCCCCGGTGAGGGAACAGAGCCATTAACCCCTATGACATAGAACAACATGAAACCCGGGTTAAGAAGCTTGGCTCCCCAGACCCACTCCCGCCATACACACAGACCCCCCTCCCGCTCGCAACAACACACATACCAGGGACCCCCAGTCACGCCGGGGCCACACAGCACTCAACCGAAAAGATCCCTACCAACCCAGCTGACACAAACGCCCTCCCTGAGCTCCCCAGCAAAGGCGTACCCCCATCATGAGACAGTCACACACTCACTCAAAGAGTCCAACCACCATTCTGCCCCAGACTCAAAGACAGTCTCTCCGGGCCACCCTCAGGCAGAAGGTTTAGGCTCGAGATAGACAAAGCAACAGTTCAGTTCCTGAACAGCGAGGCCAGGTCAAATCACCAGCAATTTTCGGATAAGTTCTCCAACAGCTGGGAAGAATCAGGTCTCACTCCCCGTGAAGTCCGCCGTCAGCTTGGCACCCGATCACCCGCTCTGCTCCAGTTCGGCAAGAAACTGCTTCGCCTCTGCGGCAGTAGCCAACACCCGCTGCTTCCCCTCATGCTGCACTTTTAAGGTCGCCGGGAAGGCAAGGCTGAAGCGGACATGTTTGCTAAAAAGCGCCGCACACACTGGTGAGAACTCCTTCCTTTTTGCTGCCACCGAGGCAGAATAGTCCTGAAAAATCAACACAAGCGCAGGTCGCGCTTCCTGCGAAACGCCTGCACCAGCTGCCACTTGTGCTGAAAATTTAAGATCTTTGCGATCACTACTCTGGGACGTTGTCGAAGCTCAGATTTAGGCCCCAACCGGTGCGCACGTTCCACCTTCATGTGCCCCACAAGGTCCGTGAGGCCCAGCTCACGCGGCAACCAGGTCTCCACCAGGTCCAGCAACATTGCATCTGTATGTGACTCAGGTATGCCCACCAGTCGGATATTATTTCTTCTGGACCAGTTTTCTAAATCGTCCACTTTTTCCAGCAGCGCATCCACGTGCTTCCGCAGCCTGCTCTCATCTCGTGCACGCTTGCCTTCTTCTTCTTCTAGGGCTGACACCCTGTGCTCCAACTCCTCCACCCGGTGTGTGCATTCAGTGAGCGCTTCAGACACCGTTTGCAACTTACTCAGGATTAAGTCAAATTTAGGTTCCAGCAGCCGAGCTACCTCCCGTGCCAGCTCTTCCGGGCCTGAGTCCACACTCTCACTCCCCGGGGATCTAGGCGCCACCACCGCTGAAGCTGGCCCAGCAGCCGTGGAGGCCCCAGCCCGCTGCACCTTCTCCTTGTCTTTTCGCGCTGGAAGAGGCATTTGTTCAGCGTGCGCTGCAACTCGGGGAAGCCCTCAGGTATTCGCCGGTGCCTCCCGGTGGTTTTTACCCCAAACTCTTGGGGTAGATAAAGAAAATATGCCGATTAATCACAGGACGGCCCCGGAGCGAGCAGAGAGACCTCTCACTCGCTCATGCGTCACGTGGTCTCCCCCATGTCTTTTAGGGAGTAGGTGCACCCCTACCCATATCTTTGCTTAGTGGTGCACCCACCAGGAGCAGGTGCACCCCTCCCCATGTCTTTGTTTCTTTGTTTAGGGGTGAACCCACCGCTCCTCCCCCCATCGATCCATGTAGGACACTCCTATTTGTTGAGAAATTAGATGGTTCAGTTTATTTTGAGTTAATCTTGTTGCTGTAAATTGATACACTGTGTCTGTCCCAGGCCACTTTTAATTCCGTCACTGTGTTTGCCCCCACCACCTCCATCGGTATTTTTATTTATTTATTTAGACAGTTTTTGTATACCGCCTTATCCTTCAATCAAAGCGGTCACAACACAATTGGGGGATACATTTAACAAGCAGGGATATGAGACACATACACTAATACTTACAGGGAACATGGGCTATGGAGGGTTAAGTGGCTTGCCCAAGACCACAAGGAGCATCTGTGGGACTAGAAACCGCAGTCCTTCCGGCCCAAGGTTGCTGTCCACTAGTGGGATTTGAACCCCCGACCTTCTGGCCTGAAGTACCTTGCCCCAACCACTAGGCTACTCCTCCCTCTTGGGATGGCATTCCAAGCATCCGCTATCCTTTCAGTAAAAAAGTATTTCCTGACATTGCCTTTCAATTTACCACCTTGCAGCTTCATGTCATGCCATCTAGTTTTACAGCTTCCCCATCTCTGGAAGAGGTTTCTTTGTTCATTATTTCTCTTTAAGTATTTAAATGTCTGAATCATATTTCCCCTATCCCTAATCTCCTCCAAAGTGTACATATTTAGGTCTTCAAGTCTCTCCTCATAAGGCTTCTGACGCAGGCTCCAAATCATTTTGGTGACCTACCTCTGAACAGCTTCCATTCTTTTCACATCCTTTGCAAGATACGGTCTCCAAAACCGAACACAGTATTCCAAGTGAGGCCTCACCAGAGGCTTATACAGTGGCACTAGTACCCCTTCCTTTCTGCTGGTAATTCCTCTTCGAATGCAGCCCAACATCCTCCTGGCTTTTGCCACTGCCTTGTCGCACTGTTTTGCCACCTTGAGATCTACAGAAATAATCACACCAAGGTCTTTCTCCTGCTCCATGCACAACAACATCTCGCCCCCTATCACATACATTTCCTTTGGATTTCTGCTACCCAAGTGCATGACACTGCACTTCTTCGCATTAAAACTCAATTGCCAAGCATCAGACCATTCTTCCAGCTTTTGCAGATCCCTCATGTTAAGCACTCCCTTGGGGGAGTACACTCTGTTGCAAATTTTCGTGTCATCTGCAAAAAGACAGACTTTTCCATTCAGTCCTACAGCAATATCACTCAAATACATTGAACAGTGCCGGGCCCAGGACGAAACCCTGAGGCACCCGCTAATCACCTTCCTTTCATCCGAGTGAGCTCCATTTACCATCACCTTCTGTCCTCTGTCAGTCAACCAATTTGTGATCCAGTTTACCACCTTGGGACCCATCCCCAAACTACTGAGTTTATTGATAAGCCTCCTATGAGGGACAGTATCAAAGGCTTTGCTGAAATCCAGGTAGATGACATCCATCGCGTGTCCTTGATCCGGTTCTCTGGTCACCCAGTCAAAGAACTCAATCAGATTTGTCTGGCAAGATCTTCCCTCGGTAAAACCATGTTGCCTCGGATCCTGTAACCCTCTGGTTTTGAGAAAGTTCACTATTCGCTCTTTCAGGAGCATCTCCATTACTTTTCCTGCCACCGAGGTAAGGTTCATAGGCCTGTAGTTTGACACTTCTTCTCTGTCACCACTTTTGTGTAGAGGTACGACATCAGCCATTCTTCAGTCCTGAGGAACCTCTCCTGTTTCCAAGGATCTGTTGAAAACATCCTTTAACGGCCCTGCAAGAACCTCTCTAAGCTCTTTCAGTATCCTGGGATGTATCCCATTCGGTCCCATGGCCTTGTCCCCTTTCAGTTTTGCAAGTTGTTCTAATACCTCATCCTCTCCGAATGGTGTGGTATCTACCTCATTCCCATTATTATATTTGGGAGTCACAGGTGGTCCTTCTCCAGGATTTTCTTTAGTAAAAACAGAGCAGAAGTATTTGTTTAGTAATTTCGCTTTATCAATGTCATTTTCCACGAGTCCATTCCCAGCACTTCTGAGTCCTGCAATTCTACCTCTGATCTTCTTCCTTTCCCGAATATATCTGAAGAAAGTTTTGTCGCCGCAATTAACATCTTCAGCCATCTTTTCCTCTGCCTTTGATTTTGCTATCCTTATTTCTCTTTTTGTCTCCTTGAGTTTGATCCTGTAATCATTTCTGTGTTCTTCTGTTTGCAAGCTTTTGAATTTTGTGAAGGCTGTGTTTTTTGCCCTTATTTGAGCAGCCACTTCTTTGGAAAACCAAATAGGTTTCCTTCTCCTCTTGTTTTTATTTACTTTCCTTACATATTTATCTGTTGCCCCTTTTATTGCCCCTTTTAGTTTAGCCCATTGCAATTCCACTTCCCTTATCCCCTTCCACCCTGTCAGCTCCTCCTTTAGGTACTTGGCCATTTTGTTGAAGTCAGTGTTTTTGAAGCTTAGGACTTTGAGCTTGCTATGATTGGACTGCACCTTGGCTTTATCTCAAACCACACCGTGTGATGGTCACTGTTGCTCACAGGGGCACTCACCCAGACATTTGACACGCTATCACTGTTGGTGAGCACCAAATCCAGCACTGAGCATTCCCTGGTTGGTTCCATCACCATTTGTCTAAGTAACACATCTTGGATAGTGTCCACAATTTTTTTGCTACTTTCCAGATTTGCATAAGGAGTAATCCAATCCACATCCAATATGATTGCTTCCCCCTTTGTTGCTATCTTGGCAATATCTATAATCAATTCGTTATCTCTATCTTCAATTTCAGTCGGAGGTCTGTATATTACAGCAGTATGGATGACAGTGCCATCTCCTCTTTCCAACACGATCCAGAGCGCTGCTTCTTTTCCCCATGCACACTGCATTTCAGTAGCTTTAATATTGCTTTTGACATACAAGGCTACTCCTCCCCCTTTTCCATTTTCTCTGTCTATTCTGAATATATTATAGCCAGGTATGGCTATATCCCAATCATGCGATTCATTAAACCATGTTTCTGTAATGGCCACAATGTCCAAGTCCTTTTCCACCATTAGGGTTTCCAGGTCTGGAAGTTTGTTGGCTAAGCTACGAGCATTTGTGCTCATTGCTTTCTAGCATTTAACTGGCCTGTGTATATTTTGCATTGATTTTATTCTACCCAGTTGCTTTTGATGTGTTGTTTAAAAGTATGGTTGTTTCTGTTATTCTGCTTTTGCAGGGGGTGACGTCCAGAACTCGACCTTCCCTGTCCGTCGCCCCCTTCTTCTAGTTTAAATGCAAATCGACATACTGCCTGAATTTTTCATGTAGGATTCTTTTCCCTGCGACAGAGAGGTGTAGTCCATCAGCACAGTATTGTTTCTTGCTAGTCCATGTGTCTTCCCAGTTACTAATAAATCTGAATCCTTCTCATTTGCACCAGGTCTGGAGCCATGTAGTAAAGCTGTTAATGCGATTTAGCCTTTTTGCCCCCTTAACTAGAACAGGTAGAACATCTGAGAATGCTACAGTTTTAACAATGGGCTTGGGGAGCTGTGTGTCCTGGGGAGTTGGAGCCTTACTCTGCCGTATGCCCGTGATTGCTGTCTGAAGGCAGCAGGTGAATTTCGCCGGACCAGCTGAGCGGTGTCAGGCCCCGACGTCATTTGGGGGCCTTTAAAGTGTGGAGGAGTGCAGCGGTTCCTGGGAGCTGTGTGTCCTGGGGAGTTGGAGCCTTACTCTGCCGTATGCCCGTGATTGCTGTCTGAAGGCAGCAGGTGAATTTCGCCGGACCAGCTGAGCGGTGTCAGGCCCCGACGTCATTTGGGGGCCTTTAAAGTGTGGAGGAGTGCAGCGGTTCCTGGGAGCTGTGTGTCCTGGGGAGTTGGAGCCTTACTCTGCCGTATGCCCGTGATTGCTGTCTGAAGGCAGCAGGTGAATTTCGCCGGACCAGCTGAGCGGTGTCAGGCCCCGACGTCATTTGGGGGCCTTTAAAGTGTGGAGGAGTGCAGCGGTTCCTGGGAGCTGTGTGTCCTGGGGAGTTGGAGCCTTACTCTGCCGTATGCCCGTGATTGCTGTCTGAAGGCAGCAGGTGAATTTCGCCGGACCAGCTGAGCGGTGTCAGGCCCCGACGTCATTTGGGGGCCTTTAAAGTGTGGAGGAGTGCAGCGGTTCCTGGGAGCTGTGTGTCCTGGGGAGTTGGAGCCTTACTCTGCCGTATGCCCGTGATTGCTGTCTGAAGGCAGCAGGTGAATTTCGCCGGACCAGCTGAGCGGTGTCAGGCCCCGACGTCATTTGGGGGCCTTTAAAGTGCGGCTTTACCGCGGTTTCGCGGCCGCGGTTGCGCTTGAAGGGGCGCGATTAAAGGGGCTTGTTAAGCCCCTTTAGCGCCCCTTCAGCGCACGAGGAGCCGTGGAGCTGAGAATCTGATATGGGCAAGCGGAAAAAGAAGCATCTGAATGTGAGTACAGTTAATCCTTCTAAAACTGTAAAAGTGGTCGGTCCAATGGATAAGCATTTAGTTCCATTGGAAGGGCCTGCCGTGCTATCTCACTTTGCCGCCAGATCCCCGCCCCCTTCAAACGGCTCCTCATCAGTTCTGGGGGTTTCTAACTCAGCCCCGCCTGCTGGTATGGATAGTCTTGGCCCAGTGACTTCCTCTCCGGCTATGGAGGAGCAGTTAAGTTTGCCGGAATTGTCATCTGTTTCAGCTTCTCCTTTAGAGGCTTCGGCTATAGTGGCGGTTCCTATGCCACGTATCTTTCATGCTCCGGGGGATGTCACTCAGGTTCAACAGGCTTCTTCGTCTATGCCTGCTTTGTCCGGGGATAAACAGATTTCTTTAATGGATCTCTGGCAGGTCCTCTCACGGATTGAGTCTTCATTAATGACTGTAGTTTCTCAATTTTCAGATTTTTCTAAAGAATCTGTTGCGAAATTGTCTCAACATGAGTCTCAGATCTTTGTGTTAGATACTAAATGTCAGAAGTTGGAGTCGCAGATTGTTACCTTACAGAATGTAAATGTATCCTTTATCAAAGATAGTGCTACTTTGCATGCCCAACAAGAGTTATTGGAGAATAGCTTTCGGGCTAAAAATTTAAGATGTTTAAATTTTCCTTGCACGCGTTTGCTATCACCTGCAATTTTATTTGATAAATATTTGAGAGAGGTTTTGGGGTATGCAGATGATACTAAGCCTGTGATTAATAAGCTTTATTATTTACCTCGACCAGCATTAGCTCCCAGCGGTGATCTGCAGGGTCCTAATGCTATGCCGATACTCGACTCTGTAAATATATCTGAATTTATAGAATCTTCGCAAGATATGATTTCTACAAGGTCTACCCTTCTTGTTTCTTTTAATTCAGAGACGGACAAGAATACCGTTATGCGTCTCTATTTTCAGAATAAGAATGCTAGTTTCTGTGGGGGGACTATAAGTTTGTTCCCTGATGTATCTAGGCAAACGCAACTTCGACGCAGGGCTTTTATTTCGTTAAAGCCTCGTGTCTTAGCGATTGGTGCTACGTTCTTCTTAAAATTTCCTTGCAAGTGCCTAGTTACATTGGGGGGAACTAAATATGTTTTTTCAGAGATACCATCTTTAGAAGTTTTTCTTAGTAGTCATTCCCTCCCTGGATAATTTGTGTGCTTTGGTGTATTTGTGTTTACCAGCATGCTAGAAATAATTTGAGTTTATGTTGTTTAGGTTAAAGGCACCTCTCTCTGCACACTGTTTGAAATGTTGACTTCTTATTTCCTTTTATTTAACTGCTTGTGTGTGCTAATTTCTTTCTCCCCGTGATGTGGACTGTAATATTTTCTATATATATATATATATATATTATTGATTTTTGTCATTTTCATTTGAAATGCTCAATAAATATAAAATTAAAAAAAAAAAAAACAAAAAAAAAAAAAACAATGGGCTTGAGTTTTTCTCCCGGAGATTGGAAGTCGTTTTGGACTGTAGAGGCACTATTTCTAGCCAGATCATTTGTAACTAAGTGGAGTGTTTGCTTTCCGCGCTAAGTACATCAATAATTTGGTTTGTATTCCTGCCGGCTGAGGAGCCTGAGAGGCATTTGACTATCTTCTCTCCTTTGAACTGTGTTCCCAAGTTGGTGTCTCTGATGATGGAATCTCAAAGTAGTAGTAGTTTTCTGTTTGGTGAGGTTTTCTTCATATTTGGTGCTTTAGCAGGAGATTGGGCATTGACTGACTCCTCTAAGGGCCGTTCAGTTTCTTTGGATTGGGCATCCTCATTAACAAAGGCAGAGAATTATGCAAGGATATCTCTTGGTGTATAGGATACCTCTGTGTCACAGATCGCAATCTACCCGAACCCACTGTGATCCATTTATTCTTGGTGTGTTTGACTGTTTATGGGAGCAGTGGTGGACTTTGTTCAGTCTGTATCCTAGAAGACGTGCGCTTCTCATTGCAGCCAGTTCTTCCCTCAGTAGAGACAATTCTTTATGAATGGCAGCTAGGTCTTCTCTTAGTAGAGTCAATTTGTTATGCATGGCAGATGACCTTCGGCACATAGGACATTCTCTTAGGCTCCAAATGATTCTTCTTGGAATGAAAGTACCGCAGGTATTGCACTGAATACAAGACATGCTGGTTAACAGAATGTGGGGTATCCCAAGCTTTTGGCCACTATAGAGGCAATGCAGCCCCAGGGGTGGGTGGGGTGAGGGGTAGGGTGAGCGGAAATCCAAGTGTCCCTTCCCCAGTAGGCTTATACCTGAGTTGAGGGCACACTCAGAAAACTGTTAAGGCTACACAAGGAAATCAAGCAGTTTGACTATCCCCAAACGTAATATAGGGCCAGCATTTAGCAATTTTCCCAATACCTAAGGTTTAACCCACAGTTAATATTCTATATTTGCAATAAAAAAAAAACAGCAGAGATAGAAAGGAGAAAGCTTAGTCTTATCTGTGTCTTGGGCAGCTCCAGCCTTTAAGACTGGCTGTGAACAGGTATGAGAAGCCAGGTGTCTGATGATCTAAAGTAGCCCCTCCCTGGGAGAAGCCTTTCAAGCAATGAACCAGAATTACCCAAAATATACCTTTGTAGTTCTGTCTGCCCCCTGTACAAAGGCCTCTGTTGGTCTCTTGCAATGTAAGTATGTCTATTCTAAGTAGCTGATTTCTCTTACAAGTGTCCCTGCCCCAGTAGGCTTATATCTGAGCTGAGGGCACACTCAGAAACATAGAAACATGATGACAGAAAAAGATCACATGGGCTATCTAGTCTGTCCTTCCATATCAACAACTACAACAGTCCACTTTTTACCTTTAGAGATCCTCTGTGTTGGTCCCATGCTTTTTTGAATTCACTGTCCTCATTACCACCTCCACTGAGAGACTCTTCCATGGATCCACTACTCTTTCCGTAAAGAAATATTTCCGCATATCACTCCTGAATCTATCTCCCTTCACCCTCATCCCATGTCCCCTCATAGCAGAACTTGCTTTCAATTGAAAGAGGCTCTCTCCCTGAACATTTATGCCACGGAGGTATTTAAACATCTCAATCATATCACCTCTATCCCGCCTTTCCTCTAAGGTGTACATATTAAGATCCTTAAGTCTGTTCTCATATGCTTTATAATGAAGACCACTAATCATTTTAGTAGCCACCCTCTGCACCGACTCCATCCTGTTCATATCCTTTTGAAGCTGCGGTCTCCAGAATTGCACACTATACTCCAAATGAGGTCACACCAAAGACTTATACAGAGGCACTATCACCTCCTTTTTTCTGCTAGCCATTCCTCTCCGTATGCACCCAAGCATTCTTCTAGCTTTTGCTGTCGCCTTTTCTACCTGTTTAGCTACTTTAAGATCATCAGACACAACCACGCCTAGGTCCCGCTCTTCTTTAGTGGACTAAAGTACTTCACCTCCTATACTGTATTGCTCCCTTGGATTTCTGCAGCCCAAATGCATGAACTTACATTTTTTAACATTAAATCCCAGCTGCCAAACTCTAGACCATTCTTCAAGCTTACCTAGATCCCTCCTCATGTTATCTACACCTTCCTGGGTGTCTACTTTATTGCAGATTTTGGTATCATCCGCAAAGAGGCAAACCTTACCCGATAGCCCTTCCGCTATATCACTAACAAAGATGTTAAAAAGAATGGACCAAGGACAGATCCCTGGGGCACAACACTGGTAACATCCTTCTCCTCAGAGTGAGCTCCATTTACTTGTACTCTTTGTCGCCTCCCACCCAACCAATTTCTAACCCAAGCAGTAACTTTAGGGTCCATCCCTAGGGTGCTCAGTTTGTTTATAAGTCGCCTGTGAGGAGCAGTGTCAAAGGCTTTACTGAAATCTAAATACACCACATCTAGAGCTCTCCCTCGGTCCAACTCCCTGGTCACCCAGTCAAAGAGATCAATCAGATTTGTCTGACAAGACCTGCCTCTGGTGAATCCATGCTGCCTCGGATCCTGTAATCCGCTGGACTCCGGAAACCTCACTATTTTCTCTTTCAGCAGCGTTTCCAATAATTTACTCACCACCGAAGTTAAACTAACCGGCCTGTAGTTTTCAACCACATCCTTACTTCCGCTTTTGTGTAAAGGCACCACATGAGCCTCTCTCCAGTCCTTTGGCACCACTCCCGACTCCAACGAGGCATTGAAAAGGTCAGTCAGTGGAGTTGCTAGAACGTCCCCAAGTTCCCTCAGTATTCTAGGGTGTATCCCATCCGGTCCCATCGCTTTGTCTACTTTAAGTTGAGCTAGTTTCTCACAAACACAGTCTTCTGAAAATTGTTCAAGATGTCCCTCGCTTCTGTTCCTATTTGTGGGTGTTTTCTGAGGTCCTGCTCCTGGTTCTTCATCTGTGAACACAGAAGAAAAATATTTGTTAAGCAATTCCACTTTATCCTTACCAGCTTCTACATATTACCCCCCTGCACCCTTGAGTCTGACAATACCACTTTTGCCCTTCCTCTTCTCACTAATATATCTGAAAAATGTCTTATCCCTCCATTTTATTGCATTGGCTATTTGTTCCTCCTTTTGAATCTTTGCCTTCTTGACTACTTTGCTAGCTTCTCTAAGCAAACTGTTAAGGATACACAAGGAAATCAAGCAGTTTGACTATCCCCAAACGTAATGTAGGACCAGCAATTAGCAATTTTCCCAATACCTAAGGTTTAACCCACAGTTAATATTCTAAATTTGCAATAAAACCCCCAACAGAGATAGAAAGGAGAAAGCTTAGCCTTATCTGTGTCTTGGGCAGCTCCAGCCTTTCAGACTGGCTGTGACCGGTATGAGAAGCCAGGTGTAGCAGAACATTTGTAACTTTCATCAGTACTGCCTAAATCATAATTCTTCTAATGGCCTCCCCCCCTTGTTGACTATCCAACCAGTCCCATACCCATTTCCACCTCCTCGTTACCCTGTCTCCGTTCCCCTTTCTCAACCCCATTGACCTATACATCAAATACAGATTCACCACTCTTTTTGCATATCCCTCCAGTTTTGGAAGCGAAGATCTATTCCAGTATGCTCCTATTTTGCATCTTGCCGCTACTATACAATGCTGAACCACTTCCTCCATACGTTTTGAAATACCCTCGTCCAATTGATGACACAAACAACTGGGCTCTTTTATAGTTGGTGTCCCGTGATCTCTTTTATGACCTATAGCACCATATCCCAGTAAGTTTGTACTTTATTGCACTCCCACCACATATGGATGTGTGTGCCTTTTCCCCCTAACATCCTCCAACATTTATTAGAGTGCACCAACCCTGCCTTCCACTTTCACACCGGTGTCCAATACAGTGATCCCTCGTTTTTCGCGGTTAATGGGGACCAGAACCTTCCGTGAAAGCTGAAAAACCGCTAAGTAGTATTTGCCCCTCAACATCATGGACAGGAAGGTAAACCGCTTGGTTTAAACGAAAAGATGACACCACCTTTGGCATAAAGTGTGGATGCGTCCTAAGGACTACCTTATCATGATGGAACCTCGTATAAGGAGGATCAGCCACCAACGCTTGCAATTCACTGATGCGACATGCTGATGTGATTGCAATAAGAAAGATGACCTTCCAGGAAAGGAATTTCAAAGAGGTAGTAGCTAATGGTTCAAAAGGTGGCTTCGTGAGCTGCCCAAGAACCAGATTTAAGTCTGTCAGACGGCTGCCTGGGTGAGAATCTTCACAGTCTTGTCAAGTGCATATATCTATATGATTTGCAAGGTATTGTGGGCAATGTAGTTCATTCACACCAGACACAGCTGCTGACAATAATTTAGTTGTGCTCTTGCGTAAAGCCAATAAGATATTTATTTATGGGGTTATTTCTCCCAACACAGATATGCTTGGTAGCACATAAATTAGGTAACTTGCTTTCAGTGTTAACTTGGAAAAACAAAGTCAAAATCAGGAAAACAACAAATGAAAAGCTACAAAGCAAGAAACAAACTGTTCTTTTCAGGTTAACTTCTGATTACTTCCCACATAAATTCAGAAATGATTCTCTCCTAGCTCACAAGCAATTAGGTAAGGCTTAATTGCTAGCAGTCACCAGCTGAAACCCCTTAGCTGGCTTGCCTTCCACTGTGTGGGTCAAATCCTGCTTCAGGAGCTTTTCTGAGTAGATTAAAGAACAAATTTGTATTTCTTTGTGATGGTTGCTGTACTTTATAACAGAAAGTTACCAACGGAGTTTAGATAGAGAGCAGTCCATATAAACAGGATCCTCATCTGCTATTATTCCCCCTTGTTCAACAAGCATGGGTTCAATATCATGGATTGGCACAGATGAATCTCTCAATGGAGCATTTTCAGGAGAATACTTGTTTCCCTGCTGTCTTTCAAGGTTATAGCTAGGGCATAGATCAGTGTTCATACCTGAGCTTCCATTGCTGCTAGAGTTCCTCTCTATATAGCCTGGCCAGTATGTAGTCCAGTTCTTATGTCCAGCCTTCCAATCCAGATCCCTGGATACTGGATCTCTCTTCACATACCTTCTGGCACAGGTCTTAGGGTCCCTTCCACGTGCAGCCGTCTCCCTCACAGGTAGCCTTTGGTGATTCCTAGCTCTGCAGCACCATTCCTCTGGCTTTCCCCAGTCTAATGGTGTATGCTGGCCCTTGGAATACCTCCCAGTATACGTACTGCTTTGGACTCTTCTAGACCTCTCAGAGGCTTTTCTCTTCCTTCTTCCAAAGGCTCTCTTTCCCTCTCTGTCCGTCCGGTTTGGCTTCTGCTTCTGATGATCCTTCAGATGAAACTGATGATCAAACTCAAGCTGATTCTCAGGATACTGAGGACAATTCTCTGGATATCCAAGGTGATCATGAAGATGGTCATCTGTAGAATAAATATTATTCTGCTTAGATGAGTGTTCCTCCCTAACACAGCGCAGCTGTGCTGAATCAGGCCCTGCCCTTTGAGATGAGTGCTTAGGGATTACATCATAGCCCTCCTGATTGAACACACGTTTCCTCACTTCAGCTCCTCTAATGGCTGTTGGAAACCTGGTGCATTCTGGGACTGGAAGTCTTTTATGGGAAAATTCTGTTTTCTTATTTCTACCAGAACTGACAGGTTGCTTGTTCAGAGTCACTTCACCTTTTCTATAGCTCCTTCCTGAGCTATGATAAGCTTCCTTATCACAAGTCCCATGCTACCGGTGGTGGCATAATTAGAGGCTTAGTTAAAAGAAGGCCTCATAAATCTCGCCATGAGAGGATGAGAGGAAATAGGTTGTCCATTTAGAGGCTTGAAAGAAGCTGCAATAGCACTCAAATGGACTCTCACTGAATTAGTCTTAAGCCCTGCATTAGACAAATGAAGGAGATACTCCAGTAATGATACCAGAGGTATTGCAAGAGGGACAAGACCCTTCTGCGAGCACCATACAGTAAACCTTTTCCACTTGAAAGCATAAGAGACTCTTGTGGAAGGCTTCCTGGAAGCATAAAGGATATCCTTTATTTGCTGAGAAAGATTAAGACCGTGAAATTCTAGGCTTTCAGCAACCAAGCCCTCAGCTGCAGAGACTGGGGATTGGGATGCCACAGCATCCCGTCCTCCTGAGAAAGGAGATTTCGAGCAGATCCTAACTCCAGAGGCGGAGCTTGAGAGAGATGTAGGAGCAGAGGGTACCACATTTGCCGTGGCCAATATGGAGCTATGAGAATCATATGACCTCTGTCTCTCTGCAGCTTGAACAGGGTTTTGGGAATTAGGGGAATGGGTGGAAAGGCATACAGGAAGTCCTGGTCCCAATGGAGGAGGAAAGCATTCCTGGCCTGAGAACCCTGAGCCGGAATTCTGGAACAGAACCGGGGAAGTTTGGTATTCAGCGGATTTATGTCCGGGGTTCCCCAATTTTGGAAAATTTTGGCCACTTGTTCTGCATGGAGACCCCATTCGTGTGGAAGCAGAAATCGACTGAGTCTGTCTGCCCAAGAGTTTTGAATGCCTGGAAGATACACCGCAAGATGAATCTGATGCTCTCTGGCGAGAGCCCATAGTCGCAAAGCTTCGTTTCACAGCGACAGAGAGCCTGTTCCGCCCTGCTTGTTCACACAGAACATGGCTACTTGACTGTCCATTTGAACTAGGCCTGCCTTGTAGCTGAGCTGGGTGCGGAATACTCGAAGGGCAAGGAAGATTGCTCTGAGTTCCAGGAGATTGATATGTAGATAGGTCTCCTGTGGAGTCTAAGTATCCTGGGTAGAAAGACCTTGCAGGTGGGCTCCCCAACCCAGCTGTGAGGCATCTGTTGTTAGAGTGGCTTGGGGTGGGGGTTGCTGAAAAGGGAACCCCACCAAAAGGTTTTAGGGTGAATGCCACCATTGGAGGGACAAAATAAGGCGATCTGAGTTTGCTATTTTGTCTGACAGGCAACCTGACGCCTGAGTCCACTGAGAGGATAAAGTACACTGGGCTGCCCTCATATGGAGACGAGCATAGGGAACCACATGCACGGTGGATGCCATGTGGCCTAGCAACTGTAACATTTCCCGAGCAGTGAGGTAAGGTTTTAACACTGCTTGGGAAGCTAACTGAACAATGCGAAGGCAGCGGGCCTGTGGAAGATAGGCCCTTGTCTGTTTGGTATCCAGCGGAGCTCCTATAAACTCCAGGGGCTGAGTGGGAGCAAAGATGGATTTTGGGAAGTTTATAACCAGTCCCAAATACTGAAGGATGCGCATTGTGCGAGAGAGAGCAATCCTGGCCTCTGGCTCTGAAGGGGCTCGAATGAGTCAGTCGCCTAAGTAAGGGAAGACGAATATTCCTAGGGTGCGAAGAAATGCTGCCACTACAGCCATGCATTTTGTGAACACCCTTGGTGCCGAGGCCAGGCCAAAGGAAGAACCCTGTAAGAGTAGTTACTCACCTGTAACAGGTGTTCTCCAGGAGCAGCAGGAATCAGTCCTCAAATATGGGTGACGTCGGCGCCGACGGAGCCCCCGTGTGGAGCATTTCCCCAGCTTTCTAAGAAAGCCTTTGGAAATGCAGTGCGCATGCGCGGTCCCCTTCCCGCCCAAGGGTGCCATCTTGCTCAGTCTGATGACATGGCTAAAAGACAGCAAAAATATCAAAAATAAATCATATGACTGCAACTCCAAGGGGAGGAGGGAGGGTTGTGAGGACTGATTCCTGCTGCTCCTGGAGAGCACCTGTTACAGGTGAGTAACTACTCTTTCTCCAGGACCAAGCAGGAAGTCAGTCCTCACATATGGGACTCCCTAGCTTAGGGCTACCAGAGGCCCCAAACTGAAAAATGAGCTCCCTCTAGAGCCTCAGCATGCAAAACAGAATCTTCTCTGACAACGCCCCCGAAGGAAGCCCAACACCAGGGCCGGAGGGTAGGAGCTGCCTAGACCCCAAAGAGATTATGGAGTACCGCTTGCCCGAAAGCACTGTCCCTGCGGGACTCCCTCTCAAGGCAGTAGTGGGCCGCAAAAGTCTGGCTTGAAGACCAAATAGCGGCCCGGCAGATGTCTGCCAACGGAACAGAGATGAGCCACTGACGCAGCCTTTGCCCTGACACGGTGAGCCGTAACTCGACCCTGCAATGCGAGGCTGGCTGCCCTGTAAGCTCAGGCGATGCAGTCAGCTACTCATATTTTTATTTTTTATTTTTTAAAAGAACTATATACCGCATATGGACAAACTATGCTTGGAGACAGCCAACCCCAATTTATTGGAGTCATAAGAGACGAAGAGCTGAACTGCCCTCTGGTGCTCCCGCGTACGGTCAAGGTAGAAGGACAACGCCCTCCTACAGTCCAGGGTATGCAAGACCATCTCAGCCCGGCTAGCATGAGGTCTGGGAAAGAAAGTCGGAAGAACCACCTCCTGATTGAGGTGGAAGGAGGAGACAACCTTTGGAAGGAACTTAGGGTGAGTCCGTAAGACTACCCTGTTCCTATAGAACCTAGTATAAGGTGCTTCTGATACTAGGGCCTGAAGCTCACTCACTCGCCTTGCAGAGGTAAGGGCTACCAGAAATAGCGTTTTCCAGGACAGAAAACGCAGAGGGCAAGTAGCCATAGGTTCAAATGGTGGGCAAGTAAGCCGTTGCAAAACTACATTTAAATCCCATTCAGTGGCAGGTGGACGCACTGGAGGCTTAAGCAAAAGCAGGCCTCTGAGGAAGCGAGCCACCAAAGGATGGCTGGAGAGAGACTGACCCTCCATCTGTGAGTGGTGTGCTGAAAGAGCACTAAGATGAACTCTAACAGAACTGGACTTAAGGCCTAGGTTGGACAGGTGAAGCAAATACTGCAGCACCACTGGTAGCAGGCATGAGAAGGGATTCTCATTGTGTTGAGTACACCAGGTAGAGAATCTACACCACTTAAGGGCATAAGACTTTCTTGGTGGACTGCCTCCTAGAGGCCAAGACTACGTCTTCCACTTCCCTAGGCAGTAGTAAAGGTGCTAGGACTACCCTTTCAGCAGCCAGGCCATCAAATTGAGGGATCGGAGATTGGGGTGCAAGAGAGATCCCTGCTCCTGAGACAGGAGATCGTGTTGCATCCCCAGAGGGAGAGGAGTGTCCACCGCCAGTTGCAATAGTAATGGGAACCAGGGTTGCCTTGGCCACCTGGTGGCCACCAGAATCACGGAGGCCTTGTCCCGGGTCACCTTGAAAAGGGTCTTGGACACTAGAGGCGTGGGAGGAAACGCATATAGGAGGCCTATAGACCATGGAATGAGAAACGCATCCACTGCTACTCTGAGAGGATGCAGTTGCCTGGAGCAGAACCTGGGTAGTTGACGGTTCAGAGGACTGGCAAAGAGATCTATGGTTGGAAGACCCCATCTCAGGAAGATCTGTTGAACCACTAAGGGATTCAACTGCCATTCGTGCGGCTGCAGGATCCTGCTCAATCTGTCCACCAGGTAATTCTCCTGACCTGGGAGGTAGACTGCTTTGAGAAGAATGCCATGATTGACTGCCCAGGAGCAAAGTTTCTGTGCTTCCTGACATAGAAAGCGGGATCCTGTGCCCCCTTGTTTGTTCACACAGAACATAGCAACTTGATTGTCCGTCTGAACCAAGACGGACTGGTGAGAGAGGAGATCAGAGAAAGTTCTCAGGGCTAAGCGGATAGCTCTCAGTTCTAAGAGATTGATCTGCTGTGCGGCCTCCCAAGGAGTCCACAGGCCTTGAGTACATGCCCCTTGGCAATGTGCACCCCAACCTTGAAGAGAAGCATCGGTTGTCAGCACCTGAGAGTGTGGAGGTGCCTGAAACGGCACCCCTTGCACCAGATTCGGAAGATGAAGCCACCATTGCAGAGAAGACTGAAGCAGGCTGGACACCCTCACTTTGTCCGTGAGGCTTCCTGTGGCCTGGTGCCACTGAGCTCTGAGGCCCCATTCAGCTGGCCTCATGTGTAGATGGGTATTTAGAGTTACATGGACCGTGGATGCCATGTGGCTTAAGAGTCTCAGGAATTGTCTGGCGCAGACCAGAGAATTGCTGTGGAATAGCCTGGCTAGATCCATTAATCTGTGGGCCCTGTCCACTGGTAGAAAGACTTTTGCCTGAAATGTGTCCAGCCGAGCTCCTATGAACTCCATATTCTGAGAGGGTTGCAAACTGGACTTTGCGAAGTTTATGACAAACCCCAGGTGCTGAAGCAGAGCGACAGTGCGAAGGGTAGCTTGATTGGTCTCTTGCGGGGATTGACCCCTGATGAACCAGTCGTCCAGATATGGAAAAACAAAGAGGCCTTGAACCCTGAGGTAGGTCGCTACCACCGCCAGGCACTTGGGTAAATACCTTGGGGGCGGATGTAAGGCCAAAAGGCAGTACTCTGTACTGATAATGGTTTCATCCCACTACAAATCTAAGATATCGTCTGCGGTCTGGATGAATAAGGATGTGAGTAAAAGCATCCTTTAGGTCTAAGGAGCATAGCCAATCTCCCTGCTGGAGGTAGGGCAGCAGGATTCCAAGGGTAAGCATCTTGAACTTTTCCCTCTCCAGGAACTTGTTCAGGTTTCGCAAGTCTAGGATGGATCTGAGGCCTCCAGTTCTCTTTGGTACCAGGAAGTACCTGGAATAGAAGCCTTGACCTCTCAGGTGGTGGGGCACCGGTTCCACTGCCTGTTCCTTCAGAAGACCTGCCAACTCCTGCAGGAGTAAGTCCCTATGTAGAGGGAGTCTGGGAGGCTCCCCTGGAACATAGGAGGGGGGTACCTGGTGGAAGTGGAGGAGATAGCCCTTCTGGACTATACTTAGAACCCAGGTATCCCTTGTGATGGCTGACCACCTGTGGGCGAACAGGGCCAGCCTGCCTCCAGTGCTGATGGGGGCCAGCTGAGGAGGAGAGGCTATGCCATTGCAGCCAAATCCCCCTCCCTGCTGAGCAGGAGCCGGAGTAGGAGGCTTGGGGGCCTTCTGCCTACAGAGCCCATGACCCTGCCCCTTGGCCTGCTGACCCTGTTGGGGAGCTACAGAGGCCTGATAACGAGGGTACTGTTTATAGGCAGATGACTTCCTCGGGTAAAAGGTCTTTTTTCCCGAGCCCTTCTTCTTCTGAGAAGGGGCAGAGGTTTTTCTGGACAGCCTTGCCTGGGTAAGAGTCTCGGTCTCGGATTCTGCAGCCTTGTCAGCCATGGGCTTGCCAAAGAGGTTTTCACCTCGGCAGGAGACATCGACCAACTTGTCCTGCACCCATGGCTCAAGGTCTGATGACTGTAGCCAAGCCTGACAGCGTGCACCGATGCCGGCCGTGGCGACCCGGGCCGAAGCCTCAAAGCCATCATAGGCTGCTCGAGATATAAACTTCGAGCACTCACGAATACCCGAGGACAGAGCATTGAACCTCTGGAAAGGTTCCTCGGAGAGACCAGCAGAGAACACGGCAATCTCCTTTGCCAGGTCTCGAAGGTACATGCCCATGTACAGCTGGTAGGTCTGGAAACGGCAAGCAAGCATAGAGCCCTGGAAGCACTTCTTACCGAGGGCATCCAGGTTCTGGGCCTCCCGGCTGGGAGGCACCGAGGAGTGCATCTTCTAACTCTTCAGACGATGCATGGCCGATTCCACAACCATGAAGTGGTGCGGTAATTGTGCCTTTTGGAACCCGGGGCTCTTGTGGACTCGATAGATGGAATTGACCCACTTGCTTAAAACTGGCATCAATGCCGGCACCTCCCACATGCGGAAGAGCAACCGTTCCAGCATCGGAGGAACCGGAACAGTAAAGGCCTCCTTCGGAGGAGAGTCATACTGTAGGGCCTCGAGGTCCTCGGCTCAAGGCTCCTCCTCGGGATCCACGGGGAATGCCAAAGCTTTGGCCATGTCTCGCACGAGAACCGGGTATCCTCCGGGGGCGACCTTCTCCGAGGTTCGGACTCGGGCAAGTCTGAAGGAACACACCGAGTCCGAAAGGTGTCGGGCGACTCCTCATCCTCCGTCTCCCAGCCAGACTCCTCGGAGGAGGAATTGAGTGGCTCCGGTCGGGCAGGCATCGATGCCATCCGCCCAGACGCCGAGGGTACCGGCGTCGATGACCTCGGTCCCGAACGGGAGGCCGAGGGGGACCTTGGCCAAGGATCGACTGGAGCTTGCATGGACTCGAGGATCAGCTCGGCCTCCGGGGTCGACTTGGACGTTGATGTCCCCGTGGTCGGGGCAAATGCACCGGTGAAACCGGCGATCAGTGCCCGCTGCTATTCCATGAAGGCAGCCAAGCTGCTCTCCAAGGCCGTCAACCTGAGTCTGAGCTCAGGAGACTCAGCAGCCCCCGACTGACGTCGGCTCCCCTGGAGGTGAGTCCACGAGGACTACAGTACTCATGTGACCCGGGGACTCCATCTCCACACGAGGTTGTTTTGCAGGCCTCTCCGACTCCGAAGACCCGGGACGGCGCTCGGGGCTATGCGACTTGGCCTTCGAGGAGCCAAGTGCGTCCACTGATGTCGCCCTCGCGGGTTTTTTCTTCTTACGATGCTCCCGCAAGGGAGACCCCCTTTTAGAGGAGCCTCGACGCTGCTTGGGGCCGGAGTCCCGAGATGTCGAGGCCTCTGACGAGGTCCGGGCCCTACCGGACGCGGAGTCAGAGAAGATTCTTTCCTTTTGGTGCTGCTGACTCCTTAACGCCTTACAGGACATCTTCCCACACGGACCACAGATCATCGGGTCATGATCGGGTCCGAGGCACCAGATGCAGCAGTCATGTGTGTCGGTGAGAGACATAAGTTTCTTACACCGATCACACTTTTTAAACCCGCTCGCAGCAATCAGGGGAAAAAGGGCCCCTGCAAGGTCAAAAGACAGGGCTGCCAGTGAAAAAAGAAAAAATGGCGCGAACACTAGTCACTAAGGACAAAAACCGAAAAAGAGATCCGGGCTCGATACCGATGTATCGGGCCCAGGCAGGAAAGGGAAACCAGCGTCGAACCGAAGAAAAACAGGTTTAACGCAGAGAAAATTAACTTCTTCCTTGGGTGAAACGAATATGCAACCGTCGGGCTCCGCGGAAAAAAGAAGACTGAGCAAGATGGCACCCTTGGGCGGGAAGGGGACCGCGCATGCGGGCTGCATTCCCAAAGGCTTTCTATGAAAGCTGGGGAAATGCTCCGCACAGGGGCTCCGTCGGCGACGACGTCACCCATATGTGAGGACTGACTTCTTGCTTGGTCCTGGAGAATTGGTAGTGCTTCCCTTGAAAAAGAAAGCGAATGAACTTTTGATGAGTTGGATGGATGAGAACATGAGTGTATGCATCCTTGAGTTCTAGAGAACAAAGCCAATCCTGACTCTGAAGGTATGGCAGCAGAGTTCCTAAAGAAATCATTTAACTTCTCTTCAAACAGGAACTTGTTCAATTCTCTGAGTCTAAAATGGGCCTGTGTCCTTCTGTTTTCTTTGGAATAAGGTAAGAGGGGGAGTAGAACCCTGTACCCTGTTGGGGAATGGGTACTTCTTCTATTGCCCCTTGGGCAAGAAGCATAGTGACCTCTTGACCTAACTGGTCATTGAGAGAGGTCTGAGAATTGAACTGTCTTATCATTTTAGGAGGGGGCATGCTGAGGAAACCAAGCTTGTAACCCCTCTCTTACAATAGACAGGGTACAATTTTCTGCTGTTATCTGCCCTCATCTGGAGGCAAAATGACATAACCTTCCTGGAATGGTGGAAGGCTCTGGGCCATTCAGGGCCAGGAAGGCAAAGTTCTCTAGATAGGAGTCAAAGCCCCTGTGGAGGCTGAGTCTGCTGAGCCGGTTGAGGCTTAGCAGCTTTTGTTTTCCTTTGCCTAGGTTGTTGCTGCTGTCCCTTTTGGGCAGACTGACCTAAACGATGCACTTGCTGGGTATAGGATGGATAAAACTACTTCTTACAGAAGAATGGTTTCTTGTAGGATTTTTTCCTTGCAGGATCAGCTGTAGATTTAGACAATCTATCCAAAGTGATATTGTCAGCCTCTATCTCATTAGCTTTTTCCTGCAAATTCTTGCCAAAGAAATTCTCTCCTGTGCGAGAAATATTCCCTAGTTTATCCTGTACCCAAAGTTCGAAGTCAGATGCCTGGAGCCAGACAATCCTACGTGCACTTATGGCAATAGCAGAGGTACTGCTTATGCACTAAAAACAGTCAAAGGCTGCACGATTCACAAACTTGGAAATATCCTGAGCATGTTTGACAAGGGCGAGGAAATCCTGCCTCTTATCATCAGGAAGGAGAGGGCTCAAAAGATCTAAATCTCCTGTGACTTCCTTAAGGAACATTCCCATATATAATATATAGGAACTGATCCTAGCAGAAAGCATGGAAGCCTGGAAGGTTCGACATCCAAAGGCATTAAGAGTCCTACACTCACGTCCTGGAGGATTAGATGCATGCCTTTTTGCACTCTTGATCCTTCTCATAGCTGATTCCACCACCATGGAATGGTGTGGTAGCTGAGTCTTCTGAAACCCAGGACAAGGAGGAACTCGATACATGGTGTCGAGTCTTCGAGAGTGAAGAGATGTGGTTAGAGGTGTTTCCCACATCCTTAACATGAGATCATGCAAGATCTCATGAATAGATAAGGTAGCTGCCTCCTTGGGAGCTTTAGGGTATTGTAGGATTTCTAATTCCTTTGCCCTAGGCTCTTTTTCAGGAGCCACTGTGATGGAAAGACCGAGCCACATCTCAGATAAAATCCTGAAAGGACATATCCTCTGGTGGATACATCCTACGCTGAGGAGAAGAATCATCCTCAGGAAGAAGTACTCTGGTATCGGCAGAGCTTTCAGAGTCTTCAGACTCCTCCGAGGATTCAAAGTATCTCCGATCCGGGTGATCGTGCAAGGCACGGTACCGGTACCGATCAAAGTCAGCATTGGAGGGGTCCGGTACCAGTTTGTTGATACTGTATGGATAAGCATGACTCGGTCCCGGTAGAAGACCTGCCGATGTCGATGCAGCCGGTACCGGTTGAATTGTCTGAAACGGTTTCAGGGGCATCGAGGCCATGAGAAGAACTGCCAGACTGCGTTCAATAGCCAAGAATATCTGGTCTATCGACGCTGCCGATGCTTGGGTATCGGTACCGGATGAAGCAGCCGGTACCCAGAGCATGGCACTAGTAGTTCTGCCGAGGTTGATGCCTCGAGAACATCCTGGCACCCCGTTAGTGCTCTGGAAAACAAAGCCTCCCGCCGGGGCAATTTTGCCAGTACAAGTCCCTCAAGGGCAATGCCAGAGGCATCTCGATACTTAGGAGATCTACCCTTTGAGGACCGGCTTGATTTATGTTTAGTTACCTGAGATCCATGGGAGGAAGACGAAGCCCTGGAAGACGTCGATGCCACAGAGGCTGCATCGGAGGGAAAAAGGGTTCTAAGTTTAGCAGCTCGGTTCTGCCGGCCCCTCTTCAACGACATCCCACAGGCAACATACACTGAAATAGAGTGGTCAGGACCTAAACATTTGAGGCACCACTCATGGGTGTTGGTGACGGAGATGGTACCGCCACACTTAGAACACTTTTTAAAACCCGAAGTGGGTTTTTCCATTTTAAAGGAAAAGGTTGGGCCTAGGGCCCAAAATGGCGCTTGGCACCTGAGGAGAAAATAACTGGAAAAGACTCCAGAAAGAAAGGGGGGTTTTTTGGAAAAAAAGAAAGAAGAACCAGCAGTATCGGTGTAGCACTGAAGGAAGGCAGACATGACCACAAAAAAAGAAGAATAGACAGGAATTTTTTCTGTGGTGACAGGATGTGCGACCTGTCGGCTACGCGGAAAACAAAGAACTGGAGAGGGACAGTTGGGAAAGGCAGGAAGGCAGCACGCAGGCACTGTGGGGTGCTCCCAAAAGCTTCCTATTGGACGCTGGGGAGCGTTCCCGCGCAGGCTCCGTCGGTACCGACGATACCCATATGTGAAGACTACATTCCTGCTTGTTCCTGGAGATTGTATGCTCCCTGATCCGTACTGTAAAGGGTTCAACAGAAAGGGCAAACAAGAGAGGCAAAAAGGGACATTCCTGGCACGTTCACCTCCCGAAAGAGCATAGTTACTCACCTGTAACAGGTGTTTTCCAGGGACAGCAGGAATCAGTCCTCACTTATGGGTGACGTCGGCACAGACGGAGCATGGGCGGAGCAATTCCACAGCTTTCAGAGAAAGCCTTTGAGATTGCTGCCTCGCATGCATGGTCCTCTTCCCACTCAAGGGTGCCATCTTGCTCAGTCAGGTCCCATAGTTAGAACCCTACTAAGCAAATGGCAAGGGAAGGATAAGAATAGCAACTCTTAAGGGGAGGTGGGAGGGTAGTGAGGACTGATTCCTGCTGTCCCTGGAGAACACCTGATACAGGTGAATAACTATGTTTTCTCCAGGAACAAGCAGGAAGTCAGTCCTACCTTATGTGACTCGCCAGCTACAGGATACCGAAACCTGCAAGCAAAGCGCCTCTGTGAAGTCATGAGCAGATGTCGACGATCCACAGGGAGCCTAAATCCTCAGGGACCAAGCTCTTGGTAGCCGCAGAAGAAGGGTCAGAGGGCAGGAGTTGCTTATACCCCAAACAGAATACGGAGTACAGCCTGGCCGAAAGCGCTGTCCTGGCAGCAATCCCTCTCCAGGCAGCAATGTGAAGCGAAGGTATTCACTGAAGACCAGGTCGCAGCCCAGCAAATGTGTGCCAGAGGCACTGAGCGCAGCAAAGCCACTGAAGTCGACTTGGTGCGGACGTCGTGCGCGGTGACTCACCTATCCAGTGGGACTCCAGCCTTTGCCTGAGCAAAGGTGATGCAATCTACAACCCAGACGGAAAGAATGCACTTGTTGACTGCAAACCTGAGAGGGTTAGGGTCATAGGGGATGAAGAGCCGGACGGACTTGTGATGACCTTGAGTGCGCTGCAGGTAGAAGGCGAGAGCCCTCTTGCGGTCAAGCGTATGCAGGACCACCAACGCCCGGTCGGCTTGAGGTCTCGGGAAGAAAGTTGGTAAGACTATCTCTTGGCTGAGATGGAAATCTGAAACAACTTTTGTAGGAACTTGGGGTGAGGTTTAGAGGACCACTCTGTTCCCGTAGAACATGGTGTAGGGAGTTGCAGCCATGAGGGCTTGCAGCTCGCTGACTTGTCGAGCAGAGGTCAGCACGACCAGGAAGACTACATTTCAGAAGCGAGCATGTTGCCATCGGCTCAAAGGGCGGCTGCGTCAACTGCATGAGCACAATGTTCAAGTCCCACTCCACCGGCAAAGGCTGGATGGGGGGTTTGGAAAGCAAGAGGCCACGCATGAATCAGGAGAGCAGATGCTGGCCCGAGAGGGGATTACCCTCAACAGAGAAGTGGTTGGTTGAAATGGTGCTCAGGTGAACCCTGACCAAATTGTATTTCAGTCCCACCTGCGAGAGGTGCAGGAGGTACTGGAGAACCCACTGGGTGGAGAAAAAGAACAGAGTGATCTGGAACTCGGAGCACAAGATCAAGAAGCACTGCACTTGAAGGCACAGGCCTGTCTCGTCGAGTCCTTCCTCGATGCGAACAGGACTTCCTCAATCTGCTCTGGGAGGTGCAGCGAGGCTAAAGAGACCCGTTCAGTCACCAGGCTGTTAGGGATAGTGAGTCCAGGTTCGGGTGAAGACCCGTCCGTCCTCCTGCATCAGCAGACCCGGAGCATTGCTCAAGGGGACTGGAGGCTCCGACGATAGTCGGAGTAGCAGCAGGAACCAAGGCTGGTGAGGCCACGAGGGAGCCACGAGAATCACCAAGGCTTGGTCCCACTGAATCTTGTGGAGGATCTTCACAATAAGAGGAGTGGGAGGGAACACATCCAGAAGCCCGGAGGAACAGTTCAGGAGGAACGCATATGGGTCTATCCTGCTCGGGTGCAGTATCGGGCTGCAAAAGCAGGGAAGCTGTGCGTTTGCCGGACTGGCGAACAGGTCTATGGATGGAATCCCGCAGCAGCGAAACAGGCGGAGAACCACCTCTGGACTCAGGCATCACTCACGGGCGGAGAAGCCTGCTGAGCCTGTCCACGGGGACATTGTCTTGGCTCGGGAGGTAGACAGTTCTTAGAGTCATGCCCCGGTGTATGGCGAAGGAGCAGAGGAGGACTGCCTCCAGACAGAGGAGGCGGAAGCCCATACCCCCTTCTTTGTTTATGTAGAACATTGAGACCTTGTGCTCGAAGATATTCAGGGCAACCCAGACTGCTCGAAGTTCGAGCAGGTCGATCTACTGCCGAGCTTCCTTGGGTGACCACTGTCCCTGGGTACAGAGGTTGTTGCAGTGTGCTCCCCAGCCCGACAGCAAGGCATCTGTCATCAAAATCAGCTCATGTTGCGAAGTCTGGAATGGCATGCCCCAAAGAAGGCTTCGGGGATTCTGCCACCAATCCAGGAAACTGGCCAGGCTGCATGAGACCAAGATGTGGTCCTGGAGCCAGCCCGAGGCTTGGGTCCATTGCGCTCTGAGGCACCATTGAGCAGCTCACATATGCATGCGAGCGTGGGCAATGACATGCACAGTTGAGGTCATGTGCCCCAGAAGACGCATCATGGCCCATGCCAAGACCCCGGACCGGCTTTGAACCTTTGAAGCCAGAGTGCGGAAGCAGTCCACGCATGCTCGAGGGAGGAAGGCAGTTGCCCGTTCCGTGTCTAGCAGTGCCTGCACTGGTTCGAGGTGGGACTTGTAGTAGTTGATTAGGAAACACAGGCATTCAAGGAGGAGGACTGTGTGCGACGCCGAAAGGCGAGCCTCCTCTGCCGATGCACCCGTGATGAGCCGGTCGTCTAGGTAAGGGTAGACGGATATGTCCTGCAGTCGGAGGTGGGCTGCGGCTGCTTATAGTCATTTTGTGAAGACTCGCGGGGCCCAAAGGGGAGCACTCTGTACTTGAAGTGATCCCCTGCACCCTGAAATGCAGGTACTTCCTATGTTTGGAGTGGACAGGAATGTGGGCGTAAGAGTCTCTGAGATCCAAGGAGCATAGCCAATCGCTCTGCCAGAGTAAGTGCAGCAGGACACCAAGCGATAGCATTCTGAACTTCTCCCGCACCAGGAATTTGTTTAGATTCCTGAGATACAGGATGGGACGCATGTCCCCTTTCCTCTTCGGAACGAGGAAGTAACGGGAGTAAAACCCCCAACCTCGAAGGTGCGGTGGGACCCTTTCAACCGCCTGTTGACCGAGGAGGTTGTTCAACTATTGCTGTAGACAAATCTGGTGCGAGGGAAGCAGAGTAGGCTCTGCTGGGGAAAAGGAAGGAGAACGTCTGTCCAGATGAAGATAAGCGTCCCGGACTACATGGAGGACCCAGGTGTCCGATGTGATGGCCTCCCACTCAGGGGCAAAGAGGGAAAGACATCCTCCCAACAGCAGAGGTGCCACCAGGAGGTGAGAGGCTATGGCGTCAAAAAGCAGGGGCTAGCTGGGGTGGCACCGGTTGTTGGGTCTTGGGCCCCTTAGGTTTCTGGTGACCCTAAGCTCCCCCTCTGCCTTGGCCACTGGATGCCGGCGCAGGAGCAGGTGGATAAGGTGGGCTTCTTACTGTGCTCTTTCTACCAGGGAAGGAAAGAGGTTCTGCGAGAGAGATGGGTACGCATCATTAACTCAGTCTCTATCTCGGCCGCCTTGTCCTCCATGGGCTTGCCGAACAGTTGTTAGCCGAGGCAGTGAACATCAAAGAGTTTCTCCTGGACCCACTGTTCCAGGTCTGAGGACTGGAACCACGCTTGATGCCAGGCTCCGATGCCAGCTGCTGCCACATGGGCGGATGATTCGAACCAGTCATTTGCGACGCGGGAAAGGTATTTTGAGCAGTCCACAACCAATCTCATTAGTGTCTGAAATCTGAGAAGGTATTCTCTTCTGAGGCCCACGGAGAAACCACCAAGCTCTTTAGTGAGGACGCAGAGGATACCCATATATAGCTGGTATACCTGGATGCGGCATGCCAGCATAGATCCCTGGTAAGCCTTGCGCCCGTGGGCGTCGAGGGCACGGGATTCTCTAACAGGTAGGACCAAAGAGTGCAACTTCGGGCTCTTCTGCTTCCGCATCATGGATTCCACTACCATGGAGTTATGGAGAAGTTGGGTCTTTTGGAACCCAGGGCCGTGCTGGACTCTGTACATGGCATTGAGTCTTTTACTGACAATAGGGACCGAGGCAGGTGCTTCCCACATGCGGAGGAGCAGCCGGGTCAGGATGGACGGCACAGGGACCGTGAGAGACTCCCTAGAAGGAGACTCATATTGCAAAATGTTGAGTTCCTCTGCCCTTGGATCTTCCTCGGTCTGCCTGGACAGATTGAGGGCCCGAACCATATCCCGCACAAATACCAAGTAGGAGGTATCTTTGGGAGGTGACCGCCTTTGGAAGGCAGGTGGGGAACAGTCAGATGGAAGGCCCCGATGGGCGTAGGTTTCAGGGGAAGTGTCCCCGTCCGATTCCCAGCCCGAGAGGTCCGAGAAGGACTCTGAGTCAGGCTGATCCCCATGTCTGGTGGCAGAGGCCCGCTTGGAACCGGAGGCACTGACTCTGGGAGACCTCGCCCCCGACGAATGGGACAGTGAGCAAGACCTGTGCCGAGGACCCTCACGAGGCCCATGGCTCTCGGAGGTTTCCAAAGCAGTTTTCGGGACCCTCTGTCTCGCAGCGTGAGCCAGTCGTGCTGGGCAAAAGCGCCTGCTGGGCAGCTAGAAAGGCAGAAATGCTGTGCTCTAGTGACAACATACAAGACTCCCACTCAGGGGTGGGTCCCTGTGATGCCAACACCATAATTACCGGGTCTGGCATGGAGGAGGAGAGTGGGTCCTCACCGGGATGACCCTCAGGAGATCGGGCACCATCGTCGGAGGCCTCCATATCTGTACGAGGTACCTTTCGAGGTCGCTCCTTTTCAGACTCTTGGGAACGCCAGGGAGGGCTAAGGGAACAGGCCCAAGACAGCTCACGCTTATCTTCTTCTTTCACCGTTCCACCTTGGGCGAACCCTGGTCGGAGTGATGCCTGGGACGCAGAATCACTGCGGGAGACCCCACAAGTGGTGGATCGGCCCGCCACCGGGGACCCCAGGGCTGCCTTAAGGAAAATGTCGTCCGACTTCTGCTTACGGATTAGCAAGGCCTTAGCGGACATTTTCTTATAGAGCAAGCAGAGCTCCGGGTTGTGGTCAGCCCCCAGACACCGCAGACAACAATCATGGGTGTCCGTGAGCGACATATTTTTGGAGCATCTGTCACATTTTTTGAAGCCAGTGGCCAAGGGGGCAAAAAGAGCCCCTGTGAGGTCAAAAGCCCTCGAGGCCAGCGGTTAGAAAAAGGGCGAGAAAAGGGCCCAAAGCAAGAGAAAGGAAAAAAAAAGGGGATCTGCTGGCCACAGCTGAAGCAGGGGCATCGGGAAGTATGGGAGAGGACTGGTGTAACCGGAAAAACGGTCGATGGGCCAGAAGAGAAAAAACACTTTTCCCGAGGGACGAGGATGTGCGTCCAAAGAGCTCCGTGGAAAAAGGGAGACGGAGCAAGATGGCACCCTTGGGCGGGAAGAGGATCACGCATGCGTGGCAGAAATCCCAAAGGCTTTCTTTGAAAGCTGGGGAATTGCTCCGCGCGGGCTTTGTCAGTGCCGACGTCACCCATAAGTGAGGACCGACTTCCTGCTTCTTCCTGGAGAAATGATGAATAGCTCACATTCACTCTGACACAGGCCAAGGGTTCTGATATAAGGCATGGACCCAACTCAAGAACCCCTTCTCCTAGCCCCATTTTCTCCACGACCTGAAAAAGGAAAGGCCACGATACCTGGTCGAACGGCTTGTCAGTGTCTAAAGACAACAACAATGCAGCCTCTTCTTTCCGACCAGCTGTCCAGATCAGATTTAAGATCTTGCGGACATTATCCGATACCTATCTGCCAGGTATAAACCCAGCTTGATCCTGATGCACCAGCTGCCCTATTACCTTATTCAAATGCGTAGCCAAAATTTTTGTCAGCAGCTTAGCATCCAAGTTCAGCAAAGAGATTGGTTAATAAGATGCACACTCGTGGATCTTTCGCCGCCTTGGGTATCAGAGAGATACCCACCCAGCCCACTGTTTCTGCTAGAGATCCTCCATCCCTCAGTAAATTGAATAACTGCACCAAATGCTTAACTGATACCTCCCCAAACGTTTTATAAAAGCGAGCTGTCAGCCCGTCGACCGCCAACTATTAAAGGAAAATCTCCAAAGAACTTCATATATTGGATACTGCAATCCTCTGTTAATCCACAAGTGGCTGACGGTAACCCCCAACATATCATGCTAGCTCAACTTCCATTGCACGTCCGGTTATGGTTGGGTACTTGCGACACAAAACTTTAATAGTTGGCGGTCTTGGACTCCCTTATATTCAGCTAAGTGTTCTCACTTCCTCCTATTGACTGTTCTGCTGGTTGCAGATTTGTTTGAAAAAATATATTTCAGTCTACTATAAGTAGTTCCTAATTTGTGCAGGGGCTGGTCCTTTTGGGCTTGTTATAGCCTCAGGCATTTACAGGTCATACAGACCTTTTAAATAAATGTTGAATAAAAAGGAGGGCCTGCCATTCGAGTGTGTGTTACACCCTCTCGGCAGGTGATCCGACAAAAATATTAGTTTATTAGTTCTTTAGTTAAACACATAGTATGATAACAATAATGGGAAATAGTAAGTGACCTTCACTATCTTTGGATCAGAACCTGGGCAGCTGATGGTTCAGAGGACTGGCAAAGAGATCTATGGTTGGAAGACCCCATCTTAAGAAGATCTGTTGAACCACCAGTGGATTCAACCGCCATTCGTGTGGCTGCAGGATCCTGCTCAATCTGTCCGCCAGGTAATTCTCCTGCCCAGGGAGATAGACTGCTTTGAGAAGTATGCCATGATTGACTGCCCAGGAGCAGAGGTTCTGTGCTTCCTGACATAGAAGTCGGGACCCCGTGCCCACCTGTTTGTTCACATAAAACATAGCAACTTGGTTGTCCATCTGAACTAAGACAGACTGGTGAGAGATGACATGAGAGAAAGTCCTCAGGGCTAAGCGGATAGCTCTCAGTTCCAAGAGACTGATCTGTTGTGCGGCCTCCCAAGGAGACCACAGGCCTTGAGTACAGGCTCCCTGGCAATGTGCACCCCAACCTTGAAGAGAAGCATCGGTTGTCAGCACCTGAGAGTGTGGAGGTGCCTGAAAAGGCACCCCTTGCAGCAGATTCGGAAGATGAAGCCACCACTGTAGAGAAGACTCTAGGAGCTGGGTTACCCTCACTCTGTCCTTCTGGTGTCCTGTGGCTTGGTGCCACTGAGTTCTGAGACCCCACTGAGCCGGCCTCATGTGTAGGCGGGCATTTGGAGTTACATGGACCGTGGAAGCCATGTGGCCTAAGAGCCTTAGGAATTGTCTGGCGGAGACCAGAGAATTGCTGTGAAACTGACTGGCCAGATCCATCAACCTGTGAGCCCTGTCCACGGGTAAGAAGGCTTTTGCCTGAAGGGTGTCCAGTCATGCTCCTATGAACTCCATGTTCTGCGAAGGGTGCAAAGTGGACTTTGAAAGTTTATAACAAACCCCAGATGCTGAAATAGAGCGACAGTGCGAAGGGTGGTTTGATTGGCTTCCTGTGGGGACTGGCCCCTTATGAGCCATTCGTCCAGGTATGGAAAGACAAAGAGTCCTTGCACCCTGAGGTAGGCCGCCAACACTGCCAGGCACTTGGTGAATAACCTGGGGGCGGAGGTGAGGCCAAAAGGCAGTACCTTGTACTGATAATGTTGCCCTCCCATAACAAATCTGAGATATTGTCTGTGGTCTGGATGAAATGAGGATGTGAGTAAAAGCATCCTTTAGGTCTAACGAGCCTAGCCAACCTCCCTGCTGGAGGTAAGGCAGCAGGATTCCAAGGGTAAGCATCTTGAACTTTTCCCTCTCCAGGAACTTGATGAGATTCCGCAAGTCTAGGATGGGTCTGAGGCCTCCTGTTCTTTTTGGTACTAGAAAGTACCTGGAATAGAAGCCTTGACCCCTCAGGTGGTGGGGCACCGGTTCCACTGCCTGTTCCTTTACAAGACTTGCTAACTCCTGCAGGAGTAGGTCCCTGTGCAGAGGAAGTCTTGGAGGCTCCCCTGGAAAGTAGGAGGGGGGTACCTGGTGGAAGTGGAGGAGATAGCCCTTTTGGACTATGCTTAGTACCCAGGTATCCCTGGTTATGGCTGGCCACCTGTGGGCATACAGGGCCAGCCGGCCTCCTGTGCTGATAGGAGCCAGCTGAGGAGAGGCTATGCCACAGGAGCCAAAACCCCGCTCCCTGCTGTGCAGGAGCCGGAGCAGGTGGCTTGGGGGTTTTCTGCCTACGGGGCCCATGTCCCTGCCCCTTGGCCTGCTGAACCTGTTGGGAAGCTATAGAGGCCTGAAAATGAGGATACAATTTATAGGCAGATGACTTCCTCGGGTAAAAGTTCTTTTTTCCCCCGAGCCCTTCTTCTTCTGAGAAGGGGCAGAGGTTTTCCTGGACAGCCTTGTCCGGTTAAGAGTCTCGGTCTCAGGTTCTGCAGCCTTTTCAGCCATGGGCTTGCCAAAGAGGTTTTCACCTCGGCAGGGAACATCGAACAACTTGTCCTGAACCCATGGCTCAAGGTCTGATGACTGTAGCCAGGCCTAACGGCGTGCACCGATGCTGGCCACGGCTACCCAGGCCGAAGCCTTCATAGGCTGCTCGAGAGATAAATTTCGAGCACTCACGGATACCCGATGACAGGGCCGTGAACCTCTGCAAAGGTTCCTCGGAGAGACCAGCAGAGAACCCGGCAATCTCCTTTGCCAGGTCTCGAAGGTAAATGCCCATGTACAGCTGGGTAGGTCTGGACACAGCAAGCAAGCATAGAGCCCTGGAAGCACTTCTTACCGAGGGCATCCAGGTTCCGGGCCTCCCGGCCAGGAGGCACTAAGGAGTGCATCTTCTGACTCTTCAGACGATGCATGGCCGATTCTACAACCATGGAGTGGTGCGGTAGTTGTGCCTTTTGGAATCCGGGGCTCTTGCAGACTCGATAGATGGAATCGACCCGCTTGCTCAAAACCGGTGTCAAGGCTGGCGCCTCCCACATGTGGAAGAGCAACCGTATCAGCATTGGAGGAACCGGTACAGTAAAGGCCTCCTTGGGAGGAGAGTCATACTGCAGGGTCTTGAGCGCCTCGGCTCAAGGCTCCTCCTCGGGATCCGCGGGGAATGCCAAGGCCTTGGCCATATCCTGCACGAAGTCCGAGAACCGGGTATCCTCCAGGGGGGAAATTCTCCGAGGTTCGGACTCCGGCGAGTCCGATGGGACACACTGAGTTCGAAAGGTGTCCGGTGACTCCTCGTCCTCCGTTTCCCAGCAGGACCTCTCAGAGGAGGAATCAAGCGACTCCGGTTGGGTAGGCACTGATGCCATCTGCCCTGACGCCGAGGGTACCGGCATCGACGACCTCGGTCCTGAACGGGAGGCCGAGGGAGACCTTCGTCGAGGATCGACTCGAGAGCGCATGGACTCTAGAATCAGCTCGGCCTCCGGTGTCGACTTGGATGTCGATGTCCCGGTGGTCGGGGCAGATGCACCGGTGAGACCGGCAATCAGTGTCCGCTGCTGCTCAATGAAGGCAGCCAAGCTGCACTCCAAGTCCGTCAACCTGAGTCCGAGCTCAGGAGACTGAGCAGCCCCCGACTCGGGCCCCGACAGCGTCGGGCCCGACTTCGGCTCCCCTGGAGGAGAGTCCACGAGGACTACAGTACTCACGTGACCCGGGGACTCCATCTCTACACAAGGCTGTTTGGCAGGCTTCTCCGACTCTGAAGACCCGGGACAGCACTCGGGGCTATGCGACTTGGCCCTCGAGGAGCCAAGTGCGTCCACCGACGCCGCCCTCGTGGGTTTCTTCTTCCTGCGATGCTCCCGCGAGCGAGACCCCCTCTTAGAGGAGCCCCGGCAATGCTCGGGACCGGAGTCCCGAGACGTCGAGGCCTCTGACGAAGTCCGGGCCCGTCTGGACGCGGAGTCCGAGAAGATTCTTTCCTTTTGGTGCTGCCGACTCCTCAACGCCTTCAAGGACATTTTCCCACACGGGCCACAGATCATCGGGTCATGATCGGGTCTGAGGCAACGGAGGCAGCAGTCATGTGTGTCCGTGAGAGACATAAGTTTCTTACACCGATCACACTTTTTAAACCCACTGGCAGCCATCGGGGGAAAATGGGCCCCTGTGAGGTCAAAAGACAGGGCTGCCAGTGAAAAATAGAAAAAAATGGCGCGTACGCTAGTCACTAAGGACAAAAACCGAAAAAAGAAGTCCGGGACGATACCGACGTATTGGGCCCAGGCGGGAAAGGGAAACCGGCATCCAATCGAAGAAAACTGGTCCATTCAGAATAAAATCAACCTTTTCCTCGGGTGAAAACGAAACACGTCTGTCGGGCTCCACGGAAAAAAGAAGACTGAGCAAGATGGCATCCTTGGGCGGGAAGGGGACCGCGCATGTGTGCTGCATTCCCAAAGGCTTTCTTTGAAAGCTGGGGAAATGCTCCGCACGGGGGCTCCGTCGGCACCGACGTCACCCATATGTGAGGACTGACTTCCTGTTTTGTCCTGGAGAAACTACTACTACTTGGAGATTCCATCATCAGACGCACCAACTTGGGAACAGAGACCAAAGGAAAAAAGATGGTCAAATGCCTCCCAGGCTCTTCAGCCAGCAGAAATACAAAACAAATTGTTGGCATAATTAGTGCAAGAAGTGAGCACTCCAAAATGGATTTTATCATCCACATGGGTACAAATGACCTGGCTAGAAACGGTGCCACTATAGCATTTTCAGAAATTCTACATCTTCTTGTTAAGGGGACAGAAAGGTTGCATCGCATAATCAACTTTAATACATGGCTCCAAACCTGATGCAAACAAGAAGAATTTAGATATACAGGCAACTGGGGAAATATATGGAACAACAAGAGGCTATTATACTGTGCTGATAGAGTACATCTCTCTTTTGCAGGGAAAAGGATCCGAAGTGAAAAGTTCAGGCAATATGTGGACAGGCATTTAAACTAGGGAAAGGGGGCAACAGATTGAGAAGAACGAAACTCCCAGCAAAATCATAACATTGGAAAGAGCCACACTATTAACCCTCACATCAATGGCAAGTGGGACAAGGCATGTAGAACAAAATCCATGCAAAATGCAGGCAAGTCAATCAACAAATGCTGGAAAGCAATGAGCACAAATGCTCGAAGCCTAGCCAACAAAGTTCCTGACCTGGAAGCCCTAATGGTGGAAATGGACTTGGACATTGTGCCCACTACAGAAACATGGTTTAACAAGATGCATGAATGGATAGAGATAGAGATGGCAGAAAAGAAGGAGTAGTTAACTCTGTATGATGTGCTTTTCTGACAATCTGTATGTAAACAAAATTTGTACCTGCCTTGATTCGGCAGTTTCACAATAGTAATCCTACCCGCTTCTGATCGCTGGAAGGAGCGGGCTACAAATGCTAGCTAAATAAAATAAAATAAATAGTAGCCCTATATGTCAAAAGCAATATCAAAGTTGCTGAAATGCAGGGGACGTGGGGAAAAGAAGCAGCACTGTGGATTGTGTTGGAAAGAGGACATAGCACTGTCATCCATACTGGAGTAGTCTACAAGCCTCCAACTCAAACCGAATAAATGCATAGAGACTTGATATTGCAAAGGTAGCCATGAAGGGGAAAGTGATCATATTGGGTGACTTTAATCTATTCGATGTGGATTGGAGTATTCCTTCTGCAAATCTGGAAAGTAAAAAAATTGTGGATGCCTCTTCCAAGATGCATTGCTTAGACAAATGGTGACAAAACAGACTATGGAAAGTTCAATACTGGATTTAGTACTCACCAACAGAGATAGCATGTCAAATGTCCGGGTGGGTGCCCACATGAGCAGCAGCGATCATCACATAGTGTGGCCAAGGCAGAGTCTAATAACAGCAAGCTCAAAGTCCTAGGCTTCAAAAACATTGACTTCAGTAAAATGGACAAGTGCCTGAAGGAGGAGTTGGCAGGGTGGGAGGAGGTAAGGAAAGAGTAGTTACTCACCTATAACAGGTGTTCTCCAGGAACAGCAGGAATCAGTCCTCATATATGGGTGACACCGATGTCGATGGAGCCCCAGCGGAGCATTTCCCCAGCTTTCCATGAAAGCCTTTGGGAATGCTGGCACGTATGCGCGGTTCCCTTCCCGCCTAAAGGTGCCATTTTGCTCAGTCAAATAACATAGCTAAAAAACAGCACACAAAAATATAAAATAAACTATGTACAACTGCAACTCCCAGGGGAGGAGGGAGGGTTGTGAGGACTGATTCCTGCTGTTCCTGGAGAACACCTGTTACAGGTGAGTAACTACTCTTTCTCCAGGACCAAGCAGGAAGTCAGTCCTCAAATATGGGTGACTCCCTAGCTCTGGGCTACCAAGGAACCCAGGCTGAACAAGAGAACGCCCTCTAGTCCCAGCATCAAAGAAAGGCTTTTCACTGACAGAGCCTCCACCGGTAGCCCAACAGAGGGCAGGAGTTGCCTAAATCTCAAAGAGATTCCGGAGTACTGCCTGGCCAAAAGCACTGTCCCTACAGGACTCCCTTTCCAGACAGTAATGGGCCACAAAAGTCTGGCTTGAAGACCAAGTAGCAGCCCTGCAGATGTCTACCAATGGTACAGAGCGGAGATGAGCCACTGAGGCAGCCATTGCCCTGACACGATGGGCCATGACTCGACCCTGCAAAGGAAGGTCAGCTGCCCTGTAAGCCCAGGTGATACAGTCAGCCACCCAGATGGACAAGGTACGCTTGGACACAGCCAACCCCAAATTATTAGGGTCAAAAGAGATGAAGAGCTGAGTAGCCCTTCTGTGCCCCTGCGTACGGTCAAGGTAGAAGGATAAGGCCGTTCTAGAGTCCAGGGTATGCAGAACTGCTTCAGCCTGGCTTGCATGAGGCCTAGGGAAGAATGTTGGAAGAACCACCTCCTGGTTGAGGTGGAAACAGGAGACAACTTTGGGGAGGAACTTTGGATGAGTCCTAAGGACTACCCTTTTCCTATAGAATCTGGTGTAAGGCCTGTCACAGACCAGAGCCTGAAGCTCACTCACTCGCCTAGCCGAGGTAAGGGCTACCAAGAAGAGTGTCTTTCCAGGACAGGAAGCGGAGAGGACAAGTAGCCATCGGCTCAAAAGGTGGGTGAGTCAGTTGTTGCAAGACCACATTCAACTCCCAACTCAGGAGCAGGAGGACGGATTGGAGGCTTGAGCAAAAGCAAGCCTTTGAGAAACCGGGACACCAAGGGGTGAACCGACAGAGAATGTCCTTCCACCAGTGAGTGGTGAGCTGCTAGAGCTGAGAGGTGGACCCGAACAGAATTGGACTTAAGTCCCTAATTTGATAAGTGCAGTAAGTACTGAAGCACTACTGATACAGTACAGGAGAAAGGATCCTCTGTACATAGCTGACACCACACAGAAAGCCTTTTCCATTTGAGAGCATAAGTTTTCCTAGTGGACTGTTTCCTAGAGGCTAGGACAACCTCCTCAACTTCCTGAGGTAGGCCCCAGGGAGCCAAAACTACCCTTGCAGCCTCCAGGCCATCAAATTGAGAGCTTTGAGATTGGGGTGCAGAAGGGAACCCTGATCCTGAGAGAGAAGGTCGGGCTGCAACCACAGAGGCAGTGGGGGATCCACTGCCAGCTGAAGCAGAAGTGGAAACCAAGGCTGTCTCGGCCAACTGGAAGCCACCAGCAGGACCGAGGCCTTGTCCTGAAGAATCTTAAACAGGGTTCGGGCCACCAAGGGCGTGGGAGGAAATGCATACAGGAGGCCCCTGAGACCATGGAATTAGAAAAGCATCTGCTGCTATTCGCAGAGGATGCGGTTGCCTGGAGCAGAACTTTGGCAATTGTTTGTTCAGTGGACTGGTAAACAGATCTATGGATGGAAGTCCCCATTTCAGGAAAATCTTCTGAACCACCAAAGGATGGAGCTGCCACTCGTGGGGCTGTAGAATCCTGCTCAACCTGTCGGCCAGGTAGTTCTCCTGGCCAGGGAGGTATACAGCCCTGAGGAGCATGTTGTGCTTGAGGGCAAACAAGCAAAGGTCCTGTGCTTCCTGGCAAAGGAGCCTGGACCCAGTTCCACCCTGTTTGTTCACATAAAACATGGCTACCTGGTTGTCCGTTTGCACTAGGACAGACTGATGAACCAGGGTTGGAGAGAAAGTCTTGAGGGCCAACCGAATAGCTCTGAGTTCCAGTAGATTGATTTGCTGTGCGGCTTCCCAGGGAGACCACAGGCCCTGGGTGCACTTGCCTAGACAATGAGCTCCCCAGCCCTGCAAGGAGGCATCCGTGGTCAACACCACTGTGAAACCGGGAATCTGAAAAGGCACCCCTTGCAGCAGATTGGGTGGATGCAGCCACCAGCTGAGGGATTTCAGAAATTGTCTGGACACCCTTATCCTGTTTCTGAGGCTGCCCGTGGCGTGTGACCATTGAGACCGAAGGCACCATTGTGCAGGCCTCATATGGAGCCGGGCATTGGGGGTCACATGGACTGTCGAAGCCATGTGGCCTAGAAGCCGCAGGCAGAGTCTGGCGGAGACCAGTGACCTGCTGAGAAACTGACTTGCCAAGTTTATCAGTCTGTGGGCTCTGTCTTCGGGCAAGAATGCCTTTGCCAGCAGAGAGTCCAACCTTGCGCCTATGAACTCCAAGTTTTGGGATGGGAGCAAAGTGGACTTTGCAAAGTTTATGACAAACCCCAGGCTTTGAAGAAGAGCAATAGTTCTGAGGGTGGCTTGTCTGGCCTCCTGGCACGTCTGACCCCTGATGAGCCAGTCATCCAGATAGGGGAAGACAAAGATACCCTGATTTCTCAGGTTGGCCGCCACCACTGCCAGGCATTTGGTAAAGACCCTGGGAACGGAGGTAAGGCCAAAAGGTAGTACTCGGTACTGATAATGGTTTCCTCCCACCATGAACCTGAGGTACTTTCTGTGGTCTGGATGAATGAGGATGTGAGTGTACGCATCCTTTATATCTATGGAACATAGCCAATCTCCCTGCTGGAGGTAGGGCAGAAGGGTTCCAAGAGTAAGCATCTTGAACTTGTCCTTCTCCAAGAACTTGTTGAGGTTTCGGAGATCTAGAATAGGTTGAAGGCCACCGGTTCTTTTGGGTACTAGGAAATACCTGGAGTAGAACCCCCGACCTTGTAAGTGAGGAGGCACAGGTTCCACTGCTCTGTCCACCAACAGCCCTTTTAGCTCCTGAAGGAGAAGATCTATATGCAGGGGAGGCCTTGGAGGCTCCCCTGGAAAGTATGGAGGAGGCAGTTGTTGGAAGTGTAGAGCATAGGCCCTGTGGACTATTCTTAACACCAAACTGTCTCGAGTTATGAGTGGCCACTGGTGGGCAAACAGGGCGAGGCGACCTCCTGTGCAGGGTTGGGAGAGCATGGACGGAGAGGCTATGCCTAAGGAGTCAAAACCTCCCACCCTGCTGAGTGGGAGCAGGAGCCGGAGGCTTGGGGGTCCTCTGCCTACGGGGCCCATTACCCTGCCCCTTGGCCTGCTGACCCTGAGGGGCAGCTTGGGCAGCCTAATACTGTGGGTACTGTTTGTAGGCAGTGCCCTTCCTCTGGTAAAAGGACTTTTTACCCGAGCCCTTCTTCTTGTGAGAAGGGGCAGAAGTCTTTCTAGACAGCCTTGTCCTGGTGAGGTGCTCTGTCTCGAGCTGTGTGGCCTTCTCGGTCATGGGCTTGCCAAAAAGGTTCTTACCTCGGCAAGGGACATCGACCAACTTGTCCTGAACCCATGGCTCGAGGTCCGATGACTGCAGCCACACCTGGCGTCGAGCCGTGATGCCGGCTGCCGCAACATGGGCCGAAGCCTCGAAGCCATCGTAGGCAGCACGGGACATAAACTTAGAGCATTCCCGGATTCCCGAGGACAAGGACTTGAACCTCTGCAAGGGTTCCCCGGAGAGACCAGCAGAGAACCCGGCCAGCTTCTTGGCCAGGCCTCGCAAGTACATACCCATGTACAGCTGCTAAGACTGGACACGGCAAGCAAGCATCGAGCCCTGGAAGCACTTTCTACCAAAACCATCCAGGTTTTGGGCCTCCCTGCCAGGGGGCACCGCGGAGTGCATCTTCTGACTTTTCAGGCGATGCATGGCCGATTCCACCACCATGGAATGGTGTGGTAGCTGCGCCTTCTGAAAGCCAGGACTCTTGCGGAGTCGATAGATCGAATCGACCCGCTTGCTTAAAACCGGCGCCGAGGCCGGTGCCTCCCATATACGGAAGAGGAGCCGTTCCAGCATCGGAGGAACTGGGACAGTAAAGGCCTCCTTCAGAGGAGAGTCATACTGCAGGGCCTCGAGCTCCTCGGCTCGAGGCTCCTCCTCAGGGTCCGCAGGGATAGTCAACGCTGTGGCCATATCCCGAACAAACTCCGAGAACCGGGTATCCTCCGGAGGGGATCTACTCCGGGGCTCAGACTGCGGTGAGTCCGATGGGACGCACCGAGTCTTAAAGGTGTCGGGTGACTCCTCGTCCTCCGTCTCCCATGCGGACTCGTCCGATCAGGAATCGGGGTCCGACCTCGCGGGGCCTGCGAGCACCCGCCCCGACGCCGAAGGCACCGGCTTCAACACCCTCAGTCCCGAATGGGAGGTCGAGGGAGACCGCGACCGAGGTTGACCTCGAGCCTTCATAGCCTCAAGTATCGGCTCGGTCTCCGGGGTCGACTTCGATGTCGATGTCCTAGTGGTCGGGGCAGATGCGCCAGACAGGCTGGCCATCAGCGCCCGCTGCTGTTCCATGAAGGCAGACAGTCTACTCTCCAAGGCTGTCAACCTGAGACCCAGGTCAGGAGACTCAGCAGCTCCCGACTCGGGCCCCAGTGGTGCCGGGCCCGGCGTCGGCTCCCTGGGAGGAGAGTCCACAAGGACTACAGGGCTTACGTGTCCAGCAGACTCCGGCTCCAGTCGAGGAACTTTGGAAGGCTTCTCCTGTTCCACAGGCCCGGGGCTACGGTCAGGGGTCCGAGACCGAGCTCTCAAGGAACCCGGGACCTCTTCCGACGACGCCCTCAAGAGCCGTTTCTTCCTCTTGCATTCCCGGTCGGGGGACCCCCTGTCTGAGGAGCCACGACAGCGCTCGGGATCCGACTCCCGAGATGTTGAGGCCTCAGACGAGGCCCGGGCCAGGCCGGAGGCCGAGTCAGAAAAAAGCCTTTCCTTTTGGTGCTGACTTCGCAGTGCCTTGGAAGACATTTTCCCACTTGGTCCACACGTCAGGGTCGTGATCAGGACCGAAGAACCGAAGGCAGCAGTCGTGTGTGTCGGTGAGAGACATCAGCTTCTTGCACCGATCACACTTCTTAAAACTGCTGGAAGCCATCGGGGAAAAAAAAGAGTCCCCGCGAGGTCAAAGGACTGGCCTTCCAGGGAAAAAGAAAAAAGGGCGCGAACGCCAGCCACTGAGGGCAAACACCGAAAAAAGAAGATCGGGCTCGATACTGGTGTACCGAACGCGGCGGGAGGGGAACCTGCGTCGAACCGGAGAAGAAAAAAGAGCAAATCGCAAAAAAATCAAACAATTTTCCGGGATGACTAGGACTCACGTCCGGTGGGCTTCATGGAAAACGAGAGACTGAGCAAAATGGCACCTTTAGGCGGGAAGGGAACCGCGCATGCGTGCCTGCATTCCCCAAAGGCTTTCATGGAAAGCTGGGGAAATGCTCCGCAGGGGCTCTATCGACGTCGATGTAACCCATATGAGAGGACTGACTTCCTGCTTGGTCCTGGAGAAAATGGCATTGCAGTGGGCTAAACGAAAGGAAGCAATAAAGACTAAATAAATATTTCTGTTCTGTTTTTACTAAAGAAAATCCTGGAAAAGGACCACTTGTGATTGACAAATACACAAATGGGAATGGAGTAGATATCACACCATTCACAGACAATGATGCATTAGAATAACTTGCAAAACTGAAAGTGGACAAGGCCATGGGATCAGATTGGGTACATCCAAAGATACTGAGAGAGCTCAGAGAGGATCTTTCAGGGTCTTTAAAGGAAGTTTTTAGTGGAGATGGGAGAGGTTCCGCAGGACTGGAGAAGGGCTGATGTGGTACCTCTTCACAAAAGTTGCAATAAGGAAAAAGTGCAAACTACAGGCCAGTAAGCCTTACCTCAGTGGTGGGAAAAGTGAAGGAGGAGCTCCTGAAAGAGAAAATAGTTGACTCTCTCAAAACCAATAGTTTGCAAGATCCTTTTTGGAGATGACAAAAATAAATGTAATACCATACCTTGCAGTTTGTAAGCAGCACAGGCACAATGGCCTGCAACTGGAGAAGCCTTTCCAAATGGCCTCTCTGACCATTCTCGAGTAGTGCACTTCACGGGAAGACCACAAAGCCATCCAAGATAGGCTTGGCACATTCCAACACGTAGCTATGCCAGACAATGTCCAGAACCCATTGGTCCATTGTAATCTGGGTCCACATTGAGCAAGCAGTCTAAGATGTCCTCCCACCGGAAGTACCTTGGGATGATTAGAAAGTCCATCATTGGCCAGACTAGAAGGCACCAGCTGCCAAGGAAGAAACCTCCTTTGACTTCTGTACCTCTCAAAAAGGGCCAAGACATTCTGCAAAACGTCCCGTACTGAGAAACTGACTACTTCCCCAGATGGTATCACGAGTCTCAAAGCCAAGATTGGCCAACATGAGGATTCGTTCAATTTGTCCTCTGGAAGCCTCTGAAGTTTGGCCTCCCCCAAATCTTAGACTAACTTTCCTCTCTCTTCCTCAAAGAGCAAACTGCTCGATACCTTCTTGGCTGCCATGATCATAATGCCATGATCATGGCAGTCAAGGCTAACTTCATGAGCTGGGCCTTTAATGCCACATCTACTGACTCATGTCAACCACAGACAGAGCCTGGCCGTGGTACTCATTGCTACTGACTGCATCAAAAGCCTAATAAAAGGGTCATATAATGTGTTGGCCAAAAAGGACAACACAGACTTTAGCCAAGTGGACACCAAATTCTCCAGAAATTATTTAACCAGCATAGGAGAACTACACCCATCAACCCCCCTGCAGACATAGGCTTGCATGCCCAGGGGAGTAGCTGAAAATTCAGTCTTTAACAGCACCTTACCTTGTGAGCCTACTGATCCTAGAGGATGGCCCTACTATTCACCACAATTGTGGTCTGCCAAATCACCAACGTAAACAAGGAACCACTTGCCCTGAAAAAATATAACCAGCCCTCCATGTCTTCCTGGGTAAGGGCATACAATGTACCCATAACCTTACTGCCCCACAGAAATCCATCTGGGAACTCCCATTTCACTAAAATCATGCACTGGACTACCTGGAAAAACAGAGAAGGCTTGAGATGGCTTTCTTAATCTCTCTAGGATAGGAGCCACATCAGACTTCTCCTCCACCTTCATATACAAAATATGGAAAACTGAGCTGACTTGGGCAATAAGGGAGAATAGCTCTTCTCAAATTAACAGACGGATGACCAACGAGTCATCCTCCATGCTCACACTACTGCCATGATTTCCAGGATCTGCTGCTGCCACCGCCGCCGCCTCAGTGTCTCAAGAAGGAGAAACTGGGGAACAAGTTCCCCTTTTGGCCACTCTCTCTGTTAGAGAGGCGAGACCACTTTTGCAGTGGTGCAGACATGAGGCTCATACCTGGATCACTACAAGAGGGCTCCAAGGAAGTCAAGCCTCTAAATCCCAAGCCAAGCCTTGCAGGAAGCAGGTGGCCTGGTGAATGAAACACACAAATCTCCAGGGGGAATCCTCCCCAACAGAGCTGCAATGGACTAGGACCCTGGGAAGGGCCCGCAAGGACCTCCCCACTTCAGGACTAATGTTGGAGGTCCCAACACACTGTCCACTGTCAACTGAATACCATCTTGTGAGTTGCCTCTCAGCCCCTGCTCTTCCCAGATGGCAGCATTTGCTGCTACTTTGGGCACCATTGGCAACTCAGGAATTAAGGCTGATGGTGCCCATGTCCCCCTCCTGATCTTTAACCAGAATACGTTGCATATGCAACACACAGAGTCCAAAACCATGCAGGCTCGAACACCACATGAAAGGCAATGGTAGCCATGGCACAACATACTCCTTGCCACTGTTGCACACTCCACCATGCTGGAGTTGTCAGAGAAACTGGTCCACCCCCATAGAAGCCAGATTGCCCCCTCTGCTGTCAATGAAGCAGGACTCTAACCTGACTCATAGGCCTGCAAGTCAGTCCATCAGCTACATCATAGCTGACCCCACTGAAACAGGTCAACACTGGGGCTGCAGTCCCCAACCCAAGGCAGCACTGCTCTTTGTTCCTTTTTTTTGTAGGCAGTAACCACTAAGGAAGAGGGTGCAGGTGAGAGAATGTGAGGAGAAACCCTAGTCCCTAGCACACCAGCGTATATCTCACCTGCACCTCTTGAGATTCGACCAGCCAGCCTGAACCAACTGGGTGTCTGGACTCACCAGCATGTTCAACCAGCAAGAAAGCTGCAGCTGTACCCAGAGAGCCAGTTCTGGGGCTGGCTCAACCAGGAAAAGCAGCTATTAGGCCAGCATCCTGGGAGCCCAAAGCAAGAAAAAAGCCTGGCTCAAATGGGAGAATTAAAAGTTTCTAGTCACATTACCACTGGTATAAGGATTGGTGTACTAGGGGCTCACTTCAGTATTTCTCCGTCTTTTGGAAATGGTGGTTGCTGGACTGGTGCAACAGTCTCTGGATGTTAGGCTCCTGGGCTCACAGTCTAAGGGTTGTTTTTCTCTGCTCCCATCATCTGGACTAGTCCAACAGGACGAATAGGAAGGGTTAATCTTTCCAGCTAACACACTGCTTATTTTTCTGGACAGAAGCCAGGACAGTAAGAAAAGAAAATATTAAGCAGCATCCCTACCACACTCTGCACCCACTGCTCACTCTCTGATTTCTTTTTCCTTACCCAGTTCTCACTCTAAAGTTTTCTTATTTCTTACTTTCTGCTGGTCTTTGAAATGCCTGCAAACTCTTGGCCAGCACACAGAGCTCTCAGTTATCATGAGAAAAGTGCATGATTATGGATACCATACAGCTCAAAAGTTTCTTAAGAGCTTCTCCCCTCTGCAGGAGCAGTAAAGGTCTATGCCAGGGCCAAAGCATTTGCAACTGTGCTTCATTGATGGTGCAGCTACTTTTAGACAGCCTCAAATTAGGGTGAAGATCAGTTTAAACAGATAATGAAAGACTCCACAAGACATGTAGATCCTATTTGTCAACTGCCCATGCTAATAGGCAGTCTGCAAGACTTTCACAACAAGACAGTCACATTCTGTGCACTAGGTACACACAGCAACATTATTATAGTCAACCAACCATCTGACATAGAAAGATTTCTGAAGAGTAAGCAACCCTTTACTATCAAAATGTTACTTTGAAACACATAAAATTAAATGTAATTTATTCATGAAGCAGTAGAAAAAAATGAACTATTTAAAAAAGTACTTAAACAAATGAAAATGCTCATTTACAAATGAAAACCCCAAAAGCACTGAACAGTACATTTGGATTAGCAGCATTAGAATGCTGAAGTGTTACATGCTATGAATACTTTTTTGGGGGTCAAAGAGAACCAAATAAAATTTCTATTCCTGTCTATAGCCATTGCTCTTGAAAATATTTAAGACAGACAAGCTGAAAAAAGTGCATCAGAGTCAGCAGCTACTCTAGGATGAGGCTGGTGAAAGGAGCTGGCTCTTTCTGTTCATAGTTACTCACCTGTAACAGGTGTTCTCCAGCAGCAGCAGGAATCAGTCCTCACATATGGGTGACGTCGGCGCCGACGGAGCCCCCGTGCGGAGCATTTCCCCAGCTTTCAAAGAAAGCCTTTGGGAATTGCAGCACACATGCGCGGTCCCCATCCCGCCCAAGGGTGCCATCTTGCTCAGTCTGATGACATAGCTAAAAGACAGCAAAAAATTAGCAAAAATAAATCATATGACTGCAACTCCAAGGGGAGGAGGGAGGGTTGTGAGGACTGATTCCTGCTGCTCCTGGAGAACACCTGTTACAGGTGAGTAACTACTCTTTTTCCAGGACCAAGCAGGAACTCAGTCCTCACATATGGGACTCCTCAGCTTAAGGCTACCGGACGCCCCAAGCCGAAAAAATGAGCTCCCTCTAGAGTGTCAGAACGTAAGGAAGGAATCTTCTCTGAGAACGCCCCCGACCGGTAGCCCAACATCAGGGCCGGAGGGAAGGAGTTGCCTAGACCCCAAAGAGATTATGGAGTACTGCCTGTCCGAAAGCACTGTCCCTGCGGGACTCCCTCTCAAGGCAGTAATGAACCGCAAAAGTCTGGCTTGAAGACCAAGTAGCAGCCCGGCAGATGTCTGCCAACGGAACAGAGCGGAGATGAGCCACTGACACGATGAGCCGTGACTCGACCCTCCGACGAGAGGCCGGCTGCCCCATAAGCCCAGGCGATACAGTCAGCGACCCATAGGGACAACGTACGCTTGGAGACAGGTAACCCCAACTTATTGGGGTCAAAAGAAACGAAGAGCTGAACAGCCCTCCGGTGCTCCCGCGTACGGTCAAGGTAGAAGGATAATGCCCTCCTACAGTCCAGGGTATGCAGGACCATCTCAGCCCGGCTGGCATGCGGCCTGGGAAAGGAGGTCGGAAGAACCACGTCCTGATTGAGGTGGAAAGAGGGGACAACTTTAGGGAGAAACTTAGGGTGAGTCCATAAGACTACCCTATTCTTGTAGAACCTAGTGTAAGGAGGATCAGACACTAGCGCCTGAAGCTCACTTACTCACCTAGCAGAGGTAAGAGCTACCAGAAACAAGGTTTTCCAGGAGAGAAAACAGAGAGGGCAGGTAGCCATAGGCTCAAATGGCAGACAAGTAATCCGCTGTAAGACCACATTTAAATCCCACTCAGGGGCCGGTGGACGTAAAGGAGGCTTAAGCAGGAGAAGGCCTCTGAGGAAACGAGTCACCAAAGGGTGGTTGGAAAGAGGCCTCCCGTCCACCGGCGAGTGGTGCGCTGAGAGAGCACGGAGGTGAACCCTGACAGAATTGGACTTAAGGCCTAGATTGGAGAGGTAAAGCAAATATTGCAATACAACCGCTACCAAGCACGAGAAGGGATTCTCACTGTGTTGAGTACACCATGCGGAGAATCTACGCCACTTAAGAGCGTAGGATTTCCTGGTGGATTGCCGTCTAGAGGCTAAGACTACGTCTTCCACCTCTCGAGGCAGTAGTAGGGGAGCCAGAACTACCCTTTCAGCAGCCAGGCCATCAGATGAAGGGACTGGAGGTTGGGGTGCAAGAGAGATACCTGTTCCTGAGACAGGAGATCGTGTTGAATCCCCAGAGGAATTGGAGTGTCCACCGCTAGTTGCAGCAGAAGTGTGAACCACGGTTGCCTCGGCCTTCTGGGGGCTATCAGAATCATTGAGGCCCCGTCCTTGAGGACTTTGAACAGTGTTTTGGATACTAGTGGTGTGGGAGGAAATGCATACAGGAGGCCTTTGGACCACGGGATCAGAAACGCATCCGCTGCTACTCTGAGAGGATGCGGTTGTCTGGAACAAAATCTCAGGAGTTGCCGGTTCAGAGGGCTGGCGAAAAGATCCATGGTGGGGAGGCCCCACCTGAGAAAGATCTGCTGAACCACCAAGGGATTCAATCTCCATTCGTGTGGTTGCAGGATCGGCTCAGTCTGTCCACCAGGTAATTTTCTTGACCTGGGAGGTAGACTGCCCTGTGAAGGATTCCGTGATTGATGGCCCAGGAGCACAGCTGTTGTGCTTTCTGACATAGAAGGAAGGAGCCTGTGCCTCCTTGCTTGTTCACGTAAAACATGGCAACTTGATTGTCCGTCTGGACCAGTACAGACTGGTGAGACGTGAGATGGCCCTCAGAGCTAGGCGTATCGCCCGTAGCTCCAGAAAGTTTATCTGCTGAGCAGCCTCCCAAGGGGTCCAGAGACCTTGAATACATGCTCCTTGGCAATGCGCTCCCCAACCTTGAAGAGAAGCATCTGTCATCAGCACCTGAGAATGTGGAGGGGATTGAAAAACCACTCCAAGCACCAGATTCGGAAGATGAAGCCACCATTGTAGAGAGGAGACAAGCAGTGTTGATATTATTACTGAGTCTGCAAGGCTCCCTGTGGCCTGATACCACTGAGTTTTATTTTATTTTATTTATTTATTTCTCTTATATACCGCGCTCTTCAACATCAGTGCGGTTTACATGGAACATTTAGGTTTTACGATGGGGGAAACCGTAAAATACAGATAACAGGTAACTCAACTTGGATTGTCAAAATTACCTATTTACACATAATTGATACATAGTAGTATTTACATATTATACAACATTTTGGGGATGTTACAGAGATCATGGCGTTTATTTGTGGGAAGGTCGAGATGGTGCACTTTCATTTGGGTAACATTCAAGGAAAAGGTGGTGTTTCAACGCCCTTCTGAATTTAGTCAATTCCAGGATTGCTCGTATGTTGGGAGGCAGGGCATTCCAGTATCTGGGGGCACTGATACTGAAGGCCCTGTTTGCTGTAGCATGTGTACACTGGGTCATTGTTTTGGGGATTGCCAGGGTGTTTATTGCTGTAGTTCTTCTGGCTCTATGGGGGGGGGGGGGGTAATGCGAGTGAGACAAGCGAGTGACGGGGGGGAGAGCCCATTTATGTTCTTGAATGTTAGCAGTAATGTTTTGAATACGATCCTACAGTGGATAGGGAGCCAGTGGAGACTCTTGAGGATGGGTGTTATATGGTCTCGCTTCGAGGCCCCATTCAGAACTCTGGCTGCGGTGTTCATGGCGAGCTGGAGCGGGCTCAGGGTGGATTTAGGGAGCCCTTGGAGGATCGCGTTGGCATAGTCAAGGTGTGGAATGGTTAGAGCCTGGAAGATAGTTCTGAAGTTGTCTGGTTGTAAAAGAGGACGTAGATGTTTGAGAGTCCTAATTTTGTGATAACTGGATTTAACCATGTTGCCAATGTGTGACTTCATGTTAAGGCTCTGGTCTAGAGTAACACCCAGGTAATGGATCGTGGGCTTGGTTTGAAGCTCTATATCACCGACTTTTAGGTGGGTTGGTGGGGTGAAGTCAGAGTTTCTGGTGATGAACAGCACTTCAGTCTTTTTGTGTTGTATGTGAAGGTTCTGATTCTGGAGCCATCTTTCTACTGCACTGAAGCATTCCGTAAGGGGTGAGAGGTCAGTTTGGTCAGCCTTGAACGGCGTGTAGAGCAGGACATCGTCTGCATATATCATGCATTCAATGCCGAATAAACGAATGACGTCGCAGACTGGCTGCATATAGATATTAAACATTAGTGCTGAAAGGGAGGATCCTTGTGGGACACCTTGTTTCTGATGGAATGGTTTGGATGTAGAGGTTTCGGTTCGCACATGTTGCCATCTGTCAGTTAGGTATGACTTGCACCAAGTTAGTGCTAAGCCGCCAATGCCCTTCTCTTCGAGCCGTTTCAGGAGGGTGTGGTGACATACTGAGTCAAATGCTGCGGCTATGTCTAGGAATATAAGGGCCACACCGCGCTGGATGTTGTCAATTGTGGTGAGTATGTTATTGAAGAGGGTGGTGAGTAGGGTCTCCACACCATGAGCCTCTCTGAAGCCATGTTGGCAGTGGTCAAGTGGAGCGGCATTGTCGATGTGATGCTGGAGCTGATCTTGGACCTCCTTTTCGATTATCTTGGCCAGCAGTGGAATGCTGGCGATTGGTCTGTATGATTCAACTTTCTGGGGGTCGAGCTTGGAGTTTTTTTTAGCAGAGGTCTAATGGACGTGTGTTTGAGACTTAGGGGGAATAGTCCTGAGGAGAATGATGAGTTAAAGAGTTTAGCTATGAAGGGGCTGAACTCTGTCCTTAGCTCCTTTATCCAAAAAGCCGGGCATGGATCGGTCTGGGCCATGGTTGTGTTGATTGCAGAGAGTAAGTCTGCGATTTGCTTAGTGGAGGGGGTGGTGAAGGTTGTCAACGTCGCTATGCATGCTGGTCCCTTAGTGCTGGTAGGAATGGTTTTGCTGGTTTGGTGTAACTTTGATTGAAGGAAGTCTGCACAGTTTTGGGCGAGAATCTGTTGTTTGCTCCGGTCCTGGTTCCTTCGTAGGTTTTTGACGAGGGTAAAGAGATCATGTGGTTTATTTATCGATCTCATTAGCGCGTCAGTGTGAGCTTGTTTCATTTAGTCGGATATCGTGGATCGGTGGGTTGCGAGTTGTAGGTTGTAAGCTTCCAGATCTTCGGTTGAGCGTGAACGTCTCCATCGCCTTTCGAGTTTCCTAAGTTTGAGAAGCGAGGTCCTCAGGTCGTTGGAGTACCAAGATGCTGTGGGACTTCTCCTTGGGTTTCTGTTGTGTCCTGTACGTCGCGCGATAGTACTGAGACTATCGTTCCAGTTGGAGACCAGTCTGTCGGGGTCTGTCGTTGTCAGGCCTAGTAGAGGTTGTGTGTGGTTCATGATGGATTCCTTGTTGAATGGTTGGAAACTTCGTGGGGGCGGTCTTGTGGGGTTTGTCTTACTCTCAGGGGGTTTCGTTGGCTTGTTATCCAGTGGAATGTGGAACAGGATTAACTTATGGTCTGACCACGGTACTTCTGTGTATGTTGGTGAGGAGAAGTTGGCAGAGTTGCAGGTAGCTAGTGGGGCAAAAATCAAGTCTAATATGTTTCCTTTTGTGTGGGTTGGTTCGTTGACTAGCTGCTGATAACCTAGGTCTTTGAGTGCTTCTAGAAATGCAGAGGCCTGGGAGACGTGTAGCATTGGCAGGTTGAGGTCTCCTAGTATCCAGTTTGGGGTGCGCAAGTGTGGCGAATTGCAGGCTAGTTCAATTATCATGGCTAGGTTGTCAGAGGATGCTGTTGGGGCTCTGTATATTAGATTGATGGAGCAGAGATTATTAGTTATAACTACAATGTCAAGGTTTGTTGAGTTGGTGCTATTGTTGTTGTTAAGTGCCGTCGAGTCGGAGTCGACTCATGGCGACCCTCTGGATAGCTATCCTAAATTGTGTTCGGTCTTCAGTCAGGCGGCTCATTGACGACAGACTGGTACCCGTAGCTGCTGTTATTGTAGCGATCCATCTCAATGCTGGCCTTCCTCTTTTGCGTTGACCTTCGATCTTGCCAAGCATGATGTCTTTCTCTAATGATCTCTCTCTTCGCATGATATGTCCGAAGTATGAAAGTCGAAGTCTTGTCATCTGAGCTTCTAAAGAAAGCTTAGGTTTGATCTCCTCTAGTACCGACTGGTTTGTTCTTCGGGCAGTCCATGGTATACACAGTATTCGCCGCCAGCACCATAATTCAAAGGCATCAATTTTCTTCCTGTCTGTCTTTTTCACTGTCCAGCTTTCACATCCATATGATGTTATTGAAAATACCATGGCTTGAACAAGTCGAATCTTTGTATGGAGAGACACATCTCTGCTCTTGAGAATCTTATCTAGGTCTTTCATAGCCATTCTGCCTAGAGCAATGCGTCGTCTGATTTCTTGACTGCTTGTTGCTTCTTTATTGATAGTTGATCCAAGTAGGTTAAAGTTGTTCACAATTTCAATTTCTTCTCCTTCAACAATGAACCTGTTGATTATGCCAGTTGTCATGATCTTTGTCTTCTTTACATTAAGGTGCAGGCCCATTTTGAGACTATGTTCTTTGATTGTGAGAAGCAAATGTTTCAGATCATCTTCGCTTTCAGCCAGTAATGTGGTATCATCAGCATAGCGAAGGTTGTTGATGAGTCTTCCACCAATCTTCACACCTCTGTTGTCTTCATACAGTCCTGCTTCTCTGATGATTTGTTCTGCATATAAATTAAACAGGTAGGGGGAAAGTATGCAGCCTTGTCTTACACCTTTGCTTATTTTAAACCATTCTGTTTCTCCTTGTTCCGTTCGAACTGTTGCTTCTTGATCAATGTACAGATCACGCAAGAGAACGATCAGGTGTTCTGGTATACCCATGCTTCTTAATGTGGCCCAGAGTTTCTCATGGTTTACACAGTCAAAAGCCTTGCTATAGTCGATAAAGCACAAATAGATATCCTTTTGGTATTCTTTAGTCTTTTCAAGGATCCATCTCACATCCGCAATGATGTCTCTCGTTCCTCGCCCTTTCCTGAACCCTGCTTGCACTTCAGGTAGTTCTTGTTCTAGGTATGGCTGTAGTCTCTTTTGAATAATCTTCAGTAGAATCTTGCTGGCATGTGGGATCAGAGCGATTGTGCGATAATTTCCACAGTCAGTTGGATCACCTTTCTTTAGTATTGGTATAAACACAGATCTTTTCCAGTCAGTTGGCCATGATGTTGTCTTCCATATTTCTTGGCAGAGCCTTGTAAGTACGGTAACAGCTGCATCAGATTGCTGCAATACGTCTATGGGAATGCTATCAATGCCTGGTGCTTTGTTCTTTGATAAGGCTTTCAATGCTGCTTCAACTTCTTCTTTCATCACCAATGGTTCCTGATCATAAGGTATAGGTTGAAACGGCTGTTGGTCCACTTGATCTTTATCATATAAAAACTCTGTATATTCCTTCCACCTTTTCTTGATCTTCTCAGCATCATTCAACATAGAACCTTGAGCATCTTGTAACATTCCAATTCGGGGCTGGAACTTTTTCTTTAACTCTCGCAGCTTTAGGAAAGCCGATCTTGTTCTTCCTCTAATAGTTTCTACTTCTATTTCCTTGCAAGTGTCATTGTAGTACTTTTCCTTGTCCTGTCTTGCTGCACGTTGGAAATCTCTGTTGAGTTCTGCGATTGTCTTTCTTTCTCCTTTGGCTTTAGCTTCTCTGCGTTTCTGGGCAATTTTCAGAGTTTCTTCCGTCATCCATTTTGGCCGTTTTTGCTTTTCCACCTTTTGTAGAGACTTCTCGCTTTCTTCCAATACAACCTTCTTGATGTCATTCCATAACTCTTCTGGAGCTCTGTCATTTGTATCTAAAGCAGCAAATCGATTTTGCAGGCAGTCTTTAAATTCCAGTGGTATATTCTCAAGGTCATATTTTGGTGCATTCATGAGTGGTTTGCTCTTTTTCAACTTTAGCTTGAGTTTGCATACTAGTAGTTGATGATCTGTACCACAGTCAGCTCCAGGTTTTGTCTTTGTTGATGTTACAGAGCTTTTCCATCGTTGACTTCCACAGATGTAGTCAATTTGATTTTTATACAATCCATTGGGTGAAGTCCATGTGTACAGTCGTCACTTGTGTTGCTGGAAGAAGGTGTTTGAGATGAATAGATCATTGGTCTTGCAGAATTCTATCAATCTTTCTCCAGCTTCATTTCTGTTGCCAAGTCCATATTTTCCAACTACTTTGCCTTCTTCTTTGTTGCCAACTTTTGCGTTCCAGTTTTGGTGCTATTGAAGAGTTGGAACTTGAAGTCTGTTTTAGAGAGTATGAGAACTCCTCCTCCCCTTTTGTTGCTTCTATGGCAGCTGTGGACTGTAAAGTTAGGAGGTAGAAGGTGGATTAAGAGTACAGAGTCTTCATTTGTTAACCATGACTCTGTAATCAGAAGCATGTCCAGGTTGTGCCTGTCTATCAGGTCGGTGATGATGGGCCATTTCTTGCGTATTGAACGCGCGTTTATGAGAGCAGCCTTTAAATATGGGGGCTGTAGGACATCCTTTTTTACAGTTGAGTTGTGCTTGATTGCAACGTGAAGTAGGTGCTGATAGGATGGTAGCATATCATCTGGTGCCTTGAGTGGGGGGCTTCTTGACCATCTCCTCCCGTTGCAGTGTAGGATAGGTATGTGTTTGTGAGTGCTGGTTAGAGCTAGAGTGTTGCTGATCAGTTCTAAGAGGAGGTAGCCACAGATTATTGTTGTGAAGGTGCGAGCCATTTTGCAGTAGCAATGCCCTTTGTGTGTGGGTGCGGGTAGCTGGAGGGTTGTTCTGGTTCAGGATAATGCAGTGGATATAGGGTGGGTTGGAACCTTTGACGTCAGGCAAGCTTAGATGTGCAAGAAAGGTAGGAATGCGATTGAGAATGCGCAGATAGGTATGACTTGCGGGTGTATGTGCCCTTGTAGATGTCAAGTTGGAGGTGGAGCCGATGTTACCGTATCCTACCTACAAGTGTTACAGGGCATAATGTTACAGCATCTTACCACAGTAAGTAATTATGTTCAGTGGGCTGCAGATATCCAATTTGAAAGGAAACAGTGTTACAGTATCGTACCTACAATAAATGTTACAGTATCATATCTACAATAAATACAAAATAGATGTAATGGTCTGCAGTTAGCAGGCTCTGAAAGGACCTACAATAAATGTTACAGTACCTACAATAAATGTTACAGTATCATATATAAGGCTCTGAAAGGAAGCAATGAGACGGTATTCTGACCTCAGTAAGTAGAGAGAGATGTAGTGATCTACAGTACAGGTGACTCTTCGCTAATGTATGCAGTTGTGGTCAATTGTTGTGGAGACAATATTGTATCTGGGTTTGCAATAGGGACAGTTCTAACTAGTGGTGCGATGGGCAATCATAACTAGAATACAAACGTACTTAGGGGTAGAGCAGGTAGGTAGCCTAACCTAGCAAGTGGCAACCTAGGTAGGATAACACTGGTCACAGTAAAACGGACTACTGGTGTGGTGACTTATGTTTAGATTAGTTAAGTTACATATACTTGCAAATCATTGTAGAGTATGTAGTGGGTGGCTGCAGTAGTTGTCAAGAACGAGTTCAGCCTGGGAGCTCAAGCTGCTGGCCAATTGTAGAGGTGAGGGTGGTCTCTCTGCAGTGGACGATTCTGGCATGGGTCTAGAGAAGTTTCTTGTGTGTCCCGATGTGGGCCGTTGCCTAAGGGCCGTGCCAAAGAGCCCTCTGGCAAGGCCCTCAGGCGCGGGCCCGCAAGGCGCGGGCACGCCGCCGAGGCGCTTCTTTTAAACGTGCTCCGGCTGCCCCGATTGGGCAGCGCTTCCTTCTGGGGGTGTCCTGGTGCTCCGGCCCGCTCGATCCCGGCAGGGAGAGCAGCTTGAGGGCCGGAGTGCTGGGCGGAAGAGGGCTGCACGCCGCCGAGGCGCTTCTTTTAAATGTGCTCCGGCTGCCCCGATTGGGCAGCGCTTCCATCGGGGGGTGTCCTGGTGCTCCGGCCCGCTCGATCCAGGCAGGGAGAGCAGCTGGAGGGCCGGAGTGCTGGGCGGAAGAGGTTCGAAGGCTCCACTGAGCAGGCCACATATGCAGGCAGGCATTGGGGGTTACATGAACCGTGGAAGCCATATGGCCGAGAAGTCTCAGGAATTGCCTGGCGGAGACCAGGGAATTGCTGTAAAACTGCCTGGCTAGATCCATCAATCTGTGGGCTCTGTCCACAGGCAGAAAAGCCTTTGCCTGAAGAGTGTCCAGTCTTGCTCCTATGAATTCCAAGTTCTGGGACGGGAGCAAAGTGGACTTTGCGAAGTTTATGACACACCCCAAGTGCTGAAGCAGAGCCACAGTGCGAAGGGTGGCTTGACTGGCCTCCTGGGTAGATTGGCCCCTTATGAGCCAGTCGTCCAGGTATGGGAACACAAAAAGACCTTGAAGCCTCAGGTAGGCTGCCACCACCGCCAGGCACTTGGTGAACACCCTGGGGGTGAAGGTTAGGCCAAAGGGTAGTACTCTGTACTGGTAGTGGTTTCCTCCCACAACAAATCTGAGATATTGTCTGTGGTCTGGATGAATAAGGATGTGAGTATAAGCATCCTTTAGATCCAAGGAGCATAGCCAATCTCCCTGCTGGAGGTAGGGCAGCAGGATTCCAAGGGTAAGCATCTTGAACTTTTCCCTCTCCAGGAACTTGTTGAGTTTTCTCAAGTCTAGGATGGGTCTGAGGCCTCCTGCTCCTTTTGGTACCAGAAAGTACCTGGAATAAAAGCCGTGACCTCTCAGGTGGTGGGGCACCGGTTCCACAGCCTGTTCCTTTAGCAGACTTGCTAACTTCTGAAGGAGTAGGTCCCTGTGCAGAGGGGGTCTTGGAGGCTCCCCTGGAAAATAGGAGGGAGGTACCTGGTGAAAATGGAGAAGATAGTCCTTTTGGACTATATGGAGCACCCAGGTATCTGATGTGACGGCTGACCACCTGTGGGCAAAGTGGGCCAGCCAGCCTCCTGTGCTGACATGAGCCAGCTGAGGAGAAGAGGCTATGCTTTCTGAGTCAAAAAACACCATCCTGCTGAGCAGGGTCCGGTGTCGGTGGCCTTCTGCCTACGGGGCCCATGACCCTGCCCCTTGGCCTGTCGACCCTGTTGGGGAGCTGCAGAGGCCTGATAATGAGGGTATTGTTTATAGGCAGATGTCTTCCTCGGGTAAAAGGTCTTTTTTCCCAAGCCCTTTTTCTTCTGAGAAGGGGCAGAGGTTTTTCTGGACAGACTAGTCCTGGTCAAGGTCTCGGTCTCGAGTTCAGCAGCCTTTTCAGCCATGGGTTTGCCAAAAAGGTTTTCACCTCGGCAGGGGACATCGACCAACTTGTCCTGTACCCATGGCTCGAGGTCGGATGACTGCAGCCAAGCCTGTCGGCGAGCACCGATGCCGGCCCAGGCTACTCGGGCCGAAGCCTCGAAGCCATCGTAGGCTGCTCGAGAAATAAACCTCTAGCACTCTCGAATACCAGTGGACAAGGCCTGGAAACTCTGCAAAGGTTCCTCGGAGAGACCAGCAGAGAACCCGGCAAACTCCTTTGCCAGGTCCCGGAGGTACATGCCCATGTAGAGCTGGTATGTCTGGACACGGCAAGCAAGCATAGAGCCCTGGAAGCACTTCTTACCGAGGGCATCCAGGTTCCGGGCCTCCCGGCCGGGAGGCACCAAGGAGTGCATCTTCTGACTTTTCAGTCGATGCATGGCCGATTCCACAACCATGGAGTGGTGCAGTAATTGTGCCTTTTGGAACCCGGGACTCTTGCGGACTCGATAGATAGAATCGACCCGCTTGCTTAACACCGGCGTCGAGGCCGGGGTCTCCCACATGCGGAAGAGCAGCCGCTCCAGCATCGGAAGAACCGGAACAGTAAAGGCCTCCTTCGGGGGAGAGTCATACTGGAGGGCCTCGAGCTCTTTGGCTCGAGGCTCCTCCTCGGGATCCGCGGGGAAGGCCAAGGCCTTTGCCATATCCCGCACGAAGTCCGAGAACCTGGTATTCTCCGGTGGGGATCGTCTCCGAGGTTCGGACTCCAGTGAGTCCGATGGGACACACCGGGTCCGATAGGTGTCGGGTGACTCTTCATCCTCCGTCTCCCAGCCCAACTCCTTGGAGGAAGAATCAAGTGGCTCCAGTCGGACGGGCACCGATGCCCTCCGCCCCGACGCCGAGGGTACCGGCGTCGACGACCTCGGTCCCGAACGGGAGGCCGAGGGAGACCGCGGCCGAGGATCGACTCGAGCCCGCATGGACTCGAGGATCGGCTCAGCCTCCGGGGTCGACTTGGACGTCGTTGTCCCGGTGGTCGGGGCAGATGCACCGGTGAGACCGGTGATCAATGCCCGCTGCTGTTCCATGAAGGCAGCGAAGCTGCTCTCCAAGGCCGTCAACCTGAGTCCGAGCTCAGGAGACCCAGCAGCCCCCAACTCGGGCCCCGATGGCGTCGGGCCCGACGTCGGCTCCCCTGGAGGAGAGTCCACGAGGACTACAGTACTCACGTTCCCAGGAGACTCCATCTCGAGACGAGGTTGTTTGGCAGGCCTCTCCGACTCCGAAGACCCGGGACGGCGATCGGGGCTATGCGCGACTTGGCCCTCGAGGAACCAGGAGCGTCCACCGACGCCGCCCTCATGGGTTTTTTCTTCCTGCGCTGCTCCCTCAAAGGAAACCCCCGTTCAGAGGAATCTCGACACTGCTCGGGACCGGAGTCCCGAGACGTCGAGGCCTCTGACAAGGTCCGGGCCCGTCCGGACGCGGAGTCAGAGAAGATTCTATCCTTTTGGTGCTGCCGACTCTTCAACGCCTTCGAGGACATTTTGCCACACGGACCACAGATCATCGGGTCATGATCGGGTCCGAGGCAGCGGAGGCAGCAGTCATGTGTGTCGGTAAGAGACATAAGATCACACTTCTTAACCCGCTGGCAGCCATCGGGGGAAAAAGGGCCCCTGCGAGGTCAAAAGACAGGGCTGCCAGTGAAAAGAGAAAAATGGCGCGAACGCTAGTCACGAAGGACAAAAACCGAAAAATAGAGAGCGGGCTCGATACCGGCGTATCGGGCCCGGGCGGGAAATGGATTCGGCGTCGAACCGAAGAACAACAAAAAATAGGGAAATCAACTTTTTCCTCGGCGAAAAACGAACTACGTCCGTCGGGCTCCGCGGAAAAAAGAAGACTGAGCAAGATGGCACCCTTGGGCGGGAAGGGGACCGCGCATGCGCACTGCAATTCCCAAAGGCTTTCTTTGAAAGCTGGGGAAATGCTCCGCACAGGGGCTCTGTCGGCGCCGACGTCACCAATATGTGAGGACTGACTTCCTGCTTGGTCCTGGAGAACACGAATTTTCCAAGACAGTCATAAGTGCACATTTGGTATCTGTGAAAATAAAGTAGTTGTTGTCATCCAATATATTTGGAGAAATCCTGCAAACATATAACATATAAAGGGAGGTATTCCTCTGTGTGTCTACAATGTACATATAATAAGGCTGCATTTCTTCCCCAAGAATCTTTAAAGGTCTTTGCTGCTTACCTTGTCGATATTGTGCACAAACATTTGAAAGATCCACTTGATGACTGATTTTTTGGTATTCCTTCAAGGATTCTCTAAGCATCCTATCCTTTTCCTGTTTGTTCTGAACCTGCCTTGATCGCTGAAGAAGTTCATTTGCCTACAAGAATGGAAAAAAACAAAACTGACAAGTTAATCAAAATTATCCTAACAGAGATTCCTCATTCTATTATCTGGAGCAAATCCTTTCTGATTAAAGCATAGCCCACATGTTTTCATAGTAAAATATCCAGCCACCCAGATGACGTGATCAGAAAATATTACCGACATTACTGGAAAAGGCTCATACAAAACTAACTGCAATATGCAAATTGTCTCTTTCTGTCACATCCAGATCAATAATGGATCACAAGATGGACACCTGCAAACTGCTGGTTCCAGAGGAAGGATGCTAGCTATCATGCTACTATTTTCCAGCCTGGACAGTAAGAAATCTTAGTTTACCTTAAGCTGCTGACACAGGCATTGTCAAACACTTTCTGCTGCTTTGTTTCATTGTGTAAACATTTTTACTATAATTAGCATTACAAATATGGCTTTCATAAAGTTGCTACGTGAGCATGTATCACCCCCAGGATGCTGAGATTCAAAGGGGGGTGTGGTGGGAGAGTGGGAAGGCATGGTTTGGATATGCCAAAAAACTAGACATGGACTCCCTATTTTATGAAATGAAGTCACGTCTAAATTAAAACATATTAATGTCAATTATTACCCTGCCCCAAGGCATACACAAGTGCCAGCTTGAAGGGGCAGGTGTAAAGACTGACAGAACCCCCCTCACCCCATCCCCCAAGACACCCATCAACAAAAAGCCAACTCCCATCCCTCAACATCCTTCTGACATGAAGCCAACCCCTCCTATCACTCTGATTGTGCTATTTTGAACCCAGTCATCCAACAAAGCAGGAGTGACTGGAAATTGCTCCTGCCCTGCCACTACCAAGGAAATCCACCCTGGTAAAAGGCACGGGGGGGGGGGGGTAGGATGTTCATAGTATGCTTTGTGTTAGAGAGAAGGGTTCAGCGGGATCTGGAGGGGGGAGGGGGAATTCAGAGGTTGGGTTACCCATCCCACCTCCAGTCCCTTTCTGACACAGGCGGCCTGACTTGGGCTTTGCTATCTGCGTTCCTGCAACCAGAAACTTGCAAAGTTCCTGGTTGTAGGAATGCAAAATGGCACATACATTTTTCAATGTCCTGTTCTGTAAAACTGTTGGACAGCCCGGAAAATGGATATGCACATCCTAGGTATTTTAGATACGGCTCCATGACTGGCAGAGCCTACTGGAAAATACTGGAGAAACTAAGAATGTCCTGACATAGATCTCTCAATGCCCCTTCTCCACATATCTACTTGGGGCTTGGACTGTTGAACGTTTATATCTGCAATCCTTGACTATATTAACATCTCTAAATGTGTCTAAATGAAGACAGTAGTCAATACCTACTGTTCCTTCATGACTGAACATTTACTCTTTGTAACAATTGCTTAAAATGATCACAATAGGATTTCACTTGATGTATTATAATTCTCTGGCCCTTACCACAGAGAACAGAAAGCCACACTTAACACTGGACAAGGTGAAATTAGATCTTATCTGCTAAATGGCTTTCCTTGAGAACCTCCAGTCCAGTCACCTCTGGCTTGTCTCGTCACACCAGCAGCTTGGAGAATGAGCATGTCACAACTTGTGACATCAGCATACATGGCAGCCGGCCGCACCTCCCAGCCCCCAGTATCCTATTGACAAAGCAGACTCACAGAAGAAACAAGTAAACAGGTCTGGTTCGGGAATGCCTCCAACTACTATCAACCCCACATGGACAGCAACACCCCCACCCTAAGGAGGAAAGGTTATTACCTAACGCTGCAAAGTCATGCCCTATCAGTAGAACCAAATTCACTTCCTCTCTGGGAACTTCGTAGCCCACAGCCTCCGTTTTCTCCTCTATCATCATTTGCATCATTCTTCTTACCTCCTTTATTTCTTTGTTTTGTTTTTAAAATAAGTGACTTACCCACGAGCTACTGCCATTTTCCCTGACCTGTGCACAAAAATGGTAGACTTCTTCCAGGCCCAGAATCGCCCATACTGTCAAACTGAAAAACGTAGGGAGGGTCCGGGACTGCACTGGAACTACTCAAGGAAAGTCAAGTAGCAAGTAAGACCTAATTTCACCTTCCTTAACGTACATCCTGTCCAGACCCATTGCCTCTGGGATGTACCATAGCAGTACTAACCATGGGAGGGACCCGCAAGTCTGACATGAATGACGGCTGACCCAAAACTCGTATCCCTAACCGCCTGTACATCCAATCGATGGTGTTTCATAAATGTATGCAAAGACGCCAAAATCTCAGCCCTGCAGATCTCTGCCAGCAGAATGAGATTGGACTCTGCTCAGAAAGACTCCTGTGCTCGTTGAATGTGCCTGCAAGCCTGCTGACACCATCCGCCTGTGTGACAGGTAGGTCAAGGCAATCACCTCTCACCCACCTGGAGATGAACGCTTTGGACACCGCCTCCCCTTTACATAGACCTCCAAATAGAAATGGTCAGTCCTTCAAAACCATTCGGTGACCTTCAAATAATGCCAGAGCGCGAGGCGGACATCTAGGAGCCGCAAGTGGAGGTCTGACTGGGGATCCCCTGCACCCAAAAAAAATGGAAGATTAATTGGCTTATTCAAGTGGAATGCCGACAGGACCTCTGGCAAGAAGGATGGCACCAGCCATAGCACCACCTTTTCCTTGGAAATGGAAAAGAATGTCTTGCGGTACGCAGGGCCTGCAACTTCGAAATCCTCCTGGCCAAGCAAATTGCCACCAGGAAGACCATCTTTAACAAAGTCTTTCAGCATACAAACAGATAGCAGCTCGAAGGGTGCTTCTGTCAATCAAGATAACACCAGATTAAGGTCCGAGGGCGGCACAAAAGACCAAACTGGAGGGCGTACCTGCTTTACTACTCTCAGAAACCATACAATATCCGGATATGTGCCAGAGACACTAAGATATACGAGCAACATTGAGCACTTGCATGCCTTTAAAAGTGTCAAAATGAGAGCGCCCGAATAGCCTCACTTTGTCAATCTAGCCCTTTCAAGAGCCAGGTCGTAAGCAAAAACCGAGCCACCTGAGGCATCTGCACCAGACCCTGCAGCAGCAAGTCGCTTCTGACCAGAAGACATCATGGCCGATCCGCTGTCACATCATGGCTTGCAAGGCCAATCAGGAGCAATCAGGATGACCAAGTCCCTGTGCATCTCGATCCACTGCATCACTCGCCCTATTAGAGTCCATGGGAATAATACATATAGCAGGGCTAGCCCTGGGCCACCTCTGCACTAATGCATTGAGGCCCTCTGACATTCTTTCCATCTACTGTAGAAGCGACTCGCCTTTGCAGACTTGAAGTTGCCATGATATCCATTGATCAGGAGAACCCAGAAGTGCACCACCTGCACAAACACATCCTCATTGAGCGTCCACTTGCCAGGATCCACTTGCACCAGGCTGAGATAGTCCGTCTTAACTTTCTCTCTGCCGGCCTTGTGGGTGAGACAATACCTGAAGGTTATCCTCTGCCCAGGCTAGCAACAGAGCGGCCTCTTTTTTTTTTTTTTAACTGCTTGCTGCCCGTGCCCCCTTACCGATTGATGTATGCCACTGAGGTGGCACTGTCTGAAAACACTTTCACTGCCTTCCCCTGAAGGAGGCTAGCAAATCTCTGCAGGGCCAGAAATACCACTTGCATTTCCAGCCAGTTGATGGCCCAGGAGGACTCCTTAGGCGACCAGCTGCCCTGTGCTATTTGGGGAGGCAGTGCGCTCCCCAACCCGCCAGGCTGGCATCCGTTGTCAGGGCAACTCAGCAGGGAGTTACCAGGGGCATCCCTACCAATAGTTTTGCAGGCCTCTGCCACCACTGGAGAACCATTCTGAAATCTGCTGGGCAGGACAGCTGTTCCTCCAACAGATGATGTGCCAACCAGTTCCTCAAGAGTGCCCTCTGGAGAGGCCTCATGTAAGCTCAAGCCCAGGAGACCCCAAGAGCTGAAGATAAAGCTAGGCTATATCAGGGACTTCGCACGAAGGAACCCCCTGATCTGCTGCTGCAGCTTGCTCGCCCGCTCTGATGGAAAGATGCCCTCTCATGTCCGGAACCGGGCTCCTAGGTAAACCAATTTGAATCAGGAGCAGGTTGCTCTTGGTCAGATTGATTACCCAGTCTAGACTCTGGAGGAACTCGACCACCAAAGCGGTGGCCCTCTTACTCTCGTCTCTGGGCTTTGTCCAGACTAGCCAATCATCTAGGTACAGGTGTACCAGGATAACTGCCTTCTGCAGAGCGGTGAGGATGACCACCATGATCTTGGTGAAGGTTCTGGGTACGGTCGCCAGTCAAAAGGGCAATGCTGTAAACAAAGTGTCCCATGGGTACCACAAATCTTAGGAACTGCTGATGTTCCAGCCACATGGGGACATGCAATTAAGCGTAAGGTCCAGGGAGGTGAGGAACTCGCCTTCCCTGACAGAAACGGACACCGACCTTAGTGTTTCCATGTGGAATCTCAGCACCCTGAGACAGCGATTGAGTTCCAGAATGGATCTGAAGAGTCCTTCCTTTTTGGGTATGACTAAATAGATGGATTATCATCCTGAGCCGAATTGATATCACAGTACCTTTGTGACTGCCTGTAGCTCCCACAGTTGCTCCAGGGTGTCCCAGAAGACTTTGAACTTGCGAGATGCCTTGCAAGGCAACCTAAGAAAGGCTTCTGTGAGCAGTCAAGGGAACGTGGACGCATAGCCTTCTCTGATAACCTCCAGTATCCACTGATTGGAGGTGATCTGGACCCAGGAGGGGTAGAAGTTCTGCAACCTTCTTCCCACAGGAATCTCCCAACCCCACCAGGGCCCCCCTTGCTTCATTGTGGCTTTTTGTTTGTTGAGGGAGGAGTAAAAACCTCTTCAGGTTCTCCAAAAACTCCAAAAAGACTGCTCCCTCGATAGGAACCAACCCCTCTGAAATGGTGCAAAGCGAACCACCCGAAAACAGCGAAAGACTCGGGGCGGACCTCTCCCCAAGGGGGCCAAGCTACCCATATTCTGTTTATCCTCAGGAAGTCTCCCTCCTTAGTCTCACAACTCTTACCAATTTCTCTAAGGCCTCAAACAAGAGCTTTCCTATGAAAGCCTGCTTAATTGCAATTTGGAAGAAACATCCACCGACCAATTTCACAGCCACAAAAACCTGCATGTGGAAAACACTGCCACCATACTCCTAGACAGGCATTTTATGAGATCATAAGAAGCATCCACCATGAGAGCCGAACCAGATTCCAGCTTGGCAGCTTTCTGCGGGGAGGGAAGAGACTTACCCGATCCTCCTTAAGCCCTCTGAGTCCAGCATAAACAGGCCTGGGCGACAAAGGTGCCACACACAGAAGCCTATAGGAAGATGGCGCTGGTATCAAAAGACTGCTTCAGCAGGGTCTCCAGTCTCCTATCCTGGACATCCTTGACGACTGTGGAGCACTCCACCAGAATGGGTGTCTTCTTGGCTACTGCAGAAGCCGCCACATCCACCTTGGGCGAGCAGAGCAAGTCCTTTTACTGTTCCGGAAGTGGGTACAGGCACAATGGTTTGCATTTCCCTCGGGCCACCTTCAGCAGGTCCCACTAGTCTTGAATCAATCTGCTTGATCACGCGAGGGGGCTTGCGAACCACCTGGAACAAAAGATCCTCCAGTGCTCTTCCTCTGCCGGGACCCCTATTTCGCTATTATTTATTTAGCTGTATTTATATCCCGCTTTTCACCGGGTCAAAGCGGTCAATTGGGGGATACATTTTAACACGAGGGGATATGAGACACATACACTAATACTTACAGGGAACATGGGCAATGGAGGGTTAAATGGCTTGCCCAAGACCACAAGGAGTGCCTACAGGACTAGAAATCCCAGTCCCTCCGGCCTGAGATTGCTGTCCCCAGGTGGGACTTGAACCCCCGGCCCTACGGCCTGAAGTACCTTGTCCTAACCACTAGACCACTCCTCCCTCGTCATATTTAGTGTCGCCAAGGATTGGAAAATCAAGGCCGCTAGTTTCTCTGGCCGAAAGACCCGAACAATTCAAGTTTCCTCCTCCAGTGGGCTCTTGTCCTCCGGTGCTACTGCTGCCACATGGTTTCAGCACTGCCCGCTCTGCTGCGCAGAAAACCAGCCCTAACGGTGCTATTGGCTCCCAAAAACAAAGAAAAAAACAGCAGGATAGAAAGAAAAAAAAAACAACTGTTCTCTCGCCTGTCCATGGACCACTCAGCCTTCCTCTCGGCGTCAGTGGCTGCAGGAATACAAGAATGGAAAAAATTCAGGTTCTGGCAGGCAGAGCGGCTCCTCAACCACGGGAGGCGTTTGGAAGCTGCGAGAGCAAACAACGATGCTGCAACACCCCTCTTCTTCCTCAAACTAGGGGCTTGCCGTCTGACAGCCTAGGGCCGCATAGTAATCTCAGAGATAGGAATCTTGCTCTTATGCTGTTTTTTTTTTTTTAACTCCACTCCCCCAGATGCCAAAAATTTGAGACTAATCTCTATTAAGCTAAATACTAACTCAGATCACTAAAACTAATCGTCCCTACAGTGAGTCCCACTCAAGCTGTCATGTCTCTCCAAATTCTTGGAGACTGAGATACTGGGGACGGGGAGGTGCAGCCGGCTGCCCATGTATCCAAGCTGCTGGTGCGGCAAAACAACCCAGAGATAACAGGACTGGAGGTACAATAAGAAATTTATGCTACTTTTCTTGCAGGATACTATAGAACAATAAAGGTCCTTTTAAATAATCTCCATGTGTATGTCAGGCTTCATCCCGGGCCTTTTCAAACCCAGGCTGAAAAATCACCTCTGAGGTTGCTTTTGGATCCTGATCCGCTTAGTTTCCTGCATTTCCTTACCATTCCCCTAGATGCATCCTTGTCGCCAGCGATTGTGTTGTCTGTCTTGACTAGATTATAAACTCTGATGAGCAGGGAAATGAAATTAGACTTACCTGCTAATTGTTGTTCCTGGAGGAACCTCCAGTCTAGTCCCAGACCTCTGAGTTTAAGCACCTCCTCCTGCAGCTTGGAGACTGAGCATGCCACCCTTTTTAGGTGTCACCAGTATAAGTAGCCCAGGGTCCACCCACCTGCTCCAGTAACCTATTGACAAAGTAGACTGACCAGAGCAAGTAAGTAAGTAGAAACATACTTATAAAGTTCATTTAAACTGCATAACTATAAAAAAACTGAAATCCATACTTCACATATTGAACTGGTAATTCACCCAGGCCCCTTTTTTTTTTTTTTTAAATTAATGTTCACACTAAAGCCTACTGCGCCCTTTCCTTAGAAGCACCCAGCAATCACTGCCGATGTTGCTTGAGCCTCACTGAGACTTTCCAAATCCCATTCTCCCTACCGGAACCACAGCAACCCAGCAGCGACCAACGCCGAGCGTTAAACGTTAACCTACTTCAGGCTACCGTCCACCAAACAATATCAGGAAGGGATATGGGACTAGACTGGAGGTTCCTCCAGGAACAACAATTAGCAGGTAAGTCTAATTTCATCTTCCTTATCGTCCCTCCAGTCTAGTCCCAGACCTCTGAGGATGTAACAGAACAGTGAAAACTTTAATGGGGGGGACCTGCTAGACCAGCCTGAAGTACCGCCGATCCAAATCCAGCATCCCCTTGCGCCTGCACATCTATCCTATAATGTTTAACAGAAAGATAGCGACGACCATGTAGCCGCCTTACAAATCTCTACCGCAGGAACTAAGCTGAACTCTGCCCAGGAAGCTGCCTGAGCCTTAGTCTTAGTCGAATGAGCCCTTAAGCCCTTCGGAACAGCTTTGCCCTTAAAGATATACCCCGACGCAATAGCCTCCTTGAGCCATCTTGCAATTGAAGCTTTAGACGCCAACTCACCTTGCTTTGACCCGCCAAACAAAACAAACAACTGGTCTGTTTTGTGGCAGGAAGCCGTTCTCTGCAAATAAACTCTTAAGCTCCGACTTACATTCAAGCGATGCAAATGACCATTGTCCCCCTCCTTGCCAGCTTTCGCGAACACTGCCAAGGATTTGGCCTGATTCACATGAAACACGGACACCACCTTTGGTAAGAAAGAAGGAACTGTTCACAAGACCACCTTCTTTTCAAAGGACGTCAAAAACGGCTCCCTACACGAAAAGGCCTGCAACTCCGAAATTCTTCTGGCCGAAGAAATAGCCACCAAAAAGGCCACATTCAGCGTAAGAACCTTCAAGGTTGCTTTGGACAATGGTTCAAACGGAACCCCTATCAACGCTTCCAACACCAAGTTAAGATCCCAAGCCGGTACTGGAAGTCTACATGGTGGTCTCATCAGTGCCGTTGCTCTCAAGAATCTCCTAACATCGGGGTGTGTCCCTAGCATCACCCCCTGCACCTTCCTCCCAAAAACAAGAAAGCGCCACTAGGTGCACGCATAGCGTAGCTGCTGCCAACCCCTTATCCAAACCATCCTGGAGAAAGGAAAGAATCTGTAGAATCGAAGCCCTTAAAGCCACCACGCGCTTTTCCGTGCACCAAGACTCAAATATACGCCATACTCGAATATATGCCATTGAAGTTGACTGCCGCCGGGATCTCAACAAAGTCGAAATGACTACCGCAGAGTAACCCTTGGCCGTCAACCTCGCCCTTTTAAGAGCCAAGCCGTAAGCGAAAATTGATCCACTTGAGGCATATTCAGTGGCCCTTGTAGCAGCAGATCGCACCTTACTGGCAGCTTCCATGAAGGCTCCACCAGGAGTTGCACTAGATCGGCATACCATGGCCTTCTCGGCCAATCTGGTGTCACTAGGATCACGAGAGCCCTGTGCATTTCTATGCACTGCAGCACTCGGCTGATCAATGCCCACGATGGGAACACATACAGGAGCTGGTCCTCCGGCTATCTTTGAATCAGGGCGTCTAAGCCTTCCGACATCCTTTCTCTCCTTCTGCTGTAAAACGTTTCCACCTTTGCCGACTCGAACATCGCCATGAGGTCCATAACCGGAAGCCCCCAGCGATGTACTACTAACTCGAACACCTCCTGGTTCAACATCCACTCTCCTGGATCCACCTTGACTCTGCTCAAAAAATCGTCCGTCACATTGTCCACTCCGGCCACGTGGGCAGCCGATAACGCTTCCAGATACGCCTCGGCCCAATCCAGCAGCTCTTCTGCCTCCTCTTCGAGAGCCATGCTAGTTGTGCCCCCTTGTCGATTGATATAGGCCACTGCTGTGGCATTGTCCGACATCACACGAATCGCTTTTCCTTGCACTAACTGCCAAAACTCTCACAGAGCTAGTGTGACCGCCCGTAATTCTAACCTGTTGATCGACCACTTCTCCATCTCGCTCCACTGACCTTGGGGCAAACTGCCTCTCGAAGTGCGCCCCCCAGCCGAACAGACTTGCATCCATTGTCAGCAGTCTCCACTCCTGTGATTCCAACGGCATTCCCTTTTCTAAACACCCTGGAGCCAGCCACCACTGCAAGGCTTGCCTCGTCTGCAACGGGCATATCAGCCGCTGTGACAACTGATCCGACTGATGTGACCATCTCCTGAGAAGAGCTCTCTGCAATGGTCGCATGTGCGCTCTGGCCCACGGCACCAACTCTAGTGCAGCTGCCATCATTCCCAACAGCTGCAAGTAATGCCATGCCGACGGGGCTCTTTTTCCCAAGAAATCCCGCACCAGCTGTCTTAGCCATAGGGTCCTGGAGTGTGGGAGAAACACCCTGCCCCTCTGTGTTGAAGCGGGCACTCAAGTACTCCAGCTCCTGCGAAGACTCGAACTTGCTCATCTCTACATTCACTACCCAACCTAGACTCTGCAGAAACTGCACCACCCGGAGGGTAGCTTTCTCACTTTCGCTCTTCGACTTTGCCCAAATCAGCCAATCGTCCAGATAAAGGTGCACCAATACCCTCTCTCTGTGCAACTCCGCCGCCACCACCACCATCACCTTGGTGAAGGTGTGTGGTGCCGTTGCCAAACTGAACAGCAATGCCTGGAACTGAAAATCCCCCATGGGCACCGCAAACCGCAGGTACCGTTGGTGTTCCAATCTGATCGGTATATGCAGATATGCCTCCGAGAGATCTAGCGAGGTGAGGAATTCCCCCTGCCTGACCTCTACGATGACAGACCACAGCGTTTCCATACGAAAGTGGGATACTCTAAGACACCGGTTGACACTCTTGAGGTCTAGAATTGTCCTTAACGAGCCCTCCTTTTTTGGCACCACAAAGTATATGGAGTATCGACCAAACCCACACTGGTCTACTGGAACTGGTACTACTGCCTGAAGAAGCAACCTCTTCAACGTTTCTCCAACTGCCTGCAGTCTTGATTTTGTCCTGTATGGAGATAGAACAAATGCATCTCGCACCGGGCGCTGGAATTCTAGGGCGTAACCTCTTTGGATGACCTCCAACACCCACTGATCTGACGTGATCTGGGCCCAGGAAGAATAAAACCCCTTTAGTCGTCCCCCCATGGGCACTAATCCTGCCTGGACCCCCCCCCCCCTCGCTTCATTGCGACTTCTTGAGGTTCAAGGAAGGAGAGGCTCCAAAACCTCTACCCACTCCTCTGAACCCCCGAAATCCCTGGGATCTGTAATTAAAAAGCCCTCTCTGAAACTGACCGAACCTTGATGGACGAAATCGCTGAAACTCCCTTTGTTGGCTCCTAGAAGGTACTGGCAGGCGACCCTGCTTCTGCTTATCCTCCGGCAGCCTACCATCTTTAGACTCCCCGAAGTCCTTCACCAATTTTTCCAAATCCTTCCCAAAAAGGAGTTTACCTCGAAAAGGGAGCTTAGCTAACCTCGCCTTAGAAGCACCATCTGATGTCCAGTTACGCAGCCTTAGATATCTGCGCGCCGCTACCACCGACGCCATACTCGTCGCCAGACCGCAAATGAGGTCATATTGAATATCCGCCAAATAACCTGCCCCCGACTCCATTCAGGCCCTTCAACTACCCCAGCTTCTTGATCCTCCTTTATCTTTTGGAAGCAACGCAGACATGCCCTTGCCACCCATGCTCCACAAATGGAAGCCTGCATGGAAATCACATTAACCTCAAAGACTTGCTTCAACAAACCAACTAACCGCCTATCCTGCGCATCCTTAAGAGCGGAACTGCCTTCCACCGGAATCGTCGTCTTTTAACTGCCGAGACCGCTGCATCTACTTTGGGAGCTTTTTAAAAGGTCCCCATCCGTTTCCTTCAGCAGGTAAAGCCGTGACATCACTCTGGAGCCTTTCATCCCTGCCTCTGGCATGTCCCATTCTTCCTGAATCATTTCTTTAAACACTCTATGGACTGGAAAGGCTTTCTGAGACTTCCTAACCGCCTGCAACAGCGGATCCTCCAAAGAGGAATCCGCCGCCTGCTCATCTGCTGGCATATTCAGCGCTTTCAGTGTCTCCGAAATCAAAGCTGACAATTCCTCCCGCCTGAGACCCTTATAACCCATGCCTGATCTTCTGTCTCTGCTATCTCGCCTTCCTCCAAGTCCATTTCTCCATCCAAATCCTCCAAGACCTCCGACTGCCCTTCTGACTCAACAGCCTGCTCTGCCTTGTCTGGCCCTAACTTAGGCTTTTTGCCCAGAACGCTATCGCTGCCCCTCCCAGAGAAGCCCCTGTGCGCATCCTTCTGGGCTATTCTTCTGCTTCCTCAGGCCCCCGTGTCCCCATAGCCCAGTGATGGCTAACCTTTTTGAGCCCGAGTGCCCAAACTGCCGCACAAAACCAAAGAATTTCCTCAAAGTGCCAGCACGTCAATTTGCATAAATATTTGCATAATGCTAACATACACTAACTTTTAGTAAACATGTCTCTTAATGAGTGTATGGATAAAGACAGACTAAAAGACTTCTACATTACTATAATCCAGTGCCAACCGCCAGGCACATTAGGAACTACTACAAACACTGCCCATTTAGAACCAATAGCAAACCCGCCGTATCCTAACAGCACTACCAGGAGTCACAAAGCACCATACCATACCTATCAAAAGGCAACACTGCAAATATTAAACCAATACATTTCAGAGAACAACAATACATGACCTACTGGGGAAAGAGAACAAGTGGCAATGTCAAAAAGGAATTACATAAACAGAATACCTCAGCTCAGTTACACAGTTGCAATTGCTCCAGCCACTTTCTTCTGGTTTCTTCATGTTTTCTGCTAACTCTCCATCATCTGCTGTCCATTTGTCCTTTCTTCTCTCTTCTAGTTTTTTTTTCTATTCTCTCTCTCTACATCCGCTTTAACATACTAATCTTTCTCCTTTTGCTCTTTCCTCATTCCTATTTCATCCACTCAAATTTTACCCCTCCATCCTCAATCCCCACTTACTCTCCCAATACCCGGCCAATTGTACATTTTTCTTCCCTCACACACAAAATATTTTTCCCCTCTCCATTTCATTCTCCCAGCCCCATCCCCTTCTAATCTCCCCCAACATCAGCTCCCTTTTAGTTCCAGCCCCACCCAGTATCCGCTCCCTTCTAGTCCCCTCATCAGTCCATTTCCAGTCCTAGCTCCCCCATCGATTTCCAGTCCTATCCGAGTCCCTTCATCAGCTCATTTCCAATACCAGCCTCCCATCAGCCCATTTCTAGTCCTTTCCTAGCCCCACCATCAGCCCATGTTAAATCCTAGCTCCCCTCCACTCAGCCCATTTCTAATCCAAGCCCCCCATGAGCCTACCTCCAGTTCTAGCCCCTCCATGAGTCCATTTCAATCCAAGCCCCCACCACAGCCCATTTCCAATCTTAGCTCCCCCAACACCCAATTCTCAGTTCTATCCTAGCCCATCCATCAGCCCAGTTCTTGTCCTAGCTCCCTCCCCTAAGAGCCCATTCCAAGCCCCCCTTCCCATCAGTTATTTGCAGTTCAAGCCCCCTTCCACTCAGCCCATTTCCATTCCAAGTCCCCCTCCCCATTAGCTATTTGCAGTTCAAGCCCCCCACTTCCCCTCAGCCCATTTCCATTCCAAGCCCCATCCCCAACAGCTATTTGCAGTTCAAGCCCCCTTCCACTCAGCCCATTTCCAGTCCTAGCAACCCCAACCCATTACCAGTCCTAGCCACCCATAGCCCACTCCCAGTCCTAATCCCACCAGCCCATTTCCAGTCCTAATCCCCCATCACCCAATTTTCAGTTTAAGCCCCCCCATAGCCCATTACCAGTCCTAACCTCCCCATCAGCCCACTCCCAGTCCTAATCCCCCATCACCCAATTTTCAGTTTAAGCCCCCCCATAGCCCATTACCAGTCCTAACCCCCCATCAACCCACTTCCAGTCCTAATCCCACCAGCCCATTTCCAGTCCTAATCCCCCATCACCCAATTTTCAGTTTAAGCCCCCCCATAGCCCATTACCAGTCCTAACCCCCCATCAACCCACTTCCAGTCCTAATCCCACCAGCCCATTTCCAGTCCTAATCCCCCATCACCCAATTTTTAGTTTAAGCCCCCCCAGCGCCCATCACCACTCCTAACCCCCCCAGCCCAGCGCCCATCACCACTCATAACCCCCCCAGCCAGCCCAGTGCCCATTACCACTCCTAACCCCCCCAGCCAGCCCAGTGTCCATCACCACTCCTACCCCCCCCAGCCCAGTGCCCATCACCACTCCTAAATCCCCCCAGCCCAGCACTACTCCTAACACCCCCCCAGCCCAGCCCAGCACTACTCCTAACCCCCCCCAGCCCAGCCCATCACCACTCCTAACCCCCCCAGCCCAGCCCATCACCACTCCTAACCCCCCAGCCCAGCCCATCACCACTCCTAACCCCCCCCCAGCCCAGCCCAGCCCATCACATCACCACTCCTAAAACCCCCCCAGCCCAGGGAAAATTAAAAAAAAGAAAACCTGTCTGTTGCCGCTGTCGGGGCCGCCGCAGCAGAATCGAGCGTGCCGCGGGGCCCCCCTGTATCCGGCAGAGCCTGCCCTCCCCGTAGCAGCTCTCTCTTTGGAGCTGCAGTCAGACGCGCCGGCTTGCAGAGCGCGAGGGAAGAGTTTCTCCCTCGCTGCTCTGTTAAACCCGCGGGGGCTGATGGGAAGTTCCCATCAGCCCCCGCGGGCTTAACAGAGTCGCGAAAGGGAAACTCTTCCCTTCGCGCTCTGCAAGCCGGCGCGTCTGACTGCAGCTCCAAAGAGAGAGCTGCCAAAGAGAGAGCTGCTACGGGGAGGGCAGGCTCTGCCGGGTACAGGGGGGCCCCGCGGCACGCTCGATTTTGCCGCGGCGGCCCCGACAGCGGCAGCAGACAAGTAAAATTGAAAAAAACAAAAAAAAACTAATTGCGGACCTTCCCGCGTGCCAGCTGCAAGGCCTTCGCGTGCCACAGCTGGCACGCGTGCCATAGGTTCGCCATCGCTGCCATAGCCTGTTGAAGCAGTGCCATAAAATCCTTGGAAAAAATTGCCGCCAGCACCCCCTCCAACAACAGCTGCGAACTGGCGGCCTCTGGTGCCATAGACGGCCCCGGCATAGGCTCAGGAGAAATAGGCTCCGGAGAGCCAACAACTTTTTCCCCAACAACCTGTCCTTCCACAGCCTCTCCACCTACAGCCACTTCCTGCACACAGGTTCTACACACACCGTCCTCTGAAAAAGACCCTTTCTTGGCCCCACACATTATGCACTGAGACCTAGAAGGCATAATTACCAAGCAGTCAAGTTCCCACCAACAGCCATGACCAATACCGAAATTTAAAAGCTTCTTTCTTTTTTTTTTTTCTTAACATAACAACATAAGATATGCCATACTGGGTCAGACCAAGGTCCATCAAGCCCAGCATCCTGTTTCCAACAGTGGCCAATCCAGGTCATATGTACCTAGCAGTTTCCCCAAAAGACAAAGATCCAGAATGCTTGTACTGGGTCAAGCATTGATATCCTGGGTCCCTTCTTAATACTTGTTTATGGACCTTTCCTCCAGGAACCTGTCCAAGCCTTTTTTAAACCCAGCTACACTAACAGCCTTTACTACATCCTCCAGTAACAAATTCCAGAGTTTGATTACACGTTGAGTGAAAAAATATTTTCTTTTATTAGTCTTAAATAGTTTACCCTGTAGCTTCATTGCATGTCCCCTAGTCTTTCTATATTCTGATAATGTAAACAATCGATCTACGTTTACCCGTTCCACTCCGTTCATTAATTTATAGACTTCTATCATATCTCCCCTCAGCCATCTCTTTTCCAAGTTAAAGAGCCCTAACCCTTTTTAGCCTCTCCTCATAGAAGTATCCTTCCATCCCCCCTTTACCATTTTGGTGGCTCTTCTCTGAACCTTTTCTAAAATCGCTATATCCTTTTTAAGATACGGCGACCAGAATGGCACACAATATTCAATATACAGAAGACCCTCCAACGACGAAATGAGGAAGGCATCTGCCGTTAGCCGGGACGGATGCAGCTGTGGACAGAAGAAGTGGGGCAGTTGAGCATTGGCTAGGCTGGCAAAGAGGTCCAGACTTGGGGTTCTCCAGAGTCAGAACAGCCTGTGCCCCACACTAGGGTCTAGATGACACTCGTGCAGTTGTAGGACCCTGCTCAGCCTGTCTGCTATGGCACTGTCCTGGCCCAGAAGATATGCTGCTCCGAGGAGCATGCCCTGACTGATTGCGTAGGTGCAGAGGGCTACTGCCTTCCAGCAGAGGCGGTGAGATCCTGTGCCCCCCTACTTATGCAGGTAGAACATTGTGACTCGATTGTCTATTTGGACTAGCATAGACTGGTTCCACAGGCAGTGGTGGAAAGCCTTGATCAGCAGAAAAATGATCTTGAGCTTCAGTAGGTTGATCTGCTGCTGGCTCCCCACTAGGGACCAGATGCCCTTCGTGTGCAGCAACTCAGTGGGCAACCAAGTCCAGTAGGGATGTGTCAGTAGTGAGGACCCTCTGGGGGTTTGGGGACTGAAAGGGCATGCCCCTTTGCAGGTACATTGAGCGACTCTGCTAGCTGATGTGACATTGAGATCCTGTCTCAGAGTCTGCCTGTGGCTTGTGTCCACTGTGATCTGAGACACCACTGAGCTGCCCGTATGTGGAAGCAGGCATTGGGGACCACATGGACTATGTATGCTAAGTGGCCTAGTAGGCGGAGCATAGACCTTGCCGACACTATTGGATGGCACTGTACTTGAGTGGAACCAGTCAGAAAACGTGGCAGGAGGTTCAAAATTGACCTTTATTGATCCACGGATAAGGTGCGCCAAACCCAACACAGGCCGTGTTTCGTACACCACTTCCTCAGGGGTTATAGGCTCACTACAAAATATACATACATGTGAAACCAACAGCAAACAGAAATACTTGTGTAAACATGAATACAAAAAGACAAATCATTTTATACCACACTAAATAAATAAATAACTGAGATAAGTCATAAAAAATATCTTAAAACTAATTATAAAAAATAAATAAATAATTAAAAAACTTTAATAATAAACAAAAAAATCAATTAAAAAACAATTAAAAACATGTAAACACTCATAATGCGATAACTCACATGATAAAACTATAAAAAATTACATCACATTAAGAATATATAAGATGGTATTAATAATAACAATAATGACAATAAAAAAATGAAAACAATTATTATATAATATTAAAAACCAGGACGTGTCAACTGTGTATATATATATAAAACCTCTTTTAATTATAACCACAAGAACAGGAGAAAAACGAAGAAATAACGGAATAAAGGTCACTGTCTTCTGTATAAAAAACGGTCTTTGCATTTTTAATCATGTTATGTTTTATTTAATGTCACTTTCATTATTCATATGCCATTCTCGTTTTTTTAAAAAACCATTTCAACGAAATTTAAAATACGATTTGGTGTAGAAATTTTTCAATAGCACTCCTAATGTGGTAAGAGTTCGGGGTCTGAATACCTCCGGTTTTCCCGCCATAATACAGCATTTTAAAAGAAGTACGTATGTGCAGTGGACGGTGTGGTCATGATCAGCACGGTTTGCCCGGTTCACGGCGGCATTGAGTTATTCTCGGGTAGGACATTTTATTAGATGTGGCATTTGTATGGGCCACAGGGGCATCCTCACATTGGTTCACAAGTGTTTTTTGATTTTCACTGTGGGTTTACGGGACTAGTAAATATTTGCATTAATATTTATAATTATGTTATAAGTAGATGGCGGTTAGTCGCTTACTGTCTCCGGTACACAAAAGGTTTTTCATTTTTTCTTCTTGTCGTAAGAATAATGACTCTACAAGATTGAGCAGGTTTAATATTTTATCTGGCTTGAATATTTGAGACATGTATGGGAGCAATCGTTTGACATTTATCTGTTTTTTGCTGCGCTCCGCCGGTGGTTTTATGGTCCTGCACTCTTTACAGCAGAAGTCTATATATATTTATATGATTGTTTTTATTCTAGTAGCACTTAGTTGGAAGAGTAATGACTCTACATGATTGAGCAGGTTTATTTGGTTTGCCTGCACATTTGAGAATATGCATGAGAGCGATTGACTTCAGGCATTCATTTGTTTTTACTGAACCCCGTTTTTGGTTTCATGGTCCTGTATTTTTCATCGCAGAAGTCAATTCATATACATATTTTCATTCTAGTATTACTCAGTGCCAACAATATCATCATAGGTTAGCCCTTAATAAATATAGAGTAAGGATGACGTAATCTCCTTTTTCCTTCCCCCCCTTTTTAATGGGTTTTAAAGTGTTGGCAACATGCCAATAGTGGTTTAAACGATTTAAGATATCCATTCTTGTAGTTCAATTTTAAATAATCAATACAGCATTTAATTAGGATACATTTTATACCCTTTGTTTCACAAGTCTCTTTAAGGAGAACAATATAAAGGATTTTGAATCATAGCACGCAATGGGTTTAGCCAGTGGAATTTTGGCTTTCCCCATATCGTGATGCCCTTCATGTTTACGTTTTTTCTGAAAGTTCATTTTTACTCTATGTTGTCTTTGCCAATGTTTAAATCATTTATTGATTTTGTTTGTTTATTTATTTGTTTAGTTTTTTCACACACAATCATAATTGCATCGTGCACTAGAGGCAGGTGGGATCCGTGCCTCTGCTCAGCAAAAGGTTTCTCTGAATTTGGCTTGGTGCAGTGGTAGGTTGTATTATTATTTTTAACTTTTTTAATTATTTATTTTTTAATTTTTATGGTTATGCAAAATTCTATTTTCATAAAACATATATATATATTATTATTTTCATGTTACACAATTTTTTATTGTGGTGTTTTTATGTTTTTTTGAAAAATATGTTTTTATTTTTTATTTTTTATTTATTGTATAGATGTGCAACGTATATACAATTTTAAATTATTTTATTATTTTATTATATTATATTATTTTATTATTTAATATTTTATATATATATATATATTTATATTTGATATATATTTATTATTTTAATATAATAATTTTTTAATTTTTAATTTTAATTTTAATTTTTATACAATTGTTTAATTTCTAATTAAGCATTTTTTATTTTTGTTTTTATTTTTATTATTATTATTTTTATTAATTTATTTTAATTTTGTTTTAATTTAGACATTGGCATTAACAATTTATATTATTTTGGTTTTTCTAGTCCTCCTCCTTTATTCCGTTATTTCTTCGTTTTTCTCCTGTTCTTGTGGTTATAATTAAAAGAGGTTTTATATATATATACACAGTTGACACGTCCTGGTTTTTAATATTATATAATAATTTTTTTCATTTTTTTATTGTCGTTATTGTTATTATTAATACCATCTTATATATTCTTAATATGATGTAATTTTTTATAGTTTTATCATGTGAGTTATCGCATTATGAGTGTTTACATGTTTTTAATTGTTTTTTAATTGATTTTTTTGTTTATTATTATTAAAATTTTTTAATTATTTATTATTTATTTTTTATAATTAGTTTGTTTTAAGATATTTTTTATGACTTATCTCAGTTATTTATTTATTTAGTGTGGTATAAAATGATTTGTCTTTTTGTATTCATGTTTACACAAGTATTTCTGTTTGCTGTTGGTTTCACATGTATGTATATTTTGTAGTGAGCCTATAACCCCTGAGGAAGTGGTGTACGAAACACGGCCTGTGTTGGGTTTGGCGCACCTTATCCGTGGATCAATAAAGGTCAATTTTGAACCTCCTGCCACGTTTTCTGACTGGTTCCTGTTACCCACGTGGTAATTTGCTGTTTCTTGGTGGACACTGTACTTGAGTGGCCAGGGTGCTGGAATGAGGTAAGATTTGGGGTGTTTTATCACAAACCCCCAAAGCTGCAGGACCTTGATGGTGTGGGCCGTGCCTGTAGCACCTCTGTAGCCATGTCTCCTTTCACAAGCCAATCATCCAGGTATGGAAAGATGATGGCCTCTTGGAAATGGAGGTAGGCGGCCACCACAGCCAGGCATTTGGTGAAGAGGCTAGGCTGAAGGGTAGTACCCTGTACTGGTAGTGGTCACCCCTAACCATGAATCTTAGGTACTACCTGTGCTGGGATGGATAAGGATGTAGGTATAAGCATCCTTTAGTTCCAAGGAACATTGCTGCCTACCTCCAGCAGGTAGATTGGCTATGTTCAAAGGGAGAGCATTTTGAACTTCTCCTGCACCAGGAACTTGTTCAGGTTTCATAAGTCTAGGATGGGCCCATCTTTCTACTGGACTGCTGTCTGCATCTTAGTTTTAAAATTGTGTTTAGCTATTTAAGCTATTTACTTAGGTGTGCTGGGGATACTTACACTAATAAAACTATAGCTATTATATTTAATGGACTTTGTTCACCTCAATATTAATCAATTGCAGGTCCTTAATGCATGCCTGATGAGGATAAACAGCTGCACCTGACAGTGAATATGGGCACCTCCTTTCCTTTAAAAGGTTTAAGCAGCTATAAAGCTACAATTATCCCAGGGGTGCATAGGCATTGGAAAGGGAGGGAGGGAAAGAAAGAAGACTTATTAAAAGCTGGCTGCTACACAGTACCCTGTCCTATGCTTTAAGGTAATCTGTGACCAATTTCCTGGGTGATTCACATAGCCCTTGCTTTGATAGAGGGATCCTTTCAAAATGACCCTTTGATATGTCCTTTGGCTTTAAGACCTATTTAAAACAATTTCACAGGTCTCTTGCTCCCTATCTAGAAAGTCTCTTTATAAAGATCTCTAGAAATAATTTCTTGCACAAAGAATACTGACCCTGTTTTTCCTTTTATGCTAAGTTATACTGTGATTTGATTTAAATTAAAGCTCTTTGCTGATACTAGGCCCCGAGTATTATATTTAGACTAGCAGCTCTCTGCTGGATTTTAAATTTAAACTGAAAGCTCTTTTCTGGATTCCGAATTTTAACTGAAAGCTACCGTGACCATATTCCTTGCCGACATCATAGAAGAGATCAACCAAAAAGGCTAATCGAACTTCAGCTGTGGCACATCTTCCAGGCCTGCTGATACTGCAAGATATCCTCCTGGAACACTCTGCAACCATCTCAGGCAGGCCAGGGCCACACAAGCCCCACAAACCAATGCTTGCAGCTCCAGAGCAGAATCACAAAGGAATGTTTGAGCAGAGCTTCCATCCGATGGATCCTGCGGGTCCTTCAAGGCAGCCCTGCCTTCCACAGGTATGGTCATCTTTCTAGTAATTGCTGCCATCAGAGTGCCCACTCATGGCAGATGCAGCTTCTCCTTTTCAGAAGAGATAGGATAAAGATTTGTCATGTTTCAGCCTACACGCAGGCCAGCACACAGAGACGTCCATTCTACAGCAATCATGTCCTTTACTGCCCCTATGAAAGGGAAAGGACCTTGGAGGTTTCAGAATACCATCCAGCAACAGGCCCTCTGAAATCTCCATGGGTTCCAGTTTGGTTCCTCAGCAATTGTCAAGGCTGCCAGCATATGCAAGATCAGTGAGGGTAGCTAGTCCCTGTAAAATATCTGCACCACCATTGGATCCTCATTTACAGGAATCTCAATCTCCTAGAGCTCCTCTCCAGGAAATCAGAGGCAAGGAGTCCAATGACTCATCATTCTCCTCAAGAATATGCTCTTTACGAGGATGCTTAAATGCTATAGGGGTAGGCCTATCCCTGGGCACCAAGGAGCCCTGCTTATTGCAGAAGGTCTGATGCAACACCACAAATTCCAGAGAAAAAAAGGAAAAGATCCCACTTCCAGCTATCACCCCTGCCAGAATAACAGCAACTCTAGCTGTTACTAGCTGCACCAGTTGCAGCTATGGGGGCTAGGATTGCATCCCCTGAGACAAAGAGATAGCAGAAAAAATGGCAGCGGTTTCCACAAAATACTCAGGCCTGCAATGCTAAGATCCATACAATTATGACCCTAGGGGTGTCCGACTGCCCCTTGAACAATCAGGCCGCCAAGGAAATCATCTGTGGCAGCCACACTCAACCTTCAAATAGCCACTACACAGCACTTCCTCAGAGAGCTGTGCCAGATGGCTGCCACAGCCTGCTCAATAGAAAGATGCACTGGCTCAGTCACGCAGTGCTGCGGCCCACATCGCACTGGCTTTTCCTCTGTCCCAGTCCTCCACCAATGCTGAAAACAAACCACTGGCCTTACCAGAGGGCAACATTGGAAGGCCTGCTGTATTGCTGCTATTCCCCTGTTGTGAGACTTGCTCTCTGCTTCTTCTTTTTTGCTTTATTGATGTTTTTAAAAACTTTATCACTGCTCAGCACAAGGGCTCAGCCTTTGGCTTTTTCCAAAAAGCTGGGAGAAAAGGGAGCTTTCAGTAGACTGCTAGAGAAGGGCGGGAGGGCTCCAGACCACTGGGTACTGCACACTCAAGGCCCAGTGCCTAGAGCTGTCAACTGGCTCCAGATGCACTCGACAGGCTTTATCCAGGCCTCCATTTACCCCATTACATGCAGGAAAGAGTAGTTACTCACCTGTAACAGGTGTTCTCCAGGAGCAGCAGGAATCAGTCCTCACATATGGGTGACATCGACGTCGATGGAGCCCCCATGCGGAGCATTTCCCCAGCTTTCTAAGAAAGCCTCTGGGAATACAGCCACGCATGTGCGATTCCCTTCCCGCCCAAAGGTGCCATCTTGCTCAGTCAGATGACATAGCTAAAAGACAGCACAAAAAAACAAAATGAACTATGTACAACTGTAACTCCCAGGGGAGGAGGGAGGGTTGTGAAGACTGATTCCTGCTGCTCCTGGAGAACACCTGTTACAGGTGAGTAACTACTCTTTCTCCAGGACCAAGCAGGAAGTCAGTCCTCACATATGGGTGACTCCCTAGCTCTGGGCTACCAGGAACCCAGGCTGAAAAAGAAACTCCCTCTGTGAAGCCATAGCATGAAGAAAAGAATTTCACTGAGAGCAAAACCCCTCAGTAGCCCAACAAGAAGGCAGGATGGTAGGAGTTGCCTAAACCTCAAAGAGATTCCGGAGTACTGCCTGATCAAAAGCACTGTCCCTACGGGACTCCCTCTCCAGGCAGTAATGGGCTGCAAAAGTCTGGCTTGAGGACCAAGTTGCAGCCCTACAGATGTCTGCCAACGGTACAGAGCGGAGATGAGCTACTGATGCAGCCATGGCCCAGACACGGTGGGCTGTAACTCGACCCCACAAGGGAAGGTCTGCCGCCCTGTAAGCCCAGGAGATACAGTCCGCCACCCATACGGACAAGGTACGCTTGGAGACAGGAACCCCCAAGTTGTTTGGGTCAAATGAGACGAAGAGCTGAGTAGCCCTTCTATGACCCTTAGTACGCTCAAGGTAGAAAGACAAGGCCCTTCTACAGTCCAAAGTGTGAAGGACTTCTTCAGCCCTGCTTGCATGGGGCCTAGGGAAGAATGTTGGAAGAACCACCTCCTGGTTGAGGTGGAAGGAGGAGACCACCTTCGGTAGGAACTTAGGATGAGTCCTAAGGACCACTCTGCTCTTATAGAAACGAGTGTATGGCCTGTCACAGACCAGGGCCTGAAGTTCACTCACTCGCCTGGCCGAAGTCAGTGCCACAAGGAAGAGGGTCTTCCAAGAAAGGAAGCGAAAAGGGCACGTAGCCATAGGCTCAAAGGGTGGGCGAGTAAGCTGTTGCAAAACCACATTCAACTCCCACTCAGGGGCAGGTGGACGGAGAGGAGGCTTTAGCAGGAGCAAGCCTCTGAGGAACCTGGCCACCAGGGGGTGAACCGACAAAGAGTGCCCCTCCACCAATGAGTGGTGGGCTGTCAGAGCAGAGAGGTGTACCCTAACTGAATTGGACTTAAGACCGATTAGACAAGTGCAGCAGGTACTGAAGCACCACTGGCACAGGACAGGAGAAGGGGTTTTCCTGGCGCTGATCACACCACAGGGAGAACCTCCTCCATTTCAGGGCATAGGTCTTTCGGGTGGATTGCTTCCTTGAAGCCAAGACAACCTCTTCGACTTCCTGAGGCAAGCCCCAGGGAGCCAGCACTACCCTTGCAGCCTCCAGGCCATCTAATTGAGAGCTTTGAGATTGGGGTGCAGAAGGGATCCTTGATTCTGAGAAAGAAGATTGGGTTGCAACCCCAGAGGAAGAGGGGTTTCCACCGCCAGCTGTAGCAGGAGGGGAAACCAGGGTTGCCTGGGCCATCTGGGGGCCACCAGGATGACCGAGGCCCTGTCCCTTAGAATTCTGAACAAGGCTCGAGCCACCAGGGGCGTGGGAGGGAACGCATACAGTAGGCCCTGGGACCATGAGATCAGGAAGGTATCCGCCGCCAATCTTTTGGGATGCGGTTGCCTGGAGCAGAACTGGGGCAGCTGCCGGTTCAGGGGACTGGCAAAGAGGTCGATAGCCGGAAGTCCCCATCTCAGAAAAATGGTCTGGACCACTAAAGGGTGCAGTTGCCACTCGTGAGGTTGTAGGACCCTGCGCTCAATCTGTCTGCTAGAAAGTTTTCCTGGCCAGGAAGATAGACAGCCCTGAGCAACATATTGTGTCAACGTGCAAAGGAGCAGAGGGCCTGTGTCTCTCGACATAGGAGCTTTGACCCTGTGCCCCCCTGCTTGTTGACATAAAACATTGCCACTTGGTTGTCTGTCTGCACCAAGACAGCCTGGTGGGCCAGAGTATGGGCGAAGGCCTTGAGGGCTAAATGTATCGACCTGAGTTCTAGCAGGTTGATCTGCTGAGTGGCCTCCCATGGGGACCACAGGCCCTGTGTGCACTTGTCCAGGCAATGTGCACCCCAGCCCTGCAAGGAGGCATCGGTTGTGAGTACCACTATGGGAACAGGTACTTGAAAAGGAATCCCCTGTAGCAGGTTGGGGGAGTGTAGCCACCACTGCAGGGAGTTCAGGAAGGGTTTGGACACCCTTACTTTGTCTCTGAGGTTTCCTGTGGCCTGCCTCCACTGAGTTCTGAGATACCACTGTGCAGGCCGCATATTCAGGCGAGCATTGGGGGTCACATGCACTGTTGATGCCATATGGCCTAGGAGCCGTAGGCAAAGCCTGGCGGAAACAAGTGGGTTGCTTATGAACCGGCTGGCCAAGCTCATCAGCCTTTCCACCCTGTCCTCTGGCAAGTAAGCCTTCGCTTGCAGGGAGTCCAACCTTGCCCCTATGAACTCCAGGTTCTGGGAGGGGAGCAAAGTGGACTTTGCGAAGTTTATGACAAAGCCCAGTGGCTGAAGGAGAGAGACAGTACGGAGGGTGGCTTGCCTGGCCTCCTGGAGAGTCTGACCTCTGATGAGCCAGTCATCCAGGTAGGGGGAAGACAAATATACCCTGGTTTCTCAAGTATGGTTTATGGTTTAGGCATTTGATATACCGCCCTTTACTTATGCATCAGAGCGGTTTACATGTATATACTAACAGGTACTTTTTATTCCCTTGTCCCCGAAGAGCTCACAATCTAAGTGTACCTGAGGCAATGGAGGGTTAAGTGGCTTGCCCAAGGCCACAAGGAGCAGCCATGGGACTAGAGACCCCAGTCCCTCCGGCTTGAGGTTACTTGTCACCATGCGGGACTTGAACCCCCAGCCCTCCGGCCTGAGGTAACCTGTCCCAACCACTGAGCCACTCCTCCCTCCGCTACCACAGCTAGGCACTTTGTGAAAACCCGTGGGGCGGAGGTTAGGCCAAAGGGCAGTACCCTGTACTGAAAATGGCTTCCTGCCACCACAAACCTGAGGTACTTTCTGTGGTCTGGATGAATGAGGATGTGAGTGTATGCATCATTTAGATCTAAGGAGCATAGCCAATCTCCCTGCTGGAGGTAGGGCAGCAGTGTTCCAAGAGTTAGCATCTTGAACTTCTCTTTTTCCAAGAACTTGTTGAGATTTCTCAGGTCCAGAATGGGCCAGAGACCTCCAGTCCGCTTTGGCACAAGAAAGTACCGGGAGTAGAAGCCCTGTTCCCACAAATGTGGAAGTACAGGCTCTACCGCCCTGTCTTGAAGCAGACCTAGCAGTTCCTGGAGAAGGAGTTCCTGATGCAGAGGAGGCCTTGGAGGCTTCCCCTGGGAAGTAGGTAGGGGGTACCTGATTGAAATGGAGCAGATAGCCCTTTTGGACTATGCTCAGTACCCAAGCATCCCTTGTGATGGGTGGCCACTGGTGGGCAAACAGGACCAAGCGACCCCCCGTGCTGAGGTGGGCCAGCAGGGGTGGAGAGGCTATGCAGAGGGAGTCAAAAACCCCCTCCCTGCTGAGTAAGAGCAGGAGCTGGAGGCTTGGGGGCTTTCTGCCTACGGGGCTCATGTCCCTGCCCCTTGGCCTGCTGACCCTGCTGGGGAGGCCTGATAATGAGGTAAAGGTTTGTAGGCAGGCGCCTTCCTCGGGTAAAAGGCCTTTCCCCCCCAAGCCCTTCTTCTGAGAAGGGGCAGAAGTTTTCCTGGACAATCTTGTCCTCGTCAGAGTCTCAGTCTCGAGCTCAGCAGCCTTTTCAGCCATGGGCTTGCCGAAGAGGTTCTCACCCCGGCATGGGACATCAACCAACTTGTCCTGCACCCATGGCTCGAGGTCCGATGACTGTAGCCATGCCTGGTGTCGAGCAGCGATGCCGGCCACCGCTACACGGGCCGAAGCCTCGAAGCCATCGTAGGCCGCCCAGGAGATGAATTTAGAACATTCCCGGACCCCCGAGGACAAGGATTGGAACCTCTGCAAAGGTTCCCCGGAGAGACCAGCTGAGAACCCGGCTACCTCTTTAGCCAGGTCCCGAAAGTACATGCCCATGTAAAGCTGGTAGGCTTGGAAATGGCAAGGAAGCATCGAACCCTGGAAACACTTTCTACCAATGACATCTAGGCTTCGGGCCTCCCTGCCGGGGGGCACCGCGGAGTGCATCTTCTGGCTCTTCAGACGATGCATGGCCGATTCCACAACCATAGAATGGTGCGGCAGCTGTGCCTTCTGAAAACCAGGGCTCTTCCGGACTCAATACATGGAATCGATCCGCTTGCTCAAAACCGGCAGCGAGGCCGGTGCCTCCCACATTCGGAAGAGGAGACGTTCCAGCATCGGAGGAACCGGCACAGTAAAGGCCTCCTTCGGGGGAGAGTCATACTGTAGGGCCTCGAGCTCTTCGGCTTGAGGCTCCTCCTCGGAGTCCGCAGGAACATTCAAGGCCTTGGCCATGTCCTTAACGAACTCCGAGAACCGGGTATCCTCCGGAGGGGACCTACTCCGGGGTTCGGACTGTGGCGAGTCTGAAGGGACACACAGAGTCTGAAAAGTATCGGGGGACTCCTCGTCCTCCGTATCCCATGCAGACTCATCCGAAGAAGAGTCGAGGGGCTCCAACCACGCAAGTTCCGGCAACACCCGCCCTGATGCCAGGGCCATCAGCGTCGACGCCCTCGGTCCCGAACGGGAGGTCGAGGGAGACCGTGACTGAGATCGGACTTGGGCCTTCATGGCTTCGAGAACCAGCTCTGTCTCCGGGGTCGACTTAGACGTCGACGTCCCGATGGTCGGGGCAGATGCACCAGTCAGGCTGGCCATCAGCACCCGCTGCTGAAACATGAAGGCAGACAATCTGCACTCCAAGGCTGTCAGCCTGAGTCCAAGCTCAGGAGACTCAGCAGCTACCGACTCGGGCCCCGGCGGCGCCGGGCCTGACGTTGGCTCCCTAGAAGGAGAGTCCTCGAGGACAACAGGACTTACGTGCTCGACAGACTCCGGCTCAACACGGGATACCTTAGTTGGTTTCTCCAGCTCCAAGGGCGGCGGTCAGGGGTCTGAGATCTGGCCTTCGATGAACCAGAAGCTTCCTCCGACGCCGCCCTCACGAGCTTTCTCTTCCTCTTATGCTCCCGACTGGGGGACCCCCTTTCAGAGGAACCCCGACGAAGCTCGGGGTCCGACTCCTGAGACGTCGAGGCCTCTGACGAGGTCTGGGCCCATCCAGAGGCCGAGTCCGAGAAAATCCTCTCCTCCTGATGCTGCCGGCTCCTGAGTGCCTTGGTGGACATTTTGCCACATGGGACACAGACCTTGGAATCATGGTCAGGCCCGAGGCAATGCAGGCAGCAGCCGTGTGTGTCGGTAAGAGACATGAGTTTCGTACAACGATCACACTTCTTAAAACCACTGGAGGCCATCAGGGAAAAAAGGGCCCCCGCGAGGTCAAAGGACCGGCCCCTCCAGGGAAAAGAAAAAAAGAGCGTGAACGCGTGCCACGAAGGGCAAAAAACAAAAAAATAGAAATCGGGTCGATACCGGCGTACTGAACCCGGGCGGGAAGGGGAACCGGCGTCGAACCGGACAAAAAGAGGTGCGAGAATCGCAGAAAAAATCCAAATTTTCCGGGTGACAAGGACAGATGTCCGTTGGGCTCCACGGAAAAAGAAAGACTGAGCAAGATGGCACCTTTGGGCGGGAAGGGGACTGTGCATGCGTGGGTGTATTCCCAGAGGCTTTCTTAGAAAACTGGGGAAATGCTCCGCATGGGGGCTCCATCGACGTCGATGTCACCCATATGTGAGGACTGACTTTCTGCTTGGTCCTGGAGAACAGCGTAGTTACTCACCTTTAACAGGTGTTCTCCAGGGATAGCAGGAATCAAACCTCACATATGGGTGACATCAGCACCGAAGGAGCCAGCACAGAGTATTTCCCCAGCTTTCAAAGAAAGCCTTTGGAACATGCTATCACATGAGTGGTTCCCTTCCCACCCAAGGGTGCGATCTTACTCAGTCAGATAACATACTGTAGCTAGAACGGTAGTAAAAACAAGAGAAGATATATGAGGCAACTCCTAGGGGAGGATGGAGGGTAGTGAGGACTCTTTCCTGTTGTCCCTGGAGAACACTCGTTACAGGTGAGTAACTATGCTTTCTCCAGGAGCAAACAAGAAAATGGTCCTCACATTGGGGACTCCCTAGCTCCAGGCTGCAGAGGACCGAACCACAACAGCATCAATGACCATCAATTCAGGTAGCTGTGAGTCGCAGATGGCGAGTCCCCACTGAGAGATATTGCAAAAGCCTAGCATCCAGCAACACTATCACTCCAGTAGCCTGTACACTGAAGGGATAATTGGAATAAAGGGATAATCAGCTCAGATCTGCTTTATATTGTTTGCCTTATGATTGCATATATATATCTGCCTTATAACTGCACTCTGGCCTGTTTGAAACAGACACAGCAACATATGGTTGGCACAAACAGGTGGGCAACAGGAAAAGAGTACATGCAGCTTACTACTGTTATAAAGCCTAAAAAAAGCTATACTTTGGACAGAAGTGTCCAAGGATATAAGCCTAGGTTCAAACAGGTCAAGCCAGGAATTCAACTAATGCTCTTGCCCTGAAGATTTCAATTGGTGCCAGCAGATGGAAAAACACAGGAGGAGGCAGAGGGCTATGATTGATTGCATCGATAGGCAAGCTTTGATCAGCAGATCAAGCTGCATAACCATAGAAGGCCCTGGGAAAGAGTTTTGCATTTGCTGAAACTATTTAGAATTTGAAGCAGAGAGGTATATATAAGACAGCAATTTTGGAGGGTCTCGGGCGGTACTTTCTTCCCCTTCACAGAGAAAGAAAGTATTGTCTGCCATCTCTAGATAGGCATTTGCTGTTTGCTATTTTATAATCACTTTTGTTATTCTAAATAAAAATCTTTTGAGCTAAAGCAACTGCCGTCTAAGTAATTCTCTGATTGGTGTTATATTGGGCAACCGTTGTGGGAACCAGAAGCCACAACACAGAAGGTTCTGAGGGCAGGAGTTGCCTACACCCTGAGTATATTCCGAAACACTGCCTGGCCAAGCGTACTGTGTCCCTGCGGGACTCACTTTCCAGGCAGTAGTGAGCTGCGAACGTATGAAGTGAAGACCATGTGGCTGCCTTGCATGTCTCCATCACCGGCATTGAGTGGAAGTTGGCCACAGACGTGGCAATCGCCCTCACGCAATACGCTGTGATTCGGTGTTTAAGGGAGAAGCCAGCTTGCTCATAGGCAAGAGCAATACAGTCTGCCACCCGTGGACAGAGTTTGCTTCATTACAGGGAGCCCCAGTCTGCTGGGGTCATAAGACACAAAAAGCTGAGCAGCTTTGCTATGGCCCTGGGTCCATTGTAGGTAGGACAGGGCCCGTTTGCAAGCCAGTGTATGAAGGACTAGTTCCTCCCTACCGGTGTGAGGCTGCAGGAAGAAGGTGCGGAGGACCATCTCCTGGTTGAGGTGGAAGGGAGAGGAATTTGGAATGAGTACATGAGGAATTTGGAATGAGTACATGAGGAATTTGGAATGAGTACATGAGGAATTTGGAATGAGTGCGAAGCACTACCCTGTTCTTATATTATCTGGGCCTGGAGTTCGCTCACTCTCTAAGTGGATGTGAGGGCCACCAGAAAACCCCTTTCCAAGATAGGTACCGCAGGTGGCAAGTGGCTAGAAACTTGAAAGACGGTTTGGTGAGCTAGGAGAGCACCACGTTGAGGTCCCACTCCACTGCCGAAGAACAGGGGGGGCTTAGATAACAGGGGGTCTGGGAGGAACCTGGAGACCAGGGGCTGGCCCAAGAGGGATTTTACCTCGACAAGGTGATGATAGGCGGCGTTAGGGACCCCAGGTTTCGGTGCAGGAGTGAGCCCCCCTCCTGGGAGAGGAGGTCCGGAGCTCAGCCCAGCGCCACCGACAGGGAGAGCAGCAGTGGAAACCAGGGCTGCCTTGGCCACCTGGGGGCGATTAGTATGACCGATGCCTTTTCACTCTGGACTTGAAGAGGGTCCTGGTGACAAGGTAAGTCGGTGGGAACGCATAGCCCTCGGACACAAGATCAGGAAGGCATCTGCTGTCACTCTCTCTCAGTGCAATTGGAGTGAGCAGAAGCGAGGCAGCTGCATGTTGTCCACAGAGACAAATAGATCCATCACAGGCCTGCCCCAAAGGTGGAAGAGCTTTTTGGCCACTCTGGGGTTCAAGAGCCACTTGTGTGGCCGAAGGACTCTGCTCAGTCTCTCCGCTAAACAGTTTTCCCAGCCCGGGAGGTAGACTGTTCGCAAGAGCATGCTGCTGCGAGCTGCAAAGGAGAGGAGAGCCACCGCCTCCTGGCAGAAGTACGAACTCATGCCCCCCTGCTTGTTGATATAGAACATAGTGACTTGATTGTCTGTCTGGATCAGTAAGGTGTTGCAGGCAGTGGTGGAACACTCACAGGGCTAGGAAGATTGCCATGAGCTCCAGGAGATTGATCTGCAAGGTTGACTCCTCCTGAGATCATTTGCCCTTTGTGAGGCGGCCCCACAATGTGTCCTCCACCCTAGGAGGGAGGCACCCATGGTAAGGGTCCTCTGAGCTGCAGGTGCCTCAAAAGGCATCCCTGCATGGAGGTGGCACAAGTTCTACTACCAGTTGAGGCCCTCCGTCATCTGGCGGGTAACCCTGACCTTGTCCCATAACTTGCATGTGGCTTGAGTCCACTGTGAGTAAAGACACCACTGGGCTGCCCACATGTGCAAGCAGGCTGATGGCATGACATGGACCATCAAGGTCATATGGCCCAGCAGGCAGAAGAGGCAGTGAGCCGGGACTGACCGGCAGCGTTTTACCTCTCCTGCCAGTTGCTTCAGGCATTCTGCCCTTTCTCTGGGGAGTACAGCCTTGACCTGTAACGTGTCCAACTGAGCCTCTATGAACGCCAGACTTTGGGATGGAGAGAGATGAAATTTGGATTAGTTGATGACAAACCCCGCTGCTGCAGATGGGGGACTGCAGGATCTGTGGCCTGACTGACCTCCGAGGCCGTGCCACCCCAGAAAAGCCAGTCGTCTAGGTAGGGGGAAGACAAAGCTCCCCTGTAGACGCAGGTGGGTGGTTACCACCACCAGGCATTTGATAAAGACCATTGGCGAGGCGGCCAGGCTGAAGGGCAGCACCCTGTACTGGTAGTGCCCTCCCCCTACCACAAACCGTAGGTACTGCCTGTGGGAGGGGTGAATCAGAATGTGTTTACATGCATCCTTTACATCCAAGAAGCACAGCCAATCTCCCTGGTGGAGGTAAGGCAGCAATGTTCGAAGGGAGACTATCCTGAACTTCTCCCTTACCAGAAACTTCTTTAAGTTTTTCAGGTCTAGTATGGGACTGAGGCCCCCAGTTCTCTTTGGGACAAGGAAGTATCTGGAGTAAAAGCCTTCTCCTTATAGGTATTTGCATACAGGCTCTACTGCGTTGTGCCCAAGTAGACCTGTGAGCTCAGAACATAAGGGTCTGGTGAAGGAGAGGTCAAACCAGTTATCCTGGGAAGAACCTGGGTGATACCTGCTTGTAGGTAGAGGAGGTATCCCTCCCTTACCACTTGCAGAACCCACTGGTCTGAGGTGATCTTGGCCCACCGGTGGGCAAAGAGTGCCAGGCGACCCTCTGTGGGCTGGAGAAGGCCTCCTGGGGGAGAGAAGACGCTGCCCTGGGAGTCAAAAGCTCCCTCCCCCCCCCCCCAGGGTTGGGTGGGAGCTTGGGCCTGGGGCTTCGGCTTCTGAGCTCCATGGTCTTGTCTTTTAGGGTGAGAACCCTACTGCTTGCCCAAGAAGGGCTGATAGTAGTGACTCTGTTGAAGGGGCCCCTTCTTCCTCGGGAACAGGGGGTCTTATCCCCGATTGTTTCTTATGGGGAAAGGATGAGGTCTTTGACAGCCTTTGGTGGGTCACCACATCGGCCTCGATCTCAGCCACCTTGTCTGCCATCGGTTTGCCGAACAGGTTCTCCCCTGTGCAGGGGACATCAAGCAGTTTGTCCCCATTGCTCGAGGTCTGAAGATTGTAGACAGGTTTGGCGCTGGGCACAGATGCCAGCTGCTGCTACTCGAGCTGTTGACTCGAATCAGTCGTAGGCCACCTGGGAAAGGAACTTAGAGCAGTCCTTGATCCCAGAGGTCAGACAGTGGAACCATTGAAGGGGTTCGCCGGCAAGCTCCGCTGAAAACCCAGGCTACTCTTGGGTTAGGGCTTTCAGATAAATGCCTATGTATAATTCACAAGGCCTGGATCCAATACCTTAGAATTGAGCCCTGGAAACACTTGCGCCCGAGAGTGTCGAGGGCTCTAGCATCCCTTCCAGGGGTAAATGTAGATCAATTGTTTAAGTTATCAGAATATAGAAAGACTAGGGGACATGCAATGAAGCTACAGGGTAAACTATTTAAGACAAATAAGAGAAAATATTTTTTCACTCAACGTGTAATCAAACTCTGGAATTTCTTACCAGAGGATGTAGTAAAGGCTGTTAGTATGGCTGGGTTTAAAAAAGGTTTGGGCAAGTTCCTGGAGGAAACGTCCATAAACCATTATTAAAAAGGGACCCAGGATATCAATGCTTGACCCAATACAAGCATTGTGGAACCTGTGTCTTTTGGGGAAACTGGTAGGTACCTATGACCTACATTGGTCACTGTTGGAAAAAGGATACTGGGCTTGATGGACCTTGGTCTGACCCAGTATGGCATATCTTATGTTCTTATGTAAATGACAATCTCCGATAAAGCACAGTTACTTACCTGTAACAGGTGATCTCTGGGAACAGCAGGAATTAGTCTTCACATATGGGTACGTCGGTACCGACGGAGCCTGCACGGGAATGCTCCCCAGCATCCAATCAAAAAGCTTTTGGGAGCATGCCCCGCGCCTGCGCGCTGACTTCCCGCCTTTCCCACTGTCTCTCCTCAGTTGAGTTTCATAGCTGAGACAGAAGGAGAGAAAGAGGAAAGGAAATAGATAGATACAACTCCTAGGGGAGGTGGGTGGGTTGTGAAGACTAATTCCTGCTGTTCCCAGAGATCACCTGTTACAGGTAAGTAACTGTGCTATTTCCAGGAACAAGCAGGAATGAGTCTTCACATATGGGGACTCCCTAGCTGTGGGTGCCAGGGGAGATCCCATAAAATGCGTATCCCTGGAACAGGACGGCATTTCCCAAACCTGGATCCCCAGCATCCCCTGAGGGATGGGGGGTAGGAGTTGAATAGAGCAGAGCTGTAGAGGAACAGCGAATCTAAAGACTACAGGAAGAAGAGTCTTTAGAATGTATGTCAAGTATCATTAAAATATTTAATGAACTAGCATAATATAGAGCTTACCTACTGGATTGTAGAAAGTAGAACTGTGATGGAGTGTACTGTAGATGCAGTAGCGAAATCCCCAAGGGAACTTCACAGCAGTGAGGATGAAGTCCCAAATCTGGAATGGGCAGGTGACCCAGGTGTCAACTGGGGTAGGAGAAGAACGGCAGGTCTTCAATGGAAAGCTTTATGGGAAAAAGCTGAAAACTCTTTTAGGAACAGAGTTATTGACATTGAGAACTAAAAGAAGAAGACTGACCGATCTGGAGAATTAGCCCAGTCCTAAAAGGAAGAGGGGTTATGGAAAAAAGCCCCTATTCCCAAGGAGAAGAGAAGTGTACTGAAAATACTGAAGAAGTACACTGTCTTCCCTAGCTGGTAAGAGATAGGAAGACATTAAAGTTTAATACTTCATAGACAGGGAGATCTATAACAAAAATAGAAGCTGTTAACATCACAGCAATAATATTGTGTATAACCGCTCCCACCTACTGAGCTGTATGAAAATAGGCAAGTGGACTGTCTGGACCCCTACGAAGGGAAAAACTTTATAGCACAGACAGTTAGGGAGATAGCAGGTAATACTTAGCGTCCTGTGGGGACATCTCCCCATGGGCACATAGATATATATATATATATATATCTGGAGAGACATACATATCTATATATACGTGTATATATGTCTAGATATGTGTGATATATGTAGATATAGAGGTATATATATATATATATATATATATATATATATATATATATATATACATATGACTTATGCCCACACAGACTACAGAAATATGTATGTATAGGACATATACATACACGAAAATAAGTTTGCAGAGATATGCCTGCAACTGAGCCCCACAAAAACATTCACATGGGGAATGTGATGGGAAAGATTCATCTAATAATGAGGGGGTAAAAACCACCTGAAGATATATAGAGAATCTATTTGTGTGGTGAGGAATGTAGTTCAGTCGAATAACCAGTATGGTTGCGTGAAAAAACAGAGGGTAATAACAGTCTGGCAAGAGCACGTCAGGAGTACTTTAGGACTCTGGCATGTCCAAAGGACAAAAACAAAACGCATAGAGTAAGACACCAGGATGACCCAGTCAAGGGACACAGGGTATCATGTACAGTAAAAGAGTATGCGTTGTCCAAGTGGAGCAGAAAGCATAATGCCAAGCTGTAAGGAAAAAAGGGGTAGATTCCTGCAAGATTGGGGACTCCTTGGACATTCACGCCATGGAATGATTATATAAACCTTTTCTACTATATGGGAAAAACCTTCAGAGACAGTTCAATGCTCTGTGCAAGGGCCCATAGTAGAAAGCTTCTCTGAAGATTGCAGAGAGCATAGTGCAGGAGGATTATAAGATAAAACTGACAGAAGTCAGGTGTGTTGCCGCATCCCAGGGAAGGATATGGCTAGAAGAAGAGAACCTGCAGTGAATAGAATTATGCAAGATAGTTGAAAGTAGCTTGCAATGAGCATTAAAGTAATCACTGGAACTCTTGCATATACAGCAACTGAACAAAACAGCAGAGGGGATTCTCCTGTATGAAAACAGAGAGAAAACAAAGGGAGCGGAGAGATTCCCATCCCTGTCTGATGAGTTGTTCAGAGCATGCATTGAAGGATAACAAAAAGTCTACACTGGAAGAAAAAGAAGTGTTTCAGTATGGTACCAACTCAAGCAGGGGAACCCTGGAAGAGAGGGGGTTGGAAAGTGACTTACCATATGGTAAGTCAGCTGAAGGAAAAGATGTCCATATGGGAACAGAAACTATCATGGAATAGTTGTGACTTCCCTTTGTGGTAGTAAGAAGGGGAGAATTCTGTAACCCATGGACAAAAGTATCCTAACAGCTTAGCATACTGAAAAAGAAAGAACCAGTGTAGAGTTTGAAGAATAAACTTCTGCTAACAAGAAGTTAACTGTAGATTGCAATACACAGGAACCTATGGTTGCTGGTTATGATTAGACTGGCTAGAGTCTGGAGACTTCAGACTAGGATGAGATGTCCCTTGCTTGGGTACATCTGGAGGATGGGCAGGAGAAGGGTGAAACCTTCTTTTCTTAGGGAAAGAAGGTTTGGTAGGACATTTCCTACGTCCTGGGGAAAAAGAAGGCTTAGGATGGTTTCCAGAACCAGGGAAGTCAGTGGAGCAATGAGCAACCTGACGTAAAGCCTCTTTATTGAAGAGATTTTCTCCAGTACAAGGAGAGTTACCCAGTGTATGTTGTGCCCATCTGCTCAAGTCTGAAGCTTGCAGCCAGGCTGTACAACGTGCTCCAATGGCAATAGCAGAGACTCTGCTAACAGACTCAAAAGAGTCTAGAGAAGCACGAGAAAGAAACAAAGAGATATTCCTGCTATGATTAAGAAGCAAGGAATAGTCAGTGGCCTTAGGCTCTGACAAAAAAGGGAACAAAAGAGATAATTTCTCTGTGACTTCCTGAAGCGTCAGGCTCATATAAAAAATATATGAGATAATCCTTTAAGCCAGCATAGAAGTTTGGAAGGTTTGACGTCCAAAGGCATCAAGTGCTTTAGATGCACGACCAGGCGGATAAGAAGAGTGCTTCTTCTTGCTTCTTACCTTCCTCACTGCTGATTCCACTACAAGGGAATGATGTGGAAGTTGGTTTTTCTGAAAGCCCGGAGAGGGAGGCACCTGATACAGAACATCCATGGCTGTAGAAGGCGAAGGAACCCTTAAAAGTGATTCCCAAATCCTCAGAAGAAGGTCCTGCAAAGAATAATGTAAAGGAAGCATTATATTTTCCTTTTCTGCAGGTTCTTGGTTAAGAGTAGAGCCAGGAATAGGAATGGCAAGAAAGGTTGCCATGTCAAGGAGAAATTTCTGAAAAGAAGGATCTCCAATAGGAACTATTCCTGGGTAGGCTGAGGTTGAAGAAGCAGCTTGAGCACCAGAAGACATACTGGACTTGTGAAGAAAAAGAATCCTGCTAGATGGAGAATGATACTGACAGTTCTGATTCGAGGCAGTTAGTACTGCATCATCGGTTCCCGGTATCGATTCCAAGCTAGGCATAGAAAGAATCGATGGCACCGATGGAACTGCAGGAATGGACATCGATACCGATAGCGGTATCGGACATGGTAATGCCATCGAAGCAGGTATCGGAGGCTGCTGAAGCGGTACCGAGATAACCCGAGAGGATTGGTAAATATCCTCGGTACTGCATAATCGGGAACGATATGGGTCGGTACCCAAACGTGTCGGTCCCAAGTCATCTAGACTGGATAGCGATTCCAGACTGGGCATTGAGGGGAGTAGGTCTATCGATGCATGCCTAGAAGGTACCGACATCGGTGGTGGTATCGGCGATGCCGATACAGGAAAGTCAATCAGAGTGGTATCGATCGGTCCCGAAGGTACCGAGGATAGCAGATGACGATCCCTGGTGAAGAGTGGAAAACTCGACACTGATGCCGGGGTATCGGTACCGCTCGAAGCCGGTACCAACCCCGAGCATGGCGGAGATACAGGAAACAAAACTATAAAAACACCACCTCTCAGTAACCCATCAAACTAAAGGTCAACTTTAATTCAATTTCTCAGAATTTCAATACTATTTCTAACAATAACATCAGGTTTTTCTTGGACCTCAGGACTTATACACCCTCCATCTGGCGAATTAAATCACCATAGGGAAATGGTGGACACTTACATCATAGGTCCAAAACCTTCACACCATACAAAAGTTTCACCAACCAAAATCTTTCCAATATAATAATTTATTAAACTTTCCCTACCCCCAACTATACACAAGGATTCACTTAACCATTCACAACCACATAACCAAATCCACTAACATTCATACAACGACAACCTCATCACACATCTCCCAGCAACAGAAGTGTCCGATTTGTTTCAAAGCTACTCCAAAGCAGAAAATGTAGAAAAAATCTCCAAAACTCTTTTTAAAATGCAAAATATCAATGGAATATCGAATTTCAATTATCGAATTTCACTATCCGCAGGAACGCTGCAAAAAAGAATCAAACAAAGATTTTAAAGCGATAAACAGCAATCCTCATTATGCAGAAAGCAATCCATTACTTATCTGCTAAGGAGCGATACGCAAACTCCTCTCCACGGCACTGAAATACAGCAGACTGCCCCAAAGACCACTCGCCATTGATCACTGTTCGACGAAAGCTTCCGTTTCGCCACACGGCTTCGTCAGGAACCAGAATTAAGCAAGATTCACCATAGACTAAAAGTCCTCTTTTTTTAGACACAAACAGCGTCTCCTCAAGCTATAGCTCACTGGCGTCTGATGTCAGCAGTCTAAGGGAACAAGCGCCAAACGGCTCACTTATATCTACAGCCTCTCAACTTTCAACAACTTTATAAAACACAAAACATACACTTTTACTAACAATGATAAATATAGCCAAGGGAAGGGTAGATAGGAACTGCAATAGCCAAAAAAGATTTCACACTGCATCTTTATAAAAAGTATCCGCTTTAAAAGAATAAAGCCCAATCGATCTTATCGTTCAGCCCATCTGGGTCCAATGTATGCAAGGAATAAATCCACTTCTGTTCTTTCTGAAGCAATTGAAGTCCTCTATTGCCCCGACGGATATTAGAGGGCACAACCTCCAAAACGGTACAGCGTACATCTTCAAATGTATGGGAGAGCATAGTCCAATGTAGCACCAAGGGGGTTTCTAGGTGAGCTTTAGTCAAACTATATTTATGCTCAGTCTAGTACGAAGAGGACGGGTCGTTTTCCCCACGTATGTTTTCAAACATGGGTACCACAGGGCATATACAACAAATGAAGTATTGCAAGTAGTATCTTGACAGAGGCGTCGGGACATTAAAGCTGGTGCAAGGTGAACCGCAGTAGCCATATATTTACAGAAAGAGCACCGACCACAACTCCTATGAGAAAATTCTTGCAGTATAGAAGGAGATCGAGGAACTGCTGAGCAGAGTCGATCTCGCAAATTCTTGCCTCGCTGATAAGCCACTCTAAGAGAAATTCCAGCTAACACAGGATGAGTCAAAAACAGTTTCCAACGTTTATGCAAAGCTGAAACAATACACTTTGATAATCCCGAAAAGGGAAAAACACAAGTTACAATAGATGATGCTTCTGAAGTGGTACTGGTCGCAATAGATGATACCTCTGAAACGATGCTAGAAACAGCATCTGATGTCTTCGGGCGCAAGAGCCACTCTCGATGATTAAATTTAGCTCTTTTGTAAGCCTTTTTCAGCACTGATGTAGGAATATCCCCTTTCACGAAATTTGGCCAACATATTGGCAGCCTGTACTTCGAACTCCTGATGAGAGGAGCATATACGACGACACCGCAATAATTGGGAGTAAGGGAGACTTTCTTTAAGATGAGATGGATGAGAACTTGCAAAATGCAATAAGGTATTTCTATCAGTCACTTTAGTATACACGGTAGTTGAAAATTTCTCAAAACCTCTAGTGACCGCAACATCCAAAAAATGAATGGTAGTTTTTTGAATATTGATCTCAAACTGAATAGAAGGATTACAGTGATTCAAATAACTAAAGAAGTCTTCCAGCATAATACGTGTACCACTCCATAATAAAAAAATATCATCAATATATCTTTACCAACGTAAAATAGATGAAGCAAAACTAGAAGAATATATCCATCGCTGCTCAAACGCGTGCATATACAAGTTTGCCAACGAAGGGGCAAACGTGGCACCCATCGCAGTTCCCGAAATTTGAAGAAAATATTCCTGCTTGTATACAAAATAATTTCTCTTTAAGGCTAACTGAGCCAGTTGAATCAAAAAATCAGTTGGAACGCGATGTGGACTAGGACGCGATTCCCAAACAGATGTCAAGACTTGAATAGCTTCATCTTGTGGTATAGAGGTATACAGAGCCGTCACGTCCAAAGACACTAACCAGGTGACTTGTTCCATAGCATCAAAAGCCTCTAAAATCTGCAAAAAATGCTATTCAGATGGTATGCCTAAAATTGGAGATCAGCATGGAGAAAAGTCTACTAAACAGCAGAACAAAACGGGAAATGTTTCCGGGCCGTCAACTCGATCACGCCGGAAGAAAGACTCAGTCCACTTTCAGTAAATAATACAGTACTGAATTTATCTAGTGTGTTAACGTCAGCACAATTAACAGTATTGGCCAAAGGACTATCATTTGTTTCTGGCCCTAGTTATGACAGTTTCTCCAGCCGGGTAGCGGTGGAGAAACTGGTTCGTTCTCTCCAATTAAAAATTTTTTTTGCGAATAAAACGTCATCGTTTGATCCTTCAGTAGTTAGTTCAAAATCTACATGGCTTCCTCCCGGCCCATTAGATCCGATTGTACATACTTTTAAGCATTTGTTATTATCTGATATCCATAAGATTGAACATGGAAGCAAGTATGTTCCTAGAAATTTATCAGATGCAGAATTTAAAGCACTTCAAGAACTGACACAGATGCGCTCTATTACCATAAAACGTGCCGACAAAGGCGGAGCGGTTGTCGTAATGGACACTAGTGTATATGATGCTGAGGTGCTTTCACAATTAAATAAGACATGTCATTACAGACGTTTGTTATCTGATCAGACAGAACGGCTACAGAAAGATGTTTCTTTGATAACAACTGGTGCCTTGCAGTCGGGATTTCTTACTGAGAAAGAATACAATTTTTTGAATCCTTTATATCCTAGAATACCTGCTTATGTTGTTCTCCCGAAAGTGCACAAGAGTTTGGTTAATCCTCCAGGACGACCAATCCTCTCGAGCAATGAGTCTTTGCTTGAAAGGGTTGGTATCTATTTAGATAAGTTTCTGCGCTCTGAAGTGGTTAAGATCCCTTCTTATCTTAAAGATACAACGCATTTTTTGCAGATTTTAGAGGCTTTTGATGCTATGGAACAAGTCACCTGGTTAGTGTCTTTGGACGTGACGGCTCTGTATACCTCTATACCACAAGATGAAGCTATTCAAGTCTTGACATCTGTTTGGGAATCGCGTCCTAGTCCACATCGCGTTCCAACTGATTTTTTGATTCAACTGGCTCAGTTAGCCTTAAAGAGAAATTATTTTGTATACAAGCAGGAATATTTTCTTCAAATTTCGGGAACTGCGATGGGTGCCACGTTTGCCCCTTCGTTGGCAAACTTGTATATGCACGCGTTTGAGCAGCGATGGATATATTCTTCTAGTTTTGCTTCATCTATTTTACGTTGGTAAAGATATATTGATGATATTTTTTTATTATGGAGTGGTACACGTATTATGCTGGAAGACTTCTTTAGTTATTTGAATCACTGTAATCCTTCTATTCAGTTTGAGATCAATATTCAAAAAACTACCATTCATTTTTTGGATGTTGCGGTCACTAGAGGTTTTGAGAAATTTTCAACTACCGTGTATACTAAAGTGACTGATAGAAATACCTTATTGCATTTGCAAGTTCTCATCCATCTCATCTTAAAGAAAGTCTCCCTTACTCCCAATTATTGCGGTGTCGTCGTATATGCTCCTCTCATCAGGAGTTCGAAGTACAGGCTGCCAATATGTTGGCCAAATTTCGTGAAAGGGGATATTCCTACATCAGTGCTGAAAAAGGCTTACAAAAGAGCTAAATTTAATCATCGAGAGTGGCTCTTGCGCCCGAAGACATCAGATGCTGTTTCTAGCGTCGTTTCAGAGGTATCATCTATTGCGACCAGTACCACTTCAGAAGCATCATCTATTGTAACTTGTGTTTTTCCCTTTTCGGGATTATCAAAGTGTATTGTTTCAGCTTTGCATAAACGTTGGAAACTGTTTTTGACTCATCCTGTGTTAGCTGGAATTTCTCTTAGAGTGGCTTATCAGCGAGGCAAGAATTTGCGAGATCGACTCTGCTCAGCAGTTCCTCGATCTCCTTCTATACTGCAAGAATTTTCTCATAGGAGTTGTGGTCGGTGCTCTTTCTGTAAATATATGGCTACTGCGGTTCACCTTGCACCAGCTTTAATGTCCCGACGCCTCTGTCAAGATACTACTTGCAATACTTCATTTGTTGTATATGCCCTGTGGTGCCCATGTTTGAAAACATACGTGGGGAAAACGACCCGTCCTCTTCGTACTAGACTGAGCATAAATATAGTTTGACTAAAGCTCACCTAGAAACCCCCTTGGTGCTACATTGGACTATGCTCTCCCATACATTTGAAGATGTACGCTGTACCGTTTTGGAGGTTGTGCCCTCTAATATCCGTCGGGGCAATAGAGGACTTCAATTGCTTCAGAAAGAACAGAAGTGGATTTATTCCTTGCATACATTGGACCCAGATGGGCTGAACGATAAGATCGATTGGGCTTTATTCTTTTAAAGCGGATACTTTTTATAAAGATGCAGTGTGAAATCTTTTTTGGCTATTGCAGTTCCTATCTACCCTTCCCTTGGCTATATTTATCATTGTTAGTAAAAGTGTATGTTTTGTGTTTTATAAAGTTGTTGAAAGTTGAGAGGCTGTAGATATAAGTGAGCCGTTTGGCGCTTGTTCCCTTAGACTGCTGACATCAGACGCCAGTGAGCTATAGCTTGAGGAGACGCTGTTTGTGTCTAAAAAAAAGAGGACTTTTAGTCTATGGTGAATCTTGCTTAATTCTGGTTCCTGACGAAGCCGTGTGGCGAAACGGAAGCTTTCGTCGAACAGTGATCAATGGCGAGTGGTCTTTGGGGCAGTCTGCTGTATTTCAGTGCCGTGGAGAGGAGTTTGCGTATCGCTCCTTAGCAGATAAGTAATGGATTGCTTTCTGCATAATGAGGATTGCTGTTTATCGCTTTAAAATCTTTGTTTGATTCTTTTTTGCAGCGTTCCTGCGGATAGTGAAATTCGATAATTGAAATTCGATATTCCATTGATATTTTGCATTTTAAAAAGAGTTTTGGAGATTTTTTCTACATTTTCTGCTTTGGAGTAGCTTTGAAACAAATCGGACACTTCTGTTGCTGGGAGATGTGTGATGAGGTTGTCGTTGTATGAATGTTAGTGGATTTGGTTATGTGGTTGTGAATGGTTGTGAATGGTTAAGTGAATCCTTGTGTATAGTTGGGGGTAGGGAAAGTTTAATAAATTATTATATTGGAGAGATTTTGGTTGGTGAAACTTTTGTATGGTGTGAAGGTTTTGGACCTATGATGTAAGTGTCCACCATTTCCCTATGGTGATTTAATTCGCCAGATGGAGGGTGTATAAGTCCTGAGGTCCAAGAAAAACCTGATGTTATTGTTAGAAATAGTATTGAAATTCTGAGAAATTGAATTAAAGTTGACCTTTAGTTTGATGGGTTACTGAGAGGTGGTGTTTTTATAGTTTTGATTACAGTTATTCCTCTCAGACGGTTTATTGTTTTATGGAGATACAGGAAAGCCAATCTGGGTCGCATCGATCGGCCCCGAAGGTACCAAGGACACCAGATGACGATCCCTGGTGAAGAGTGCAGCACTCGACACCGGTGCCGGTGCCGGGTTATCGGTACCGCTCGAAGCGGATACCACCCCCTGGCACAGCTCAGGTATGTTCTGTGAAGGGTGAGCCCAAGGAACAACCTGAAACCCCGTGAATGCTTTGGAGCCTGAAGACTCCCGCCAGGGTTTTATTGCCAATGGGATCTTGAGGGCAAGGCCGGAGCCGTCATCATGCTGTGCATGAGACTGACCCTTCAAGAATTGGCTAGTCTTAACAGACTGTTTGTGGGTTACCTGATCCTGGAGAGAAGAAAAAACCGGTGTCCTCACCTCAGGAGGAAAAACGGCATCGAGGGAAACTCGAAAAAGGGAAGGTCTTCTCCCAACAGTACAGCCTGATGGTTCAGGGGAAAAAGGGTCAGGACCCAAACAGGTTAGACACCAAGCCTTGGAGTCTAAAAAGAAAACTATGTTTCCACAATGAAGGCACTTCTTAGGAGAAGGCGGCTCCATGTTGGAGAGGCCTGGTAGGCCCAAAAACTTAAGACAAAAAACTGAGGAGAAAAAATGTTTCTAATTTTAGAAAAGAAAAGAATAAAGCACCGGCGGTACCGGTATTGGCGGGAAGAACAGCCGCGACCACAAGAAAACAAGAAATAAGAATTTTAAAGAGAAAAGTTTCTGCGGTGACAGGAGGACGTCCTGTCGGCTCCGCGGAAAAACGAAAACTGAGGAGAGACAGTGGGAAAGGTGGGAAGTCAGCGCGCAGGCGCGGGGGATGCTCCCAAAAGCTTTCTGATTGGATGCTGGGGAGCATTCCCGTGCAGGCTCCGTCAGTACCGACGTACCCATATGTGAAGACTCATTCCTGCTCGTTCCTGGAGATTTTCTGTTTACAGATGGAAATCACTGGGACACAGATTTCAAGGTGGTGTCTATGGGGTTTTGGTTAAGGCAGCCCCAAAATTTGTATGTATATTTCCCATTTTACAATGGGAATATATGTATATAATGTTATGTCATTTTCCCATCCATTTTTGTACCAGTTCTGGAGGTATGCAATGTTTGGAATGTGCTCATTTTGGCTAGGGCTTTACTCAAATCTTCATTAGATAGTACAAATACCAATAACAGCCAAAGAAAACTGAGGATGTTCTAATAAGCAACATTTTGCACATCCGTTATATAACAATTTTAAGTTTTTGTATATTCTACAGGGATAACCCTCTCTCCACCAAAAGTGATAAAACGTACAAAAAGTGGAGGAATAAAATGATCACTTCAGCAGTGTGGGCACACTAATGCACTGATTGGGATGTGCCCCTAATTCCCAAAGCTGTTACAGCTACAGCCTTCTGCTGCTACACCAACACTACCACCCCCCCCCCCCCAACTCTGGTAGCAAATACCAAATAGCCCCATAACAATCACATTAACATCCATACCTTTCCACTGCTTTTGGCCAGGGCTTTAAAAGTGGAATTAAAGGACATAGTTTAGTTAATACCCATTTCCTTACTTATGCTCTGAAATGTGTTAAAAAAAGCCCCAAACAAACCAACCAACCTTATGGCTTCCCCAGTTAATTGGTCCCAGTTATATGTGTAGATTTCTAAAACTGGGCCACAGAAAGTAATTTTATAAACAGGCTGCTTATGTATGAAGGCAAAATAGGCACTTATTTTGAACCTAGTTTATAAAGACACATAGGCACATGTGTAACCCCAGAGAAATTTTATAGGCCTTTAGGTGCAAAAAATCCTTAAAAAAATTATCCTCTATATGTGTAAGTGCTATCATTTATATACTGAAACTACCAGATGATGCAGCTCTTTTATTCTATGTATGCTTTTTAAGAAAACTGCTCCTATTATGCATGCCAACAAATACCTGTCTATTTGCCAGCATTCTTTTATGTATTTTACAAAAAGCTCCGTTTTCAGCAGAGCGTTTTGTAAAAGACTAGAAGAACTGTGAATGTCCCAACCTGGACATTTTAATTTCCCCATCTACATACTATGCAAATGGGGCTTCACATTACATGCAGCAGAATTTCTAGAGCAGTAAAGCCAACAAATGCCAAGTAATCATAGATGGTACAGCGCCTACAGCAGATTCTGATAGACACAACAGTCTGAAATGGCTTTCCATTTAGGGCTTCTAACTGAAACAAACACAAATACAAGCTGCATTATTTTACAAAGGTTTTTTTCTAACACAATGCAAAATCCTAAGCTGTTTTGGTGCTATGTTCACTAACCCTCTTCTAAAGGCCTGAAGTTTTTCAAGCCCAAATTCAAATCTAAAATGAAGACATACATGCAGTCTTGCTGCAATTACATACTTGCCCACCATTCTTCACAATAAAGTGGTAAGGGATAATGAATTTTCATTCAAAACATAAGAGGTGGGGATAATGGGGACACCATACCTTTGAGCAAACAGCATCATCCGTGCTATACAGCAGGGGGCAGATGTCCTGCAGATGTGAACTGATCCCATCCACCACTGCATTGTCTCTGATGTAACAGCTGATAAGGGAGGCAATAAGTGCTCCAGTTAGCTCTTTGTCTCGAATCACTATGTCTTTGAAACTAGTAATCTTCAACTGTTCTTGAAAGTCCTGTGGAAGACAACAGATCATAATTTGAGAGGTAGTTTTGTATTTTAAGATACTTTCTCCTTAATAGTGCTTACAATTTTTTGAATAAACAAGATCCAAACACTAGATAAGCACTGGTTGTACAAGAACATAAGGTAAGGCAAGCTGAGTCAGACTAAGCTCTACCAGTGGCCTGTACAGGTCATAAGCAACGGCAGATCCCAAAAGAGTAGATCAATTTCTCATAGTTCATTTCCAGGGATATGCAATGGCTATCCCAATCTATCTGACTAACATTTTTTTTATGAACTTTTCCACCAGGAACTCCTTCAAATCTCTGTAGAAAGAAATATTTTCAACAATTTGTTTTCAAACTGCTGATTATTTATCTTGTATTGTTAGTTAAAAGGTTAAACTGTCACCTATTTAAACATTCTACCCCACCACTGATTTTATAAACTTCTATCATATTCCCTATCAGTTATCTTTCTCCAAGCTGAAGAGTCCTTACATGTTTAGTTCTTCTTCAGTTTTGCTGTCCTTCCCTTAAATTTTCTAATTCTGCTATATTCTTTTTGAGATGGGCTGACCAGAACTGCACACAATTCTCAAGGTGCAGTCACACCAGGGAGCCATAGAGAGGTATAACAACATTCTCAGTTGTTTTCTGCTCGGTTTCAAATAATCCTTTACATCCTTTTTATTGTTTGGCAGTCTCAGCACATTGAGCTGAAAGTTTCAAGCTTCCAAGAACTTTTTCTTGGGTAGCGACTCCCAACACAGAACCTAGTGCTGTGCATCTATAGTTGGAAGTATTTTTTTTTTAATCTCCAGGAACAAGTAGGAATGTAGTCTTCACATATGGGTAACGTCGGTACCAACGGAGCTCACGCAGGAATGCTCCCCAGCGTCCAAAATGAAAGCTTTTGGGAGCATCCCACTGCGCCTGTGTAGCTGCCTGCCTGTCTTTCTAGCTCTCCCCTCCTCAGTTCTTCATTTTCCATGGAGTCGTCAAGAAGCAATTCCTCTCACCACAGAAAATTAGGGTTTTTTTCCTTATCTTTTGGTTGCATCTGCCTTCCTGTCAACGCGTCGGTACTTTCTTCTTTTCTTCTCTTTATACAAAAAAAAAATAAAAAAATATCTGAGGGGGGAGGAATTCTTTTCTTCCTTCAGGTGCATCGATGCCATCTTAGGCCTAGGCCTCCCCTTTTGTCATAGACAAAATGGAAAAAACATCCAGTGGTTTTAAAAAGTGTTCAAAATGTGGCAGAACCATTTCAGCCACAGACACCCATGACTGGTGCCTAAAATGTTTAGGTCCGGATCATCTACCGTCAGAGTGTCTTCTTCACAGGAAGATGACAAAGAGAGGCCTACAAAACAGAGTTGCAAAACTAGGCACCCTTCTTTGCCTCCGATGCAGCATCTTTAGCATCAACGTCATCGAGAGCTTCATCTTCCTCCCAAGGATCTCGTATCGAAACCTAGTCTTCTTCGAAGACTGGTCAGCCCTCCAATGGTAGATCTCCTTCTAAGCATCGAGATGCCTCAGACATTGCCCTTGAGGGGGGAAACTCCGGCCAACAACCCCGGCACGAGAATCTTGCCTCCAAAGCCTTAGTGCAGCCTCCACCTCTGGAGAACTCCTGGTGCTGTGCTCAGGGATCGTGGCCTGCAATTCCAGTACCGATACCCAAGCATCTACAAGTTGCATGGATCAAGGTATCCTGGTTATTGAGCATAGCTTAGTGGCCTTACTGGCGGCCTCCGCAACGGTAAAGAATTTGCAATCAATCCCTCAGGCACCGGTACTGGTTTCGGTACTGAAACAACCTGCATCGACTTTTTTGCTGCTTACCACGATTTCGCCCATGATGGCCCTCGAATCTGTTTCCGGTACCGCCACCCTCAACTACCAATTTTAATCGGTATTGGGTACGGGTACAGCATGAACATCCTGTCCATCGGTACTTTGAGTCTCTGGACTCCGATTCCTCGGATGATGAATCGGCCGATACCCAGGACATCAGAACTCTCCTGGAAGACCCATCTCCATCCCAACAACGTCGCATGTCCCCTCCGGAGGACATGTCTTTCCAAGACTTTATCCGCAATGTTGCTCGGGGTCTCTCCATAACGGTGACATTGGAGAAAACGCCTAGAGCTGAAGAACTTGAAATTCTTCAGTACCCTCCAGCCCCGAAGGAAGTTGCAACTCTCCCTATTCATCACATTCTTCACGACCTTATGCTTTGTATGTGGGAAACGTCCCTTATCATTTCCCCACATACACGATGACTCGATACCATGTATCGGGTACTGGAGTGCCCCGGTTTCCAAAAGACACAATTACCATACCATTCCATGGTAGTGGAATCGGCGATGCGTCGAATAAAGAGTGCAAAGACACTTTCCTTGAACCCTCCAGGTAGGAAATCGAGAACCATCGATGCCTTTGGTCAGCGTTGCTTTCAGGCCACCATGTTATCGGCTAGAATCAGTTCCTACACACTATATGGGTATGTTCCTCAGAGAAGTGGCTAGGGATTTGGAGTTAATGGCTCCTCTTCTCCCCGATGACAAGAGCAGATTATCTTGCCCTTATAAAACATACTCAAAATGTTTCAAAGTTTGTTAACAGGGCAACCTTTCACTGTTTTGAGTGCATCAGCAGAACTTCATCTATCTGCATCGGGGCACTCAGACTGCTTGGCTTCAAGCATCAGATCTTGAACAATGGGCTCAGGACAAACTGGGTAACATCTCTTGCATTGGTGAAAACCTTTTTGGCAATGATTGGCAAAACAAGGCCTCTCAGTTAAAATCTGAGAACACTACACTTAGACTATCAAGGTCTACGGCCAACCCAGCTAAGAAAAAAAATCAGCAAAGAAAGCTTTTTTCAATAAGAAGTAGTACTATTCTTCTTACACTCCTGCTGTACAGTATCAACACCATGCTCCTCAAAAGGGGCAGCAGCCACCAAAACAGCAAAGGAAGGCTCAGACTCCTAAATCACAGCCACCTCAACAGACCCAGCCTCCTTAGGGTCTTTGACTCCTTTCTAGAGAATATAGCTGCTCTGTCTCTGGAGATTCCAAATCCTACCCTCATCCCCGGCAGACTTTGTCACTTTGCACACAGGTGGCATCTTATCACATCAGAGCAGTGGACACTGTCCAAAGTACAGGAGGGGTACAAACTTCATCTACAAAGTCTGACACCCCCCCCCTCGACTCCTCCAAGAGAGTTTCACACTCAGGATCTTCTTTCTGCTCTGTTCTTACAAGAGATCACCTCCCTACTTCAAGGAGCAATAAAGGAGATTCCACCATCCCAGCAGGGAATGAGTTTTTATTCTCCCTACTTCCTCATTCCAAAGAAAACAGGGGGATACAGGCCCATTCTGGACCTCTGAGAACATAACAAGCACCTGGTATGGGAGAAATTCAAAATGATCTCCCTAGGTACCCTTCTTCCTTATCTCCAGAGTCAAGATTGGCTCTTTTCTCTGGACCTCAAAGAGGCATATACTCAGATTCTGATTCACTCACAGCACAGAAAGCAGTTACTTACCTGTAACAGGTAACAGGTGATCTCTGGGAACAGCAGGAATAAGTCTTCACATATGGGTACATCGGTACCGACAGAGTCTGCGCGGGAACGCTTCCCAGCGTCCAATCAAAGAGCTTTTGGAAGCATCCCACCACGCCTGCGTGCTGCCTTCCCGCCTTTCCCAACTGTCTCTCCTCAGTTAAGGTTTAAAGCTGAGACAAAGAGAGAGAGAGAGAGAGGAAAGGAAAGATAGATAGAGGTACAACTCCTGGGGAGGTGGGTGGGTTGAGAAGACTTATTCCTGCTGTTCCCAGAGATCACCTGTTACAGGTAAGTAACTGTGCTATCTCCAGGAACAAGCAGGAATGAGTCTTCACATATGGGGACTCCCAAGCTGAGATGCCTGGAGTCCTAGCATGTGAGAGGTTAGAACATGCTATAGCCCACAGCACCAGGCATCCTGAGGATGGAGGGAAGGAGTTGAAGAAAGAAAGTTGCTGTGGAACAGCTAACCCAGCATAGGATTGCAGAAAAGGAGTCCATGTGTGGATGATAATTGTCATTAATGATATTGCAAAGGATATGGCAATATGGACCTCCCCTGACAGGATTTTATAGAAGTACAGAGGTTCATGGGATCTACTGGGGACCCAGTAGAGGAACCTCCAAGAGGACCTCACTGTAAGTGGAGGTAATAATCCTGTAGGAAAAATAGTGGAGGTCAGAATCCTTGAAGGTAACAGGTAACCCCAGTAGGAAAAACTGGGGTAGTACAAAAACGGTGGGCCTTTAGCGGAAGGCTGTATGACAAAAACCCCACTCTTTTGGTAGAAGAATGGCACTCTCTTAGAAACAAAAGAGAAAGGCTAACCGATTTGGACAAACAGGCACAGTCCTTGTGGGGAGAAAGGGTATGGGAACCCCTTGTATCCCAAAGAAAGGACAAACGCAGGAGGCATTAGAGCCTGTGATTAGCTGAAGATCCGCAATGTCTCTCCTAACTGGAGCCAGCTAGGAGAGATATTGGGACATGGAGAGCTTCAGAGGTATCTAAAACGTAAGGTTATGGAGGAGTTGATAACTACCACTGAAGTGGTTGTGGAACCCCAAAACATGCTGGATGGCATAAGAATGGGAAAAAACCATCTGTCAGAATCATATAGCTATATGAGCCTGGACAGTCAGGTAGATAAATAGAAATACTTATCTACCTACAGTAGAAAATCTCAGAGATACATATATATGTAAACTCAGCAATGTGTAAATTTGTATATAAGGGTCATCATTTGTAAAGCCCTAACAGGCAGCCACTGTAAATATGTATTAAGTACCTGTATGTAACTACAATATTCAATCTACTGTAAATCTTGTAACCCTATGCTTGCTGTGCTCTATCCTCCCCCCCCCCAAATCACATTGTATATAAATTAATCCTGGCCAGTACAGCCAAACCTCCTATGTATAGACACCGCTGCTGATCACTGGAAGCAGCGGGTTACAAATGCACACTAAATAAATAAATAAATAAATATACATATATATATATATATATAGATAGATAGATATAGATAGAAAAAGATATACAGTATATATATATATATCATATAGATATAGGAGAATATATCTATAGTGAGATATGAAGGGCATAAAATACATACAAATAATAGGCATAGACATCTGTAAGATGTATGCTAGAGGTATGAAGATATATATATATACCTCTATATGGGAGTCTGCAATGCAGCAGACAGAGATATGCCTACACAAATGGTATTCACATAGGAAAATGTGGAAAGATTCATCTAATAACAAGAAGGTGGAACCTACTTGAGGGATATATAGAGAACCAATTTCCAATGGTTATGAGCTACAGGGATGCTAGGTAGTGGAATAACCAGGATGGTTACATGAAAAGCAGAGGATGATATCAGTCTGCAGCCAGCAAGTCCTGAGTATTCTAGAACTCTAGCATTGTAAGTGGATAGAAGACGCATAAAAAGGAGATACCCAGCTGACCTGCTTAAGGGCAAAAAGGTATCATGCGTTCTTACCATGAGGACGAGCTGGAAGGAGAAAACATATTCCCAATTGGAAATACTATGGACCAAAGCAGGGAATTAGCAACTCCTTAAGTTTGCACGTAAGAGAAGGTCTATGTCCTTTATATCAAAAAGGAGATAGTAAAAGAAGGGAGAACCCTTCTAGTCATGGGAGAAATGACTGAAAAGCCTTTTTGCAACCATCTAGGATAGCTGTTGGAGAAAAAAAACCATGCTCTCTAGCAAGGGCCCATAGTGGAAAGCTTCTCTGTAGGATTGCAGAGAGCATGATGCAGAAGAATGAGGAGATAGAACTGGCTGTTGGAGAGCCAGTATCTCTGCCAACTATGCTAGAAGACAATCTAGAGGGCTTGTAGTGGAATAATCTCCAAGATAGATGAAGCACTGACTTGGAGCCACTACTAAGACTAGACAGGATGTTAGTGGAGGACAAATCTGGTTCCTGATGGACAAGAACCAGTGGTCCAAACATTAAGGCTGCTGCAGTGGCAGCTGCTTGCCAGACAGCAGAAAGAATGGCACTGTTTAAAACAGAAAAAACAGACAGAACAAGAGTAGAAAACTCTGGACATGTCTGATGAACTGCTGCAAGGCAAGATTGAAGAAGAGGAGTCAACTCAGAAAAGAGAACTCCGCACTGGAAAAGTAGCAAATTAGAGAGGCTGAAGAAAAAGCCCTCCTGTGAAGGAATACCGCTCTTACAGAGGAAAAACCTTGGTAAGAGGGAAAAAGAAGGGAGCTGAAGAAGACTTACAAAAAAAGTAAGGCTATAGAAAGGAAGAAAGACATGCTGGCACAGAAAAAGTATCATTTGATAGTGGTGAGACCTCTTTCCCTAGCAGGAAGAAGAGGAGAACCCTGTGATCTAGCAGCATGAACATCCTGACAGCTCAGAGAACATAGAGAGAATGGATGTCTTTGGGAAGAGATCCATGTCTAGGATTTAGAATGACAGCAGTGGATTGCTTCTATTGAGAAGTAGTAACTGTAGATTCTAACCCCAAGAGTCACAAGCATCAAAGGATGATTGATCAGAAACCCTGCGGTTGCTGGGTTTGCTGAGCCTGGTGAGAGGTTGGATTCTTCAGACCAGGATGATGCTTTCCCTGTTTGGGAACATCTGCATGATGGGCAAGTGATGAATAAAACCACCTTCTCCTGTGGGAAGAAAGTTTGGTAGGACATTTCCTACCTACTGGGACAGAAGAAGGTGTAGAACAACTCCTAGGAACAGGTAAATCAGTGGACAACTGAGTAACCTGACGTAAAGACTCCTTGTTGAAAAGATTTTCTCCAGTGCAAGGAGTATGTCCCAGCCTTTGTTGTGCCCATTTGTCCAAGTCTGAAGCTTGGAGCCAGGCTCTACGTCGTGCCCCTATAGCTACAGCAGAGGTCCTGCTAACAGACTCAAAAGAGTCTAGGGAAGCACGAGAAAGGAACCAAGAGATATTCTGGAGATGCTTAAGCAGTGAGGAATAGTTTGTACTCTTGGAATCTGGAAGGAAAGGAGTCAAAAGATGTAAGTGCTTTGTGACCTCCTCAAGAGATAGACTCATATAAAAAATATATGAGAGAATTCTTGCAGAAAGCATAGATGTCTGGAAGGTTTGACGTCCAAGGCATCAAGTGTCTGAGACTCACGACCTGGCGGATAAGAAGAGTGCTTTTTCTTACTCTTTACCCGCCTCATAGCTGATTCCACTACTATGGAATGATGAGGAAGTTGAGTCTTTTGAAACCCTGGAGAGGGTATAAGATATAAGAGATCTGGGAGGTGGGGGTACCCTAAAAGGTGTTTCCCACATTCCTAAAAGGAGATCCTGCAAAGAATGATGCAAAGGAAGCATTATATTCCCCCTTGCTTTGGTAGAAAGAGAGCCTTGTGCAGGATTATGTCCTCGGACAGGGATGGCAAGAGATCTTGCTATATCCAGGAGGAAACTCTGAAAAGAGGGATTCCCAACAGGAATCTCCCTAGGACAGGTTAGATCGGAAGAACTAGGGTGAGCACCGACAGAGGTATCCAAATATATAGGAATAGAAGATCCTGCACAGTGCAGTGTGGAATGCTTAAGGGATGGTCGCTGGTACTGGCTGTCAGGAGCAGCGGCCATGAGTAGCACATTGTCCATGCCAGGTATCTACTCCAAGCTTGGTATAGAAGGGAGCGATCCTGTTGAAAAAAGCATGGCAGGAATTGGCCACGATGCTACTGTGGATACCGGTACCGATATCCGAGTCAAGCCCGACAGTGACATCGGAGTAGTCATCGGTTACAGTTCAATCGGCACCGAGGTCACCGAAAACCTCCGGTTGCTATCCTCGGTACCGAGCCACCGGTATCGATCGGTGTCAGTACCAAGAGGTATTGGTACCGAGTCTTCTAGACTAGAGATCGATTCCAAACTCGGCATCGAGGGCAGAGAGCCTGATAAGCGAAGCATGGAAGGCACCGACCGTAAAGGTAACGAGGACGTCGGTACCGATTTCGGTACCGTGTCTGATACCGGTGAAGGAAGGTGAACCAGTGGCAACTCAATCGGCCTCGAGGGAACCGAGAGTTGCGGATCCGAATCATCGGAACCGAGCCTTTGGTACCGCCGAGAGCCGGTACCGAGGCGAGTCGGTACCCAGTCCTCCAGACTGGAGATCGATTCCAGACTCGGCATCGAAGAAAGCGATGCTATCGATGCACGTCTGGAGGGTACCGACGTCGGTGGTGGTATCGGTGCTGGTACCGATAATGGAACGTCAATCTGGAGAGTATCCACCGGTCCCGAAGGCACCGAGGATTCCAGATGACGATCCCTGGTGAGGAGTGTTTCATCCAACACCAGTGCCGATGCCGGGGTATCGCTACCGCTCGAAGCGGATGCCACCACCGGGCACGGCTGAGGTATGTTCTGTGAGGGGTGAGCCCCAGGAACAACCTGAAACCCCTTATGTGCTTTGGAGACCGAAGACTCCCGCCGGGGTTTTGAAGCCAGTGGGGCCTCTAGGGCAAGGCCGAAGCCGTCTACATGCTGTGCATGAGACCTACCACTCGAGGACTGGCTAGTCTTAACAGACTGTTTGTGGGTTACCTGATCCTGTGTGGAAGAAGGGGACGGTGCCCCGAAGTTGGAGGGCAACCGTGTATCGAGGGAACCTCAATGTTGAAGACCTCTTCTTACCAAACTGTTGTCAGGACCCAAGCAGGTTAGACACCGACTTCGAGGGTCTAAAAATAAAGTTGTACCGCCACAGTCTAAACATTTCTTGGAGAAAGTGGCTGGCGGTTCCATGAAGAAAAAAAGAAGAGGCCTAAAAGGCCTAAGACCGTGGGACACTATGAAGAAAAATATATCCCGTGGGAAGGGAGAATTTTACAAGAAAAGAAAAGAAAACACCGTTGGTACCGGTGGCGTCGGGAAGACAGCCGCGATCACAAGAAAACTAAGAAATAAAAACAAGAATTTTCTGCGGTGACAGGAGGACGTCCTGCCGGCTCCGCGGAAAAATGAAAACTGAGGAGACACAGTTGGGAAAGACGGGAAGGCAGCACGCAGGTGTGGTGGGATGCTTCCAAAAGCTCTTTGATTGGACGCTGGGAAGCGTTCCCGCGCAGACTCCGTCGGTACCGACGTACCCATATGTGAAGACTCATTCCTGCTTGTTCCTGGAGATAGTTCCTGCGCTTTATGTTTCAGGGGAGACATTATCAATACAGAGTCCTGCCTTTCGGCCTCGCCTCTGCCCCAAGAGTTTTCACAAAGTGCATGGCGGTAGTAGCTGCATTGTTGAGAACTCTCAGAATATTTGTTTTCCCTTAGACATCTGGCTCATACAAGCAAATACTTGTCTAGAGGCCAGTCTCTCTCTCTCATGTACCATTCAGATGCTGCAACACTTGAGATTTGTAATAAATCTTCTAAAGTCCAAACTCGTTCCCTCTCAAACTCTAGAGTTCATAGGGGCTCTTTTAGACACTCAGCAATCAAAGGCATTTTTGCCTCAACCCCACTGCCCACGACTCAATCAGTTAGCATCTCAAGCAAGCCTCAAGAGGTTTCTCACTGCTCGAGATCTACTACAACTGCTAGGTCATATGGCATCAACAGTGCATGCTGTCCCATATGCTCGTCTACATATGTGCGCAGCTCAATGGACACTGGCTTCCCAGTGGTCTCAAGCATCTGGGAGACAAGATAATGGTCTCTACCCGCTTAATCTCATTTCTCCAGTGGTGGCAATCCCCAGAAAACCTCTTGGTAGGGTCACCTTATCAGATGCCAGCACATCAATGTACCCTGACGACGGATCGTCCAAATTGGGCTGGGGAGTTCATCTGGACAATCTCGCCACTCAGGGACTTTGGTCTCATCAGGAGTCAACTCCACATAAATCTGCTGGAACTCAGCCATTCACAATGCTCTCAAAATCTTCCAGGACCATCTTCGATTCCGCTCAGTTCTAATCCAGAGAATCAAGTAGCCATATTCTACTTGAACAAGCAGAGCGGAACAGGCTCTTGGACCCTCTGCAGTGAGGCCATATATCTGTGGTCTTTTGCCATACAGCATCACATTCACCTACTTGCGGTGTATCTTCCGGGTGAACACAATGTCCTGGCGGACAAACTCAGTCGAGTCCTTTTCCCCCATGAGTGGTCTTCTCCATGCAGACAGGGTAGCTCACATCTTTCAGATCTGGGAACCCCAGAGATAGACTTGTTCGCAAGTTCTCGGAATGTCAAGCCTCCTTGCTTCTGCTCCAGGACCCCTGCACCGGACAGCCAGCAGATGGATGCTTTTCACCTCCACTGGAGTCAGGGCTTCCTGTATGCCTTCCCTCCCCCATTCCCAAGACACTTTTCAAACTCCAGAGACAGGGGCTTCATGATACTCATAGCCCCACGCTGGCCACAACAACCGTGGTATCCTCGCCTTCTACGTCTGTCTCTGGCTCAACCCATAGATCTGGGATCTGCTCCAAATCTTCTCTCTCAGGAGAAGGGGGACACTGCTCCATCCCAATCCACAGTCCCTCCATCTGATGGCATGGCTGCTGAAGGCATAGCCTTCCAGGACATTAACCTCTCTCAGCAGGTTAAAGATATCCTTCTAGCATCCAGAAAGCCTTCCACCAGGCGTTCTTACGCCTTCAAATGGCGTAGGTTTTCTCTATGGTGTTCACAGAGGGCATTTAAGTAATGCATCTACCGAGCTGAGAAGGGTGGAGTATCTTCTCCACCTGTCTTCCTCTGGACTTAAAACCAAGTCGGTAAGAGTACACCTCAGTGCAATTGCGGCGTCTCACATGCCCTTCAATGGTCAGCCCATCTCTTCTCACCGCTTGTAGCATGCTTCATGAGGGGTCTTCTATTTACCAAACCTCCCATTAAGCCCCTTCCAGTGGCATGGGATCTCAATGTTCTTCTAGGTCAGTTTCTCAAGCCGCCCTCTGAACCTCTAGCCACCACCTCTCTGAAGTTTCTCACGTGGAAGGTTACCTTCCTTATTGCTCTCACTTCAGCGAGATGCATTAGTAAGCTCCAAGCCTTGGTGGCTGACCCTCCTTATACACGATTCCACCATGATAAGGTAGTCCTTAAGACTCATCCTCACTTTATGTGCCAAAGGTGGTCTCGCCCTTCCATTTAAAACAGTCAGTCTACCTTCCTGTCTTTTTCCCTAGACCTCATTCCTCTAGGGCAGAGGCAATCCTTCACACTCTGGATTGCAAACGTGCCTTGACTTTCTATCTCCAGAGAATTCTGGAGCACAGAAAAGCTTTTTTAACTTTTCATCGCCTTTGACTCGATTCACCTGGGTTTGCCAGTATCTAAGCAAACTCTCTCCAGATGGACTGCAGATTGCATCTCCTTTGCTTATGAAGGTGCAGGTCTCTCTCGAGAGTCAAGTCACTGCACATGTTCGAGCCATGGCTGCCTCCATGGCAAATCTACGCTCTGTAGCAATTGATAAGATATGCAAAGCAACAACTTGGTCTTCTGCCACACTTTTGCTGCCCACTATTGCCTGGGTAAGGACACTCGCCAGGATGTCTTGTTTTGCCAAGCTGCTCTCCATCACCTCTTTCAGACTTAGATCAACTCCTACTCTCTTATCCTGGATTTCGATACCAGACATCCTTGGAGGATACATGATCTACTTAGTCCTGCCTGTAATACACAGTGCACCCGGAGGTCACCTCTCTGGCATCTTTGAGCTAGGGAGTCCCATATGTGAAGACTACATTCCTGCTTGTTCCTGGAGATAGTGTAGTTACTCACCTGTAACAGCTGATCTCTGGGAACAGTAGGAATTTAGTCTTCACAACCCGCCCTCCTCCCCTAGGAGTTGCAGGTCGTCTTCTTTTTCTCTTCTCTCCTTTTATCTCAGCTACAAACTCAACTGAAGAGGGAGAGCTGGAAAGGCAGGAAGGCAGCTACACAGGCGCAGTGGGATGCTCCCAAAAGCTTTCCTATTGGATGCTGGGAAGCATTCCTGCACAAGCTCTGTTGGTACCGACGTTACCCATATATGAAGACTAAATTCCTGCTGTTCCCAGAGATCACCTGTCACAGGTGAGTAAAGGGAAATTAGACTTACCTGATAATTGTTGTTACTTGAGGAACTCCAGTTCAGTCCTTCACCTCTGGGTAGTGTACCTCCTCCTGCAGCATGGAGAATGGGCATGTCAAAACTGTGACATCACTGAATGTACCCTGCTGGTCTCTCCCATTAGCCCCAGTGACATACTGACAAAGCAGACTCAAAGGAGCAACAAATAAGTAGCTATAGCATTAAATTCAACTTTTAACTCAAACTAAATTTCCCTTTAAGAAGGAAACTATTTTTCTTACTGTCTCTTCCTTCCCTGAACCAAATAAGAAAGAACAAAAGAAAAAGACTAGAGTAGAAGAACCACAGTGATCCCGAGACTATTAAAGGATTTTACACCCTTTGAGACCAGCATTCCCCCCCAAAATGAACTGACCTCTGAGCTAACCATCCCCAGGAGGGAATCAGGACTGAACTGGAGTTCCTCAAGCAACAACAATTAGCAGTTAAGTCTAATTTCTCTTTCCTTATCATTCCTCCAGTTCAGTCCTTTACCTCTGGGATGTAACAGTTAATCATTGGGAGGGGGACCTGTCCACCTGGATCGTAACACCGCCAACCCGAAACAGGCATCATTCACTGCCTGAATATCCAGGCAAAAGTGTTTACTGAAGGTATGGAGAGACGACCAAGTGGCCGCTCTGCAAATCTCCACTAGCAGAACCAAACTGTGCTCCGCCCAAGAAGTCACTTGCGCTCTAGTAGAGTGAGCCCGTAACCCCACGGGCCCCTGACGACCTTGCAAAATGTATACAGACGCTATTGCTTCCCAGACCCATCTGGAGATTGAAGCTTTAGCAGCCACTTCCCCATTACGAGGGCCTCCAATCAGAATGAATAGGCGTTCCGACTTACGAAAAGTTTCTGAAACTTTTAAGCATTGACGCGGAATTCTCTTTATGTCCAAATGACGCAAGCTATGGTCCGAGGCGTTCTCCTCCAAAGGCCCTAATACTGGCAACGAACCCGACTGGTTCATGTGAAAAGGAGAAACTACCTTGGGCAAAAAGGACGGTACCAGACGCAACACCACCTTTTCCCTAAAAAAAAAGACAAAAACGGCTCTCAACAGGACAAGGCCTGCAACTCTGAAACTCATTGTGCTGAACAAATGGCCACTAAAAACAGTGTCTTTAAGGTTAAATCTTTGATTGAAGCTTGGTACAAGGGCTCGAAAGGTTCCCTAGTCAACGCCTGCGGAACCAAGTTGAGATCCCACAGAGGCACCACCATTCTGCGAGAAGAGCGCAACCTAGAGACTGCTTTTAGAAAACGAACCACGTCGACGTGAGAGCCCAAGGCCACCCCCTGGACTTTACTTCTATAGCAAGAAAGAGCCGCCAGCTGGACTCTTAAGGAGTTGGCAGTCAGACCCTTATCAAAACCATCCTGTAAGAAACTTAACACCATAGGCACGGAAACCAAGGAAGAACGGACTTGTTGCTGAGAGCACCAGTCCTCAAATATACGCCATATACTAGGGATGTGGACTTCTTTCTGGCCCGGAGTAAGGTCGCAATAACTGCTCCAGAATAACCTTTTTCCTTAACCTCGCCCTTTCAATGGCCAAGCCGTAAGCGAGAACCGATTCACTTGAGGCATTCGAAGTGGACCCTGAACCAAGAGATTCTCCGTTGCCGGTAATCTCCAAGGATCCCCGGTCGAGAAGTTGGACTAGATCGGCATACCATGGACGTCTCAGCCAGTCTGGTGCCACTAACACTACTCTCCCCCGATGAGTCTGAACTACTTGTCCTATGAGCACCCACGGGGAGAAGATATAGAGAAGGCTGGGTGATGGCCAATGTTGCATTAGGGCATCAATCCCCTCCGACATCCTTTCTCGTCTTCTGAAAAGACGACTCGCCTTGAGATCCATAATCGGAGGACCTCACCTGCGAACTATCTAAGCAAAGACTTCCGGATGAAGCTCCCATTCCCCGGCATCCACCCAGACTCTGCTGAGAAAATCTGCCATCACATTGTCCATTCCCGCAATGTACGCTGCCGAGATTGCCTGTAGTCGAGGCTCCACCCAGGCGAACAGAGCTCCTGCTTCCTCCTCCATGGCAGTGCTTCCCGGGCCACCCTGCCGATTGAGGTAAGACACTGTCGCAGAACAGTGCAAAAGCACTCGCACTGCTCGACCTTTCAGTGCGGTTTCGAACGCCTGACGTGCTAGAACCACAGCTCGCAGATCGAGACGGTTGATCGACCACTGAACTTCCTGTTCGTTCCAAGTTCCCTGAGTGAAGAGATCCCCGCAATGTGCTCCCCAACCTGCAGGACTCACATCTGTCAACACCAGATGCCATTGCGGTTCCTCTAGTGGCAAGCCTGTCTCCACCTTTCCTGGGCAAAGAAACCACTGAAGGGATTGCCTGACTCGGAGAGGACAGGGGAGACGTTTGTTCAGGGAATCGTTCTGGTGTGACCAACGCCGGAGTAACGACCTCTGCAACGGCTACATGTGAGCTATGGCCCATGGTACTACCTCCAGGGTTGCTGCCATTGTTCCTAGCACGCGAAAATAGCTCCATGCCAATGGAGCTGGAATCGACAGGAACTTGCGCACTAGTTGCCGAAGAGCCTGAGCTCGCCGATCTGGCAGAAACACTGCTCCCACGGGTGTATCGAAGCGCACTCCCAAGTACTCTAGAACCTGAGACGGAACCAAACGGCTCTTGGCAGCATTGACTACCCAGCCGAGACCCTGAAGGAACTTCACTACTTTGTCTGTAACCTGAACAACTCTCGACCTTGGATTATGCCCGAATAAACCAATCGTCGAGATAAGGATGAACTAAAATACCTTCCTTTCCTAGCGCCGCCACTACCACCACCATAACCTTGGTGAAGATGTGCGGAGCCGTCGCTAGACTAAAGTGTAATGCCTGAAACTGGAAATGTCCCCAAGGAAGAGCGAACCTTAGGAATATCTGATGAGCTGGTCTGATAGGGATGTACAAATACGCCTCGGTAAGATCGAGTGAAATCAAGAACTCCCCTTGTTGAACCGCCACTATTACCGAATGTAATGTTTCCATTCGAAAGTGAGGCACTCAAAGACAGCGATTCACCCCCTTTAGATCCAGTATAGGCCGGAACACTCCGTCCTTCTTTGTTACTATGAAATAAATAGAGTAATGACCGACGCCGTAACACTCCTGAGGCACCGGCACGACAGCTCCTAAATGTAAGAGATGATCCACTGTTTGTCGCACTGCCAACGTTTTTTGTCGTCCCTTGCAAGGCGAAAGCACAAACTAATCTAGTACTGGATGAGTAAATTCGAGACCATAACCTTCACGTATTATCTCCAGCACCCATTGATCAGACGTTATTTGGACCCAGGCAGGAAGAAAATCCCAAAGTCGTCCTCCAATCAGTCGACTTCCTACCCGTGCCCGCCTCACTTCATTGTGGCTTACGCACAGACACGGCTGAGGGAGATGCGAAACCTCTACCTGCTCCCCGGAACCCATTAAACCCTTGGGCTCTTGAAGGAAATCTTCCTCTTTGGAAACCTCCCAATCGAGAGGTACGAAACCTCCTGAAGTCTCTAAACTGATCTCGCGAGGTCGGGAGGGATCTTCCCTGCTTAGGCTTATCTTCCGGCAGCCTACCACCTTTGGACTCTCCCAAATCCTTAACCAACTTGTCCAGATCTTCACCAAACAACAATTTTCCTTTAAAAGGAAGCTTACTGAGACGCGACTTAGAAGAACCATACGCTGCCCAATTTCTTAACCACAGATAATGGCGTGTGGCTACCAAGGAAGCCATACTATTCGCCAATGCGCTAATCAAATCACAGTGGACATCTGCTAAATATGCCGAACCGTATTCCAGTCGTGTCACATCCATTAAGCGCTCCTGTGCCTGCTGAGCGGTCTGCTGCAAGCGTTGGGACCAACAGAGGCAAGCTCTCGCCACCCAAGCCCCGCAAATGGACGCCTGCAAGGAAAGAGCATTAACCTCAAAGGCCTGCTTCAATAATCCGTTCACTTTTCTGTCTTGCGCATCCTTCAAGGCTGTGCTGCCTTCCACCGGAATAGTCGTCTATTTTGTAACTGCTGACATCGCCGCATCAATACGCGGAGAACGGAACCTCTCCTTTTCCTTGTCTGCTAAGGGGTAGAGTCTATTCATAGCTCTAATGTCCCGAAGTCCAGCTTCTGGCAAATCCCATTCATCTTGGATCATCCAGTCAACTACTCGGTGGAAAGGGAACACTGCCTGAGTCAGCCGCACTGCCTGAATGAGAGGATCCTACAGACCCTCTTCTTCCGATGGCTGGATCGAAGCAAAGTTGAGCACCTGAAGGGATTCCGTAATGAGTGCCGTAAGCTCTTCCTTTCGGAATACTCGAATGATTCTTGCCTGATCCTCAGACTCCGGAATCTCCCCTTCATCAAGCTCTTCCATTCCTGACTCAGGCTCCAACTCCACATCTTCCGCATTGAGCCATTCCGAATCCAAGGGCTGATCCTCGAGAGATCGTGCCCTCTTAAGAGGCCTCACCAGACTGCTACCAACCATTTCTGGTCCGGACTGCTGTATAGGAGCAGCAAGCGGCATAGGATCTGTCACGGTCCCCTGCTGTTGCAAACAATATGCTTGATGCATTATCAGCACAAAATCTGGGGAAAACCCCCCCAGAGCCGCCCCAGAACCTGTTGGAGCCACAGAACTAACTGGCCCTGGTTGACTTTCCAGAAGAGGCATGGACGGAACCTCCAGTAGCGACACACCTTCGTCCTTTGCCGACGAACTCTGAACCCCCTCACCAGCATAATCTTGAATCTCCTGTTCCATACTGGTTGATGCTACAGCGCAGCCCCAGCAGACCCCGGCGTCCGAGACTGCGTCTCTGTGTGTGCCACATACCAAACACTGTGAATGTGAAGGCATTAGCTATGGGCTCCAATAAATTATTTTTTCAGTAAAGACAAATCCAACTGAATATAAATAGTCCTGCTCTTCTATAACTCTTTTTTTTTTTAAACCCGAGGGCCAAAATTCCAAATGAATCCCCAAAACAAACCAAATTAAAAGAAAATGGCTCCCTTTAAATGAAATTAGCTTAAATTAAGGTATATTAAAAGAACTGCATTCATCCCGCAAAGAACTTGCCTTCCTTTTGCCATCTGCGCGCCTAGCAAAGCTGCAGCTGCCTCGTGGCTTAAAAGAACGGGAAGAAACGGCCCTGAATACAGCCGGGTCTATTTTGGCGCCAAGAAGCCCGAAGCAGGCCCCAAAGCCTTCCTGTCAGCTTGTGCGTCGCTCGAGCACTCACCTGCGCCGCCAACTTCAGAGTGCCCTAAAACCAATTTTCTCTGCCGCGCCAGCCTGACAAGCAGCCCTGCAATTTGCGATGCCACTCACCGACAGAAATCAGCAACGACCGTGGAGAGGGCTTTTCCCGGCCTCAGCTGCCCGTCCAGACGCCCCGCAGCGATCCGGAGCTGATGGGCTGAACGATCACAGCACTGCACAACTCCCCTACGTTTAAACCAGGAGGGGAGAGCAGGCCAAGTCACCGAAGCCGGCTTTAAAGGTGAGAAAGAAGAGGAGACCCCAGGCTGGATAGATTCCAACCATCTAATTTTTATTTTTTTTTAAAGGGACAGTATGAAACCCAAATAAGTGATAGGGAATAAAGAAAATCTTAAATCTATCCTAAAATGTGTCCTTATCTGTTCCTCAAGTGAGCCCAGCACCTAGGCTCACTACATCCTCCTGCTGCATGGAGACTGGACACATTAGGGCTGATGGGAGAGACCAGCAGGGTACATCCAGTGATGTCACAGTTTTGACATGCCCAGTCTCCATGCTGCAGGAGGAGGTACACTACCCAGAGGTGAAGGATTGAACTGGAGGAACGATAAGGAACTATGCTTTATGTGCATCACTTAGCACATGTCCACATTATTTATTTATTTTATTTTATTTGTTTAATGGGTTTTATATTGCTTTATCATTTAAGTCAAAGTGGGTTACATTACAACATGGGTATCAAACTTGGAAAACTTTTAGCAAGGGTGTCAAGTTAGAAGTTTAACAGAATCTGGGGAAACAATGATTATGGTCCATGAGATGATTAACGGGTTAAGTGATATTTCTATAGTGCTCAGTGAACAGGTAGGTTTTGAGGTTCTTACAGAACTCTCTTATGTCTGCAGTTATCTTGAGGTCCTCTGGTAAAGTATTCCATATTGTTGGTGCTGCTATAGAAAATGTCCTGGGTGCAATGTTGTCTGTTTGCTTCTTATTTTGCTTTTGGGGACTATTAGGTGTTCTTTGCTATTGGCTCTCCGTGGTCCGACTTCCGGGTCTCTTACTATGAGGGATTGGAGTGAGTCCACAGATGTTTAGTGTATGATTTTGAATGTAATGAGTATTATCTTATATTTGAACCAAGTACATATTGGGAGCCAGTGGAGTTGTTTCAGGATGGGGATTTATGTGTTCTTTTATTGAGGTTCCTGTTCTAATGCGGGCTGCTGTATTCTAGGCCATCTGGCAGAGTGTAAGGTGTGCTTAGATAGACCTTAATATATTAGATTGCAGTAGTCCAGCATTGGCGTTATTGTTGCTTGGCAGACAGTCCTGAAGTCATCGTAGTGTGTAGGGGTTTAAGTTATTTATTTATTTAACAGTTATTTCTATACCGCTCTTTCCCAAGTATCAAGTGCGGTTTACAAGGAACAGTAAATTATATGGTATGTGATAGTGCATACCTAGTCGCTTTACATAGAACAAGTGAACTATTTACAAGTAACAATATAACGTTTGAACAATAAAATATTATAACATATTTACATTGTAGGTACTTACAAATTATATCATGGTTCAATTATATGAGGGGGTGAGATGATCATTTTAAATGCTTAAATTATTTTAAATGTGACTAAGCACATAATTATAAGATTGTGAGATTCTTCATCTGTATGTGGTATGGTTAAGTATTATGTAGTTATGTCGTTATTTGTTATGTAGTATGGTTGTTAACCTGTGTCTGTGTATTCTGATTAGGTAGTGTAGTGTAGTGTAAAGTGAATAAGTGAGTTTTTAATTTTTTTCTAAACTCCTTTATGTCTGACAGTAGGCGAATGTTATCAGGCAGATTATTCCAGAGGATAGGTGCTGAATGTGAGAAGGCCCTCTTGTTGGTTTGTTTTCTAGCTTTTGTGTAGTCTTTTGGTATTGCTATAGTGTTTGTGTTTCTGCTCCTTTGTGATCGTTTATCTATTTCTACGTTAATGAGTGTATTGAGTGCAGATGGTGCTAGGTTATTTATTAATTTGAAAGTGGTGACTAGAATTTTGTATTTTATTCTGCTGTAAATTGGTAACCAATGGAGTTTAGCCAGAATCGGTGTAATATGCTCTATTGAACTTACATTCATTATAATCCTTGCTGCTATATTCTGAGTGAGTTGTATCTTTTTAATATTTTGCTTTGCGATGCCTTGAAGGATTATATTTGCAAAATCAAAGTGTGGAGTTATGATAGCTTGAATTATAGTTATGAAGTCTTGTAAGTGAATCAATGGTCTTAATTGTTTCAATGTCTTGAGTTTGTAATGTATATTTTTTGTCAGGTTTTTTATGTGTGAGTCCATGTTGAGTTTATTGTCAAGTATCACACCTAGGTATTTTACTTCTTTTTTTATTTTGATCTCGTGGTTATCTAGGGTAGTGGTGCTTGGGGGTGTGTATGTTTGATTTTTAGTGATATATAGTACATCAGTTTTTGTGAAATTGATGTGTAAGTTCTGTTCTTTAAGCCATATTGTTAGTTCTTTAAAACATTCTGTTATTTGTTGTAGTGGTGGGTGCGGGATCTTAAATGGGAGGTAGAACATTATATCATCGGCGAAAATATGGTAATGGATGCCATGGCGTTTAAAAATGCTACTGACTGTTTGTAGGTAAATGTTAAATAGTAGTGCTGATAGTGGGGATCCTTGTGGAAGGCCTTCTGTTTGTTTGAAAGTGGTAGATGTTTGGTTGAGTATTCTGTTTGGGTTCTGTTTGATAGGTAAGATTACACAGGTACACTACCAAAAAACTGCCTCCAGTTTTGCAACTGATTCCTATAGATTTTGGGGTGCTGAATCCAGGAAAAATAGCCAAAATGTTCCATCACGTCACGTTTTCTTGCAAAATTAGATTTCTTACCCATATAAGGAATGTTCACATAATTTCTTTTTAGCCGACTGCAGTTTATTTTCTTGGCCCAAAATAGAGGTTGTAATGGTTAACTAACTAGAAACACTCACTCATGATATTTTAGAGTGTTTTGTATTCATTTTATACATTAACAGGACAATTGGGAGGCGGGGGGCTAAATCCAGTACTCGCGCTGGCGCATGTTCTTTCCTGTTCGCCTCGCCTCGTTCGCTCGCTCGCTCAAACACGGTGGTTGCGACATGAACGTTCCTGTCAAATTTCAGTTTCTTGCAAGTTCATTATTACCTTTTGTTTGCTCAGTCGTAATCCAGCTTTATTCCGAAGTGGTTCACTACAGTTGTAGTTTGCAGTGCTGTGTATTTGTGATGGCTCACAGAGCCAGAGGTTGCGTCAACTCTCCGGACAGTTTTTGTTTTATTTGTGGGGAATATACCGTGAAAAAGCGGTAGAGGAACATTTCTGCATTTATTAAAAAAGTATATTTCGCCTATTTTGGTTTGAAGTTAGGCGATCAAGACAAACCGTGGGCTCCTCACAAAGTGTGCAAGACATGTGAGGAAGATCTACGCTTATGGATGAAAGGTAAAAAACAAGCATTTCGTTTCGGAATACCTATGATGTGGCGTGAACAAAGAGACCACAGCAGTGACTGCTATTTTTGCTCTTGCATTGTGAAGGGATACAACTTAAAAAATAAGAACGTAATGCTTGTTTCCCTAAAAGACTACATGTTCCAGGATGAATCAGTTTGCAGAAAGCCCCTAGAGGAGCTAAAGTGGAAAAGCATCAGAGAAACCATTATGTCATCCCTAATCAATCATCATCTAGGAGAGAGCTTAATCCACAACACCTGAAGAATGCAAGGGAGGAGTTGCAATCTAAGCCCTTTAAAACTAGAAGGGAATCTTCAGAAGCGAAGACCAGGAAGAACAAGAGCAGGAAGAACAGAAGCAAGGAGAGCGAGGAGAACAACCGGAACCTGAAGGAACAAGGACAAGGAAGCAGACGGTCCAAGAGTGGAGCTCAGAGAAGTACGTATGCCTGGAGAGATTCCTGGGGGGAAACAACCTTCAGAGGACTGGAGAAAGCCAGAGGTCTGGAGATCCACAGCCAGGGACCCTCAAGCAGCACTTAGGAAGAGGTCTGCTGTAGCTAAGGAGAAAAGGAGCCCAAATACCTCTTGGAGGATGTATGGAGAAAAGGCCCTGAGGTCCAGAGATATCAACTGGAGGACAGGACACCGAAGCTCTATTGCATACTGACCAGAATACCAAAGGAATCAGCCTGATGCCAGCCTGCATTCAGGTATGAACTGTCAACGTTTCTCTAGCTCTGAGCAATGCAAACAGCAGGGAAACAGTTTCTCTAAGCATAGAGGTCAGTTAATAAAGCCCTCTGAGTCAGACAGTGAAATTGAACCCATGCAATTCCAGGAGCAAGGTTTAATGTCTGATGAAGAGAATGTTTTGTATGGACTGTTCCCTGTGTAGGTTGTTAGTTTAGAAAATCCTCCAAATAAGAGCAAACATCAAAAAGAAACATTCTAATTATTGGCTCCCCAGAAAGGTTTGTTAGAAAGAGAAAGCTTTTGGGGAAGTTTGTCCGTGTGCTGAGAACAAGCTGTTGATTGCATCAGGATTGTCACATGTTGGTAGAGCAGAGAACAGCACAAGGTAAGCACACATGGAATATAAAAAGTTCTTTTCTGTGTGGATAAAGAGAGCTGTTATCTTTATATAAAGAAGATTTTCCTTTTTGGTTTGTTTCCACTACAGCACTGCTACGAAGTTTGATAGCAATGACTGTAAGAAAGCCTTTCTGTTCCATAAAGGACTTTGATACATATTTACCTAAGCTTTTCAGTTGCCTTGTTTATGTTGAATAAACCCTGGAGAAGTTATCTGGATGGTGTTACCAAGTATATCTGTGTGTGGAATATTCACCCCATAAATAAATAATTTTGCCTTACACTCGACCAACTACAAGTTTCTTCATTTATTTAAAAGGCAAGCTTTGTGTGAATGGACTTCAATAACTACAATCTTTTGCAAGACAGTTAATTTACATACTTGCCAAGGTGATAGTATCTTCATAACAAGCACCCCCTTTTACAGTATGTGGGCCTGTTCTTACTTGCTGCTGTCTGTGGTTTAAGTATGATTGGAACCACAGGAGTGTGAAGCTGTGAAGGCCTCTCTCACTCAGTCTTTGAACTAACTAATAATGATTGACTATGTCAAAAGAAGCTTTTATATCGATAAAGATTATTAATATGATATTATCTAGTAGAGATGTTAAGTAGTATTTCTACACTGTGGTTGGGTCTGAAGCCATGTTGGTGGCTGTCTAAGTGGGGCAACATGGTCAGTGTGATCTTGCAGTTGTAGTTGAACAGCTTTCTCGATCATCTGGGTGAGAAATGGTAGACTGGAGTTTGGCTGGTATGATGCAGGGTCTAGTGGGTCGAGCTGAGGATTTTTTAGGATTGGTCTGATGCATGCTTGTTTAAGGTTAGTTGGTAGGTAACCCTGTGAGAGATGTGGGTGATTTTCATTAGAGTTTTGCGGGTTTAAACATGATACCAGGCATGGGTCTATGTAGATCTGGTCGTGTTTATTGAAATTATGATGTTATATAGCTGTTCCAGGGTAGGAAGGTGTCCCAGGGATTGTCATGATGAGAATTTGGAGGGCTATTGATGGTGTGTGAATTGTTGTTTGAATGTATTCTTTTTTTTAAATCAAATTTTCCAACCATTACTACAAAATAGAAAAGATACAAGGCAAAACAATCAGTTCATAAAAATAAGACACAATATAAAAGGAAAATAGTACAAGCCCACATAACGGGAGATTGAAACCAAAATATAATAAAAAAACTTCATAGAAAATATAGCAGAAGTTTACCCAATATTCATCCCATTCATACTAAACTGGCCAACACATGGTGGATCCCAAAACTAAGGCAGTCAATTTGACTTCAAAAAATCTTCCAACTGAAGGGGCTCAAAAAACACATATGAATCTTTCCCAGATGTGACCAGACATTTACAGGGAAATTTCAAGAAAAAAGTTGTCCCCACCTCAAGAACTCGCGGTTTTGGGGCCAAAAAACCCTTGCGCCTAACCTGTGTTTGTCTGGACATATCAGGGAAGATATTTATCTTCTGCCCAGAAAACAATTTTTTTTAAAAATAATTTCAACACTAGATTTTTATCTATTCCAGAATGAAAGGAAACTAGTAAGGTCGCTCTAGTGGAAATTTCATCTAAAGATGACTCAATAAATTCAGAAATATTCAAGGTATCCAGTGATACAAGGGCATCAACTTCCCCCTCCACAACACTAATAACTTTCTTAGAACTAGGAAGATAATAGATATTATTGAAAACCAAAGTAGCAGAATCTTGATGACCCAAAATCTCCTTACGATATTTACGAAAAAGAATATCAGGAGAGAGATAATGCGTCTTGGGAAAATTGAGACACCTAAGACTCTTAGCTCTAAGACCATTTTCCAAATATTCATGCTGACGATGCAGCAAAAGACTATCTTTAATAGAGGAAGAGACTACCCCCTGTACATTAGAGACCTGGGCCTCAACTTTCAAACAATGAGAATCAACAAATATCAAACATTTATCATGATGAGCAAGCTTATCAACAGTTTTCTGAGTAAATGCAGTAAACTGGGGCATAACCAATGACAAAGAAGCATCAATACGCGTTAACAGGCTCCAAATATCTTTTAAGGAAACCTCTGACCGATCATCCTGAGCTGAAGAGCCCACCAAATTAGAACAAACATCAACGGCCTCTCCGACATGAACCACCCGGGGAAGAGAAACATCTCCCGCCCGGGGGCCCACATCGGAAGAGGAGCCCTGTACAGATAAGGAAATGGGAAAAGACCCCCCTACCAAAACAGGCGAGGTGGTCAACAAACCCAAAATCTCCTTGTTGGATAGCGGGAGAGGGATATTACCCCCCCCCCTAAATTAGAGGAGCCATTAAGAGATGAAACACTATTGGACAAAGGCGACTATACACTTCCAAACTCTCTGGCAGCCAATATAACATGTTTGTCCACAGGACCCACTGCTTTTAGTCTTAGATGGATTCATTGTACTCACGCCAACAACCCTCTTCTTTCGTTTGCCCATGCCAAGGGGAAATCCAATCTAAAGCTCCTCTGTGCTCCGAAGGGGCTCAAAAGGGGCAGTTCCTGCCCCTTTAGACATGCCCCTTCAGACACTCCCATGGCACAAAGTCACGTTTTAAACCCCTCCTGACGACATGGGGTGACGCGGCAAGTTAAACAAGGAACAAACAAGGATCCACTAGTTGCCTCACGTGCGAGCACAGATGGTCCGGGTAAGTCCTGTACCTCAAGGTAACACTCTCCCGCATTTGAATGTCTTCTGTTGATCTAAGTTGTCCTTCTTTCTTCGTGTAGGGTCTCTTGTGAGTGTGCGCACAATTTCAGAGTGTTCTTTAGGTTTATTGAGGGATTTTATCATCATGTTAGATAGTATTCCTTACATTTGTTAATAGAATGTTACTCTTTAATATCTTCCTCCAACCTGTATGCAAGATCTTCCAAAATTATGGCATCCAGTAGCAAATATATGCAGACGACATGATGTGTTTCACCCCATTTAACCTCTCTAACCCTAATTTCTCTAAGCTAAATGAATGTCTAACCAGCCTCAAATCTTGGCTCTCTCAACACAACCTAATCAATCAATCCAAAACTGAAGCACTCCAAGTTTTCTCTAACCCCTCTTACATCCCCCCTACAACCCTCACCTTTGACGATCTCACTCTAACTATAAAAAAACAGGTGAAATATCTTGGAATCATACTCGATCAGAAAGCGTAGTTACTCACCTGTAACAGGTGTTCTCCAGGAGCAGCAGGAATCAGTCCTCACTTATGGGTGACGTCGGCGCCGACGGAGCCCTCGCGGAGCAATTTTCCCCAGCTTTCAAAGAAAGCCTTTGGGAATTGCAGCGCGCATGCGCGGTCCTCTTCCCACCCAAGGGTGCCATCTTAGCCAGTCAGATGACATAGCTAAAAAAGACAGCATAAAAATTTGCAAAAAAGTAAAGCAGACGATTGCAACTCCAAGGGGAGGAGGGAGGGTTGTGAGGACTGATTCCTGCTGCTCCTGGAGAACACCTGTTACAGGTGAGTAACTACGCTTTCTCCAGGACCAAGCAGGAAGTCAGTCCTCACTTATGGGACTCCCAAGCTTAAGGCTACCGGAGACCCTAAGCACAAAAATGAGCTCCCTCTAGCTCAGCAGCACAGAAGGAAAGAATCTTCGCTGAATTATTACCCACCGGTAGCCCACATCCGGGATGGAGGGTAGGAGTTGCTCAGACCTCAAAGAGATTACGGAGGACTGCCTGTCCGAAAGCACTGTCCCTGCGGGACTCCCTCTCGAGACAGTAATGGACCGCAAAAGTCTGGCTCGAAGACCAAGTAGCGGCCCGGCAGATGTCTGCCAGCGAAACAGAGCGGAGGTAAGCCACCGACGTGGCCTTTGCCCGAACGCAATGAGCCTGACTCGACCGTCCAAGGAGAGTCCGGCTGCCCCATAAGCCCAAGAGATACAGTCCGCAACCCAGATGGACAGAGTACGCTTGGAGACCGGGAGCCCCAATTTATTGGGGTCAAAAGACACAAAAAGCTGAGCAGCTTTACGGTGCTCCCGCGTACGGTCAAGGTAGAAGTTCAATGCCCTTCTACAGTCCAGGGTATGGAGGACCGTTTCAGCTCGGCTGGAGTGTGGTCTGGGAAAGAAGGTTGGAAGTACCACCTCCTGATTGATATGAAAAGGGGAGACCACTTTTGGAAGAAATTTTGGGTGAGTCCGTAGGACTACCCTATTTTTGTAGAACCGAGTGTAAGGGGGATCAGACACGAGGGCCTGCAATTCACTTACGCGTCTAGCGGAAGTGAGGGCTATCAAGAACAATGTTTTCCAAGAAAGAAAACGGAGAGAGAACAGGTAGCCATAGGTTCAAAAGGCGGACAGGTGATCCGCTGTAAAACCACATTCAGGTCCCAGTCAGGCGCTGGCGGGCGCAGAGGTGGTTTAAGTAGGAGGAGACCTCGGAGAAACCTCGCCACGAGAGGATCGCTGGAAAGAGGTCTGCCGTCCACCGGCACGTGATGTGCTGAAAGAGCACTGAGGTGAACTTTGACGGAGTTGGACTTAAGTCCCAGATTAGAGAGGTAGAGCAAGTACTGCAAGACCACCGACACCGGGCAGGAGAAGGGATCCTGAGACTGTTGGGTACACCAAACGGAGAAACGACGCCATTTAAGGGCGTAGCATTTTTCGGGTAGAAGGTCGTCGCGAAGCTAGGACGACCTCCTCCACCTCTGTCGGCAGGAGAAGGGGAGCAAGGACTACCCTCTCAGCAGCCAGGCCATTAGGTTGAGAGACCTGAGGTTGGGGTGTAGCAGAGACCCCTGATCCTGAGTGAGGAGATCCGGTGGAAACCCCAGAGGGAATGGATCCTCCACCGCTAATTGCAGCAGGAGTGGAAACCACGGCTGTCTGGGCCAGCGAGGGGCCACCAGGATCATGAAGGCTTTGTCTCGGAGAACCGTGAAAAGAGTCCGGGAGACTAGCGGGATGGGAGGGAAAGCGTACAGAAGGCTCCCCGACCATGAGAGCAGGAAAGCGTCCGCCGCAACCCGAAGGGGGTGTGGCTGACGAGAGCAGAAGCGAGGAAGTTGCCGGTTGTGAGGACTGGCAAAGAGATCCATCGTGGGGAGGCCCCACTTTAGAAAGAGCTTCTGAACTACCAAGGGATCCAGACGCCACTCGTGCGGCTGGAGGATCCTGCTGAGTTTGTCCGCCAGGTAATTCTCTTGGCCTGGGAGATAAACTGCCTTGAGGAGAATGCCGTGACTGACGGCCCAAGAGCAGAGCTTCTGTGCCTCCCGGCAGAGGAGGAAGGAGCCCGTGCCCCCCTGCTTGTTCACGTAGAACATGGCAACTTGATTGTCCGTCTGGACAAGGACGGACTGGTGAGAAGTCAGGTGGGAGAAGGCCTTGAGAGCCAGGCGGATCGCCCTGAGCTCCAGGAAGTTGATCTGCTGAGCAGACTCCCACGTGGTCCAGAGGCCCTGAGTACGTGCCCCTTGGCAATGCGCTCCCCAGCCCAGGAGGGATGCATCTGTTGTCAGCACCCTGGCCGGCTGAGGTGACTGGAAAGGCATTCCGAATATCAGGTTCGGCTGCTGAAGCCACCACCGGAGAGACGAGATCAGCGGCTCGGAGACGCGCACTAGGTCTGCTAGGCCGCCTGTGGCTTGTCGCCACTGCTGGCGGAGACACCATTGAGCAGGCCGCATATTCAGGCGGGCATTGGGGGTCACATGGACGGTGGAAGCCATATGGCCGAGTAGTCTCAGGAAGCGCCTGGCGGAGACCAGGGGCTGGCTGCGAAAACGGTCGGCTAGGTCCATGAGCCGTTGAGCCCTGTCGAGCGGTAGGTACGCTCGTGCCTGAGGAGTGTGCAGCCTTGCGCCGATGAACTCGAGATCCTGTGAGGGGAGCAAAGTGGACTTTGCGAAGTTTATAACAAAGCCCAAGTACTGCAGAAGAGTCACCGTGCGGCGCGTGGCGTTGGTGACCTCCAGAGCGGACGCTGCTCTGATGAGCCAGTCGTCGAGGTACGGAAAGACATAGAGGCCGTGAAGCCTGAGATGGGCCGCCACCACCGCGAGACATTTTGTGAAGACCCGCGGTGCGGAGGACAGGCCAAAGGGCAGTACTCTGTACTGGTAATGATTCCCTGCCACCACAAACCTTAGGTATTGGCGGTGGCTTGGGTGGATGAGGATGTGCGTGTAGGCATCCTTTAGATCCAAGGAGCATAGCCAATCTCCCTGCTGGAGGTAGGGCAGAAGGATTCCAAGGGTAAGCATCTTGAACTTCTCCCGCACGAGGAACTTGTTGAGGTTGCGCAAGTCCAGGATGGGTCTGAGGCCGCCTGTTCTCTTTGGTATTAGAAAATACCTGGAATAAAAGCCTTGACCTTTCAGGTGGTGGGGCACCGGTTCCACCGCCTGTTCCTGTAGAAGACCTGCTAACTCCTGAAGGAGTAATTCCCTGTGCAGAGGGGGTCGTGGAGGTTTTCCCGGAAAATAGGAGGGAGGGACCTGGTGGAAGTGGAGAAGATAGCCTTCTCGCACGACTTGAAGCACCCAGGCATCTGAGGTGATGCTGGACCACCTGTGGGCGAAGTGAACCAGCCGGCCTCCGGTGCTGGGAGGAACCAGCGGGGGGGGAGAGGCTATGCTTAAGGAGTCAAAAACCCCCACCCTGCTGAGCAGGGGCTGGTGGTGCAGGCTTGGGGGCTTGCTGCCTACGGGACCCGTTACCCCGTCCCTTGGCCTGCTGGCCCTGTTGGGGAGCTGCAGGGGCCTGATAATGGGGGTATTGTTTGTAGGCAGCCGCCTCCCTCGGGTAAAAGGACTTTTTTCCCCGAGCCCTTCTTTTTCTGGGAAGGGGCGGAGGTCTTCCTAGAAAGCCTGGTCCTGGTGAGAGTCTCCATCTCAATTTGTGCAGCCTTTTCAGCCATGGGCTTGGCCAAAGAGGTTTTCGCCTCGGCAGGGGACATCGACCAACTTGTCCTGCACCCAGGGCTCAAGGTCAGACGACTGAAGCCAAGCCTGTCGGCGGGCACCGATGCCGGCTGCGGCCACTCGAGCCGATGCTTCAAAGCCATCATAGGCTGCTCGGGACATGAACTTTGAGCATTCCCGAATGCCAGTGGACAAGGCCAGGAACCTCCGCAAGGGTTCCTCAGACAAACCAGCGGAGAATCCGGCTAGCTCTTTAGCCAGGTCTCGGAGATACATGCCCATGTATAGCTGGTAGGTCTGGACACGACACGCAAGCATAGAGCCCTGGAAACACTTCTTACCAAGGCCATCCAGGTTACGGGCCTCCCTGCCAGGAGGCACCGAGGAGTGCATCTTCTGGCTCTTAAGACGATGCATGGCCGATTCCACTACCATGGAATGGTGTGGTAGCTGTGCTTTTTGGAAGCCAGGGCTCTTGCGGACTCGATAGATAGAATCGACCCGCTTGCTCAGGACCGGCGAGGTGGCCGGACTCTCCCACATGCGGAAGAGTAGTCGTTCCAGCATAGGAGGAACCGGTACAGTAAAGTGTTCCCTTGCGGGAGAGTCATACTGGAGGGCGTCGAGCTCTTCGGCTCGAGGCTCCTCCTCGGGGTCCGCAGGGAAGGCCAAAGCCTTGGCCATATCCCTGACGAAGTCCGAGAACCGGGCATCCTCCGGGGGGGACTGCTTCCGAGGTTCGGACTCCGGTGAGTCCGAGGGGACACACCGAGTCCGGAAAGAATCAGGCGACTCTTCCTCTTCAGACTCCCAGACCGACTCCGACGAGGACTCGGTGGGGTCGGCCCGGGCAGGGCGCGGCGCCTGCCGCCCCGACGCCGAGGGAGTCGGCGTCGGCGACCTCGGTCCCGAACGGGAGGCCGAGGGTGACCTCGACCGAGGATCGACTCGAGTTCGCATCGACTCGAGGATCGGCTCGGTCTCCGGGGTCGACTTGGACGTCGACGTCCCGGCGGTCGGGGCAGCGACGCCAGCGAGCAGTGCCCGCTGCTGGTCCATGAAGGCAGACAGTCTGCTCTCCAAGGCCGTCAACCTGAGTCCGAGCTCAGGTGACCCAGCAGCCCCCGACTCGGGCCCCGACGGCGTCGGGCCCGACGTCGGCTGTCGCGGAGGCGAGTCCAGGAGGACCACAGGACTTACCCGAGCAGGCAGCTCCGACTCCAGGCGAGGTCGCTTCGTGAGGTGCTCCTTCTCCAAGGACCCGGGGCGGCTATCGGGGCTATGCGACCTGGCCCTCGCGGAGCCAGGAGCGTCCACCGACGCCGCCCTCGCGGGTTTCACCTTACGTCGATGGTCCCCGGAGGGAGAACCCCTGTCGGAGGAACTCCGGCGACGGTCCGAGCTGGAACCTTTGGACGCGGAGGCCTCCGACGAGGTCCGGGTACGGCTGGGGTCAGCGAAGATCCTATCCCGCTGATGCCGCCGACTTCTCAACGCTTTGGAGGACATTTTGCCGCAGGGCCCACAGATCATTTCTTCATGATCCGGGCCCAGGCAGCGGAGGCAAAAGTCGTGTGTGTCAGTTAGTGACATATTTCGGTCACACTGACCACACCGCTTGAAACCACTGGCAGCCATCGGGGGAAAAAGGGCCCCGGCGAGGTCAAAGGACCGGGCTGCCAGGGAAAAACCGAAAACGAAAACTGACTAAGTCAGAAAAACCGAAAAGAAGAAGAGGACTCGTGACCGGCGTCGCGAGTCCGGGCGGGAAAAAGACCGGCGTCGAACCGAAGGAAAAAGAATAAAATTATGAAGAAATATCAACTTTTTCGCGGGGACACGACGGGGACGTCTGTAGGGCTCCGCGGAAAAAAGAAGACTGGCTAAGATGGCACCCTTGGGCGGGAAGAGGACCGCGCATGCGCGCTGCAATTCCCAAAGGCTTTCTTTGAAAGCTGGGGAAAATTGCTCCGCGAGGGCTCCGTCGGCGCCGACGTCACCCATAAGTGAGGACTGACTTCCTGCTTGGTCCTGGAGAACTTATCTTTCTCAGATCAAATAAAGAAAACCACTAACACAGTATACGCTAAGCTACGCACACTCAGGAACCTTAAACCCCTCTTAAGCCCTGACTCCTTTCGTACTGTCTGTCAGGCCCTTACAACCCCCTCGCTTGACTATTGCAATCTGATCTATCAGGGCCTTCCCAAGAACTCTATTCAACCCCTCCAACTAGCCCAGAATACATTAGCGCGTCTCATAACAAACAATCCTAGACGAGCTCATATTACACCTGTCCTCTATGATCTCCACAGGCTCCCAATTCATCACCGAGTAAAATTCAAGGTTCTTACTCTAATACACAAAATTATTTCTAACGAGTCAGCTCCATGCCTCTCCCCTCTCCTTGCTTTCTCCAACAACACTAGAAATCACCGTTCTATCACTAAAAACTTAATGACTACACCTACAATTAAAAAACACTGTAAACAATCTACATGCAACAGGACCTTTTCCCTCTATGCTCTATCCCTTTGGAACACCCTTCCACATGAGCTGCGCAACTGCGTGAGCCACACTGATTTCAGGAAAAAGTTAAAGACTCATCTCTTCCTTGATCATTTTTCTCTCCCACCCTAATACCTAAACCCCCCTTTTTTACCTCCCTACCCTTGTTCCATTAAACTGTACAATACGCCCATCCGTAGCTTGGCACATACATATGTAAATATATAAATAGTAGTTCACAGTTCACTGTAATTAATTGTATAATATAATTTTGTTTTTCAAGTTTTATTCTGTACCCTGTTATTCGTTCCTTGTAAACAGTTGAAATATACTGCCTTTTATTGTTCTATGTAAACCGTTTTGATTTGTAGAAAGACAATATATAAAACATGTTAAATAAATAAATATTCTTGTTGTTTGATGTTGGTCTTTGCTGCTTTTAGTGCGTCTCCATTTTCTTTCAAGCTTTCTGAGAATTCTTTTTAGTGTTCTGCTGCTATTGGAGTACTATGATGCAGTGTGTCTCTTATGTTTGGACCTTATGTTTTGTATTGTTGCAGCACTGGAGATGACTTGGTTCCAACTGTTTATTATGTCCTCAAGATGGTTCATGTCTTTGGTTAGTTGTGGGGCAACTTCTTTTGTGAAGTGGTCTCTGTCAAAACGTTTAAAACGTCTTTGTTCTTGCAACTGTTCTTTATGAGGCTGTAGGGTTGGAGCAGGTGTTATATCGAATCTCATCACATAGTGGTCCGACTAGGGCATTGATGTAATAATTAGCTGGGATATGGATTTATCTATCATGTTTGTTGGGACAAAAATGAGATCTAAGGTATTTCCTTGTTTGTGCATCGGTGCATTCACTATTTGAGAGTTGAAGATTGTTCATGGCTTGGAGAGAAGAGTGAGCTTCTTGGTGGGCGGCGGATGGGAGGTTAGTCCCCTAAGATCAGGAGAGGTTTGTGACATTTTGGGTGTGTGCATGCTGTTTCCAAGGTGGTTGAAAAGACTTTCATTGTTGCCTGCAGCGCTATGTAGGTGAGGCAAATGGTGAAGTGCCTGTTGGCAGCTATTATGTTGCTGCTGTCAGACCCAAGTGTGTTCCGAGTGATGAGCTGGAAGTCATTGTGGGCAGTGATAAGGACTCCGCTATCAGGGGCTCTACAGATCAACCAATAGCAAGGATTTGAGGTTTAGTTTATTATATTAAATTGCTAACTCTCTGACTGGGAGCTCTTAAAAGGGTATTTTGTATATTTTTAAAGCAAGGTTACTTTCTTTTTGGTGCTTTCGTGGAACTTTCCTTGAGCACAGTAGGTTGCTGAAGTCTAGTAACCTCCTCAGTTTTGGGAACTGCTAACACCTAATCAGGTATTAGTTCCCTCCCTACCCACCCCGACTCCCACCCACCTCTAGAGAGCAGTCTTGCTTTATAGGGCACCTCCCCATTTAACATATCACAGAGAATTGGACCAGCACATTTTCAATATAATTAAAGAGATTTAACTGCTTTTTCTCTGAAAGGACAGCTGGGAAACCGGATGGTACTTGGTAGATCTCTCTCTTTTGCTTTAACAGATACCTAAGCTCCACAAACAGAACAATGGCTGGGAAAAATCGCATCGCTAAAGCTGTTGCCCCCATTACAGCTTCTGCCTCGGTCCAGACAGAGGTCCTAATGCCAGTTGAAGGACCGGTTCCATGTGCAGGGTGCCTGCATGCTGAAGCTCTGAGGAAACAAGTGGAGGAACTCAGAGAGGAGGTGGTGAGGCTGAGGAGCATTCAAGACAGTGAGAAGTACATTGACGAGATGCTCCTTGCAGCAACCAAGCTCTCCAGCACAGGAGAAGATGGGTGCCAACAGAATGTCAATGGTTGGACACAAGTCACCAGGGCCTGCAACATCATCAATCCAACTTCTCCAGCACTTGAATTGAAGAATCATTATGCCGCCCTCGAAGGGGAAGAGCTGAAAGCATCCCTGGAAAGGGAAGAACCAGAGCTCAAGTACCCTAAAGTTGCAGAATCAGTGACCAGAAGGAAACGAAGGTAGTGGTGGTTGGAGACTCTCTTCTGGGGGGAACCAAGGCATCCATCTGCCGACCAGACTTGATGTCCAGAGAGGTATGCTGTCTGCCTGGTGCCAAAATCCAAGATGTTATGGAGAGTTTGCCGAGACTCATCAAGCCCACTGACTATTACCCAATGCTGCTAATCCATGTTGGAACAAATGATACTGTCAGGTATACCTCGGAATGTATCAAAAGTAACTTCATGGCTCTGGGACAGAGGGTGAAGCAGTTAGGTGCACAGGTGGTGTTCTCTTCAATCCTCCCTGTTGAGGGTAAAGACCAAGGCAGAGAGGCTCGCATCCTGGAGATGAATGCATGGCTGCGTGGATGGTGTCACTGAGAGCGTTTTGGTTTCCTAGACCATGGGATGCTGTTCCAAGGGTTGCAGTGCAGAGATGGCATCCATCTGTCCAAGAAAGGTCAACGCGTCTTCGGTAGTAGACTGGCTAATCTACTGAAGAGGGCTTTAAACTAGATTCGTTGGGGATGGGTGAAGGCGGCCCCCAGGTAAGTGATACCCATTTCCATAAAGATATTTAATGTAACAGGGGTAACATATGGAAAGCAGTGTGTATAAATGCCCATAGCATGGGAAATAAGATCCCTGATGTTGAAGCTTTGGTGGGAGTGGCTGACTTGGATTTAGTGGCAGTTACAGAAACATGGTTCACAGAAAACCATGATTGGGATGTAACTATACCTGGCTATACTTTATTCAGAAAGGACAGGGTAGGAAGAAGGGGAGGAGGAGTGGCACAATATGTAAAAACTACTATTAAAGCTTTGGAATTACAGAGCTTAAAAGGGAGAGAGGAGGCACTGTGGGTTAAACTAGAAAGAGGGAAAGAGAAATCGATTTGCATTGGTGTGATATACAGACCTCCATCACAAGAGGAAGAGGTGGACAGAGTTAATTGAAGACATACGCAGCATTGCTAAGGGGAAGTGCTACTGATGGGAGATTTCAATATGCCAGATGTTGATTGGCACATTCCTGCTGCAGTATCATCTAGAAGTAAGGAGATCCTGGATTCTCTACAGGGAGAACTATTCAGGCAATTGGTAACAGACCCCACATGTGAAGGGGCCATACTGGACTTGGTGCTTACCAATGGTGAAAGTGTTTCTGATGTTGTAGTGGGAGATCATTTTGCATCCAGTGATCACCAGATGGTGTGGTTCAGTATTAGGACTAGGGCTGTTAGAATCCATTCAAAGGTGAGGATCTTAGACTTTAGGAAGACTAACTTTGCGAAGATGGGCCAATACCTCAGGGAGTCATTAGTGGGATGGGAACAGCTAAGGGATGTAGAAAAACAGTGGGCAAAATTGAAAGGGGATATTTTAAGGGCAACCAACTTTTTTGTTAAAATGGTAAATAAAGGTAAAAGGAAAAGGAGACCACTATGGTTTTTGAAAGAAGTAGCTGAAAAAGTGAAGAAAAAGAGGGAGGCATTTATGAAATACAAGAGATCACAGAGAGAGGAAGACAGGCATCTGTATTTGGAAAAGCTTAGAGAAGCTAGCAAGGTAGTCAAGAAGGCAAAGATTCCAAAGGAGGAGGAAATAGCCAATGCAATAAAATGAGGGGATAATACATTTTTCAGATATATTAGTGAGAAGAGGAAGGGCAAAAGTGGTATTGTCAGACTCAAGGGTGCAGGGGAGGAATATGTAGAAGCTGATAAGGATAAAGCAGAATTACTTAACAAATATATTTGTTCTGTGTTCACAGATGAAGAACCAGGAGCAGGGTCTCAGAAAACGCCCACAAATAGCAACAGAAGCGAGGGACATCTTGAACAATTTTCAGAAGATTGTGTTCGTGAGAAACTAGCTCAACTTAAAGTAGACAAAGCGATGGGACCGGATGGGATACACCCTAGAATACTGAGGGAACTTGGGGACGTTCTAGCAGCTCCACTGACTGACCTTTTCAATGCCTCGTTGGAGTCGGGAGTGGTGCCAAAGGACTGGAGAGAAGCTCATGTGGTACCTTTACACAAAAGCGGAAGTAAGGATGTGGTTGAAAACTACAGGCCGGTTAGTTTAACTTCGATGGTGAGTAAATTATTGGAAACGCTGCTGAAAGAGAAAATAGTGAGGTTTCTGGAGTCCAGCGGATTACAGGATCCGAGGCAGCATGGATTCACCAGAGGCAGGTTTTGTCAGACAAATCTGATTGATTTCTTTGACTGGGTGACCAGGGAGTTGGACCGAAGGAGGGCCACAGATGTGGTGTATTTAGATTTCAGTAAAGCCTTTGACACTGTTCCTCACAGGCGACTTATAAACCAACTGAGCACCCTAGGGATGGACCCTAAAGTTACTGCTTGGGTTAGAAATTGGTTGGGTGGGAGGCGACAAAGAGTACAAGTAAATGGAGCTCACTCTGAGGAGAAGGATGTTACCAGTGGTGTGCCCCAGGGATCTGTCCTTGGTCCGATTCTTTTTAACATCTTTGTTACTGATATAGCGGAAGGGCTGTCGGGTAAGGTTTGCCTCTTTGCGGATGATACCAAAATCTGCAATAGAGTAGACACCCAGGAAGATGTAGATAACATGAGGAGGGATCTAGCTAAGCTTGAAGAATGGTCTAGAATTTGGCAGCTGGGATTTAATGTTAAAAAATGTAAGGTCATGCATTTGGGCTGCAGCAATCTAAGGGAGCAATATAGTATAGGGGATGAAGTACTTTTGTCCACTAAAGAAGAGCGGGACCTAGGCGTGGTTGTGTCTGATGATCTTAAAGTAGCTAAACAGGTAGAAAAGGCGACGGCAAAAGCTAAAACGATGCTTGGGTGCATACGGAGAGGAATGGCTAGCAGAAAAAAGGAGGTGATAATGCCTCTGTATAAGTCTTTGGTGCGACCTCATTTGGAGTATAGTGTACAATTCTGGAGACCGCACCTTCAAAAGGATGTGAACAGGATGGAGTCGGTGCAGAGGGTGGCTACTAAAATGATTAGTGGTCTTCATTATAAAGCATATGAGGACAGACTGAAGGATCTTAAAATGTACACCTTAGAGGAAAGGCGGGATAGAGGTGATATGATTGAGATGTTTAAATACCTCCATGGCATAAATGTTGAGGGAGAGAGCCTCTTTCAATTGAAAGCAAGTTCTGCTATGAGGGGACATAGGATGAGGGTGAAGGGGGATAGATTCAGGAGTGATATGCGGAAATATTTCTTTACGGAAAGAGTAGTGGATCCGTGGAATAGTCTCCTAGTGGAGGTGGTAGAGATGAGGACAGTAACGGAATTCAAAAACGCATGGGACAAACACAGAGGATCTCTAAAGGTAAAAAAGGGACTGTTGTAGTTGTTGATATGGAAGGACAGACTAGATAGGCTATGTGGTCTTTTTCTGTCATCATATTTCTATGTTTCTATGTTACTACTTCTATTCGTTCTTATACAACAGTGTATAGTGCGTGACGTTGGAGCAGTTTGGTTTAAAGTAAGATGCTATCAGCATCTGATAGCCATGACTCTGTAAGGAACAATAGATCAATCTTAGTAGCAATCCTCTGTACCAACTCCAACCCGTTTATATCCTTTTGAAGGTGCGGTCTCCAGAACTGTACACAGTACTCCAAATGAGGTTGCACCAAAGACCTATACAGAGGCACTATCATCTCCTTTTTTCTGCTGGCCATTCCTCTCCCTATGCACCCAAGTATCCTTCTAGCTTTTGACGTTGCCTTTTCTACCTATTTAGCTACTTTAAGAACATCAGACACAACCACGCCTAGGTCTTGCTCATCTTTTTTAGACAGAAGTACTTAACCCCTCTATACTATATCGCTCCCTTGGATTGCTGCAGCCGAAGTGCATTAAACATTAAATCTCAGCTGCCAAATTCAAGACCATTCTTCAAGCTTAACTAGATCCCTCCTCATGTTATCTATACCTTTCTGGGTATCTACTGTATTGCAGATTTTGTTATCATCAGCAAAGAGGAAAACCTTACCCGACAGCCCTTCCGTAATATCACTAACAAAGATGTTAAAAGGACAGATCCCTGGGGCACACCATTGGTAAACGCCATCTCCTCAGAGTGAGCTCCATTTCACTGTACTATTTGTTGCCTCCCACTCAACTAATTTCTAAACCAAGCAGTAACTTTATGGTCCATCCCTAATGTGCTCAGTTTGTTTGTAAGTCGCCTGTGCGGAACGGTGTCAAAGGCTTTGCTGAAATCTAAATACACCACTGTCAGCATACAGCATGACATTATGCCTAGCATAGGTTTCACGGCTTTTCCCAGACCTTGGCCTGCAGGCAGCTCTGACACCCTGGTGATGTCAGATAGGACATCTCCAGACTTGATGGGCTTAGCATGCCTGATGAGATTAGTCTGCAGGACAACAGCCCCTCCTTGCTAATCAGGTGATAACAGATCTCAAACAGACCAAAGTATGACAAAGGGAGGTGCTGGAGAAGGAGAACTTCACTATAAATACAGAGAAGGACAAAAATACTCTCTCTTCCTATTCATCGGACACTTCTTACTATGAGACTCTGACACACACTTATCTTTACCTCCCCCCCCCCCTTTTTTTCTCTCTCTCTCCCACACCCAGGCACAAACAGAGTCATTGATATACACGGAAGCAGTTCAGTAACCACTATATACCTCTGTTCTGTACCCATGTAAGAGGCCTATTTCTATATAAAGACCTTCTTTTTAAACCACACTAGTTTGGTTGTATTGTTGTGCTACAAACCCTACTGCCTCTGCGAAGTGGACCCAGGACCAACAGGAGAGTAACCGAACGTAGGAAGCGGCGAAAGGTTACATTTATGGGGGCTCGTCTTTGTTTCGCAGCGGATCTCCAGTTGGGTAATAATTTGGTTTGATACATTAAAGAAGATTTCAGACAGGGTGCGACAGGAAAATCAAAAGCCCTTGTGACTATTTACAATTTACAATTTTGGGTTACAAGCTGGATGACACATTAGTGAAAAGACTCTGTAGACAGGCAGAGTGCCATTATTTAGTGAAATAGTCCACTGATACCTTTGTTTTGTGGGTTTAGACAAGGTGAGATTTTCATTGTCAAAAGGCTCTGTAATAATCCTGGATTTCAATATTACCTACACCTAGTGACATTACATAGGGTGGCTTGCAATTTTCTTATTTTTATATATAAGCTTGCAAAGGTTCAGTACAAGGCACAAATTTTCTAGAGTATTTGAGCGGCTAAGAAAAGACAGAGTGATAGTCCAGCTTTGTTTGGGAAGTGGTACCAATAATAGTCCTTCTGCAGTCTCAAATATGGATGCCTTTTTTTTTTAAGGAACTGAAAGAAATGGTACTGACATACTGTAAGAGAAAAGGTGGTCCCCTTTGAAGGGGAATTCCCTTTGGCATCATTATATAATATTCAAAGACAAATGTTAAACCATTATCAAGAATTCAAAAAGAAAACAAATAAAAGAAAATGCCTTTTTATCCAAGGCATGTGCAGGGGGCTCATTAGCATGAAACAGGACAATACTGAACCGACTACTCAGCATACACAATTAACCAAAGACCTGGAGGAGGCACAAATTTGCATTTCCATGCAACGTGCTCAGATGATACAAGCCACAAACTCCTTTATAACTGTTAGTGAGCAATTAGAAGCACTTAAACTTGAACTGAGGCACGTTAAGGATGAATTGGCCTCTGAAAGACAAAAGAAATATAAGCCCTGGCCAACAACCATTTCTCCCTCAGCCCCCCTTGTCTATGACACACCCTATAAGTCATGCATCCAAGCTATTGAGAAACAAAAGAACACAGAAGTATGTATAGCAGGGCTTAGGAATGGGAAAAATAAAGATGAATCAGACAGTACAGACGAAGAAAATCCTAATAGTTTATCTCAGCCAGAACAGAGCAATAACCAAGACCTGTGTCAGGAGGATAATTCCAACGACTCAGACTCAGCACCGAACTCAGAGCACCAGTTAAAGTCATGCTGCAGGACTCATTAAGAGATAGGGACATTGAAAGGATAGTTGAGAAAGCTGGCCCTATGCCTTTTAATGTAAATTAATGGTGCAAATGGGCCACTGATATTCTGATTCACTGGGGTCTAGGCAAATACAGAAGGAAACAATCAGACTTTGATAGACTTATGCATCTGGCTCTGGGGCCACACTATTATAAATTTGGCTCTCTCACTCACACCAGTTTGTTAAAAGGGGTATTGAAAAATTATTACACTGTTCCCCAATGCATTTATTTAAAATTATTTCACCTCTACCAAACGATACATTGGAACAGTTTGCATATAGAGCCTGGATTTTAAATGCAGTTCTTAATGAGCAGGAGTCCTGGCCCAATGCAGAAGATTATGGGGAGAGCACGCATAAGGCATTTTTATTAGAATTACTATCCCCTGTGAAGGGGACAGTTAATGAGAGCACCTCTCGTGGCCCATTTGAGAGATTGCAAATAGATCATGTGGGCCCTCTTCCGTTAACAGCTAGGAAAAATAGATTTTTACTCACTGTTGTTGATTCCTTTTCTCATTGGGTAGAAGAATTCCCTTTCCCAGATCAAACCGCTCGAACCACTGCAGAAATCCTAACTATGCAATTTTTTACACGCTGGGGCATCCCTAAGACTATTGATTCTGATAATGGTCCTGCATTTGTTTCTCAGCTGATCAAGGAATTGTTTGATTTTCTAGGCATAGAACAACTCCTCCACATTCCATACCATCCACAGGCAGCAGGGCAGGTAGAAAGAATGAATCAAACAATTAAGGCCCACCTCAGCCCTATGCTTAATCTGACTGGGAAAAATTGGGATCGGGTGCTCCCGTTAGTCCTTATGCATATCAGAGCTAATGTCTGCAAATCCACAGGCTTTGCGCCCTACGAGGCCTTAATGGGAAGGCCAATGCCACGGTGGGAAAATCTGCTGCATCCTTTTCTTCCAGAAGACCAGACCGTAATTTTTACCAATGAGTGGATGAAATCCCTGCAAGAACATCTAAAAGAAATTCAGACCACTGTGCTAGCTAACACAGAAAAAGCTAGAGATTATCTGCAGGAGGTACATGCAAAAGGTTCCAATTTAAGGCCCCTCAAGGTTGGGAGAAAAGTGATGACCCTGACACCTAGACCAAACCTCCCCGTTGGAAATGTAAAGTGGGAGGGACCGTACTTAGTTACGGATGCCTTAGGCCCAAGCCTATACCAGATCCTAATGCCCGACAACCAGCAGTATTGGAAACACAACACCCAGTTGAAACCAAATGGGTAATATGTGTTTTATCAGTCTTTGTTTTCAGGTACCACCTAAAGACAGCACGGACAGCTGCTTTCTGAACAAAAGTCGCTTGAGGATGGTAACTATTTACTTCTGCTGTATAGTTGATGTGTCCTATATACTGAATGTGTGTCTAATAGTTATGTAAATAAATAGTAAACATTATTTCTGTGGTTGCATAGTATAAGTGGGGAGCACTAGTTTACCTCCTAGTAGAGTGAAACGGGTTAGCTTTTATTATGTCCCCGTTTCCTGTTGTTCTTGTATCTGCTCTCTTCTATCCAAGTCTCATTACAGGAACTATCATCCGAATATGCACGATTGGTTGGGCTAACTCCACAGATGGGGTATATCGCTATCAAGAAATACCCCCACCTTCCCCGGAAGGAAAGGATCTGGTCATCCTGAGTTTCTGTTCCGTACAGGACAAGCCAGTGTCCTATTAATTAAACATCACTCAAGTACAGTGGACGCCACCAGTTTCCACTTATCTAGAAAGGACACAAGAATTGAGGGCACCTCCAGAACATTACTTTCTAGGTCCTCCTGCCTTGATTTTGTACAATATTTCCTGTCAGGACAAAGATACCTGGAAAATAACTTATACATGGGTTCTGAGTAATCAACAGCACATTACTGAGACTTCATTCTTTTTTGATGTATCTTGTTTATCTACCACCCCTCATCCCACCCCTCCAACCACTTTGGCTTCTCCTGTACTCTACCTTTCTGATATTCACCCATTTCAGGAAGGACATCCGTTTCAGATCAAATATGATGCACCACACAATGTTTTACATGAGGTAGAATACCATTTCCTTACTTGGCAACTATTTCCTAAATTGTTTCTAGTTACTCACAAATATCCAAATTGCTCTCAGTTTATTACCAACCACATACAAATGCTCAATACTTGGTTTGATATGCAGTCAGTAACACCCCAAGCCAAGCAATTACGACACAAGCGGGAATTAATTGTTACAATTTTAGGTGGCACAGGGACTGCACTGGGTGCCCTAAATATAATCGATATAGAGGTGCTCCGTAATAAAATGGGATCCACTGTGCAGCATGCTTCTGATGGTTTTACCTCACAACATACTATTAATGAAGCTTCCTCTAAACTGTCCAATGTAGTTGTAGATAGCTTTGCTCTTATAGCTCCCATTATAGAACAGAAAATTGTTACCTTAGCACATGCAGAATACAGATTGGGAAAGAGTATTTCCTGGGCTCTGGCCTGTGATCAAGTACAGATCGACCTTATTACTATATTAAAGGAAATTCTGATCACTGCTAAGTTGGGACACTGGCCACCATCTCTTGTCCATATGGCTAGTACCAAAATACCTGAATTTGCTATAGCTCACCTTGATTGGTGGACAGTTAGTGTTCCCATTTGTTCACCACAAGGCTGCTCTATCTGTACTTTGATCCCATGGTCAGGACAACACACAGGTATTTACCCTGTTGTTAATATCGGTGTGCAGTTTGATAACATGCTTATGTATCCTGTGGACCATCTCACCTGGGTGCAGCCACTGGACGATACCTTGACTTCATTCAAGCCTATGGACCCCAGTTTGTGTGAGCAGACTACATTTCAGTTCACGTGTGAACCGCACCAATTTAAAGAGGCTGACACCTCCTGCTGGAACAATTCTTCCTCTTGCTCCCTGACTGTTAAGCTCTCATACTCCCTGACGACCTCACACAGTTTGTATTACCTTGGAGCTGGACACTTTTGTTTTCATCTGTTCTTTCCCCAGAATGTTTCTTTTTCAATTGCTCCCAGAATGCATGACATTCGCCTTCCTAAGAACACTTTGCTGTACAGCTCAAACTATTTACTAAACAATACCTGGTGCAGTCATACACCACTGGTCTCCATCACCATTAATGGGACAACTTAATCTCCAGGAACAAGCAGGAATAAGTCCTCACATATGGGTACGTCGGTACCGACGGAGCCTGCGCGGGAAAGCTCCCCAGCCTTTCAGATGAAAGGCTTTTGGGGCCTCCCACTGCACATGCGCGCTGCCTTCCCGCCTTCCTGACCAGCTCTCCTCAGTTTCTCTTTTTCCGCGGAGCCAGCAGGTCGTGTTCCTGTCACCGCTGAAGAAATTGTTAATTTTGTTTGTTTCTTTAGACCGCGTACCTGCCTTCCCCATACCGAAACCGGTACCGCCGGTCTCTCTTTCTTTCTTTATAAAAAAAAAAAAAAAACAGACTTTTTTATTTTCTTCAGCACAGCTTGGTAACTTTTGTTAGGCCTTTAGGCCTACACAAATTCTCCTCATGGAGAAGCCAGTCCCTGGTTTTAAAAAGTGTACCAAGTGCAGTGCTGTCATTTCTGTCACAGACACCCATGAATGGTGTCTTAAATATTTGGGACCTGACCACTCCATACCGGACTGCCCATCCTGCTCCCAGATGTCTAAACGTGGTTTGCAGAACCGGGCCAACAAGCTCCATGTGCTGTTTCCTTCAGAAGCATCACAGTCATCCAGGTCTTCCTCTCCGGATGGATCTCAGGTAACCAAAACTTCTGTGCGCAAATCCTCTAAAAGCAAATCTCTTTCTAAAGATCGAGAGGCTCTCAATCTTGAGTTCGAGGATTCTGCCCAGGCCAAAAAACCCCGGCGGGAGGCTCCGGCCTCCAAAGCAACCATGGGGTCACAGGTTGACATCGATGGCACGGCCTCGACTGATCACCTGTTGGACTGCTCTGGGGTACCGGCCCATACCGGTACTGACATCCAGGCAGCAGTGGCGTCTATGGGCAATACTGTCCAGACCATGCAGCAGGCCGTTCTGGCATTCATTAAGGCTGCGACGCCCTCGGTACCGATTCCATCGGTACCGACCCAGGTTCCGGTATCCACACCGGAACCGAGACCATCGACTTCCAAGCGTCGATCGGTTCCGCATGCAAGATTCAGGCTTTCGCCCGATACCGATCCCATGCCCGATACGCCCGATGTCGATACCGATCGGTATGCGTATCGTGCATTGAAAGCACAGAGAGAATACTCAGATTCTTCTGATGAATTCAATTCCTCTGATGACTCTGCCGAGCTTGCTCTTCCTGAGAAGCCCTCTTCTCCAAAGAGGAGGATGTCTCCTCCAGAGGATTTATCCTTTCAGGATTTCATTGTTGATGTAGCTAAAGGACTTTCTATTGCTACATCTTCTGAAAAAGAACCCAGATCAAAAAAATTGGATATTTTAGGATACTCTAAAGCTCCTAAAGAGGCAGTCACTCTGCCTATCCATGAAATCCTTCAAGAACACTTGATGGATTTGTGGGAGACTCCTTTAACACTGTCTCCCCATTCCCGTAGGTTGGACACCATGTATCGGGTCCCTCCTTCTCCTGGGTTCCAAAAAACTCAGCTACCTCACCACTCTATTGTGGTGAAGTCTGCCATGAAGAAAATAAAGAGTCCTAAAAGGCATTCTTCTACCCCTCCAGGGCGAGAATATAAGACCCTTGACTCTTTTGGTAGAAAGATGTTCCAGGCTAGTATGCTTATAGCCAGGATCAATTCTTATAGCCTTTACATGGGCATGTTTCTTGGACAACTTGCCCTAAAGGTACAGCATTTTGCCCCCTTTATCCCTGATGATCAAAGGGCGGACTTCTTTTCTATGGTGACACAACTTTCAGAGGTCTCCAAGTTCTCCAACAGGGCAGCCTTTGATTCCTTTGAGGTTGCTGGCAGGGCTTCGGGAATTGCTATTGCAGCCCGACGTCTCGCTTGGCTCCAGGCTTCTGACCTAGAACCCTGGGTTGTAGATGGCCTCAGGAATCTGCCCTGTACAGGTGAGAACTTATTTGGTGAAGACTGGCAAATTAAAGCTGCTCAAATGGATGCAGAAAATGCCACTCTAGATAGACTTTCTAAGTCTACTTCTACCCCTGCCAAAAAGAAGTCTTTTAAAAGGCCTTACTATAAGGCGGCCAGATTTTCCACAAATACTGGCCAGCAATCTGCTCAGCCTCGCTTTGCTGCTAAGCGTCAGCAATCTAAGCAAGTAAAGTCAAAGCCTGCAGTGTCTGCTGCACCCCAGCAGGCTCAACCCCCTCAGGGGTTTTGACTTGCCCCTAGAGAACTTGCCGTTTCTGGCTCTAGAACAACCAGAGCCACTCACCATTCCTGGAAGGCTAGCTCATTTTGCTCCCAGATGGGAACAAATCACATCAGAGCAATGGACCCTCTCTATTATCAGGGAGGGCTACAAACTTCATTTCTCCAGCCTTCCTCCCCATACCATGGTGAGGCAATTCAGTTCTCCCCCATCTCTTCTGACCCTGTTGGGTCAGGAAGTCTCTTCTCTCCTTGCCCAAGGGGCAATAGAGGAGGTTCCTCCTCCACAACAGGGGTTAGGTTTCTACTCCCCTTATTTTCTCATAACAAAGAAGACAGGGGGCTTCAGACCTATCCTTGATCTGAGAGAATTGAACAGGTTTCTATTCAAGGAGAAATTCAAAATGCTCTCTCTGGGCATTCTCCTTCCATACCTTCAGAGTCAGGATTGGCTTTGTTCTCTAGATCTCAAGGATGCGTACACTCATATACTCATCCATCCATCCCACAGAAAATATCTTCGCTTTCTGTTCCAGGGAAAACATTTCCAGTACAGAGTACTACCCTTCGGTCTGGCCTCTGCTCCAAGAGTCTTCACAAAATGCATGGCAGTCGTTGCCGCATTTCTCAGAGGCATGGGAATCTTTGTCTTCCCATATCTGGACGACTGGCTCATCCGAGCTCCATCTCAGTCAGAAGCCCAGATTTCTCTGGACCGCACAAGGCGTATTCTTCAATATCTGGGACTTGTGGTAAATGTTCCCAAGTCCCAATTCATCCCTACTCAGTCCCTGGAATTCATAGGGGCCCAATTGGACTCCACCACTGCAAGGGCCTACCTCCCTCTGGTCCGAGGCCAAAGGCTAATAAGCTTGGCCTCCCAGGCTCAGTCCAGAAGTCACTTGTCAGCCAGAGAAATGCTGCAACTTCTGGGCCACATGGCCTCCACGGTCCATGTGGTGCCCTACGCTCGTCTTCATATGAGGGCAGCTCAATGGATTTTGGCCACCCAGTGGTCTCAAGCATCAGGACTGCTCTCAGACCAAATACTCACCTCAAAACGACTGTTTTGGTCTCTCCAGTGGTGGACATCCTCCAAAAATCTGTTGTTGGGGATTCCCTTCCAACCTTCGTTGCCCCAAGCAACCCTCACAACAGATGCCTCCCAAACAGGGTGGGGAGCTCATTTCCAACACCTCTCCACTCAGGGCACCTGGTCTCCTCAGGAGACCACCCTTCACATCAACCTTCTGGAACTGCGAGCAATCTTCCTTGCCTTCACAGTCTTCCACACCCTCCTTGTCAACCTGACTGTCCTAGTCCAGACAGACAATCAGGTAGCCATGTTCTATGTCAACAAACGAGGGGGGACGGGCTCTCTGTCGCTTTGCAACGAAGCTCTCAGATTATGGGCCTTCGCCAGAGAGCATCAAATTCATCTTCTGGCAGTATATCTTCCAGGAGTTCAAAACTCTCGGGCAGACAGACTCAGTCGAGTTCTGCTCCCACACGAATGGTCCCTGCATATGGACCAGATACGCAGAATCTTTCAGGAATGGGGGACCCCGGACATAGACCTCTTTGCAAGTCCGTGGAATGCCAAACTTCCCCGGTTCTGTTCCAGGACTCCGTGTCAGGGAGCTCAGGCCAACGATGCCTTTCTCCTACATTGGGGTCAGGAATTCCTGTACGCTTTTCCACCCATTCCTTTGATTCCCAAGACTCTGTTCAAACTTCAGAGGGATCACGGATCCATGATCCTCATTGCTCCACGCTGGCCACGCCAAGTGTGGTTCCCTCTCCTTCTACAGCTCTCCCAGGGCTCCTCCCTGGACCTGGGAGCTGCACCAGACCTTCTGTCTCAGGAGCAGGGTACTTTGTGGCATCCAAACCCCAAGTCCCTTCATCTCCGAGCTTGGTTACTGAAGGCTTAAGCCTTCATGAGTTTAATCTTTCCCAACCAGTGAAAGATATCCTTCATGCCTCTAGGAAACCCTCTACTAGGCGTTCCTATGCTTTCAAATGGAAACGTTTTTCCATTTGGTGTGCGCAACAGGGTCTTGACCCTCTAGCACTTCCTTTGAATTCTCTACTGGACTATCTCCTGCATCTTTCCAATGCAGGCCTCAAGACAAATTCCGTACGAGTCCATTTAAGTGCTATTGCAGCATCCTTAAAACCTATAAATGGACAACCTGTCTCATCTCATCCTCTTATTGCAAGATTCATGAGAGGCCTGACTCTAACTAAGCCTCCCATCCGACCTCCTCCGGTAGCATGGGACTTGAATCTAGTTCTGGGTCAACTTATGAAGCCACCTTTTGAGCCGTTGGTATCTACCTCCCTGAAATTTCTTTCCTGGAAGGTTCTTTTCCTTATTGCAGTCACTTCGGCTCGCCGCATCAGTGAACTGCAGGCTTTGGTGGCTAATCCACCTTATACCAGATTTCATCATGATAAGGTGGTCCTTAGGACGAATCCCCACTTTATGCCTAAAGTGGTCTCGCCTTTTCATCTTAATCAAGAGGTATATCTACCTGTTTTTTTCACGGCTCCTCATGCATCCAGTGCAGAGAGGAACCTTCATACTCTTGACTGTAAAAGAGCTCTCGCCTTTTACCTCAACAGGACTCAGCCACATCGAAAGTCTTCCCAACTTTTCGTGGCTTTTGATCCTTCTCATTTGGGACTTCCAGTCACCAAACGTACACTTTCCAATTGGATTGCTCAGTGTATTTCTTTTGCTTACCAGAGTAAGAACATTTCTCTGGAAGGCCATGTCACAGCTCACAATGTGCGAGCCATGGCCACTTCTATGGCTCATCTTCACTCTGTGTCCATAGATCAGATCTGTCGAGCAGCCACTTGGGCCTCGGTTCATACCTTCACAGCCCATTACTGCTTGGACAAGGACTCCCGCCGGGATGCCTTGTTTGGTCAGGCTGTCCTCAAACACCTGTTCCATACTTAAACAACTCCTGCCCACCTTCCCTGGATGGATGCCTGAGATCCATACGAAGATGGTTTACCCTTGGAGGGGGATCTCCCAGGCATCTTGAGCTAGGGAGTCCCCATATGTGAGGACTTATTCCTGCTTGTTCCTGGAGATAGCACAGTTACTTACCTGTAACAGGTGACCTCTGGGAACAGCAGGAATTAGTCCTCACAACCCACCCACCTCCCCTAGGAGTTGTATCTTCTATCTATCTTCCTTTCCTCTCTCTATTGTCTCAGCTATAAACTCGAACTGAGGAGAGCTGGTCAGGAAGGCGGGAAGGCGGGAAGGCAGCGCGCATGTGCAGTGGGAGGCCCCAAAAGCCTTTCATCTGAAAGGCTGGGGAGCTTTCCCGCGCAGGCTCCGTCGGTACCGACGTACCCATATGTGAGGACTAATTCCTGCTGTTCCCAGAGATCACCTGTTACAGGTAAGTAACTGTGCTTTCCACACCGCTGGTTACCAATGACTTTATTGACATTCCAGACTTTATCTCATATGCTGTGCATCCATTACCACGTTGCATGGGAGAAGAGACATTACATAAACCGCTCAACTTTACAGAACTCCATGCCTATATTGATCACCTTAAAACAACATCCATCGAAGTGAATCACATCATCACTTATGAGAATGGGCACATTCGACAAACTGTTGAACACTTGCTACAAGATGCTCATGTGTCTTTGTGGGAACTGTTATTTGGTTACTCACCTACTGCTGATCATGTCTTTAATGTTTTTATTCACCCTATTATTTTAACTGCTGTACAAATATTGCTATGCATTATCATAATTTTCCTGTGTTGTAAAATGAAACACATGTACATCTCTTTGCAGCGCATGTCCTACAAAACACCATCAACATTTTAAGGTAGTTACACTTCATTTCTCCAGCATCCACCTCTACATCCACGCTCATTTGGCCTGCTAATTTGGCATTTCCTACCACACTGAATACCAGAGTCAACTGCAGTCTAGTATTACTTCCTACCCTCACTCATAGCATCCTGGTACCTTTCAGCTTTAACCTCCTCAGAAATTCCTGCATCCCTTATGCACTGTTCACTCTCTCTAAGACGGGCACTGAGGTTGCATATTGGGTTTCCACACCCAGTAGTGGCTGCCCTACCTAAGACACGAGGTTTGGACTCATAAAGGGACTTGCTCATCTCTAGAACACTAGAGACAGTACTGTGCAGGATAGGGCACCCTGCTGGACATAGCAAGGTATTTATACAGGAGGTAGCAGACAAGCTGCCTACTATCATGTATATAGTAATTGCAGCTGGGACAGGTACCACAGGTTTGCTTCCACCATTTCCCAGAGGAAAAAAAATGTGGGAGATGTCAGCATACAGCATGACATTATGCCTAGCATAGGTTTCATGGCTTTTCCCAGACCTTGGCCTACAGGCAGCTCTGACACCCTGGTGATTTCAGATAGGACGTCTCCAGACTTGATGGGCTTAGCATGCCTGATGAGATTAGTCTGCAGGACAACAGCCCCTCCTTGCTAATCAGGTTTTAACAGACCTCAAACAGACCAAAGTATGACAAAGAGAGGTGCTGGAGAAGGAGAACTTCACTATAAATACAGAGATGGACAAAAATACACTCTCTCTTCCTATTCATTGGACACTTCTTACTATGAGACTCTGACACACACTCCTCTTTACCTCTCCCCCCCCTTTCTCTCTCTCTCCCACAACCAGGCACACACAGAGTCATTGAAATACACGGAAGCAGCTCAGTACATATCTATATACCTCTGTTCTGTACCCATGTAAGAGGTCTATTTCTATATAAAACCCTTCTTTTTAAACCACACTAGTTTGGTTGTCTTGTTGTGCTACAAACCCTACTGCCTCTGCGAAGAGGACCCAGGACCAACAGGAAAGTAACCGAACGTAGGAAGCGGCGAAAGTTTACAACCAAATCTAGGGCTCTCCCTCAGTCCAACTCCCTGGTAACCCAGGCAAAGAAATCAATTATATTTGTCTGACAAGACCTGCCAATGGTGAATCCATGCTGCCTCGGGTCCGGTAATCCATTGGACTCCAGAAACTTAACTATTTTCTTTTTCAGCAGCGTTTCCAATAAATTACTCACTACTGAGGTTAAACTAATCAGCCTGTAGTTTTCAACCACATCTTTACTTCCATTTTTGTGTAAAGGGACTCTATGTGCCTCTCTCCAGTCCTCTGGCACCACTCCCGACTCCAACGAGGCATTGAAAAAGTCAGTCAGTGGAGCTGCTAGAACCTCACCAAGTTCCTTCTGTGTTCCCGGGTGTATCCCATCCAGTCCCATTGCTTTGTCTACTTTAAGTTTAGCTAGTTTTTCATGAATTTCTGAAAATTGTTCAAGATGTCCCTCGCTTCTGTTTCTGGGTGTTTTCTGAGGTCCTGCTCCTGGTTCTTCATCTATGAACACAGAAATATTTTTTAAGCAATTCCGCTTTATCATAATCAGCTTCTACATATTCCTCCCCTTCACCCTGACAATACCACTTTTGCCCTTCCTCTTCTCACTAACAATCTAAAAAATGTCTTATCCCCCCCATTTTATTGCACTGGTTATTTCCACCTCTTTTTAAATCTTTGCTTTCCTGATTACTTTGCTAGCTTCTCTAAATTTGTCAAATACAGATGTCTGTCTTTCTCTCTCTGTGATCTCTTGCATTTCATGAAGGCCAACCTCTTTTTCTTTACCTTTGCAATGCCCGAAAGTTGACTTAGTTGCCGCATTACCCTTGCGCGGGCCAGCAAACAGCACAAAAAGATGGTTGAACATATGAAAGAATTCATAACCTCCAAGACCCGGAGAAGCACCCTCCTGAGAACCACAAGGTGAAGATCCTTATCCTCCCCCCGACACTACTTCTTAGAGGACGACGACAGGCGTACCCCACCTAGTTCACGTGAAAGGGAGAAAGCACCTTAGGCAGGAAGTATGTAAACGGCCTCCTTCAAAAACAGATAAGGATCTCAGCAAGACAGAGCCTACAGCTTGAAAATCCACCTTGTGTAACAAATTGTGACCAAGACGACCATCTTTAGCATCAAATCCTTTATAGTAGTGCACTTCAACGGTTCAAAGGGCACAGTCATCAGAGCCCTGAAACACCAAAGATTCCAGGAAGGGATCACAGACTGGAGGGGAGGTCGCAGACACCAAACCTCCAAGAGAAAGCACACAACATCCAGATGCAGGGCTAGAGACTTACCAGCCACTGGATCTTGGAAACAGGCCAAAGCTGCTATCTGAACATTCAGGGAGCTAAGAGAAAGACCCTTCTCCAGGCCATCCTGCAGAAAGGTCAATAGAGATGGCAGCTTTGCAGCCTCAAGTTCCAAGTCCCAAGTGCCGCACCATCGCTCAAAAGAGACAGCAAAACCACGTTTATGCTAGCTTGGAAGACCACCTCTGAGTTCCGAGCAGAGTGGAGACCATTGCTAGAGAGTAGTCCTTAGGCACTAGCCGTCTCATTTCAAGAGCCATACTGTAAGGGAGAAGGGAGCCAGGTGCTCCAGGGTAATTGGTCCCTGCTGCAATGGACGCCAAGACAAAGGCAACTGAAGGAGACGGCATCTGCAGGAGCCCCATCAGGTCTCCAAACCACACTCTTCATGACCAGTCTGATGCCACCAGAACAATCCTGCCCAGGTGGTGGTCTACACACCAAATCACATGCCCCACTAGGGGTCACGAAGGAAACATGTAGAGCAGTCGATCACTTGGCTGAGTCTGGGTCAGGGTGTCGATGCCCTCTGACCCAGTTTCCATTTGGCGACTGAAGATTTGACGAACTTTGGCATTGGAGCGAGTAGCCATCAGATATATTCTCAATTGACCAGCCTGACTTCTCTACATTAGCAAATGCTTTGACGCAGTCACGGACTGGCTCCACACACAGAGTCTTAGAATAAATTTTAACAAAACAGATGTCCTCTTCATCACCAGGAATCACTCTTTCACCCCTCCTGCTTCAATAAAAGTAAGAGATACTGAGCTTCTGGGCAAGCCCACCATCCGCTACTTGGGCATCACACTAGACCAGCAGCTCGACATCATGAAAGCACATATAAGCAACACCATCAGACCAATATATCACAAGATACGAACAATTCGCCACCTAAGACCGCTACTGGAACCAGATGATTTCCAGACGATTTTTCAAGCACTGGTAAACCCCCCCCCCCCCACACACACACTTTGACTACGCTAACACCATCCTGCACGGACTCCCTAAGAGCACTCTGAACCCCCTACAACTGGCAATGAACGCCGCCGTCTGCATACTGCATGGAGCCTCAAGAAGAGACCACATAACACCAATCTTGAAACACCTCCACTGGCTTCCGATCTACTGCAGGCTCACCTTAAAAGTGCTACTGCTGACTTTCAAGGCCATCAACAAACAATCCTTCACCTCCCTCAAGGAACTCGTCCTCCCCACCCCCTCAAACAGGTCCAGAAGGACATTCGCTGTAAACACACTCGTAAGCCCCAATGCAATAACAAAATGCTCCCTGGCAATAAAGAGCAGAGCCTTTGCTTTCTACGCACCAACGTTCTGGAATGCCCTCCCAACCACCATCCGAGCTACTACCAACCTCGCCCAATTTAGGAAGGCCCTAAAGCACCACCTGTTCCTCCTACACTACTCCCACATCAGCGATACATCACAGCCCAACATACACTCCACCCATCATAACGGCATCAGCAGCACACCCACGCCATGCTGACGCAGCCCACATCCAGAAAAACAACTGCCCAACCTGTAAATAATTATCCAAATTGTAAATAGTTTAGAGCGTGTCGTGTCCCCACAAATATACCGGTGACACAACAGCTCAGTTGTATATAGTTACCCCAGTTTGAAACCCAAGTTACAATACCTATTCTCTGTAATGTAACATTGCAAGTTCCGCCGCTTTGTACAAACTGATGTTACCCGTAAACCGCGCTGATTTTAAAAAGCACGGTATAGAAATGATTTAAATAAATAAAATATTTGGGGGCGACTCCAGTGGTGCAAAATCAATTGAAACGCCTTCTGACAACTCCCCCTCTCCAGGATTCAGAGTGTGCCAGCGGAGGAGGTCTGCTACCACATTGGCCAAGGAAAACAGGAAGGCCATCTCCAGAGATACCATGGTGCTCCTCATGCCGCCTTGCCGATTGACATAAGCCACTGCTGTGGCATTGTCTGAAAAAACTCAAACTTCTTGGCCCTCGACAAGGGGCTGGAAATGCGAAAGATCCAACCTCATGACCTTCGCCTTGAGAAAGTTGATGGTCCAACACCACTTACCTGAGGGTTCCAATGGACCTGGGCCATATGGTCTCAGCAATGGGCTACACAGCCCAAGAGACTGGCATCCATCATCAGGAGGATCCAGGAGAAGTCATCAAGTGGTATGTCCCTCCTCAGATGACAGGGCTGCCACCACCACCACAGGCTGGCCTACACAATCAGCAGGAACAGAAGACTGCACTCGGATTCCTGAGAATTCAGAGATCACAGGGTCAACAAGGACAGCTGGAGCAGTCGCATGTGAGCACATGCCCATGGCACCATTTCTATGAGAGCCACCATCAATTCAAGGAGCTGAAGATAATCTCAGACACTGGGAGCCTGCTGCACATAGAACAGTGCAGGCAATCCAAAAGTGTCTTGACTTACTCCTCTGGCAAGAAAACTCTACCTACTCGAGTGTTGAAATGTGCTCCCAGAAACTCCAGGGACTGGGAAGACAACAGCTGGCTCTTTCCCGCATTGATCCCCAGCCAAGGCTTTCCAAAATGGGCACCACTCAGGACACTACCCAAGATGTTTCTCAAAGGGAATAGGCTCAGATGAGCTAGCCATCCAGAAAGGGATGGGCACAGAATTCTTGGCACCGCAGCACCAAAACCATGACGTCAGAGAACATCGATGGGGCAAAAGACAACACAAAAGGAGGATAATATACTGACAGCGAGAGCCAAGCATGGTAACATGCAGATACATCAGCTGATTCACTTGGATCGGTATATGAAAATACACCTCAGCTATATGCAGAGAAGCCAAGAACTAAAACTCCCCCAGGTGCACTGCTTGAATCACGGAGCCTAAGGTTTCCATCCGGAAGAGCAGGATGCACACGTGCTTGTTGACCCCCTTGAGATATAGAATGGGCTGGAAGGAACAGTCTTTTTTTTTTTTGGGCATCACAAAATAGATAGTGTGTAACTCTATCCGACTGAGTACACAGCCATTTAGCAGCCAAGGAGGAAAGATGTAGAGAAGCTGGTTCAAGGACCAGATCTGAACCAGAGCACCTAGGCCATGAGAATGAAAAAAGACTGACGTCTTGGCATTAGAAGAGGTGGCCATTAGGTCTAGAGTCTGACCACCACAAAAACGTACAATGTTCGCAAATGCCCACGTAGCTAGCTCCACTTGCCAGGGTACAGGATATGACTACTCAGGAAATACACTTCAATGTTCACCATTCCCGCAATGTGCTGCACAGAAAGAGCCAGGTGGTTGGATTTCGCCCAGGGAAATAGATATTTCCAGGGCCACTCTGGGACATTTGGTCTCACCCTGTCACAGTGATGGAACTGTCGGAAAGTACTCTGACTGCTCGACCACAGAGGTGGGATTGAAAAAAAGAGTAGAGCCAGACGAACAGTCCGGGTTTCGAGGTGATTGATGGTCCAAGAGGCTTCTTGAATGGACCAAAATCCCTGTGCTGCCTGTCCCTGGCAGTGCGTTCCTCGTCCAGCAAGGCTGGCATCTGTGGTGACCACTTCTCAATGCAGAATTTCCAAGGGAACACCCTTCAATAAGTGATAAGGACAAAGTCACCAGCGAAGACTGCGGCGAACCACTGAAGAAAGGGGTAGACGAATCCAATAGTCCTGTGTGGATGGAGATCAGTACAACAGGAGGGAGTACTGAAGCAGACATATGTGAGCACAGGCCCAGGGGACTACTTCGAAAGCAGAAGCCATGGTGCAGAGGAGTTGCAGGTAATCCCAGGCAGTGGGAGCTGCCAGACGCTGGAAGGCATGGACCCGAATGCAGAGCTTCTTGCATCTGTCGTAAGAGAGGAAGACGTGACCCACTCTTGTGTTTAAACTGATGCTGAGGAACTCCAGAGACTAAACTGGGCACAGATTGCTTTTGGCATAATTGACCACCCAGCCGAGATGGTCTAGAAAGCATAGTTACTCACCTGTAACAGGTGATCTCTGGGAACAGCAGGAATTTAGTCTTCACATATGGGTATCGGCGGTACCGACAGAGCCTGCGTGGGAACGCTCCCCAGCGTCCAATTAGAAAGCTTTTGGGAGCATCCCACAGCGCCTGCGTGCTGCCTTCCCGCCTTTCCCAACTGCCTCTCTCCAGTTGAGTTTTAAAGCTGAGACAAAGAGAGAGAAAGAGAGAGGGAAAGAAAAGGAAAGAGAGATACAACTCCTAGGGGAGGTGGGTGGGTTGTGAAGACTAAATTCCTGCTGTTCCCGGAGATCGCCTGTTATAGGTGAGTAACTAAGCTATCTCCAGGAACAAGCAGGAATGTAGTCTTCACATATGGGGACTCCCTAGCTACAGATGCCAGGGAGAGACCTCAGAGGTTGTGTGCCCCTGTGAAAGGGCTCCACTTCCCCCCATGGATATCTGGCATCCTACCGGGAATGGTGGGTAGGAGTTGATTAAGTATGGAACAGGTGTCGTAGAACAGCCTGACCAAACAAGGCATCCCGGGAGTCCTTGTCTAAGCAGTAGTGGGCCGTGAAGGTATGAACCGAGGCCCAAATAGTTGCTCGACAGATGTCGTCAATAGACACAGTGTAGATGAGCCATTGAGGCTGCCATGGCTCTTGCTTTGTGAGCTGTGACATAGCCTTCCAGAGAAAGGTTTTTACTCTGATAGGTAAAAGAAATACATTGTGCAATCCAATTGGACAATGTTCTCTTAGAGACTGGAAGTTCCAAAATGAGAAGGATCAAAAGCAACAAAGAGTTGAGAGGACTTTCTACGTTGCTGTGTCCTTTGTAAGTAAAAAGCAAGTGCTCTTTTACAGTCCAAAGTATGATGATTCCTTTCTGCATTTGAAGCATGAGGCCGTGGAAAAAAAATACAGGCAGGTAAACTGCTTGGTTTATATGAAAATGTGATACCACCTCTGGCATAAAGTGTGAATGAGTCCTAAGGACTACCTTATCATGATGGAACCTCGTATAAGGAGGATCAGCCACTAATGCTTGCAACTCACTAATGCGACGTGCTGATGTGATTGCAATAAGAAAGACCACCTTCCAGGAAAGGAATTTCAAGGAGGTAGTAGCTAGAGGTTCAAAAGGCGGCTTCATGAGCTGTCCAAGAACCAGATTTAGGTCCCATGCTACCGGTGGTGGCCTAATGGGAGGCTTAGTTAGAAGGAGGCCTCTCATAAATCTCGCTCTGAGAGGATGAGAGGAAATAGGTTGTCCATTTAAAGGCTTGAAAGAAGCTGAAATAGCACTTAAATGGACTCGCACTGAATTAGTCTTAAGCCCTGCATTAGATAATTGAAGGAGATACTCCAATAATGATTTCCACAGGTATCGCCAGGGGGTCAAGACCCTTCTGCGAACACCATATGCAATACCTTTTCCACTTGAAAGCATAAGAGCATCTTGTGGAAGGCTTTCTAGAAGCACAAAGGATGTCTTTTACTTGATGACAGGTTAAGACCATGTAGGTCTAGGCCCTCAGCAACCAGGCCCTGAGATGGAGGGAGTGGGGATCAGGATGCCACAACATCCCGTCCTCCTGAGACAGGAGATCTGGAGCAGATCCTAACTCAAGAGATGGAGCTTGAGAGAGATGTAGGAGCAGAGGGTACCACACCTGCCGTGGCCAATTTGGAGCTATGAGAATCATATGGCCTGTGTCTCTCTGAAGCTTGAATAGGGTTTTGGGAATTAGGGGAACGGGTGGAAAGGCATATAGGAAGTCCTGACCCCAACTGAGGAGGAAAGCATCCCTGGCCTGAGAACCCTGAGCCGGAATTCTGGAACAGAATCGGGGAAGTTTGGTATTCAACGGACTTGCAAAGATGTCTATGTCCGGAGTTCCCCAAATTTGAAAAATTTTTGCTACCTGGTCTGCACAAAGAGACCACTCATGTGGAAGCAGAACTCGACTGAGTCTGTCTGCCCAAGAGTTTTGAATGCCTGGCAGATGCACCACAAGGAGATGAATCTGATGTTCTCTGGCGAAGGCCCATAGTCGCAAAGCTTCGATGCAAAGTGACAGAGAGCCTGTTCCTCCCTGCTTGTTCAGATAGAACATAGCTATTTGATTGTCCGTCTGAATTAGGACTGTCTTGTAGCTCAGCTGGGTGTGGAACGCTCGAAGAGCAAGGAAGATTGCTCTGAGCTCCAAGAGATTGATGTGCGGATGGGTCTCCTGTGGAGTCCAGATACCTTGGGTAGAGAGATCTTGCAGGTGAGCTCCCCAACCCACCTGTGAGGTGTCTGTTGTCAGAGTGACCTGGGGTGGGGGCTGTTGGAAAGGGGACCCCACCAACAGGTTTTGGATTGACTGCCACCATTGCAGGGACAAAATAAGGCGACTTGAGTTTGCTATTTTGTCTGATAGGCAGCCTGATGCTTGAGTCCACTGAGTGGATAGAGTCCATTGGGCTGCTCTCATATGGAAGTGAGCATAGGGAGCCACATGCACGGTAGATGCCATGTGGCCTAGCAATTGTAACATTTCCCAAGCAGTGAGGTGAGTTTTTAACACTGCTTGGGAAGCTAACTGCACAATGCGAAAGCAGCAGGGCTGTGGGAGATAGGCCCTTCCTTTCTTGGTATCCAGCATGGCTCCTATAAACTCTAGAGATTGAGTGTGAATTAGGTTGGATTTTGGGATGTTTATGACCACGCCCAAATACTGAAGTATACGCATTGTGCAAGATAGGGAAATTCTGGCCTCTGACTCTGATGGGGCTCGAATGAGCCAGTCTAAGAAGGGTAAGACGAATATAACTAGAGTGCGAACAAATGCTGCCACTACAGCCAAGCATTTCGTAAACAACCTTGGTGCCGAGGCCAGGCCAAAAGGAAGAACCCTGTACTGGTAGTGCTTCCCTTGAAATAGAAACCAAAGGAATCTTCGGTGAGTTGGATGGTTGAGTACATGGGTGTATGCATCCTTGAGATCTACAGAACAAAGCCAATCCTGACTCTGAAGGTATGGCAGAAGAGTTCCTAGAGAAATCATCTTGAACTTCTCCTTGAACAGGAATTTGTTCAATTCTCTGAGGTCTAAAACGGGTCTGTGTCCTCCCGTTTTCTTTGGAATAAGGAAATAGGGGGAGTAAAACCCTGTACCCTGTTGGCAATGGCAGAGGTTCTGCTTAAGCACTCGAAGCAGTCAAAAGCTGTACGATTAACAAACTTGGAAACATCTTGGGCATGTTTGACAATTGTAAGATGATCTTGCCTCTTATCATCAGGAAGGAGAGGGCTCATAAGCTCTAGATCTCCTGTAACCTCCTTAAGGAACATTCCCATATATAAAATGTAGGAACTAATCCTGGCAGAAAGCATAGAGGCCTGGAAGGTTTGACGTCCAAAGGCATCAAGAGTCCTACATTCACGTCCTGGCGGATTAGATGCATGTCTTTTTGCACTCTTGATCCTTCTCACAGCTGATTCCACTACCATAGAGTGGTGTGGTAACTGGGTTTTTTGAAATCCAGGACAAGGAGGTACTCGATACATAGTATCAAGCCTACAAGAATGAGGAGAGGTGGTAAGAGGTGTTTCCCACATCCTTAACATGAGATCATGCAATATCTCATGAATAGGCAAAGTAGCTGCTTCTTTGGGAGCTTTAGGATATTGTAATATCTCCAATTCCTTTGTTCTGGGCTCTGCTTCAGGAGCCACTGTGATGGAAAGACCTCTAGCCATCTTCCAGATGAAAACCCGAAAGGATATATCCTCTGGAGGAGACATCCTACGTTTAGGAGAGGAAAGCTCCTCAGAGAGAAGCACTCCGGTACCAACAGAGCTGTCAGAATCCTCGGACTCATCGGAGGATTCAAAATATCTTCTGTCCGGGTGTGCTCTTGTAAAGCACGATACCGGTACCGATCAAAGTCGGTACCGGCCTGTCAATACCGGAGGAAACATCATGACTCGGTGTCGGTAACACAGTCGCCGATGTCGATGCTGTCGGTACCGGTGCAGGAACTGGTGTCGATACCGATTGAACCATCTGAAGCGGTCCCTAAGGCACCGAAGCTGCAAGGAGAGCCGCCAGACTGTGTTCAATAGCCAAGAACCTCTGGTCTATTGACGCTGCCGATGCCTGGGTATCGGTAGTGGATGAAGCGGCCGGTACCCCAGAGCATGGCACCAGTAGTTCTGCCGAGGTAGAGGCCTCGAGAACATCCTGGAGCCACGATAGTGCTTTGGAAGCTGAAGCCTCCCGCCAGGGCAATTTTGCCGGTACAAGTCCCTCAAGGGCAACGCCAGAGGCATCTCGATGCTTGAAAGGAGATCGGCTAGATTTATGTTTGGTTACCTGAGATCCATGGAAGGAAGACGAAGCCCTGGAAGACGTCGATGTCACGGATGCCGCATCGGAGGGAAAAAGGGTGCTAAACTTAGCAGCTCGGTTTTGCCGACCCCTCTTCGACATCATCCCACAGGCAACACACTCCGAGATGGAGTGGTCAGGACCTAAACATTTAAGGCACCACTTGTCGGTGTCTGAGATGGTACACCCACACTTGGAACACTTTTTAAAACCCGAAGCGGGTTTTTCCATTCTGAAGGAAAAGTTGGGTCTAGTGCCCAAAATGGCGCGTGGCACCCGACAGAAAAAAGGAGGACTGGAAAGTCCAGAAAAGATTACAAAATTTTTCATTTTTTTTTTTGAAGAAAGAAAGAACTGGCGGTACCGGTATAGCGTTGAGGAAGGCAGACGCTACCACAAAAAATAATGAAAAAGATGGGATAATTTCTGCGGTGACAGGAAAACGACCTGCTGGCTCCACGGAAAATGAAGAACTGGAGAGAGGCAGTTGGGAAAGGCGGGAAGGCAGCACGCAGGCGCTGTGGGATGCTCCCAAAAGCTTTCTAATTGGATGATGGGGAGCGTTCCCGTGCATGTTCCGTCGGGACCAATGATACCCATATGTGAAGACTACATTCCTGCTTGTTCCTGGAGATAGGAGAGGACCTGAGAGACCACAGATATAGCCTCCTCAAAACTCGCTGCTCTGATCAGCCAATGGTCTAAAAAAGGATGAACCCGAATACCCTGGCACCACAGGAAAGCTGCCACTACCATTACCTTGGAGAAAATGCAAAGGAGCTGTGGCAAGACCAAAAGGCAGGGCACAAAACTGATAATGTTAACCAAAGACTGCAAAATGTAAATTCTGCTGACTATCTTGGTGGATTGGAATGTTAAATATGCTTCTGCCAGGTCCACGGATGCGAGAAGTTTGCCTGGCTGAAAAGATTGAATGACTGTTCTGAAGGTTTCCATCCGGAACCATAGTACCTGAAGATAGTGATAGACTCCCTTGAGATTCAGGATAGGATAACAGGAACCATCCTTCTTGGCAATGACAAAGTAAATGGAATAGTGACCAGAGCCTCTTTCTGAGGGAGGAATTGAACATACCGCTTTGAGATGAAGGCGGCAGTGGAGAGTCAGGAGTAGAGCCACTGCCTTGGCAGTGGAACCGCATGGAGAAATGAGGAAGACAATTAGCACAGGCTCGGTGAAGCTCAGAGCATAACCCTTTGTTACTACCTTGAGTACCACTGGTCCGATGTTATCTAGGTCCATTCATGGGAAAAATACTGCAAGCATCCGTACACAGGAGGCACCCCGGAATGGACCCAGAAACTGTCAAGAGGAAGATTTGGCAAAACCGTAAAACTTGTTGGACAAGGAAAACCTTTAAAAAGGAGATAGAGCAGCTTTTAAACTAGATATTAGGGGAAAGCCGACAGTCGCCCAAGAGCGGATGGTTCGGAAGAATGTATCCTTGAAGGATACTACCAAAAGCAGAGAGGTTCCACAAAAGAGTAAAGTAGCCCAAATGCCCTCAAGTATGGAGCAGACAGAGCTTAAAGACCCCAATTTACCCATGTCTAACAATAGCCAAATTAACATGAATAAAATACATTCTCTAAAATGCTTGTATGCAAATGCTAGAAGTCTAAAGAATAAGATAGGAGAGTTAGAATATATAGCACTAAATGAAAGGTTAGATATGATTGGAATATCAGAGACATGGTGGAAGGAGGACAACCAGTGGGACACTGTGATACCTGGGTACAAACTATATCGTAATGATAGAGCTGATCAAATTGGTGGAGGGGTTGCGCTCTATGTTAGAGAGGGCATTGCCTCAGAAAGGATTAAAGTTTTGCAGGGAAACAAAATCTGCTGTAGAATCTATATGGATTGAAATTCCATATAAAAGGGGGAAGGCGATGGCAGTGGGGGTGTACTATCGAGCGCCTGGCCAGAATGACCAAATGGATGATGAAATGCTCAAAGAAATCAAGGAAGCTAACAAAAGTTACAGCGCAGTAATAATAATGGGTGATTTCAATTACCCCGGTATCGACTGGGTCAGTGTCACGTCAGGACATGCTAGGGAGATAAAGTTCCTAGATAAAATAAATGACTGCTTCTTGGAGCAGCTGGTTCATGAACCGACCAGAGGGGACGCCATATTAGACCTAGTCCTTAGTGGAACACCAGATCTAGTGCAAGGGTGTTGGGGCCACTTGGCAATAGTGATCATAGCATGATCGCCTTTGATTTAATTAGTGGAGGAGGGATAGTAAGGAAATCCACAGTACTACCTTTTAACTTTCGAAAGGGAGACTATGATAAAATGAGGAAAACAGTTAAGAAAAAACTAAAAGGAGCAGTTGCGAAGGTTAAAGACGTACATCAAGCTTGGTTGTTGTTGAAAAATACTATCTTGGAAGCCCAGACCAGATGTATTCCATGCTTTAAGAAAAGTGGAAGGAAGTCCAAAAAACTGCCAGCATGGTTTAAAGGTGAGGTCAGAGAGGCTGTTGCCAAAAAAGCATCTTTCAGGAAATGGAAAAAAAGAGCCAAACGACGAAACCTGGAAACAGCACAAGCACTGGCAAGTCAAATGCAAGGCATTAATAAGGCAGGCAAAGATAGAATTTGAGAAGAAGCTTGCTGCGGAAGCAAAAACGTGAAATAAAGACCTTTTCAAGTACATTCATAGCAAAAAACCTGTGAGAGAGTCAGTTGGTCCATTAGATGATAAAGGTTTAAAGGAGCACTAAGAGGCGACAAGGCGATAGCGGAGAGACTGAATGAATTCTTTGCTTCGGTCTTTACTGAGGAAGATGTAGGAATGTTACCCATGACTGAAGTGGTATTTAAAGGTGCGGAAGAATTGAAGGAAATATCGATACATCGGGAAGATGTCTTACAACTATTAGATAAACTGAAGAGTAGCAAATCACCTGGGCCGGATGGTATACATCCAAGGGTGTTGAAAGAACTGAAATATGAGATTGCAGAACTGTTATCAGTAATCTGTGAACTATCATTAAAATCATCTCTAATACCTGAAGATTGGAGGATCGCCAATGTAACACCAATTTTTAAAAAGGGTTCCAGGGGTGATCCGGGAAATTACAGACCGGTGAGCCTCACGTCAGTACCGGGAAAAATGGTAGAAACCATCATAAAGAATAAAATTACTCAGCATGTAGATAGTCACAACCTAATGGGAGACAGTCAACATGGCTTTAGACAAGGAAGATCTTGTCTTACTAATCTGTTATGCTTTTTTGAAGGAGTGAATAAACAGGTGGACAAAGGTGAGTCGGTTGATATTGTGTATCTGGACTTTCAGAAAGCCTTTGACAAGGTCCCTCATCAGAGACTTTTGGCAAAACTAAAGAGTCATGGGATAGGAGGCAGTGTACTATTGTGGATCAGGAACTGGTTAAAAGATAGAAAGCAGAGGGTAGGGCTAAATGGCCAATTTTCCCAATGGAGAAAGGTGAATAGTGGTGTACCCCAGGGATCTGTGCTGGGTCCGCTGCTTTTTGACATATTCATATATATAGTTTAATTTTGTTCAACTGTACATAGTTCACTAATTGTTATTGTTATTTGTTAACTGTAATTACCTAGCTACAAATTGTTATATGTAAAAACAGATCACCCTGTTTATTGTTGTTATATGGAAACCGCACCTGATCAATGGAAGGAGCGGTATATAAATAATCTGTTAATTAAATTAAATTAAAATTCATAAATGACCTGGAAAATGGAATAATGAGTGAGGTTATCAAATTTGCAGATGACACAAAACTATTTAAAGTTGTTAAAACCCAAGAGGATTGTGAAAAATTTGAAGAGGATCTTGATAAATTGGAAGACTGGGCATCAAAATGGCAGATGAAATTTAATGTGGACAAGTGCAAGGTTATGCACCTAGGGAAGAACAACCCAAACTATGGTTACACGATGCAAGGTTCCACATTAGGAACCACCACCCAGGAAAAAGATTTAGGCGTCATTGTGGATACCATGTTAAAACCCTCGGCCCAGTGTGCAGCGGCGGCCAAGAGAGCAAATAGAATGCTAGGTATGATAAGGAAAGGAATGGAAAATAAAACAAAAGATATTATAATGCCTCTATATCGTTCCCTGGTGAGACCGCACCTTGAATATTGTGTGCAATTCTGGTCGCCGTATCTTAAAAAGGATATAGCGATTTTAGAAAAGGTACAGAGAAGAGCCACCAAAATGGTAAAGGGGATGGAAGGATACTCCTATGAAGAAAGGCTAAAAAGGTTAGGGCTCTTTAACCTGGAAAAGAGACGGCTGAGGGGAGATATGATAGAAGTCTATAAATTAATGAACGGAGTGGAACGGGTAAACGTAGATCGCTTGTTTACCTATCAGAATCTAGAAAGACTAGGGGACATGCAATGAAGCTACAGGGTAAACTATTTAAGACTAATAAAAGAAAATATTTTTTCACTCAACGTGTAATCAAACTCTGGAATTTGTTACCGGAGGATGTAGTAAAGGCTGTTAGTGTAGCTGGGTTTAAAAAAGGTTTGGACAAGTTCCTGGAGGAAAGGTCCATAAACCATTATTAAGAAGTGACCGAAGATATCAATGCTTGACCCAGTACAAGCATTGTGGAACGTGTGTCTCTTGGGGAAACTGCTAGGTACATATGACCTAGATTGGCCACTGTTGGAAACAGAATACTGGGCTTGATGGACCTTGGTCTGACCCAGTATGGCATATCTTATGTTCTTAAAACATTATCCCAGTTGTGGCTGATACACCGAAAGGTCTGAGGCTTAGAACCAGCCCTATTTGAAGAACTGGATTTGCCAGGCTGGTAGCGATGAACGTCTCTGAAGTGGACTCTATAAGATGAGGATGCAGACGGTGACGTGCCAGGATGATGAAAATTGGATTTGGTTTTCTCCTCTGGCAAACAATGAGGCTTCATAAGTTTTTCCAAATCCAAAAGGAAGGCGGCCTTGAAAGGAAGTCTGGCAAGACAGGACTTGGAAGCAGCATCTGCATTCCAATGATGGAGCCACAGCCAACGCCGAGCCACTGTAGCAGCAGCCACAGACCGGGCAAATAAGCACAGCAGATCATAAAAGGCATCTGCAAGAAAGGCAGTGAGACTCTAAATGAGACAAAGCCAGATCATCCTGAAGTGACTGAAGCCATCAGAACAGAGCGTGTGCAGCAAAACCTCTGCAAACAGAGGCCTGCAATGCCACGGTTGATAAGGAAGTGTTTTTTAAGATGCCCTCCATCTTGCGATCCGTCTGATCACTGAGGGCAGTGCTGCCTTCCACAGAAATCATTGTGCATTTAGTGACAGCACTGACCAAGGCATCTAACTTTAGGGAAATGCAACCATTTGTCAAGATCATCCAAAGACCAAACAAACATGCCCCCAAACAATGAGCAGAGCGTAGGGACTCATCAGGAGAATCCCACTGTAAGGAGACCATCTGTTGTCGTTCCAGGGGAAAGGGAAAAGCCTTAGGTTTCCTGTTGCCCACGATGATGGGGTCTGCCTGAGGTTTAGATGAATCCAAAGGCTGTTGCACTTGAGAGTCTGAGGGGTGCAGAGCCTCCATAATTTGAACAAGGAGAGCAGAAATCCCTAACGCAATAATCAGTTATCCTGATCGTCTTCTTGAGGCTCCTCGTCTTCAAATGGCAAAAGCTCTCCTTCTTCCCAGCCGGACTCAGAAATGATAGAATGTTCATTTGAAGGACCATCACCATCTTCCCCTGCAGGATGCAAGTCCCCTGGAGGAGAGGGGGTTTCCTTGGCTAGATCTAAAGAAGCTCCAGCCAAACTTTGTCAGGCACGCTTTCCAGACGGTGGATCAGTGGTGGATGGAGTAGCCGAAGCCCGCAAACACCACATATCCCAGGCATGACTGAATAGCTGCATAAACTGGAGATCAGAGCCATCAGCTGAAGCCTGCAGAATAGTTGTAGAGGATAAGCAGGCTGCTCAGGCAACAAAACCAGAGGAAGGGCATCCTGAGATGTAGCATCACCCCAAGGAAACCCAGAGGGAGCTGAAGCAAGAGACCTCGAAGGGCTACTGGAACCAGGATCTGCAGACGCAGAAAGACCCCCCTTGATCAGAACCACAGGAGGAACACAAACTACCTGTCAAAGTCTTACATTTCTTCCCACAGCCCAAGCAGCACTGTAAGGAAGGCAGCATTTTCACAAAAGGATAAAAGAAAAAGTCACAGGAAGAGCTGGGGAGCCACAAAGCATATTTACTCACCTGTAACAGATGATCTCTGGGAACAGCAGGAATCAGTCTTCACATATGGCTGATGTTGGCACAGACTGAGCCTGGAGTGGGAACATTCCTCAGCATCCAATAGGAAAGCCTTTGGGAGCGTTCCTCCATGCATACATGGCTGCCTTTCCTCCTTTGCTTCTGGTCCCCTCAGTCAGTGTATAGCGGAGACAAAATGAAATGAAAAGGAAAAAAATGGGACAACTTGAAGGTGAGGTTGGTGGGTTGTGAAGACAGATGATCTCCAAGAACAGCAGGAATCAGTTATAACTAACTACACTATCTCCAGGAACAAGCAGGAAGTCTTTCATATATGGGACTCCCTAGCTACAGACTGCCGAGTGAAAGAAGTGTCCTGGGCTCAACAGAGGTTGCACTTCTCACAAGGTAGTCCAGGGGGCAGAGAACAAGTTGTCTAAATTTGAAAAACATTATGCAGATCAGACTGATCAAATTGAGCATCAATTCTGAAGTCCTTGTCCAGGCAAAGGTGCACTGCAAAGAGTATGAAGTGAAGACCTGGTAGCTGCTATAGGAACAGAATGGAGATTAGCTACAATGGTAGCCATGGCCCAGACATTTTGGGCAGACCAGCTTGCATGTAAGTAAAAGATACACAGTCTGCTAGCCAGTTAGAAATTGTTCATTTGAAAACTGGTAGCCCAGATGACTTTGGTCAAGAGAGACAAATAACTGAGAGGATTCCCGATGAGCCTTAGTACGGTCCAGGTAGGATAATGCTCTTTTACAATCCAGCATATGTAGTCTGGCCTCAGCAGGGGAGCTATGAGGCCTTGGAAAGAACGTTGGAGGTGAGATGGATTGGTTAAGATGGAAGGAGGTAACGACCTTCGGTAAGTACTTAGGATGTGTCCGAAGAACCACCTTGTCATGGTGGAATGTAATATATAGAGCATAGTCCAAAGCAGCCTACAGTTCACTGACCCTACGGGCAGAGGTTACTGCAATGAGAAAAATACTTCATGTGCAGATGCACCTACTCTTCCCATTGTGCTGGGCAGACTAGATGGACCATGCTGGTCTTTATCTGCCGTCATTTACTATGTTAAGAATTTTAAAGAAGCTGACACCATGGGTTCAAAACAACATTTAAATCCCATGCTGTGAGTGGTGGGCAGAGAGGCGGTTTGGTCAGGAATGGACCCCTCATGAATCTGGTCACCAAGGGATGTGTGGAGATAGGCCAGTTTTCCTAAGTATGATGAAAGGAAACCATGGCAGATAAATGTACCCTTACCGAGTTGGTCTTAAGGCCAGAGGAGGACAAGTAGAGCAGGTATAGAAGTAGATCCGGAACTGAACATATGTAAGGGTCTAGTTTTTTCTGTGAATGCCAAATGGCAAATCTGCACCACTTGAAAGTGTAAGAACGTCTGGTGGAATCTTTTCTGGAAGATAGGAGAACTTGTAAAATGTCCTCTTGGAGTCCTAGGTGTGAGAGGACTACCTGCTCAACAACCAGCTGTCAAATGAAGTCTCTTGAGTCTGGGGTGCAGGAGGGTCCTCTGTTCCTGAGAGAGAAGGTTGGGAGAGTAATTGAGGTTGAGGGGAGATTTCCGAGCTAGTTGAAGAAGCAGAGGAAACCACATTTGTCTGGGCCAAGTAAGGGGCAATGAGGATCATCATTCTCCTGTCGGCTCGAAGTTTGGGTAGCGTCTTTTCTATGAGGGGGAAAGGAGGAAAAACATAGAAAAGATATTGTCCCCAAATGAAGGAGAAACGCATCCGAGCCTCCCTGTGAGGGGATGGAATCCTCGAGCAGAAATGAGGTAGTTGAGCATTTACAGGAGAAGCAAACAGGTCGATTATCGGTCTCCCCCAAAGATAGAAGAAGAGTTGTGCTACTTGAGATTCCAGCTGCCATTCGTGTGGATAGAGGATGCGACTCAGTCAGTCAGCTAAAGAATTCTCCGTTCCTGGAAGGTATACTGCATTGAGGCAAATTCCCAGAGAGATTGCCCAGTTCCAGAAACGGATGGCCTCTCTGCATAAGGGGAGGTAGCCTGTCCTTCCCCGTTTGTTTATATAGAACATGGCCACCTGAATGTCCGCCTGGATGAGAACTGAGCAGCCCTTAAGTTGGGCAGAGAAGACTCGGACAGCACTGAAGATTGCTTTGAGTTTGAGGAGATTGATGTGTAGGAGATTCTCTTGAGTAACCCATAGACTGTGTCGTAAGACCCTTCAGTTGAGCCCCCAACCTAGTTTTGATGCATCGGTCATCAGGGTACACTGTTGTACAGGCCCTTGAAAAGGTAACCCTATGAGGAGGTTGTGAGGTTTACACCACCACCGAAGGGTTGATCTCATTTGGGGAGTTATGATGGAGTCTGAGAGTGGTTTGCTTCCACTGCTGAGAGAGTCCATTGCCCTAGTCTCATGTTCAGATGGGTATATGGAATGATATGGACTGTGGAGGCCATGTGGCCTAGAAGGCATAGGAATGTTCTGGGTGTTCTTGACGCCTGTTGTTGGACTTGTGAGGCCAAGGTTATTAGTCAAGCACATCTGTCATCTGGCAGAAAAGCTCGGGCTTGGAGCATGTCTAGATGAGCTCCTATGAACTCTAGATTTTGAAATGGAGTGAGGTGTGATTTTGACTAATTTATGACAAACCTTAACTCCAGTAGGACGTGGATGGATTTTTTTGAGGGCAGCAGTGACTGCCAGAGTGGTATCTGCCCTTAGCAACCAATCATCTAAGTAGGGGAACACAAAGATGCCCAAAGTTCGAAATAGGCTGCCATCACAGCCAGACACTTTGTGAACACTTTGGGTGCCGAGGCTAAACTGAAGGGAAGGACCAGATATTGGTAATGATTGTTCCAGAAAACAAATCAGAGGAATTTTCTGTAATCTGGGTGGATGAGGATGTGTGTATAAGCATCCTTTAGGTCTAAGGAGCAAAGCCAATCGTTTGGTTGAAGGTAAGGAAGAAGGGTACCCAGAGAAATCATTTTGAATTTTTCCTTGACCAGGAATTGGTTGAGATTTCAAAGATCTAGTATAGGCCTATGGCATCCTATCTTGTTTGGGATAATAAAGTATTGGGAGTAGAACCCTAGGCCTTGCTGAGAGACAGGTACTTCCTTTATTGCCCCCTGAAGTAGTAGAGAGTGGATCTCCTGTTGTAACAAGGTGGTTTGATGGAGATCTAAGGAAGATTGGTTTACAAAATGAGTGGATGGAAGATCTCTGAATTTCAACTGCAAACCCTGGCTTATTAGATGTAAAGTCCAGGGTTCTGAGGTGATGTTGCTAAAGTGGTGTGCGAAATGCTCCCGAGAAAAGAGTTAAAAACTCTGAGATGGTTTAGCAGGACGAGCAGGTTGGGGTTTAGTAATCTTGGGTTTCCTGGGTTGTTTTTGGCCCTGCTGCCTCTGTTGCTGTGGAGAAAATAGGAATGATAGGGTGGATAATAATGTTTCTTCTTTGGGAAGGTGGTTTTTTGGTGGCAGTCTTCTTTTTAGAAGGATCTGACGTTTTTCTAGAAAGCCTCTTCATGGTGAGGTCATCTGCCTCTATCTCACCTGCCTTTTTTCCTCTACCTCTGGCTAAAAAGGTTCTCGCCATTACATGGAACGTTAATTAACGTATCTTGGACCCATTGTTCCTGGTCAGATGCCTGAAGCCAGGCTGTTCGTTTATCTCCAATTCAGGCTGCAGCCACCCTGCTGTTGGCCTCAAAGGCTGACCTTGTTAGAAATTTTGAAGTGTTCTGGGCATGTGTGACTAAAACCTGATAAGCTGCCTGTTCCTCAGGAGGCAGCAAGGTGGTAAATTTGCTAGATCCCAAGAGACATCCCTAAGGAACATGCCCATATATAGCATGTAGGAGTCTATTCTGGAAGCTAACGAGGGTTCTGGCTTCCCTTCCAGAAGGAGCCAAGGAGTGGTTCTTTTGGCTTTTAATCCTTTTCATTGCATAGGATGGTGAGGGAGATGAGGTTTTTGAAACCCTGGAGAACAAGGGACTCTGTAAAGAGTATCCAGACTCTTAGTGACTGCAGGATTTGACATGGGAAATTCCCACATCCGAGCCATCAAGTTTCTCAAAATGTTATGCACGGGAAGGTTGCTGCCTCCTCCGGTGCCGATGGATACTGGAGAATGTGCAGTTCCACTGCTCTGGGTTCTGTCTCTGTAGCCACCAATATCTCCGGGGCAGCTACAATGTCCTTAATAAAATCTTGAAAGAACATGTCCTTGGGTGGAGACCTTTGATGCTCATAGAGAGGCGATGAATCTGATGGCACATCCCTACTGGTATCGGCATCGATGGATTCGGAGTCGGAGTACTCCAGCATAGAATCAGAGTCTAGAAGGAACTCAAAATAATCCTTATAAAGCCCCCTATAGCTCCGGTGCTCAGCGGGAGGGTGTTTAGATGTCGAGGGTATCGAGAGCAGTGGAACTGAAGACCTTGATACTGGTTGCTCAACAGACCGATGTGATGCAAGTGCTGCCTGCGGAAGGGTATCAAGAGGGTTCTCCGTGGCTGCCGGTGGAGATGGAACAAGTGCCGATTATGATACCCCCAATGCCAACAGTGTCACTACTTTCAGGAGCGCAGTGATGCTCTTTTCAATGGCGATGACTCAGTCAGAGTGTTAGTACCAGGAGAGTGGCGGCTCTGGACACGATTCTGTGGACCACAACTCCCGACTCTGGTATCGGGGGCTCCACCGAGGACTGTACCTCAGGGGCATCCCCCAAGCCCCTTTACAGCTTTGGTGGGTAAGGCCTCCAACTGGGCTGTTTCGCTGGCCGGTCTGCATCGGAGTGAGAGGAGTGACGATACCGATGCTCTGTTTCCAATGCCAACACCAACCTCAAGGTCGATTATCTCGATGCTATCAATGTCTTTTTCTTCTTTTGCACTGGAGACTCTGATCAATGCTTATCCTTTTGACTACGTGGCGATCTAGAGGTATGGGAGTACTTAGATGGAGTCGACGCCCCCGAAGTGTGCACCAAAGGAACTGGGTCTGTTGGAAACAGCTTAGCCTTCTGTTTATCCCAGTTCTTCCTACCTCTGGCAGTCATGTGGCGACAGGAGGGGCAGGAATCTACATCGTGGTCTGGGCCTTAACACTTGAGGCACCAGCTATGCTTATCTGTGATGGAAATGGTACTGGCACACTTCAAGCATTTTTTCTTTTTCTTTTTTTATAACCACAGTAGGGCTTTTCCATTTCTGGGAAAAGGACTGAGACAAAGACAAATTGGAATGGAAGCGGAATCGACGGGGAGTCAAGTCGGCAACTGGAAGGCAAAAAAGAGAAGTACTCAATGGTACCACTTAAAAACTACAGAAGTCTCTTGGCATGGTTAACAGGGATGAGGTCCTGATGGCTCCGTGGAAAAACGACGACTGAGGAGACCAGGAGTGAAGGCGGAAGGCAGCCACGCATGCATGGAGGAATACTCCCAAAGGCATTCCTATTAGATGCTGGGGAGTGTTCCCGTGCGAGGCTCCATCGGTGCCGATGTCACCCATATGTAAAGACGGACTTCCTGCTTGTTCCTGGTAATATGAACAGGCACTGAAGAAAGAATGGCAGTCGTGGCACAAAAATTATGGTGGGAAACAGCAAAACAGAGCCAGGAAGCAGTCGCCAACTGACCACGTGAAGAGAAGCAGGAAAAATGCAACTGCAGAAAACTAACACCGAAAAAAAAAGGGAGGCACAGTCAGAAAAACAAGATACCACCGAAAAAATATTGGGACGCTTCTTTAAAAGAGAACTGCAAATTAAATAAAACTCACTGCTCTCAAAGGAGGAAAAAACAGATAAAGAAGGAAGGGTACGGAGAATAAAAAACTGCCCGACATCTTCCTCAGCAACTGGGTTCTTGAATAAGGTGTGTGTTTTTTTTGTTTTTTTAAAACAAACTTTAAGGAATTAGAAATAACACAAAAGATAGCTGAAAGAAGTCTTGCTTGCAGTACAGTCAGAACAAAAGGCTGCAACTGCTCCTCATGAGCAGGAGCACTTCCCTTCAGAAGTACTCTACTGGTCCTCTTGACCAGGGGCAGCTCTGGAAACTAAAGAAATGATATCTGTCAGCAAAGAAGGGGCACCACCATGTGTACAACTCAAAGATAGCTATACTGACACAATCTCTTCTCAGAGAACAAAGGAGCTAGGAGAAGTCCACCATCTGCTGAGACAGAGAAAATACTGAAGCTCCCCTTGGGGGATGGGTTTTTATATTAAGGGAGATGTCACAAAGCTTTGAGAATTTTTCTCTGTCTTGCCATCTACTAGCAGAGGGACACGACCCCCTGACAAACAGTACACAATTGGCCAGTCATTTTCAGGATAGCCACAATGAATATGCATGAGACAGAGATTTGTATACAATGGAGGCAGTACATGCAGATCTGTTGAACGCATATTCATTGTGGCTCTACTGAAAACCTGATTGGCCAAGTGTGTCCCCGAGGACTGGGTTGAGAATCCCTGGCCTAAGGGGTTCAAGCGGCGTCACCATGTACCAGATTGAGATCTCATAAGGCAGTTTCTTTGAGAAATCCTGCAACAAAGGGGACTGCTGAGAGAATAAGGCCCTCTGCAGAAGCCTTATATGCATCCAAGCCTATGAATCTACCTCTCCAGGGTAGCCACCATCGACCTCAATACCTGCAGATACTGCCACATCATTGGGCCCACGACTGCCAGCAAACCCTGAAGCTGACCTTGAAGCTGAGTGAACCTTTCCTGGGTCAACCTGACTGTGCCTTTTACTAAATTGAATATAACACCCAGGTACTCAAAAGCACTGAGATAGTACTAGCTGACCTTTTCCCCCCTCTTTAAAATCAAACCTAAGGCGTCGATAATCTCAATCACTCTAGATGTGGAGATCTGATCTCCTGATTATAAACAACTCGGATAAACCAGTCATCCAGCTAGGTATGTACCAATATTCCTCCTCTGCACAAAAAGGCTATCACAACTATAATCTCCTTTAAGGTGTCTTTGGAGCTGTGGCAACTGAAAGGAGAGGGTTTTAAAATGGATAGTGCTCACCCAGCACTGCAAACCAAAGAAATCACCTGATGCTCTTTACTGACTGATTTTGAAGGAATACCTTTCCCCTGCAACTCCTGATGTCTTATGACAAAGCTCAAACTTTTCTCTAACAATGATCAGGAATCCTCACCATCTTGAGATCTAGCATCACCCTGAGGAAACCCAGATGGAGCTAAAGCAAATTTCCCACTTCATTCTGCCAATTCAGTTCATGCGAGTATGCTTTGTGAACAGGCACCTTTAACAGCATCCCCAGTGCTGAAATCATTCAATAGTGGACTTCTGCTGCAGGGCTCAGGCTTCACTACAAATACGGTGGTGACAGATGATCTGCAAGGGTAATATCTCATTTTGTAGTGGAGCAAGTACTCCTCTGCCTGATTCCACAATGGGACTGAACTCCCTCCAAATCAAAAGGCACATGAAACAAGATGGGGACAAAGGTCTAAGAGGGACACATCCTCACCCTTTTCTTCTTGGCTGACTACTAGGGAAAAATCAATCATGTTCAGCTTGAATGCTCAGCACTACACTTCATACCATCTTCACCTCTCCTCACTATTACTGATTTTTAATATATTTACGTATATTTAAATTTATATTGTAAACTGCTTGGTTTTGCCTTGTTTGAGAGAAAAGTTCAAAATGTAACGTACTAAGTCATCCCACTTGGTCACAGTGTTGCAAAAGTTTATATGTCCAAGAAGGTAACATGATATCTCTTCACCATAGCGATGGCAACAGCTATGTCTACCAGTGCCTGCTATCTTATTAAACACCTATATGGAAATAATATAGCAGAGGCCAAAACTCCAAAATATATAAAAGTAGGAAACTCCCCATTAACAGACTGAAATTCATTCTACCTCTGTATATGAGGTTTCTACTCTATACATGTATACAGTAACTAGCAAATAATTCACTTTCATCAGTCCAATTCACTAGATTTCAGGACATTTAAATTGTGCTGTTTTGATCTTAGCTGAGCCCATACCTTCTGAAGCTCTCCCACAATAATGCTGAATTGATGCTCACAGAGCAATTTCCACAAAGCCAGAGCTTGACAAGTCTTCCGAACTAACTGTTGGATCCCCTGAAGTGAAATTTTCTCATTTAATTGTGCCTCCGCTGAAAAAAAAATAGAAACCATGCAGATATGCAGTTAAAATTATCCAGCCATTTAAATACAACACACAAAGTAATGCAACTAAGTGACTCAAAAAACAATTTAGACATCATAGGTGACATTTTATAATTTCCTGCCATTTATTAAGAGCACAGTACCTATAAAACTCATCCTGCTGAGCCGGCTGATGTTTGGGTTTTCTTTGTCTCGTCTGTTGTTGCCCTTTTTGGGGAACGTATGCCTGTTGGGTGGAAGATGGATAGAACTTTTTCTTCTTAGAGAAAAAGGGTTTCTTAAAAGACTTTTTCTTAGCTGAGTTAGCACAAATTTTTGACAATCTATTTAAAGTAGCATTATCAGTGTCAAGCTGATTAGCCTTAGATTGCCAATCCTTGCCAAAAAGATTTTCTCCAGTGCAAGGAATATTCCCCAGCTTTTCTTGCACCCATTCCTCCAAGTTGGAAGCTTGGAGCCAGGCAATCCGTCGTGCTCCTATAGCTGTAGCAGACGTCCTGCTAATACATTCAAAACAGTCAAAGGTAGCATGATTCATGAACTTAGAGACATTCTGAGCATGTTTGACTAATGATAAATGGTCTGCTCTTTTATCATCTTGAAGGAAGGGGTTCAAAAGCTCTAAGTTATTTGTAACCTCCTCAAGAAACATTCCCATGTATAAAATATAGGAACTAATCCTTGCTGAAAGCATGGAGGCCTGAAAACATTTACACCCAAAAGCATCCAGGGTTCTGGATTCACGACCTGGTGGATTAGAAGAGTGTCTCTTTGTACTCTTAATCCGTCTCATGGCAGATTCCACCACCATAGAGTGGTGTGGTAGTTGAGTCTTTTGAAAACCTGGACAGGGTGGCACTCTATACATAGTGTCAAGGCGTTTAGAATGTAGGGTTACTGTTAAAGGAGTTTCCCACATTCGTAACATTAGATCATGCAAGATTTGATGTATATGTATAGCTGCTTCCTTTGGTGTCAGGGGGTATTGTAGAATTCTTAATTCTTCTGCCCTAGGCTCCTTTTCAGGAACCACTGTAATGGCAAGAGCCCTTGCCATATCACGCACAAAATCGTGAAAAGACATGTCCTCAGGAGGAGACATCCTACGTTGAGGAGAAAGAGTTGAATCTTCTAAAAGCTCAGCTCTGGTACCAGTGGAGTCATCTGAGTCATCGGAATCGGAAGACTCAAAAGGAGGAAGCACCGGGTTCTCCTTCAAAAGTTGTCTTCGGTACCGCTCGAGGTTGGTACCGAAGAGAGTCGGTACCTGATCCCCCATGCTTGAGAGTTATTCCAAACTCGGCATCAGGGGAAGTAAGCCTGCCGAAGCAGGTACCGAGGGTTCTGGCACCGGTACCGACAGCGATACCGGTGCCTGTGGAATGGTCTGCAGCGACTTTAGCGGTACCGAAGTAGCCAAAGGATTCGCTAGACTGCACTCAATGGCAAGGAATCTTTTATCCATTACCATTTCCGATGTCGGGGTGTCGATACCGATGGAAGCGGCCACAACCCCCCGAGCATGGAACAGGAACGTCCATCGAGGCTGAAGTCTCAAGAACATCCTGGAGCCCCGATAATACTTTGGAGCCCGAAGACTCCCGCCGGTGTTGTTTTGCCAGTGCAGAATCCTCGAGGGCAAGGCCAGAGGCATCTCGATACTTAGAGGGAGATCTACCTCTCGAGGACCGGCTTGATTTAGCTTTATGTTTAGTTACCTGAAATCCCTAGGAAAAAGTAGAGGCCCTGGAGGACACTGATGCTACCGACATTGTGTCCGATGCAAACAGGGCACTGAGTTGATTTGCTCGATTCTGAAGACTTCTTTTAGTCAGCTTCCTGCAGGAGAGACACTCCACTGGGCAATGGTCAGGACCTAAACATTTAAGACACCAGTCATAGGTGTCTGTGACAGAAATTGTGCTGGCACACTTTAAACATTTTTTGAAACAAGTAGCTGGTTTCTCCGTGTTGAAAGAACAGGCCTAGTGGCAAAAAAGGCGCCAAGCACCAAGCAGGGAAAAACCTCTGATTAAAAAGTACAAATTCTGCGGGTTTTATTTTTTTTTTTTTAAGAAAGAAAAAAAACCAAACACCGGTGGTACCGGTGGGCATCGAACTAAGACAGGCGCGACCACAAAAAATAAGAAATAAAAGTAGAATTTTCTGCGGTGACAGGGTTCACGTCCTGTCAGCTCCGCGGAAAACGAAGAACTGAAGAGAGGGAGGTAGATAGGCGGGAAAGCAGCCCGCATGCGTGGATGCATGCTCCCAAAATCGTTCCTATTGGACGCTGGGGAGTGTTCCCGCGCGGGCTCAGTCGGTACCAACGATACCCATATGTGAAGACTCATTCCTGCTTGTTCCTGGAGATAGTCCTTTACTTTCATATGTAAAGGATATGCAATCTGCAATCCATTTAGATAAAGTTCATTTGGAAACTGAAAGTCCCAAATGACTAGATTCAAAAGCAACAAGAAGCTGAGAAGATTTTCTATGTTGTTTAGTTCTTTGAAGATAAAAGGCTAAGGCCCTTTTACAATCCAAAGTGTGAAGATTCCTTTCTGCATTGGAGGCATGAGGCCAAGGGAAGAATATAGGAAGATAAACAGACTGGTTTATATGAAAAGGCGAAACCACCTTTGGCATAAAGTGAGGGTGAGTCCTGAGGACTACTTTATCATGGTGGAACCTTGTATAAGGAGGGTCAGCCACTAAAGCCTGCAGTTCACTAATACATCTTGCCAAAGTGATAGCAATTAGGAAAATAACTTTCCATGAAAAAATTTTTAGGATTGTAGTGGCTAAGGGTTCAAAAGGCGGTTTCATGAGCTGCCCGAGAAAAAGATTTAGATCCTATGCCACCAGTGGTGGTTTAATGGGAGGTTTTGTTAAGAGTAGGCCTCTCATGAACCTTGACACAAGTGGATAAGAGGAAATAGGTTGTCCATCAAAAGATTTGTGAAAAGCAGCAATAGCACTAAGACGGACTCTCACTGAATTGGTCTTAAGACCAGAAATGGATAGTTGGAGGAGATACCCCAGTAGCGACTCCACAGGCACCAAAAGGGTGTTAAGTCCCTTTTGTGAACACTAGAGAATCCTTTCCACTTAGAAGCGTAGGAACGCCTCGTTGAAGGTTTTCTGGAAGCTAGGAGGATATCTTTTATCTGCTGAGAGGTTGATATCCAAGAAACCAAGGCTTTCAGTAACCAGGCCATGAGATGCAGGGACTGGGGATTCGGGTGCAGTAAGGATCCGTTCTCCTGGGAAAGGAAATCTGGAGCATCTCCCAACTCCAGAGGAGTGGCTTGAGAGAGACGTAGGAGTGGCTTGAGAGAGACGTAGAAGTAGCGGATACCACGTTTGCATTGGCCAAAGTGGAGCGATAAGTATCATATGATATCTGTCTCTCTGAAGTTTGAATAAAGTTTTGGGAATGAGGGGAATGGGTGGGAAGGCATAGAGGAAGTCCTGACCCCAGTGGAGTAGGAAGGTATCCCTTGTCTGACAGTTGTGAGCCAGGATTCTGGAACAGAATCAGGGAAGTTTGGCATTCTGTGGACTTGCAAAGGTCTATATCTGAGTGGAGAGACCACTTGTGAGGCAGCAGTATTCGACTGAGCTTGTCTGCCCATGAATTTTGAACGCCTGGAAGGTATACCGTGGAGGAGTGGCCTAGTGGTTGGGGCAAGGTACTTCAGGCCAGAAGGTCGGGGGTTCAAATCCCACTAGAGGACAGCAACCTTGGGCCGGAAGGACTGGGGTTTCTAGTCCCACAGGTGCTCCTTGTGGTCTTGGGCAAGCCACTTAACCCTCCGTAGCCCATGTTCCCTGTAAAATAGTTATCTCCAAGTTATAATGTCCTGTTCAATGTAATTTCAGTTTGTTTAATGTAAACTGCACTGATGCAGAATAGCGCGGTATATAAGAGAATGTAAATAAATAAAATAAAAAATAAAATACCGCAAGAAGGTGGATTTGAAGCTCTCTGGCGAGGGCACATAGTCACAAAGCTTTGTTGCATAGCAACAGAGAGCCCGTTCCGCCTTGCTTGTTCAGATAGAGAGTAGTTACTCACCTGTAACAGGTGTTCTCCAGGAGCAGCAGGAATCAGTCCTCACATATGGGTGACGTCGGCGCCGACGGAGCCCTCGTGCGGAGCATTTCCCCAGCTTTCAAAGAAAGCCTTTGGGAATTGCAGCGCGCATGCGCGGTCCCCTTCCCACCCAAGGGTGCCATCTTGCTCAGTCTGATGACATAGCTAAAAGACAGCAAAAAAATTAGCAAAATAAATCATATGACTGCAACTCCAAGGGGAGGAGGGAGGGTTGTGAGGACTGATTCCTGCTGCTCCTGGAGAACATTTGTTACAGGTGAGTAACTAACTACTCTTTCTCCAGGACCAAGCAGGAAGTCAGTCCTCACATATAGGACTCCCCAGCTTAAGGCTATCGGAGACCTCAAGCCGAAAAAATGAGCTCCCTCTAGCTCGTCAGTACATAAGGAAGGAATCTTATCTGAGAACGCCCCCGACCGGTAGCCCAACACCAGGGCCGGAGGGTAGGAGTTGCCTAAACCCCAAAGAGATTATGGAGTACTGCCTGTCCGAAAGCACTGTCCCTGCGGGACTCCCTCTCAAGGCAGTAATGGGCCGCAAAAGTCTGGCTTGAAGACCAAGTAGCGACCCGGCAGATGTCTGCCAACGGAACAGAGCGGAGATGAGCCACTGACGCAGCCTTCGCCCTGACACGATGAGCCATGACTCGACCCTCCAACGAGAGGCCGGCTGCCCCATAAGCCCAGGTGATACAGTCAGCGACCCATATGGACAAAGTACGCTTGGAGACAGGTAGCCCCAACTTATTGGGGTCAAAAGAAACGAAGAGCTGAACAGCCCTCCGATGCTCCCACGTACGGTCGAGGTAGAAGGATAACGCCCTCCTACAGTCCAGGGTATGCAGGACCATCTCAGCCCGGTTGGCATGCGGCCTGGGAAAGAAGGTCGGAAGAACCACCTCCTGATTGAGGTGAAAAGGGGAGACAACCTTAGGAAGAAACTTCGGGTGAGTCCGTAAGACTACCCTATTCCTGTAGAACCTAGTGTAAGGGGGATTACACACTAGTGCCTGAAGTTCACTTACTCGCCTAGCAGAGGTAAGAGCTACCAGAAACAAGGTTTTCCAGGAAAGAAAACGGAGAGGGCAGGTAGCCATAGGTTCAAATGGCGGACAAGTAATCCGCTGTAAGACCACATTCAGATCCCACTCAGGGGCTGGTGGACGTAAAGGAGGCTTAAGCAGAAGGAGGCCTCTGAGAAAACGAGCCACCAAAGGGTGGTTGGAAAGAGGCCTTCCGTCCACCGCGAGTGGTGCGCTGAGAGAGCACTGAGGTGGACTTAAGGCCTAGATTGGAGAGGTAAAGCAAATACTGCAATACTACCGCTACCAAGCACGAGAAGGGATTCTCGCTGTGCTGAGCACACCATGCGGAGAATCTACGCCACTTAAGAGCATAGGATTTCCTGGTGGATTGCCGTCTAGAGGCTAAGACGTCGTCTTCCACCTCTCTAGACAGTAGTAGAAGAGCCAGGACTACCCTTTCAGCAGCCAGGCCATCAGATGAAGGGACTGGAGATTGGGATGCAAGAGAGATCCCTGTTCCTGAGACAGGAGATCGTGTTGAATCCACAGAGAAAGAGAAGTGTCCACCGCCAGATGCAGCAGAAGTGGGAACCACGGTTGCCTCGGCCACCTGGGGGCTATCAGAATCATTGAGGCCCCGTCCTTGAGGACTTTGAACAGTGTTCGGGACACTAGTGGCGTGGGAGGAAACGCATACAGTAGGCCTTGGGACCACGGAATCAGAAACGCATCCGCTGCTACTCTGAGTGTATGTGGTTGTCTGGAACAGAATCTCGGGAGTTGCCGGTTCAGAGGACTGGCGAAAAGGTCCATGGTGGGGAGGCCCCACCTGAGAAAGATCTGCTGAACCACCAACGGATTCAATCTCCATTCGTCTGGTTGCAGGATCCTGCTCAGTCTGTCCGCCAGGTAATTTTTTTGACCTGGGAGGTAGACAACCTTGAGGAGGATTCCGTGATTGACGGCCCAAGAGCACAGCCGTTGTGCCTCCTGACAGAGAAGGAAGGAGCCTGTGCCTCCTTGTTTGTTCACGTAGAACATGGCAACTTGATTGTCCGTCTGGACCAGTATAGACTGGTGAGATGTTAGGTGGGAGAAGGCTCTCAGAGATAGGTGTATCGCCCGTAGCTCCAGGAAGCTTATCTGCAGAGCAGCCTCCCAAGGGGTCCAGAGACCCTGAGTACATGCCCCTTGGCAATGTGCTGCCCAACCTAGAAGAGAAGCATCTGTCGTCAGCACTTGAGAATGCAGAGGGGATTGAAAAACCACTCCGAGTACCAGATTCGGAAGATGAAGCCACCATTGCAGAGAGGAGATGAGCAGGACGGATATTCTTACTGAGTCTGCAAGGCTCCCTGTGGCTTGATGCCACCGAGTTCGAAGGCTCCACTGAGCAGGCCGCATGTGCAGGCGGGCATTGGGGGTTACATGAACCGTGGAAGCCATATGGCCGAGGAGTCTCAGGAATTGCCTGGCGGAGACCAGGGAATTACTGTGAAACTGCCTGGCTACATCCATCAACCTGTGGGCTCTGTCCATTGGCAGAAAAGCCTTCGCCTGAAGAGTGTCCAGCCTTGCTCCTCTGAATTCTAAGTTCTGGGACGGGAGCAAAGTAGACATTGCGAAGTTTATGACAAACCCCAAGTGCTGAAGCAGAGCCACAGTGCGAAGGGTGGCTTGACTGGCCTCCTGGGAAGACTGGCCCCTTATGAGCCAGTCGTCCAGGTATGGAAACACAAAAAGACCTTGAAGCCTCAGGTAGGCCGCCACCACCACCACCAGGCACTTGGGTGAACACCCTGGGAGCGGAGGTTAGGCCAAAGGGTAGTACTCTGTACTAGTAGTGGTTTCCCCCCAAAACAAAACTGAGATATTGTCTGTGGTCTGAATGAATAAGGATGTGAGTATAAGCATCCTTTAGATCTAAGGAGCATAGCCAATCTGCCTGCTGGAGGTAGGGCAGCAGAATTCCAAGGGTAAGCATCTTGAACTTTTCCTTCTCCAGGTACTTGTTGAGGTTGCGCAAGTCTAGGATGGGTCTGAGGCCTCCTGTTCATTTTGGTACCAGAAAGTACCTGGAATAAAAGCCGTGACCTCTCAGGTGGTGGGGCACCGGTTCCACAGCCTGTTCCTTTAGCAGACTTGCTAACTCCTGAAGGAGTAGGTCCCTGTGCAGAGGGAGTCTTGGAGGCTCCCCTGGAAAACAGGAGGGAGGTACCTGGTGAAAATGGAGAAGATAGCCCTTTTGGACTATATGGAGCACTCGGGTATCTGATGTGACGGCTGACCACCTGTGGGCAAAGTGGGCCAGCCGGCCTCCTGTGCTGATGTGAGCCAGCTGAGGAGAAGAGGCTATGCCTTCTGAGTCAAAAACCCCCACCCTGCTGAGCAGGGGCCGGTGTTGGTGGCTTGGGGGCCTTCTGCCTACGGGGCCCATGACCCTGCGTCTTGGCCTGCTGACCCTGTTGGGGAGCTATAGAGGCCTGATAATGAGGGTATTGTTTATAGGCAGATGACTTCCTCGGGTAAAAGGTCTTTTTTCCCGAGCCCTTCTTTTTCTGAGAAGGGGCAGAGGTTTTTCTGGACAGCCTAATCCGGGTCGGTCTCAGGTTCTGCAGCCTTTTTAGCCATGGGCTTGCCAAAGAGGTTTTCACCTCGGCAGGGGACATCGACCAACTTGTTCTGTACCCATGGCTCGAGATCGGATGACTGTAGCCAAGCCTGTCGGCGGGCACCGATGCCGGCCCCGGCTACTAGGGCCGAAGCCTCGAAGCCATCGGAGGCTCTCGAGAGATAAACTTCGAGCACTCTCGAATACCAGTGGACAAGGCCTGGAACCTCTGCAAAGGTTCCTTGGAGAGACCAGCAGAGAACCCGGCAATCTCTTTTGCCAGGTCTCGGAGATGCATGCCCATGTAGAGCTGGTATGTCTGGACACGGCAAGCAAGCATAGAGCCCTGGAAGCACTTCTTACCGAGGGCATCCAGGTTCCGGGCCTCCCGGCTGGGAAGCACCAAGGAGTACATCTTCTGACTTTTCAGTCGATGCATGGCCGATTCCACAACCATAGAGTGGTGCGGTAATTGTGCCTTTTGGAACCCGGGGCTCTTGCGAACTCGATAGATGGAATCGACCCGCTTGCTCAACACCGGCGTCGAGGCCGGGGTCTCCCACATGCGGAAGAGCAGCCGCTCCAGCATCGGAGGAACCGGTCCAGTAAAGGCCTCCTTCGGGGGAGAGTCATACTGGAGGGCCTCGAGCTCCTTGGCTCGAGGCTCCTCCTCGGGATCCGCAGGGAAGGCCAAGGCCTTGGCCATATCCCGCACAAAGTCCGAGAACCGGGTATCCTACGGTGGGGATTGTCTCCGAGGTTCGGACTCCGGCGAGTCCGATGGGACACACACAGTCCGATAGGTGTCGGGTGACTCTTCATCCTCCATCTCCCAGCCTGACTCCTCAGAGGAGGTATCGAGCGGCTCCGGTTGGGCGGGCACCGATGCCCTCCGCCCCAACGCCAAGGGTACGGGCGTCGACGACCTCAGTCCCGAACGGGAGGCCGAGGGAGACCGTGGCTGAGGATCAACTCGAGCCCGCATGGACTCGAGGATCGGCTCGTCCTCCGGGGTCGACTTGGACGTCGAGGTCCCGGTGGTCGGGGCAGATGCACCGGTGAGACCGGCAATCAATGCCCGCTGCTGTGCTCTCCAAGGCCGTCAACCTGAGTCCAAGCTCAGGAGACACAGCAGCCCCCGACTCGGACGTCGGCTCCCCTGGAGGAGAGTCCACAAGGACTACAGCACTCACGTGTCCAGGAGAATCCATCTCGATATGAGGTTGCTTGGCAGGCCTCTCCGACTCCGAAGACCCGGGACGGCTATCGGGGCTATGCGACCTGGCTCTCGAGGAACCAGGAGCGTCCACCGATGCCGCCCTCGCAGGTTTCTACTTCCTGCGCTGTTCCTGCGAAGGAGACCCCTGCTCAGAGGAACCCCGACGCTGCTCGGGGCCGGAGTCCCGAGACGTCGAGGCCTCTGACGAGGTCCGGGCCCATCCGGACGCGGAGTCAGAGAAGATCCTATCCTTCTGGTGCTGCCGACTCCTCAACGCCTTCGAGGACATTTTGCCACACGGACCACAGATCATCAAGTCATGATCGGGTCCGAGGCAGCAGTCATGTGTGTCGGTGAGAGACATAAGTTTCTTACACCGATCACACTTTTTAACCCCGCTGGCAGCCATCAGGGGAAAAAGGGCCCCTGCGAGGTCAAAAGACAGGGCTGCCAGTGAAAAAAAGAAAAAATGGTGCGAACGCTAGTCACGAAGGACAAAAACCGAAAAAGAGAGAGTGGGCTCGATACCGACGTATCGGGCCCAGGCGGGAAAAGGATCCAGCGTCGAACCGAAGGAGAACAAAAAAAACAGGGAAATCAACTTTTTCCTCGGCGAAAAACGAACTACGTCCATCGGGCTCCGCGGAAAAAAGAAGACTGAGCAAGAAGGCACCCTTGGGCGGGAAGGGGACCGCGCATGCGCGCTGCAATTCCCAAAGGCTTTCTTTGAAAGTTGGGGAAATGCTCCACACGAGGGCTCCGTCGGCACCAACGTCACCCATATGTGAGGACTGACTTCCTGCTTGGTCCTGGAGAAAACATAGCTACCTGACTGTCGGTTTGAACTAGAACTGTCTTGTGGCTGAGATGAGCCTGAAATACTCAAATAGCATTGAAAATGGTTCTCAGCTCTAGGAGGTTTATGTGAAGAGAAGTCTCCTATGGGGTCCAAAGACCCTGTGTTGAGAGATCACGCAAGTGGGCCCCCCAAACCAACGAACGCATCTGTTAGTGTGGCTTGAGACAGAGGCTGCTGGAATGTAGAGCCTACGAGGAGGATTTCCAGTGACTGCCACCATTGCAGGGACAAAATTAGACATGTGGAGTTTCGGATTTCGTCCCGTTATCCGACCCGAGACCTGTGTCCACTGAAAGGATAGGGTCCACTGGGCTGCTCGCATATGAAGGCAAGCATAGGGAACCACATGGACAGTGGATGCCATATGCCACAGAAGCTGAAGCATCTCCCAAGCAGTCAGGAAGACCTTCATGGCTGCTTGGGATGCCAGCTGTATTATACATAGACAGCGCGGCTGTGGCAGGAAAGCTTTTGACTGCCGTGTGTCTGGACAAGCCCCTATGAACTTGAGATTGACAGGGGGTGAGATGAGATTTTGGGAGGTTTATGACCAATCCAAAGTACTGAAGGATTCTCATTGTTCGAGAAAGAGCAAAGCTGGCCTCTGGAGCTGTTGATGCTCGAATGAGCCAGATGTCTAAGTAAGGGAAGACGAATATTCCTATTGATTCTACTGGGTATGTTGTTGTTGTTAAGTGCTGTTGAGTCGGAGTCAACTCATGGCGACCCTCTGGATAGCTATCCTAAATTGTGTTTGGTCTTGAGTCAGGCGGCTCATTGTTGACAGACTGGTACCCGTAGCTGCTGTTATTGTCTCGATCCATCTCATTGCTGGCCTTCCTCTTTTGCGTTGACCTTCTATCTTGCCAAGCATGATGTCTTTCTCTAATGATCTCTCTCTTCGCATGATGTGTCCAAAGTATGAAAGGCGAAGTCTTGTCATCTGAGCTTCTAAAGAAAGCTTAGGTTTGATCTCCTCTAGTACAGACTGGTTTGTTCTTCGGGCAGTCTATGGTATATACAGTATTCGCCGCCAGCACCATAATTCAAAGGCATCAATTTTCTTCCTGAATATCTTTTTCACTGTCCAGCTTTCACATCCATATGATGTTATTGAAAATACCATGGCTTGAACAAGTCGAATCTTTGTATGGAGAGAGACATCTCTGCTCTTGAGAATCTTATCTAGGTCTTTCATAGCCATTCTGCCTAGAGCAATGCGTCGTCCGATTTCTTGACTGCTTGTTGCTTCTTTATTGATAGATGATCCAAGTAGGTTAAAGTTGTTCACGATTTCAATTTCTTCTCCTTCAACGATGAACCTGTTGATTATGCCAGTTGTCATGATCTTTGTCTTCTTTACATTAAGGTGCAGGCCCATTTTGAGACTATGTTCTTTGATTGTGAGAAGCAAATGTTTCAGATCACCTTGACACGCCCAGTAGTACATACAGACAAAACCCAAGCAACAACCATACAGGATTGAAACCAAACATACCAGACCCTGCTCCACCTGACAAATAGCATTAACCCCCACCCAAACCGACTGTAATTCTCAGATAAGCCAACATGTAAATAGTTACTCTTTAACATATGTTATTTGTAATTTAGTTACCCTGTTAAAACTGTACATTTCCCCCTGTTATATTGTAAGTTCAGTGTAGATTGTCTTCACTGCACAGTTATTGTTACATGTAAACAGCGCTGATGCTGAATAGCGCAGTATATAAGAAAAATAAATAAAATAAATAAATCTTCATTTTCAGCCAGTAATGAGGTATCATCAGCATAGCGAAGGTTGTTGATGAGTCTTCCACCAATCTTCACACCTCTGTTGTCTTCATACAATCCTGCTTCTCTGATGATTTGTTCTGATATATATTAAACAGGTAGGGGGAAAGTATACATCCTTGTCTTACACCTTTGCTTATTTTAAACCATTCTGTTTCTCCTTGTTCCGTTCGAACTGTTGCTTCTTGATCAATGTACAGATTGTGCAAGACTACGATCAGGTGTTCTGGTATACCCATGCTTCTTAATGTGGCCCAGAGTTTCTCATGGTTTACACAGTCAAAAGCCTTGCTATAGTCGATAAAGCACAAATAGATATTCTTTTGGTATTCTTTAGTCTTTTCAAGAATCCATCTCACATCCGCAATGATGTCTCTTGTTCCTCGCCCTTTCCTGAACCCTGCTTGCACTTCAGGTAGTTCTCATTCCAGGTATGGTTGTAGTCTCTTTTGAATAATCTTCAGTAGAATCTTGCTGGCATGTGGGATCAGAGCGATTGTGCGATAATTTCCAGTCAGTTGGATCACCTTTCTTTAGTATTGGTATAAACAAAGATCTTTTCCAGTCAGTTGGCCATGATGTTATCATCCATATTTCTTGGCAGAGCCTTGTAAGTATGGTAACAGATGCATCAGATTGCTGTAATACTTCTATGGGAATGCTATCAATGCCTGGTGATTTGTTCTTTGATAAGGCTTTCAATGCTTCTTCAACTTCTTCTTTCATCACCAATGTTTCCCGATCATAAGATACAGGTTGAAACGGCTGTTGGTCCACTTGATCTTTATCATATAAAAACTCTGTATATTCCCTTCCACCTTTTCTTGATTTTCTCAGCATCATTCAACATAGAACCTTGAGCATCTTGTAACATTCCATTTCGGGGCTGGAACTTTTTCTTTAACTCTCGTAGCTTTAGGAAAGCTGATCTTGTTCTTCCTCTAATAGTTTCTGCTTCTATTTCCTTGCATGTGTCGTCATAGTACTTTTCCTTGTCCTGTCTTGCTGCACGTTGGAAATCTCTGTTGAGTTCTGTGATTGTCTTTCTTTCTCCTCTGGCTTTAGCTTCTCTGCGTTTCTGGGCAATTTTCAGAGTTTCTTCCGTCATCCATTTTGGCCGTTTTTGCTTTTTCACCTTTTGTAGAGACTTCTCGCTTTCTTCCAACACAACCTTCTTGATGTCATTCCATAACTCTTCTGGAGCTCCGTCATTTGTATCTAAAGCAGCAAATTGATTTTGCAGGCAGTCTTTAAATTCCAGTGGTATATTCTCAAGGTCATATTTTGCTGCATTCATGAGTGGTTTGCTCTTTTTCAACTTTAGTTTGAGTTTGCATACTAGTAGTTGATGATCTGTACCACAGTCAGCTCCAGGTTTTGTCTTTGTTGATTTTATAGAACTTTTCCATCGTTGACTTCCACAGATGTAGTCAATTTGATTTTTATACAATCCATTGGGTGAAGTCCATGCGTACAGTCACCGCTTGTGTTGATGTAAGGTGTTTGAGATGAATAGGTCGTTGGTCTTGCAGAATTCTATCAGTCTTTCTCCAGCTTCATTTCTGTTGCCAAGTCCATATTTTCCAACTACTTTGCCTTCTTCTTTGTTGCCAACATTTGCGTTCCAGTCACCCATGACTATCAGGATATCCTTTTTGCATGTTCTATTTCAGCTTGTACTTGTTCATAGAACTCTTCAATTTCATTCTCTTCTGCAGCTGTTGTTGGGGCATATACTTGAATTATAGTTGTGCTGATAGGCATTCCTTGTAGACTAATAGAGATTAAGCGTTCGCTGACTGCATTGTATTTCATTACAGTTCTTGCAAGTTTCTTCTTTATTATAAATGCAACACCATTTCTTCTGTCTTTCATTTCCAGCATAGTAGACCATGTGATCATCTGATGCAAAGTGCCCGATGGAACGTGTACAGCTTGATCTGTTGGGTGTCAGCGAACTGAAATGGACTAGCATCGGGTACTTTGCTGGGTATAGGAAGGATAAAATTTCCTCTTTTTGCTGAAAGAGGGTTTTTATATGACATCTTTTTGGCTGGCGTGGCTGTAGATTTTGACAATCTATCAAGAGTAGTATTGTCAGCATCTAACTCATTAGCCTTTTCCTGCCAGTTCTTGCCAAAGAGATTCTCTCCCGTGCAAGGAATGTTGCCTAACTTGTCCTGTACCCAAGTCTTCAAGTCTGATGCCTGAAGCCAGGCAATCCGTCGTGTGCCAATGGCAATAGCAGAGGTTGTGCTGATGCATTCAAAGCAGTCAAAGGCTGCACGATTTACAAACTTGGAGACATCTTGAGCATGCTTAACTAGAGCAAGAAAGTCTTGTCTCTTGTCATCTGGGAGAAATGGGCTCATAAGCTCCAAATCTCCTGTAACTTCCTTGAGGAACATTCCCATATACAGTATATATGAACTGATCCTAGCTGAAAGCATGGAAGCCTGAAACGTTCGGTGCCCAAAAGCGTCCAGAGTCCTGCATTCACGACCTGGAGGATTGGATGCATGCCTCTTTGCACTTTTCATCCTACGCATGGCTGACTCCACCACCACTGAATGGTGTGGCAGCTGAGTCTTTTGAAATCCAGGACATGGCGGAACTCGATATATAGCCACCTTTGAGGGATTCTTCTTCTTCCTGGGTTCCCTCAAGGGACACTCCCTTTCTGAGGACTCACGAGGAGGCTCAGGTTCGGAGGGTTCCACCAGAGATATCGGGGCATCAGACAAGGCCCTGGCCTTCAGAGGCATCAGGGAAAAACTTATCCTGCTACTGATGGTGGCTCTTTAGGGCCTTACTGGACCATCCACTTGCAGAGACCGCAGGCTGCCGGGTCGTGCTCTGGTCTGAGGCAGCGAAGACAGCGATAATGTGTGTCGGTCAAAGACAGGATTTTAGAGCACCAATCACACTTCTTAAAGCCACTGGTAGCCATGGGGGAAAAAAGTACCCCTGCGAGGTCAAAGACTCTCAGGGCTGCCAGCGGGAGAAAAAAGGCGCGAAGACCCCAGAAAAAGAAAATAACGAAAGACTACAAAAAATAAACCGAACCAGACGCTGAGGCACCAAGGTCAGTAGGCGGTTAGAGTACCGGTGCAATACCGGAGGCGAGTGTGAAACTCAGAAAGAGAAAAAAAAAATCAACTTTTTCCAGGGACAAGCCAGACAACATCTGAAAGGCTCTGCAGAAAAAAGGAGACTGAGCAAGATGGCTCCTTTGGGCGGGAAAGGGACCATATGTATAAGTGATGGCATCTCCCAAAAGCTTTCTTTGAAAGCTGTGGGGATGCTTCTGTGAGGGCTCCATCGTTGCCGACATCATCCATTTGTGAGGACTGACTTTCTGCTTGTTCCTGGAGAATGTGAAGATATACCAGCATGTAATAGTACCACATTAGCTGAGACAAATCTGGTTTCTGTGGCTCAGACAGTTGACTCAGGACAAACCAATAAAGCTACTCATTCATCCAAACCTTTAATCACTGGCCCTGTTTGCAAAGAAGTTAATACTGTAATACTTTAGTAATCTCACAGTATATCCAGTATCAGCAAAGGTATAGGATAATCTGCTGCCATTAAAAATAATAGTATTATACTTTCCTACATTTTTAAGTGAAAGACTTGCATCATGGGAGGCTAATATTCAATTCAGCTTCTTCTTCAGCCTCTCTAGTTATTGAATTTAGGCCTACAGACTAAATGAGATAATTAGACTTACCTGCTAATTGGCTTTCCTGGAGAAACTCCAGTCTAGTCCTGAACCTCTGGGGTTTAAGCACCACCTCCCGCAGCCTTGGAGACTGAGCATGTCACTTTTTTGGTGACCCCTGGTATAAATAGGCTAGGATCCGCCTACTTACTCCAGTAACCTATTGACAAAGCAGACTCACAAGAGCAATAGCAGTTAACAAATAAACTTCAATGCACTAAATTCAGCGTTTTGCTGGGTTTTGTTTTGGGTTTTTTTTTACAAGCTCCTCAGACAAGCTTCGTGAACTACACAGACACACTAAGTAATTACTTCCTGCCTGTGCCGCTGCTGGGGCCTTACCTTGCCCTATACCGGGGACCCCCAGACAGACAGCACTTTGCAGCCCTCTCCCCAGACTTACCGGTTATTCCCACCTTTGACATAAATCAGCCTGCCCGCCCGCCGGCCGCCCTTCTCCTTGAACGTCCGTGACCTCTACTCCTCTGCAGGCCAGTGTCTGACTTCCTTCCAGGGCGGGATATAGGACTAGACTGGAGTTCCTCCAGGAAAACCAACTAGCAGGTAAATTTAATTATCTCTTCCTGATCGGCCCTCCTGTCTAGTCCTGAACCTCTGGGGATGTAACAGAGCAGTGAACAAATCATCGGGAGGGACCTGCCAGAACGGCCTACAGCACTGCTGACCCAAACCAGGAGTCCCTCTCCGACTGAACATCCAACCTATAATGCTTCAAAAAGGTATAAAGAGACGACCATGTCGCCGCTTTACAAATTTGCACTGCCGGCACCAAGCTCACTTCGCCCACGAAGCCATTTGCGCCCTTGTGGAATGAGCCCTAAGCCCTACTGGAACTGATTTGCCCCGCAATAGATAAGCCGAAGCAATAGCCTCTTTCAGCCACCTAGCAATAGAGAGACGCCGCCTCTCCTTGTCTGGGACCCCAAACAATACGAACAGCCTGTCTGTCTTGCGGAATGGCACCGTTCTGAGAAAATACTTCCGCAACACTCGCCCTACATCCAGCCAATGTAGTCTCTCATCGGGTCCCTTCCTGCTCTCCAATCTGAACACAGGCAGTACCACTCTCTGATTCGAATGAAATGGTGACACCACCTTAAGCAAGAAAGAGGGAACCGTTCTCAACACTGCCTTTGTGCTCTGAAAAGACAAGAAAGGCTCCTGACACGACAACGCCTGCAACTCCGAAATCCTTCAGGCCGAGCAGATAGCCACCAGAAAGGCTGCCTTGAGCGTGAGATCCTTCAACACTGCTCTCCCCAAAGGCTCAAAAGGCTCCTTAATTAGCTCTTCCAGCACCAACTTAAGATCCCATGGCTGTACCGTCGCTCGGCACTGAGGTCGTAGAAGAGATACCGCCCGCAGGAAACGCTTGATGTCTGGATGTATGCCAAGCCCGACACCTTGCACCTTTCCACGATAACACGCTAGCGCCACCAACTGCACCTGTAGGGAAGCGGTCGCCAATCCCTTATCAAATCCATCCTGCAGGAATGAAAGAACCTGTGGCACAGACGCCTTTAAAGCCGAAACTCCCTTATCACTACACCACGACTCGAAGAGCCTCCACACTGTAATATACGCTATTGTAGTAGAACGGCGCCTGGACCTCAACAAGGTCAAAATGACCCACGGTGTATATCCCTTCGTTGTTAATCTCGCCCTTTCAAGAGCCAGGCCGTAAGCGAGAATCGATCCACCTGAGGCATATTCAACGGTCCCTGCGTTAGCAGATCCTTTCGCTGTGGCAGCCGCCACGGCCGGCCCACCAAGAGCTGTACGAGGTCCGCATACCATGGTCTTCGAGGCCAATCCGGAGCAATCAAGATTACCTGACCCCTGTGCCGCTCGATCCGCTGCAGCACCCGCCCTATCAACATCCAGGGCGGAAAGATGTAAAGCAGCTGCTCCTCCGGCCAGTCCTGCATCAGAGTGTCCAGGCCTTCCGACATTCTCTCTCGCCTTCTGCTGTAGAACAGTGCGGCCTTTGCCGACTCGAAAGTTGCCATGAGATCCATCACCGGAACCCACCAGCGTTGTACTATCAAGTCGAACACCTCCTGCTGGAGAACTCACTCTCCTGGATCCACCTTGACTCGGACTCAAAAAATCGGCAGTCACATTGTCCACTCCTGCTACATGCGCCGCCAACGCTTCCAGATGTTCCTTGGCCCAACCTAAGAGCTCTTCTGCCTCTTCCTCTAGAGCTACGCTGCTGGTGCCGCCCTGACGACTGACATATGCCACCACCGTGGCATTGTCCGAGAGTACTCGGATCGCTTTTCCTAGTAGCTTGTGCTGAAAGGCTCTTAGAGCTAATCTCACTGCTCTGAGTTCCAACATGTTCATGGACCACTGCTTCTCCTCTTCCGTCCACTGACCCTGGGAAAAACTGCCCTCGAAATGTGCCCCCCACCCGAACAGACTGGCATCTTTTGTGAGAGGTCGCCAACCCGGGGCCTCCAAGGGCATCCCCTTCTCGAGACGGCCAGGTTTTAACCACCACTGCAGAGCCTTCCTTGTCTCCTGCGGACAGGATAACTTGTGGGACAACGCGTCGACCTGATTTGACCAACTCCGGAGTAAGTCCCTCTGTAATGGCCTCATGTGGGCTCTGGCCCAGGGCAGGACCTCCAGCGTGGCCGCCATCTTCCCTAACAGCTGCAGATACTGCCACGCCGTCGGCTCTGGTCTCTCCAGAAAGGTACGAACGAGCTCCCTTAGCCCTAGCACTCTGCTGTCTGGTAGAAAGACTCTTCCTACCCCCGTGTCAAACTGGGCCCCCAAATACTCCAGAACCTGCGAGGGCTCGGGCCTGCTCTTTTCCACATTGACTACCCAGCCCAGCGACTGTAGGAACTGCACCACCCGACGGGTGGCGGTCTCACTCTCTTCATTCGACCTTGCCCGGATCAGCCAATCGTCCAGGTATGGATGCACCAACACTTCCTCTTTTCTCAACGCTGCTGCCGCCACCACCACCACCACCTTGGTGAAAGTCCGCAGAGCCGCTGACAATCCAAACGTTAACACCTGGAACTGAAAGTGGCACATTGGAACTGCGAAACGGAGGAAACGCTGATGCTCTTCGCAGATTGGAATGTGCAAATAGGCCTCCGTCAGGTCTAATGACGTGAGATCCTCGTCTTACCGCTACTATCACCGACCGCAGGGTCTCCATCCGAAAATGTGATACCCGCAGGCACCGATTCACCCTTTTCAGGTCCAGAATCGGCCGGAAGGTGCCTTCCTTCTTTGGGACTATAAAGTATACGGAATATCGACCTCGTTCTCCGGTACCGGCACCACTGCTCTGAGAGCCAGCAGCCTGTCTAATGTCTCCTGTACCGCCACCCGCTTCGAATGGGCTCTGCAAGGGGAGAGAACGAAGGCGTCGACCACCGGACGCTGGAACTCCAGCGCATATCCTTTCTGGATGACCTCCAGCACCTACTAATCTGAGGTAACTCAAACTCCCTTAATCGACCGCCTACGAGAATCAATTCCGCCCGGATCCCCCTCACTTCATTGAGATTTCTTCAAGGTCGCAGACGAGGAAGCTCCAAACCCTCTGCCTGCTCCCCTGAAACCTCAAAAGCTCTGGGAGCAGTAAGCCACTCGACCTCTTTGAAATTGCCCAAACCTTTGCGGCCGAAAGCGCCAAAATTCTCTCTGATGATTCTTCATCGCCCCCAGGGCACGCCCCGGCTTCTGCTTATCCTCTGGCAACCTTCCACCCCTTAGAATCACCCAGATCCTTAACCAACTTCTCCAAATTCTCACCAAACAGCTTGCCCCGGAAGGGAAGCTTATTCAACCTAGCCTTAAAGGAACCGTCCGCCACCAAATTCCGAAGCCATAAACACCTTCGTGCCACCACCACCGTCGCCATACTTCTGGCCAGACTGCGAATAAAATCATACTGGACGACGCTAAATAGGCAGCTCCCGTTTCCAACCGGGCCGCTTCCTCTACCGTATCGTCCATCGGAGTCCCTCTAAGCTGTTGTGACCATCATATACAGGCCCTGGCCACCCAAGCTCCACAAACAGAAGCCTGCATGGCGAGTGCATTGACGAAGACTTGCTTCAACAACATGTCTAGACGCCTATTCTGCGCATCCTTAAGGGCTGCACTACCCTCTACAGGAATGGTAGTTTCTTGGTCACGGCCGCCACCGCCGCATCCACCTTAGGGGACTTAAAAATATCCCTATCCTGTTCCGCCAGGGGATAAAGCCTCGCCATCACCCTGGAGCCCTTCATCCCAGACTCAGGCATGTCCCATTCTTCCTGAATCATTTCCTTAAACACCCTATGTAAGGGAAAAACCCTCTGGGACTTGTGCACTGCCTGCAAAAGCGGGTCCTCCAGAGACGGCTCCTCCCCTGGACCCGCCACAGGAATGTTAAGCGCTTTTAGCATTTCCGAGATCAGCGCCGGCAACTCTTCCCGCTGGAACACCCTAATCACGCTCGCCTGATCCTCTTGCTCTGCGATCTCTCCATCCTCTAAATCCCCTTCTTCCTCCAGATCTTGCACCGTTTCCAACTGCTCCTCTGGATCCAGCAACTGATCCTTGTACAGCAGGAGTCTCGGCTTTTTTACCGGGATACTATCCTTCCTGGCCTCCATCTGAGACCTGGGACGCTTCTCCCGCTCCTTCGTCCCTGCCCCCGCTGGCTTGCTGAAGTAGGGCTACAAATCCTGGCGAGAATATTGCTTCCAAGCCCCCCTGGACCAAGGCCGGAGCCTCCGCGGCCGAAGACGGCCCCGCCACCAGCGACACTGCAGGTGATAGAGGGTCCAGCAAGTTTGGAGATTGCCCCTCACCCTTCTCTGTGTCCAGCTCTGCAGCGGCAGCTTCCTGAAGTCATGCCCTGCAAACTCCGGTCTCAGAGAGTGAGCCCTTCTTAGACCCACAGAGCAAGCACACGGGCTTAGAGGGCATGCTGAAACCAAAATCTCTTTTTTTTTTTTTTTCCAACACTTGGGAATCCCCCCGCAAAGGAACTCCTTCCCCCGATAGCGATTAACCCCCTACAAATTCACACCCGGCGCCCCAGAGAGCCGCAAGGCTGCCGACACTTCTCCCGCTTCTACACGCGGCCCAGGCCTACCCTGCTAGAAAACCCATACACGCGTCTTATTGTTGTCCCCGCTGCGCGGCCACTCTCGCCGGCTTCTACTCACTGAGGCTTCCCGCTCTCGCCTTTGGCCCTCCCAGCCAGTATGAGCTGCCTCAACCGCGCGCTCAGCCCATCACCGGCTTCAGCGTCGGGAGGAACAAAGAGCCCTACGCTCCTGCTGGAGCAAGTGCCTCTGAGACCGCCGATGCGATCCTCTGCTTCCCTGCAGAACTTGCAGGCCTGACTCGTGGCTATACGACTCCTCACCCACATGGTGGGTTCGGGAGTCAGAGGCTCCATTCAGCCGACCTCCGCTGCTCTACCCCTCCAGGCACCCAGGGAAGGGAGAGAGCAGGCAATAGCCCCTGCAGCCTGCAGTCCAAGTCTCTATCTTTATTTCTAATCTCTTATTTCCTTTTTTTTTTTTTTTTCTTTTTTTTAGGTAATCAAATCCAACTTAACTACCCTGCAGAAGCTCCTTAACCATTTCTCAAGTGAGTCCTTAACCTCCTAGGTTTAATACTCCATCGAAAAAGAGGTACAACGACAACTACAAGATCACGTTGACACTGCCGCACCATTAGACCCCTGCCAGCATGGTTTTAGAGAATCCCATGGAGTGGAAACTCTTCTTACCACCCTCTTCTGCAAGATAATCACTGGCATTGATGACATCCATCAAGGATTTGCTCTCATCTTTCTGGACATCGCTGCAGCCTTTGATTCAGTAAGTCACGAACTTCTCATAGGTCGACTAATTGAGAAAGGCATTACTGGAAGAGCGCTTGAATGGTGCAGATCTTACCTGTCTGGAAGATGGCAACATGTGCGTTCTGGAGGCATGACATCGGAACCTTTCCACCAAAATCAGGGAGTCCCACAAGGATCCTCCCTTTCAGCCCTCCTGTTTAACATTTACATGCAGCCAATTTGCAAGATCATCCGATCCTTCAATGTGGACTGCATGTTATACGCTGATGATGTCCTGCTGTACATACCCTTCTCTACGGAACATCTAGACCTCTCTCCACTGACGAGCTGTTTCAACGCAATTTCTGACTGGCTTTTCTCCCAAAACCTCCGAATACAGCATAAGAAAACGGAAGTACTCTTCATTACGAGGAACCCTAACTTCACACCACCACAATTCCTTAAAGTAAAAGATGCAGAATTACATTCTAAACCATCAATACGCTACCTCGGAGTCACCTTGGATCAACGCCTGGACATGAAAGCCCACATAGCGAATACAGTCAGGGCAGTATACTATAAGATCCGATCACTTAGGCATCTACGATCCATGCTTGAACCGAATGACTTCAGGACTATATACCAGGCGTTGATCATACCTCATTTTGACTACGCCAATGCCATCCTTCAAGGCCTGCCCCTATCCACCTTACACCCTCTGCAGCTCGCCATGAACGCTGCAGCAAGGGTCATCCACGGAGCCTCCAGAAGTAACCACGTTACACTTCTGCTGATACAACTACATTGGCTACCTATCCAGGCTAGAATAGTGTTCAAGACTCTGTTACTCACTTTTAAAGCTCTTCACAAGCTCTCCCCGGAATCAATAACTGCCCTCATCCACATCACATCTCCTAACAGAGCGAGGAGATCCGCAGCGACAAACACCCTAAAAGTACCGAAAGCATTAACAGTTTGCACAGCAACTACAGCCAATAGGGCGTTTAGCATCAGCGCACCAAGATGCTGGAACGCATTACCTCCAGATATCCGGGCTATTGAAAGCCTCACACAATTCAGGAAAGCCCTTAAATACCATCTTTTCAATAAGTATCTCATTGAACCAACTCACTGAGATAGAGAGCCAATCCGCTAAGGAAATATATGGTTTCCCAACAACATGCCATGAAAGTTTCTCTAACTCTTAGTGGTTCATTTGTATCTACTGAATCCCTACCATATGACTCTATGTAACAATATTTGTAAATAGTTTACCACTGTTATCCAAGATTATGTAGCAAATGTTGTAAATAGTTACCCCTGTTATCCAAGTTTCTTACTCTGTTATCTGTAAACTCATACATGTTATCTGTAAACTCATACATGTTATCTGTACTGAGCATTTTTGTTCCATGTAAACCGCGCTGATGCTGAATAGTGCGGTATAGAAGAGACCGTAAATAAATAAATAAATAAATAAAGCTGCCTTGGAGACTGAGCTTACTGGAGTAGGTAGGCGGATCCTAGCCTATTTATACCAGGGGTCACCAAAAGAGTGACGTGCTCAGTCTCCAAGGCTGCAGGAGGAGGTGCTTAAACCCCAGAGGTTCAGGACTAGACTGTAGGGCTGATCAGGAAACATCAAAATTCATCTCAGTGTGATAGCTGCCTATCCTGCACAGATAGGGAATGAGTATTTCTATACATACACAAGTAGCTTAGTTTATCAGGGGCTAATAAATACCAGATCACCCAAAGAGACTACTACCCCCCCCCCCATGGCAAGGGACCTTAAATTAGTAAGGGCTGAAAGGGGTGCTTCATGAAATGTGAAAGCACTAGCAGCTCCTCTTACATTCCTCACTTGGAAGACTCTAGTGACTATTATTTTCACCCACTATATAAATGAGCTACAGGTGCTTATGCATTATCTACTGTACACACATTTTTATGTCAACTGTGTTGTGCTATAGACTCATCCAGTCTCTATCCACGTTTCCTGCCTTCTTACCTAAGCCACAAACTAAGAAGAACTTCATATCTTAGACTGTAAAGGCCTAGCAAAGCATGATCTCAACAAGCCTTAAATACCTCTTACCAAAAAAACCCTTACTTTCTTTATAACACTTGTATACTGCCTTACTAGAACCCAACCACTGAAGGCAGTTTACAACAAAATTAAGAGACCATAAAACAATACTTAAGCATAAAGATAATACTAAGTCACATCTGTCACCTGTTAGATTGTTGGACTGGTGCCTGTTCAGAAACTAATGTCTGAACCAAACAGCATGGCTTCTTGTTAGAAGATGGATTCCTTGCCTGCTCATAAAAGTTTAAATTAGTCTTACCTGCTAATTGTAGTTCCTGAAGGAACTCCAGTCTAGTCCCGGAAACTCTGGGGTTGTCATCCTCTTTCAGCAGCTTGGAGACTGATACACATCATTCTTTGATGACACTGGCATAAGGGCACAGGCACCGCCTCCTCACACTCCACTAACCTATTGACAAAGTAGACTCACCGGAGCAACAATTAAGTTAGAACATACCCATAAAGATATTGTCAACTAACCATATAACTAGAAAAACATAAAACGTTAAGAACTATGTGGTTTTATTCTAACTGCGAAGGTACTTGCTTCTCTTCTAGGAAGAAACCTGCGCATACCATAAGTCTGCCAAAGGCAAATTTTGTCTCCTGAACCGGAAGCTACACAGTTCCCTTTGTTCTCTTACCTGTGAAGTCCTCTGCTTCAGGTCTCCATTCTCTTAAAGGCCTGGGACGGGATCCGGGACTAGATTGGAGTTCCTTCAAGAACTACAATTAGCAGGTAAGACTAATTTAAACTTCCTTATCATCCCTCCAGTCTAGTCCCCGAATCTCTGGGGATGTAACAGAGCAGTAAAGAACTCAATGGGCAGGACCCGCTAGACCAGCCTGAAGCACCACCGTTCCAAAACAGGTATCGCTACTCGCCTGAATATCCAGATGATAAAGTTTGACAAAGTAATTTAAAGACGACCACGTCGCCGCCTTACAAATTTCCGCTGCCGGAACACAGCTGTACTCCGCCCACAAAGCCGCCTGCGCTCTTAAGCATTCCGGCACCAGCTTACCCTTCAAGAGATATGCTGACGCTATAGCCTCTTTTATCCATCTAGCAATGGACGCCTTGGACGCTGCCTCCCCTTTGCGAGACCCTCCGAACACCACAAACAATCTATCCGACCTTCAGAACTCCGCCGTTCTAAAGAGGTACCTTTTCAAGGCCCTCCGGACATCCAAAAGATGCAACTGCAGGCTAGACCCCTCTGAAGTTGCTCGAAACACCGGGAGATATACTACCTGATTCACGTGAAAAAGAGACACTACCTTCGGCAAAAAGGACAGTACCGGCCTTAAGACTACCTTTGACTCATAAAAGGACAGGAACGGTTCCTTACAAGATAAAGCCTGCAACTCTGAAATTCTTTTTGCCGAAGCAATGGCCACTAAGAACACTACCTTCAGAGTAAGGTCCTTCAAAGTCGCTTCAGCCAAAGGCTCAAACGGCCATCAACCCAACGCTGCTAATACCACTTGCAGATCCCAAGGAGGAACAATTTGCCGGCACGGTGGTCTCAAAAGACCCACCGCTCTCAAAAATCTTTTCACATCTGGATGGGAGCCGAGCGCTTGCCCCTTGATCTTCCCTCTATAACAGGACAGCGCTGCCAAGTGCACACTTAAGGAAGCTGCCGCTAATCCTTTTTGAAATCCGTCCTACAAGAACACTAATACCTGCGACACCGACGCCCGTAAGGCTTCACAATTCCTATGAATACACCAATCTTCAAAAATGCGCCACACGCGAACATATGCCAAGGACGTAGATCTCCTGTGAGCTCTCAACAAGGTCACGACGACATCCTCCGAGTATCCTCTAGCTCTTAACCTCGCCCTTTCAAGAGCCATGCCGTAAGCGAGAATCGAGCTACCTGAGGCATAAACAACGGGCCCTGCATCAAGAGATACTTTCTGACTGGGAGCCTCCACGGCTTTCCCACTACTAACCTCCTGAGATCTGCGTACCAAGGCCTTCTCGGCCAATCCGGCGCTATCAGAATCACCAACCCTCTGTGGCATTCGATGCGTCGAACCACCCGGCCTATTAACACCCAGGGTGGAAACACATACAGAAGCTGATCTACTGGCCAATCCTGAATAAGAGCATCTAGCCCTTCTGACATTCTTTCTCTGCGCCTGCTGAAAAAGCGCTCTACTTCCGCGGAATGGAATGTCGCCATGAGATCCATAACAGGCGTCCCCCAGCGCCTAACTACCTCGGCGTAAACCTCTGGGTGAAGCATCCACTCCCTGGGATCTACCTTGACCCGACTCAATAAATCGGCCGCTACATTGTCCACGCCTGCTACATGCGCTGCTGACAGAGCCTGAAGATTTTGCTCTACCCAACGGAACAACTGATCTACCTCGGCCTCTAAGGGAGCACTGCCGGTGCCCCCTTGCCGGTTGATGTAGGCTACTGCGGTCGCGTTGTCCGAAAATACTCGGATTGCTGCTCCCTTCAGGAGCCTCTGGAACTCCAGCAGTGCCAATCCCACCGCTCGCAGTTCCAACCTGTTGATAGACCAGGTCTTTTCCTGACCTGACCACTGTCCCTGCGTGAATCTCCCCTGAAAATGCACTCCCCAACCTAGGAGACTTGCATCCGTAGTCAGTGGTACCCAGAGCGGCGTGTCCAAGGGCATCCCCTTTGCTAAGGACTCCCGAACAACCACCACTAACGCCTCCCGAGTCGCTGCTGGACAGAGAAGTCTCCGGGACAGCAGATCGTTCTAGTGAGACCACCTTCTGAGCAACGCTCTCTGCAAGGGCCGCATATGCGCTCTCGCCCAGGGTACCAAGTCTACCGTCGCCGCCATTGTTCCTAGGACTTGCAAGTAATGCCATGCTGTCGGACTCTGCCTGTCGAGAAACCGTCGAAGCAACCTTCGTAAGGCCACCGCCCGATGCGGGGGCAGAAAGACCTTGCCTGCCCTGGTATCGAAACGGGCCCCGAGGTACTCGAGGTCCTGAGAAGGCACCAGACTGCTTTTGGCCACATTGACTACCCAACCTAAGTTCTGAAGACAGCTGACCACTTTGGTAGTAGCCTCCTCGCTTTCTCTCTTGGACTTCGCTCGAATCAACCAGTCGTCCAGGTATGGATGAACCAGAACACCGTCTTTCCTCAGCACCGCTGCTACGACCACCATGACCTTGGTAAAGGTCCGTGGTGCAGTTGCCAACCCGAAAGGTAGCGCGCGAAACTGAAAATGCCCCATTGGCACCGCAAACCTGAGAAACTTCTGATGTTCCTGACGAATCGGAATGTGCAAGTATGCCTCGGATAAATCGAGGGAAGTAAGAAACTCCCCTTTTCTGACTGCTATGATGACCGATCTCAGCGTCTCCATATGAAAATGAGAAATCCTGAGACACTTGTTTACCCTTTTTAGGTCCAAAATTGGCCGATAGGTTCCTTCTTTTTTTGGAACCACAAAATAAATGGAGTAGCGACCTAACCCGCATTGGTCTCAAGGCACCGGCACCACCACCTTGAGATCTAATAATCTTTTCAAGGTCTGTTTGACTGCTTCGCACTTTTGATGAGCTTTGCAAGGGGACTGAACGAAAGCGTCGGTCACCGGTTTCCGAAACTCTAATGCATAGCCTTCTCGAATCACCTCTAACACCCACTGATCTGACATAAGCTTGACCCAGGCAGCGTAAAACTCCTGTAGACGACCGCCAACTGCTACGTCCACCTGGGCTCCCCTGACTTCATTGCAGCTTTCGGGTACTTGAAGTGGCGACAGAAAAACCTCTGCTAGCACCTCGGAATCCCCGGAAGCTTTGGTTTCTATAGGGAAAACGCCCTCTCTGACTCTGAATCGTGAACCTGGAGGAGCGAAAACAACGAAAATCTCTCTGCGGCATCCTAGCAAGTGGCGGGAATTTTCCCTGCTTCTGCTTATCTTCCGGAAGACGTCCGCCCTTGGATTCTCCGAGATCCTTAACAATCTTTTCCAAATCTTCCCCAAATAGAAGCCGTCCCTTAAAAGGAAGCTTACTTAACCTGGCCTTAGAGGAAGTATCCGCTGCCCAGTTTCGCAGCCACAGATACCTCCTCGCTGCCACTGCCGAAGCCAGTTTGAAAGCCCTCTAATGAGATCATAATGGATATCCGCCAGATAGGCCGATCCGGACTCCAAACGAGCTGCCTCGCCAACGGCTTCCTCAGCCTGCTCTCCCTGGACCCTTTGAGCCCACTGGAGACAGGCTCTTGCCACCCAAGCCCCACAAATAGATGCTTGAATGGACAGAGCATTAACCTCAAAAATCTGCCGCAACAAAACATCAAGCTTTCTATCTTGAGTATCCCTAAGTGCTGCACTCCCTTCCACTGGAATGGTGGTCTTCTTGGTTACAGCCAAGACCGCCGCATCCACCCTTGGCGACAAAAAACTCCTTATCCTGCTCCACTAGCGGATAAATCCGAGACATTACCCTAGAGCCTTTGAGAGTCGACTCTGGCATGTCCCACTCACCTTGGATCATCTCCTTTATAACTCTATGCATGAGGAATGCTCTTTGGATCCTCCTAAAGGCTTGCAAGAGCGGATCTTCTAATGTAGCCTCCTCTACTGGAGCTGACGCCGGCATATTAAGTGCCTTTAAAGTTTCAGAGATCAGTGCGGGCAACTCTTCTCTCTGAAAAATGCGCACTACTCTAGCCTGATCTTCCTGCTCTGCAATCTCACCTTCTTCCAACTCCTCGTCCATTTCCTGATCTTGCTCCTCCACATCAGTGCGTAAATCTACCGAAAATTCTGAATGAGCCTGTTTGTCCAGCTCTACTCGAGCTCTCTTCGGCCCTAAGGTGGAAGGTACCCCCGACAGGGGCATCCCTGGCCTTTTGAGTCCCAAATCTCCACCCATGCGACCCAAAACCGAGGAACAAGCTTCTGTATGAGCCCCGCCAAATGCCCTTTGAATAAGAGCCACAAAGTCTGGTGAAAAAATGGAGGCCAAATCACCGATCAAGGGCGTCTGAGTTCGCGGCACATCAGAAGCCGTGGAAGGTCCCGCCACGGGCTCCACAGCTTCCAGTAGAGGAGATCGAGGGCCCTGACTAGCCCCCTCCTGCTCCGTCGAATCTAAACATTGCTGTTCTAAAGTTGGAGCCTGACTACAGCTCTTATAGACCCCTGCCTCTGATACCACAGACCTTTTTACTCCACAGAGTAAACATAAGGTCTTTGCCGGCATCCTAATTCCCTGGTCCCTTATCCACAGTGGGAAATGATCTCCATGTGTCTGAGAGACCTGAAAGGGACCTGCAAATGCGAACTAGCCTGCTATATCAACGCCGGTTTTGTTTTGTTTTTATCTTGTGAAAAAGAAAGCAGGAGCTCTCCCGACCTGAACCGCACTACTAAAACCCAAAAACAAAGCTTCTTCTCTCCAGAACCTGGGTTAGTTTCCCCGACCTCGCTACCAGCATTTCCCGCTCAAACGGGACGCGGCACGAGGCAGCTGCTTCTTCGGGCCTGACTGAAAACACCTCGAACTACAATTCAGATCGCAGACACAAGGCAGAAACTACAGCTTACCTGCCTGCTGAGAACTGGGCTAGTAGCTTCTCACCTCCGAAGGCTCTCTTAAAGCCCGTGTTAATCTCCCCTCACAAACCGCTCCGGTACAGAGAATGAGGGGGGAACTGTGTGACCGCGGCTCCTGTCTGCCGGCTATCCTAAGTGCCTACAGGCATAGCTTCTGCATCGCGCTGGAGGAGGCAGCCTTTTTAAAAAGTTCTAACAAATTGGAACCAACTCCCGACTTCTTCCAGGATCTGAATCCTCCTGCTCTTAGCTGGCTCTTGGTAAGAGACAGGAAGAAGGGAAGGGAGGCCCTCAGCAGCCACAATTTAAAGCGATACCCTCCCAATTAAAACACCAAAAGAAAGGAAAAACACAAATTTCAAAGGAAATAAAATAATACCCAATTTAAAAAGGTACAGTAAACTAACACACACTAATGCCCTTAATTGTTTCTATAGTGAGCCAGGAACCCTGAATCACATCCTCCAGCTGCTTGGAGACTGATATAACTGGAGTGTGAGGAGGAGGTGCTTGTGCCCTTATGCCAGTGTCATCAAAGAATGACGTGTATCAGTCTCCAAGCTGCTGGAAGAGGATTACAACCCCAGAGTTTCCGGGACTAGACTGGAGGGATGATAAGGAACTGTTCTTAACCATATAAGATAGAACACTTTTCCACTGTGCCATCAGTAACCCTGCAGATCAAGCAAGTCAGCAGAATCATTGTTCATGCTTACGTGATACAGAATTCACTCATCCAGAGACTGTGCCACTGGGTCTAGGATTTGCAACAATGTATATACCAGCATCTTTCCTGCACTATGGACCTTTGTTCAGAGAAGGACAACCTGACTACTGTTACAGGATTTGCTGAAGATGACATACAGTATCTGCGTCCAGCCAATCACAGTGCTGTGATGAGGGGGATCAGGACAAAGAATTATATGCTGGAGAGACACCAGCTTTTTGCACCTTTTCCTGGGCTATTTCTATACACTTCCTCTGCATAGACTTCTGATATATCACTTTTCCTGAAACTGTTGCTGGGAGTTGTTTAGCCCTACTGCCTGCCTCAAGAATGAAGACTAACCTTGGGACGGAGTGAATCTCTCCCACAGACCTGCAGCTTGGCTCTCCTGCCTGTAGCAGACGTTGGACCTCTGCCACACACTGACTTTGTGCTGTTTATGAGACAATTTCTCGGACCCAGTCACAAGTGTTCTGGCAAGAGATAAGGTACTGGTCTTTCCCCTGAGGCTGGGGCTAGCTTAGACAGACAGACAATGTAATGTACACCTGAGTGCAGAGCAAATCAGTGACGTTGGTTGCTAAAATAGAGATTATGTATCTTGGTAATTGTAGTCATAGGGTTGCATAACTTACTACTTCAGAAAACTAACTTCTGCTAGTTTTACACTATCAGTAAATTTATATACAAACACAGGGTTGGTTCTCATTTTATCATGTGGTTTGTTTGCCAGGTAGTCCTAGGGAATCCTGGGAAATGGAGAGTAGCAGTTTTCCGTAGACATACCGTATTTATACATCTGTATTTATCTGCTACTGACAATATCTCCTACAATATACCCCTCACTGCTAAATCAGCCCTCAGAAATAAAGCCTTAATCTGTTTCCTAAATTCTTCCTGGTGGGAGCAACCACCATAAAAGGCTCTCTCCAGCCAGTATTTTTTTTCCTAATCATCTTCACGGATCTCACGGATAGAATATCTTGTAATGAGCCCTGTGGCATACATCTTGGACTGTATTAATTCACATTTTCTTTTAAGAACAGGTCTAGAGCTATATAATGTTTTAAACAGTAGTGCCCTCCTCATAGTGACATTGTCCACATGGATCTCAAACAGTCACACCTTTAGATACCAGCAAGTTCAAACTTACCTTCATGGTAGGGTTATTGCCAATCAGTTAAGAGCCACAGCAGCATCCATCAGCCAGAACTGTTCTGCCTCGGCATGTTGCCAAGCCAACACCTGATAATCTATTCACATCTTTAGCACGTGCTATTACCTTGACCAAGTATCAAAGACAGATGGTGCTTTTGGGTAAGGTTATTCTCAGTAACATGAAATCCTATTGATTCAATCTTCTGCCTCTTCCACCAGTGCCACCCAGGTTGTAAGGATGGCTGACACACAAAAAGACTAGAGACATTCAAACATGTGCTGCACAATCTTCAGCTTTGAAGACATCATGTGTGTGGCTAAAACAATCCTACTGGTGCATGGAGAAGATTAAGTTACATACCTGAAACAGGTGTTCTCTCGGGACAGCAGATTAATTATAGCCATACAATCCCACATTCCCATCCTGAAGATGAAACCTTTTATAACTCAGAATGAAAAAGCAAGCTCAGGGGCTGCGCATAAATACCAGTGAATGCTCTGAAGACATTCTGAAGGTTTCTAGACTCTGGGAGAGCAAATTCAGTTGAGCGCTCAACAGTGATTATCACCTCTTGTATGGCTTTTATTATCCTGCGATCTATGGAACACACCCATTACAGGTATGCAACACAACACACAACCCTTTAAAATTCAATTTATTTTATTTTGTTTTTAATTTGGCCCAAACTGCACCCATGAAGTCTGCTAGTAAGGTACAGGTACAATAAATATGCAAATTTTGCTATATTCAGAATTGGACCTAACTAAATCCTCAAATTTGAAGAAACACTTTTGAAATTTCACAGTTGTGTGCATCATGAAAAACTGACTCCTGTGCTCCTTGAAAAGGTTCATGCTTAACTAGGGGGTTTGAATGGAACATGGAGATTTAATGACTTTCAGGTTACAAGTTAAGGTTTACAATGTACGGAAAGTAACATCTCTCCCATTCACTACTCCTTGGTATATAGAATATTTCAGTGCTACATATCCAGGAATAGTCCTTACTGTGATATTTCCGCTGAAGTTCTTGCTGTACCTGATGAGAACCTCCGCCATCAGGACGCATGAAGCCCAGTAACCTCTGCTGCAAGTTTGCTGACGGACCAAAGCTAGTGTTTCAGAAAGAAAAAGGTACATGTCAGCACAGTAGCTAGGCCCAGCTGAAGTCTATCTACCAGCCTATCATCAATACTCCAGCCTTTCACAAAATCTTTTCGTGACCTGAATACTACATTAATAGACTATTTCCTTGGCAGAATATGCACTGATCAGTGAAGGAAATTTAACTTTCATACTTTAATTACAAAATATACTTTGTCAAACAAACATACTATGCTTATTTACTAAACTACATTTGTACTTTAAGACTGTATAATGCCATTACTTCAAATATACAAGAAAAAATAACAATTACATGAAATACGAAAACTTCAAATTGTGTTCAAAATTTTTAAAAATGGAGTCCAGTGTTGATCATCCAGGGCAAATATTAAAAGACTACTGGAAACAAACGCTCCTTATATCAACTAAATAAAACATTTACCCCATAGGTCAGTCACCAAATACGTCACTATCTTATTGAGATCATGAAATAATCTCTGACATTTTTAGTATTAGCCACTGAAAATGTTTTTAACTGTGGAGCAGAATTTTTCTGGGGAACTCTGACTTAAATTTTGGCCCAGATTTTATAAAGAGATCCACTGCATTTTTCTTTGAAAAAAAGGTGCCAGTACCCGAAGGCAGGACTCATGAGCATGGGTCAATTTTATCTGGCAATGAAAAAGGTCCTAGTACTCGTTACTACTGCATACCCCCTCAAATAGTTCCCCAAGTTCTCCTCCATGTTAACTCCCCGTTTCATGTAAACGACGGCCAATCTCTGGTCAAGTGTTCTATTGTTTTGATGTAAACCGCGCTGATGACAAATAGCGCGGTATATAAGAAATGTTAAATAAAATAAATAAATAAATAAATAAAAAAGACCCGAATAGGTCTGAAAGAAGGATTAAAACTGAAGATGACATTTTATTTACCAGATAAAGTCCTTTCCTTGAGTTCTGAAGGGTCAGTCCTGACAAGTGGATTGTGTTCCCCTACCAGCAGAGGAGATAGAAAAATTCAGCAATATCTGATGACCTCATCCTGTACTATAACAAGAGCAGCTAAAGGGCATACTACCTCAATAATAATTCACAAGTCATGGATAAGAACCCCTGGCCACAGAAGCCCCACTGAAGATGGCCAGGACTAACACAGCTCAAAGAACTCAACTATATACAGAACACCCTGCAGGCAGGTGGGTCAGCCAAGAGAAATTTAGCCCACAGGACTATACAACTGGAAAAGTAGACAAAGCAATGGGACTGGATGGGATACATCTAAAAATACTGAAGGAACTTGGGGATGTTCTAGCGGCTCCGCTGACTGACCTTTTCAAAGCCTTTTTGGAGTCAGTAGTGGTGCCAGAGAACTGGAGAAAGGCACATGGGATCCCTTAAAAACAAAAGCGGAAGAAAGGATGTGGTTGAAAACTACAGGCCAGTTAGTCTAACCTCTGTGGTGAATAAATTACTGGAAACACTGCTCAAAGAAAAAATAGTGAGTTTTCTGGAGTTCAATGAATTACAGGATCGGAGGCAGCATGGATTCAATAGAGGCAGGTCTTGTCAAACAAATCTGATTTACTTCTTTGATTGAGTGACCAGGGAGTTGGACCAGGGGAGAGTCATAAATATGGTGTACTTGGATTTCAGTAAAGCTTTTGACACTGTTCCGCAAAAGCGACTTATTGAACTGAGCACTCTAGGAATGGACTCTAGTTGCTGACTGAGTTAGAAATTGGTTGAGGGGGAGGCGACAAATGGATACAAGTAAATGGAGCTCACTCCGAGAAGAGGACGGTTACCAGTGGTTTGCCCCAGGGATCTGTCCTTGGTCTGATTCTTTTTAACATATTTGTCAGTGATACTGCGGAAGGGCTGTTGGGTAAGGTTTGCCTCTTTACGGTTGATACCAAAATATGTAATAGAGCAGACACCCAGGAAGGAGTAGATATTTGGGCTGCAAAAATCCAAAGGAGCAATACAATGTGTGGGGGGTGGGGAGGACAGAGTACTTCCATCCACTAAAGAAGAGCAGGACCTGGACATAATTGTGTCTGACGATCTTAAATTTCCTAAAATTTCCCTTTCTCCTTTTTCAGTCTCTGTTGATGGCTCTGTTCTCCAACCTGTTTCATCTGCTCGCAATTTGGGTGTTATTTTTGACTCTTCGCTCTCTTTCTCCTCTCATATCCAACTCATCGCTAAGACCTGTCGCTTCTCTCTCTTCAACATTGGCAAAATCCGCCCCTTTCTCTCTGAGCTCACTACTAAAACCCTCATCCATTCCCTAATCACCTCCCGCCTTGATTATTGTAACCTCCTTCTTGATGGACTCCCTCAGTCTCATCTCTTCCCTCTTCAGTCTATTCAGTACGCCACTGCTCGTTTGATTTTCTGTCAGCCTCGTTTTGCCCACATCACTCCTCTCCATAGATCTCTTCAATGGCTCCCTATCCGTTTCCGTATTCACTTTCAGATTCTCCTTCTGACCTATAAGTGCATTCACTCTGTGGCTCCTCTGTATCTTTCTTCTCTCATTTCTCCCTATTTCCCACCTCGTGTACTCCGTTCTTCCCAGTTGCTTCTTGCTATGCCCTTCTCCTCTATTGCCAACTCCAGATTCCGCTCTTTTCACCTTGCTGCTCCTTACGCTTGGAATAAACTTCCTTTGTCTATACGTCAGGCATCTTCTTTGCCCCTCTTCAAACTCAAGTTAAAAGCTCATCTTTTCACCTCTGTCTTTGGCTCTTGATTTTGCTGTTTTCCTTCCTTCCCCTCTTATTTCACCTTTCTTTCTTCCTCTTACACTTCTTACCTCTTTCCTTTGTCCTGTCTCTCCTGCTCTTGTCTCTTTGCCCGTGTTCTTAACTTTTTCTACGCCTTTTCTTGCTTTGTCTTTTTAGATTGTAAGCTTTTTTGAGCAGGGACTGTCTTTTTGTGTTTTCATTGCACAGTGCTGCGTGCGCCTGATAGCGCTTTATAAATGCTTAGGAGTAGTAGTAGAAAAGGTGACGGCTAAAGCTAGAAAGATGCTTAGGTGCATAGGGAGAGGAATGGCCAGCAGAAAAAAGGAGGCGGTGGTGCCTCTGTATAGATCTTTGATGCGACCTCATTTGGAGTATTGTGTACAGTTCTAGAGATCACACCTTCAAAAGGATATAAACAGGTTGGAGTCGGTGCAGAGGGTGGCTACTAAAATGGTTAGTGGTCTTCATTATAAAGCATATGAGGACAGAATTAAGCATCTTAATATGTATACCTTAGAGGAAAAGCGGGATAGAAGCAATATGACAGACACATTTAAATATCTCCGTGGCATAAATGCACAGGAGGAGAGCCTCTTTCGATTGAAAGCAAGCTCTGCTACTAGGGGATATAGGATGAAGTTGAAAGGGGATAGACTCAGGAGTAATATGTGGAAGTTTTCTTTATGGAAAGAGTGGTAGATAAATGGAATAGTCTCCTAGTGGAGGTGGTAGAGATGAGGACATTATCTGAATTCAAAAAAGTATGGGGTAAATACAGAGGATCTCTAAAGGAAAAGAGGGGACTATTATAGCAGTCATTATGGAAGAGCAAATTAGATTAGCCATGTGGTCCTTTTTCTGCCATCATGTTTCTATCACAGACTGCAGCAGATCATAACAGCTCAGAGCAGATCATAGCACATCATACAAGAACATACCAGATCAAAGCAGATCACATCAAATCAAATCATAACAGATCCCAGAGATAGGTACTAGACTGGCCAAGCAGGACTCAAGGAACGGATATTATTAGGTAAGTAAAATGTCACCTTACACATCGTCCTGCTATGCCAATCTAGACAAGTGGGATGTACAAAAGATAAGCCCACTGGGCAGGAAGAAGACAACAGCCATCAAAACCTCTGCACTAAAGACCGTGTCTATCCAAGCAAGGACATCCAAGTGGTAATGCTTGATAAAGGTGGAAAGCAATGAGCATGCTGTCACCCGGCAAATGTCTAAGGGAGTGACCGAGCTGCACTCCGCCCAGTCGAAAGCCTCAGCCTGACTGGAATGCACATGCAAACCCTATGGGACCAACCGATCCTGCAACATATAGACTGAAGACATTGACTCCTTTAATCAGTGGCCGAGGAAAACTTTCTAGCCACTACATGCTTCTGCGGGCCTTCAAACAGGACAAAAGTGTGTATGATTTTTGGAAAGACTTAATGATCTTCAAGTCAGAGGCGGCTCAAGGCAATCTGCTGCCTGAGGTGAGAGATGAGATGGTGTCCCCCCTGGAACAGAGGGGGGGGGGGGGTGTCTTTCTCAAAACTCCAGTCAGGGACTGAACCATACCAAAAAGCAGATTAGAAAATGTGGAAGACATGCAAGATGTTTGCACACCAAGGAACTAAAAGAAAGAGCGAGAACCGCAGTACTGTTTAATAACACCAAATTATAACTCATTTTTATTTTCTTGTTATAAACCTCCTTATAGTTCTTGCTTTTTTTTCTTTTTTGAACATATATTTTGCATCCACAGAACTCCCTCCCTCAACAATGGGTGAAGAGCTGAAATAGGATATTCACCCACAGAACTCAATTTCTTAAAAAAAAAAAATCTGATTCCGACTATCTCACTAACAACAACAAACATTCTCCAGTACCAGGCATATTGTGAACTAATATAAAACCCTACAACAAAGTCACCGAGGATCTGTAGAGCAAACCTACTATACTATACCATACCAGCTCAACTTCCAAAAATCACGTAAGAACCCTACCCAAAAAGAGCATAATTGTAAATACTGCAGCGGGCCCTGGAACGGAACATCCAAACACCTATTTGAAAAGCTGAACAATTTAGATTACTACAGAACAGATCCCTACGTACAACCTCCATGTTAACAGAAGACCTGGCTTTGGCCACAAACTCAGAACACAGACCCTCACCAAAGTCCAAAATAAGTGACCATAACCTAACAAACACATATAGATAAAAATTAAACTGAAACCGCAAAAAGTCAGATTCTGCATACAATGCAAGGCCAGAGAAATAGAAAGAGATGCATTTCCCTGTACTTTATAAAATATGAAGACAGCACCAAGACTATTCATTAAAATGAAAATAAAAGTCTCTTCTACCTTTGTCTGAATTTTATTCTTGATCATGCTTGTCCCAATCCGAGGTCTCTGCTTTCCTCCACCTCCACTGTCTACTTCCGCCCAGAGGCGGCATGAGGGTGATGCAGAACCACGTACGGAGATTCATTGTAGCATTATTAGCATAAATTTAGCATGCTTTATTTTAAAATGTATATGCTACCAATTAAAAATACTAGGTGGCTCCCAAACATATACATGCCATTTAGTAAAACAGATGTTACAAAAAAATCCGTAATAAAAAAACCCATTAAATTTGATTAATGAAAAGCCACTTACACAGCCCACTCCTCTCAAACCATCACCAATCTGCACATCAGATTTAGTTTACTAGGACCAGATTATTGATGAGGGAAGATATAAAATGAGAAACTCATCCTGGTATCCATGAATTCCGACGGATTGGATTGTGCTAGAGCTGGAAATATACGGAAATCAGCAGCAATGAAGCTATCAGGCTACTAAACAAAATTAAACTGAGACGTTCCCTTAAAATTTGAAATTTCCTTTAATCTGACGTGACAAAATATTTTAAATTTCAGTCTGGCAGCATAAAGAACACAAAACTGCAAATCTCAAAGATAATACATATTCCAGTCCTCCCCCACCCCTACAACCAAAACCCTAAAGCATCTCCATTTCCACAAAAACAGGAGCAACTTGGTACCCCAACACAGCACTTCCCACCCTTTGAAAAACAAGAGACACTATAACCAAGAAGGGCTTGGCAACCCCAACATAACTCCTGAAACTGCACACTGGACCAGTATGGTGTTACTGTAAATATATATTCTGCAAAAGAACAAGGCAAATGCAAGATGCTCGTACACCAATGAGCACAAAGAAAAAGTGAGAACCACGGCACAGTTTATAAAGCAATGCAAAGTATGCCTTCGAGTCACTGCTGACTTCTGGTGACCCAGAAGCACCTGGGTTTTCTTGGCAAAGTAGATTGCCAGGCCTTTCTTCCAAGGCAATGGAGGGTTAAGTGACTTGCCCAAGGCCACAAGGCGTGCTAGTGGGAATCGATCCCAAATTATAACTCACTTAATTTTGTTATATACTGTGTTATGGCTCTCGCCTTTTCATTTTCAATATATATTCTGAATCCACAGAAACCTCTCTCTCAACAATGGCTGCAGAGCAGAAGCAGGACATTCATCCACAGAAATCAATATATTAAAAAAACAAAATCTGATTCTGGCCATCTCAACAACATTCTCCAGTACCAAGCATATAGGGAAACAATATAAAACCCTACAAAAGTCACCGAAGATCTACAAGGCCAAATCTACCATATTATACCAGGATAAAGCTGGACAGTGAAAAAGATGGACAGTGAAAAAGATACAGGAAAAAAAATGATGCCTTTGAATTATAGTGCTGGCGGCGAATACTGTGTATACCATGGACTGCCCGAAGAACAAACCAGTCAGTACTAGAGGAGATCAAACATAAGCTTTCTTTAGAAGCTCAGATGACAAGACTTCGACTTTCATACTTTGGACACATTATGCGAAGAGAGAGATCATTAGAGAAAGACATCATGCTTGGCAACATAGAAGGTCAGCGCAAAAGAGGAAGGCCAGCAATGAGATGGATCGATACAATAACAGCAGCTACGGGTACCAGTCTGTCAACAATGAGCCGCCTGACTCAAGACCGAAGACATTTTAGGATAGCTACCAGAGGGTCGCCATAAAGTCGACTCCGACTCGACGGCACTTAACAGCAAACTTCCAAAACTCACATAAAGAAACGACCCAGAAAAATAACGCAATATAAATACTGCTATAATCCCTAAGAACGTAAGATATAACATACTGGGTCATATCAAGCCCAGTTTCCTGTTTCCAACAGTGGCCAATCTAGGTCATAAGTACTTAGCAGTCTCCTCAAAAGACACAGGTTCCTCAATGCTTGTATTGGGTCAAGCAGTGATATCCTGGTTCCCTTTTAACAATGGTTTATGGACCTTTCCTCCAGGAACTTGTCCAGACCTTTTTTAAACCAAACTACACTAAAGCAGTTACTTACCTGTAACAGGTGATCTCTGGGAACAGCAGGAATAAGTCTTCACATATGGGTATCGTCGGTACCGACGGAGCCTGCGCGGGAACGCTCCCAGCGTCCAAAAGGAAAGCTTTTGGGAGCATCCCACAGCGCCTGCGTGCTGCCTTCCCGCCTTTCCCAACCGCCTCTCTCCAGTTCTTGTTTTAAGCTGAGACAAAGAGAGAGAGTGAAAGAAAAGGAAAGATAGAGAGATACAACTCCTAGGGGAGGTGGGTGGGTTGTGAAGACTTATTCCTGCTGTTCCCAGAGATCACCTGTTACAGGTAAGTAAATGTGCTATCTCCAGGAACAAGCAGTAATGAGTCTTCACATATGGGGACTCCACAGCTAGGGATGCCAGGGAGATCCCCAAGATTGTGAGTCCCTGAGAAGGGCTCTACCTCCCCCCATGGATCTCGGGCATCCAACCAGGGATGGGGGGTAGGAGTTAGGTAGGGAACAGGTGTTTGAGTACAGCCTGACCAAACAAGGCAGCCCGGCGGGAGTCCTTGTCCAAGCAATAATGGGCTGTAAAGGTATGAACCGAGACCCAGGTGGCCACTCGACAGATTTAGTCGATGGACACAGAGTTTAGATGAGCCATAGAGGCTGCCATGGCCCTCACATTGTGAGCTGTGACATGGCCCTCCAGAGAAAGGGTCTTACTCTGGTAGGTGAAAGAAATACACTGAGCAATCCAATTGGACAGAGTTCTCTTAGAGACTGAAAGTCCTAAATGAGAGAGATCAAAAGCAACAAAGAGTTGAGAGGACTTTTTATGTTGCTGTGTCCTTTGTAAGTAAAAAGCGAGCGCTCTCTTACAATCCAGGGTATGCACTTGATGCATGAGGTCCTGGAAAAAAGACAGGTAAATACACCTCCTGGTTCAGATGAAAAGGTGAGACCACTTTAGGCATAAGGTGTGGATTGGTCCTGAGGACTACCTTGTCATGATGGAACCTTGTATAAGGAGAATTAGCCACCAAGGCTTGCAGCTCACTGATGCGACGAGCTGAAGTGACTGCAATGAGAAAAATAACCTTCCAGGAAAGGAATTTAAAGGAGGTAGTGGCTAAGGGTTCAAAGGGTGGCTTCATAAGCTGGCCAAGAACCAGATTCAAGTCCCATGCCACTGGAGGTGGTCTAATGGGAGGTTTAGTTAAAAGAAGGCCTCTCATGAATCTTGCTATAAGAGGATGAGAGGAAATAGGCTGTCCATTGAGAGGCTTAAGGGATGCTGCAATAGCACTCAAATGGACTCTTACTGAATTCGTTTTAAGGCCTGCATGGGATAAATGCAGCGAATACTCTAGTAAAGAATTCAGAGGTATTGCAAGAGGGTTAAGACCCTTCTCTGCACACCAAATGGTAAACCTTTTCCATTTAAAAGCATAGGAACGTCTAGTGGACGGCTTTCTGGAAGCACGAAGGATATCCTTCACTTGCTGAGAAAGATGCAAATCTTGAAGGTCTAGGCCTTCAGCAACCAGGCTCTGAGATGAAGAGACTGGGGACTTGGGTGCCACAACGTTCCCTCCTCCTGGGACAGGAGGTCTGGAGCAGATCCCAAGTCCAGGGAGGGAGCTTGAGAGAGATGCAGAAGTAGAGGGTACCACACTTGGCGTGGCCAATGTGGTGCTAAGAGGATCACAGACCCCTTGTCTCTCTGAAGTTTGAACAGTGTCTTGGGAATTAGGGGAATGGGTGGAAAGGCACAGAGGAAGTCTTGCCCCCAATGAAGGAGGAAGGCATCCCAGGCCTGAACACCCTGACACGGAATCCTGGAACAGAACCGGGGAAGTTTGGCATTCCACGGACTTGCAAACAGGTCTATGTCCGGGGTTCCCCAAATTCGGAAGATCCTGGGTATCTGGTCCCCATGGAGGGACCATTCGTGTGGAAGCAGAACTCGACTGAGTCTGTCTGCAAAAAGAATTTTGAAACTCTGGAAGATACACTGCCATGAGATGAATTTGATGCTCTCTGGCGAAGGCCCACAATCTCAGAGCTTCGTTGCAAAGTGACAGAGAGCCAGTCCCGCCCTGCTTGTTCACGTAAAACATGGCTACTTGGTTGTCCGTGTGGATGAGGACTGTCTTGTAGCTGAGCAGGGTGTGGAAGACTCAGAGCTAGAAAAATTGTTCTGAGCTCTAAGAGGTTGATATGCAGAGATGTCTCCTGTGGAGACCAGATGCCTTGAGTGGAGAGATCTTGTAGATGAGCTCCCCAACCCCTTGGAGAGGCATCTGTTGTAAGGGTTGCTTGGGGTAACACCTGTTGAAACTGGGACCCCAGCAACAGATTTTGAGTGGACTTCCACCACTGGAGAGAGCAAAAGAGGCGACTGGAGGTTGCTATTTTGTCTGACAGGCACCCTGATGACTGGGTCCATTGAGCTGCCCTCATGTGAAGGCGAGCATAAGGAACCACATGCACGGTGGATGCCATGTGGCCTAACAGTTGTAACATCTCTCGAGCAGTTAAATGGGACTTTAATTGAATTTGTGAGGCTAACTGCACCAAGCGTAGGCAACAGGCCTGGGGAAGATAGGCCCTTGCAGATGTGGTATCCAGCAAGACCCCTATGAACACTAATGACTGAGTAGGGGTGAGATGGGATTTGGGATGTTTATTACAAGTCCCAGATACTGAAGAACAGGCCTCGTGCAGGCTAGGGAAGTCGGGGCCTCTGACTGGGATGGGGCTCAGATGAGCCAGTCATCCAGATATGGGAATACGAATATCCCTAGAGTTCGTAGAAATGCAGCTACTACTGCCATGCATTTTTTGGACACTCTTGGTGCAGAGGCCAGACCGAAAGGAAGCACTCTGTATTGGTAGTGCTTTCCTTGATAAAGGAACCGAAGGAATCTTCTGTGTGTTGGATGGATGAGGACATGGGTGTACGCATCCTTGAGGTCTAGAGAACAAAGCCAATCCTGACTCTGAAGGTATGGAAGGAGAGCACCGAGAGAAATCATCTTGAATTTCTCCTTGCATAGAAACTTGTTCAATTCTCTGAGATCTAATATGGGTCTGTAGCCCCCTGTTTTCTTTGGGATAAGAAAATAGGGGGAGTAGAACCCTGAGCCCTGTTGAAGAAGGGGTACTTCTTCTATTGCCCCTTGGGCAAGAAGGGTAGCAATCTCCTGACCCAGGAGGTCGAGGAGAGATGTTGGAGAATTGAACTGTCTCACCATGATGTGAGGAGGAAGGTTTAAGAAATGAGGCTTGTACCCCTCCCTTATGATGGAGAGGGTCCATTGCTCTGCTGTGATTTGTTCCCATCTGGGAACAAAGTGAGCTAACCTTCCTGGAATGGTGAGAGGCTCTGGTTCTTTTAGAGCCAGAAAGGCTAAGTTCTCTAGTTGAAAGTCAAAGGCCCTGAGGAGGCTGAGGCTGTTGGGCCGTAGCATTCCAAGCAGCCTTAGGCTTGGCCTGTTTAGGTTGTTGCTATCACTTTGCAGCAAAACGACCTGCAGAAGATGCCTGTTGACCATAAACAGGATAATATCTCCCCTTTTTGGGAAAAAAACCCTTTTTGAACAACCTTTTCTTAACAGGAGCAGAAGTAGACTTTGAAAGTCTATCTAAAGCAGAATTCTCAGCATCCATCTGAGTGGCCTTTGCTTGTCAATCTTTGCCAAAAAGGTTTTCACCTGTACAAGGAAGATTTCCTAGTCCATCCTGAACCCAGGGTTCCAAATCAGAGGCTTGTAGCCAAGCAACTCTGCGTGCACCTATGGCAATATCCGAGGCTCTGCTGGCACACTCAAAAGAGTCAAAGGCTGCACGATTGGAAAACTTGGAAACATCCTGGGCATGTTTAAGCCAGGTGAGTAACTCCTCCCTTTTATCTTCTGAAATAAAAGGAGATAAAGTTTGCAGGTGATCTGTAACTTCTTTTAGAAACATCCCCATATAGAGACTATAGGAGTTGATTCTAGCAGCAAGCATATTGGCCTGGAAAATTCTCCTGCCAAAAGCATCTAAGGTTCTGCATTCTCTTCCTGGAGGATTAAATGAGTGCCTTTTTGCACTCTATCTTCTTCATAGCAGATTCCACCACAATAGAGTGGTGAGGAAGCTGAGTCTTATGAAAGCCAGGACAAGGAGGAACACGGTACATGGTGTCCAACCTACGAGAATGAGGGGAGGTGGTGAGAAGTGTCTCCCATATGCCCAACATATGATCATAAAGGATCTCATGAATTGGTAAAGTAGCTGCCTCTTTGGGAGCCTTAGGATATTGTAAAATATCCAATTTTTTAGCTCTAGGCTCTGCCTCGGGCCACTGAAATGGAGAGGCCCCTGGCCACCTCCCTAATGAAGTCTTGAAAAGACAAGTCTTCTGGAGGAGACATTCTTCTTTTTGGAGAAGAGGGCTCCTGAGGAAGGAGTACCGATGCTTCGACAGACACCTCTGATTCATCAGAGTCTTCAGAGGAATCGAAGTATCGCCTGTCTGGATGCTCCTGCAGAGCCCGATAGGCGTACCGAGTGGTATCGACATTGGGAGTGATCGGTACCGATTCGGTACCGATGGGCATCACAGAACAGGGTACCGCTGCAGTCGACACCGAAGCCGATGTCAATGCAATCTGTAGCGAAACCGGAACCGATATCGGTGCTGGTGCCGGAACCGGTACCGACAACTGAGTTTGTTGCGGTACAGGAGGCGTCGCAGCTGTATGGATGCCGTAATGGCATGCTGCATGGTCAGAATATTCTGATCCATCGACGCCACCAATGTCTGGATATCGGTACCAGTGGGAACCACCGGTACCCCAGAACATGGCAACAGGTGATCGGTCGAGGCCGAGCCATCGATGTCAACCTGTGACCCCATAAAGCTTTGGAAGCCGGAGCCTCCCGCTGGGGTAATTTTGCCGGTGCGGATGCCTCGAGAGCAAGCCCAGAGGCATCTCGATACTTAGAGGGAGATCTACCCTTCGAGGACCGGCTGGACTTGAGTTTGGTTACCTGAGATCCACGGGAGGAAGCAGCAGCCCCGGAAGACGTCGATGCCACCGAAGCAAAGAAACAAAATAAAATAAAGAACTTCTTCAGCGGTGACAGGAACACGACCTGCTGGCTCCGCGGAAAAGAAGAACTGGAGAGAGGAGGTTGGGAAAGGCGGGAAGGCAGCGCGCAGGCGCTGTGGGATGCTCCCAAAAGCTTTCCTTTTGGACGCTGGGGAGCGTTCCGTGCAGGCTCCGTCGGTACCGACGATACCCATATGTGAAGACTCATTCCTGCTTGTTGCAGGAGATCAGTTTTTACTACATTCTCCGGTAATAAATTCGAGTTAGATTACACATTGAGTGAAAATTTTTTTCTCTTATTCGTTTTAAATAGGTTACACTGTAGGTTCATTACAAATCCACTAGTCATTTTACATTCTGATAAAGTAAACAATCAATCTACATTTATATCTTCTTCCATTCATTAATTTATAGACCTCTATCATATCTCCCCTCAGCAGTCTCTTTTCCAGGTTGAAGAGCCCTAAACATTTTAGCCTCTCTTCATAGGAGTATCCTTCCATCCCCTTTACCATTTTGGTGGCTCTTCTCTATACCTTTTCTAATAAAGAATAGTTACTCACCTGTAACAGGTGTTCTCCAGGAGCAGCAGGAATCAGTCCTCACATATGGGCGACATCGACGTCGATAGAGCCCTTGAGGAGCATTTCCCCAGCTTTCTATGAAAGCCTTTGGGAATGCAGGCACGCATGCGCGGTTCCCTTCCCGCCTAAAGGTGCCATCTTACTTCAGTCAAATGACATAGCTAAAACAGCACACAAAAATGTAAAAATAAACTATGTACAACTGCAACTCCCAGGGGAGGGAGGGAGGGTTGTGAGGACTGATTCCTGCTGCTCCTGGAGAACACCTGTTATAGGTGAGTAACTACTCTTTCTCCAGGACCAAGCAGGAAGTCAGTCCTCACATATGGGTGACTCCCTAGCTCTGGGCTACCAGGAACCCAGGCTGAACAAGAGAACTCCCTCTAGTCCCAGCATCAAAGAAAGGCTTTTCACTGACAGAAACTCAACCGGTAGCCCAACAGAGGGCAGGAGTTGCCTAAACCTCAAAGAGATTCCGGAGTACTGCCTGGCCAAAAGCACTGTCCCTACGGGACTCCCTTTCCAGACAGTAATGGGCCGCAAAAGTCTGGCTTGAAGACCAAGTAGCAGCCCTGCAGATGTCTACCAATGGTACAGAGTGGAGATGAGCCACTGAGGCAACCATTGCCCTGACACGATGGGCCGTGACCTGACCCTGCAAAGGAAGGTCAGCCGCACTGTAAGTCCAGGTGATACAGTCAGCCACCCAGATGGACAAGGTACGCTTGGACACAGCCAACCCCAAATTATTAGGGTCAAAAGAGATGAAGAGCTGAGTAGCCCTTCTGTGCCCCTGCGTACGGTCAAGGTAGAAGGATAAGGCCCTCCTACAGTCCAGGGTATGCAGGACTGCTTCAGCCTGGCTTGCATGAGGCCTAGGGAAGAATGTTGGAAGAACCACCTCTAGGTTAAGGGGGAAGGAGGAGACAACTTTGGGGAGGAACTTTGGATGAGTCCTAAGGACTACCCTGTTCCAATAGAAGCGGGTGTAAGGCCTGTCACAGACCAGGGCCTGAAGCTCACTCACTCGCCTGGCCGAGGTTAGGGCTATCAAGAAGAGTGTCTTCCAGGAGAGGAAGCGTAGAGGGCAAGTAGCCATTGGCTCAAAGGGTGGGCGAGTCAGTTGCTGCAAGACCACATTCAACTCCCACTCAGGGGCAGGACGATGGATTGGGGGCTTGAGCAAGAGCAAGCCCCTGAGAAACCGGGACATCAAGGGGTGAACCGACAGAGAATGTCCATCCACCAGTGAGTGGTGAGCTGCTAGAGCTGAGAAGTGGACCCGAACAGAATTGGACTTAAGTCCCTGATTTGATAAGTGCAGTAAGTACTGAAGCACTATTGGTACAGTACAGGAGAAAGGATCCTCTGTACGTTGTTGACACCACACAGAAAACCTTTTCCATTTGAGAGCATAGGTTTCCTAGTGGACTGTTTCCTAGAGGCTAGGACAACCTCCTCAACTTCCTGAGGTAGGCCCCAGGGAGCCAAAACTACCCTTGCAGCCTCCAGGCCATCAAATTGAGAGCTTTGAGATTGGGGTGCAGAAGGGAACCCTGATCCTGAGAGAGGTGGTCGGGTTGCAACCGCAGAGGCAGTGGGGGATCCACTGCCAGCTGAAGCAGAAGTGGAAACCAACGCTGTCTGGGCCACCTGGGAGCCACCAGCAAGACCGAGGCCTTGTCTTGAAGAATCTTGAAGAGTTCGGGCCACCAAGGGCGTGGGAGGAAACGCATACAGGAGGCCCTGAGACCAGGGAATTAGAAAAGCATCTGCTGCTACCCGCAGAGGATGCGGTTGCCTGGAGCAGAACCGTGGCAGCTGTTTGTTCAGTGGACTGGCAAACAGATCTATGGATGGAAGTCCCCATTTCAGGAAAATCTTCTGAACTACCAAAGGATGGAGCTGCCACTCGTGGGGCTGCAGAATCCTGCTGAACCTGTTTGCCAGGTAGTTCTTCTGGCCAGGTAGATACACTGCCTTGAGGGGCATGTTGTGTCTGAGAGCAAACAAGCAAAGGTGCTGCGCCTCCTGAGAAAGGAGCCTGGACCCAGTTCCGCCCTGCTTGTTCGCATAAAACAAGGCTACCTGGTTGTCTGTTTGAACTAGGACAGACTGATGAGCCAGGCCTTGAGAAAAAGTTTTGAGGGCCCTGAGTTCCAGGAGATTTTGCTGTGGGGCTTCCCAGGGAGACCACAGACCCTGGGTGCACTTGCCTAGACAATGAGCCCCCCAGCCTTGCAGGGAGGCATCCGTGGTCAACACCACTGTGAACCCAGGACTCTGAAAAGGTACCCCTTGTAGCAGATTGGGTGGGTGTAGCCACCAGCTGAGGGAGTTCAGAAATTGTCTGGACACCCTTATCCTGTCTCTGAGGCTGCTTGTGGCCTGCGAGCACTGAGTCCGAAGGCACCACTGTGCAGGCCTCATATGGAGCCTGGCATTGAGGGTCACATGAACTGTCGAAGCCATGTGGCCTAGAAGCATCAGGCAGAGTCTGGCGGAGACCCGTGACCTGCTGAGAAACTGGTTTGCTAAGTTGATCAGTCTTTGGGCTCTGTCTTCTGGCAAGAATGCCTCCAACCTCGCCCCTATGAACTTCAAGTTCTGGGAGGGGAGCAAAGTGGACTTTGCGAAGTTTATGACGAACCCCAAGCTTTGAAAAAGAGCAATAGTTCTGAGAGTAGCTTGTCGGGCCTCCTGGCACGTCTGACCCCTTATGAGCCAATCGTCCAGATATGGGAAGACAAAGACTCCCTGATTTCGCAGGTAGGCCGCCACCATTGCCAGGCACTTGGTAAAGACCCTGGGAACGGAGGTGAGGCCAAAAGGCAGTACTCTGTACTGATAATGGTTTCCTCCCACAGTAAACCTGAGGTATTTTCTGTGGTCTGCATGAATGAGGATGTGAGTATACGCATCCTTTAGATCTAAGGAGCATAGCCAATCTCCCTGCTGGAGGTAGGGCAGAAGTGTTCCAAGAGTAAGCATCTTGTTCTTTTCATTCTCCAGGAACTTGTTGAGGTTTCGGAGATCTAGAATAGGTCGAAGGCCACCGGAACATTTGGGTACCAGGAAATACCTGGAGTATAACCCTCGACCGTGCAAGTGGGGAGGCACAGGCTCCACCGCCCTGTCCACCAACAGACCTTGTAGCTCCTGAAGGTGAAGATGTGTGTGCAGGGGAGGACTTGGAGGCTCCCCTGGGAAGTAGGGAGGAGGCAGTTGTTGGAAGTGTAGTGCATAGCCCCTGTGGACTATGCTTAACACCCAACTGTCTCCAGTGATGAGTGGCCACTGGTGGGAAAACAGGGCGAGGCGACCTCCTGTGCAGGGCTGGGAGAGCAGGGACGGAGAGGCTATGCCTAAGGAGTCAAAAAAACCCATCCTGCTGAGTGGGAGCAAGGGCCGGAGGCTTGGGGGTCCTATGCCAACGGGGCCGATTACCCTGCCCCTTGGCTTGCTGACCCTGAGGGGCAGCTTGGGCACCTTCCTCGGGTAAAAAGACTTTTTACCCGAGCCCTTCTTCTTGTGAGAAGGGGCAGAAGTCTTTCTAGACAGCCTTGTCCTTGTGATGTGCTCGTTTTCGAGCTGTGCGGCCTTCTCGGTCATGGGCTTGCCAAAAAGGTTCTCACCGTGGCAAGGGACATCGACCAACTTGTCCTGAACCCATGGCTCGAGGTCTGATGAATGCAGCCACGCCTGGCGCAACACGGGACGAAGCCTCGAAGCCATCGTAGGCAGCGCGGGACATAAACTTGGAGCATTCCCGGATCCCTGAGGACAAGGACTTGAACCTCTGCAAGGGTTCCCCGGAGAGACCAGCAGAGAACCCGGCCAGCTCCTTGGCCAGGTCTCTCAAGTACATGCCCATGTACAGCTGGTAAGACTGGACACGGCAAGCATCGAGCCCTGGAAGCACTTTCTATCAAAACCATCGAGGTTTCGGGCCTCCCTGGCAGGGGGCACCGCGGAGTGCATCTTCTGACTTTTCAGGCGATGCATGGCAGATTCCACCACCATGGAATGTTGTGGTAGCTGCGCCTTCTGAAAGCCAGGACTCTTCCGGAATCGATAGAGGGAATCGACCCACTTGCTTAAAACCGGCGCCGAGGCCGGTGCCTCCCACATCCGGAAGAGGAGCCGTTCCAGCATCGGAGGAACTGGGACAGTTAAGGCCTCCTTCGGAGGAGAGTTGTACTGCAGGGCCTCGAGCTCCTCGGCTCGAGGCTCCTCCTCGGGGTCCGCAGGGATAGCCAATGCAGTGGCCATATCCCGAATAAACTCCGAGAACCGGGTATCCTCCGGAGGGGATCTACTCCAGGGTTCAGACTGCAGTGAGTCCGATGGGACGCACCGAGTCTTGAAAGTGTCGGGGGACTCCTCGTCCTCCGTCTCCCATGCGGACTTGTCCGATGAGGAATCGGGGTCCGACCTCGCGGAGCCTGCGAGCACCCACCCCAACGCCGAAGGCACAGGCGTCGACACCCTCGGTCCCGAATGGGTGGTCGAGGGAGACCGCGACCGAGGTCGACCTCAAGCCTTCATGGCCTCGAGTATCGGCTCGGTCTCTGGGGTCGACTTCGATGTCGATGTCCCGGTGGTCGGGGCAGATGCACCAGACAGGCTGGCCATCAGTGCCCGCTGCTGTTCCATGAAGGCAGACAATCTGCTCTCCAAGGCTGTCAACCTGAGACCCAGCTCAGGAGACTCAGCAGCTCCCGACTCATGCACGGTCGGCTCCCTGGGAGGAGCGTCCATGAGGACTACAGGGCTTACGTGTCCAGCAGACTCCGGCTCCAGTCGAGGGACTTTGGAAGGCTTCTCTTGTTCCACAGGCCCGGGGCGATGGTCGGGAGTCTGAGACCTAGCTCTCGAGGAGCCAGGGACCTCTTCAGACGACGCCCTCACGAGCTGCTTCTTCCTCTTGCGTTCCCGGTCGGGGGACCCCCTGTCCGAGGAACTACGATGGTGCTCGGGATCCGACTCCCGAGATGTCGAGGGCTCAGACGAGGTCCTGGCCCGGCCGGAGGCCGAGTCAGAAAAAAGCCCTTCCTTCTGGTGCTGACGACTTCGCAGTGCCTTGGAAGACATTTTCCCACATGGTCCACACTTCTTAGGGTCGTGATCAGGACCGAGGCACCGAAGGCAGCAGTCGTGTGCGTCGGTGAGAGACATCAGTTTCTTGCACCGATCACACTTCTTAAAACCGCTGGATGCCATCGGGGAAAAAAGAGTCCCCGCGAGGTCAAAGGACCGGCCTTCCAGGGAAAAATCAAAAAAGGGCGCGAACGCCAGCCACGAAGGGCAAAAACCAAAAAAAGAAGATCCGTCTCGATACCGGTGTACCGAACCCGGCGGGAGGGGAACCAGCGTCGAACCGGAGAAGAAAAATAGCGAAGAATCGCAAAAAATCAAACAATTTTCTGGGATGACTAGGACTCACGTCCGGTGGGCTTCACAGAAAACGAGAGACTGAAGTAAGATGGCACCTTTAGGCGGGAAGGGAACCGTGCATGCGTGCCTGCATTCCCAAAGGCTTTCATAGAAAGCTGGGGAAATGCTCCGCAAGGGCTCCATCGACGTCAATGTTACCCATATGTGAGGACTGACTTCCTGCTTGGTCCGGGAGAACGCTATATCCTTTTCAAGATACGGTGACCAGAATTACACACAATATTCAAGGTGCGGTCGCACCATGGAACGATACAGAGGCATTATAATATCCTTTGTTTTATTTTCCATTCCTTTCCTTATGATACCTAGTATTTTATTTGCTCTCCTGGCCACCGCTGCACATTGGGCGGAGGGTTTTAACATGTTATCCATGACGACGCCTAAATCTTTTTCCTGGGTGAAGGTTCCCAATGTGTAAACTTGCAATGTGTAAACATAGTTTGGGTTGTCTTTCCTAGGTGTATAACTTTGCACTTGTCCACATTAAATTTCATCTGCCATTTGGATGCCCAGTCTTCCAATTTATCAAGATCCTCTTGCAATTTTCCACAATCCTCTTGGGTGTTAACTTTAAATAGTTTTGCGTCAAATGCAAATTTAATAACCTCACTCATTCCTTTTTCCAGGTCATTTATGACTATGTCAAAAAACAGCAGACCCAGCACAGATCCCTGGGCTACTCCACTATTCACCTTTTTCCATTGGGAAAATTGGCCATTTAGCCCTACCCTCTGCTTTCTATCTTTTAACTAGTTCCTGATCCACAATAGAACACTGCCTCCTATCCCATGACTTTTTAGTTTAGCCAAGAATTTCTGATGAGGGACCTTGTTGAAGGCTTTCTGAAAGTACAGATACACTATATCAACTGACAGATTAGTAAGACAAGCTATTCCTTGTCTAAAGCCATGTTGGCTGTCTCCCATTAAGCCATGACTACATGTTCAGCAATTTTGTTCTTTATGATGGTTTCTACCATTTTTCCCGGTACTGACGTCAGGCTCACCGATCTGTAGTTCCACGGATAACCCCTGGAACCCTTTTAAAAAAATTGGCATTACATTGGCGATCCTCCAATCTTAATCCATTTTGGACAGCTCGCATATTCTTTCTCTGTTCTGGATGATTTATTAGATTTGTTACACTCAAACAACTATGAAATACCAGCAATAATAAAATATATTAAAACTTTGCAGAAAAAGCAGAGTTACTTACCTGTAATAGGTGATCTCTGGGAACAGCAGGAATAAGTCTTCACATATGGATAACGTCGGTACCGACGGAGCCTGCGCGGGAACGCTCCCCAGCATCCAATCAGAAAGCTTTTGTGAGCATCCCACAGCGCCTGCGTGCTGCCTTCCCGCCTTTTCAACTGTCTCTCCTCAGTTGAGTTTCATAGCTGAGACAAAGAGAGAGAGAAAGAGGAAAGGAAAGATAGATAGAGAGATACAACTCCTAGGGGAGGTGGGTGGGTTGTGAAGACTTATTCCTGCTGTTCCCAGAGATCACCTGTTACAGGTAAGTAACTGTGCTATCTCCAGGAACAAGCAGGAATGAGTCTTCACATATGGGGACTCCCTAGCTGTAGATGCCAGGGGGAGATCCCATAAAATGCGTGTTCCTGGGACAGGACTGCACTTCCCACACATGGATCTCTGGCATCTCATGAGGGATGGTGGGTAGGAGTTGAAAAGAGGAGCTGTAGGAAAAAAAACAGCTAACCTAAGGACTACAGGAGAGGAGTCCTTGGTATGTATGATAATTACCATTAAAAATATTGAATGTACAATCACAATATGGACCTTACCTACTGGATTGCAGGAAGTAGAGAGGCTGAAGGAGTCTACTGGAGATTCAGTAGAGGAATCCTCAAGGTGACCTCACGGCAGTGAAGGTGAAAGTCCAAATCTGGAATTGGCAGGTGACCCAGGTGTCAACTTGGGTAGTATAAAAACGGCAGGTCTTCAGTGGAAAGCTTTATGGGAAAAAGCTGAAACTCTTTTAGCTACAGAGTCATTAACATTTAGGTGTAAAAGAGGAAGACTGACCGATTTGGACAACTAGCCCAGTCCTGGAGGGAAGAACGGGTATGGGAAAAAGCCCGTATTCCCAAGGAGGACAGATGTATGAAGGGCTGAAACCTTAGAACTACTGAAGATCTACACTGTCTTTCCTAGCTGGTGAGAGGAAAGATATTGAAGCATGGTGCTTCAGGGATAACGAGACCTAGAGTAAAGTGGAAGATGTCAGTACCACAATAGTGGTTGTGTGCATAACACCCCCAACATACTGAGGGACAGTATGAACATATGCAAACCCACTGTCTGGAACCTCTAGGAAGGTAAAGACCTTTATAGCATAGACAGTTAGGGAGATAAGTATGTAAATACATATCTACTTATCAGGAAACATTTCGACAGATACACACACACACACATATATATATATAGATATATATGTGTGTGTGTATATATATATATATAGGGATATATAGATAGATATATATGTGTGTGTATATAGGGATATATAGATATAGGGATATATATATATATATATATATATATGTGTGTGTATATATATATATAGATATATATATAGATATGGATATATATATATGTGTGTATGTATATGTATATGTATATATATATATATATATATATATATATATATAGGGGTATAACATATGCACACACAGCTTACAGACATATGTATCTATAGAAGTATATAGAGATATAGACATACATGAATATGTATGTCTGAAGATACATGTCTGCCACTAAGCAGATAAGATATGCCCATAAGTACATTCACATGAGAGATGTGAAGGAGAAAGATTCATCTAATAACAAGAAGGTGGAACCTACTTGAGAAGATATATAGAGAATCTATTTCTCCAGGCTAAGATGGTGCAGGAATACTGTCCAGTGGAATAACCAGGATGGTTGCGTGAAAAAACAGAGGATAATATCAGTCTGTAAACAGCAAGTCCTGAGTCTTGCAGAACTCTGACATGGTAAATGGACAGAAAACGCATAGGGGGAGATACCAGGATGACCCACTGGAGGGACACCAGGGGTATCATGCGTTACTAGTAGAATATGTGCTGTCCATAAAGGAGTAGGATACCATGAGGACAAGCTGCAAGGAAAAAAGAGCATATTCCTGCAGGATTGGAAAACTCTTTGGACATTCATGCAGAAAAGGCTTATATCCTGTATAATAACAGGGTGTGGAGAACCTTCACATTCATGGAAAATGACTGACAAGCCTTTCCCACCATATAGAATAGTCGTCAGAGACAAAACCCCATGCTCTCTAGCAAGGGCCCATAGTAGAAAGCTTCTCTGAAGATTGCAGAGAGCATTATGCAGGAGAATTAGAAAATAAAACTGGCTGTAGGTCAACTTGTGCTGCCAAAGTCAAGGGAGTGGAGATGGCAAGAAAAGAAGATAGTGTGATAAGCCTGTAGTGATTAGGATTATCCAAGATAGATGAAAGCACTATCTTGGAATCACTACTAAAGCCAGACAGAAAGTAGTGGAAGATAGACTGGAAACTTGTGGAAAAGTACCAGTAGTCCAATCACTGGAACTCCTGCATAGTCAGCTGCTGAATGAGACAGCAGAGAGAATCGTCCTGTGTAAAACAAAGAGAACAGACAAAAGGAGAGGAGACTTCCTGTCCCTGTCTGATGAGCTGCCTAGAGAAAAGAAGGGAATTCACGGGAAAAAAAACCCTACACTGGAATGAAAGGCTAGAGAAGCCCTGCATTGATATGGGACCACTCATTCAGGGGGAACCCTGGATGAGAGGGTAGAGAAAGAGGAGCTGAAGGGTGACTTACCATATAGTAAGTCTGCGGAAGGAAAAAATTCATGTTGGGACAGAAAAACTATCATGGGATAGTTGTTAACTTCCCTTCTTGGTAGGAAGAAGAGGAGAAACCTGTGATCCATAGACATGAATATCCTGACAGCTCAGCATATCTAGGAGGAAAAGGATGTTTTGAAGAAAGGAATCCCTGTGTAGAGTTTTGAAGGAAAAAACAGTGAAAAAACTTCTGCTAAGAAGAAGTTAACTGTAGGTTGTAACCTTAAGGAACCTATGGTTGCTGGGTTAGTTCAGCCTGGCTAGAGTTTGGATTCTTCAGATCAGGGCGAGGTTTCCCCTGCTTGGGAACATCTGTAGAATGGGCAGGAGAAGAGTGAAACCTTCTTTTCCTAGGACACTTTCTACTGATTGGGGAAGGAGAAGGCTTAGGATAGCCTCCAGAAACAGGGAAGTCAGTGGAGCAATGAGCAACCTGACGTAAAGCCTCCCTATTGAAGAGATTTTCTCCAGTACAAGGAGAATTCCCCAGTCTTTGTTGTGCCCATCTGTTCAAGTCTGAAGCCTGGAGCCAGGCTTTACGTCGTGCTCCTATAGCTATAGCAGAGGTTCTGCTAACAGACTCAAAAGAGTCTAGAGAAGCACGAGAAAGAAACCAAGAAATATTTTGGCTATGACTAAGAAGTAAGGAATAGTCTGCAGCCTTGGGCTCTGATAAAAAAGGAGTCAAAAGAGATAATTTCTTTGTGACCTCCTGGAGAGATAGACTCATATAAAAAATATAAGAGATAATCCTTGTTGCCAGCATAGATGTTTGGAAGGTTTGACGTCCAAAGGCATCAAGTGCTCTAGATGCACGACCTGGCGGATAAGAAGAATGCTTCTTGCTTTTTACCTTCCTCACGGCTGATTCCACTACAATGGAATGATGGGGAAGTTGAGTCTTTTGAAACCCTGGAGAGGGGGGCACCTGATACAGAACATCAGTTACTGTAGAAGGTGAGGGAACCCTTAAAGGTGTTTCCCATATTTTCAGAAGAAGATCCTGCAAAGAATGATGTAAAGGAAGCATTATATTTCCCTTTTGTGCTGGAGAGCCTTGAATAGGATCACAGCTAGGGATAGGAACAGAAAGGAATGTTGCCATGTCAAGGAGAAATTTCTGAAAAGAAGGATCTCCAATGAGAACCATCCCTGGATAGGGTAAAGATGAAGTAGCAGCCTGGGCACCAGAGGATGTACTGGTCCGGTGCAGAAAAAGAGACGCACTAGATGGATACTGGTACTGGCAGTTACGATTTGAGACAGGCATTACTGCATTGTCCATGCCAGGTATAGACTCCAAACTAGGTATAGAAAGGAGCGATCCTGTTGAAAAAAGCATGGAAGTGGCTGGTCCCCATGTCACTGCAGGAATCGACATCGATAGCGATACCGGTAGCTGTGCCGGAATCGGAGGCGATAACGCCATCGAAACAGTCATCGGAGGCTGCTCAAGCGGTACCGAGGCAACTAAAAACCCCTGGTGAGTATCCTCGGTACTGCGCATCCGGAACCGATAAGCGTCGGTTCCGAGACGCGTCGGTACCCAGTATTCTAGACTAGATATGGATTCCAGACTCGGCATCGATGCATGTCTGGAGGGTACCTACATCGGTGGTGGTATCGGCGATGCTATCGATACCGCAAAGTCAATCTGGGACGTATCGACCAGTCCCGAAGGTACCGAGGCTGCCAGATGACGATCCCTGGTGAAGAGTGAATCACTCAACACCAGTGCCGGTGCCGGGGTATCGGTACCGCTCGAAGCGGATGCCACCACCGAGCATGGCTGAGATACTGGAAAGTCAATCCGGGACGTATCGACCAGTCCCGAAGGTACCGAGGACGCCAGATGACGATCCCTGGTGAAGAGTGGATCACTCAACACCGGTGCCGATGCCGGGGTATCGGTACCGCTCGAAGCGGATGCCACCACCGGGCATGGCTATGTTTTGTGAGGGGTGAGCCCCAGGAACAACCTGAAACCCCTGAAAGGCTTTGGAGACCGAAGACTCCCGCCGGGGTTTTGAAGCCAATAGGGTCTTGAGGGCAAGGCCGGAGCCGTCATTATGCCTGGCATGAGATCTACCACTCAAGGATTGGCTAGTCTTAACAGACTGTTTGTGGGTTACCTGATCCTGTAGAGAAGAATTGGTCAGTGCCCTGACACTGGAAGGGAACTGGGTATCGAGGGAAACTCGAAATGGAAAATTTATTCTCATAAAATTGTAGCATAATGGCTCCGGAGGAAAAGGGTCAGGACCCAAGCAGGTTAGACACCAGTTGTTGGAGTCTAAAAAGAAAACTATATTCCCACAGTTAAGGCACTTCTTAGGAGAAGGCAGCTCCATGGTGGAGAGGCCTTACAGGCCCAAAAATTTAAGACAGAAACTGAGGGAAAACCTTCCCTGAGTTTGAGAAAAAGAAAAGAAAAAACCCACCGGCGGTACCGGTGGAGGCGGGAAAAAACAGCCGCGACCACGAGAAAACAAAGAATTAAAGAATTAAAAAAGAAATTTTCTGCGGTGACAGGAGTACGTCCTGCCGGCTCCACGGAAAAACAAAAACTGAGGAGAGACAGTTGGAAAGGCGGGAAGGCAGCACGCAGGAGCTGTGGGATGCTCCCAAAAGCTTTCTGATTGGACGCTGGGGAGCGTTCCCGCGCAGGCTCCGTCGGTACCGACGTACCCATATGTGAAGACTCATTCCTGCTTGTTCCTGGAGATTAGAAGTTTCACATAATGTATGGTTTTCATACACTGGTCCAATATAGTATATTGTCCATCTTCAGAAAAGATAGGATTCAGTTCCAATATTCATTGACAAACATACCGTATAATACTATTGAAACTGCAGTTTTCATTTAAAACACTATTATGATATAATATAGTTTGTCAATAGTCCATTCGGACATCGGAATATGATACACGTGAAAACACTTCTGATGCAGTGCATTGATATTGCACCATTGAAACACCTAGAACAAAATGCTTGACAGCTATTACTTTTGACAACATATTAGCCCAGTGTATGAAAAACATACAAGGCCGATATATGCACCAATAACTCTGACACTAAGTAACTTACTGTTATCTAAACCTATTTTCTAAAGTCTACAAATACGTTTATTTGCAAAATAGTAGCTATTACAGCATTATAAGCTACTTATTATTTTTTGTGATCTTATGTTGAGCCGCCAGTACCGTCAAAATCAGCAAACTTCGAATACCTATTAAACTAACTAGCTCTCAGATAAAAAAATCTGTATAACGCTTTTTGACATAACGATAATAGCAAAACATAGTTCCACTGAATTTATAACCATTAATTAGTAAACAGTTGAGTAGTAAGTATGGAAACCATATGTATGTAAAACATACGCTGGTCCAAAACGGGTTAAGGTACTACAGATGATTTTAATGATAGTTCACAAAAAACTAATAGCAGGTCTGCAATTCTCATATTTCAGTTCTTTCAACACCCTTGAATGTATACCATCCAGTCCAGGTGATTTCCTACTCTTCAGTTTATCAAATAGTTGTAATACATCTTCCCGGTGAATCGATATCTTTCAATTCTTCCGCAGTATCACCTTTAAATACCCACCTCAGCCATGGGTAATATCCCTACATCTTCCTCAGTAAAGACAAAAGCAAAGAATTCATTCAGTCTCTCCACTATAGCCATGTCCTCTCTTACTGCTCCTTTTACCCATCTATCTTCTAATCGTTCAACTGACTCTCTCACAGGTTTTTTGCTAGGAATGTACTTGCAAAAGTCTTTATTATGTGTTTTTGCTTCCACAGCAAGTTTATTCTCAAATTCTCTCTTTGCCTGCCTTATCAATGCCTTGCATTTAACTTGCCAGTGCCTGTGGTGTTTCCCATTTTCGTCATTTGGCTCTTTTTTCCATTTCCTGAAAGATGCTATTTCCTGAAAAACTGACAGCCTCTCTGACCTCACCTTTAAACCATGCTGTCAGTTTTTTGGACTTCCTTCCACTTTTCTTAAAGCTTGGAATACAGCTAGTCTGGGCTTCCAAGTTAGTATTTTTAAACACCACCCAAACTTGAAGTAAGTTTTTAACCTTTGCAACTGCTCCTTTTAATTTTTTCTTAACTATTTTCCTCATTTTATCATAGTCTTCGTTTCAAAAGTTAAAAGGTAGTACTGTGGATTTCCTTACCATCCCTCCTCCATTAATTAAATCAAACATGATCATGCTATGATCACTATTGCCAAGTGGCCCCAACACCCTTCTCTTGCACCAGATCTGGTGTTTCACTAAGTAGTCCAAAATGGCTTCCCCTCTGGTCGATTAATGAACCAGCTGCTCCAAGCAGCAGTCATTTATTTCATCTAGAAACGTTCTCTCTCTAACATGTCCTACCGTGACACCCAGCAAACACCAAGGTAATTGAAATCACCCATTATTACTGTTCTGTAAAGCACAGTTACTCACCTGTAGCAGGTGATCTCCGGGAACAGCAGGAATTGAGTCTTCACATATGGGTATCGTTGTCGGCACAGACTGAGCCTGTGTAGGAATGCTCCCCAGCAGCCAATAGGAAAGCTTTTGGGAGCATCCCACTGCGCCACTGCCTTCCCGCCTTTCCAACTGTCCCTCTTCAGTTGAGTTTTTAGCTGAGACAAAGGAGAGAAGGAGAGAAAGAGAAAGAGATAGAGATACAACTCCTAGGGGAGGTGGGTGGGTTGTGAAGACTCAATTCCTGCTGTTCCCAGAGATCACCTGTTAAAGGATGAGTAACTACAGTACGCTATCTCCAGGAAAAAGCAGGAATGTAGTCTTCACATATGGGGACTCCCCAGCTGAGAGATGCCAGGGAGATGACCCCAGAAAGCTGCAAAACCCAGGTTGAGATGGGTCATGCTTCCTCCCATGGATTTCTGGCATCAAAACCCGGGATGGTGGGTAGGAGTTGTTCTAAGTCTGAAAGAGATGCTGGAGAACAGCCTGGCCAAACGAGGCATCCCGATGGGAGTCCTTGTCTAAGCAGTAGTGGGCTGCAAAGGTGTGTACCAAAGCCCAAGAGGCTGCTCTGCAAATGTCATCAATAGACACTTAGCGAAGGTTAGCCATACAGGCTGCCATTGCTCTCACGAAAAGCTGAGAAGCCTTTCTGTGCTGCTTAGTTCTCTGAAGGCAAAAAGCTAAAGCTCTTTTACAATCCAGAGTATGAAGATTCCTTTCTGCATTAGAGGCGTGAGGCCTAGGGAAGAATACAGGAAGTTAAACCAACTAGTTTAAATGAAAAGGCGAAACCACCTTTGGCATAAAGTGAGGGTGAGTCCTAAGAACTACTTTATCATGGTGGAGCCTTGTATAAGGAGGATCAGCCACTAAAAGCTTGTAGCTCATTGAAGCATCTTGCAGAAGTAAGAGCCATTAGGAAGATTACCTTCCAAGAAAGAAACTTCAAAGATGTAGTGGTTAACCGTTTGAAGGGCGGTTTCACGAGTTGCCCAAGAACAAGATTCAAATCCCATGCCACGGGTGGTGGCTTAATGGGAGGTTTAGTTAAGAGTAGACTTCTCATAAACCTCACTACAAGCGGTTGAGAGGAAACAGGTTGTCCATCCAAGGGCTTGTGGAAAGCCGAAATGGCACTAAGGTGGACCCTTACTGAATTGGCCTTAAGACCAGAGGATGATAAATGGAGGAGATACTCCAGCAACGCCTCCACTGGAACTAAAAAGGGATTAAGTTCCTTTCTTGAACACCAGATAGAGAACCTTCTCCACTTAAAGGCATAGGCCCGCCCTGTGGAAGGTTCTCTTGAAGCTAAAAGGATATCTTTAACCTGTTGAGAAAGGTTGGTATCCTGGAATTCTAGGCTCTCAGCAGCCATGCCCTGAGGTGTAGGGACTGAGGATTTGGGTGCAATAGCATCCAGTTCTCCTGGGAAAGAAGATCTGGAGCACATCCCAACTCCAGAGGCTTGGTTTGAGACAGACGTGGATACCAAGTCTGTCTCAAGCACATCCCAACTCCAGAGGCTTGGCTTAGAAGCAGTGGATACCACGTCTGTAGTGGCCAGCGTGGGGCTATGAAGATCATATGGCTCCTGTGTTTCTGAAGCTTGAATAGAGTTTTGAGAATGAGGGGAATGGGTGAATACGCATGGAGGAAGTCCTGACCACAATGGAGATGGAAAGCATCCCTTGACTGACAGTTCTGAGCCGGAATTCTGGAACCGGGGAAGTTTGGAATTCTGAGGACTTGCAAAGAGGTCTATATCTGGGGTTCCCCAGATCTGAAAGATTTGAGCAATTTGCTCTGGATATAGAGACCACAAGTGTGGCAACAGAACTCGACTGAGCTTGCCTGCAAAGAGATTTTGTGTGCCTGGAAGATACACTGCTAGTAGGTGGAAATAAAGATCTCTGGCGAAGGCCCAGAGGCATAGAGCTTTGTTGCACAGTGCCTGAGAACCTGTCCCACCCTGCTTGTTCACGTAAAACATGGCTATTTGATTGTCAGTCTGGACAAGAACAGTCTTGTAGCTCAAGCGGTCCTGAAATACTTGAAAAGCAAAGAAGATGGTCCTGAGTTCCAGAAGGTTTATGTGAAGACAAGCCTCCTGCTCGGTCCAGAAACCTTGAATGGAGAGATTGTCCAAGTGGGACCCCCAACCTAACTTGGGACGCATCTGTTGTCAAGGTTACATATTTATTGTATACAGTTTTCCCCGGTTTATACCCAGTTTACCTTCCTTGTTATCTGTAAGCCTATATGAATTTTATATTGTTAGGTATTTGTTGTTCAATGTGAACCGCACTGATAAATAGTGCGGTATATAAAAACTGTTAAATAAATAAATAAAATAAATAAATAAGGTGGCTTGGTGTAGTGGTGGCTGAAAAGAAGACCCTACGAGAAGGTTTTTCAGCGATTGCCCCCACTGTAGGGACAAAATGAGGCATGTAGAGTTTCTGATTTTGTCCCCCAGGCGGCCCGATGCCTGTGTCCACTGAGAGGCTAGGGTCCACTGGGATGCCCTCATGTGTAGGCGAGCATAGGGTACCAAATGGACAGTAGATGCCATATGCCCCAGTAGCTGAAGCATTTCTCGAACAGTTAGAAGGGTTTTCATAGCTGCTTGAGAGGCCAACTGGAGTATTCGAATACAACGTGGTTGTGGCAGGAAAGCCTTTGACTGCCTTGTGTCTAGAAGAGCCCCTATGAACTCTAGGGACTGAGAAGGGGTGAGATGAGATTTTGGGAGGTTTATGACCAGTCCCAGGTACTGCAGGATTTGCATTGTACAGGAGACAGCGGAGCTGGCTTCTGGAGCTGTTGATGCTCAGATGAGCCAGTCTAAGTAGGGGAAGATGAATATTCCCAGAGTTCTCAGGAATGCTGCTATTACTGCCATACATTTTGTGAAGACTCTTGGGGCAGAAGCCAGTCCAAAGGGTAGAACCCTGTACTGGTAGTGTCTTCCTTGAAAGAGGAATCGAAGAAACCTCCTGTGATCCGTATGAATAAGGATATGTGTATTTGCATCCTTTAGATCTAGAGAACATAGCCAATCCTGACTCTGGATGAAAGGAAGAAGTGTTCCGAGAGAGATCATCTTGCATTTTTCTCGGCACAGATACTTGTTCAACTCTCTAAGGTCCAGTATGGGCCTGTATCCCCGTCTTCTTTGGAATGAGGAAGTAGGGGGAGTAGAAACCCATGCCCTGTTGGGACATAGGTATCTCTTCTATTGCTCCTTGAGGAAGTAGTGAGGTGACCTCTTGACACAAGACAGTGGTGAGGGGGCCCCGAGAATTGAACTGTCTTGTGATGGTGGGAGGGGGCATACTGTGGAAATGGGGTTTGTACCCCTCTGTTACAATGGAGAGTCCACTGCTCTGATGTTATCTGTTGCCATCTTTCAGCAAAATGACAGTCTGCCTGGTATGGTAAGAGGCTCTGGACCCTTTAGAGGTAGGATGACTAAGTTCTCTAGGAAAGAGTCAAAGCCCTTGAGGCGGCTGTGTCTGCTGAGCCGGGTGAGCTCTGGGGACTTGGGCCGCTGCTGCCCCTTCCTCTGGGCCGCTGCTGCCCCTTTTGGGGAGCATGAACTGGGTAGTGGACAGCTTGGGTTTAAGATGGATAAAATTACTTTTTCTTGTTGAAAAAGGGTTTCTTAGCTGGGTTGGTTGTAACCCTTGATAGTCTGTTCAAGGTGGTGTTTTTGGACTCAAGCTGAGCAGCTTTGTCCTGCCAATCCTTGCCAAAGAGGTTTTCTCCTGTGCAAGGAATATTTCCTAGCTTGTCTTGCACTCATTGTTCTAAATCAGATGCTTGTAACCAGGCAATGCGACGTGCGCCAATGGAGACAGCAGAGGTTCTGCTAATGCATCTCAAAGCAATCAAAGGTTGCACGGTTCATGAACTTAGAAACGTTCTGGCCATGTTTGACCAGAGTGAGGAAGTCAGCACTCTTGTCATCGGGAAGAAGTGGAGCCATGAGCTCCAAATCTCTTGTAACCTCCCAAAGAAACATACCCATATAAAGTAAAAGAGCTTATTCTAGCCAATAGCATCGAGGACTGAAAGCATCGATGCCCAAAGGCACCGAGCGTTCTCGATTCACGACCTGGAGGGTTGGATGAATGCGTCTTAGCACTCTTGATCCTACGCATTGCCGATTCCACCATCATCACCCGGTACATTGTATTGAGTCTCCTAGAATGTGGAGACACCGTTAAAGGTGTTTCCCACATCCTAAGCATGGGAAGGGTAGCAGCCTCCTTAGGAGCTGCTGGATACTGAAGAATTTCCAATTCTTCAGCTCTCGGTCCCTTCTCAGGGGTCACGGTGATCGAAAGTCCCCGTGCTATATCACAGATGAAGTCCTGGAAGGACATGTCCTCCGGAGGAGACATCCAACGCTGTGGTGAAAGAGAGGGATCTTCCGGAAGAACCACTCTGGAACCAACAGAGTCCTCAGAATCATTGGAATCTGAGTATTCGAAGTATTGTTGGGCCGGATGCTCTCGTATTGCCTGTCGGCGGTATCGATCGACGTCGGCATCGGAATGCCTCGATACCGGGCCCTTGATGCCGGATACCGATTCCATGGCATGGAGGGAAGCATGGAGAGAGGAGCATCAGTCGATGCAGGTACATTTGATACCGATATCGGTACGGACAACTGAGTTGATTGTTGCGGTTTTAGTGGTACCGAGGCTGCTAATAAAGCCGCAAGACTGCGCTCGATGGCCAGGATACATTGATCCATGGAGCCCGCCGATGTCTGGATGTCGGTACTGGTGGAGCAGGCCACCGACACCAGAACATGGCACCAAGAGTTCTCCGGAGGTGGAAGCTTCGGGAACATCCTGGAACCCCGTTGTTTTGGAGGCAGAGCTGTTTGGCCAGTGATTTTTCCTCGAGGGCAACGCTAGTAGCATCTCGATGCTTAGGAGATCTACCCTTTGAGGACCGGCTGGTCTTGGAAGACCTGAGTTTAGTTACCTGAGATCCATGGGAGGAAGATGAAACCCTGGACGTCGTCGATGCAATGGCCATTGCATCAGAGGCAAAGAGGGTGCCAGGTTTTGCAGCTCTGTTCTGAAGGCCTCTCTTAGTCATCTTTCAACAAAGGAGACACTCCGAAGGCAAATGGTCAGGACCTAAACATTTAAGACACCAATCATGGGTGTCGGTAGCAGAGATGGTACCGCTACACTTTGAACATTTTTTTTAAACCACTAGATGGTTTCTCCATTTTGGAAGAAAAGAGGGCCTAGTGCCCAAAATGGCGCCTGGCACCAAGAGGGGACAGACACTCAAAAAAGAAGTTATTCCTTTTTTTTTTTTTAAAGAAGAAAAGAAATAAGAAAATAAAGAAGGCACCGGTGGTATCGGTACAGGCATCAAGGAAGGCAGACGCAACCACAAAAAAGATGATTTTCTGCGGCGACAGGGTTTGCTGCTTGTCGGCTCTGCGGAAAATGAAAAACTAAAGAGGGAGAGTTGGAAAGACGGGAAGGCAGTGGCGCAGACGCAGTGGGATGCTCCCAAAAGCTTTCCTACTGGACGCTGGGGAGCGTTCCCGCGCAGGCTTCATCGGTGCCAAAGATACCCATATGTGAAAACAACATTCCTGCTTGTTCCTGGAGATCATCCATATACCTATTTGAAAAACTGAACAAGTCAAATTACTATAGTACTGTATAGATCCCTATGTACAAACTCCATGTTAATAGAACACATGGCCTCAGTCACACACTCAGAACACAGACCCTCACCAAGTACAGAATAAGTGACTACAACCTAAAGTAAAAATAAAAATTTGTAGACAAAAATTAAACTGAATCGTCAAGAAGCCAGACTTTGCATGAAGTGCAACATCAGATAAATAAGAGATATAATTCACCATAAAGATTGTGCAAAGTCCAATCACTAAATTGAAAACAAAATTATTGTTTCTACCTTTGTTGTGTGATCATTTTATTCTCTGATCATGCTGGTCCTGATTTGAGGCTTCTGCTTTCCTGTCTTCTCTAAGCTCACTATGGTCTATATCCATCTGCCATTTCTGGTCTTTTCTTTTGTTTTCTTCACGTCCTTCCATCAGCCTATTTCCAGTCCTAGTAACCCTCCCCAGTATCAGCCTAATTTTCCAGTCCTCCCCTCCCAGTACCTTCCAATTTCAACCCCCTTGCATTCCCAGGACTTCCACTGGTGTCCATTCCCTTCCAGTCCCCCTCTTCACCCACTGTCCAGTTCCTTCTAGTCCAAATACCATCCCAGTGCCAATGTCCCCTCCCTTCCAGCCCCCATTACCAAGCTACCTACCAGTCCCATCACAAGTGTCAGCTCCCTTCCATCCCTCTCCTCCCTTCCCATCACCCTTCCAGTCCCCCTCCAGTACCATCCCCAGGTATTAGCTCCTTTCCAGACCCTTCCTCCCTCTATGTCAGTCCCCTTCCAGCCCCCACCTTCCCCTGTGTCAGCCCCTTCCAGTCCCCACTTCCCTCCATGTCAGCTCCCTTGCAGAACCCCACCTTTCCTTGTCAGTTCTCTTCCAGTCCTCTCCTCCTCCAGTGTCAACCCAGTTGCAGACCCCACCTTCCTATCATGTCAATTCCCTTCCAGCCCCTTTCTCCCCGTGTCATCGCCAACCCACCGCCATGTAACTTCCTTTGGGGGCAGGACGAAGCTGCACGGGGTCCTTCAAGAGGTGGGAAGGCTTCGCACCGACATCTTTTTTATTTAAACTGCAGATTACCAGCACAGCCTCTTTAAGAGGCAGGCAGCCGTGGACTGCAGGAAAAGAAGGTAGTGAGTTTGCTGCTGCCAAGAAGTGAATTCGGCAGCGGCAGCAACTTGTACACTTTTTAAAAAATTTTTTTAACTTATGAAGGCAAATTGAGGCGGCTGTTTTGGGGGCATTTTTGCCACCCTCAAAACTTTGCCGCCTGAGTCAGCCGCCTCACTTTGCCTCATTATAGAGCCGCCCCTGCTTCACGTCTTTAACACCCATCTAAGTCAACCAAGAAAAGGTCCTTACCTACTCATGGTATTCTTCCCTCAGGAACAAAGGTGAGCAGACCACCTGGTTGAAATGGAAAACGTATACCACTTTAGACAAAAAGGAAGAAATAGACCGTAAATTCATGGCCTCTTCCGAAAAAGGACAAATAGGGATCTCAGCACAACCAGGTCTGCAACTCAAATACGTCACCAAGCAGATCACAAAAAATAAAAAAGCGAGCCTTAAGAGAAAAGTTTTTGAGCATAGTCCTCCACAAGGGCTTACATGACTCAGCATACATGGCCCAGAGAACAAAAATAGAGAACCCACGAAGGAAGCAACACATACAGGGGAGGGTGCAAATACTTAACTAACCACAGGAAACGGGCAACGTATGGATGCAAGACCAATTAGTACCTCATTGCTGGCCTTCTAGAACAAGTCAAGGTCCCCCCACCTGAACCCTCAGTGAACTGAAGGATAGGCCCTTGTCAAATCCATCCTGGGGGAAGGCAAGAAGAACTGGCAAGTTCACCAGGCTAGGAACAATGCAGCGCTCATGACACCAGCGCTCAAAAAGATGCCAGATGTGCACATAGGCTAGACAGGGGAACCTCTTCTTACATTTAGAAGCATGTAAACAGCAGCAGAATAGTCCTTGTGTGTTAAGCATCGCTTCTCAAGAGCCAAGCTAGAAGCGATCAGGGAGCAGGACCAGCTCCTGCCTCAAGAGTCCCCATACTAAAGAACGGCACAAGTGGTTGTCCTCCCATAAGCACAGCCGATCCGCATACCACAAAATCCTCAGTCAGGCTAGCTCCACCACAACACTGGACCAAGATGGTGCTCCACATACTGAAATACTCACCCACGAAATGCCAGAGAGGAAACATACAGCAGAATGTTTCTTGCAAAAGGTTAACATAAGAACACAAGAAATGCCATACTGAGACAGACCAAGGGCCATCAAGGCCAGTATCGTGTTTCCAACAGTGGCCAAACCAGGTCACAAGTACCTGGCAGGTTCCCAAAAAGGTACATAGGTTCCACAATGCTTGTCCTGGGGTAAGCAGTGGATTTCCAGGGTCCTTTTTAATAATGGAACTTGTCCAGGAACTTGTCCAAACTTTTTTAAACCCAGTTACACTAACAGCTTTTACTATACGTATAATCCGGTAACAAAGTCTAGAGTTTGATTATGCGTTGAGTGAAAAAATATTCTCTCAGTCTTAAATGGATTACACTGTAGCTTCATTTTGTGTCCCCTAGTCTTTCTACTCTTTTATGGAGTAAACAAACTGATCTATGTTTATCCCAACTACTCCATTCATTAGCTTTTTTTTTTTTTTTTTTTTGTGCCATCAAGTCAGTGTTGACTCATAGCGACCCAGCTACCTCTGGGTTTTCTTGGCAATGTATCACTGGAAGTATATTGCCAGCCTTTTCTTCCAAGGCAATGGAGGGTAAAGTGACTTGCCCAAGGTCACAAGGAGTGCCAGTGGGAATTGAACCCTTGATCTTCTGGGTACTAGGCAGTTGTGCTAACCACTAGGCTACTCTTCATTAACTTACAAGATCTCTATTTTATCTCCCCTCAGCAGTCTCTTTTCCAAGATGAAGTGCCATAAATTTTGAAGCCTTTCTTCATAGAATATCTCTCCATCCTCTTTACCATTTTGGTGGCTCTTCTCTGTATCTTTTCTAATTCTGTGATATCCTTTTTAAGCGGTGGCGACCAGAATTGCACACAATATTCCAGGTGGTTACAGAGTCATTAAATCATCCTTGGTTTAATACTCCATTACTTTCGTTATGATTCCCAGCAGTCTATTTGCTTTCTTGGCCGCCACTGCACACTGGGCAGAGGGTTTGAACGTATTATCCATGACGCCGCCTAAATCATTTCTCTGGGTGGCGGTTGCTAATTTGGAACCTTGCATTGTATAACCGCAGTTTGGGTTGTTCTTTCCTAAATGCTTAACTTTTCACTTGTCCACATTTAATTTCATTTGTCATTTGGACATCCAGTCTTCCAGTTTATCAAGGTTCCCTTGCAATTTTTCACAATACTCTTGTGTTTTAACAGCTTGGAATAATTTTGCGTTATCTATAAATTTTATTACCTCACTCATTACTCCCATTTCAAGGTCATTTATGAAGATGTTAAAAAAAACAGTGGGCCCAGCACAGATCCCTGGGATACGCCACCATTTACCTTCCTCCACTGAGAAAACTGGACATTTAGCTGTACAATCGGATTTTTATCTTTTAACCAGTTTCTATTCCACAATAATACAATGCCTCCTATTACATGACTCTCTAATTTCGCCAAGAGCTTCTCATGAGGGACCATGTCAAAGGATTTCTGTAAATCCAGATACATTATATCAACAGGCTCACCTTTGTCTACCTGTTTATTCACACCTTCAAAAAATATATAACCGATTAGTAAGACAAGATCTTTCTTGGTTAAATCCATATTGACTTGATCCCATTAAACCATGACTATGATGTTGTTGTTGTTAAGTGCCGTCGACTCATGGCAACCCTCTGGATAGCTATCCTAAATTGTGTTCGGTCTTCAGTCAGGCGGCTCATTGTTGACAGACTGGTACCCGTAGTTGCTTTTATAGTTATTGACTATGATACAACACCAGAATGAACAGAATGTTCCCCAGTCAATTCTTCTGCTGCGCTGCTCCCCGTTCTCGATATTGACCTGGGAGAAGCTACTGGCCTTGCAGAGGCGGATTGTACGCTCTGAATTACATAGACTTTCTTTATTAGAATACATTCGTCGTCAGCACATACCCAGAGGATTAAGGGTTTATAAAGAACCTCGCCTATACACGTCAGATTCAGCTTTTTTAAAGAAATGGAACTGCATCCTCAATAAATGCTCATTGGATTTAATGGTATTGATTGTGGACACAGTCATGATGAACTTGGAAGATTTGAATAAGGAGGCAGAAACACTGCTTGCCGCCTTAAAAAGCTCAGATTCGGAGGAACAATATAAGCAGTGGTCGGAGGGGCTGGTTAAAAAAATTGATCAACTGCGTGAGGAAGTAAAAAAAATCAAAATGAAAAAACTAAAGAGAGACTATGAAGACTACACCGTAGGTTACGTGTATCCCTGGATGAATGCTAATCGGAAAGAAAAGAAAAAAAAAACGAGTTGATTTTGAATTATCAGATGATTCGTCTGCAGCTGGATCTGTAAAGTCAACTACGGAAAATTTTTTTTTAGAGGAAGGGAAAGAGAAGAGCAGCTCTTCTCGAGGTTGATATCGAGAACGGGGAGCAGCGCGGCAGAAGAATTGACTGGGGAACATTCTGTTCATTCTGGGAGTGTATCGTTAGTTGTTAATTTGTCTAATGTTTCCCTATCTAATGATCATCTTACACTGCTGGAGAAGGGATTATCATTTGTCCCAAAGATTATGTTTGATCCTTTTCAATTTAGAGTGGATCTGCAGGGCTTCATTAGGAAGCTTAATCTTAAAATATATTTTGCAGCTCACTCTGCATGGAGAAATAACCCGGGTGATATAGGTGGGATGGTGGCTGAGCCTATAGGGGTTAGTTTGAAAAGGGTCCCATTACCTTTGAAATCCAACTGGACCCCTCTAGGCCAAACTCATCCAGCTCTGGTAGTGTATAAGCAGTTGATACTACAGGAGGTTGAGCAGTTAGAAAAAACGTTACGCTAGTCACGTTGTGTGCTGATTCCGGCAGAAATGCAAGCTTTGAAAGATCTCTCCTCCAGACCTGAATTAGTTATTAGGCGGGCAGATAAAGGAGGGGCCATAGTCATTTTAGATCGGAGCGCTTATATTAATGAGGCTGATCGTCAGCTCCAGGATGGGGAGGTGTACAAACGGCTATCCATTGACCCTACAGTACGATTGCAGAATTGTGTTAAAGATTTATTTATTTAATATTTCTTATATACCGCCTTTCATGATATCAAGGCGGTTTACATTGAACAAACTGAAATTACATTGAACAGGGCATTTGTAACTTGGAGATAACTATTTTACAGGGAACATGGGCAATGGAGGGTTAAGTGGCTTGCCCAAGACCACAAGGAGCACCTGTGGGACTAGAAACCCCAGTCCTTCTGGCCCAAGGTTGCTGCCCTCTAGTGGGATTTGAACCCCCGACCTTCTGGCCTGAGGTACCTTGCCCCAACCACTAGGCCACTCCTCCCTAAACTAAAGTGGCTTTGCAGGACAAATTAATTTCTAAAAAGGAGTTTTCATTTTTGAATGTGTCTTCTTCAGAGATTGCGACGTTTTACCTATTACCTAAGATTCATAAATGCATGATTAATCCCTCGGGGAGACCTATCGTATCTATGAGGGGGTCTGTTTTAGAACCACTGTCAGTATTTGTTGATTCTTTTTTAAGACCTTTGCTTGTTGATATTCCCTCTTATTATGTGAAGGATACTACTCATTTTCTGCAAATACTGGAGGAAGCCTCACAGTGGGCGTCAGAATCAGAAACAATGCAGGTAACGTTAGATGTAGTTGCTTTATACACCAGCATCCTCAAAGAGGTGGCAGTTGAGGTAGCTTTACGCCGTCGAGGGGATCTCTCGGAGGAGATGATTACTTTTGTGTTGAATTTGGCTAAGCTAGCTTTGGGACATAAATTACTTTATATTCGAGGGGATGATTTACCATCAGATTTCAGGGGTGGCCATGGGTGCTACATTTGCCCCCTCGATAGCCAATCTCTTTATGGGATGCTATGAGGAGAAATGTTTGAAAGTGTTTGCTTATGCACCATGTGTAAAGCTCTGGCAGAGATATATAGGTGACGTTTTTATGATCTGGCGTGGGTCCACTGAGGGTCTGTTGGAATTTTTTGGATGGTTAAATGGTCTTGATCCTTGTATTCGATTCACTTCAGTGTACCACTGGGATGAGATTGCATATTTAGATGTGTTGGTACGAAGGGGTCCATGAGGCTGGATCATTTATATTTTTCGTAAGGAGACAGGAACGCTTTTCTCCACTACTTGAGTGCGCATCTCCTACGTCTAAGGGATGGGTTGCCATCGTAACTGTTCTGATGTCGGGGATTTTAAAATCAGATCCAGATCTTTGAGTGTGGACTTTAGAGATAGAGGCTATCCTGCTCGGGTAGTGGATATGGCATATCGCCAGGCCTTGTTTAATAATCGTGCTCTCTTATTGCATCCCTGTAATCAGAGAAGAGCAATGGGGAATAATGAGTGTGTCAATTTAATTTCAAAATATTCCCCTTTTAGCATGCAGATTCAGCATATTATAGCTAAACATGCGAATGTGTTGCGGGCGATTCCGGGGTTGGAGGGGAAGCAAACACGGTGTGTGTGGTTGCGGGACCAAAAATTAAAAGAAAAATTAAGCCCCGCCTCCCTTCGTTTGCTGAGCCCTCCAAGTTTGGTAGGTGGGGGGCATCAGAGTTGCGGTAAGTGTTCTATCTGTCCGGTCTCTTATGAGGTCCAGTCCTTTCAATATCATGATAAGGTTTATAAATTGAGATGGGCAACCTCTTGTGATTCTTCTGGGGTAGTATATAGTATTTTTTGCCTGTGTGGTTTTACTATATATAGGTAAGACTGAGATCCTTTCTGGTTAGGATATGTGAGCACCACAGCAGATTGCGATGCAAAGTTCATGAAGCTCCTATTGTTCAGCATTTTCTGGCGACAGGACATCTTTTTGAGGAAATCAGATGTTTTTGTATAGATGTAGTTGAGAGAGGGTTTGGTGGTCGGACGCGAGAACAGGCATTGCTTTTCTGTGAGCAGCGTTGGATCATTCGATTGAGGACTGTGGCCCTGGGTGGCTTGAATTCACAAATAGATTGGGGAGTATGCATTTAATCAGTAGGTGGAGCATGAACGTGACATTTGGGTTTATAAGCTGTGGGTTAGTAAGTAGGTCGTATGTGCGGCGTTTTTGTGAGAAGCGCTTGGGTGCCATCTAAAGTCATTGATGTTTAAGGTTCGCTTGTCAGGCAATTGTGTGGTAAGTAGAGATTGTATATGGTTAGGATATAGTCATGGGTTTATTAAAGAGTTCGATAGTATATGATGTTTTGTTTTTTTGTTTTTCATATGGCAGTTATCAGCTTTCCCTTGAAGAAGCATTGTTTGCGAAACGCGTATTTGGTGCCGAAGAGTACGGCGTTGGGACGAAGTATTTCATCGAATTTCAATGAGATAAAGAAAATCATCTTTTAATAAGAAGATTGTATTTAATTGATGTGATTCTTTTTATGCTGTTTGAAGAATGATTTTGCCATAAGATGTTTGTATAAAAACATTCTGGGAGAGCGGTGGGTCGGTCATTGATGTGAGAGGGCTAAAGCTTGGAGTTTTTCTTCAGCTTTTTGTAAAATCCCGGTGTTCCGAGACCTTCCCTTCTCTTCAGGTTATGTTTGTGTTTTTAACGTTTGGCTCTGGACATTCTCTATAATTTTTATTTTGTTTTGATTGGAGTGTATTTTTGAGTTCTGTGATTTAATTCACTCCAATTAGTGACATTTTTGTTTTTGGAAATTGGTACCAAGACAGCAGGCTCCTCCCAAACACTATCTAAAACCTTGTCTAGGTGGTGTGTGAGGTCTGCTACCTTCCCATTAGGAAGTCATGTTACCAGGTGATACTCACATCCACCAGCCGCCCAGCTATCTACATGCCTAAGGATGAAATCGCCAACTATAACTGCTATCCTAACCCTTCCCTCATGGGCACATGGCCGTAAAGAAACCACGTTGGTGCGAGAGGGTTTTACATCATCTGGAGAACAAGTCCTAGCTACAGGATCACTTCCTGCCATACCAAGGTAATGTTCTCCTTTCACATGGCCTCTCTCCTCCATGGCAACAGAGGCCGCCAGATTGGAGGTGGCACTTCAGTACTATGTCCCTGTAGGTCTCGTCTATATAACTCTGTCTTCTTTAGCTCCTCCAAGTCTGCTACTCTAGCTTCCAGAGATCAAACTTGTTCCTTCAGAGCAGAGAGATCCATGTACCTAGCACACATTTAAGACTCCTCACCAACTGGGAAAAAAATCATACATGTGGCACTGAATGCAAAAGACAGGATAACCCCCATCTTACTGCTGAACTGCTGTCTGCATCTTAGTTTTGATGATTTGTTTAGATATTTAAGTTGTTTACTTAAAGGTTGCTAGGAATACTTGTATCAATACAACTATACCTAATATGTTTAAGGGACTTTGTTCACCTTAAGATGAATAAATTTCATGGCCTTAATTAATATCTTCCTGATGAGGATAACCAGCTGAACTTCAAGGTGATTTTGAGCACCACTTTTCCTTTAATAGATTCAAGATCCTATAAAGCTAAGATTATGCCTGGGGTAGGTGGGAACGTAAATGAACAAAAGCTGACTTGCTACACAGTGCCCTAACCTATGCTTTTAAGGTAAACTGTTAATTTCCTGGATGATTCACACAGCCCTTAGCTTGATAGAGGGATCCTTTCAAATTGCCCCTTTGATCTGTCACTTGGCTTTAACACCTATTTAAAATAATTTTACATGTTGCTTGCCTCCTAACTGGAAAGCACAGTTACTTACCTGTAACAGGTGATCTCTGGGAACAGCAGGAATAAGTCTTCACATATGGGTACGTTGGTACCGACGGAGCCTGCGCGGGAACGCTCCCCAGCGTCCAATCAGAAAGCTTTTGGGAGCATCCCACAGCGCTTGCGTGCTGCCTTCTCGCCTTTCCAACTGTCTCTCCTCAGTTGAGTTTTATAGCTGAGACAAAGGGGAGAGAGAGGGAAAGGAAGAGAGATAGAAAGAGAGACACGACTCCTAGGGGAGGTGGGTGGGTTGTGATGACTTATTCCTGCTGTTCCCAGAGATCACCTGTTACAGGTAAGTAACTGTGCTATCTCCAGGAACAAGCAGGAATGAGTTTTCACATATGGGGACTCCCTAGCTTTTGATGCCAGGGAGAGAGCCCAGATGTTGTGTGTCCCTGGGACAGGGCTGCACTTCACCACCTGGATCTCTGGCATCCCATGAGGGATGGTGGGTAGGAGTTGATTAAGCATGAAACAGGTGTTTGAGAACAGCCTGACCAAACAAGGCATCCTGGCGGGAGTCCTTGTCCAAGCAGTAATGGGCTGTGAAGGTATGAACCGAGGCCCAAGTGGCTGCTCGACAGATGTCATCGATAGACACAGAGTTCAGATGAGCCATTGAGGCTGCCATGCCTCTCACATTGTGAGCTGTGACATGGCCCTCCAGAGAAATGTTCTTGCTCTGATAGGCGAAAGAAATACATTGGGCAATCCAGTTGGAAAGAGTTCTCTTGGAGACTGGTTGTCCCAAATGAGAAGGATCAAAAGCAACAAAGAGTTGGGAAGACTTTCTATGTTGCTGTGTCCTTTGTAAGTAAAAAGCCAGCGCTCTTTTACAGTCCAGGGTATGAAGATTCCTCTCTGCACTTGATGCATGAGGCCCTGGAAAAAAGACAGGTAGGTAGACCTCTTGGTTGAGGTGAAAATGCGAGACCACCTTAGGCATAAAATGTGGATTAGTCCTAAGGACCACCGTGTCATGATGGAACCTTGTATAAGGTGGATTAGCTACTAGTGCTTGCAATTCACTGATGCGGCGTGCTGATGTGATGGCAACGAGAAAGATAACCTTCCAAGAAAGGTATTTCAAGGAGGTAGTAGCTAAAGGTTAAAAAGCTGACCAAGAACCAAATTTAAGTCCCATGCCACCGGTGGAGGTCTAATGGAAGGCTTTGTTAAAAGGAGGTCTCTCATGAACCTTGCTACAAGGGGATGAGAGGAAACAGGTTGTCCATTTAGAGGCTTCAGTGAAGCTGCAATAGCACTCAGATGGACTCTTACTGAATTTGTCTTAAGGCCTGCATTAGACAGATGCAGGAGATACTCCAGCAATGATTCCAGAGGTATTGACCGGGGGTTAAGACCCCTTCCAGAACACCAGATGGTAAACCTTTTCCACTTGAAGGCGTAAGAACGTCTAGTGGAAGGTTTTCTGGAAGCATGAAGAACATCTTTCACTTGTTGAGAAAGAGGAAGATCCTGGAGATCTTCAGCAACCAAGCCCTGAGATGCAGAGACTGGGGATTGGGATGCCACAATTTTCCGTCCTCCTGAGAGAGGAGGTCTGGAGCAGACCCTAACTCTAGGGAGGGAGCTTGAGAGAGATGTAGAAGCAGAGGGTACCACACTTGCCATGGCCAATGTGGAGCTATGAGAATCATGTGGCCTCTGTCTCTCTGAAGCTTGAATAGGGTTTTGGGAATTAGGGGAATGGGTGGAAAGGCATACAGGAAGTCTTGACCCCAGTGAAGGAGGAAAGCATCCCTTGCCTGAGCCCCCTGAGCCGGAGTTCTGGAACAGAACCGGGGAAGTTTGGCATTCCACGGACTTGCAAAGAGGTCTATGTCCGGGGTTCCCCAAATTTTAAAAACGTTTGACACCTGGTCCATATGTAGGGACCACTCGTGTGGAAGCAGAACTCGACTGAGTCTGTCTGCCCAAGAGTTTTGAACCCCTGGAAGATAGACTGCCAGAAGATGAATGTGATGCTCTCTGGCGAGGGCCCACAGTCGCAGAGCTTCGTTGCAAAGCGACAGAGAGCCAGTTCCCCCCTGCTTGTTTAGGTAGAACATGGCTACCTGATTGTCCGTGTAGACAAGGACTGTCTTGTGGCTGAGCAGGGTGTGGAAAACTCGTAGAGCAAGGAAGATTGCTCTGAGTTCCAAGAGATTGATGTGGAGACAAGTCTCCTGTGGGGACCAGATGCCCTGGGTGGAGAGGTTGTGAAGATGAGCTCCCCAGCCCATTGGAGAAGCATCTGTTGTAAGAGTTGCCTGGGGTAGAGGCTATTGAAAAGGACACCCCCAGCAAGAGGTTTTGAGGGGACTTCCACCATGGGAGGGACAAAATGAGGCGACTTGTGTTTGCTATTTTGTCTGACATGCAGCCTAATGCCTGGGTCCATTGGGTGGATAAAGTCCACTGAGCTGCTCTCATGTGAAGGCGAGCATATGGTACCACATGAACGGTGCAAGTCATGTGGCCTAGCAACTGTAACATCTCTCGAGCAGTTAGTAGGGGTTTCAACTCTGCTTGAGAAGCTAACTGCATCAAGCGAAGGCAACGGGCCGGGGGAAGAAAGGCCCTTGCCTTTGTGGTATCCAGCAATGCCCCTATAAACTCCAGGGACTGAGTAGGGATCAAATTGGATTTTGGGATGTTTATTACCAGCCCTAAGTATTGAAGGATACGCATTGTGCAGGTTAGAGCAGTCTTGGCCTCTGATTGAGTGGGAGCTCGAATGAGCCAGTCGTCCAGATAGGGGAAGACAAATATTCCCAGGGTGCGCAGAAAAGCAGCAACCACTGCCATGCATTTCGTGAACACCCTTGGTGCAGTAGCCAGGCCAAAGGGGAACACTTTGTATTGATAGTGCTTCTCCTGGAAAAGGAACTGAAGGAACCTTCTGTGAGTTGGATGGATGAGAACATGAGTGTACGCATCCTTGAGATCTAGAGAACAAAGCCAATCCTGACTCTGAAGGTATGTCAGCAGAGTTCCTAGAGAAACCATCTTGAATTTCTCTTTGACTAGGAATCTGTTCAATTCTCTGAGATCTAAAATGGGTCTGAAGCCCCCTGTTTTCTTTGGGATAAGAAAATAAGGGGAGTAGAACCCTGTGCCTTGTTGTTGAGAAGGCACTTCCTCTATTGCCCCTTGGGCTAGAAGAGTGGCAACCTCCTGCTCTAATAGACTGAGGAGGGAGGTTGGAGAATTGAACTGGTGCACTCTTGTGAGAGGGGGCAAGCTGGAAAAATGAAGTTTGTACCCCTCTCTTATGATGGAGAGTGTCCAATGCTCTGCTGTGATTTGCCCCCATCTGGGAGCAAAGTGACATAGCCTTCCTGGAATGGTGGAGGGCTCTGGTACTTCTAGAGCCAGGAAGGTTAAGTTCTCTAGCAGAAAGTCAAAGGCCCTGAGGGGGCTGAGACTGCTGGGCTGGAGCAGGCCTCGCAGCCTTTGCCTTGGTCTGTTTGGAGGATTGCTGACGTTTGGAAGGGAAATGAGCTGCAGAAGATGCTCTCTGACTATAAGCAGGATAGAATCTTCCCTTTTTAGAAAAAGGTGTTTTCTTGAACAACCTTTTCTTAGCAGGAGCAGCTGTAGATTTGGATAGTCTATCCAAAGCAGAATTTTCAGCATCCATCTGATTGGCTTTTGCTTGCCAATCCTTACTAAACAGATTTTCACCTGTACCTGTACAGATTTCCTCCCACTCCAGCAGCCGCCGGAACAACAAGGGCCGCCCTAGCCACTGCCGCTGCCCAATCAGGGCAGCCAGGTGCTTTAAAACAGCAGCGCCGGCCGCAACGAAGCCCTCTCCCACTCCAGCAGCCGCCGGATCAACAAGGGCCGCCCAAGCCACTGCCGCTGCCCAATCGGGGCAGCCAGGTGCTTTAAAACAGCAGCGCTGGCCCCAACGAAGCCCTCTCCCACTCCAGCAGCCGCCGGATCAACAAGGGCCGCCCAAGCCACTGCCGCTGCCCAATCGGGGCAGCCAGGTGCTTTAAAACAGCAGCGCTGGCCCCAACGAAGCCCTCTCCCACTCCAGCAGCCGCCGGATCAACAAGGGCTGCCCCAGCCACTGCCCAATCGGGGCAGCCAGGTGCTTTAAAACAGCAGCGCCGGTAGGCGGGCCCGTGCCTGAGGGCCTCGCCAGAGGGCCCTTAGGCAGTGGCACGCATTGGCCCACAGAGTCCACAACCCATCAACTAAACCACCTCGTTACAACGAATGATCAGCCTATCCGCCCTAATACCACCACAGACGCCCAGGATCTCCCTGGAGGGACTGAACAACACCGAGCCCACCGCAGCCGACATCCACGTGAGCCACCCATCAGGACAGTGTACGTCTGCTCTATCGCTAACAAGAATTGCTTCACTGCAAATCCTCAGAGATCTATAGCCGACTCATTCACCCTCATTACTACTATACAAAGTACCTGCACAATAGTACATCTATGAGAAACTGCAGCTAAGTAACTGAATTGCTCTACTGAACTGCCACACTGAATTGCTACATTGATTATTTGTACACTGATTTGCTATACTGAGTTGCCACATTGCATTCCTACATTGAATTGCCACATTGAATTGTTACACTGAATTGCTACACTGCACTGCCACACTGAATTGCTACTCAGAATTGCTACATTGACTTATCACACTGATTCGCTACACTGAGTTGCTAAACACCCCTGCCACCACACCACAAGGCAACACCCTTAACGTAGTGAGACCCTACATCAGCAGCACAAATGGCATACCCATTATTTACCCTCGCCCTACTCTATACTCTAGCCAGCTCACTCTACGATTCGGTTGTGTCTGCAGAGGGCTGCAACCCTATTCAACTACTAAAGAGCACAAACGGTAAACACTACAATAGCCAATACCAACAACATGCATACCCCTACCACCGAAGACAGTCACACCTATTTTATGTATCTATAGAGACCTCAAACCCCACAAAACATATAAATGCAAAACATCAGCAAGAACTTAAGTGCGCCCTTATCAATGTGCGCTCGGTCCGAAATAAATGGCCTGTAATCACTGACCTAATCACTACACACAATCTACACATACTAATGGTCACAAACATGGATCTCTGAATCTGACGTCATACTGAACCACCTGACACCTCCTAACTTCTCGATCTACACCTGTAACAGGGAAAACAAAAGAGGTGGAGGTGTACTGATTATTGCAAAAGCAGAGTTACAATACCGGGCTACCCTTACCAAGAGCACACAACAACTCAACACACTAACTATCGCTAATAAATTCCACACTATTAACCTCATTTACAAAACACCAGGTACTGGGTCAGATGAGCTCTCGGACATCAGCATGTAATCCAGAAGACCCCTCCAAACCCAACTGGTTGATGGGTGACCTCAATCTTGCTTCTATGCAACCCGCCCTCACCAAAACCTTCCTAGAAGCAATGTCTAACCTCAACTACAAGCAAGTAATAGCTGACCCCACCCACCAAGGAGGGAACCCCCTTGACCTAATTTTCATCCCCCATACAATTATGGATAAGTTAAATCAATTTGACCTTACCATCTCACCAGTCCCCTGGTCAGACCATAGTCTCATAACATTTCAGATACCAATGCAATTAAATACACGCCACCACTTAAATACAACGGCTACATCAAGAGTTGCACGCTTTAAACAACTCGACAGGGAAACAGTCATTAGAGATATTCTACCAAAACTTTCTCAACCAACAACCTTGATGAAATGCTATCCAACTGGAACAGGACCCTATCTCAACACGCTCAACAGCCTGCTAACAACAGTAAAGTCACACCCGACACAAGATCCACTAAGAAGCAGACCGCCCCGTGGTTTTCATCAGAACTACGAGCCTCACTACTCAAACTTAGAAAACTTGAAAGAAAATGGAGGGTCACTCGTAATACCTCAGACCAATCCATATATTTACAATACCTGAAGACCCACCGCGAATCAACCTGGGCCAAAAGGAAGCAATTTCATGCAGAAATCCTCAACCGCTCACTAAATAAACCAAGAGACCTTTTCAACCTGGTGAAATCCCTTACTAACCAACCCTCCCCACCTCAACAAGACGGTGTTCAACCTCAAGCATATGCAAACTACATCCAATCCAAAGCAATAAAGATCACTACAACTACACCACCACCACATCTCAGCAATACCTCAGATTCCAAAACTACTCATATTCAGCCTACAATCACCAAACTTTCCCCTCCATCATCGAAGGCCATTGAAGAAGTAATCGCCTCAATCAACACTACGATGGCTCCATCTGATCCCTGCCCAGCACACTGGATCAAGACGATGCGCAAAGAGCTCAGCCCTTTCATAGCCAATATTACCAAGTTGTCCTTTGAAACCGGACTCTTCCCAGATGCACTCAAGCACACATCCATTCGCCCTCTACTAAAAAACAATCAACTCGATCCAAAGAAAGAAGACTCGTACAGACCAATCTCTAGTATCCCATTACTTGCTAAAGTTCTCGAGAAATTAACCCTGAGACAGATTCAGCAGCATGTTGACTCATCCTCACCTTTAGATCCCGCCCAACATGGATTCAGGGAAGCTCATGGTATTGAAACTCTGCTAACAACATTAACCAGTTCACTGATAAATGGAATAGACAGCATAAAGAAGGGCTTTGCGCTAATCTTCCTCGATATAGCAGCAGCGTTTGACTCCGTAGACCATCAACAGCTCCTTACGCGGCTTCACGAGAAGGGAATTCGTGACCAAGCTTGGAACTGGTGCAAATCCTACCTCGAAAACAGATGGCAACAAGTCCGTATGGTGAATACCACCTCCGAACCTTTCCGGCAGACTCAAGGCGTACCCCAAGGCTCTTCCCTCTCTGCGCTACTCTTCAACATCTATATGCAGCCCATTTGCGACATTGCCCGTTCATATGGCATATCATGCCTTATGTACGCCGATGATGTTCTACTATTTACACCCATAACCATCACCTGTCCTGACTACACAGTACTAGTCAACTGCTTCAATGCAATAACGGACTGGCTACTCACTCAGAACCTCCGGACAAACTTCAAAAAAACTGAAGTCCTAATAATCACAAGGAATAAATGTCATTCTTCTCCACCAACGCTCAAAGTCAGAGACGCGGAAACTCCCAATCAAACCTAATATACATTATCTCGGAGTAATACTTGATCAACACCTCAACTTCAAGGAACATATCAAACGAACAGTCAAAACCATATACTTCAAGATCAAAACCCTACGGCATCTTCGACCCATGATGGAACTCAGCGATTTCCGCACCATCTTCCAGGCACTAATCACACTGCACTTTGATTATGCCAACATAGTTCTACATGGTCTCCAAAAGAGTACCCTCAACCCTATGCAGCTCGCCATGAATACAGCAGCCCGTGTACTCTACGGAGCCGCAAGGACCGATCACATCTCCCCCATTCTAAAGGAACTCCACTGGCTTCCCATAAGCAGTAGGATCCTATACAAAACCCTCCTCATTACCTACAAGGCCTTCAACAAGATATCTCCAGCTTCCATCTCTGACCTCATCACACACTATCCAAACAACAGATCCAGAAGATCACTGGCCGCTGACATGCTACTAATTCCAATCGAATCCACAAAGCTCAACCAGATCACCATTAATAGGGCATTCTCAAACTACGCCCCTGCATGCTGGAACAAACTCCCCCCTTGCATTAGAGCTATTAAGGACCTTAGTCATTTTAGAAAAGCCCTCAAACACCACCTTTTCCTACTGCATTATACTCACCTTGATATCCCTCCCCGAATATCTCCCACACCCTCACTAAGTCAAACAACCGCTACATGATGCAAAACTATACTGTATATTCATCTCTAACATGTAATGCATCTGAATTGTATATAGTTTCACCAAGTTTATGTATATCGAATTGGATTGTATATAATTTCCCCAAGTTTAACACCATGTTGATTCCCTGTTCTATGTAAACGACGGCCAAACGTTTTGACCAAGTGTTATGTTTTAATGTAAACCGCACTGATGACAAATAGCGCGGTATATAAAAAATGTTACATAAATAAATAAATAAATACAAGGGATATTTCCCAATTCATCTTGGACCCAGGTCTCCAAATCAGATGCTTGAAGCCAAGCAATCCTACGTGCACCTATAGCTATAGCTGAGGCTCTGCTTACGCATTCAAAGGAATCGAAAGCTGCACGGTTGGAGAATTTGGAGATATCCTAGGCATGTTTGAGCCCAGAGAGAAATTCTTGCCTTTTACTGCCAGACATAAAATTACTTAAAGTCTGCAAATGGTCAGTGATTTCTTTTAAGAACATTCCCATGTAGAGACTATAAGAATTAATTCTCGCAGCAAGCATGGAAGCTTGGAAGACTCTTCTACCAAAAGCATCCAGGGTTCTACATTCACGTCCTGGGGGATTAGAGGCATGTCTCTTGGCACTTCTAATCTTTCTCATTGCAGACTCAACCACAATAGAGTGGTGAGGAAGCTGAGTTTTATGGAAACCAGGACAAGGAGGGACACGATACATGGTGTCCAACCTGCGAGAATGAGGAGAGGTGGTTAGAGGTGCTTCCCACATCCTTAACATGAGATCATACAGAATCTCATGAATAGGCAAGGTAGCTGCCTCTTTAGGAGTTTTAGGATATTGTAGAATATCTAACTTCTTAGCTCTAGGCTCTGATTCTGGGGCTACTGTAATAGAGAGACCCCGGGCCACCTCTCTGATAAAGTCCTGAAAAGACAAGTCATCTGGAGGAGACATCCTTCGTTTAGGAGAGGACTCCTCCTGTGGAAGAAGCATCGCTGCATCGACAGACTCTTCAGAATCCTCAGAGTCAGAGGAAACGAAGTATCGTCTGTCGGGATGCTCTTGCAAAGCCCGATACCCGTACCGACCGGGGTCGGTATCGGGAATCATCGGTACCGGGGTATTGGTACCGGAAGGCTGCAGAGGGCAGGGTACCGGCATGGATGACACCAATGCCGATGTCGATGCCACCGGTACCGGAATCAGTACCGATGGCGATACCGGAGCCGGTACCTGCGGACTAGTCTGTTGCGGTACCACGGGCGTCGATGCCACAAGGAAAGCCGCCAGACTGAGTTTCATGGACAGAATCCTCTGATCCATCGACGCTGCCAATGCCTGTTAGTCGGTACCGGTGGAGGCCACCGGTACCCCAGAGCATGGCACCAGGAGATCTGTTGAGGCCACGCCATCGAGATCGTCCTGGAACCCCGATGATGATGCTTTAGAAGCCGAAGCCTCCCACCGGGGTAATTTTGCCGGTGCAGAATCCTCGAGGGCAAGGCCAGAGGCATCTCGATGCTTAGAAGGAGATTTGCCCTTCGAGGACTGGCTGGATTTATGTTTAGTTACCTGAGATCCATGTGAGGAAGAAGCAGCCCTGGAAGACGTCGATGCCACCAAAGCCGCATCAGAGGGAAACAGGGTACTGAGCTTGGCAGCTCGGTTCTGTCGACCTCTCTTAGACATCATGGAACAGGACACAATCTTTAATGGAATGGTCAGGGCCTAAACATTTGAGACACCAGTCATGGGTGTCGGTGACGGATATAGTACTGCCACATTTTGTGCACTTCTTAAAACCTGAGGCAGGTTTTTCCATATTTAAGGAAAAAGGTTTTGGGCCTAAGGCTCAAAACTGAAGTACACCTGAAGAAAAAATGCAAAAATGCAATGTGTGCCTTCGAGTCAGTCCTGACTCCTGGCGACCCAGAAGCTCCTGGGTTTTCTCGGCAGTGTCACCGGAAGTAGATTGCCAGGCCTTTCTTCCGAGGCAATGGAGGGTTAAGTGATTTGCCCAAGGCCACAAGGAGTGCTAGTAGGACTTGAACCCTGGTTGCTTGGTTACCAAGCCAGTGTTCTAACCACTAAGCTACTCCTACACTCCGGAAAAGAACCGGCGGTACCGGTATAGCGTCGAGGAAGGCAGACGCATACAGAAAAGAAATAAAGAAAAAATAAGGAAATTCTTCTGCGGTGACAGGAGCACGACCTGCTGGCTCCGCGGAAAAAGAACAACTGAGGAGAGACAGTTGGAAAGGCGGGAAGGCAGCACGCAGGCGCTGTGGGATGCTCCCAAAAGCTTTCTGATTGGACGCTGGGTAGCGTTCCCGCGCAGGCTCCGTCGGTACCGACGTACCCATATGTGAAGACTCATTCCTGCTTGTTCCTGGAGATGGTCTCTTTATAAAGGTATCTAGAAACAATTTATTTCTACTCAAAGAATATTTACTCCGTTCTACCTTCTATGCTAAGCTATACTCTAATTTGTTTTAAAATAAAAGCTCTTCGGTGGTACTAAGCCTCAAATGACTTAACAAAAACACTAAATTCTAAAATACAGATTTTCTCTCTGTCCACCTCATCCCTTGGTGCTCTCCTCCATGGATTTCAGTATCATTATTATGCTTATGATACTCAGATCTATCTTTCTACACCTGGTATCTCTGACTCTCCAGTCTCTTATATTTGCCTGCCTAACACCACCACATTGATGCATCAACACCGTTTAAAATTAAACATGGCCGAAACGGACCTACTTCTTTTTCCCCCTAAGCCTTTCTCCCCCTTCCTTCTTTATCTGTGGATAACACATTTCTTCTTCCTGTTTCCTCAGCCAGCAACCCTGGGGTCATCTTTGACTCCTCCCCTCTCTTTCTCCTCACATATCCAACAGATAGCTAATACATGTTGATTTTTTTCTCTGCAATGTTAACAAAATTTACCCCTTCCTTTCTGAACACACAACTAAAACATTTGTCCACACTCTAATTACTTCCTGTCTCGACTATTGAAACTTCCTTCTTGCTGGTCTCCATCTCAACCACCTTTCTCCCCTTCAATCTGTTCAGAATTCTGCTGTGCAACTATTTCATTCCAGCTACTCTGTAATTACATACACAACCCTCCCTCATAAAAGCATAGTTACCCACCTGTAACAGGTGTTCTCCAGGGACAGCAGGAAGCAGTCCTCACATATGGGCGACATCAACGTCGACAGAGCCCCACGCGGAGCAAATCCCCAGCTTTCAAAGAAAGCCTTTGGGAGTTGCTACCACACATGCGTGGTCCCCTTCCCGCCCAAGGTTTCCATCTTGCTCAGTCAAATGACATAGCTAAGAAGACGGCAAAACAAATGAAAGAAAAAATAATTGGACTGCAACTCCAAGGGGAGGAGGGAGGGTTGTGAGGACTGATTCCTGCTGTCCCTGGAGAACACTTGTTACAGGTGAGTATCTACGCTTTCTCCGGGAACAAGCAGGAAGTCAGTCCTCACATTTGGGACTCCCCAGCTACAAGCAACCATGAACCTATGGCCCAAAACAAAAAGGCTCCCTCACCAAGAACCACGAGCAGTCGCAATGACAGCCTAACCAGGGAAGTGGCACTCCGGTAGCATGAACACAGAGGGGTCGGAAGGGAGGAGTTGCCTAGACCTCAAAAAGGTTACGAAGCACAGTCTGGCCGAAAGCACTGTCCTGTCGGAACTCCCTATCCAGGTGGAACTCCCTATCCAGGCAGTAATGAGCTGCGAACGTCTGACCCGAAGACCAGGTGGCGGCCCGGCAGATGTCCGCCAAAGGAACAGAGCGCAGGTGAGCTACTGATGCCAACAACAAAAATACAGCGGAGGGCAATTAACCACGGCCTACCAAGGATAATTGGTAAAAACAACTTTATTGAAGACCCAACTTAACAAGTTTCGGCCAAAGGCCTTCATCAGGGGTCTAAAAAACAGACACATAAAGTAAACATAATGATAATAAATAAAACATAATCATAAAATATAATAAAATTTATATACAAAAGTAACTGTATAAATTTAAAAAAGTTACCAGATAACCACATAGAAAATGTATGGGACACGTCTATGGGGTGGAACAACCACTCTTCCCAATCTAAAACATAGTAAAAATACATACGTGAATAATATCTCTAAAAATGTACAGGGTATATATAACAAAAAACACGTATATATGACTAAAAAGAGGGAAAATAAAAAATAATACACTAAAAAATATACTTAAAAATATAATATAAAGTGTGTATACATATATCATAAATAAAAGCCATGTCTATATAAAAAGAGAAGAGGATAACAAACATGAAGGTGCACATAAAAACATATGCAATGTGTTATAAAACATATGCAGAGGAACTTGCAATGAAAGAAAACAGAAAACATATGGCAAATTAACTCAACAGGCAAATGCAACATCAGAAGTATATAGGGTGGGATAAGAATGGATAAGAATTGCATATTTACAAGAAGGAAAAAACAAACAGCATGTCTAAAAAAACAACATATACTCTTGGCTGAGGCAGACATAGCATGGACTTTTGCATATATACTGTATACATACATAGGCTCTATACAATTAAAAAGTAAAAATAAGCAAAAGTTAACTACCACTTATTGCAAATGTGTGTGAAATGATGAGAAGGGTGGGCTAGCAGATGATAATATGTCCATTGTATATAATGTTAAAAAAGTAAACAGTTTGTTTTACAAAGAAGTATGCACAAGCCATAACTGTGCTATGTGAACGAGAGAAAGGAGGACAGACATTGTTATTGATAACAAAAAAACCCAAAATTAATTAAAACACTATGGGGCTTGTTTACAAAGCCGCGGTAGTGGTTCGCGATCGCGATCGCAGCCGCGGCCCCATTGAAATCAATGGGGCCGCGGCTCCGATTACGATCGCAAACCGCTACCGCGGCTTTGTAAACAAGCCCCTATGTCTAAAATGTGTAGGGTGAAAAGCAACACATAAGGGCATGAATATGACAGGCAAATTAAAAACAATGGAAACAAATAAAATAAAAATGAAGAAGGTTGTACACTACGCGCTATCCCCCTGCACAGACAGAGGCGGGAAAACCGCCGCGCAGGGACATAGGTGACCGACTTGCAAGTATGCGTAAAAAATGAAAGAAATAACAAATTGTACCATCTCTCATAACTACACTGCTGAACAGCGGATAGTGTGTTTTACAAAGGGTACATAAACCATAAATGCGCCGTGTGGAAAAGAAAGAAAAAGGGGAAAGGAGGCAATATCGCCATTTTATTAGAAACAAAAATGGTCACCAGATAGATTAAAAAACGAGACTTACATAAAGCATGAGGAGCAATTGACGCCAAATAAAGAAATAACATGGCAAACGGTTTTAAAAAGGCAATAGATATGCATAAAGATAAAAATGAAACCAGGATTATGCATAACAGTGAAAGGAGCACTATACCTGCACAGACTGTCAGAGGCAGGAAAACGCCGCACAGGGGCATAAGTAACCTATTTAAAGGGAGGGAGGCTCCTCCCACTGGTGATATAAGCTGTGAAAACTTAGAGGCATGTTTACTAAAGAACGCTATTTGCGCCGTGTCCCGTTAGCGCGCGGTAAGGTACCTTACCGCACGATAATGGCGCTTTAACAGGCGATAAGGTAAGAACAAACCAACTTAGTCACAATAATAAAACATGTGTGAACATCGGAACAAAGGGGGCTGTATAAGAAACTATATAAAAAAAACAATCACAGGGGCTAGAGACAAGGAAATATATTATGTATGAATGCTTACTATTTATATATGGTATTTTGTGAGGAGTACTGTTACACACCTTTATTTTTGACACGCCCCTCTGCATAGCTTAAATTTGTTAATTGTAAATGATTCATACATAATATATTTACTATGGGCTTGCGTACGCTGAATATAAAAGGCCAACGCCCTGTTACAGTCCAGGGTATGTAAGTACTGTCTCTGCCCAACTGGCATGTGGCCTGGGAAAGAAGGTAGTCAGCACCACCTCCTGGCTGAGGTGGAACGAGACGACCACTTTTGGAAGTAACTTGGGGTGTGTGCGAAGCACCACCCAGTTCCTATAGAACCTGGTGTAAGGCCTGTCTGACACAAGGGCTTGAAGCTTACTCATCCACCGAGCTGACGTGAGTGCCACCAAGAAAAACACCACCCAAGAAAGGTAGCGGAAATGGCAGGTCACCATAGGCTCAAAGGGCGGCTGAGTAAGCTGCCTTAAAACCACATTCAGATCCCACTCGGTCACCGGAGGGAGAACCGGAGGCTTCAAAAGAAGCAGGCCTCTCAAAAACAAAGAAACCAAGGGATGGACAGAGAGGGGCTTCTCCTCCACCAGGAAGTGGTTTGCTGCAAGGGCACTGAGGTGCACCCTAATGGAGTTGGACTTGAGGCCCAAATCCAAGAGGTGGAGAAGGTACTATAAAACCACCCCAACCTGGCAGGAGAAAGGGTCCACACCCTGCCCCTCGCACCAAATCAAAAACCTACGCCACTTCAAGGCATAGGCCCATCTAGTCGACGACCTTCTTGAAGCCAGCAAGACCTCTTCAACATCCTTTGGAAGGAGGAGAGGAGTGAGCATTACCCTTTCAGCAGCCATGCTATTAGGTTGAGGGAGCTGAGGATGGGGTGCAAGAGAGTGTCCTCCTCCTGGGACAGGAGGCCTGGGAGGACCCCAGAGGAATAGGGGCCTCCACCACTAGCTGAAACAGAAGTGGAAACCAGGGTTGCCTCCGCCACCTCGGGGCTACCAGGATGACCGAGGCATTGAGGATCTTGAATAGAGCCTTGGCCACCAGAGGTGTCGGAGGAAACGCATACAGGAGGTCCACAGACCATGATATCAGAAAGGCATCGGCTGCCACCCTGTGCAGGTGCAGCTGCTTAGAGCAGAACCGAGGCAACTGGTGATTGACCAGACTCGCAAACAAATCCATCACTGGTTGCCCCCTGGTCTGGAAAAGCCAATTGGCCAGCCCACAGATCACTTGTGAGGCTGGATAATCCTGCTTAGCCTGTCGGTTAACCAGTTGTTCTGGCCCGGCAGGTAGACGGCACACAGATGAATGCCATGCCGGACTGCAAACGAGTACAGATCCAGGGTTTCCTGACATAGGAGATGGGGACCCTGTGCCACCCTGCTTGTTCACAAAGAACATGGCTACCTGGTTGTCTGTACTAAGACAGGCTCCTGGGCCAGGATCTGCCAGAAAACTTCTAGAGCTAAGTGGATGGCACGGAGCTCCAAGAAATTGATCTGCTGTGCTGTCTCGTTGGGGGACCACACTCGACTGAGTACGGAACCCTGGCAATGGGCCCTCCAGCACAGCAGGGATGCATCCGTGGTCAGGATCCTAGTGTAGAGGAGCCCGGAAAGGCATCCCCGCCTCCAAGTGGAGTGGCCGAAGCCACCAGTCCAGGGACTGTACTAGCCGCCTGGACACTGTGACTTTGTCCCCAAGGCAACCTGTGGCCTGTGACCAGTGGTCTCTGAGGCACCATTGAGCAGTCCGCATGTGCCCGAGGCGGCGCAGAAATTGTCTTGCTGACACTACGGACCTGCGGCTCACCTGACGTGCCAGAGCCAGAAGCCTGCTTGCCCTGTCTGCAGGCAGATAGGCCCTTGCCTGAAGGGTGTCGAGTCTGGCCTGAATGAACTCTAGCAGCTGAGCTGGAGCAAGGCTGAACTTGGGGTAGTTAATTACAAGCAACCAGGTGCTGAAACACCTGGAAGGTGCAGGATGTGGCCTGGTGGACCTTGCTGGCTGACGTGCCTCTGATGAGCCAGTCGAGGTAGGGGAAGACAAAGACTCCTTGGAGCATGAGGAAGGAGGCCACCACAGCTAGGCACTTTGCGAATACCCTTGGTGCCAAGGCCAAGCCAAAGGGGAGTACCCTATAATGGTAGTGATTGCCCCCCACCACAAAGCGTAGATACTGTCTATGGTATTAGGAAGTGTGTATACACATCTTTTAGGTCTAAGGAGCATAGCCAGTCTTCCTGGCGGTGGTAAGGCAGCAATATTCCAAGGGAGAGCATCTTGAACTTCTCCCTCACCAGGAACTTGTTTAGGTTGCGCAGGTCGAGGATGGGTCCGAGGCCTCCTGTTCTCTGGTACCAGAAAGTACCTGGAGTACAAGCCCTTGCCTTGCAGGTGGTGGGGCTCCGGTTCTACTGCTTGATCCTCAAGAAGACCCGCCAACTCCTTCAGAAGGAGGTCCCGGTGAAGGGGAGACCTGAGGGGCTCTCCTGGGAAGTAAGGAGGGGGCACCTGGGCTAGGTGAAGGAGGTAGCCCTCCCGGACTATCTGCAAGACCCAGGCATCAGTGGTAATGACTGTCCACCTGTGGGCACACAGGGCAAGCCTGTCTCCCATGCACTGCCTGTCCTCTGTGGAAAGAGGAGCTATGCTGAAAGAGTCAAAAGCCACTACCAGGCTGGGCCGGAGTCGGTGCCTGGGGTTTGGGGGCTTTCTGCTTATGCGGGCCATGCCCCTACCTGTACCTTGGACTGCTGCACCTGTAGGGGCGCCAGGGAGGCCTGAAAATGGGGGTAGCTTCCGTAAGCAGCACCATTCCTCGGGTAAAGGGCTTTTTACCTGAGCCCTTCTTGCTAGAAGGGGCAGAGGTCTTCTTGGAGAGATGTGTCCTCATCATGTATTCTGTTCTCCAGTTCCACGGCCTTGTCGGTCGTGGGTTTGCCAAAAGAGGTTCTTCTCCTTGGCAAGAGACATCGACCAACTTGTCCTGAACCCATTGTTCGAGGTCCGACGACTGTAGCCATGCCTGGTGGCATGCACCGATGCCAGCAATGGCTACCTGGGCCACCGACTCGAACCCGTCATAGGCCACTCAAGACAAACTTCGAACACTCACGGACGGCGGTGGACAGGCTCCTGAAGCGCTGCAAAGGACCCTCAGAGAGACCAGCTGAGAACTTGGCGAGTTCCATCGCCAGGTCTCTCAGGTACATGCCATGTACAGCTGGTAGACCTGGATTCGACAAGTCAGCATTGAACCCTGGAAGCACTTTCTGCCGAGAGCATCCAAGTTGCGGGCCTCCCTGCCAGGAGGCACCGAGGAATGCATCTTCTGGCTCTTCAGCCTGCACATGGCCGATTCCACAACCATGGAGCTGTGCAGCAGCTGTGACTTTTGAAACCCAGGGCTCCGGCGGACTCGATACATCAAGTCGTTCCGTTTGCTGATAACCAGCGCCGATGCCGGTGTCTTCCACATGCGAAGCATCAGTCGTTACAGGATCGGAGGCATGGGTACAGTAAGGGCCTCCAGAGGGGCGGCCTCATACTACAGGATCTCAAGCTTGTCGGCTCGAGCCTCATGTCCTCCAGAGGGGACCTTCTCCGAGGTTCGGATACCAGGGAATCGGATGGGACATCCCTGTGCCAACAGGTGTCCGGGGAATCCTCTTCCTCCGTTTCCAACCCCGATGCCTCTGAGGAGGAATCAATGGGCTCTGGCATCAACAGCCCCGGCACCAACCGCCCCGACACCGGGAGGTCAGTGGTGACAACCTCGGTGCCGAACAGGAGGCCGAGTGCGAACTCGGCCGAGGATAGACTCAAGCCCGAAAGGTCTCGAGGATCGGCTCGTCCTCCAGGGTTGACTTTGACATCGACGGCCCCGTGGTCGGGGCAGAGGAACCAGACATGCTGGACATCAACACCCGCTGCTGTTCAATAAGGCAGTAAAATTGCGCTCCAAAGCCGCCATCCTGGACACATATCTGGGAGGCTCTGCAGCCTCCGGCTCGGGTGCCGACATGACTGGTTCCCCCAGAGGGGCGTCTTCGACAAGAACAGTCAGTACTTGCCTAGGCTGATCCGGTTCCCAACGAGGGACTTTGGCCAGGTGCTCCTCCGATGATCTGGGCAGGCGCTCGGGGCTCCGCGACCGGCCCCAAGAGGAGCCCAGTCGTTCGGAACTATCCAGAGATGCCACCTTCGAGGATTTCTTCTTCCTCTAGTGTTCCCTCGAGGGAGAGCCCCTCTCTGAGGAACCCCGACGAGCTTGGGCTTGGAGTGCTCCTCCCGAGACGTAGAGGCCTAGACGAGGTCCTGGCTCTCAGAGGCACGGGGATTCGGGAAAAATCTCGTCATGCTGCTGCTGGCGGCTCCTCAGGACCTTAGATGACATTCTCTTACAGAGTGCAGACCGTCGGGTCGTGGTCCGGCCCAAGGCAGCAGTCGTGCGTATCAGTGAGGGACATAATTTTCCCGCACCAATTGCATTTCTTGAAACCGCTGGTATCCATCGTGGGAAAAAGGACACCGGCTAGGTCGAAGACCCTTCGGACTGCCAGCGAAAGAGAAAAGGGAAAATGGGCGCGAAGACGCCTCAAAAGGAAAAAAATCGAACAGAAGGTAGAAAAGACCGACCTGATACCTGAGTACCGAGGCCGGAAGCGGTAACAATACTGGTGTCGACCGGTCGGGCCAAAAAGGCACAGAGAAAAATCAACTTTTTTCAGGACACGAGGGACAACGTCCGATGGGCTCCGCGGAAAAAAAAAAAAAAAAGAGACTGAGCAAGATGGCACCCTTGGGTGGGAAGGGGACCACGCATATGTGGTAGCAATTACCAAAGGTTTTCTTTGAAAGCTGGGGATTTGCTGTGCGCACGGCTCCGTCGGCATTGACATCACCTATATCTGAGGACTGACTTCCTGCTTGTTCCCGGAGAATTGATCTTACATACACATAAGCTAATCTCTTTTAAGCTGCTGAAATTAACTTCTTGTTATATACAACGAAATGGAAATGGAAAAAAGAGCCAAACGACGAAACCTGGAAACAGCACAAGCACTGGCAAGTCAAATGCAAGGCATTGATAAGGCAGGCAAAGAGAGAATTTGAGAAGAAGCTTGCTGCGGAAGCAAAAACGCGAAATAAAGACCTTTTCAAGTACATTCGTAACAAAAAACCTGTGAGAGAGTCAGTTGGTCCATTAGATGATAAAGGGGTTAAAGGAGCACTAAGAGGCGACAAGGCGATAGCGGAGAGACTGAATGAATTCTTTGCTTCGGTCTTTACTGAGGAAGATGTAGGGATGTTACCCATGACTGAAGTGGTATTTAAAGGTGCGGAAGAATTGAAGGAAATATCGATACATCGGGAAGATGTCTTACAACTATTAGATAAACTGAAGAGTAGCAAATCACCTGGGCCGGATGGTATACATCCAAGGGTGTTGAAAGAACTGAAATATGAGATTGCAGACCTGCTATCAGTAATCTGTGAACTATCATTAAAATCATCTCTAATACCTGAAGATTGGAGGATCGCCAATGTAACACCAATTTTTAAAAAGGGTTCCAGGGGTGATCCGGGAAACTACAGACCGATGAACCTGACGTCAGTACCGGGAAAAATGGTAGAAACCATCATAAAGAATAAAATTACTCAGCATGTAGATAGTCACAACCTAATGGGAGACAGCCAACAAGGCTTTAGACAAGGAAGATCTTGTTTTACTAATCTGTTATGTTTTTTTGAAGAAGTGAATAAACAGGTGGACAAAGGTGAGTCGGTTGATATTGTGTATCTGGACTTTCAGAAAGCCTTTGACAAGGTCCCTCATCAGAGACTTTTGGCAAAACTAAAGAGTCATGGGATAGGAGGCAATGTACTATTGTGGATCAGGAACTGTTTAAAAGATAGAAAGCAGAGGGTAGGGCTAAATGGCCAATTTTCCCAATGGAGAAAAGGTGAATAGTGGTGTACCCCAGGGATCTGTGCTGGGTCCGCTGCTTTTTGACATATTCATAAATGACCTGGAAAGTGGAATAACGAGTGAGGTTATCAAATTTGCAGATGACACAAAACTATTTAAAGTTGTTAAAACCCAAGAGGATTGTGAAAAATTGCAAGAGGATCTTGATAAATTGGAAGACTGGGCATCAAAATGGCAGATGAAATTTAATGTGGACAAGTGTAAGGTTATGCACCTAGGGAAGAACAACCCAAACTATGGTTACACGATGCAAGGTTCCACATTAGGAACCACCACCCAGGAAAAAGATTTAGGCGTCATTGTGGATACCATGTTAAAACCCTCGGCCCAGTGTACAGCGGCGGCCAAGAGAGCAAATAGAATGCTAGGTATGATAAGGAAAGGAATGGAAAATAAAACAAAAGAAATTATAATGCCTCTATATCGTTCCATGTTGAGACCGCACCTTGAATATTGTGTGCAATTCTGGTCGCCGTATCTTAAAAGGATATAGCGATTTTAGAAAAGGTACAGAGAAGAGCCACCAAAATGGTAAAGGGGATGGAAGGATACTCCTATGGAGAAAGGCTAAAAAGGTTAGGGCTCTTTAACCTGGAAAAGAGACGGCTGAGGGGAGATATGATAGAAGTCTATAAATTAATGAACGGAGTGGAACGGGTAAACGTAGATCGATTGTTTACCTTATCAGAATATAGAAAGACTAGGGGACATGCAATGAAGCTACAGGGTAAACTATTTAAGACTAATAAAAGAAAATATTTTTGCACTCAACGTGTAATCAAACTCTGGAATTTGTTACCGGAGGATGTAGTAAAGGCTGTTAGTGTAGCTGGGTTTAAAAAAGGTTTGGACAAGTTCCTGGAGGAAAGGTCCATAAACCATTATTAAGAAGTGACCGAAGATATCAATGCTTGACCCAGTACAAGCATTGCGGAACTTGTGTCTCTTGGGGAAACTGCTAGGTACATATGACCAGATTGGCCACTGTTGGAAACAGAATACTGGGCTTGATGGACCTTGGTCTGACCTAGTATGGCATATCTTATGTTCTTATGTTACATGTTACAGACGCAATGTTCTATATACTATGCAGTTGAGTTCTATGTAAGCCGCTATGATACTGTGAACAGTGGTATAAAAGAAACCTTTAGTCCCACAGGTGCTCCTTGTCACCTTGGGCTAGCCACTTAACCCTCCATTGCCTCAGGTACAAAAAAAGATTGTGAGCCTTTTGGGGAAAAGAGAAATATATATACAGTACCTGAATATACACCGCTTTGACGTGTAGAAATACAGTATATAAGCATAGTTAAATAAATAAAATAAAGTAAAATAATTTTTCATTAGCCTCAATATTCTCATATAATCCCTTTTCTTAAATCACTTGATTGGCGTTTGTTTCTGTATCCAAATCAAGATTCTCCTTCTGACTTTTAAGAGCATTCAATCTTTAGCTCCTTGCTTATCCCCTCTCTCCCTACACCCCTCCTCATGAACTCTGCTGTTCTTCTGTCTTGCTTCTTTTTTCGCCTTTTTATTCCACTGCCAACTCCAGACTTCCATCCTTTCACCTTGCTGCTCCTTATGCCTGTGAAGCAACTTTGAGTGTATGTCAAGCTTCATTTCTATCCCTTTTCAAGTACATGTTAAAGGCTCACCTCTTTAAAGTTGCTTTTGGATCCTGACCTCCTTTTTCCTTGTGTCCCCTTACCCTCTTTTTCCCGTTATTCTTATCCTTTGTCTTGTCTGTCTTAATTAGATTGTAAGCTCTCAAGAGCAGGGACCATCTCTATGTTTGTACAGTGTTGCATATGCCTTGTAGCGCTTTATAAATGATTAGTAGTAGTAGTAATTTATCAGAGTTAACACAAAGAATTCCCTTTTCCCAAAAATTTGGAAAATTTCAAAAGCAGATAAAGCAGTTACTTACCTGTAACAGGTGATCTCTGGGAACAGCAGGAATAAGTCTTCACATATGGATATCGTCGGTACTGACGGAGCCTGCGCGGGAACGCTCCCCAATGTCCAAAAGGAAAGCTTTTGGGAGCATCCCACAGCGCCTGCGCGCTGCCTTCCCACCTTTCCCAATCGCCTCTCTCCAGTTCGAGTTTTAAGCTGAGACAAAGAGAGAGAGAGAAAGGAAAGGATAGATAGATAGATAGATAGATAGATACAACTCCTAGGGGAGGTGGGTGGGTTGCGAAGACTTATTCCTGCTGTTCCCAGAGATCACCTGTTACAGGTAAGTAACTGTGCTATCTCCAGGAACAAGCAGGAATGAGTCTTCACATATGGGGACTCCCCAGCTAGAGATGCCAGGGAGATTCCCAAGGATGTGAGTCCCTGAGAAGGGCTCTACCTCCCCCCATGGATCTCGGGCATCCAACCAGGGATGGAGGGTAGGAGTTGATTAGGTATGGAACAGGTGTTTGAGAACAGCCTGACCAAACAAGGCATCCCGGCGGGAGTCCTTGTCCAAGCAGTAATGGGCTGTAAAGGTATGAACCGAGGGCCAGGTGGCCGCTCGACAGATTTGGTCGATGGACACAGAGTTTAGATGAGCCATAGAGGTTGCCATGGCCCTCACATTGTGAGCTATGACATGGCCCTCCACAGAAAGGTTCTTACTCTGGTAGGCAAAAGAAATACATTGAGCAATCCAATTGGACAGAGTTCTCTTAGAGAATGGAAGTCCCAAATGAGAGGGATCAAAAGCAACAAAGAGTTGAGAGGACTTTCTATGTTGCTGTGTCCTTTTTAAGTAAAAAGCGAGCGCTCTCTTACAATCCAGGGTATGGAGATTCCTCTCTGCACCTGATGCATGAAGTCCTGGAAAAAAGACAGGTAAATACACCTCCTGGTTCAGATGAAAAGGTGAGACCACTTTAGGCATAAAGTGTGGATTGGTCCCGAGGACTACCTTGTCATGATGGAATCTTGTATAAGGAGGATTAGCCACCAAGGCCTGCAGCTCATTGATGCGGCGAGCTGAGGTGACTGCAATGAGAAAAATAAACTTCCAAGAAAGGAATTTCAAGGAGGTAGTGGCTAAGGGTTCAAAGGGTGGCTTCATAAGCTGGCCAAGAACCAGATTCAAGTCCCATGCCACTGGAGGTGGTCTAATGGTGGGTTTAGTTAAAAGAAGGCCTCTCATGAATCTTGCTATAAGAGGATGGGAGGAAATAGGTTGTCCATTGAGAGGCTTAAGGGATGCTGCAATAGCACTCAAATGGACTCTTACTAAATTCGTTTTAAGGCCTGGATGGGATAAATGCAGCAAATACTCTAGTAAAGAATTCAGAGGTATTGCAAGAGGGTTAAGACCCTTTTCTGCACACCAAAAGGTAAACCTTATCCATTTAAAAGCATAGGAACGTCTAGTGGACGGCTTTCTGGAAGCATGAAGGATATCCTTCACTTGCTGAGAAAGATGCAAATCTTGAAGGTTTAGGCCTTCAGCAACCAGGCCCTGAGATGAAGAGACTGGGGATTTGGGTGCCACAATGTTCCCTCCTCCTGGGACAGGAGGTCTGGAGCAGATCCCAAGTCCAGAAAGGGAGCTTGAGAGAGATGCAGAAGTAGAGGGTACCACACTTGGCGTGTCCAATGTGGTGCTATGAGGATCATAGACCCTTTGTCTCTCTGAAGTTTGAACAGTGTCTTGGGAATTAGGGGAATGGGTGGAAAGGCATAGAGGAAGTCTTGCCCCCAATGAAGGAGGAAGGCATCCCTGGCCTGAACTCCCTGACACGGAATCCTGGAACAGAACCGGGGAAGTTTGGCATGCCACTGACTTGCAAACAGGTCTATGTCCGGGGTTCCCCAAATTCGGAAGATCCTGGCTATCTGGTCCCCATGGAGGGACCATTCGTGTGGAAGCAGAACTCGACTGAGTCTGTCTGCCCAAGAGTTTTGAACCCCTGGAAGATACACTGCCATGAGATGAATTTGATGCTCTCTGGCGAAGGCCCACAATCTCAGAGCTTCGTTGCAAAGCGACAGAGAGCCAGTTCCACCCTGCTTGTTCACGTAGAACATGGCTACTTGGTTGTCCGTGTGGATGAGGACTGTCTTGTAGCTGAGCAGGGTGTGGAAGACTCAGAGCTAGAAAAATTGCTCTGAGCTCTAAGAGGTTGATATGCAGAGATGTCTCTTGTGGAGACCAGATGCCCTGAGTGGAGAGATCTTGTAGATGAGCTCCCCAACCTCTTGGAGAAGCATCTGTTTTAAGGGTTGCTTGGGGTAACACCTGTTGAAAGGGGGACCCCAGCAACAGATTTTGAGTGGACTTCCACCACTGGAGAGAACAAAAGAGGCGACTGGAAGTTGTTATTTTGTCTGACAGGCACCCTGATGCCTGGGTCCATTGGGTGGACAAAGTCCATTGAGCTGCCCTCATGTGAAGGCGAGTGTAAGGAACCACATGCACGGTGGATGCCATGTGGCCTAACAGTTGCAACATCTCTCGTGCAGTTAAATGGGACTCTAACTGAATTTGTGAGGTTAACTGCACCAAGCATAGGCAACGGGCCTGGGGAAGATAGGCCCTTGCAGTTGTGGTATCCAGCAAGGCCCCTATGAACTCTAAAGGCTGAGTAGGGGTGAGATGGGATTTTGGGATGTTTATAATAAGTCCCAGATACTGAAGAACACGCCTTGTGCAGGCTAGGGAAGTCTGGGCCTATGACTGGGATGGAGCTCGGATGAGCCAGTCGTCCAGATATGGGAATACGAATATCCCTAGAGTGCGTAGAAAGCACAGTTACTTACCTGTAACAGGTGATCTCTGGGAACAGCAGGAATAAGTCTTCACATATGGGTACGTCGGCACCGACGGAGCCTGCACGGGAATGCTCCCCAGCATCCAATCAGAAAGCTTTTGGGAGTATCCCTCGCGCCTGCGCACTGCCTTCCCGCCTTTTCCACTGCCTCTCCTCAGTTGAGTTTCATAGCTGAGACAAAAGGAGAGAAAGAGGAAAGGAAGATAGATAGATAGATACAACTCCTAGGGGAGGTGGGTGGGTTGTGAAGACTTATTCCTGCTGTTCCCAGAGATCATCTGTTACAGGTAAGTAACTGTGCTATCTCCAGGAACAAGTCTTCACATATGGGGACTCCCTAGCTATAGATGCCTGGGAGAGATCCCATAAAATGCGTGTCCCTGGATCAGGACTGCACTTCCCACACATGGATCTCCGGCATCCCATGAGGGATGGAGGGTAGGAGTTGAAAGAAGAGGTAGCTGTAAGGAAAAACAGCAAAGCTAAGGACTACAGGAGAGGAGTCCTTGGTATGTATGATAAGTATCATTAAAATATTTAATGAACAATTACAAAATGGATCTTACCTACTGCATTGTAGGAAGCAGAGAGCGTGATGGAGTCTACTGGAGAATCAGTAGAGGATCCTCAAGGTGACCTCACAGCAGTGAGGGTGAAGGTCCAAATCTGGAATTGGCAGGTGACCCAAGTGTCAACTGGGGTAGTATAATAATGGCAGGTCTTCAGTGGAAAGCTTTATGGAAAAAGCTGTAAACTCCTTTAGCTATAGAGGTATTAGCATTGAGGAGTAAAAAAGGAAGACTGACCGATTTGGACAAGTAGCACAGTCCTGGAGGGAAGAAAGGGTATGGAAAAAGAACCCGCCTTACCAAGGAGGACAGATGTGTGAAGGGCTGAAACCTCAGAACTACTGAAGATCCACACAGTCTTTCCTAGCTGGTGAAAGATAGGAAAGATATTGAAGCATGATGCTTCAGGGATAGCGAGACCTAGAGTAAAGTGGAAGCTGTTAGTACCACAGTAGTGGTTGTGTGCATAACAGCCCCCACATACCAAGGGACGGTATGAAGATATGCTAAGCCCACTGTCTGGGACCTCTAAGAAGGTAAAAACCTTTATAGCATAGACAGTTAGGGAGATAGTATGTAATACATATCTACCCACAACAAGCATCTCGACAGATACATATATGGAGGGATATATATATATATATATATATATATATATATATATATATATATATATATATATATATATATGTGTGTGTGTGTGTGTGTGTGTTTAATATATATGAATATATATAAAGGGGCATAACCAATGCACACACAGCTTACAGACATCTGTATGTATAGAATATACAGGGATATAGACATACATGAATATTGAAGTCTGAAGGTACGTCTGCAACTAAGCCCCATAAGAACATTCACATGAGAGATGTGAAGGAGAAAGATTCATCTAATAACAAGAAGGTGGAACCTACTTGAAAAGATATATAGAGAATCTATTCTTTCGGGCCAAGAGGGTGCAGGAATGCTATCCAGTAAAATAACCAGGATGGTTGCGTGAAAAAACAGAGGATAATATCAGTCTGTAGAGAGCAAGTCATGAGTTCTGTAGAACTCTGACATGGTAAATGGACAGGAAATGCATAGAAGGAGATACCAGGATGACCCATTAGAGGGACACAGGGGTATCATGCATTACTAGTAGAAAATGTGCTGTCCATGAGGAGTAGGATAGCATGAGGCCAAGCTGTAAGGAAAAAGAACATATTCCTACAGGATTGGGAAACTCCTTGGACATTCACGCAGAAAAAGCTTATATCCTGTATTATAAACAGGAGAGAAGAGGGTGTGGAAAACCCTCACAGTCATGGAAAATGACTGATAAGCCTTTTTTTTACTATAGAGAAATAGCCATCAGAGACAAAGTTCAATGGTCTCTAGCCAGGGCCCATAGTAGAAAGCTTCTCTGAAGATTGCAGAGAGCATTATGCAGGAGAAGTGGGAGATAAAACTGACTGTAGGTCAGGTGTGTTGTGACATCCCAGGAAATGGAGATGGCCAGGAAGAAGATAATGTGAGAAGCCTGAAGTGAGTAGGGTTATCCAAGATAAATGAGGACTGTCTTGGAATCACTAATAAGGCTAGAGAAAAGTAGTGGAAGACAGACTGGAAACTTGTGGGAAAGTACCAGTAGTTCAATCACTGGAACTCCTGCATGAAAAGAAGTTGAAAGAGACAGCAGAGAAAATCTTTCTGTGTAAAACAGAGAGAACAGATAAAGGGAGAGGAGAATCCTGTCCCTGTCTGATAAGCTGTCCAGAGAATTTATTCAAGGAAAAAAAACTACACTGGAATGAAAGGCTGGAGAAGCTGTCCAGTATGGTACCACTCATTCAGGGGAAATCCTGGATGAGAGGGTAGATACAACAGGTAACTGAAGGGTGACTTAGCATATGGTGAGTCAGCTGAAGGAAAAAATGTTCATGTCGGACAGAAACTATCATGGGATAGTTGTTAACTTCTCTTCTTGGAGGAAGAGGAGGAGGAATCTGTAACCCATAGACAAGAATATTCTGACAGCTTAGCATTAAGAAAGGAAACCAGGTGTAGAGCTTTAAAGAGAAACAGTGAACAGACGTCTGCTAAGAAGAAATTAACTGTAGGTTGCAACCTTCAGGAACCTATGGTTGCTGGGTATGCTCAGACTGGCTAGAGTTTGGATTCTTCAGACCAGGACGAGGTGTCCCCTGCTTGGGTACATCTGAATGATGGGCAGGAGAAGAGTGAAACCTTCTTTTCTTAGGGAAAGAAGGTTTGGTAGGATATTTCCTACCTTGTGGGGAAGAAAAAGGCTTAGGATGGTCCCTAGAACCAGAGAAGTCAGTGGAGCAATGAGCAACCTGACATAAAGCCTCCCTATTGAAGAGATTTTCTCCAGTACAAGGAGAATTACCCAGTGTGTGTTGTGCCCATCTGCTCAAGTCTGAAGCCTGGAGCCAGGCTCTACGACGTGCTCCTATGGCAATAGCAGAGGATCTGCTAACAGACTCAAAAGAGTCTAGAGAAGCACGAGAAAGAAACCAAGAGATATTCTGGCTATGACTAAGAAGCAAGGAATAGTCTGCAGCCTTAGGTTCCAATAGAAAAGGAGTCAAAAGAGATAATTTCTTTGTGACCTCCTGGAGAGATACTCATGTAAAAAATATAAGAGATAATCCTTGATGCCAGCATAGATGTTTGGTAGGTTTGATGTCCAAAGGCATAAAGTGCTCTAGATGCACGACCTGGCGGATAAGAAGAATGCTTCTTCTTGCTTTTTACCTTCCGCAATACTGATTCCACTACAATGGAATGATGGGGAAGTTGAGACTTTTGAAACCCTGGAGAGGGGGGGCACCTGATACAGAACATCAGTTGCTGTAGAAGGTGAGGGAACCCTTAAAGGTGTTTCCCTTATTTTCAGAAGAAGATCCTGCAAAGAATAATGTAAAGGAAGCATATTTCCCTTTTGTGCTGGAGAGCCTTGAATAGGATCACAGCTAGGGATAGGAATAGCAAGAAAGGTTGCCATGTCAAGGAGAAATTTCTGAAAAGAAGGATCTCCAATAGAAACTATCCCTGGCCAGGCTAAGGCTGAAGGAGCAGCCTGAGCACCGGAGGATGTATTGGTCTGGTGCCCAAAAAGAACCCCACTAGATGGATAGTGGTACTGGCAGCCACGATTTGAGGCAGTCAGTACTGCATCGTCCATGCCAGGTATCGATTCCAAACTAGGCATAGAGAGGATCGATGGTGCCGATGTAACTGCAGGAACCGACATAGATACCGGTACCGGTAGTCGAGTCGGAATCGGAGGCGGTAACGCCATCGAAGCAGTCATCGGAGGCTGCTCAAGCGGAACCGAGGCGACCCGAAACGCTTGGTGAATATCCTCGGTACTGCGTATCCAGAAACGATAAGGGTCGGTTCCGAGACGGGTCGGTACCCAGTCATCTAGACTAGATAGCGATTCCAGACTCGGCATCGAAGGGAGCGAGTCTATCAATGCATGTCTAGAGGGTACCGACGTCGGTGGTGGTATCGGCGATGTTGTCGATACAGGAAAGTCAATCTGAGTCGCATCGATCGGTCCCGAAGGTATCGAGGACGCCAGATGACGATCCCTGGTGAAGAGTGGATCACTCAACACCGGTGCCGATGCCGGGGTATCTGTACCGCTCAAAGCGGATGCCACCACCAAGCATGGCTCAGGTATGTTCTGTGAGGGGTGAGCCCCAGGAACAACCTGAAACCCCTGAAATGCTTTGGAGCCCGGAGACTCCCGCCGGGGTTTTAATGCCAATTGGGTCTTGAAGGCAAGGCCGGAGCCATCATCATGCTTGGCATGAGACTTACTACTCAAGGATTGGCTAGTCTTAACAGACTGTTTGTGGGTTACCTGATCCTGTAGAGAAGAAAAAGCCGGTGCCCTCACTCTGGGAGGGAAAATGGTATCGAGGGAAACTCGAAACAGGGAAGTTCTTCTCACAGTTTTGCAGCCTGAATGTTCAGGGGAAAAAGGGTCGGGACCCAAACAGGTTAGACACCAGGATTTGGAGTCTAAAAAGAAGACTGTGTTTCCACAGTGAAGGCACTTCTTAGGAGAAAGCTCCATGATGGAAAGGCCTTGTAGGCCCAAAAAAAATTAAGACAAAAGCAGAGGGAAAAATCTCTCTGAGTTTAAGAAAAAGAAAAGAAAAAACCCACCGGCGGTACCAGTGGCGGCGGGAGACACAGCCGCGACCACAAGAAAACAAGAAATAAAGAATTTAAAGAAAAAAGTTTCTGCGGTGACAGGAGGATGTCCTGCCGGCTCTGCGGAAAAAAGAAAACTGAGGAGAGGCAGTGGAAAAGGCGGGAAGGCAGTGCGCAGGCGCGAGGTATGCTCCCAAAGGTTTCTGATTGGATGCTGGGGAGCATTCCCGTGCAGGCTCCGTCGGTGCCGACGTACCCATATGTGAAGACTCATTCCTGCTTGTTCCTGGAGATATGCAGCTACTACTGCCATGTATTTTGTGAACACTCTTGGTGCAGAGGCCAGACCGAAAGGAAGCACTCTGTATTGGTAGTGCTTTCCTTGATAAAGGAACCGAAGGAACCTTCTGTGTGTTGGATGGATGAGGACATGGGTGTACGCATCCTTGAGGTCTAGAGAACAAAGCCAATCCTGACTCTGAAGGTATGGAAGGAGAGCACCGAAAGAAATCATCTTGAATTTCTCCTTGCATAGAAACTTGTTCAATTCTCTGAGATCTAATATGGGTCTGTAGCCGCCTTTTTTCTTTGGGATAAGAAAATAAGGGGAGTAGAACCCTGAACCCTGTTGAAGAAGGGGCACTTCTTCTATTGCCCCTTGGGCAAGAAGGGTAGCAATCTCCTGACCCAGAAAGTCGAGGAGAGATGTAGGAGAATTGAACTGTCTCACCATGGTGTGAGGAGGAAGGTTTAAGAAATGAAGTTTGTACCCCTCTCTTATGATGGAGAGGGTCCATTGCTCTGCTGTGATTTGTTCCCATCTGGGAGCAAAGTGAGCTAACCTTCCTGGAATGGTGAGAGGCTCTGGTTTTTTCAGAGCCAGAAAGGTTAAGTTCTCTAGTTGAAAGTCAAAGGCCCTGAGGAGGCTGAGGCTGTTGGGCCGTAGCATTCCTAGCAGCCTTAGGCTTGGCCTGTTTTGGTTGTTGCTGTCTCATTGCAGCAAAACGACCCGCAGAAGATGCCTGTTGACCATAAACAGGATAATATCTCTCTTTTTTGGGAAAAAACCCTTTTTAAACCACCTTTTCTTAACAGGAGCAGAAGTAGACTTTGAAAGTCTATGTAAAGCAGAATTCTCAGCATCCATCTGAGAGGCCTTTGCTTGCCAATCTTTGCCAAAAAGGTTTTCACCTGTACAAGGAAGATTTCCTAGTCCATCCTGAACCCAGGGTTCGAAATCAGAGGCTTGTAGCCAAGCAACTCTGCGTGCACCTATGGCAATATCAGAGGCTCTGCTGGCACACTCAAAAGAGTCAAAGGCTGCACGATTGGAAAACTTGGAAACATCCTGGGCATGTTTAAGCCAGGTGAGTAACTCCTCCCTTTTATCTTCTGAAATAAAAGGAGATAAAGTTTGCAGGTGATCTGTAACTTCTTTTAGAAACATCCCCATAGACTATAGGAGTTGATTCTAGCAGCAAGCATATTGGCCTGGAAAATTCTCCTGCCAAAAGCATCTAAGGTTCTGCATTCTCTTCCTGGAGGATTAGATGAGTGCCTTTTTGCACTCTATCTTCTTCATAGCGGACTCCACCACAATAGAGTGGTGAGGAAGCTGAGTCTTATGAAAGCCAGGACAAGGAGGAACACGGTACATGGTGTCCAACCTATGAGAATGAGGGGAGGTGGTGAGAGGAGTCTCCCATATGCCCAACATGTGATCATAAAGGATCTCATGAATTGGTAAAGTAGCTGCCTCCTTAGGAGCCTTAGAATACTGTAAAATATCCAATTTTTTGGCTCTAGGCTCTGTCTCAGGGGCCACTGAAATGGAGAGGCCCCTGGCTACTTCCCTAATGAAGTCTTGAAAAGACAAGTCTTCTGGAGGAGACATTCTTTTTGGAGAAGAGGGCTCCTGAGGGAGGAGTACCGATGCTTCGATAGAAGCCTCTGATTCATCAGAGTCTTCAGAGGAATCGAAGTATCGCATGTCTGGATGCTCCTGCAGAGCCCGATACATGTACCGAGTGGTATCGACATCGGGAGTGATCGGTACCGATTCGGTACCGATGGGCATCACAGAACAGGGTACCGCTGCAGTCGGCACCGAAGCCGATGTCGATGCAATCGGCACCGGCACCAGAACCACAATCGGTACCGGCGCCGGAACCGGTACCGACAATGGAGTTTGTTGCGGTACCGGAGGCGTCGCAGCTTGTATGAATGCCGTAATGGCACGCTGCATGGTCAGAATATTCTGATCCATTGACGCCACCAATGAACCACCGGTACCCCAGAACATGGCAACAGGTGATCGGTCGAGGCCGAGCCATCGATGTCAACCTGTGACCCCATAGATAAAGCTTTGGAAGCCGGAGCCTCCCGCCGGGGTAATTTTGCCGGTGCGGATTCCTCGAGAGCAAGCCCGGAGGCATCTCGATACTTAGAGGGAGATCTACCCTTCGAGGACCGGCTGGACTTAAGTTTGGTTACCTGAGATCCATGGGAGGAAGAAGCAGCCCTGGAAGACGTCGATGCCACCGAAGCTGCATCAGAGGAAAACAGGGTACTGAGCTTGGCTGCTCGATTCTGTAAACCTCTTTTAGACATCATGGAACAGGACTCACAATCCGTGATGGAGTGGTCAGGACCCAAACATTTTAGACACCAGTCATGGGTGTCAGTGACAGAAATAGTGCCACTGCACTTCGTGCACTTTTTAAACCCGGAAGCGGGCTTTTCCATGAGGAAAAATTCTCCTAGGCCTAAGGCCAAAAGAGAAAAAATGCACAGAAGTGAAAAACAGTAATCTTATTTTTTTTTTTTTTTTAGAAGAAAGAAAATAAGACCGGCGGTACCGGTTCGACGTCGAAGAAAGCAGACGTGCGAGACCAAAGAAATAAAATAAAATAAAGAACTTCTTCAGCGGTGACAGGAACACGACCTGCTGGCTCCGCGGAAATGAAGAACTGGAGAGAGGCGGTTGGGAAAGGCGGGAAGGCAGCGCGCAAGCGCTGTGGGATGCTCCCAAAAGCTTTCCTTTTGGACGCTGGGGAGCGTTCCCGCGCAGGCTCCGTCGGTACCGATGATACCCATATGTGAAGACTCATTCCTGCTTGTTCCTGGAGATATACTTACAAGTGCAGATTTCTTTTCAGCAACAGCAGAACTTTTGGTAGTATTTCAAGGTTGTACTAAGGTGACCATGCTCTCGCAGACCGAATTTTTACAGCTACTTAACCTATGCACCATGGCATTGGCCCTGGTCACCATCACATCTATTTTGGGGCAACCCCACCTGTCCAGGATCCTCTGGCATGCCAATCAGCTCAATTCCCACTCCCTGGAATTTGAAGAGCGATGACTGAGCTAGACGGCTTCCACACTACCCACTTATATAATAGGCTGCGCTAAGAGATTCTGTTCCACCCAAGGGTACAAGAGGGTAATTTCCCAGAGAGACACCAGAACTCATCATGCCCCTTTGCCAGTTGATACAGGCTACCAACATAGCAGTGTGTACAAAGATTCACACTACCTGTCTCTCTTTTCCACAAATGCAGGCGAGCCAAGTAAATGGTCCTCATCACCAACTGATCGATGGGCCAAGTCACTCCCCCCCACCTCCGCGCTTGCACCAGTTACTTCCTTTGATGAGCAGCTCCTCAGCCAAACAGGATGGCATCCAGCATCAGCATAAGCCACTGGGTAATGTCCAGGAGAAGGTCTCTCTGCAGATGAGCAGACTGCTCCCACCATTTCAGGTTGATTGCCACTAGCAGGGAAAGAGGGAGCCTGATGCCCCAGCACGGTGAAGAACAGCAGGTCAGCAGTGATCTTTGCAGAACTCACGCCCACGGGACCATTACAATCGTTGATACCACTGACAACTAGAAATTGGAGGCAGTCCTGTACCTTGGTAAGCTGTTGCCTCCGAAACACCCTCAACTGAGAAAGCAGCTTCTCTACCTTCTTCTAAGGAAGGAAAGCCTTTCTTGAGCTAAAGACAAACCATGCTACAAGGAACCCTAATGACTGGGTAGGTTCCAGGAAGCTATCATCATAGTTTATCACCCAGCCAAGACTCTAGAGAAACTGCACCATTCAGGCTGACAAAGGGCTCTGTGAATAAGCCAATCATCCAGGCAAGGATGCACACCAATCCTTTCATGGCACAGGGCAGTGACAACCACCACAACCCTGATGAATGTTCAGTGCAGTGGAGAGGCCAAAGGATAGATCACAGATTGGAAGTGTGAGCTGAGAACAGACAAGCACTGCTTATCTTTATGTATTGGAATGTGGAAATGTGTCTCATCCAAGTTCAGCAATGCAGGAAGCTCTCCTTGTTAAACAGTTCTGTGTCTCCATGCAGAAGTGAAAGATCCTCAGGTGAACATTGACCTCTTGTGGTCCAAGATCAGGCAGAAAGACCCAATCTTCTTTGGCATGACAAAGCAAATGGCATACTGGCCGAGATTCATGAAGGAGGGAGCGAGAACATGATGCAGAGGAGAGGCCACACTTCAAAGGCCTTTAGGTCTCACCTCTGGACGATGATGTGTGGTTTAGATGCTCCCAGCTCCTTGACCAACTTCTCCAAGTCCTTCCCAAACACAAACTTCACATCAAAAGCAAGTCCAGATAAATGGGACTAACAATATACCTGCTGCCCAATGGAAAAGACAAAGTCAAAGTCAGCGATGTGCCACAATGGAAAAAGCAATATCCTTGGACACCAAGCAGACCAAATTGTATATAGCATCTGACAGGAAAGCCACTGCTGATTTCAGAAGCAGCGAAGTAACAAACTGCAGGAGTGGCTGGAGCTAAAGGAACAGTGCACAAGCTATAAGGCCTCTGCAAACTACTGTCTGGAGAATAAAGGCGGCGGCGATATACTGGCTTTTTAGGAAAGCCTTGACCTTGCGATCTACTTAGTTCTTGAGACTGCACCACCTTTCACCAGAATGATGGTGCGTTTAGCAATGGCCATTACCTGCTAATCCACCTGGGGCAACCGCATCCAGGCAGCAATGTCTTTCTGAGGAGGATGTAGAGTTGACTCACAGCCCTCCCCCCCCCCCCCCCTTTCAGCAGGGCAGCAGGCGAGTCCCATTCTGTACGTATTATACTCTTCAGGACCTCCAGGAAAGGAAATGTCTTGGAAGATTTTTTGATCCCCCTACCAGACGGGGATACACATGCAACTCCTGCTCTGCCGATGCACCATCCAACAGTCGCAGGGCAGAGGAACTTGATAAGTCAGCGCCACCAGCTCCTATTTCCAAAATGAGCAACAATGAAAAAAATCCTGATAGTCCAGCCCCAGCAGTTCATTTTTTTCGTTCATGAAGTCATCAGCTAATACTCAGGAATACAAGGCAGATCCTTGGCACAGGAAAGATGAGTGGAGCACCCTAAATCCATTCTGTTCCAGGGGAGCTTCTCCTGCAGGGTTCTGCCTGCTCCACAATGAGAGATTTTCCTCAGAGTGAGAGAAGGAACAAGAGGGCCTAGAAGCTAATGGGTCTGAACTGCCATGCCAGGACCATGCTTGCAGAAGAAAGGAGAATTATGGAGAAAATAGGCTAAAGATTGGCAACTGTCTGGCTGCATTGGAATTCCCCATAGGGGGAGGCAGGCCAATCACTATGGAATCCCACCGTGAAGGTTCTGGCGAACAACAGCTCCAAAGAACTGGTGAAGGAATTCCAAAGCCAGGGAGCTCTCTCTTTCTCCAACTGACCCCATTGATGTCTTAAGAGCTAAAGAGGCAGAAGAAAAGTCCATCAAATCTAAAGATACCTCCTCCAAGAGGCGAGCAGAAGCCTCGCTGGCAAGCTGCAGAGGGAGGGCAGTAAGGCAGCATCTCATCTCAAAAGATAAGTGCCTATATGTCAAGCAGAGCGGCTTTCTGAAGCAAATCCTTCCATCCAAACAAGGTGCACTGAGGTGAACTATTCTTAAACTGCATACATCGTAAGTGTGGAGCTACCGCATATCGCGGAGCTAGCACTCCAAAGCACACATTCATAATGTGTGAGACAAAGGCACGCACTCACAGTGGGTGACAAAGTGAACAGATACCATGCGTACCAAAGCGTGTAACGTGGGTAAGAGCACAGTCAAACGCCAGTAAAGAGTGCATGCATGGGGCCAGTATAAGGTGGGGAAAAACCCAGCAATTATAGCGTAGTTACACACCTGTAACAGGAGTTCCCCAGGAACAGCAGGAATCAGTCCTCACATATGAGTGACATCGGCGCTGATGGAGCCTGCGTGGAGCATTTACCCAGCTTTCAAAGAAAGCCTTTGGGAATGCTACCACGCGTGCGTGTTTCCCTTCCCGCCCCAGTGTGACATCTTGATCAGTCAAATGACATAGCTAAGATGGCAGTCAAACAAAAAACAGAAGGACGGCAACTCCAAGGGGAGGGGGGAAGATTGTGAGGACTGATTTCTGCTGTTCCAGGAGAACACCTGTTACAGATGAATAACTAAGCTTTCTCCAGAAACAAGCAGGAAGTCAGTCCTCACATATGGGACTCCCTAGCTCTAGGCTGCTGAGGACCGAACCACAACAGCACCAATGGTGACCGGGTGGGTGGCCCTGAGTTGCAGGTGAGTCCCCGCTGAGAGACTCTGCAAGACCCTAGCGTCCAGCAACACGATCACTCTGGTAGCCTGAACAAAGAACGGTTAAAGGGCAGAGGTTACCTACACTCCAAAAATATTAAGCAACATTGCCTGGCTAAAGGCGCTATCCCTGCAGGATTTGCTTTCCAGGCAGTAGTGTGCTGCAAACGTGTGAATGGATGACCAAGTGGCAGCTCTGTAAATTTTTGTCACCGGCACAGGTGAGTCACTGGCACAGAACGGAGGTGGGCCACCAACGTGACCATCATCCTCACGCGATGTGCTGTGATCCAGTGCTCCAGGGAAAGGCCTGCCCATTCATAAGCAAGGGCTATGCCGTCCACCACTCAAGAGGATAGGGTATGCTTGTTAACAGGGAGCCCAAGTCTGTTGGGGTCATAGGACACGAAAAGGACAGGGCCTGTGTGTGGAGTATGAGCTCCTTCCTGCCGGCATGAGGCCGTGTGTAGAAGTTGGGGAGTACCATCTCCTGGTTGAGGTGAAACGGAGATACCACTTTCGGGAGTAACATAAGGTGACTGCGGAGCACTAGACAAAGAAGCGGATACCCAAGGACCAGGCCAAACACAGGGGTGTAGTATATGCAAAAAAAACTTTATTTGGGGACCCAACTAAAAAGCTTCAGCCTGAGGCCTTCTTCAGGGGTCTAAAACAAATAAAAACATGAATATTAAAAATGTACATACATCCAAATGTAACCACAATGTAAACCATGTACAAAATAAATATAAAATATGAAATGATACATACTACGATTAAATAGTGAAGCACATATATAATATAAGTGTGATATGAAAACTGGTGTGAAAAACTGTATTAAAAACAGATACATTACCACAAGGCAAAAGCAACAACAAAAACGTAAGAGGGAAAAACCACTCTTCCCAATCTGCATAAAATAAAAAGAAACGTAAAAGCTTGTATTGGAATAACATATTCCAGCAGTCCTAATAGAAATGAGAGGCACTAACAGGTAATGCTACAAACAAAAACTTTTTTTAGCAAACAATGGATGAAGCACAAAAACAATGAATAGATAATTAAAAACATGCTATTGTAAGAATAAATAAATAAAGACATGTTATTATAAAGGAGGAATCATGTATGAGCAATTTAAAAACGCATATAGATGCCATATTAAAAACACAGATATAAACCTTTAAATATGAAGAATAAAATATCAAACCAGCAAACAAATGAATAAGTAAAAACAATGTAAGAGAAAATACTCAAATATGTTAAAAATGTTACAGCTATGTGATGACACAAGCTTAAAAGTATACATATGGACATATAAGGTACTGTAACCACATAAATGAATACGAGCCAGTCTGACTAAAGTATAAAAAAATAATAAAAACATGGCAGTTAAAAAAGAAAGGGAAAAACACACTTCTGCAATAAATAAGCACAAAAATAAAAAGGGGATAAAAAGCTATAAAGAAAATATAAATAAGGATATCTATTGTTAAAAAAAGGGGATTGCTCGAAATGGCATCCCAAAGCATGTCCACATCGATGGTATTAACTTAATATCACCCAAACACACGTGCAATTCTAAAGCATGAGTTCGGAAGGAAACCGCAGACTCAAAAAACCAAAGAAGTTACGAACTGATTCAGCTTGAGTATAAATAAATATACAAACAAATATAACTTGTTACAAAACCAACCTTAAAAAATATACCCATAACAAACATAATAGCAGAGCACCAGGGAAGAGAAGACAATAAGACGCTGCAGAAAGCGGACCAATGGACCGTAAAAAATAAAAGCCATACGAACTAAGAAATATACACAGAATATTCTGAACACGTAAGGGAAAAAAAGTGTCTGACGATAAAAAATGTGAGGAGCGCATAACAAACCGAGCATCCAAAAAGGGGGGAGAGGGTAAAAAAAGCCAACATGTAGCCAACCGAGGGTAACTGTTGCAAAATCGTAATGTCCTATGCTAGTACGGACGTATCAAATGCTAGGCGAGACAAAAAAAATATTTTCGCAGCCGAAAAGACAGCAGACAGCCCATCGTAGCATAAATATCGCATATCTACCCAAAACGCCAAAAGGGTGCAGTGTGAATGAGAGGCCAATTGAAAAAACAGCCATAAAAACCAGGTATGCTGTAAAAGGTACAAACAAAAAGGGGGGGGGGGAGGGGGAAGAAGAAATAAACCCAAACTAATACAATCTCTCAGTAAAAACATAGTCATAATCTGTCAAATACCACATTTTAAAAAATTTTAAGAAATTTTTGCTGTACAAATAAACGTGCTTAAAAGCGATATATATACACACACATGACAAGGCATAAAAGCAACACCTAAAGATCGGCAATCAGAAACAAAGGAACAAAAACCGTTATGACAGACAATATTTGAACTAAGAACAAAATAATAAACCCAAGGTAATAAGAGGAACTTTACCAGCGTCGTAGCTATGAGCGGGAAAACGCCACGCAGAAGCAGAAGGGACATTTAAATATCAACAAAGCACCTCCCACAAAGATTGAGCGACAGGACCAGGGCACATGGAGAGAGGGGGGAGGGGGTGGGGAGAGGAAAGGGGGGAAGGGGGGAGGAAGGGGGAGGAGGGGAAGGGAAAGGAGGGGAAGAGAAACAAAGGGAAAGGGGAAAAAATATATCAGAAATAAACCAAAGCAAAGAACCAACTATGACTTCATCAGTGACAACAAATGAAGGAAAGATGTGGGGCATTGAATCACAGAAAAACATGATATTCAATCTCTTTATTTAGCCCTTTTGGGACCACTGAGTCTAATAGGAAAATGTACCTCTGTTCTTCCTGAGTTAATCTGCGAACACAGTCCCCACCCCGAGGGGGTTTATTGATTTGCTTAAGAACAAAAAACTTTATATCCTCAAGAGTATGCTGAAATGAGGACCAATGTTCCACCAAGGGGGCTGTCATAATTCTCCTTTTAATGCAGCTCTTGTGTTCTTGAATACGTATCTTAATTGAGCGAATAGTTTTACCAACATATAAAAGGGGACATGGGCAAACAATAACATACACTACATATGCTGAAGTGCAATCAGTCCTAGCATGCAACTTATATTGTACATGAGTAGTAGGATGTAAGAAGTCAGATGATACAATAGCGTGCTTACACACCGAGCACTTATTGCATCTAAAATGTCCCCTTTCTATGGAAATAGGATTTGGACACGGAGGCATGTAGGAGACGACTAACTTGTCAGCCAAATTTTGTCCTTTGTTGTGAGCAACAGTGAGGCGCTGATTAGAAAAGCAGGAGCTAGTTTGGAGAATGTGCCAATGAGCCCTAAGAAACTTTGTGAAAACTTAAGGACACAAAAACTTATCTTCTAAAGATCTTTCTTTAGGCAGAAGTAAATCCTGTCTGTTGGAGGCACAAGCCCGATGGAAACCTTTAGTGATGCAGTCCTTTGGATAGCCCTTGGCTTGAAAACGTGCGGCCATATCTCAAGATTTGCTTCTAAAATCATAATAATCTGTACATAGTCTACGGAGACGTAGGAATTGTGAGGTGGGTAAATTTCTTTTAATATGACTATTGTGAAAACTATCAAAACGTAATAATTTATTTTTGTCAGTAGGTTTTCGAAAAATAGTAGTTTTGAAACCCGAATTAGATTTTTTAATGAGTATGTCTAAAAAAGGTAAATCTGTAGTACCAGACTGCATCTTAAAACCTAAGGTTAGTGTCACGGGTATTCAGCCAATCATAAAATTCAAGCAGCTGACCGTGAGTGCCTTGCCATAAAACAAGGATATCGTCAAGATATCTTTTCCAGGATAAAATCAAAGTAGAGAAGGGACAATCTTTAAGGTGAGTCTCTTCAAATTCGGCCACGTATAAATTAGCTATATCTGGTGCCATGGCTGCACCCATGGCCGTACCTTTGATCTGTTGATAAAAGGTGCCATTACAAAGGAAATAATTGTGTGTCAGAACAATTTGTGCCAAATCAATAAGAAAATGGGTGGGTGTATAGACAGGTGAGGGATGTAAGTTCAAATATTTGGCGAGATCCTCTAAGGCCTCTCCCTGTGGTATGTTAGTATACAAGGATTCAATGTCGAACGTCACTAGAATAATAGAGGAGGAGTCAGTGTCAAAGTTATCCAAAAAAGAAATAACATCAGCAGCTTCTCTAACATACGAGGCCATGCAGGGGACAAAGGGACGTAGGAAGACATCAATAAAGTTTGAAAGAGGTTCTAGGACAGAACCTATAACGGAAACAATAGGACGGCCTGGAGGGGCAGTGAGAGACTTGTGAATTTTGGGAATAGTATATATCGTTGGAATTACTGGATTTTTAACCAAGAGAAAAGAATGCTCTCGCGTTGGGTAAGATAACCAGCATGTAGGCCATATAACAGAAGAGAGTCAACTTATAATTTAATAGAAGATGTGGGGTCATACGGCAGAGCTTGGTAAAAATCTCTGTCATTGAGTTGACTAGACAGTTCTTGTATATAGTAAGTGCGACCCAAAACCACAATACCACTACCTTTATCAGCTGGTTTTATGATAATATCTGGTCGTTTGCGCAATTCAGATATGGCAGCTCTTTCCTGGTGTGTGAGATTAGAATATCTACATTTTGATTTCTTTTCCATCGATTGTATATCTCTCAAAACACATTTCATAAAAGTACAAATTGAAGGGTCAATAGGGCCCGGAGGGTACCATCAAGATTTGGCACGTACTACAGACAGATCTTTTGAAGAGCAAGGTTTATCTGTGAAAAATGTTTTAATTTGTAATTTGCGAAAGAACTTGTGGAGGTCTATACGCGTCTGAAATGCATCATAAGGTGACGTGGGGACAAAGGACAAACCCTTCTGCAAAAGGTCAAGTTCTATTTGTATGAGGGTGACAGAAGAGAGATTGATAACAGGCAAATCAACTTGTGTCGAACTGTGAGCATCTATTAATATATCCTGACTCAATAAGACTCGTGGGGGTGATTCTGCGGTGGCCGAAACGTGCTGCCTCTGCCCCTTCCCCTCCCTCTAAATTCCAACCGGGGGAGAAAGGATTTTTTGGACTTGCATTGTGCCGATTCTTTTTCCCACAGATCCTCGAATAAAAAATCCCTAGAAGTGCTAGGAGAAGTAGGAAGGGGAGTGGAAACAGGGGAGGCAAAGAGATCATCAGACTCGCTCCGTATACGTTTTGTGTTCCCTCTCTTGTGTGTCGTCAAATCTTTGATGAATTAGATTACAAAAATGATAATGTGTATTTATGGCTGAAACCTCGGGTTCCTTTCAATGGTCAGCGCCAAGTTAGCTTTAAGGAAGATACCTTCCATAATCGCTATCACGAAAATTCTAGAAGATATGATCACCATCACAATACCAATCAATTTCGTAGAAATGATAGAAATGACAATCAGAATGGCAATTATTCTAAAAAGTATGAATATTCCATTCATAGATTTGATGATTCAAGTAATTCTAGAAAGAGAAATTCACCTATTAGTAGATCTGACAACACACAAGAGAGGAACACAAAACGTATACGGAGCGAGTCTTATTGATGTCTTCCTACGTCCCTTTGTCCCCTGCATGGCCTTGTATGTTAGAGATGCTGCTGATGTTATTTCTTTTTTGGATAACTTTGATACTGACGTCTCCTCTATTATTCTAGTGACGTTCGACATTGAATCCTTGTATACTAACATACCACAGGGAGAGGCCTTAGAGGATCTCGCCAAATATTTGAACTTACGTCCCTCACCTGTCCGTACACCCACCCATTTTCTTATTGATTTGGCACAAATTGCTCTGACATGCAATTATTTCCTTTTTAATGGCACCTTTTATCAACAGATCAAAGGTACGGCCATGGGTGCAGCCATGGCACCAGATATAGCTAATTTATACGTGGCCGAATTTGAAGAGACTCACCTTAAAGATTGTCCCTTCTCTACTTTGATTTTATCCTGGAAAAGATATCTTGACGATATCCTTGTTTTATGGCAAGGCACTCGCAGTCAGCTGCTTGAATTTTATGATTGGCTGAATACCCATGACACTAACCTTATTTATTTATTTATTTAGAGAACATTTGTATACCGCTGCTTCCAGCGATCAGCAGCTGTTGACTATACACATCAGGAGGGGTAATCAACAGTTAATACAGAATGATTGCATGCCAAGATTCACACTGGGTTCACACTGCACAAAAATCTGATACAATATTTACAGGTACAATTACATATATACATATTGTTACAATATTTACAACTTGCAGTTATATATACAATCTGTTACACTAATTACAACTAAACTGGGGGGAGATGCATTAACCTAGATGCATTACATGGTGTTCAAATCCCTTAAGGTCATATTGTAAAGTCACTCTAGAGTCATGGATACGGTTGACCCTTTGTGTTCCGGTTATTATTTACTCTGTTAGATTATAGTGAGTTATAAACAGGTGGGTTTTGAGCTTTTTCCTAAAGTCTGTTAGGTTGTTGATTGCACGCATGCCATGTGGCAGTTGATTCCATAGCATGGGTGCAATGTAAGAGAATGCTCTGTTGCTGGTGTGTATCTTGGCCGTTCTTATACTCTTTGGGACACAGTGTTTAAGTTGGCGGTTCTTCTGCTTCTATTGTGAGTTTGAGCGCTGATGAGATTGGTTAGGAATGACGGCGCTATGTTGTGTATAAGTTTGAATGTGGTTACTAGGAGTTTGTATTTTATGCGGGCGGTAATTGGGAGCCAGTGAAGCTCAATTAGGACTGGTGTGATGTGTTCTGTGAAGTTCTTTTTCATGATGATCCTGGCTGTAACATTTTGTGCCATTTGTAGTATATTCAGGGTTTTCTTTGGTAGCCCCTGCAATATGGCGTTACAGTAATCCCAGTGGGGCGTGATGAGTGCTTGTGCCACTGTTCTGAAGTCGTGTTGTTCAATGATGTTACGGAGTGGCTGGAGGATTCTTAGTTTATGGAATATGGCTCTATTGATATTCCGGAGGTGTTTATCCATCTTTAGTTTGTTGTCGAATGTGACTCCGAGATATTTTATTTCATTCTTTGTGCTGTAGATGATGTTGTTCAGGGTGACTGTTGGCGGAGGGTTGAAGTTTGTTTTGCTGGAGATGTACATTACCTCTGTTTTTGTATGGTTTATGGACATGTTGTTTTGCTTTAGCCAGGCTTGCAGTTCACATAAACATTCTTCTAGTTGATTGTAATTTGGCTTGTTTTCGTCCAGTTGGGTATAAAGCATTACATCATCTGCATACAAGTGGTAGCTGATCTTGTATTTCTGAAAGATTGCACAAACTGGTCTTATGTATAGGTTAAATAGTAGGGCGGAAAGCGCCGAGCCTTGGGGTATTCCTTGGCTTTGCGGGAATGGTTCAGCTGTTTCGTTGTTAAAGAGCACCTGCTGCATTCTGCTTGTTATGTAGGATGTGAACCATTTCAGGGGGGTTCCACATATTCCAATGGTTTCAAGCCTATCGATGAGTGTTTTGTGGTGAACTGTATCAAAAGCGGCTGCTATGTCTATAAAAATGAGTACGAACATCTTCTTTTTGTTTTCTAGTCCGGTGAGAAGGTTGTTAAGGAGTGTTATGAGTAGCGTTTCCACTCCATGATGCTGACGAAAACCGTATTGATGGTCATCTAAGGCTCTTGAGTCGTCGACGTGGTCTTGGAGCTGTTGCTGTACTGCCTTTTCAACGATTTTGGCTAGGAAGGATATGCTGGATATTGGTCGGTATGAGGCTGGGATGTTTATGTCGAGTGTTTTGTTTTTTTAAGATAGGCCTTATGAGTGATTTCTTAAGTTGAGTTGGCATAATTCCTTGTAGAAGTGATTGGTTCACAATGTGGACTATATACTGTGCAACCTCTTGCTTTATTGCCTTGAGCCATGCTGCTGGGCATGGGTCTAGAGGGGAGGTAGTTGTATTGAGATTTGAGATGATGTTTATGATTTGTTTGTCACCAATTTTCTGAAAGTCACTCCATTCTTTAATTCGATTTGTGCTTGTTTTCAAGTTGCATTGCAGCTTAGTGGTGTCAGGGTGTTGGCTTTGAGTGGGTTGTGTGAGCGTTGTCGGGTTGAGTTTGCTGGCATAGTGGTCTGCTAGCGTTTGGGCTTTTATTGCTTCATTATAGGAGTCATCTTGGGATGCCTTGGTGAGGGCTTTGACTAGTTCGAACAGCTCCCTTGGGCTATTTAGGGCTTTGTTGAGTGTGTTAGTGTGGTGTGTCTTTTTTGCAAGGTTGACTTCTTCTTTGTACTTGGTGAGGAGAGTTAGATATTTCATCCTACATTCCTCGGTTTTTGCTTGTCTCCATTTTTTCTCTGTCTTTCTTAGTTCTTTCTTCCTTTTATTCAGGGCTGTGGTGTACCATGGCTCCGATTTGTTTTTAGTTATGATGTTTTTGACCCTCCATGTTGGTTGTGATGTTTCTTCAATTCCTGTGTTCCATTGGTTTACTAGATCTTCGAGGTCTGTGCGATCTGTCTGAAAGTTCTTTGCTATAGAGTTTATGAGATCTTCTTTGTCGAATTTTTGGAAAATTCTCTTGGGGTGGGTTGTTGGGCCAGTCTTGTGACTGTCCGCTATGGTTGGAATGCTTAGTGTGAAGGATATTTGATGGTGGTCCGACCATGGGACTTGCGTGATGCGGATATTGGGTTCTCTTCCTTCTCTGAGTTGTTGATTGTTGGGTACGAATACCATGTCGAGAGTATTTCCCTTGATGTGGGTGGGGTCTTGTATGATTTGCTTATACCCGAGTTGGTCCATTGCATCCAGGAAGGCGTTTGCCTGTGTTGCTGGTATAGATGGCAGATTCAGGTCACCCAGGATAACTTGGTATTTCTTGATTTTGGATGTTGAGAATCTTTCTAGTGCAGCAGCTAGGGTTTCATGATTTGCTGTAGGTGGTCTGTATACTAGGCATATAGATAGTGTCTTGTTCTCTACCTTAAGGATATCAATACATTCTGTGGTATTTTGCGAAGTGTTTTTTAGACGCATTGATTCTTTAGCAAGGATTAGGACTCCTCCTCCTTTTTTATTTATACGTGGACAGTTGTATAGTTTATAGCCAGGTTTGTTTATTTGGTTTAAGATGCAGTTTAGTACTACAGATTTACCTTTTTTAGACATACTCATTAAGAAATCTAATTCAGGTTTCAAAACTACTATTTTTCGAAAACCTACTGACAAAAACAAATTATTATGTTTTGATAGTTTTCACAATAGTCATATTAAAAGAAATTTACCCACCTCACAATTCCTACGTCTCCGTAGACAATGTACAGATTACGATAATTTTAGAAGCAAATCTTATGATATAGCCGCACGTTTTCGAGCCAGGGGCTATCCAAAGGACTGCATCACTAAAGGTTTCGATCGGGCTTGTGCCTCCGACAGGATTTACTTTTGCCTAAAGAAAGATCTTTAGAAGATAAGTTTGTTTGTGTCCTTAAGTTTTCACATCTTTCGTGGAGAGTACAGAAGATTCGTAGAGCTCATTGGCACATTCTCCAAACTAGCTCCTGCTTTTCTAATCAGCGCCTCACTGTTGCTCACAACAGAGGACAAAATTTGGCTGACAAATTAGTCTCCTCCTACATGCCTCCATGTCCAAATCCTATTTTCAGAGAAAGGGGACATTTTAGATGCAATAAGTGCTGGGTGTGTAGCACGCTATTGTATCATCTGACTTCTTACATCCTACTACTCATGTACAATATAAGTTGCATGCTAGGACTGATTGCACTTCAGCATATGTAGTGTATGTTATTGCTTGCCCATGTCCCCTTTTATATGTTCGTAAAACTATTCGTTCAATTAAGATACGTATTCAAGAACACAAGAGCTGCATTAAAAGGAGAATTATGACAGCCCCCTTGGTGGAACATTGGTCCTCATTTCAGCATACTCTTGAGGATATAAAGTTTTTTGTTCTTAAGCAAATCAATAAACCCCCTCGGGGTGGGGACTGTGATCACAGATTAACTCAGGAAGAACAGAGGTACATTTTCCTATTAGACACAATGGTCCCAAAAGGGCTAAATAAAGAGATTGAATATCATGTTTTTCTGTGATTCAATGCCCCACATCTTTCCTTCATTTGTTGTCACTGATGACGTCATCGTTGGTTCTTTGCTTTGGTTTATTTCTGATACATTTTTTCCCCTTTCCCTTTGTTTCTCTTCCCCTCCTTTCCCTTCCCCTCCTCCCCCTCCCTCCCCCCTTTCCTCTTCCACACCCTCCCCCCTCTCTCCATGTGCCCTGGTCCTGTCGCTCAATCTTTGTGGGAGGTGCTTTGTTGATATTTAAATGTCCCTTCTGCTTCTGCGTGGCGTTTTCCTGCTCATAGATACGACGCTGGTAAAGTTCACCTCTTATTACCTTCGGTTTATTATTTTGTTCTTAGTTCAAATATTGTCTGTCATAATGGTTTTTGTTCCTTTGTTTCTGATTGCCGATCTTTAGGTGTTGCTTTTATGCCTTGTCATGTGTGTGTATATATATCGCTTTTAAGCACATTTGTACAGCAAAAATTTCTTAAACTTTTTTTAAATGTGGTATTTGACAGATTATGACTATGTTTTAACTGAGAAATTGTATTAGTCTGGGTTTATTTCTTCTTCCCCCCTCCCCCTTTTTGTTTGTACCTCTTACAGCATACCTGGTTTTTATGGCTGTTTTTTCAATTGGCCTCTCATTCACACTGCACCCTTTTGGCGTTTTGGGTAGATATGCGATATTTATGCTACGATGGGCTGTCTGCCGTCTTTTCGGCTGCGAAAAGAATTTTTTTGTCTCGCCTAGCATTTGATACGCCCGTACTAGCATAGGACATTACGATTTTGCAACAGTTACCCTCGGTTGGCTACATGTTGGCTTTTTTTACCCTCTCCCTCCTTTTTGGATGCTCGGTTTGTTATGCCCTCCTCACATTTTTTTATCGCCAAACACTTATTTTCCCTTACGTGTTCAGAATATTCTGTATATATTTCTTAGTTCGTATGGCTTTTATTTTTTACGGTCCATTGGTCCGCTTTCTGCAGCGTCTTATTGTCTTCTCTTCCCTGGTGCTCTGCTATTATGTTTGTTATGGGTATATTTTTTAAGGTTGGTTTTGTAACAAGTTATATTTGTTTGTATATTTATTTATACTCAAGCTGAATCAGTTCGTAGCTTCTTTGTTTTTTTGAGTCTGCGGTTTCCTTCCGAACTCATGCTTTAGAATTGCACGTGTGTTTGGGTGACATTAAGTTAATACCCTCGATGTGGACATGCTTTGGATGCCATTTCGAGCAATCCCCTTTTTTAACAATATCCTTATATTTTCTTTATAGCTTTTTATCCCCTTTTTATTTTTGTGCTTATTTATTGCAGAAGTGTGTCTTTCCCTTTCTTTTTTAACTGCCATGTTTTTATTATTTATTTTTTTATACTTTAGTCAGACTGGCTCGCATTCATTTATGTGGTGACAGTACCTTATATGTCCATATGTATACTTTTAAGCTTGTGTCATCACATGGCTGTAACATTTTTAACATATTTGAGTATCTTCTCTTACATTGTTTTTACTTATTCATTTGTTTGCTGGTTTGATATTTTATTCTTCATATTTAAAGGTTTATAGCTGTGTTTTTAATATGGCACCTATATGTGTTTTTTAATTGCTCATACATGATTCCTCCTTTATAATAACATGTATTTATTTATTCTTACAATAGCATGTTTTTAATTATCTATTCATTGTTTTTGTGCTTCATCCATTGTTTGCTAAAAAATTTTTTGTTTGTAGCATTACCTGTTAGTGCCTCTCATTTCTATTAGGACTGCTGGAATATGTTATTCCAATAACAAGCTTTTACGTTTCTTTTTATTTTAAGCAGATTGGGAAGAGTGGTTTTTCCCCTCTTACGTTTTTGTTGTTGCTTTTGCCTTGTGGTAATGTATCTGTTTTTAATACAGTTTTTCACACCAGCTTTCATATCACACTTATATTATACATGTGCTTCACTATTTAATCGTAGTATGTATCATTTCATATTTTATATTTATTTTGTACATGGTTTACATTGTGGTTACATTTGGATGTATGTACATTTTTAATATTAATGTTTTTATTTGTTTTAGACCCCCTGAAGAAGGCCTCAGGCCGAAACCTTTTAGTTGGGTCCCCAAATAAAGCTTTTTTTGCATATACTACACCCCTGTGCTTGGCCTGGTCCTTGTGTATCCGCTTCTGTCTCTTTTGCTTATTTGTGGATTCCCCCTTCTCCTCCTCTTGGTTTGATTGCGGAGCACTACCCTGTTCTTGAAGAAACTGGTATACAAGGGGTCTGCCACCAGAGCTTGAAGATCGTTGACTCTGAGAGCTGAAGTTATAGCCACAAAGAAGGCCACCTTCCAAGATAGGTATCCAAGGTAGCAGGTGGCTAGGGCTTGAAAAGTGGTCTGGTCAGCTGAGAGCACCACACTGAGGTCCCATGCTGCTGCACATAGGGTGAGGAATACCACCCGGAGTTCCAGGAAATTGATCTGTAGTAGAGTCTCCTCCCTGGACCAGCAGCCCTAAGTGCAGTGAACTCTGCAGTGAGCTCCCCAGGCCTGGAGAGGGGTATCTGTGGTCAGGGTCCTCTGAGGTGGGGGTGCCTGGAAGGGAATTCCTGCATGGAAGAAGCCCACGTATTGCCACTGGTCGAGGAATCTCACCAGCTGGCGGGAGGCCCTAATCCTGTGCTGGAGTCAGCCCATAGCCTGGGTCCACTAAGAACGCAGGCACCACTGGGCTGTCCGCATGTGCAGGCAGGGTAGGGATGTGACATGGACCTTAGAAGCCATGTCTCCCAGCAGGAAGGAGGAGAAAGTGAGCCAGCACCGTTTCTGCAGTGTTGGACCTCCCCTGCCAGCTGTTTGTGCTGTTCTACCCTGTCCTGAGGGAGGAGGGCTCTGGCCCTCACCGTGTGCAGCTGAGCACCGATGAACTCTAGATCTTGCACCTAAAAGAGTTGTGATTTGGGGTAGTTGATGACGAACTCCAGGTTCTGCAGGAGGAGGATGGTACGGTCTGTGCCCTGGCTGTTCCGCCTCTGATGAACCAGTCATCCAAGTAGGGGAAGACAAACATTCCTTGTAAGCGTAGATGGCGACTACCACTGCTAGGCACTTTGTGAACACTCTTGGCGAGGAAGCCAGGTCGAAGGGAAGTACCCTATATTTGTAGTGGCCTCCCACTACCACGAATCTTAGGTATTTCCAGTGAGATGGGTGGACCAGGATGTGGGTGTAGGCATCCTTTAGGTCCAAGGAGCAAATCCAGTCTCCCTGGTAGAGGTAAGGCAGCAGTGTCCCAAGTGAGAGCATTTTTTTCTCCCTCACCAGAGGTCCAGGATGGGCCTGAGACCCCCGGTTCTTTTGGGGAAAAGAAAGTACCTTTCGTAGAAGCCCTTGCTCCAGAGGTGCTGGGTAACAGGCTCTACTGCCCTGTCTCTTAGAAAACCTGCTAGCTCAGAGCAAGAGGGCTTGGTGAAGGGAAGTTTGCATGGGCTCTCCAGGAAAATGCTCCAAAGTAGCAGGTGGAAGCAGAGGTTGTAACCCTCCTTCACTACTTGGAGCACCCACTGGTCCGAGATAACCTCGGGCCACTTGTGGGCGAAGAATGCCAGGTGGTCTCCTGTGGGCTAGTGAGGGTCTCCCAGGGAGAAGGAGGCCCCGCCCTGTGAGTCAAAAGCTGCCAACAGGTTGAGCCGGAGCTGGCATCTGCTGTTTGGGGGCCTGTGGCTTCCTGGGTCTGTGTCCCTGGCCAATGGGCTGGGATCCTTCTGCTGCTGGCTTGGGAATGCTTAGTACTGGTGACTGGTGGAAAGGGCCCTTCTTTGAGAAAGTTGGCTTTTCCCCCCTGAGGTCTTCTTAAGGGGAAGGGTAGAAATCTTCTTTGAGAGCCTCTGCCTGGTCACCACCTCGGCTTCAATCTTGGCCACCTTCTCGGCCATAGGTTTTCTCAAACAAGTTTTCCCCGGTGCAGGAACATCCAGCAGCTTTTTCTGGACCCATTGTTTGAGGTTTGAGATCTGCAGCCAGGCCTGGCACCAAGCACTGATGCCTGCAGCTCCTGCCTGGGGTGCGGCCTCAAACCCATCGTAGGCGGTCCAAGACAGGAACTTGGAGCAGTCCCAGATGGTGGCCACCAAGGTCTGGAACCATTGCAGACCCAGTGAGCCCTGCTGAGAAGCCAGCGAGCTCCTGAATGAGGATCTTTAAAACATCCCTATGTAGAGCTCATAAGTTTGTATCTGGCAGCCCAACATGGATCCCTGGAAACAGTTGCACCCCTGGGCATCGAGGGCTCCGGCCTCTCTACCCAGGGGTACAGAAGAATAAGTCTTCTGACTCTTGAGCTTCTGCATCAAAGATTTCACCACCATAGAGTTGTGGGTAAGTAAGATGGGCCTTCTGGAAGCCTGGACTCCTCTTGAAGCGGTGGATGGTGTCAAGGGTTGCCTAATCATTGGCACCAAGGCTGGTGTTTTCCACATCCGAAGGAGCAGCCACTCGAGGATGGGTTGCACTGGCACAGACAGACCCTCCTTTGGCAGGGACTCATACTGGAGGATCTCCAGTTCTTCAGTGTGTGGGTCCTACTCTGACTTGATCGGGACCGAGGGGGCTCAAGGAGTGGGGAATGGTGCCAGAGTTCCGGGAGAGACTGCTCCAAGGCGCTGTCTTGGTGTTGAGAGGTATCGGGGAGGCCTCGACGTTGGTCTCCCAGTCTGATCCCAAGGGCATCGAGAAGTGCGAGGCTTGGAGCTCCTGCACACAAGGCCTGCGTCGGAGAACCGGGTCTGACAGGTCTCGAGTCAGACTTCTGGAAACTAGCCAGGAAGGACCGGACATCCAAGGATTGAGACGGGACCTTGATCGGTGCCAAGGGCTTGCCAGAGACCAATAGTGCTCGGGGCCTGGCTCAACACCAGGGGATGCCACTGCAGTCTGTGGCCCGATTATCGGGGCAGATGATGCAGACAAACCTAATATCATTGCCTGCTGCACGGCCAGAATGGCAGATATTTTCTACTCCAGGATCGCCATTCTGGCCTTGATACCAGAAGACTCCACAGCTTTTGGTGCAGGCACCGAGGGTTTCGGGCCTGGTGCCAGCACTCTTGCGAGCACATGCTCGACAAGGACCACAGTCTCTGGGAGCCTCGCAATGTCACCGCAGGCTGTGGACTCCTTCCTAGAGACCTTAGGGGGATGCTGCTCGGAGTCGCCTACCATGGGACCTTAACAGGTTTCCCCGGTATAACCCCAACTGGGTTCGAGGATTTTTTCTTTTACTTGCAAGGGTCAGGCATCTTTCCGTAGGAGCCGCTCGGCTTCGGGCTTAGCATCGGAGAAGCCGGGGCTGAACCAAACCATGGGAACAGTCTTCTGCAACTCCGACCTTTTCTTGTTGGTCCATGGGGTCATGGCCTGACTCACAGAAAGTACTGTTGTGGTCCGGACCAAGGCAGTGCAAGCAGCAATCTTGGGTGTCTGTGACAGACATCTTTATTTGACATAATTTGACTGAAACGATCACACTTTTTGAAGCCATCAGGAGACATGGTGGATCAGGGTCAACCAAAAAAGTCATGAACAGCAGTCGAGGCAAGCATAGATGAGAAAAATAGAAAAGGGCGCGAAGAACAGCGCTGGGGATGGGGACAGCGTTGGCTCAAGAGAAATGGGTATGCAAACCGGGAAAATTAAACTATAGAGGATAATTTTTTAAGGAATTTTTCCAGGGAAACATAATATACATCCGTTGGGCTCCGTGGAAAAGAGGACACTGAGCAAGATGACACCCTGGGAGGGAAGGGGACCTTGCATATGTGGAAGCATTTCCAAAAAGATTCTTTGAAAGCTGGGGAAATGATCCACGCGGACTCCGTCGGCGCCGATGTCACCCATATGTGAGAATTGACATCCTGCTTACTCCTAGAGAACTGTTACAATCCCTGACCAACAAGCTCACCACTAAACTAGCGAAGTTGGGTGCCCCCCCAAAGACAATACTGAAGCACAGAAAGTGTAGTTACAACAGGTGTTCTCCGGGGACAGCAGGAATCAGTCCTCACATATGGGTGACGTCGACACCAACTGAGCCCACGCGGAGCAAATTCCTTTGGTCCCCTTCCCACCCAAGTGTGCCATCTTGCTCAGTCAAATGACATAGCTAAAATACGGCAAAAAAACAAATAAAGATAATATGACTGCAACTCCAAGGGGAGGAGGGAGGGTTTTGAGGACTGATTCCTGCTGTTCCCAGAGAACACCTGTTACAGGTGAGTAACTACGCTCTCTCCGGGAACAAGCAGGAAGTCAGTCCTCACATATGGGACTCCCCAGCTACAGGCTACCAAAACCTATAGCCAAAAAACGGCTCCCTCACGGAGAACCACAAGCAGCAGCAATGAAGTCCGTATAAACAGACCAAACAGGACCCCTGTATTCGATGGAACTAGCACTCCGGTAGCCTGAACACAGAAGGGTTGGAGGGTAGGAGTTGCCTAGACCCCAAAAATGTTACAGAGCATGGCCTGGCTGAAGGCACTGTTCCGTCGGGACTCTCTATCAAGGCAGTAATGAGATGCGAAGGTATGGATAGAAGACCAGATGGCGACCCGGCAGATGTCTGCTAGTGGGACCGAACGCAGGTTGGCTACTGAGATCGCCATAGCCCTGACCCAGTGCGCCATGACCCTGCCTTCCAACAGAAATCTCGTCTGCTCATAGGCCCGGGCAATATAGTCCGCCACCCATGTGGACAGCGTATGCTTGGACACCGCCTCCCCCAGCTTACTGGGGTCGTAGGAAACTAAAAGCTGAGAGACTTTTCGGTGGCCTTGAGTGCGTTGAATATAGAAAGACAAGGCTTTCTTACAGTCAAATGTATGGAGGACCATCTCTGCTCGACTGGTGTGCGGTCTGGGAAAAAAAGTAGGGAGGACCACATCCTGGTTGAGGTGGAAAGAGGACACCATCTTTGGAAGGAACCTGGGATGCGTGCAAAGCACCCTATTCTTGTAAATAGGTGTAAGGCGCCTCAGCCATGAGGGCCTGGAGCTCGCTTACCCTACAGGCAGAAGCAAGTGCGACCAGGAAAACGTCCTTCAAGGAGAGATAGCGAAGGTAGCAAGTAGCCAGGGGCTCAAATGGTGGCAGGGTGAGCTGCCCCAACACCACATTAAGACCCCATTAGGTCGCCAGGGGGTGAACCAGGGGCTTAGACAGGAGTAAGTCCAATAGGAAGCGGGACACCACTGGATGGATTGAGAGGGGCCTCCCGTCCACCTGATAGTGGTTTGCCGCTATGGCACTGAGGTGTACCCCAACAGAGTTAGACTTGAGCCCCGCCTGAGAGAGGTGGAGCAGGTATTGTAACATCGTGACAACCGGGCAAGAGAAGGGGTCAGCCCCGAGCTCAGTGCACCAAAGTGTGAATCTATGCCACGTAAAGGCGTACGCCCGTCTGGTAGACGCCTTGCATGAGGCTAGATCATCATCCACCCCCGTAGGAAGGTGGAGCGGGGCTAAAGTCATCCATGCTATCAGCGAGAGGAGCCAAGGTTGGGATGCAGGAGGGTGCCCCGCTCCTGGGAAAGGAGTCGGGGAGCGGAACCCAGGGGTAAGAGTAGTTCCTCACCTGTAACAGGTGTTCTCCAGGAACAGCAGGAATCAGTCCTCACTTATGGGTGACATCGGCGCCGATGGAGCCCCTGTGCAGAGCATTTCCCCAGCTTTCTATGAAAGCCTTTGGGAATACTGCACGCATGCGCGGTCCCCTTCCCGCCTAAAGGTGCCATCCTGCTCAGTCAAATGATATAGCTAAAAAACAGCACACAAAAATGAAAAAATTAACTATGTACAACTGCAACTCCCAGGGGAGGAGGGAGGGTTGTGAGGACTGATTCCTGCTGCTCCTGGAGAACACTTGTTACAGGTGAGTAACTACTCTTTCTCCAGGACCAAGCAGGAAGTCAGTCCTCACTTATGGGACTCCCCAGCTTCAGGCTACCGGGGGACCCAGAGCTGAAAAATGAGCTCCCTCTAGCCTCAGCATCAGAGAAAGGATTTCACTGAAAACATACCTCTACCAGTAGCCCAACCAGAGGGCTTGAGGGTAGGAGTTGCCTAAACCTCAAAAAGATTCTGGAGCACTGCCTGACCGAAAGCACTGTCCCTGCGGGACTCCCTCTCCAGGCAGTAATGGGCCACAAAAGTCTGGCTTGAGGACCAAGTTGCAGCCCTGCAGATGTCTGCCAACGGTACAGAGCGGAGATGAGCTGCTGAGGCAGCCATTGCCCTGACACGGTGGGCAGTGACCCGACCCTGCAAAGGAAGGTCAGCTGCCCTGTAAGCCCAGGTGATACAGTCAGCCACCCAGATGTACAAGGTACACTTGGACACAGGTACCCCCAAGTTATTGAGGCCAAAAGATACGAAGAGCTGAGTAGCCCTCCTATGTCCCTGCGTACGCTCAAGGTAGAAGGATAAGGCCCTCCTACAGTCCAGGGTATGCAGGACTGTCTCAGCCCGGCTGGCATGGGGCCTAGGGAAGAATGTTGGAAGAACCACCTCCTGGTTAAGATGGAAATAGGAGACAACCTTGGGGAGGAACTTAGGATGAGTCCTACGGACTACCCTGTTCCCATAGAAGCAAGTGTATGGCCTGTCACAGACCAGGGCTTGAAGTTCACTCACTCGCCTGGCCGAGGTCAAGGCCACTAGAAATAGAGTCTTTCAGGAAAGGAAGCGTAGAGGACATGTAGCCATTGGTTCAAAAGGTGGGCGAGTAAGTTGCTGCAAGACCACATTCAACTCCCACTCAGGGGCCGGTGCACGGAGAGGAGGCTTGAGCAATAGTAAGCCTCTGAGAAACCTGGACACCAAAGGGTGAAATGACAAAGAGTGTCCCTCCACCACTGAGTGGTGAGCTGCCAGAGCAGAGAGGTGGACCCGAACAGAATTGGACTTAAGGCCCTGATTGGACAAGTGCAGAAGGTACTGGAGTACTACTGGCACAGTGCAGCCGAAAGGATCTTCCTTGCGTTGCTGACACCACAAGGAGAACCTCTTCCACTTCAGGGCATGTGTTTTCCTGGTGGATTGCTTTCTAGAGGCCAAGACCACCTCTTCCACTTCCTGAGGTAGGCCCCAGGGAACAAAGACTACCCTTGCAGCCTCCATGCCATCAGATGGAGAGATTTGAGATTGGGATGCAGAAGGGAACCCTGATCCTGAGAGAGATGGTCGGGTTGGAATCCCAGAGACATGGGTGTCTCCACTGCCAGTTGAAGTAGCAGGGGGAACCAGGGCTGCCTCGGCCACCTGGGAGCAACCAGAAGTACTGAGGCCTTGTCCCTGAGAATCTTGAACAAGGTTCGGGCCACCAGAGGCGTGGGAGGAAACGCATAGAGCAGGCCCTGGGACCAAGAAATCAGGAAGGCATCCGCCGCCGCCACCCTTAGGGGATGCGGTTGCCTGGAAGAAAACCTGGGCAGTTGGTGATTCAGGGGACTGGCAAAGAGATCCATGGATGGAAGTCCCCATTTCAGGAAAATCTGTTGAACCACCAAAGGGTGCAGCTGCCATTCGTGGGGCTGCAGAATTTTGCTTAAGCAGTCTGCCAGAAAGTTCTCCTGGCCAGGAAGATAAACAGCCCTCAGCAACATCTGGTGCCTGAGGGCAAAAGAGCAAAGGGCCTGTGCTTCCAAGCATAGAGGCCTGGACCCAGTGCTGCCCTGTTTGTTCACATAGAACATGGCTACTCGATTGTCCGTCTGAACTAGAACAGACTGGTAGGCCAAGGTGTGAGAAAAAGCCTTGAGGGCTAAGCGAATAGCCCGCAGTTCCAGTAGGTTGATCTGTTGCGTGGCTTCCCATGGGGACCAGAGGCCTTGGGTGCAGCTCTCTTGACAGTGTGCACCCCAGCCCTGTAAAGAGGCATCGGTTGTCAACACCACTGTGGGGGCAGGCACCTGAAAAGGCACCCCCTGCAGCAAGTTGGGGGAAGGGGGGTGTAGCCACCACTGAAGAGAATTCAGTTAAGGTTCTGATACCCTTACTTTGCTAGGTTACCTGTGGCCTGCTTCCACTGAGTTCTGAGGCACCACTATGCAGGCCTCATGTGGAGGCGGGCATTGGGGGTCACATGCACAGTCGATGCCATGTGTCCCAGGAGTTGCAGACAGAGCCTGGCAGGAACACATGGCACACTGAGAAACCGGGATGTCAACTCCATGAGCCTTTGAGCTCTGTCCTCTGGCAAGTAAGCCCTTGCTTGCAGAGAGTCCAGCCGTGCTCCTATGAACTTGAGGTTCTGGGAGGGGAGCAAAGTGGACTTTGCGAAGTTTATGACAAAGCCTAGGTCTTGAAGGAGTGTGACAGTCCTGAAGGTGGCCTGCCTGGCCTCCTGGTAAGTCTGACCTCGGATGAGCCAGTCGTCCAGATAGGAGAAGACAAAAACCCCTTGTCCTCATGTAGGCCGCCACCACAGCTAGGCACTTTGTAAAGACCTGTGGGGCAGACGTTAGGCCAAAAGGCAGCACTCTGTACTGGTAATGGTTTCCTCCCACCACGAACCTGAGGTACTTTGTGGTCTGGATGAATGAGGATGTGAGTGTACGCATCCTTTAGATCTAAGGAGCATAGCCAATCTCCCTGCTGGAGGTAGGACAGAAGTGTTCCAAGAGTAAGCATCTTGAACTTCTCTTTCTCCAAGAACTTGTTGAGGTTCCTGAGGTCTAGGATAGGCCTTAGGCCTCCTGCTCTCTTTGGCACCAGAAAATACCTGGAATAGAACCCGTGCCCCTGTAGGCGAGGAGGTACAGGCTCCACCGCCTTGTCCAGAAGCAGACACTGAAGTTCTTGGAAGAGGAGGTTGGTGTGCAGGAGAGGCCTCAGAGGTTCTCCTGGAAAGTAGACAGGAGGTAGCTGCTGGAAATGAAGCATATAACCCTGGTGAATGATGCTTAAGACCCAAGCATCCCCTGTAATGGGTGGCCACCTGTGGGCAAACAGGGCTAAGCGACATCCTGTGCAGGGATGGGGCAGCAGGGGCGGAGAGGCTATGCCTTGGGAGTCAAAAAACCCCTCCCTGCTGGGTAGGAACAGGAGCCTGAGGCTTGGGGGTCTTCTGCCTACGGGGCCCATGTCCCTGCCCCTTGGCCTGCTGCCCTTGATGGGGAGCTGGGGAGGCCTGGTACTGAGGGAAAGGTTTGTAGGCAGACACCTTTCTTGGGTAGAAGGACTTTTTACCCGAGTCCTTCTTTTTGTGAGAAGGGGCAGAAGTCTTTCTGTACAGCCTTGTCCTGGTCAGGTGCTCGGTTTCGAGCTCAGCCACCTTCTCGGCCATGGGTTTGCCAAAAAGGTTTTCACCTCGGCAAGGGACATCGACCAACTTGTCCTGTACCCAAGGCTCAAGGTCCGATGACTGCAGCAATGCCTGGCGTCGGGCAACGATGCCGGCTGCCGCCACACGAGCCGAAGCCTCGAAGCCATCGTAGGCCGCTCGGGACATGAACTTGAAACAGTCCCGGATTCCTGAAGACAAAGACTGGAACCTCTGCAAAGGTTCCCCGGAGAGGCCAGCAGAGAACCCGGCAAGCTCCTTTGCCAGGTCTTGAAGGTACATGCCCATGTACAGCTGGGTATGACTGGACATGGCAAGCAAGCAGAGCCCTGGAAGCACTTTCTGCCGAAAGCATCCAGGTTCTGGGCCTCCCTGCAGGGGGGCACCGCGAAGTGCATCTTCTGACTCTTCAGACGATGCATGGCCGATTCCACCATCATGGAATGGTGCGGCAGCTCCGCCTTTTGGAAGCCAGGGCTCTTACAGAGTCAATAAATGGAATCGACTTGCTTGCTCAAGACCGGCGCCAAGGCCAGTGCCTCCCACATCCGGAAAAGGAGCCATTCCAGCATCGGAGGAACCGGAACAGTAAAGGCCTCCTTCGGAGGAGAGTCATACTGGAGGGGCTCGAGGCTCCTCCTCGGGGTCCGCGGGAATCGCCAAGGCCTTGGCCATGTCCCGCACGAACTCCGAGAACCGGGTGTCCTCCAGAGGGGACCTACTCCAGGGCTCAGACTGCGGTGAGTCCAAAGGGACGCACTGAGTCCAGAAGGTATCGGGGGACTCCTCGTCCTCCGTCTCCCATGCTGACTCATCCGAAGAGGAGTTGAGGGGCTCCGACTGTGTGGGTCGAGGTGGCACCCGCCCCGAAGCCAAAGGCACTGGCGTCGACACCCTCGGTTCCGAGCGGGAGGTCGAGGGAGACCTTGACCGAGGGAGACTTCGAGCCTTCATGGTCTCGAGTATCGGCTCGGTCTCCGGGGTCGACTTCGACGTCGATGTCCCGGTGGTCGGGGCCGATGCACCAGCGAGGCTGGCCATCAGTATCCGCTGCTGCTCCATGAAGGCAGACAATCTGCACTCCAAGGCTGTCAGCCGGAGTCCAAGCTCAGGAGACTCAGCAGTCACCGACTCAGGCCACGGCGGCACCAGGCCCGACTTCGGTTCACTCGGAGAAGAGTCCACGAGAGCTACAGGACTTACGTGTCCGACTGTCTCCGGCTCTACACGAGGTACTTTGGACGGCTTCTCCTGCTCCAAAGGCCCGGGACAGCGGTCAGGGGTCTTAGACCTGGCCCTCGAGGAACCAGGGACCTCTTCCGACGCCGCCCTCACGAGCCATTTCTTCCTCTTGCGTTCCCGGTCGGGGGACCCCCTGTCCAAGGAACCCCGGCGATGCTCGGGATCAGACTCCCAAGACATCGAGGCCTCAGACGAGGTCCGGGCCCGGCCGGAGGCAGAATCCGAAAAAATCCTTTCCTTCTGGTGCTGACGGCTTCGAAGTACCTTGGTGGACATTTTGCCACACAGGCCACAGATTATGGGATCAAGATCTGGGCCGAGGCACCGAAGGCAGCAGTCGTGTGTGTCGGTGAGACACATTAGTTTCTTAGACCGATCACACTTCTTGATACCACTGGAAGCCATCGGGGAAAAAAGGGCCCCCACGAGGTCAAAAGACCGGCCTTCCAGGGAAAAAAAGAAAAAAGGGCGCGAACGCCAGCCACGAAGGGCAAAAACCGAAAAATAGAAAACAGGCTCGATACCGGTGTACCGAACCCAGCGGGAAGGGGAACCAGCGTCGAACTCGGAGAAAAAGGCGAAGAAATCTTCGAAAAAACCCGTCAACTTTTCCGGGTGACTCAGATAGACGTCCGATGGGCTCCACAGAAAAAGAGAGACTGGGCAAGATGGCACCTTTAGGCAGGAAGGGGACTGCACATGCGTGCAGTTTTCCCAAAGGCTTTCATAGAAAGCTGTGGAAATGCTCCGCACTGGGGCTCCATCAGCGCCGATGTCACCCATAAATGAGGACTGACTTCCTGCTTGGTCCTGGAGAATGGGGTCCTCCACTGCCTGTTGCAGAAGCAGTGGTAACAACGGTTGCCTGGGCCACCTTGGAGCTACCAAGATGACCGAGGCCCTGTTGTGAAGAGTCTTGAACAGAGTCCTGACGGTCAATGGCATCAGAGGGAGAGCGTACAGAAGTCCCTCTGACCATGAGACCAGGAAGGCACCGGCGCTCACCCTGGCGGAGTGTGGCTGCCTGGAGCAGAAGTGTGGTAACCGGTGCTTGTCCGGGTTTGCAAATAGGTCCATCACCAGTTTCCCCCAGGTCCGGAAAAGCCTGCTGGCTATACCTGGGTCCAGTTACCATTCGTGCGGCTGGAGAATCCTGCTGAGTCTGTCGGCCAGAAAGTTGTCTTGGCCCAGCAGGTATATCGCTCTGAGGAGGATGCCCTGTTGGACTGCATAAGAGCACAGATCTAGGTCTTCCTGGAAGAGGGCACGGGACGCCGTGCCTCCCTGCTTGTTCACATAGAACATGGCCACCTGGATGTCCGTTTGAACTAGGACTGACCGGTGGCCTAGGCTATGATGAAAAGCCTTCACTGCGGGATGAATGGCTCACAGCTCCAGGAGGTTGATCTGTTGAGCACTCTCATCCGGCGACTAAGTGCCCTGGGTGTGGTAGCCCTCGCAATGGGCTCCCAATCCCAGCAGTGAGACATCTGTGGTGAGGACCCTCAAGTGGCTGGGGGTCTGGTAAGGCATGCCTGCCTCCAAGTGCTGGGGCAACAGCCACCAGATGATGGAGTTTACAAGCTGGTGGGTCACTCAGACTCTGTCCTGGAATTGGCCCGTAGACTGGGACCATTGGTCCCTGAGGCACCACTGCGCTGTTAGCATGTGGAGGCGGGCATCTGTAGTGACATGCACCGTGGAGGCCATGTGCCTGAAAAGGCGCAGATGCATGGCTGGCACTGAGGGACGGTGCTGCATATCCCTGGCTAGCGCCATGAGTCTGGCTGCATCGTCTGCAGGCAGGAAGGCCTTTGACCGAAGGGTGTAGATTCTTGTCCAAATGAATTCCAGCCCTTGCGTCGGGCAAAGGTTCGATTTGGGGTAGTTTATAACGAAGCCAAAGTGTTGCAGGACCTGGGTGGTGCGTACTGTGGCCTGCTGGACCTCGGGGGCCGTAGCACCCTTGATGAGACAGTCGTCAAGAAAGGGGAAGACAAATATCCCCTGGAGCCTGAGAAAGGTGGCGAACACGGCCAGACACTTGGGGGCCAAGGCTAGGCCAAAAGGTGAGCATCCTGTATTGGAAATTATTGCCTCCCACCACAAAGCGTAGGTATTGCCTGTGGTTTGGGTGGATTAGGATGTGAGTATAGGCATCCTTTAGGTCTAAGGAGCATAGCCAGTGTCACTGGCGGAGGAAAGGCAACAATGTTCCAGAGCATCTTTAACTTGAATTTGTTGAGGTTGCGCAGGTCGAGGATGGGCCTTAGGCCTCCTGTCCTCTTTGGCACGAGGAAGTACCTGGAGTAGAACCCCTTTGCCCTTGAGGTGGTGGGGCACTGGTTCCACCGCTTGGTCCTCAAGAAGACCTGCCAACTCCTTCAAAAGAAAGTCCCAGTGGAGGAGAAATCTGAGGGGTTCTCCCAAAAAGTAGAGTGAAAGTACTTAGCTCAGATGGAGGAGGTAACCCTCCCTGACCACCTTTAATGCCCAAGAGTCGGTGGCTATAGCTCCCCACCTGTGGGCATAAAGGCTGAGGTGACCCCCTGTAGGCTGCTGATCTCCGGTGTGGGAGAGGGGCTATGCTGTTGGAGTCAAAACCCTCCTGGCTGGGGTTTGGGAGCTTTCTGCTTACGCAGGCCATGCCCCTGTCCCTTGGCCTGCTGCCCTTGCTGGGGAGCTCTGTTAAGGTGGGTAGTTTCAGTAAGCAGTGGACTTCCTTGGGTAAAAGGGTTTGCTACCCGAGCCCTTCCATCGAGGAGGGGCAGTTGTCCTCTTGGAGAGTCTAGTCCTCATCATGAACTCAGTCTCCAGTTCTGCGGCCTTGTCGGTCATGGGCTTGCCGAAGAGGTTCTCCCCTTGACAAGGGACATTGACCAACTTGTCCTGTACCCATTTCTTGCGGTCGGAAGACTGGAGCCAATCTTGGCGGCATGCACCGATGCCTGCCAACTCGAAACCATCATAGGCCGCCCGAGACATAAATTTGGAGTACTCACGGATGGCTTTGGACAGGCTCTTGAAGCACTGCAAAGGTTCCTCGGAGAGACCATCTGAGTACCTGGCGAGTTCCTTTGCCAGGTCTCTCAGGTACATGCCCATGTACAGTTGGTAGGCCTGGATCCGGCAATTCAGCATCGAGCCCTGGTAACTTTCTGCCGAGAGCGTCCAAGGTGCGGACCTCCCTGCCAGGGGGCACCGAGGAGTGCATCTTCTGACTCTTCAGTCGACGCATGGTCAACTCCACAACCATGGAGTTGTGCGGCAGCTGTGACTTCTGAAACCCAGGGCTCTGGCGGACTCAATACATCAAGTCGAGCCGCTTGCTGACCACCGGTGCAGACACCGCTGTCTCCCACATGCGGAATGTAAGCCGCTCCAGGATGGCAGGAATGGGCACCATGAGCGATTCCTGGGAAGAAGCCTCGTATTGGAGAATCTCGAGCTCGTCGGCCCAAGGATCCTCCTCAGAATCGGTAGGAAAGGCAAGGCCTTGGACATGTCTTTGACAAAGTCCAAGAAGCCCATATCCTCTGGTGGGGGATCTTCTCTGAGGTTCATAGACTGGGGAAACGGAAGGGACATCTCGGTGCCGACAGGAGTCCGGGGACTCCTCGTTCTCCGTCTCCCAATCGGAATACTCCAAGGAGGACTGGTATTCCTCAGACCTCAAGGGCCCCGGTGCCCTACACCCCGAGCCTGGATGACTCATCCGTGACGACCTTGGTTGAGGATCTACTCTGGCCCCCATGGCCTCGAGCATTGGCTTGGCCTCTGGGGACATCTTCAACATTGAATGCCTGGTGGTCAGGGCGGAGGAGCCAGACATCAGCGCCTGCTGCTGGTCCAAGAATGCACACTGCGCTCCAAGGCTTCCATCTTGGACGCCAGTCCCAGTGCCTCTGCAGTCTTCGGCGTGGGCACAGAGGGACTCGGGCCAGACGCCAGCTCCCCAAGAAGGGAATCCTCGATGAGGACTTGTCTACCTGCCGAGGCCGTTCCGCAACAGGATCCTTCCGAGGGATCTTGGATGGCCGCTCCCTCTCAGACGACTCGAACAGACGTCCGGGGCTCCGCGACCAGGTCCAGGAGGATCCCGGCCAATCAGAGCCATCAGGAATGCCGCCTTGGAGGGCTTCTTCTTCCTCTTCGGTTCCCTCGAAGGAGACCCCCTCTCCGATGACCCACGATGACGCTCGGGTTCAGAGTGCTCCTTCCGAGGTGTCGAGACCTCAGATGAGGTCCTGGCTCTCAGAGGCATTGGGGAGTCGGGAAAAATTTTGTCATACTGCTGCTGGCGACTCCTCAAGGCCTCGGCAGACATTTTCTTACAAAGGCCACAAACCGCCAGATCGTGGTCCAGGCCAAGGCACCAGAGGCAGTCATGCGTGTCAGTGAGGGACATGATCTTAATCACACTTTTTGAAGCCGCTGGTCGCTATGGGGGGAAAAATAACCCCAGCAAGGTCAAAGACCCTTTGGGCTGCCAGCGGAGAAAAAGGGCGCAAAGACACCAAACGAAAGTAAAAACTTAAAAGTAAAAAGAATCAACTCCGATACAGAGGCACTGAGGTCGGGGCGGGAAAGGTACCAGGTGCAAGACTGGAGATGAGTAAAACACTTGAAAAAAAATCAACTTTTTCCATGAGAAAAACAGACGATGTCTGGTGGGCTCTGCGGAAAAAAGGAGACTGAGCAAGATGGCACCATGGGGCAGAAAGGGGACCATGCATGCGTGGTAGCAATCACAAAGGCTTTCTTTGAAAGCTGGGGATTTGCTCCGCGCGGGCTCCGTCAGCACCAACATCACCCATATGAGAGGACTGACCTTCCTGCTTGTTCCTGGATAAGGAGAAATTTTACTTACCATTAATTTTCTTTCCTGGAATACTGCTAAACCAGTCCAGACAAACGGGTTATGCCCCCCCTCCAGCAGATATTAGGAGACAGAGAAACATTCCAGAGCTCTGATTGGTCAGGCTCTGGATGGTATAGGCATACCCCCTAGGGGTCCTATCCAGTATCCTGTAGCAAGCTACAACATCGTAACCAAGAAACCAACAGGTCAACTATCTACAAATGAGACAGGAACACCTGCCTACTCAAATATGAAAAAAATCTGAAGAGAGGCTGTTGGTCCATGACTGACCAAAAACCCTAAATTTTGGTAGTGCTGTACACATGAATGTCGGCTCCGCTGCACCTGCAGCACTGACAGTGTCACCTGGGTGGGTTCTGGACTGGTCTAGCAGTATTCCAGGAAAGGAAATTAACGGTAAGTACAATTTCTCCTTCCAGCTCATACTGCTAGACCAGTCCAGACAAACGGGAAGTACCCAAGCTACCGACCCTTAGGGTGGGCCGAGAGAGCCGCCGACAGCACCTCAGTTCCAAAACGGCTGTCCTCCCAGACGATAATGTCTGACAAAAGTGGACAGAGACGACCAAGTTGCCGCCCGGCAAATATCAAGAGGAGCCACATGCGTCCATTCGGCCCAAGAAGTTGCTTGAGCACACGTCGAATGAGCTCGAAGGCCTACAGGCAAAGGATTGCCTGTGCCGATATAGGCTGCACAAATGGCCAGGCGGAGCCATCGGGCAATAGTGGACTTTGAAGCTGCAAAACCTCACCGCGGACCTGCAAAGAGAACAAACAGGTGATCGGACATCCGAAAGGAATTAGTTATCTGCAAATAATGAATGAGAATTCTCTTGACATCCAGAGTACGAAGACCCTTCTGCCGTCCCAAACACTGCTCCTTTGAAAACGCGGGCAACACCAAAGGTTGATTCACATGGAACGGCGTCACCACTTTCGGCAAGAAGGAAGGAACGGTACGTAGAGAAACACCCTCCGTGGAGAAGGTAAGATACGGATCCCGACAAGACAGCGCTTGGACTTCGGAGATTCTGCGAGCCGAGGTAATCGCCACTAAGAATACTGCTTTAAGCGTCAAGTCCGAGAGAGAAGCCTCCTTAAGAGGTTCAAAGGGACGGTGCATCAAGGCTTTGAGGACCAACCCGAGGTCCCACGGAGGAAGCACTGCTCTGAGAGGACGAAGAAGCCAAACCCCCTTAAGAAACCGGGAGACATCCGAGTGTGAGGCGAGGGACCGACCGCAGATCGGACCTCGGAAACAGGTTAAGGCTGCAACGTGCACCCGAAGGGACCCTAGGGCTAAGCCCTTATCCAGACCCTCCTGTAGGAAGGCCAGAAGCTCTGGAACCTGAGAATGCCAAGGCGAGACGTGATTTCGCGTACACCAAGACTCGAAGGTGTGCCACACCCGAGCATATGCGAGAGACGTCGACGAACGACGGGCGTTGAGAAGAGTAGACACCACCTTGGACGAGTAACCCTTCCAGATCAATTTCCGACGTTCAAGAGCCAAGCCGTAAGCGAGTAAGGAGCGGGGTCGTCCATGGAAATTGGCCCCTGTCGCAACAGTGCCGATGGAGCTGTGAGGCGCAGAGTGGCCACTTGTGCCAGCTTTATCAGATCGGCAAACCAGGGTTGTCTGGGCCAATTTGGGGCCACCAAAATCACTGGTCCGCGGTGTTCCCGTATCTGACGGAGAACTCTTCCAATCAGCGCCCAGGGAGGAAAGACGTAAAGGAGGAGTTGTTCTGGCCACGGTTGAGCCAGAGCATCTATCCCCTGGGACGCGTTCTCTTGCCATCGACTGAAGAAGAGAGGGACCTTGGCATTCACCTTTGAGGCCATGAGATCCATCCCGGGCAGGCCCCAACTTTGAACGATCGCTTGGAACGCCTCGGGAGCCAGTTCCCATTCCCCGGGATCTAGGGTATGGCGGCTGAGGAAGTCGGCTTGCACATTGCTTGTTCCTGCGATATGTTGTGCTGATATCATCCGCAGATGCTTCTCCGCCCACGGGAAAAGCAGAATCACCTCTCTCAACACTCCTGGACACTTTGTACCGCCTTGACGGTTGAGGTATGCCACCGTTGTCGCATTGTCGGACAACACTCGGACCGCCTGGCCACGCAGGAGGTGCCGAAAGTGAAGAATTGCTAGACGGACTGCTCTGGCCTCGAGCCGGTTGATGGTCCACCGAGACCCGTGCAGGGACCATTTCCCCTGTGCCGATAGAGTCTGACAGTGAGCACCCCAGCCGGTCAAACTGGCGTAGGTCGTTAGCAAAATCCAGCGTGGATCCTCGAGAGAGGTTCCCCTGAACAGACTGCGGGGAGAAAGCCACCATCGCAGGCTGAGTTTGACTCGCGGGTGAAGCGGGAGACGAAGCTGATAGTCCTCCGATACCGGCACCAGCGGGCGAGTAGAGAATTCTGAAGACAACGCATATGCGCTCTGGCCCACGGTACCACCTCGATGGTGGCTGCCATGGATCCAAGGATCTGACGATAGTCCCAAGCCCTCGGCGAGTCCTGGGTGAGGAAGAGCCGAATTTGAGCTGAGAGCTTGAGGAAGCGTTCCTGAGAAAGGAAGACCCGACCCCTCCGAGTGTCGAAGAGTGCTCCGAGAAACTCCAGACTGAGTTGGATGAAGGTAGCTCTTGGAAGGATTGATCACCCAACCCAGATGTTCGAGGAAGGTCACCACCGTAGACACAGCGCTGCAGGCCTCCCGATAGGAATCTGCCCGAATTAGCCAATCGTCCAAGTAGGGATGCACCCGAATGCCCTGCTGGCGCAAGACTGCCGCCACTACCACCATTACCTTGGAGAACGTACGAGGAGCCGAGGCAAGGCTGAACGGCATTGCGCGAAATTGAAAATGCTGTCCGAGAACCACAAACCTCAGAAAACGCTGGTGCTCCTGTCGAATGGGGATGTGAAAATAGGCCTCTGCGAGATTGAGAGAGGCTAGGAACGCCCCCTTGCGAACCGCCTGAATGACGGAACGAAGAGTTTCCATTCTGAAGTGAGGCACTCGAAGGCTGCGATTCACGCCCTTGAGATCTAGTATTGGGCGAAAGGACCCGTCCTTCTTTAGCACCACGAAATAGATGGAGTAGCACGGCCTTGATGGTGCTTGGCGTCTGGGACTGGGCAAATGGCTTGAAGGTAAAGAAGCCTTTGAATTGTAGCTTTTATATAACAAATCTCTTTTGAGGCGAGCATCCTGGGGAGTTTAGGAAGGCGCCGGGAATGGGTCGCCAACACTCCCGGGAATAACCATGGGAAATTATGTCCAGAACCCAACGATCGAATGTTATCTGCGCCCACTGACGAGAGAAAAATGCCAGGCGGCCCCCCACTGGCGGGATTTTCTCATGCGGGGCGCTCGTCCCGTCAGCGGGAGGGACGCGTGGATCCGGAGAATTTTCCCGAGCCTGAGTAAGACTCTGAACCTTTACGGGCACCTCGAAAGGACTGATTCTTCTGGTCAAAGCGGTTGTGGGAACCCGTCAAAGAAGGTTGCTTAAATGGCCGGTATCTCCAAGATTCGCGAGATCTTGGAAAACGCCGATAAGACTGAGACCGAGAGGGCCGACGTGACGAAGCTTTAGGCTTATCTTCTGGTAACCGCTGGGGATCGACTTCCCCAAGGTCCTTTACTAACTTATCCAAATCCTCCCCAAAAAGCAGACGCCCCTTGAAGGGTAGTTTGGAGAGACGCATCTTGGAGGCGACATCCGCCGTCCATTGACGCAACCAAAGCCACCTCCTGGCTACGGTTACCGCTGCTAGAGAGCGAGCAGAGAGATGCAAAAGATCATAAAAGGCGTCTGCCAGGAAGGCCGCAACAGATTCTAAGCGTTGCACGGCTGGGTCTTCAGGAAGTCGTTGGATCCAGCACAGCGAAGCCCTGGCTGCCAAACCTCCACAAATGGTCGTCTGGAGTGACATAGCGGAAGCTGAGAACGCCGTCTTGAGAAGACCCTCCACCTTACGGTCTTGTTGATCCCGTAAGGCCGCTCCACCTTCAACGGGAATGATGGTATGCTTAGTGACTCCGGTTACCAAGGCATCCACTTTGGGATATGAAAGCCAGCGGTCAAGTTCGGATGGAGACCAAAGATACAACTGACCTAGACGGTGTGCCGAACGCAGAGACGTATCCGGTGAATCCCACTCTCGAGACACCATCTGTTGGAGCTCCAGTGGGAAGGGAAAAGCCTTAGAAGGCTTCCGAATGCCTTGCAGAATCGGATCTGGCTGAGGCTGAGAAGCTGGCAGGTCAGGGGTATCAGAAATACGCAAAGCATCAACCACCTGCGCTATCAAGGCAGGCAACTCCTCTTTCCGAAAGAGACGGAGATCCTGGGAATCTTCTTGAGCCCCCAAGGAAGATTCTGAGGGAGAATACTCCCCGTCCTCCCGATCTGAGGAAGCCAAGCTCGCTTCTGCCGAAGATCTACCTGCGTCAGGCTCCGCAGAATGGTCCTGCAACCATGAGACCACCTTAGGAGGACGTGTCCCGGTGTCAGCTGTAGTGCCCTGATCTCTCTTACGAGAAAGGGAAACCGCAGTGCTGAGGTTTGGCTCAGGCACGGATATAGGAGGCGCCAGGGGGGACTCTGTGCGCCATAAGGCCCATGCCTGACGAAAGAGGGCTAGAAACTGGCTATCCATGGAACCTTCGGTGTCAAGCTGAGGAGCGGTGGAGGAAGACTGAGGACAGAGGGCTGGAACCGACTGTAATCCCTCCAGGAGTGAAGAAATGTGTGTGCCGTCTGGTACCTGAGGCTCCGAGTCGCGAAGGTCCAGAACCGGAAGAGGCGATAGCCGAGGGGCAGAAGACTCCCCTGGGTGCATCGCACAGGCGGCGCAGAGGCGATTCTGCAAGTCCGTGTGCTTCTTGTTACAAGCTAAGCACCTTTGAAGGGAAGGCATTCCTATGCTCTTTTTTTTTTTTTTTTTTTTTTTTTACTCAAGACTCCCGCGAAGAAACTGAGCTGTCTGAGCAGAGGAGGACAGCAAAACAAAGAAAATTGAAAGTGACAGAAGCCCGGGAGGTAGAACGGGCCCAAGTGCTGAGAAACAGATTTCCCGCTCAAAATCTGATAACACGGAGCAGGATCGCAAGATTTAAAATGGCCACCGGCACAAGAAACAGCCCTGCGGGGAAAACGCTGTGCTATAAAAACCACGCGGCAGCGGCGTTCCGAGTTAGCGGGCAGTGAGGAAACCAAGAGCTGCCGGCAGAACTCCAAGCCCCCCCCCCCCCCCCCCAAAGGTACTTTAACGATGTCCGGAGACAGCTTACTCACTGTGTCAGTCAGCTATGCCAAGGCTCAACGGAGGACAGAAGGTATGCAGCAATTACTACCATATGCTATGTTAAACTATGGAGACAGCATGTGTTTCCCAAACGGCAGAGGCCCTCGTGGCCTGAGGCTGGGGTACCTCCGGAGCACCAGGGAGCTCTACTGACCCCCGAGGGCGGGAGCTCTATCCAAATTAGGCCCTTGACTCTAAAGAACCGTCGGGGCTCTGGGAAAACTCAGAGGGACACCTCACGTGTGCCCTGAGTACCTCCAGTAAAAACAGTCAAGCAATAATAAACTTAAAACTATAGACAAAAAAAGATGTAACCCTATCTGCTGGAGACAGAGAAATACTGGATAGGACCCCTAGGGGTATGCCTATACCATCCAGAGCCTGACCAATCAGAGCTCTGGAATGTTTCTCTGTCTCCCAATATCTGCTGGAGGGGGGGCATAACCCGTTTGTCTGGACTGGTCTAGCAGTATGAGCTGGAAGAGAAATTTAGCAAAGAAAATAGAAACTTTACTCACCAAAGCAGCATCAGTGCTGGACTCAGTGACACTCAACTGCTGCCATGGCCTGCAGCCACATACCTCTTGAATCTTCATGCCTTCTTCAAGGGAGAGCCAAGGGAGGAGGAAGGAAAATGGAACACTGAGGCTAAGCAACCAACAATTCTCCTTTGGGGTTCTGATCGAACAATTCTAATTGTACAACCAGCCCTTAACAGGATAAAGCCGGGGAACTGAACTGAAACCTCTCTTCCATGGCAAACCCAGGAGAGCACAAGTTTTAAGGGTGACACAATGGGTGCTGCCCATATAGAGTTCAAGTGAGGAAGTCTCCCCTACTACTTTTTTTAAATAGAGCTACACAGTGCTGTAAATACAGATGTGAACGACAGTCCCTGTCCATCACAGCTTACAATCAAAACTAGGAACACCACAAAACTGAGGACTGGAGTATGGTAAGATACTCTATTGTTTACCAGTTGTGTGAGGGGCATCAGGCTCCAAAATCAGAGTCTGTGGGTTTTTAGCATGGATATGAATAGAGTTAGAGGAGGAGTCTGAAGTACTGCCTCAGTTTGTTCCAGGCATATGGAGCAATAAGGTGGAATGAATGAAGTCTGGAATAGGCAGTGGAGCAAAGATCCCAAGGAAGGGTGTAGGGTAAGATGAGAGAGGAAAGGTAGTAAGGAGCTACAGAATGAACGTACTAAAAGGTCAGTAGGAAAAGTTTGAACTAAATGTAGAAACGGATAGGGAGGCAGTGAAGTGACTTGATAAAGCACAGTTACTTACCTGTAACAGGTGATCTCTGGGAACAGCAGGAATAAGTCTTCACATATGGGTACGTCAGTACCGACGGAGCCTGCGCAGGAACGCTCCCCAGCTTCCAAAAAGAAAGCTTTTGGGAGCATCCCACGCGCATGCGCGCTGCCTTCCCGCCCATTCACTTCCCTCTCATCAGTTGGGTTTGTAGCTGAGACCGAAGGAGGGAAGAAGACAAATTAGAGAGAGAGAGAGTGAGTGAGAGAGAAACAACTTCTAGGGGAGGTGGGTGGGTTGTGAAGACTTATTCCTGCTGTTCCCGGAGATCACCTGTTACAGGTAAGTAACTGTGCTATCTCCAGGAACAAGCAGGAATGAGTCTTCACATATGGGGGACTCCCAAGCTAAAGATGCCTGGAGGAGGTCCCAGCATGTTGCAAATCTAGTCGATGGGCCATGCTATTTCCCAGAACCTGAGGCATCCAAGGGATGGAGGGTAGGCGTTGAAGTGAGAAGGGTGTGCTGTGGAACAGCTTGACTAAACAAGGCGTCTAGAGAGGAGTCCTTGGCCGCAGGACTCCAAGGCAGACCTGGCATCACAAGGCAGAAGTACTAGTGGGGGCCCTGGAGCGTGGCTTTGCTGGGGGCTTCGGCGCTGAATCAGATCTATGGAAGAACTTTTCCTGCTGCAGTTGGCAGCTCTTGATGGCCTTTTTGGACATGGACTTACAAAGGTCGCAGCCTGAGTCATCATGGTCCAGCCCAAGACAACAGATGCGGCAATCATGTGGGTCAGTGAGGGACATCATCTTACTGCACCTATGACATTTCTTGAAGCCACTGGAGGCCATGGGAAAAACAGGCCCTTAAACCTGGGAGAGGATCCAAGGCCTGCCGGCTAAAAAAAGGGCATGAAGCACCGGTCGAAGGATACCACGAGAAAAACAAGAAAACAAACCAGAGAAGCGACGCCGAGGCGAGCTGGATCGAGGACAGGAACAGGAACCAGTACACATACTGGAAAAGAAAAACTTTAAGACAAAAGAAAATTACACTTTTTGGGGAAAACGGGACAGACATCCAGTAGGCTCTGTGGAAAAAAGGAGAATGAAGCAAGATGGCACCCTTGGGCGCGAAGGAGACCACACATGTATGGTGCATTCCCCAAATGCTTTCTTTGAAAGCTGGGCAGATGCATCGGCACCGATGTCACCCATATGTGAGGGCTGACTTCCTGCTTGTTCCAGAGAACAGATGCTTTCTTTAAATCGGCAGGCATCATACCGTTTGCCAAGATAAATTTACAACATATAACAGCTACATATTCTTTAACCATCCTAATCCAACAGGACATGGGTCCATTGGAAAAGATACAATATTAAGCAAAAGTACATCCTTCTCCTAATGCTTTCTAAACTCAGTCCAAATTTGAAAACCCTCACATAATGATAAATCCTCAATAATAAAAACCCCAGCATCAACTTCCTTATCTTGCAATCTGTTTTACCAACTTAATATTCAAGGAACACATCCAGGGGCACCTCTGGGGAGGAAGGGGCCAACAGGGCTCTGTCTGCCCTGCAACAAGGAACTCCCATCTGATTGAGAGAGCTCCGAGGTTACTAGGTTCAAATTGCCAAGCCAGAAGGACCATGCCTGCTCAAGAAAGGAGAAGAATGAATTCTGGAGAAGACATGTCAGATGCTTGGAACTCTGTCAGCCTTAAACGTCTATCTAGTGAAAGAAAGGCCAGCTGCTGGGGAAGCTCTGGTGGACTGAGCTCCAACAGACGATCAGAGGGATCCCGAGCAGGGGTTCTGTCTCTCTCTCTCCAGTCGACTCCATCGCTAACTGCAGAGCTGAAGAGGTAAAAGAGGAGTCCATATTCACCAACTGCAAGGACAACACCCCAAAGGATAAGTAGAAGCCTCCAACCTAAAGGGCAGAGGGAGGACAGCAAGGCTGCCTCTCCTCCCAGAAAAACAAGTGTCTACTGCAAGCAAAAGTGGCCCCTGATGCAAGCCCTTTCGTTTAACCAAGGCACATGCTTACAATGTGCACAGCCAAAACGCAGAGTGTAGTGGCGATAAAATGCTTAGGGCATGTCAAGAAGGCACACAGATACTGCGTGTGCTAATGCACTCATACACTGCACATGCCACTGCGTGCAGCGAGAGACACAGGTTAATTGCATATCATGCACCAGCAGCATACAACCATAGTGCAAGGTGGGAACAGGAAAGAATCACGATCACCAAAGGTTCTGCTCCCATAACCATCCAGCATCCCACTAAGTAACCAAAGTCAGGGGCCCCCAACAGACAAGTTCAATCAAGTAGACAAGTGTAGATTCTGCACAGAAAACAGGAACTTAGATCTAGTACTCATTCCCAGAGAGCCCAAACAGCAATGGTACCAGGCTCAACGTAACTCCCCTGCAGCCAAATACATCTTGAAACCTTTGTCCAATCTTTGAAGGAGAGCCGGGGAAAAGGGCAGAGGCTGTGCTAGGCTTGGGGTCTTTATCCAACAATTCTGGTTGTTCATTCAACCCTTACCAGGATAAGAACGGGAAACTGAACTAAAGTCCCCTCTTTTGGCAAACCAACGAGTGCACCAGTGTTATGGATGACCCAATGGGTGCCTCCCATGTTGAGCTCTAGTGAGGAAATCGCCCCTAAGAGTAATTACTCACAAGCTAACTTAATCTTTGCTCAGAATTTCAAAGAGCTGCTCAGATGTGTCCACACTCTGTTGGAGGGAGAGAATTATCAAGATAATGTGCCCTTTAGCTGCTCATAGAACAGGATGAGGTCATCAGAAATCTCTGGATTTTTCTCTGGACTTTACCTCAGCTAGTAGGGGAACACAACCCACTTGTCTGGAATAGCCCAGGATGACGGTATAGGAAAGCACAGTTACTTACCTGTAACAGGTGATCTCTGGGAACAGCAGGAATTAGTCTTCACATATGGGTACGTCGGTACCGACGGAGCCTGCACGGGAATGCTGCCCAGCTTTCAATCAGAAAGCTTTTGGCAGCATCCCTCGTGCCTGTGCAGTGACGTCCCACCTTCTCCACAGCCTCTCTTCAGTTGAGTTTCAGAGCTGAGACAAAGGCGAGGAGAGAAAAGGAAAAAAATAAAAAAGATGAAACTCCTAGGGGAGGTGGGAGGGTTGTGAAGACTAATTCCTGCTGTTCCCAGAGATCACCTGTTACAGGTAAGTAACTGTGCTATCTCCAGGAACAAGCAGGAATGAGTCTTCACATATGGGGGACTCCCAAGCTAAAGATGCCTGGAGGAGGTCCCAGCATGTTGCAAATCTAGTCGATGGGCCATGCTATTTCCCAGAACCTGAGGCATCCAAGGGATGGAGGGTAGGCGTTGAAGTGAGAAGGGTGTGCTGTGGAACAGCTTGACTAAACAAGGCGTCTAGAGAGGAGTCCTTGTGTAGATCAGAAATGTTAGTGAAAAATGGATTCCAATTTTCTAATGTGGACCTTAGTCAAAAATATTGCGAAAATATTTGTTGAGAGTAATGGTCTGGTTCTAGAAACCAGTACATTATCCTCAAAGAAAATACCTTACTGTGAAGTAGAGGAAATAAATTTCACAATACAGGCAGAGGTCAGAAGCCTAAATGGCTAGGACTAATCCCAGAAGAAAAAACTGGGAGAGTTTAATGGGGTTGGACTTTGGATGAGAAGCTAAAGCTTCTGTAGGCCAACGTTTGAAGCTCTTTGTCCTTAGAGAAGAAAAAGGCTCTAGGAAAGACAGGAGATAAATCTGACTGGTTTGCAGAAAAAGGATGGGTCTTTGAGACGCCTCTATCCAAATGAAAGAAATGAACATTTGTAGTAGGAGGTGTAGCCTCCAATTTCTTGAAGATCAGGAATGTCTTCCCCAAGTAATGTCACTTAGGATGACTTTACATGGAGAGCTTCAAACGTAACGTAACCAGAGAGGTTACAGTAAAAGAAGGTAGTTTGTGATTACCATAGAAATTGGTTGTCCATTTAAACCCTATGGAATGCTGGAACAGCATTAATATGGACAGTAACAAATCTTTCAGAGTGAGATATGTGTGTGTGTGTGTGTGTGTGTATATATATATATATATATATATATATATATATATATATATATATATATATATATATATATAAAGAGAGACTCACTCGATAACAAGAAGGGGTAAGACCAGCTTGAAAATATGGATAGAGAACCCCTTATTGGTTATACGTGGAAGAACCATGAAGAAGGATAGGTCTAGATCTCTTTAAAATTCTAGACTTTGAATAACCAGAAAAGGAGATCTACGTGAAGGGGTGCAGGGAAAAACCTTAGTCTTAAGATGAAAAGTCTGGATTCTTCTATTACTTCAGTGTGGAGAAAAAGACGCAATAAAAGGGAATACCATATTTGCCCATCTATGAGGGCAATTTGAGCATAAAGAACAGTTACTTACCTGTAACAGGTGATCTCTGGGAACAGCAGGAATAAGTCTTCACATATGGGTACATCGGTACCGAAGGAGCCTGCGCGGGAACGCTCCCCAGCGTCCAATCAGAAAGCTTTTGGGAGCATCCCACAGCGCCTGAGTGCTGCCTTCCCGCCTTTCCAACTGTCTCTCCTCAGTTGAGTTTTATAGCTCAGACAAAGAGGGAGAGAGAGGGAAAGGAAGAGAGACAACTCCCAGGGGAGGTGGATGGGTTGTGAAGACTTATTCCTGCTGTTCCCAGAGTTCACCTGTTACAGGTAAGTAACTGTGCTATCTCCAGGAACAAGCAGGAATGAGTCTTCACATATGGGGACTCCCTAGCTTTTGATGCCAGGGAGAGAGCCCAGAAGTTGTGTGTCCCTGGGACAGGGCTGCACTTCCCCACCTGTATCTCTGGCATCCCATGAGGGATGGTGGGTAGGAGTTGATTAAGCATGGAACAGGTGTTTGAGAACAGCCTGACCAAACAAGGCATCCCGGCGGGAGTCCTTGTCTAAGCAGTAATGGGCTTTGAAGGTATGAACTGAGGCCCAAGTGGCTGCTCGACAGATGTCATCGATAGACACAGAGTTCAGATGAGCCATTGAGGCTGCCTTAGCTCTCACATTGTGAGCTGTGACATGGCCCTCTAGAGAAATGTTCTTGCTCTGATAGGCGAAAGAAATACATTGTGAAATCAAGTTGGAAAGAGTTCTCTTGGAGACTGGTTGTCCCAGATGAGAAGGATCAAAAGCAACAAAGAGTTGGGAAGACTTTCTATGTTGCTGTGTCCTCTGTAAGTAAAAAGCCAGAGCACTTTTACAGTCCAGGGTATGAAGATTCCTCTCTGCACATGATGCATGAGGCCCTGGAAAAAAGACAGGTAGGTAGACCTCTTGGTTGAGGTGAAAAGGCGAGACCACCTTAGGCATAAAGTGTGGATTAGTCCTAAGGACCACCTTGTCATGATGGAACCTTGTATAAGGTGGATTAGCTACTAGTGCTTGCAATTCACTGATGCGGCATGCTGATGTGATTGCAATGAGAAAGATAACCTTCCAAGAAAGGTATTTCAAGGAGGTAGTAGCTAAAGGTTCAAAAGGCGGCTTCATAAGCTGACCAAGAACCAAATTTAAGTCCCATGCCACCGGAGGTGGTCTAATGGGAGACTTTGTTAAAAGGAGGCCTCTCATGAACCTTGCTACAAGGGGATGAGAGGAAACAGGTTGTCCATTTAGAGGCTTGAGTGAAGCTGCAATAGCACTCAGATGGACTCTTACTGAATTTGTCTTAAGGCCTGGATTAGACAGATGCAGGAGATACTCCAGTAACGATTCCAGAGGTATTGACCGGGGGTTAAGACCCCTTCCAAAACACCAGATGGTAAACCTTTTCCACTTGAAGGCATAAGAACGTCTAGTGGAAGGTTTTCTGGAAGCATTAAGAACATCTTTCACTTGTTGAGAAAGAGGAAGATCCTGGAGATCTAGGCCTTCAGCAATCAAGCCCTGAGATGCAGAGACTGGGGGATTGGGATGCCACAATTTTCCGTCCTCTTGAGAGAGGAGGTCTGGAGCAGACCCTAACTCTAGGGAGGGAGCTTGAGAGAGATGTAGAAGCAGAGGGTACCACACTTGCCGTGGATAATGTGGAGCTATGAGAATCATGTGGCCTCTGTCTCTCTGAAGCTTGAATAGGGTATTGGGAATTAGGGGAATGGGTGGAAACAGGAAGTCTTGACCCCAGTGAAGGAGGAAAACATCCCTTGCCTGAGCCCCCTGAGCCGGAGTTCTGGAACAGAACCAGGGAAGTTTGGCATTCCACGGACTTGCAAAGAGGTCTATGTCCGGGGTTCCCCAAATTTGAAAAATGTTTGACACCTGGTCCATATGTAGGGACCACTCGTGTGGAAGCAGAGCTCGACTGAGTCTGTCTGCCCAAGAGTTTTGAACCCCTGGAAGACAGACTGCCAGAATATGAATGTGATGCTTTCTGGAAAAGGCCCATAGTCGCAGAGCTTTGTTGCAAAGCGACAGAGAGCCAGTTCCCCCCTGCTTGTTTAGGTAGAACATGGCTACCTGATTGTCCGTGTGGACAAGGACTGTCTTGTGGCTGAGCAGGGTGTGGAAAACTCGTAGAGCAAGGAAGATTGCTCTGAGTTCCAAAAGATTGATGTGGAGGCAAGTCTCCTGTGGGGACCAGATGCCCTGGGTGGAGAGGTCCTGAAGATGAGCTCCCCAGCCCATTGGAGAAGCATCTGTTGTAAGAGTTGCCTGGGGTAGAGGCTGTTGAAAAGGACACCCCAGCAAGAGGTTTTGAGGGGACTTCCACCATTGGAGGGACAAAATGAGGCGACTTGTGTTTGCTATTTTGTCTGACAGGCAGCCTAATGCCTGGGTCCATTGGTTGGATAAAGTCCACTGAGCTGCTCTCATGTGAAGGCGAGCATATGGTACCACATGAACGGTGGAAACCATATGGTCTAGCAACTCTAACATCTCTCAAGCAGTTAGTAGGCATTTCAACTCTGCTTGAGAAGCTAACTGCATCAAGCGAAGGCAGAGGGCCTGGGGAAGAAAGGCCCTTGCCTTTGTGGTATCCAGCAATGCCCCTATAAACTCCAGGGACTGAGTAGGGATCAAATTGGATTTTGGGATGTTATTACCAGCCCTAAGTATTGAAGGATACGCATTGTGCAGGTTAGAGCAGTCTTGGCCTCTGATTGAGTGGGAGCTCGAATGAGCCAGTCGTCCAGATAGGGGAAGACAAATATTCCCAGGGTGCGCAGAAAAGCAGCAACCACTGCCATGCATTTCGTGAACACCCTTCGTGCAGAGGCCAGGCCAAAGGGGAGCACTCTGTATTGATAGTGCTTCTCCTGGAAAAGGAACCGAAGGAACCTTCTGTGAGTTGGATGGATGAGAACATGAGTGTACGTATACTTGAGATCCAGAGAACAAAGCCAATCCTGACTCTGAAGGTATGGCAGCAGAGTTCCTAAAGAAACCATCTTGAATTTTTCCTTGACTACGAATCTGTTCAACTCTCTGAGATCTAAAATGGGTCTGAAGCCCCCCGTTTTCTTTGGGATAAGAAAATAGGGGGAGTAGAACCCTGTGCCTTGTTGTTGAGAAGGCACTTCCTCTATTGCCCCTTGGGCTAGAAGAGTGGCAACCTCCTGCTCTAATAGACTGAGGAGGGAGGTTAGAGAATTGAACTGGTGCACTCTTGTGAGAGGGGGCAAGCTGGAAAAAAGAAGTTTGTACCCCTCTCTTATGATGGAGAGTGTCCAATGCTCTGCTGTGATTTGTCCCCATCTGGGAGCAAAGTGACATAACCTTCCTGGAATGGTGGAAGGCTCTGGTCCTTCTAGAGCCAGGAAGGCTAAGTTCTCTAGCAGAAAGTAAAAGGCCCTGAGGGGGCTGAGACTGCTGGGCTGGAGCAGGCCTCGCAGCATTGGCTTTGGTCTGTTTGGAGGATTGCTGACGTTTGGAAGGGAACTGCGCTGCAGAAGATGCTCTCTGACTATAAGCAGGATAGGATCTTCCCTTTTTAGAAAAAGGTGCTTTCTTGAACAACCTTTTCTTAGCAGGAGCAGCTGTAGATTTGGATAGTCTATCCAAAGCAAAATTTTCAGCATCCATCTGATTGGCCTTTGCTTGCAAATCCTTACCAAGCAGATTTTCATCTGTACAAGGGATATTTCCCAATTCATCTTGGACCCAGGTCTCCAAATCAGATGCTTGAAGCCAAGCAATCCTACGTGCACCTATAGCTATAGCTGAGGCTCTGCTTATGCATTCAAAGGAGTCGAAAGCTGCACGGTTGGAGAATTTGGATATCTCCTGGGCATGTTTGAGCCCAGAGAGAAATTCTTGCCTTTTATTGTCAGACATAAAAGGACTTAAAGTCTACAAATGGTCAGTGACTTCTTTTAAGAACATTCCCATGTAGAGACTATAAGGTTAAATTAGACTTACCTGCTAATTGTTGTTCCTGGAGTAGACCCAGTCTGGTCCCGGACCTCTGAGTTGTCTACCTTAATCAGCAGCTTGGAGACTGAGGAACCTCCTTCTTTTTCATGATGTCACTCCTATATATCTCTGGAATCCGCCCTCCTCCATCAGTACCCTAATGACAAAGCAGACTCACCAGAGCAACAAATAAGTTAAGACCTCACTTACCACCCGCAAGGTCCAAACCCCCAGCACTGCAACATCAAAACTAATTACCCAACGAACTGTGAACACTGAGGGTGCCTAGACTAACCTCTCACCTGTCCGACCACCCCCCTTAAAGATGACATTCAAACGTCTCTTCTTACCTCTCATCATAGAAAAACAGGAGACTGTGCTGCAAGCCCCCCTTCAACACCGGGTGGGATGCGGGACCAGACTGGGTCTACTCCAGGAACAACAATTAGCAGGTAAGTCTAATTTCACCTTCCTGTTCGTAGCCCCAGTCTGGTCCCGGACCTCTGAGTAAGTACCAGAGCAGTAAAGTTAACGGGAGGGCCCAGCCGCAACCGCTTGCAGCACCACCGCCCAGAAACCGGCATCCTGCGCGGAATGTACGTCCAATCGGTAATGCCTAATAAAGGGAGACAAAGAAGACCACGTGGCCGCTCTGCAAATCTCCGCTGGCGGCACCGCTTGGAACTCCGCCCAGGAAGTAGCCTGGGCCCTGATGGAATGGGCCCGCAGCCCCTCCGGCACTGGTCTCCCCTTCAGCAAGTAGGCCGACGTGATCGCCTCCCGGATCCACCGGGCGATGGAGGCCTTGGAGGCCGCCTCTCCTCGGCGAGGACCCGTGAACAGGATAAACAACCTCTTCGAGCGGCGGAACCCCGCCGTACGCCGAAGATACTTCTTCAAGGCCCGACGGACGTCTAGCGTCCACGATGCGGAACCCGTTGCATCCGCCCGGAACACCGGCAAGGAAATTTCCTGATTCAAATGAAACGCCGATACGACCTTGGGTAAGAACTCCGGCACAGGCCGCAAGACCACCTTGGACTCGAAAAAAGACAAGAAGGGCTCCTTACAGGACAACGCCTGCAGCTCCGAGATGCGCCGGGCCGAACAAATAGCCACCAGAAACACGACCTTCAATGTGAGATCCTTCAAGGAAGCCGAGCTCAGGGGCTCGAAAGGTTGCCGCTCCAGCGCCATCAGCACAAGCGGAAGATGCCACTGCGGTACCAGCTGTCGTATGGGCAGTCGAATTAACGCCACCGCGCGCAAGAACCGCTTGACATCCCGATGTTCTCCAATGGATCTACCGGCCACCCGTCCGCGGTAGCACGACAGGGCCGCAACCTGAACCCGAAGCGAAGCCGCCGCCAGGCCCTTGTCGAAACCGCCCTGCAGAAAGTCCAAAATCTGAGAAAGGGACGCCTTGAGCGCCACCGAGTCCCTCTCGCTGCACCACGCCTCAAAAACTCTCCAGACCCGAACATACGCCAAAGACGTTGACCTTTTCCGAGCTTTCAACAGGGTGGAAACCACCGCCGGGGAATAGCCCCTAGTCCTCAACCGAGCCCTTTCAATAGCCAAGCCGTAAGCGAGAACCGATCCACATGAGGCATTAAAAGAGGCCCCTGCGCCAGCAGATCCGGACGTAACGGAAGCCGCCACGGCCGCGCGACAAGAAGCCTCCGCAGGTCTGCATACCAAGGGCGACGAGGCCAGTCCGGAGCTATCAAGATCACCATCCCCCCGAAGCTCTCCACCCGCTGGAGCACCCTTCCAATGAGCACCCACGGCGGAAAGACGTACAACAGCTGGCCCTCCGGCCAGGGCTGAATCAGCGCATCGAGACCCTCGGACATCCGCTCCCTTCGCCTGCTGAAGAAGCGGCTGGCCTTTGCCGAGCTGAAAGTGGCCATCAGGTCCATCACCAGCGTGCCCCACCGCCGCGTGAGCATCACGAACACCTCCGGATGGAGGACCCACTATCCTGGGTCCACCCGCACGCGACTGAGAAAGTCGGCCTCCACGTTGTCCACTCCTGCCACGTGCGCCGCCGACACCGCCAGTAGATGCCGCTCGGCCCACGCGAACAGAGTCTCAGCTTCCGCCTCGAGAGACGTGCTGCTGGTCCCGCCTTGGCGAATGATATAGGCCACCGCAGTGGCATTGTCGGAGAAGACTCTTACCGCCGACCCGTCGAGGATCGGCTGGAAACACTCCAATGCCAGCGACACCGCACGCAACTCCAGGCGATTAATCGACCACGAGTGCTCCTGAGGGTCCCACTGTCCCTGAGCGAACTGACCCCGACAGTGGCCGGCATCTGTCGTCAACGCTATCCACTCGGGCACCGCCAGGGGCCTCCCCCTCTGCAAGGAGCGGGGATCAAACCACCAGCGCAGCCCCGCCCGCGTCTCGTCCGGGCAAGCGAGTCTTTGGGACAGCGGGTCCCGCTGGTGCGACCAGCGCCTGAGCAGCGCCCTCTGCAAGGGCCGCATGTGAGCCCTCGCCCACGGTACCAGCTCGATGGTCGCCGCCATGGTGCCCAGCAGTTGCAGATACTGCCACGCCGTGGACTCCTGTCTCTTCAAGAACTTCCGTACCAACATCCGCAACCTCTGCGCCCTTTGCCGAGGAAGGAACACCTGCCCGGTTCCTGTGTCGAAGCGCGCTCCTAAGTATTCCATGTCTTGGGAGGGGACCAACTTGCTCTTCGCCCTGTTGACCACCCAGCCGAGGCTTTCCAGGAAACTGACCACCCGGGACGTGGCCAGCACGCTCTCGTCTCTCGACTTTGCCCTGATCAACCAGTCGTCCAGGTACGGGTGCACCAGGACGCCTTCCCTGTGCAAAGCCGCCGCCACCACTACCATCACCTTCGTGAAGGTGCGCGGCGCCATCGCTAGACCGAACGGCAGCGCTCGGAATTGGAAATGACCGAAGGGCACCGCAAAGCGGAGAAAACGGTGATGCTCCCGCCGAATGGGAATGTGAACATAGGCCTCGGACAGATCCAGAGCGGTGAGAAACTCGCCCGGCCGTACCGCTGCAATCACGGACCGGAGAGTCTCCATGCGGAAGTGGGTCACACGAAGGCACCGATTCACCCCTTTGAGATCCAGGATAGGCCGGAACCCTCCGTCCTTCTTTGGGACCACGAAATAGATGGAGTATCAACCGCAACCGTGTTGGTCTGGCGGAACCGGCTCGATCGCCCGGAGGTCCATCAGCCTTTGCACGGTCTCCCGCACCGCCGCGTACTTGCGGGGCGCCTTGCAGGGGGACCGCACGAAGGCTTCGCACACTGGTCGCTGCAGCTCCAGCGCGTAGCCGTCTCTGATGACCTCCAGCACCCACTGATCCGAAGTCATTTGGACCCAGGCGCCATAGAACTCCCGCAGCCTGCCTCCTACGGGAACTAGCGGCCCCTGGGTCCGCCGTATCTCATTGCGCCTTGCGCAGGGCAGAGGCGGAGGAGGAGGAGGCCGAGGCCCCCCCACCCAAAACCTCTGCCGGCTCCCCGGAAACCCTGAAACCCCTGGTTTCGGACGGGAAACCTGCCCCGCTGACCGGTAGCGGACCGTGGGAAGCGAGAGCGGCGAAGGTCCAGCTGTTGAGATCTGCTTGACGCAGCACCACGGTTTTGCTTGGGTTTGTCCTCCGGTAGCTTACCACCCTTAGACTCGCCCAAGTCCTTGACTAACTTCTCCAGATCCTCTCCGAACAAGAGGCGCCCCTTGAACGGGAGTTTACTCAGCCTGGTCTTCGAAGAAGAATCCGCCGCCCAGGAACGGAGCCACAGGTACCGTCTGGCAGCTACCGCCGATGCCATACTGCTGGAGAGACCCCGCATGAGGTCATAGTGAAGATCAGACAAATAGGCCGCCCCCGACTCCAGGCGGGCCGCCTCCACGGATCTGTCCTCCACCTTCGCCGGTCGCACCTGTTGAAACCAGCGAAGACAGGCCCTGGCCACCCAGGCCTCACAAATAGCCGCCTGTAGGGACAGAGCATTAGTGTCAAACACCTGACGCAGGAGGGCATCCAGCTTCCTGTCCTGAGCATCCTTGAGGGCCGCGCCACCTTCCACTGGGATGGTGGTCTTCTTTATCACCGCCGCCACAGCAGCATCCACCTTGGGGGGCATGAAGATCTCCCGATCTCGATCCACCAGTGGATATAGCCGTCCCAACACCCGCGACCCCCTCAGCGCCACCCCCGGGACGTTCCATTCTTCCTGAATCAGCTCTTGGAAGACCCTATGAACCGGGAAGGCTCGCTGAGACTTACGGAAGACTTGCAACAAAGGGTCCTCCAGAGACTCGTCCTCCGACGGTCCCTGCGCTGGCATATTTAAGGCGCTCAGCGTCTCAGCGATCAGGGCCGGCAGTTCTTCCCTCCGGAAGACTCTGACCACCCTGGCTTGCTCCTCCTTGTCGTCGAGCTCCCCCTCCTCCAAGTCTTCCTCAGGGAGCCCAGCCTCGCCTTTCTCCTCCGACAGGAGCCCCTCCGAGGCCAAGGAGGGCTCAACCGACTCCGCATCTAACCGCAGCCTCTTGCCGCCGGGTTGATCCTCTGCGGGGAGAGCCGGATGGACATGCTTCGCGCGGGCCCCTTCTGAACACTCTGAAAGTGGAAGGGGCAGGCCACCCACTGCGTGCCGCAACAGGGCCACAAAGTCAGGGGAAAAAATGGACTCAAGTCCCCTCGCCCAGGTCACCTGGGACACTGGTCCCGCCGCTGCGGCCGAGGGCCCCGCCACCGGCTCCACACGGGATGAGCCTGGAGGAGAGCTGTCCGAAGGCCCTACCTCAGACCCCGGCAGCTCCCCCACGCTCCCCCCGGGAGGGTCCAGAGTTGCGGCCTCCTTAGAGCAACTTTTACACACCCCGGAGTCCAACAGGGAGGATCTCTTAGCCCCACAAATCATGCCATGGGGCTTGGGCGACATAGCCCTAGAGCGCTTCTCTTACCCGCTTCAGGGCCCCTCACAAGCAATGCCCCAACTCCGCAGGCAACCGTGAAGGCCTGCAGCCCCTCAGGGAGAAGATGAGCCCGCTGTGCCTAGCTGTGCGGTGGGGGTCAGAAAGCAAACCTCAGCTGCCACTCCGTATATATATGGAGATGCTTTTTTTTTTTTTTAAGCACCCTAACAATAAAAATAAAACAGCCTAGCTGGCACCCCGGGGCCGCCCGCACTAACGTAAGTCAGGCCTAGCAGCCGGGAAAAGAACCGGGAAAAAACGCGGGAGCAGAAGCAGCACTCCCGCGCGAGCGCCATGTGGCCGGGCCTGCACAGCCGCAAGGCGCGCCCGCGCCGCGGCGAAGAGAAGAATCGGCAGAGGAAAAATCGCGCTCCCCCCCCCGCCTGTCTTACCGGAGCTGCTAGCGCAGCAAAGCAGGAGCGAAGAGCGTCGCAATGTCCGAGGAGGAAGGGAAGGCCCACAGGTCCGTCCAGCAAATTCCTTGCGGAGGCCCGGCTCCCGATTCCCCCCTTCCCGTCCAGCCAGAGGCGCGCTCACAGGCAGATCCTCTGTTTGGCGCGTGGCTGGACGAAGATTACTCTCTGCCGGCTCAGCTCCCCCTGCCACGAACCAGGAGCGAACCGGACCCTCCGATCACGCCGTGCACCGCACAGGGGCACGTCTAAAGGAGGGAGAGGAGAGGATAAGGCACCGGCAGGCACAGCTCATATACCTTAAAGGTACAGACCACTTTTTTTTTTTTTTTGAAGCAATAATCTGTAAACCTTAATTAAACTAATAATTAGACTAATCACTACACTCAAACTAAGGCTTAGTTGTTCCTCCAGTGAGCCCGGACCCCCGGGCTCGACCTAGTCAGCTGCTTGGAGAATGAGGTAACTGATGGAGGAGGGCGGATTCCAGAGATATATAGGAGTGACATCATGAAAAAGGAGGTTCCTCAGTCTCCAAGCTGCTGATTAAGGTAGACAACTCAGAGGTCCGGGACCAGACTGGGGCTACGAACAGGAAGAATTAATTCTCGCAGCAAGCATGGAAGCTTGGAAGACTCTTCTACCAAAAGCATCCAGGGTTCTACATTCACGTCCTGGAGGATTAGAGGCATGTCTCTTGGCACGTCTAATCTCTCTCATTGCAGACTCAACCACAATAGAGTGGTGAGGAAGCTGAGTTTTATGGAAACCAGGACAAGGAGGGACACGATACATGGTGTCCAACCTGCGAGAATGAGGAGAGGTGGTTAGAGGTGCTTCCCACATCCTTAACATGCGATCATACAGAATCTCATGAATAGGCAAGGTAGCTGCCTCTTTAGGAGTTTTAGGATATTGTAGAATATCTAACTCCTTAGCTCTAGGCTCTGACTCTGGGGCTACTGTAATAGAGAGACCCCGGGCCATCTCTCTGATAAAGTCTTGAAAAGACAAGTCCTCTGGAGGAGACATCCTTCGTTTAGGAGAGGACTCCTCCTGTGAAAGAAGCATCGCTGCATCGACAGACTCTTCAGAATCCTCAGAGGAATCGAAGTATCGTCTGTCGGGATGCTCTTGCAAAGCCCGATACCCGTACCGACCGGGGTCGGTATCGGGAATCATCGGTACTGGGGTATCGGTACCGGAGGGCTGCAGAGGGCAGGGTACTGGCATGGCTGACACTGATGCCGATGTCAATGCCACCGGTACCGGAATCAGTACCAATGGCGATACCGGAGCCGGTACCTGCGGAGTAGTCTGTTGCGGTACCACGGGCGTCGATGCCACAAGGAAAGCCGCCAGACTGAGTTCCATGGACAGAATCCTCTGATCCATCGACGCTGCCAATGTCTGGAAGTCGGTACCGGTAGAGGCCACCGGTACCCCAGAGCATGGCACCAGGAGATCTGTTAAGGCCACGCCATCTAGATCGTCCTGGAACTCCGATGATGATGCTTTAGAAGCCGAAGCCTCCCGCCGGGGTAATTTTGCCGGTGCAGAATCCTCGAGGGCAAGGCTAGAGGCATCTCGATGCTTAGGAGATTTGCCCTTCGAGGACCGGCTAGATTTATGTTTAGTTACCTGAGATCCATGTGAGGAAGCAGCAGCCCTGGAAGACGTCGATGCCACCGAAGCCGCATCAGAGGGAAACAGGGTACTGAGCTTGGCAGCTCGGTTCTATCGACCTCTCTTAGATATCATGGAAGAGGACACACAATCTTTAATGGAATGGTCAGGGCCTCAACATTTGAGACACCAGTCATGGGTGTCGGTGACGGATATAGTACTGCCACATTTTGTGTACTACTTAAAACCTGAGGCAGATTTTTCCATATTTAAGGAAGAAGGTTTTGGGCCTAAGGCCCAAAACTGAAGTACACCCGAACAAAAAATTAGGTGGTCTTTTTTTTTTTTTTGAAGAAAAGAATAAGAACCGGCGGTACCGGTACAGCATCGAGGAAGGCAGACGTGTACAGAAAAGAAATAAAGAAAAAATAAGGAAATTCTTCTGTGGTGACAGGAACACGACCTGCTGGCTCCGCGGAAAAAGAACAACTGAGGAGAGACAGTTGGAAAGGCGGGAAGGCAGCACACAGGCGCTGTGGGATGCTCCCAAAAGCTTTCTGATTGGACGCTGGGGAGCGTTCCCGCGCAGGCTCCGTCGGTACCGACGTACCCATATGTGAAGACTCATTCCTGCTTGTTCCTGGAGATTGCATTCTTTGTTCAGCATAAGCTCCAATGATGTATTGGGAATTAGAAGGAATGCACTAGACAAGGACAGACTGCAGTGAAAAGAAATGCATCCCTGTTGGAGAAGTTCCACTGGAGATGTGGAACAACTCAGGGAATTAAACAATTCTTTATGCCTTCGCGTGATCTAAGCCCTGGTTCATTTTCTCTAAAAGGAAATTTTAATGAAGATGGTAAAAGTAGGAAAAAACTGGTCATGTGGGAGCATGACTGGGCAAGCTTTTCAACCATCTGGAAGTTACCCACCAGGAATGGCTATGATGCTCTCTGGCAAAGGCCCATAGTTGCAGAGCTTTTTGTATAATTGCAGAGAGCATGTTGTAGGTTGCCCAGGTGAGATCTGGTTGTTTGATAACCAGTGTGCAACCTAATCTATTCTGTGGAAGCCAAGAATTGAAGATGACTAAGAATAGCAGACAGGCTGGTTGCCTGCAACAATAAAATGACCAAGTAGGTTTTGGAACCTCTCTTGGAATTATGTGTTATTAAGGCAGCAAAAGAGGATAGGTCCTATAGATTGGACAAGGACCGACAGACAGAATTATTAGTAACTAACTCTCAATTATTTATTTATTTATTTATTTAACAAGTTTTTTTATACCGCCTTTTCCTTCAATCAAAGCGGTCACAAGAAATACAAGGTATAAACAAGGGAAACAAACAGTATAGACATGACAACATATGGTAATGTAGGAAAAATAACAAGGGTTAACAATATAGTGGATTATTTATAAAGTATATACAATAGATGATATCTTAGTCATTTGTTGATCCATAGTGCTCAATGAAAAGTAAAGTTTTTAATTGCTTACGAAAGTCACTTAAAACATCAATTGCACGTAAATCAGGAGGGAGAGAGTTCCAAATCAAAGGGGCAGCCAAAGAAATTGCTCGTTGTGATGTACACATTTGCGTGATTTAGCGAAGTTTCTTGGGGTATTGAGGGTGTTTGAGGTGGATAATCTTCTAGGTCTGTTGCTGGTATCACGGGATAAGAGGGCATGGAGGCTGGTTGCAGAACTTTTGTGCTTCATTTTGAAGATGTTTATGATTAACTTATACTTTATGCGAAGGGTTATCGGGAGCCAGTGGAGATCTTTAAGGATGGGGGTAATGTGGTCATGATTTGTGGAACCGTTAATTATTCTGGCTGCTGTATTCTGTGCCATTTGAAGAGGTTTGAGAGCATGTTTTGACAGCCCATTGTAGATAGGGTTGCAAAAATCCAGAATGGGGGTAATAAGTGCCTGGCAGACTGTACGAAAGTGTTCATAAGAGATAAGAGGCTTGAGGCGTCTAATTATTTTCATTCGGTAATAAGCGCTTTTAACAGTTTTCTTTATGTGAGATCGTAGGTCTAGCTTCTTATCGAGGGTTACCCCGAGGTATCTTACCTCATCCTTAATTGGAATCTCAGTACTGTTGCATGTGATGTATGGTGGGGGATTAAAGTTGGTGTTTCTAGTGACAATAAGTGCTTCAGTCTTCTTCAAGTTTATTGCAAGGTTGTTATTTGACAGCCAAATGGAAATGCTGGTAATGAAGTTTGAAATCTTGTTGTAGTTTGGGCAGTTGATATCAATCGGAGTGTAGATCATAATATCATCTGCATAAATTGTGTAGTCTATATGATGAGTTGATATTATGTGACATATTGGTTGGATAAAGAGGTTAAAAAGAAGTGATGAGAGTGCAGATCCCTGCGGTACGCCTTGTTTGATAACTGTATGATGTGAAGTGTTTAGACCGACTTTAACTTGGAACTGTTTACCAATTAGGTAGGACTCAAACCAGTTTAGGACGGTGCCAGTTAGACCGATGTTCTTTAGTCTGGCTAATAGTATTGAATGGTCCACTGAATCAAAGGCCGCTGAAATATCTAAGAAAATCATTAAGGTTCCTCTATTATAGTTGTCTATGGTTTGAGTGATATCATTAAATAAATAAAGTAGCAGCGTCTCAACTCCATGGTTCGGGCGGAAGCCATGCTGATGTATGTCAAGTGGCGCATGCTCATCAATATGGTCTTGGAGCTGTAGTTGTACTACCTTCTCGATAATTTTTGCCAGGAGTGGTAAGCTGGAAATTGGTCTATATGCAGCTGGATTGTTTTTTCAAGGTTGGTTTTCTTAAGGATAGGCCTTATTGTGGCTAATTTCAGCTGTTCTGGCATGATTCCTTGATTTAGGGAGTTGGTTACGAGGTGGTGTATAAAATTAATGAAGTTTGACTTAGTAGCTTTGACCCAAGGTACTGGGCAAGGATCTGTGGGTGCGGTACTTGTGTTAAGTGCAGCAATGATGTCTGAAAGCTGCTTAGTTGAGGGAATATGAAACTTGTTCCAAATTGTACTTGGTAAAATAAGATTGTTTTTTTCAGATTGTTTTAAAGGTGGAGTCTGGCCTATTTTTTCTCTAAGATAATCCGCAAACACTTCAGGATTGATCAGGATGTCTTTATCAGAACAAGGTTCATTAACTAGGTATTTTACTATCTCAAAAAGTTCTCTAGGTTTGTTATAAGCTTTCTGGATAGTGTTTGTGTGGTATTCTTTTTTTGATTTGTTGATGAGATCATTATAATTCTTTTGCTGAATTAAATATAAATCCTGAGAGGTGGTAGATTTGGATCGTCTCCATTAGCGTTCTAACTTCCTTAATTCTCTCTTAGCATCGCGTATGTTATTTGAATACCATGGTGCGTGATGTTTCCTTTTGATCTTTTTTGAGTCTGTTATAGCCTTGGCTGCAGTGCTGATGGTGTCATACCAATTGTTTACTTGTTTGTTCAATCAAGTTCAGCTGAGTTAAGGTGAGGTATTGTGTCTAGTAAGAATTGATCTCTATTGAAGGCTTTGAACCTTCTTGGGGTAAACGTAGTAGCTTTTATTATATCGAGCTTGTCAAACGTGCTTTTGAATTCTATTTTAATTCTATGGTGATCTGACCATGGAACTGGGGTAATTATGGGTGATGAGAAGTTGCCATTATTTATGATGTGGTTGGGGGCAAAGATGAGATCTGGCATGGATCTGTATTTGTGCGTGGGAGCGTTTATTAATTGGGTATATTGTAAGGAGTCCATAGCTTGCAAGAAGGTTTCCTTATCTATAATTATGGTCTGATAAGCTGTCTTAAAAGAAATATTTGAAAGATTGCAGAGGGGAGAAACTCTGTATAGAATTACTTACTGGAGTAGGTATTGAGGACAATCTTATGGCTTAAAAGGTAAGCCCTCCAGTCAAATAGTATCACTCTTAGGATTGAAGATCTCAACTAAGAGGGATAGAAGTAATATAGAGTTGGGAAGACTTACAATTTGGTAGTCTCTGAAAAGGATAAAGCTCCCCTGCAGTCAAAAGTATAAGATATCATCGTACAGGACAACTGCCAAGGTGAAGGGCATAGCATACCTTGTGAGTAGTTGTAACTCCTCTGTTTACTTTAAAAGGAGAGGAGAAACTTGTTACCTGTAGGGCATGATTATCCTCAATAGCTCTAAGAGCTGAAAGGATGGATTGCCCTTAGCAAGAGATTCATGCCTAAAGTAGAGGATTAAGGCAGTGTATTACTGACCTCTCAATAAGGATGAGAAGAACTACAAATGCTTCTGTAGTTAAGTAGTGGTTCTGAAACTCAACAGGAAAAGAGATTTAATGAAATTAAACAATCAGAAACCCTGCGACTGCTGAGTTTGCTGAGCCTGTTGAGACTTTGGTTTTTTTTAGCCTGGTATGATGTTGCCCTTCTTTGGAAACATCTGCATGATGGGTAGAAGATGAATAAAACTTTTTCCCCTTAGGGGAATAAAGTTTGTTAGGAGATTTTTTAGTAGCTGGGGTACAGGAAAGTTTTGACAATCCTCTGAAAGCAACAATATCAGTGTTTAACTGATTAGCTTGAAATAAAGCATCCTTGTTAAAGAGATTTTCACCAGTACAAGGAGTATTTCCCAGCTTTTCTTGTACCCATTTGTCCAAGTCTGAAGCTTGGAGCCAGGCTATGCGTCGTGCTCCTATGGCTATAGCAGAAGTTCTGCTAATAGACTCAAAACAGTCCAGGGAAGCACGATTAAGGAATTTAGAGACATTTTGAGCATGATTGACTAATATGGAAAAATCTGCTCTTTTATGTTCTTGAAAAAAAGGGTTCAAATACTAAGTTCTTTGTGACCTCCAGCAGATAATCGCATATAGAAAATATATGAGATAATTCTTGCTGAAAGCATGGATGCCTGGAAGCATCAATGTCCAAAGGCATCTAAAGTTCTAGACTCACGACCTGGCGGATAAGAAGAGTGCTTCTTTGTACTCTTAATACGCCTCATTGCTGATTCTACAACAATAGACTGATGAGGAAGTTGAGTCTTTTGAAAACCTGGAGAAGGTGGCACTTTGTACATAGAGTCAAGTGTCTTAGAATGTAGTGATACCGTTAAAGGTGTTTCCCACATCCTTAAAAGTAGATCTTGTAAGATCTGATGCAAAGGAAGCATGATCACTTCCTTTGGAATCTAGGGGAATTGCAAAATCTCTGAATCCCCTGGGAAGGATTCTTTACCAGGTATAGAAATGGCAAGTAACTTTGCCATATCAAGCAGAAAAGCCTGAAAAGAAATCTCCCCTGAGGAGGACCCTCTAAAATGAGGGGTAAAGGCTAGACTTGTTGAAGATTCAGCCTTGGTACCGATGGATTCATCCCAGTCATCGGGATCGGAAGACCTGAAAGGATGAAGCATCGGATTTTCCTTAAAGCAATGTCTTCGGTACCGGCCAAGGTCAGTACCGAGACGAGTCGGTACCGAATCATCCATGCTAGAGATAGATTCCAGGCTCGGCATCGAAGGAAGCGAGTCTGTCGAAGTAAGCATGGACGGTACCGACACCGATGCCCATGTCGGTACCGGTACCGAAGTCGATACCGATACTGGAAGATCGGTCTGCAGCAACTCTAACGGTACCGAAGTAGCTGAGAGTGCTAGACTGCGATCGGTGAGGAGTGTTTCATCCATCACCATAGCCGATGCCAGGTGTCGATACCGCTCAAAGCGGCCACAACCACCGAGCATGGCCCAGGTATGTTCATCGAGGTAAGAACCCAGGGAACAACCTGAAGCCCCGTTAATGCTTTGTAGCCCGAAGACTCCCGCAGGGGCTTTATTGCCAATATGTCCTCGAGGGCAAGGCCAGAGCCATCTCGATACTGGGAAGGAGATCAACCACTCGAGGACTGGCTAGTCTTTACAGACTTTTGTTTGGTTACCTGATCCTGTGGAGATATTCTAGCTGGTGACAGAGTGTGATGTGAACCGGGTATCGAGTTGTGCTCGATTCTGAAGACTTCATCTGTTTGAGCTCCAGCAGGAAAGACACTCCATTGGACAATGGTCAGGATCCAAACATTTTAGACACCAAGTATGGGTGTCTGAAAACATATCTGTACCGCCACACTTTGAGCACTTCTTAAGGGTAGTGGCTGGCTTTTCCATGATGGAAAGATAGAGGCCTAGTGGCCTAGAAAGTATCAGACACTAAACATGAAAATTTCTGAAGAAAAAGAATAAATTCTTTAGAAAAAAGAAAGAAAAGCACAGGCGGTACCGGTGGCGTCGAGGGAAGGCAGACGCGACCACAAAAAACTAAGAATAAAAAGAAGAATTTTCTGCGGTGACAGGAATACGTCCTGCTAGCTCTGCGGAAAACAGAAAACTGATGAGGGAAGTGAATGGGCGGGAAGGCAGCGCGCATGTGCATGGGATGCTCCCAAAAGCTTTCTTTTTGGATGCTGGGGAGCGTTCCCGCGCAGGCTCCGTCGGTACCGACGTACCCATATGTGAAGACTCATTCCTGCTTGTTCCTGGAGATGAGGGATTACATAAGCATATTTTCACAGAGCTGCTCCAATGTGTCCATATTCTGCTGGAGACAGAGAAATACTGAGTTAGAATGCCCTCTAGGTGCTCTAATTATAGTAAAGGATGAAGTCATCAGAAATCTCTGGATTGTTCTGTCTCTACCTCTGCTGGTAGGGGGGCACAACTCACTTGTCTAGACTGGCCTAGCAGAACAATAACGGAAATGTCTGCAATGTTCCTTCAGGACCAGGGCTGCTGCTCGCCGATACGCCCTCTGTGCCCTTGCGACTGCTGCTACTTCCACTCCTGGCCTTCAGTTTAAAGGCTGAGGCCACCATTGCTCTTCCCAGGCCACTGCTCCTTCAATAAATTTAGATGTTTACATGACCTGGCACCTGGGATTTCTCCAGCTATGTCCATAGCTAAGAGACAAGACTGACATATCAAAATCATGCAATGAAGCAGAAAGGAAGTTATCAGAATTATGTACACACAGAGTATTTTTGTAGAAGGGTGCCTAGGCAGGGAAGGCATGTACTGTAAGTATATACTGGCTTTTATATTACACAACTACTCCATACATGAGAGTAGTAGTTGAAGGGCTGGATGATTTACCTGCGGTCTGGGTGATGTGACCTCACTTACAGTAGACTATTCCTAGAAATTCTTGTACCTATCCAATGAGAATCACTCTTATCCACCAACTGAAGGAATATTCCTGCTTGTCCTGTGTGTGTACTGATGCAATTCTAAACTTGATTTGAACCATCTCAAACACAGGGAGCACAGAGTACCAAAAGACAAAAAGGAGAAATACCACTTAAGGGTAACTTCAGGCCAGTCCTGGAGTATAATCTTTCCATCACTCAGTCTGGTTTCCAGGATAACCACTACAAATATAGAAACATAGAAACATAGAAATATGACGACAGAAAAAGACCACATGGCCTATCTAGTCTGTCCTTCCATAACAACTACAACAGTCCACTTTTTGCCTTTAGAGATCCTCTGTGTTGGTCCCATGCTTTCTTTTATTCAGTTACTGTCCTCATCTCTACCACCTCCACTGGGAGACTATTCCACGGATCCACTACTCTTTCCGTAAAGAAATATTTCCGCATATCACTCCTGAATCTATCTCCCTTCACCCTCATCCCATGTCCCCTCGTAGCAGAACTTGCTTTCAATTGAAAGAGGCTCTCTCCCTGAACATTTATGCCACGGAGGTATTTAAACATCTCAATCATATCACCTCTATCCCGCCTTTCCTCTAAGGTGTACATATTAAGATCCTTAAGTCTGTCCTCATATGCTTTATAATGAAGCCCATTAATCATTTTGGTAGCAACCCTCTGCACCGACTCCATCCTGTTCACATCCTTTTGAAGGTGCGGTCTCCAGAATTGCACACCATACTCCAAATGAGGTCGCACCAAAGACTTATACAGAGGCATTATCACCTCCTTTTTTCTGCTAGCCATTCCTCTCCGTATGCACCCAAGCATCCTTCTAGCTTTTGCTGTCGCCTTTTCCACCTGTTTAGCTACTTTAAGATCATCCGACACAACCACGCCTAGGTCCCGCTCTTCTTTAGTGGACAAAAGTACTTCACCTCCTATACTGTATTGCTCCCTTGGATTGCTGCAGCCCAAATGCATGACCTTACATGTGTAAGACATGTGTAAGACAGATCTGCATGCACTGCCTGCATTTCATACAAATCTTATCTCATTCAAATCTTATTACTCTGAAAACCAGATTGGCTAAAGAATACTCCAGAACCGGCTTGAGAACAATGCAGTAAGAGTGATTTTAACATATCCCAAGACTTCTGAATATTTCAGTAATTTAACATCCATTAATATTTCAGTTTTGATCTGAATAAACTCTGATCTTACCTGGGATTGCCTAGAGATCCTGCTGTGAATTGTGAGTTTCTATCCAGAAATTCTTGAAGACCTTTTAGTTCTTGAAGCACAGATTCCAGGAGCTGGGATGGAACACTGCTGTCAATCTGTATAGAAACATAAAAGATTATCATATTATTTAAAGTAGAGAAATGGAAAATAAATTTTACTGCCATCATATGAGAAGGTTTAATCTTCTGCACTGGAAGGCTCCTTTGCACCATTCTCCACGATACCAGAATTTGCCGTTACTGCTACATACTCATTTTATGGGATTGAAATGTTACAAGAGGAAGAGATGAATGCAGAAGCTTTAGGCATGACATCTCAGGAAATGCGTAGTTACTCATCTGTAACGGTGTTCTCCAGGGACAGCAGGAATCGGTCCTCACATATGGGTGATGTCTGCACCCACCGAGCATTTCCCCAGTTTTCAAAGAAAGCCTTTGGAAAATGCTATCACACATATGGTCCCCTTCATGCCCAAGGGTGTCATCTTGCTCAGTCAGATGACATAGCTAGGATGGCAGTAAAAAACTAAAACAAGGTAGGGAGGCAACACCCAGGGGAGGAGGGGGGAGGGTTGTGAGGACCGATTCCTGCTGTCCCTGGAGAACACCTGTTACAGGTAAGTAACTACACTTTCTCCAGCAAAAAGCAGGAAATCAGTCTTAACATATGGGGATTCCCCAGCTCCAGGCTGCCGAGGACCAAACCACAAACAGTACCAAGGGCAACCGGTGGGGAGGCTGTGAGTCGCAGGAGGCGAGTCCCCACTGAGAGACTCTGCAAGACCCTAGCATCCAGTGACACTAATCACTTCAGTAGCCTGAACACAGAAGGGTCGGAGGGCAAGAGCTGCCTACACCCCAAGAATATTACAGAGTACTGCCTTGCCAAATGCACTGTCCCTGCGGGACTCGCTCTCCTGGCAGTATTGAGCTGCGAATGTGTGAAACAAAGACCATGTAGCGGCCTTGCATATCTCTATCTCTGGCACAGACAGCAGGTTGACTACTGATGTGGCCATTGTCCTCACGTGATGCGCTGTGATCTGTTGCTCAAGGGGGAGGACAGCTTGCTTAAAGAGAGGGCAATACAGTCGACTACCCAAGTGGATGGAGTTTGCTTAGTCACAGGGAGCCCCAGTCTGCTGGGGTCATAAGACACGAAAAGCTAAGGAGCTTTGCAATGGGCCTGAGTCCACTGTAAATAAAAGGACAGGGTCCATTTGCATTCTAGTGTATGAAGTACAAGTTCCTTACTGCTGGCGCGAGGACGCGGGAAGAAGGTGAAAAGGGAATACCACCTTTGGGAGGAATTTGGGGTGCGTGCAGAGCACTACCCTGTTCTTATAGGACCTCATATATGGTGGATCCACCACCAAGGCCTGGAGTTCGCTCTTCGAGCAGATGAGAGTGCCACCAGAAAGGCCACTTTACAAGACAGGTACTGCAGGTGGCAAGTGGCTAGAGGCTCGAACAGTGGTCTGGTAAGCTGTGAGAGGCACCACGTTGAGGTCCCACTCCACTACTGGAGGGCAGAGAAGGGGCTTGGATAACAGGAGGCCCAGGAGGAACTAAAGATCAAGGGCTGGCCCAAGAGGGGTTTTCCTTCAACAAAGTGGTGGTGAGTGGCTATCACGCTCAGATGCACCCTCGCTGAGTTAGACTTCAGCCCAGTGTGGGACAGGTGCAGTAGATACTGGAGTACTAATTGCACAGGAGAAGGGGTTCTCCTTTCTGCACACCAGGCTAAGAACCTTCCCCACTTAAAGGCATAAGCCTGTCTGGTGGAAGGCTTTTGGGAGGCCAGTAGGATTCTCTTTGACTTCTCTCGGAAGACTGAAAGGGGCCAGTGCTACTGTTAGCGTTAGGGACCCCAGGTTGGGGTGCAGAAGTGAGCCCTCCTCTTGAGACAGGTGGTCTGGTGCTCGGCTCAAGACAGGGAGTGCCAAAGACAGGGAGTGCCACAGACAGGGAGAGCAGCAGTTGAAACCATGGCTGCCTCGGCCACCTGGAGGCAATTAGTATGATTGATGCACTCTTGCTCTGGACCTTGAAGAGGGTCCTGGCGACCAGGGGGTGGGGGAGGAGCCCAGGGTAGGCCCCTCTGACCACGAGATCAGGAAGGCATCTGACACCACTCTCTCCGGGTGTGGTTGACGCGAGCAGAAGCGAGGCAGCTGCGTGTTGTCCAGAGAAGCAAATAGATCATCATAGGCCTGCCCCAGAGGTGGAAGAATCTCTTGGTCACCCTGGGGTTCAAGCGCCACTTGTGCAGCCGAAGGACTCTGCTCAGTCTGTCCACTAGGCAGTTGTCCTGGCCCAGGAGGCAAACTGCTAGCACGATTATGTTATTTCAAGCTGCAAAGAAGAGGAAGGGAACCGCATCATGGCAAAGGGAGTACAAACCCGTGCCACCCTGCTTGTTGATACAGAACATAGCGACTTGATTGTCCATCTGAAAGTAAGTACCAGTTGTGAAAGGCTATGTCCTCTGGAGGGGACTGGCGCCAGGGCGGATAGGGATATCTCAGTGCTGTTTAGTCTCCAGGGACGAAAAATCCGAGGCCCTGCGACTCATTGTCTCAAGGCAGGCGCCGAAGGATCGGTGGCCTCTGGAGACCTGGGGTCCAAGTCACGGAAACTAGCTGGGGAGGATCGGACGCCTGTGAACCGGGACTGGGACCTCAACCAGTGCAGAGGGCTTACCAGGGGCTGGTGGCGCTCACAGCTCTGCTCAACAACCAGGGACACCCCCACAGTTGGGGGCCCGGTCGTCGGGACAGATGATATGGACGAACCAGCCATCATTGCCTGCCGCAGGGCCAGTACAGCAGTGATATTATGCTTCAGGACTACCATTCTGGTTTCCAAGCCAGAAGGCTCCACATCTTTTGGCACAGGCACTGAGGATCTTGGGCCCAGGCCCGGCACTCTCCAGAATGCATCCTCGATGAGGACTATGGCCTCAAGGAACCTCACACCGTCTCCGCAGGCCGAGGAATCCTTTTTGAGGACCTTGGAAGGGCGCTTCTCAGAACCACCCAAGTCCCTCCGGGCGGTTTATCAGGTTTCTCAGATACAAGCTCAGCAGACTTCGAGGACTTTTTTTGGGGTCCGAGGTTTTCATGGAAGAGCCGCTGCCGCAGGACTCAGAGGACGCTCGGGCCTCACAGGAAGTGATGGGCTTGGAGCTCGGCGTCAGGGAAGCAGGGGCCAAGTCGGACCTGGGGAACAGTTTATTCTGACATCTTTTTTGTTGGTCTTAGGCATCATGGCCTGGTACAGGTCGCAGAAGGTGCAGTCTTGGTCCAGTCCCAGGCAGCATAAGCAGCAGTCATGGATGTCTGTCACTGACCTAGTTTGACTGTAGCAGTCACATTTTTTTTAATCCAATGGGGGACAAGGTGTGGAGCACCCAGGTGGGGTCGATGACCCCCAGGGCGAAAAGAGGCACGAACGCAGGTCAAAGCAAGCCTCGATCAAAAAAGAAAAAAGGACAGAGAACAGCGCAGAGTTCAGTGCTGACTTGAGGCAGGAAGAGGAACCGGCACGCAAACCGGGAAAATCTAACTTAAGGATATTTAGCAAGAATTTTTTCTGTGGAAAGGACAGGCATCCGTTGGGCTCAGTGGAAAAAAGTAGACTGAGCATGATGGCACCATTGGGCAAGAAGGGGACCATGCATGTGTGGTACCTTATCCCAAAAAAGCTCTCTGAAAGATGGGGAAATGCTCTACGTGGGCTCAGTCAGCGCTGTCATCACGCTGCCTTTCCCCTGGCCCTATACGGCCCTTTCTCACCTCTCAAGCACTCACAACCCTTCTCTTGTCTCTGGTCATGTCCCGCATCGATTTCTGTAACTCCGTTCTGGTTGGGCTCTCTTCCTCACAACTTTATCACTTACAACATATCCAGAACACTGCTGCTAGGCTCATTTCTCATTCTTCTCCTCGCGACCACGTTACACCTCTTCTTATTCACCTTCACTGGCTTCCTATTAAATTCTGCATTCATTTTAAAATCCTATCACTTGTCCACCAGGTTCTTATACCCACTCTCCCCAATATTTGGCCGATCTTATACACTTTCACATCCCTACTCGCACTTTGTGATCACTGCATCTTAACCGCTTATATCTTCCCTCCCCCTTCACGTGCCCATCTTCAGTCCATTCACTCCTCTGCCTTCTTTTTCATCGGTCCCGCCCTCTAGAATTTTCTACCCTCCGCTATCCGGCTCAAACAGCACACCACCTTTAAAAGCAGTCTGAAAACCCACCTCTTTACCATTGGCTTTGACCTCCCCGCCCTATCCGTGTAACCCTAGTCTCTTGATTCCCCCTTCTTCTTCCTCTATTCTCCTGTCTTGTTGTGTGAATCTACTATTTTGTTTTCCTATCCATTATTGTAATTTCCTTTTCACTTTCTGCCATTGGCTCTCTGTATTTTTGATTTGTGTAAACCGCTATGATGTTACTGTTTAGCGGTATATAAAATAAACAAACCCAAATGTGAGGACTGACTTCCTGTTTGTTCCTGGAGAACAAGATTTAGAATGCCCTGGTCCCCCCCCCCCGCCCGCCCCCCCCCCCCAAACTCTGGTTGCACTATCAGATATTTATGCTGTTCTCTCCACATGATCCCAAGCCCTTTTGTAGCCCTCCCACTATTCTCAGTTCTCCCCCCTGAGTTTCACCGGAAAGAGCAGCACTGCTACTTCCTAACATATCAGCTTCCTTTGCTGGCCAGCTCCATTTTTGCAATATGAATCATAAAGTTGAAATGGATATGAGAAAACGAGAAACAGAGGGTGAGGGTTAGTGAGTGATGCAGAAAGAAAGCGGACTAGAGGGAAAAGATGAAAAGAGAATCAGTTAAGACCGTGAAGAACCTTAAGCCCCATAAAACTTAGCGAGGTTTGGAGTTGGTTTCTGACTCCGCACTGAAAGGGCAAAATCTTAAACCCAAACAGGATTTCCACAAATACATTCAATTTAAGCAGACCAATGCAAATTTTACCGTAATAACTTCTCGATTGCCACTCTTCAGCATCTTCTCCACAACCATACTACCATCCCAAATATTTCTAAAAATAAAATAGCAAATACAGAATTTGGTGCAACACACATTAAAATAAATTCTGCATTACATGTCAGTGTTTTTCATTTAATCAATTGCCTCATACAAGTTGAAAAGATGAAGATAAATCAACGTGCTAAGTCTTTAGTGTGATAAAGAACTCATTTAAAAAAATTAAACAGAAAGAATCCATGTAAAGACAGGTGTCCTTTTTGGTAAGTTTAAAGCAGCAGTCCATACTGGTTAACAATAGCTTTAGTTAGCTTTACTTCTTATCCTACACATGTATGCCACTATATACTGTTTATGTTTAGTTTATTTGCTATCTCCCCTTTCGTTGATATAGGAATGGAGTAGCAGCCTAGTGGTTAGAGCACTCGCTTGGTAACCAAGAGACCAGGCTTCAATTCCTACTGGCATTCCTTGTAACCTTGGGCAATTCACATAACTCTCCACTGCCTGGAAAGAAAGGCCTGGCAATCTATTCCCAATAACACTGCCCAAGAAAAAACAGAAGCTGCTGGGTCGTCAGGAGCCAGCATCAACTCAAAGGAATGCATTGCATTGTATCTATTACCCTGCACACGTATGCTACTATATGCTGTTTATGTTTATGCTTATTAGTTTAGATGCTATATCACCTTTCATTGGTAGACACCATGGCAGTTTACATATACAGTAAAATTCAATGTAAGCACATGAAAATAACTTTATTCAGTTTCAACCAAAAAGAGGGAAAGAAAATAATTAGATAGAAATCCACAGTACTGAATGAGAAAGATAGTATTAGTATCAGATACCAGACTAAGGTTACCAGTGAATTGCATGTTAAAAGCCATGTTGAAGAAACATCTTCAGGCCAATTTTGAATCTTTTATAGGAAGACTCCGAACAGACCAAGAATGGTAATGAGTTTCATACGGTGGAAGCAAGGAGGAAAAATGCCAAGCAACAAGCTGACTAGTCTAGACCGAGAAACTGCCATGGTAGCTAAAAGCTTAAAGAGTGAACAGGATATCTTTAAACTGAATAAGCAGAAAGGAAAGCCAGTGTAACAGGCTTTCTGAGCAAGTGATTTCCATACAAGAGGGGAGGGTAATGTGCCCATTTTATTTGACTAGATTTGGTAAACCACCATTTGAGATGACATCATGTACTAAAGTTACATCAAACAGAGCTTTTTCATTATTCGCACCCATGAATTGGAATATACTTCCCCATGAAATCCGCGGCATCAAAAGCCTATTACAATTCCGCAAAGCCGTGAAGCATCACTTATTCACAAAATACTACCCAGAAGTGACCATGGACACTCACACAACCAACAGGCCTCACACTTACACCAAACACCATAGCACCTTAATCCAACCAGAAAATGGTTTAAACCCCACGATAATTCACATTACTACTGTTGACCCGTGCCACCACATGAATACACGCACAATATCCACTCGAGTTTAAATATGGTATATAGTAAAAGCATATATATAGTATAATGTTGATTGTACATAGTTATCCCTATTATTCCATGTTATATATTCCCTTGTTCTCTGTAAACTCAATGTTACCTGTATGCATTGCAGTATATTTTGTTCGATGTACACCGCGCTGATTTTAATAGCGCGGTATAGAAGAGATGTTAAATAAATAAACCATCAAGGTGGTATACAACATCTGGCAAAACTCAGAAAACACAACATACACAAAAGACAAACAGGTAAGGGCTAAAAAGCACAACAATCAATATCAACACAGTACAATACGCCAGTGAAACAAAAGGGATTAAGAAATAAAAGAAAGAATGCTCACATTATTATTATTATTATTATTATTAAGATGACAGCACAAGGAGGCTCTGAAAGCGTAGTTACTCACCTGTAACAAGTGTTCTCCAGGGACAGCAGGAATCAGTCCTCACATATAGGTGACCTTGGTGCTGATGAAACTCTCGAAGTAACCTCTCCCCAGCTTTCAAAGAAAGCCTTTGGGAGATGTACCACACATGGTCCCCCTTCCCACCTAAGGATGCCATCTTGCCTCAGTAAGATAACATAGCACAAGACAGCAAAAAAGGAAAAGCAACTCCACAGGGAGGAGGAGGGAGGGTTGTGAGGAATGATTCCTGCTGTCCTTGGAGAACACCTGTTACAGGTGAGTAGCTACGCTTTCTCCATGAACAAGCAGGAAGTCAGTCTTTACATATGAGACTTCCCAAATACAGGCTACTGAAAAAAAACCCTGTAAAAAGCCACGAAAGACCAGAAAAGGTGAGTCATGAGAAGCAGCAACTGAGTCGAGAGACAACAGACCCACAAGCAGCCCAAGTGTCCAGCAAGGAACCAGTTCTCTGGTAGCCTGAATACACCGAAGGGCTGGAGGGCAGGAGTTGCTTTACACCCCAAATAAATGGAGTACTGCCTGGCCAAAAGGCACTGCACTGGCAGGACTCCCTCTCCAGGCAACCAATTTCTGTTCCAGTTCACCACCTTGGGACCCATCCTCAACTTATTGAGTTTATTGATAAGCCTCCTATGAGGAACAGTATCTACCTAGATTTCAGCAAAGTCTTTGATACTGTCCCTCATAGGAGGCTTATCAATAAATTCTATAACTTGAGGATGGGCCCCAGGTGAACTGGATCAGAAATAGGTTGCCTGACAGACAACAGAAGGTGATGGTAAACGGAACTCACTCGGATGAAAGAAAGGTGATTAGCGGTGTGCCCCAGGGTTCAGTCCTGGGGCCAGTACTGTTCAATGTATTTGTGAGTAATATTGCTGAAGGACTGAATGGAAAAGTCTGTCTTTTTGCAGATGACATGAAAATTTGCGACAGAGTGGACTTCTTTGAGAGAGTGGAGAACATGAGGAAAGATCTACAAAAGCTGGAAGAATGATCTAATGCTAGGCAGTTAAGATTTAATGTGAAGACGTTGTGACGTAGAAGTCTCTCATGAAGCTATGGAAACAGATAGAGATCCGGTGGAGAAAACCGGTACTGCAAGAGAATGCAGGATTTTCTCTTCAGAGAGAAAAAAACACGTTGCTAATCAGGAACCACACCTCACCTTAGGTGTGGAGAGAAGCCAAGTCCCTGATTGGGCATGCCCAAGCAGGAGGCAGGCAGTGCAACACGCGGGCAGCTTGTTAAGCAGTCAGAAACAGTTAGGGTTAGAAGTAGCAAAGGTAGAGGAAGAAGGAGAGTTCAAAGTACAAGAGGAACAGGAAGAGTTGGAGAGAGAGCAACTAGGCAGCTGTGATCCACAGAGGAGTAGTTGGGACTCACGAAGCAAGTACCTGGGAGACTCAGGGGCAGTGAGAGACTTCTGGGAGCAGAAAGAGTCAAGAGCACCGAGAGACCCAAGGATACAACCCAGGCTTCCAGAGAACCAAGCAGGACCTTGGAGCAGAAAGCAGAGGGACAAAGAATTCTCCTGGAGAAAGCCTCAGCACAAGGTACAAAGGGGAATTGAAGCAGCTAGCAGCTATAACAGTGGGAAGCCAGAAAGATTGAAGGCTAACTTTAAAAGCCATAATAAAGTCAGACAATATGGTGGCAGTTGGGTGCAGCCTGAAAAGTATTTAAGCAGCCCAAGATACTCTCATAAGCCAGCTGAAGCCATTAGCTTAGAAGCTAATAGAAAGAAAGCTGATGAGTCTTATTGCAGAGAAGTGAGCCAAGAGAAGCCTGACGGTACTACTTTTAAAGCCCCGTTTAGAAACTCTCCAGACTCAGCTGGAGTTTTAAACCCAGCACTTACGTTCAGAGATAAGTGGGGGAAGGATTCTTCTAACACACTGAACTGTTGTCCTAAAAAAAGCAGCATTGCTAATTATCATGAGATAAGGGTCTTAAACAAACATTTACCTGAAGGAGAAGGAAAATACCAGCTTAGCCCAGAAAAGACACAGGCTGAATTACTTCTCAAAGACTTCAGGGAATTCCTTGAGAGCAGGGCAGTTTCTCCCTATAAGTCAGCACAGTCTACAAACAGCTGTGAAGAGGAGATGCCTCTAGATTCTTCTCTGCCGTCCACAGAACAGGATTGTGCAATGGACTGCTCAACATGTGTTATTGAGAAGGACATTAAGTAAATGCTTTAAAAGGTTATATGAAGAAATATAACAAGAAGTTACCTTGCTGATTGTCATGCTGAGAAGCTTATGAGAAGTGAATAAGTTAAAGCATAATTGTCTGGATATCAAGAACTTTGCTGTTATGCCAGAGTTTGTTTCAGTTAATGAAAAGTCACATGACAATTGAATGTGCTTCCTGAAGCTTATGGACATTTAGCCCAGCAGTGCAAACCTTGTATAAGTTTGGTTTCTTACTCTTGATTTGTGCTTTAAAACTTCTTTTGCGTCTGTTTGCACTTGAACTGCAAAGCGGGAAATAAACCTCACAAAAGAAATTTCTTTGCCTGCCTTAACTACTTGAGCACACACAACTACAATCTCAACCCTGAAGGGCACCAAAGGCCACCTCCTACTGAAACCCCCAAGGTCTAGGTAGTGGGTGGGTGGCAAAGTGCAACGTCATGCACTTGGGAAGCAGAAATCCAAGGGAATTGTATGCGATAGGGGGCGAGAGGCTGGTGTGCAAGGACCAGGAGAAGGACATTGGAGTGAGGATTTCAAGGTGGTGAAACAGTATGACAAGGCTGAAGCAAAATCCAGAAGGATGCTGGGTTGCATACAAAGAGGAATTACCAGCAGAAAGGAAGAGGTACTAATGCCACTGTACAAGTCGCTGGTGAGGCCTCACTTGGAATGTTGTGTTCAGTTTTGCAGACCATATCTTTCAAAAGATATAAAAAGACTAGAAAGGGTTCAAAGGAAGGTGACCAAAATGATTTGGAGCCTGCATCAGGAAACATATGAGAAAAGACTTGAAGACCTAAATATGTACACTCTGGAGGAGAGGAGGGACAGCAGAGATATGATTGAATATTGTGTGCAATTCTGGTCGCCATATCTTAAAAAGGATATAGCTTTATTAGAAAAGATACAGAGAAGAGCCATCAAAATAGTAAAGGGGATGGAAGGATACTCCTATGAAGAGAGGCTAAAAAGGTTAGGGCTCTTCAACCTGGAAAAGAGACAGCTGAGGGGAGATATGATAGAGGTCTATAAATTAATGAATGGAATGGAATGGGTAAACGTAGATCGATTGTTTACATCATCAGAATATAAAAAGACTAGGGGACATGCAATGAAGCTACAGGGTAAACTATTTAAGACTAATAAGAGAAAATTGCTGCACTCAACGTGTAATCAAACTCTGGAATTTGTTACCGGAGGATGTACAGTAGAAAAAGCTGTTAGTGTAGCTGGGTTTAAAAAAGGTTTGGACAACTTCCTTGAGGAAAGGTCCATAAACCATTATTAAAAGGAACCCAGGATATCACTGCTTGACCCAATACAAGCACTGAGGAACCTGTGTCTTTTGGGGGAGACTGCTAGGTACTTATGACCTAGATTGGCAACTATTGGAAACAGGATACTGGGCTTGATGGACCTTGGTCTGACTCAGTATGGCACATCTTACATTCTTATGAGTCAGACCATTTAATACTTAGAGTATTCGTGAACAAACAAACGTCTTCCAAAGATGGGGAGGCTGTAAAACTAGAGGGCATAACATGAAGCTGCAAGGGGGTAAACTGAGAGGCAATGTCAGGAAATTGTTTTTTTGGTGGATGCTTGGAATGTCCTCCCGATGAAAGTGGTGGGGACAATGACAGTGACGGAATTCAAAATGGCATGGGACAGACACTGTATATCCTTTTATAGCAACAGGATAAAATCAAAATAAACATAACTATTTCAACAAATAGGGGTGACCTGCACGAAGCGGCTGGTATACCCCTAAATAAAAGCATGCGAAGTGACCTGCATGAAGCGGCAGATGCACCTGCTCTTGCTGCCTTGCTGGGCAGACTAGATGGATCATACAGGTCTTTATTTGCCATCATATACTATGTTACTATGGCAGTAGTGAGCTGCGAAGGTATGAACAAAGGACCAGGTGGGCAGCCCGGCAGATCTCCGCCAAGGGGATGGAGTGCAAGTTCGCCAAAGATGCCCATGGTCAGGATGCTACGTGCTGTGACAGGGCACTCCAGCGAGAGACCAGCCTACTCATAAGCTAAGGCAAAGCCATTCGTCACTCAAATGGACACGGTACACTTAGAGATCACTGTCCCCAGCCTAACTGGGTCGCAGGAGACAAAGAGCTGTGAGGAGCGGCAGTGGGCCTGAGTACACCCAGGGAGAAGGACAGCGCCTGCTTACAGTCCAGAGTGTGGAGAGGGACCTCAGCCCTGCTGGCATGGGCACACGGAAAAAAAAGTAGGACGTACCACCTCCTGATTGAGGTGGAATACAGACAACACATTTGGGAGAAACTTCGAGTGCGTGCGCAGCACGACCCTATTATTGTAAAACCTTGTGTAAGGTGGGTGAGCCACCAGGTCCTGGAGCTTGCAGACCCTGCAAGCTGAGGTGAGCGCCATGAGGAAGGCCACCTTCCAGGAGAGTTACTCAAGTTGGCACGAGCCAAGTGGCTCGAACAGTTGCACAGTGAGTTTTGAAAGAACTATGTTGAGGTGCCATTCTGCTGCTGTGGAGGGTGGACAGGTGGCTTAGAGAGTATAGGCCCTTCAAGAATCAAATTACAAGGGTTTGGGTGGAGAGGGCTGGCTCTTGACAAGATGGTGTGCTGAAAGCGCGCAAAGGTTAACTCTGATGGAGTTGGACTTAAATCCTACCTCTCTCTCTCCAACAGTTCAAAGAGGCACACAGCTATTATTGTTCCCTCCTTCACTCTGCAAAGAGAGACTACTATTCTGCTCTTGTCTCTGACATATTGCTCTTGCCGATCATACTCTGCTCTCTATACTATTTCTAAACCAAGTACCTCATCTTCCTCCCCTGCTTAACACCTCACCCTCTCTCAGTATCTTGCTGACTACTTTAGTGGCAAGGTCCTTTTCTCTTCAGGCCTCCTTCTCAAATTGTCCTCCCACCCCCCTCCATCTACTCAGTCACAAGAACTTGCAATCAACCAGACTTCATCTCTCTCTCTATTTTCATCACTTTCTCATGGTCATTTCCACCTCTCAAAAGACTATATCTGTTGCAGACCCCATACCATCATCCTAGCTTATTATTCCTTCTCTTGCGCTTATTCCTTTCATCCTAATGATCATAAATAACAGTCTATCATCCGGCACCATCCCAGCCTGTTGGAAACATGCTATTTGTCCCATTCTCAAGAATCCATCCTTTGATCCTTCAGTTCCGGCTCACTACCGTCCTTGTCTTCACTCTCTCTTTTCTTTCTAAACTGCTTGAAAAACTGTTTTTTGGGGTTTTTTTGCACAACATTCTGATCATTTGGATACCAGGCATGCTCTTCACCCTCATCAATCTGGCTTTCGCCCTCGTCACAGCACAGAAACTGTTCTCTCTTTTCATAATGAACTTCACCAGTCACACAAATGGGTTGATATTTCAGTGGCAGTCTCTCTTGACCTCTCTTCAGTCTTTGATCTTGTGGATCACATCTTCACACAGCTTCATGATTTTGGTATTATTATTATTATTACTAAGCATTTATAAAGCGCTGCAACATACGAAGCGCTGTACAAACATAAAAAGAGACAGTCCCTGCCCGTTAGCGCTCACAATCTAGTCAAGACAAAATATGAAATAAATTAGATAATACAAACAATTAACAAGACAAGAATAAATGTTTATGGAGAGAACAAGGACGAGTTAGGAACAAAAAGCAATAGTGAAGAAATGGGATTTCAATTTGGATTTGACGATGGCCAGGGAGGAGGCTTGGTGGACAGAGACAGGTAGAGAATTCCAGGAAAAGGGTGCAGCCAGTTGAAAGGAGCGAAGTCTAGAATTAGCAGTACGAGTAAAAGGCATAGATAACGAAGACAATTAGATGAGCGGAGTAGGCGAGAGGGGGTGTAGGTAGAGATGAGGGATGAAAGATAATGAGGGGGCAGAAGAATGAATACATTTATAGGTTAGAAGGAGGAGTTTGAACTGGATACGGAAGCGGATGGGGAGCCAGTGAAGTGACATGAGAAGAGGAGTAATGTGTGAAAAACGAGTGACAGAAAATCAGACGAGCTGCAGAATGTTGAATAGACTGGAGAGGAAAGAGGTGGTTAGCAGGAAGGCCAGCAAGGAGAAGGTTACAGTAATCAAGGCGGGAGGTGATTAAAGAGTGGACAATCAGTTTAGTAGTGTTATCAGAGAGAAAAGGGCAAATCTTGGAGATACTGTAAAGAAAGAAACGGCATGTTTTGACAATGTTTTGTATATGTAAAGAGAAGGAGAGAGATAACACCAAGGTTCCGTGCCAAAGAGACAGGAAGGATAACAGAGTTATCCACAGAGACTGAGAAAGGGGAAGGAGGAGGGGAGGCATTAGGGTGAAAGACAAGGAGTTCAGTTTTGGCCATGTTCAGCTTCAAGCGGCGGTAGGACATCCAGGAAGCAATGTCAGAGAGGCAGGCCGAGATCTTAGCTTGAATTTCAGTAGAGATAACAGGCGTAGAGAGGTAGATTTGAGAGTAGTCAGCATAGAGATGATATTGAAAGTCATGGGAAGAGATAAGGGCACCAAGGGATTGGGTATAGAGAGAGAAGAGGAGCGGACCTAAGACAGAACCTTGAGGTACACCCACAGGTAAAGGGGTAGAAGAGGAGGAGGAGGAGCCACTGAAGTACACACTGAAAGAGCGATGGGAGAGATAGGAGGAGAACCAAGAAAGTACAGAGCCTTTGAAACCGAGTGAAGACAAGGTGATAAGAAGATGATTGTGGTCAACGGTGTCAAAGGCAGCAGAGAGATCCAGAAGAATGAGGACAGAATAAAAGCCTTTGGACTTAGCCAGAAGCAAATCATTGGCGACTTTGGCACAAGGTCTCAAGTATTCAAAAGGGATTCATCATTTATTGTGCTATTCAACAATGTTATAGGAATTTTACTTCATGTATATAGCATATTTCAGGTTATAGGAATTTTACTTCATGTATATAGCATATTTCATGTAAATAGTTCTTGTATATAGTTCAACCCCTGTTATACAAGTTTATATTCCTGTTCGATGTAAAACCAAACAGAATGTGTGTATTTGGTCACTTTGTTATACTGTAAACCGCGCTGATGCCGAATAGTGCGGTATATAAGCAACTGTAATAAATAAATAAAATAAATAAATAAAATAAGAGCAATTTCGGTAGAATGTAGGGGACAGAAACCGGATTGTAAAGGATCTAGGAGGCATGAGAGGAGAGGAAGTCGAGACAGCGGTGGTAGATAGCACGCTCAAGTAATTTAGAAATGAAGGGAAGAAGAGAGATGAGATGATAGTTAGAAGGACAGGAGGGATCGAGTGAGGGTTTCTTGAGGAGGGGTGTGACAATAGCATGCTTGAAGTCAGAAGGGAAGGAAGCGGTGGAGAGCGATAGGTTGAGAATATGAGTGATGGAGGGGACGATAGTGGAAGAAATGGAGCTAAGGAGGTGGGTGGGCATAGGATAAGAAAGGCAGGTAGTCAGCTTAGAGGAAGAAAAGAGGAGTGTTGTTTCCTCATCAGAGACCAGAGGGAAGGAAGAAAGGGAAGCAGAAGTAAGGGGGGAGAGTTGGGAAAAGGGGGGGGGGGGAGAGTTGGGAAAAGGGGGGAGGGAGAAGAGGAGGTAGTGAAATGGAGGGTGATTTTATGGATTTTGTCATGGAAGTACTGTGCCAAGGTTTGGGCAGGAAGGGAGGTAGGAGCCAAAGGTGGGGGCACACTGAGGAGAGAATTGAATGTATAAAAGAGACGACGAGGATTAGAGACAAGAGAGTTAGTCAGATGGGTGAAGTAGATTTGTTTGGCAAGTGCAATGGCTGACAGGAAGGAGACCAGCATGAATTTAAAGTGGAGAAAGTCAGCATGAGAGCGAGATTTGAGCCAGGCATGCTCAGCAGAGCGGGCACAGGAGCGCAAATAGCGGGCAAAAGGAGAGAGCCAAGGCTGTGGAGAAGAACAGGACATGAGATGAGGGGAGCAAGAGAATCCAAAGCAGAAGAGAGTACAGCATTATAGGAGGCCACAGCCTCATCAATAGAGTTAGAAGAAAGATTGGATGAAAGGGGTGAGGAAATAGTGGAGGAGAGAGCTAAGGGATCAATAGCAAGAAGGTTTCTAAATAGATTAGTGGAAGCAGGACGAGGCTGAGGTGGAGGTGGTATTTGTCGCATAGTGCTTGGTTGGTTTCACTCTTTTCTCTGCCAACATTCCTTTTCTGTCACAGTAGGCACTTCATTGACATTTCTGCCCCTCCACTGTGGTGTTCCTCAGGGTTCAGTTGTGGCACCCCTTTTGTTTAATGTTTTCCAATTCCCCTTTCCCTCCTGATACAGCAACACGGTATATCTGCAAATTATTATGCAGATAAACACACAAAAGCAGGCGAAGGAACCCTTGTAGGAAGTTTTTTTCTTCCAAGGGTTCCTTCGTCTGCTTTTGTGAGTTTGTGCTTTGGACTGCAGGTGGAGTGTGTTTTTCTGCTTTTATTATTATGCAGATGACATTATTCTACTCCATCATACTCATCCTCTGACCCCTGACATTTCTCCTCTCAATTCCTGTGTCTGGCATTTCTTCCTGGCTCTCAAGTAACTTTCTACATTTGAATCTAATCAAGTCAAATGCACTGTGGTTCTCCTTTGGCTCTCCAGCACCTATCTTGGTTCCTTCCTTGGTGGCTGCACTATCCCTGCTGTTGAGTCTCTTCATTATTTAGGAATCTTACTGGATCCTACTCTATCTTTCCAAACCCATCTTTCATCTACAATTGGTGGTTTTCTCTCTTCGGCAGATCTGGGCAGTCTGCACCTTTCTTTCACCTTCGTCCTCAACAGCCCTGCTACTCACCCTCATAATTTCAAAAATCAAATACTGTAATGTGGTTTATCTCATTCTTCCTAAATATCAACTTCAGTGCCTACAGGTTATCTGTATTCTTGACCATGCATCTCGGTTTGAACATGTCACTCCCCTTCTAATATAGCATCATTGGCTCCCCATCAAATTCAGAATACAATACAAGCTGCTTACACTGGTCCACCATGTACTACATTCCAGCTCTTCCCACTATTTCTCAGACTCCCTGCTGTTACATTCTGCATATCATGCACTCCAAGATATCCGTACCAACTGCCTTCATCTCCCATTTGCCACCCAGGCTCAGTTACACTACACACATTCTTCTGCTTTCCATTTCACTGCACAAACCTCATGAAATCCCCTTTTCTCCTGCCCTCAGACACTAATTCTCCTACAATAAGTTCAAATCACTGCTGAAGACCCATCTGTTTAATAATGCTTTTGATCTGTCTGCTCCTTGATTTTCTCATTATACCACTCCCTTGTGTTTCTTCCCCGCTGCTTCTGTTTCCCTTCCCTCTTCCCCCCACCTCCCATATGAACGATTGTCTTCCTAGGCTTACCTATCAAAATATGGCGTTCCGCTCTATCTTATTTTAATTGTTTTTAATTTTATGCACCACCCTGGTGCTATTGTGAAGGGCGGTCAAGCAAATGCCAATACATAAATATACCTGGGACAAGTGAAGCAGGTACTAGAGTACCAGATGGACCTAACAAGAGATGTTAATCCACCTCTCCACACAACAGACCAAGAACCTTCGCCACTTGAAAGCATAGGCCTGGTGGGTGGGAAGGTTTGTGTGATGCGAAAAGAACTGCTTCCACCTCATTGACCAGAACAGTTGACTAGTCGCCATGGGATCCAGCCACCACTCGTGTGGTTGGAGGACTCGGCTGAATCGGTCTGCCAGGATGCTGTACTGGCCCAGGAGGTAGACTTCCAACAGCAGCACCCCACAGCTGCTGGAGAAAGAGGGGGAGTGACCCCATTCCTCCCTGTTTGCTGATGTAAAACATCAACACCAGGTTGTCGGTCTGGACCAGAACTACTTGATCTTGATGTTGGAAAGCCCGAAGGGTGAACGCTATCACTTGAAGTTACAGAAGGTTGATCTGGTAGAGGCTCTTCTCCTGCGACCAGCTGTCCTGAGTGTGGAGGTTGTCACAATGGGCTTCCCAGACAGTTTGGAGGCATCTATGATGATGATCCTCTGAGGGACAGGGCTTGGAAGGGCATTCCAGTCTGCAGATGCCAGAGTTGCTGCCACTAAACGAGGGAGTTGGTCAGAGGGCAGGTCACAACCACAATGTCCCATAGGTAACAAGTTGCTTGTGACTTGTGGGAGCTGAGAGCCCACTGTATAGGCGGGCATCCAGAGTGACGTGAACCATGGATGCCTTGTGATTCAGAAGGCTTAGTATAAGGCAGGCAGAGGTAAGAGTAGTTACTCACCTGTAACAGGTGCTCTCCAGGAGCAGCAGGAATCAGTCCTCACATATGGGTGTCATCGGCGCTGATGAAGCCCTAGCGGAGCATTTCCCCAGCTTTCTATGAAAGCCTTTGGGAATGCAGGCATGCATGCGTGGTTCCCTTCCCGTCTAAAGGTGCCATCTTACCTCAGTCAAATGACATAGCTAAGAACAGCACACAAAAATGAAAAAATAAACTATGTACAACTGCAACTCCCAGGGGAGGAGGGAGGGTTGTGAGGACTGATTCCTGCAGCTCCTGGAGAACACCTGTTACAGGTGAGTAACTACTCTTTCTCCAGGACCAAGCAGGAAGTCAGTCCTCAGATATGGGTGACTCCCTAGCTCTGGGCTACCGAGGAACCCAGGCTGAACAAGAGTACTCTCTAGTCTCAGCAGCAAAGAAAGGCTTTTCAAGGACACAACCTCCACCGGTAGCCCAACAGTGGGCAGGAGGGCAGAAGTTGACGAAACCTCAAAGAGATTCCGGAGTACTGCCTGGCCAAAAGCACTGTCCCTACGGGACTCCCTCTCCAGACAGTAATGGGCCGCATAGGTCTGGCTTGAAGACCAAGTTGCAGCCCTGCAGATGTCTACCAAGGGCACAGAGCGGAGATGAGCCACTGATGCAGTCATTGCCCTGACACGATGGGCCGTGACACGACCCTGCAAAGGAAGGTCAGCCGCCTTGTAAGCCCAGGTGATACAGTCAGCCACCCAGATGGACAAGGTACGCTTGGATACAGCCAACCCCAACTTATTGGGGTCAAAGGAGACGAAGAGCTGAGTAGCCCTCCTATGCCCCTGCGTACGGTAAAGGTAGAAGGATAAGGCCCTCCTACAGTCCAGGGTATGCAGGACTGCTTCAGCCTGGCTTGCATGAGGCCTAGGGAAGAATGTTGGAAGAACCACCTCCTGACTGAGGTGGAAAGAGGAGACAACCTTTGGGAGGAACTTGGGATGAGTCCTGAGGACTACCCTGTTCCTATAAATCCTGGTGTAAGGCCTATCACAGACCAGGGCCTGAAACTCACTCACTCGCCTAGCCGAGGGTAAGGGCTATCAGGAAGAGTCTTCCAGGATAGGAAGCGTAGTGGACAAGTAGCCATCGGCTCAAAAGGAGGGTGAGTCAGTTGCAGCAAGACCACATTCAGCTCCCACTCAGGGGCAGGACAACTGATTGGAGGCTTGAGCAAAAGCAAGCCCCTGAGAAAGCGGGACACCAAGGGGTGACCTGACAGAGAATGTCCCTCCACCCGTGAGTGGTGAGCTGCTAGAGTTGAAAGGTGGACCCGAATAGAATTGGACTTAAGTCCTTGATTTGATAAGTGCAGTAAGTACTGAAGCACTACTGGCACAGTCCAGGAGAAAGGATCCTCTGTACGTAGCTGACACCACACAGAAAACCTTTTCCATTTGAGAGCATAGGTTTTCCTAGTGGACTGTTTTCTAGAGGCTAGGACAACCTCCTCAACTTCCTGAGGTAGGCCCCAGGGAGCCAAAACTACCCTTGCAGCCTCCAGGCCATCAAATTGAGAGCTTTGAGATTGGGGTGCAGAAGGGAACCCTGCTTCTGTGAGAGAAGGTCGGGTTGCAACCCCAGAGGCAGTGGGGGATCCACCGCCAGTTGAAGCAGAAGAGGAAACCAAGGCTGTCTCGGCCACCTGGGAGCCACCAGCAGGACCGAGGCCTTGTCCTGAAGAATTTTGAAGAGAGTTAGGGCCACCAAGGGCATGGGAGGAAAGGCATACAGGAGGCACTGAGACCATGGAATAAGAAAGGCATCTGCTGCTATTCTCAGAGGATGCGGTTGCCTGGAGCACAACATTGGCAGTTGATAGCTCATTGGGCTGGCAAAGAGATCTACCAAAGGGAGACCCCATTTTAGGAAGATCCTCTGAACTACTGAAGGATGCAGCTGCCACTCGTGGGGCTGCAGAATTCTGCTTAACCTGTCGGCCAGGTAGTTGTCCTGGCCTGGAAGATACACAGCCTTGAGGAGCATGTTGTGCTTGAGGGCAAATGAACAAAGGTCCTGAGCCTCCCGACAAAGGATTCTGGACTCAGTCCCGCCCTGTTTGTTCACATAAAGCACAGTTACTTACCTGTAACAGGTGATCTCTGGGAACAGCAGGAATTAGTCTTCACATATGGATACATCGGTACCGACGGAGCCTGCACGAGAATGCTCCCCAGCATCCAATCAGAAAGCTTTTGGGAGCATCCCCCGCGCCTGCGCGCTGACTTCCCGCCTTTCCCACTGTCTCTCCTCAGTTGAGTTTCATAGCTGAGACAGAAGGAGAGAAAGAGGAAAGAAAATAGATAGATACAACTCCTAGTGGAGGTGGGTGGGTTGTGAAGACTAATTCCTGCTGTTCCCAGAGATCACCTGTTACAGGTAAGTAACTGTGCTATCTCCAGGAACAAGCAGGAATGAGTCTTCACATATGGGGACTCCCTAGCTGTGGGTGCCAGGGGGGATCCCATAAAATGCGTATCCCTGGAACAGGGCGGCATTTCCCAAACCTGGATCTCCGGCATCCCCTGAGGGATAGGGGGTAGGAGCTGAATAGAGCAGAGCTGTAGAGGAACAGCGAATCTAAAGACTACAAGAAAAAGAGTCTTTAGAATGTATGTCAAGTATCATTAAAATATTTAATGAATTAGCACAATATAGAGCTTACCTACTGGATTGTAGGAAGTAGAACTGTGATGGAGTGTACTGTAGATGCAGTAGCGAAATCACCAAGGGAACTTCACAGTAGTGAGGAAGAAGTCCCAAACCTGGAATGGGCAGGTGACCCAGGTGTCAACTGGGGTAGGAGAAGAACGGCAGGTCTTCAATGGAAAGCTTTATGGGAAAAAGCTGAAAACTCTTTTAGGTACAGAGTTATTGACATTGAGAACTAAAAGAAGAAGACTGACCGATCTGGAGATTTAGCCCAGTCCTAAAAAGAAGAGGGGTTATAGAAAAAAGCCCCTATTCCCAAGGAGAAGAGTAGTGTACTCAAAATACTGAAGAAGTACACTGTCTTCCCTAGCTGGTAAGAGACAGGAAAGACATTAAAGTTTAATACTTCAAAGACAGGGAGATCTATAACAAAAATAGAAGCTGTTAACATCACAGCAATAAAATTGTGTATAACCGCTCCCACTTACTGAGCCGTATGAAAATAGGCAAGTGGACTGTCTGGACCCCTACGAAGGGAAAAACCTTATAGCACAGACAGTTAGGGAGATAGCAGGTAATACTTAGCGTCCTGTGGACATCTCCCCATGGGTATATATATATAGATAGAAAGATATGGAGAGACATACATATCTATATATACGTGTATATATGTCTAGATATGTGTGATATATGTAGATATAGAGGTATATATATATATATATGTATATGTAGATAGATAGATAGATGGGCATGACTTATGCCCACACAGACTACAGAAAGAAGTAAATATAGGACATAAACATACATGAAAATAAGTCTGCGGAGACATGCCTGCAACTGAGCCCCACAAAAACATTCACATGGGGAATGTGATGGGAAAGATTCATCTAATAATGAGGGGGTAAAAACCACCTGAAGATATATAGAGAATCTATTTGTGTGGTGCAGGAATGTAGTTCAGTGGAATAACCAGTATGGTTGCGTGAAAAAACAGAGGGTAATAACAGTCTGGCAAGAGCACGTCAGGAGTACTTTAGGACTCTGGCATGTCCAAAGGACAAAAACAAAACGCATAGAGTAAGACACCAGGATGACCCAGCCAAGGGACAGAGGGTATCATGTACAATAAAAGAGTATGCGTTGTCCAAGTGGAGCAGAAAGCATAATGCCAAGCTGTAAGGAAAAAAGGGGTAGATTCCTGCAAGATTGGGAATTCCTTGAACATTCACGCCATGGAATGATTATATAAACTTTTTCTACTATATGGGAAAAACCTTCAGAGACGGTTCAATTCTCTGTGCAAGGGCCCATAGTAGAAAGCTTCTCTGAAGATTGCAGAGAGCATAGTGCAGGAGGATTATAAGATAAAACTGACAGAAGTCAGGTGTGTTGCCACATCCCAGGGAAGGATACGGCTAGAAGAAGAGAATCTGCAGTGAATAGAATTATGCAAGATAGTTGAAAGGAGCTTGCAATGAGCATTAAAGTAATCACTGGAACTCCTGCATATACCGCAACTGAACAAAACAGCAGAGGGTATTCTCCTGTATGAAAACAGAGAGAAAACAGACAAAGGGAGCGGAGAGATTCCCGTCCCTGTCTGATGAGTTGTTCAGAGCATGCATTGAAGGACAACAAAAAGTCTACACTGGAAGAAAAAGAAGTGTTTCAGTATGGTACCAACTCAAGCAGGGGAAACTCTAGAGAAGAGGGGGTTGGAAAGTGACTTACCATATGGTAAGTCAGCTGAAGGAAAAGATGTCCATATGGGAACAGAAACTATCATGGGATAGTTGTAACTTCCCTTCGTGATAGTAAGAAGGGGAGAATTCTGTAACCCATGGACAAAAGTATCCTAACAGCTTAGCATACTGAAAAAGAAAGAACCAGTGTAGAGTTTGAAGAATAAACTTCTGCTAACAAGAAGTTAACTGTAGATTGCCATACACAGGAACCTATGGCCGCTGGTTATGATTAGACTGGCTAGAGTCTGGAGACTTCAGACTAGGATGAGATGTCCCTTGCTTGGGTACATCTGGAGGATGGGCAGGAGAAGGGTGAAACCTTCTTTTCTTAGGGAAAGAAGGTTTGGTAGGACATTTCCTACGCCCTGGGGAAAAAGAAGGCTTAGGATGGTTTCCAGAACCAGGGAAGTCAGTGGAGCAATGAGCAACCTGACATAAAGCCTCTTTATTGAAGAGATTTTCTCCAGTACAAGGAGAGTTACCCAGTGTATGTTGTGCCCATCTGCTCAAGTCTGAAGCTTGCAGCCAGGCTGTACGACGTGCTCCAATGGCAATAGCAGAGGCTCTGCTAACAGACTCAAAAGAGTCTAGAGAAGCACGAGAAAGAAACCAAGAGATATTCCTGCTATGATTAAGAAGCAAGGAATAGTCAGTGGCCTTAGGCTCTGACAAAAAAGGGGACAAAAGAGATAATTTCTCTGTGACTTCCTGAAGCGTCAGGCTCATATAAAAAATATATGAGATAATCCTTGAAGCCAGCATAGAAGTTTGGAAGGTTTGACGTCCAAAGGCATCAAGTGCTTTAGATGCACGACCAGGCGGATAAGAAGAGTGCTTCTTCTTGCTTCTTACCTTCCTCATTGCTGGTTCCACTACAAGGGAATGATGTGGAAGTCCGTTTTTCTTAAAGCCCGGAGAGGGAGGCACCTGATACAGAACATCCATGGCTGTAGAAGGCGAAGGAACCCTTAAAGGTGATTCCCAAATCCACAGAAGAAGGTCCTGCAAAGAATGATGTAAAGGAAGCATTATATTTTCCTTTTCTGCAGGAGCTTGGTTAAGAGTAGAGCCAGGAATAGGAATGGCAAGAAAGATTGCCATGTCAAGGAGAAATTTCTGAAAAGAAGGATCTCCAATAGGAACTATTCCTGGGTAGGCTGAGGTTGAAGAAACAGCTTGAGCACCAGAAGACATACTGGACTGGTGCAGAAAAAGAATCCTGCTAGATGGAGAATGATACTGACAGTTCTGATTCGAGGCAGTTAGTACTGCATCATCGGTTCCCGGTATCGATTCCAAGCTAGGCATAGAAAGGATCGATGGCACTGATGGAACTGCAGGAATCGACATCGATACCGATAGCGGTATCGGATACGGTAATGCCATCGAAGCAGGTATCGGAGGCTGCTGAAGCGGTACCGAGGTAACCCGAGAGGCTTGGTAAATATCCTCGGTACTGCATAATCGGGAACGATATGGGTCGGTTCCCAAACACGTCGGTACCAAGTCCTCTAGACTGGATAGCGATTCCAGACTGGGCATGGAGAGGAGCAGGTCTATCGATGCATGCTGAGAAGGTACCGACATCGGTGGCGGTATCGGCGATGCCGATACAGGAAAGTCAATCAGAGTGTTATCGATCAGTACCGAAGGTACCGAGGATGTCTGATAACAATTCCTGGTGAAGAGAGGAATACTCGACACCGATGCCGATGCCGGGGTATCGGTACCGCTCGAAGCCGATACCAACCCCGACCATGGCGCAGATAGAGGAAAGTCAATCTGGGAGGTATCGATCGGTCCTGAAGGTACCGAGGATAGCAGATGACGATCCCTGGTGAAGAGTGGAACACTCGACACCGATGCCAATGCCGGGGTATCGGTACCGCTCGAAGCCGGAACCAACCCCGAGCATGGCGGAGATACAGGAAAGCCAATCTGGGTCGTATCGATAGGCCCTGAAGGTACCGAGGACACCAGATGACGATCCCTGGTGAAGAGTGCAGCACTCGACAACGGTGCCGGTGCCGGGTTATCGGTACCGCTCGAAGCGGATACCACCCCCTGGCACGGCTCAGGTATGTTCTGTGAGGGGTGAGCACCAGGAACAACCTGAAACCCCGTGAATGCTTTGGAGCCCGAAGACTCCCGCCGGGGTTTTATTGCCAATGGAATCTTGAGGGCAAGGCCGGAGCCGTCATCATGCTGTGCATGAGACTTATCCTTCAAGAATTGGCTAGTCTTAACAGACTGTTTGTGGGTTACCTGATCCTGGAGAGAAGAAAAAACCGGTGTCCTCACCTCAGGAGGAAAAACGGCATCGAGGGAAACTCGAAAAAGGGAAGGTCTTCTCCCAATAGTACAGCCTGAAGGTTCAGGGGAAAAAGGGTCAGGACCCAAACAGGTTAGACACCAAGCCTTGGAGTCTAAAAAGAAAACTACGTTTCCACAATGAAGGCACTTCTTGGGGGAAGAAGGCTCCATGTTGGAGAGGCCTGGTAGGCCCAAAAAGTTAAGACAAAAAACTGAGGAGAAAAAAATGTTTCTAATTTTAGAAAAGAAAAGAATAAAGCAACGGCGGTACCGGTATCGGCGGGAAGAACAGCCGCGACCACACGAAAACAAGAAATAAGAATTTTAAAGAGAAAAGTTTCTGCGGTGACAGGAGGACGTCCTGTCGGCTCCGCGGAAAAACGAAAACTGAGGAGAGACAGTGGGCAAGGCGGGAAGTCAGTGCGCAGGCGCGGGGGATGCTCCCAAAAGCTTTCTGATTGGATGCTGGGGAGCATTCCCATGCAGGCTCCGTCGATACCGACGTACCCATATGTGAAGACTCATTCCTGCTTGTTCCTGGAGATAACATGGTTACTTGGTTGTCTGTCTGAACCAGGACAGATTGATGAGCCTGAGTAGGAGAGAAAGCTTTGAGTGCTAATCGAATAGCTCTGAGTTCGAGGAGATTGATCTGCTGTGCAGCTTCCCAAGGAGACCACAGGCCCTGGGTTCACTTGCCTAGACAATGAGCTCCCCAGCCCTGCAGAGAGGCGTCTGTGGTCACTTCCACCGTGTACCCAGGAATCTGAAAAGGCACCCCCTTTAGTAGATTGGGTGTGTGCAGCCACCAGTTGAGGGAGTTCAGAAATTGTCTGGACACCCTTATCCTTTCTCTGAGGCTGCCTGTGGCCTGTGACCACAGAGTCCGAAGGCACCACTGTGCAGGCCTCATATGGAGCCTGGCATTGGGGGTCACATGCACTGTTGAAGCCATGTGGCCAAGCAGCCTTAGGCAGAGTCTGGCAGAGACCAGTGTCTTGCTGAAAAACTGGTTTGCTAAGTTTATTAGTCTTTGGGCTCTGTCTGCTGGCAAGAAAGCCTTTGCTAGCAGGTGAGTCCAGTCTTGCTCCTATGAACTCCAAGTTCTGGGAGGGGAGCAAAGTGGACTTTGCGAAGTTTATTACAAACCCCAGGCTTTGAAGAAGAGCAATAGTTCTGAGGGTGCTTGTCTGGCCTCCTGGCAGGTCTGACCCCAGATGAGTCAGTCGTCCAGATAGGGGAAGACAAAGATTCCCTGATTTCTCAGGTAGGCCACCACAACTGCCAGGCATTTGGTAAAGACCCTGGGAGCGGAGATGAGGCCAAAAGGCAGTACTCTGTACTGATAATGGTTTCCCCCCACAATGAACATGAGGTACTTTCTGTGGTCTGGATGAATGAGGATGTGAGTGTATGCATCCTTTAGATCTAAGGAGCATAGCCAATAGGTAGGGCAGAGGTGTTCCAAGAGTAAGCATCTTGAACTTTTCTTTCTCGAGGAACTTGTTGAGGTTTCTGAGATCCAGAATGGGTCGAAGGCCACCAGTTCTTACCTGGAAATACCTGGAGTAGAATCCGTGACCGTGCAAAGTGGGGAGGCACAGGCTCCACCGCCCTGTCCACCAACAGACCCTGAAGCTCTTGAAGGAGAAGGTCTGTGTGCAGGGGAGGCCTTGGAGGCTCCCCTGGAAAGTAGGGAGGAGGCAGTTGGTGAAAATGCAGGGTATAGCCTCTGTGGACTATGTCCAACACCCAACTGTCCCCAGTGATGAGGGGCCACTGGTGTGCAAAGAGGGCGAGGCGACCTCCTGTGCAGGGTTGGGAGAGCAGGGATGGAGAGGCTACGCTCAAGGGGTCAAAAACCCCCACCCTGCTGAGTGGGAGCAGGAGCCGGAGGCTTGGGGGTCCTCTGCCTAAGGGGCCCATTACCCTGCCCCTTGGCTTGCTGACCCTGGGGTGCAGCTTGGGCAGCCTGATATTGAGGGTACTGTTTGTAGGCAGTGCCCTTCCTTGGGTAAAAGGGCTTTTTACCTGAGCCCTTCTTTTTTATGAGAAGGGGCAGAGGTCTTTCTAAACAGCCTTGTCCGTGTAAGGTGCTCTGTTTCGAGCTGGGCGGCCTTCTCGGTCATGGGCTTGCCAAAAAGGTTTTCACCTCGGCAAGGGACATCGACCAACTTGTCCTGAACCCATGGCTCGAGGTCCGATGACTGCAGCCATGCCTGGCGTCGAGCCGCGATGCCGGCTGCCGCAACTCAGGCCGAAGCCTCGAAGTCATTGTAGGCAGAGCAGGACATGAACTTCGAGCAGTCCTGAATCCCCGAGGACAAGGACTTGAATCTCTGCAAGGGCTCCCCGGAGCGTCCAGCAGAGAACCCGGCCAACTCCTTGGCCAGGTCCCGCAAGTACATGCCCATGTACAGCGGGTAAGACTGGACACGGAAAGCAAGCATCGAGCCCTGGAAGCACTTTCTACCGACGCCATCGAGGTTTCGGGCCTCCCTGCCGGGGGGCACCGCAGAGTGCATCTTCTGGCACTTCAGACAATGCATGGCCGATTCCACAACCATGGAATGGTGTGGTAGCTGTGCCTTTTGAAAGCCAGGGCTCTTTCTGAGTCGATAGATCGAGTCGACTTGCTTGCTTAAAACCGGCGCTGAGGTCGGTGCCTCCCACATCTGGAAGAGAAGCCGTTCCAGCATCGGAGGAACCGAGACAGTAAAGGTCTCCTTCGAAGGAGAGTCATACTGGAGGGCCTCGAGCTCTTCAGCTTGAGGCTCTTCCTCGGGGTCCGCCGGAATAGCCAAGGCAGTGGCCATATCCCGGACAAACTCCGAGAACAGAGTATCCTCCGGAAGGGATCTACTCCGGGGCTCAGACTGCAGTGAGTCCAAGGGGACACACCGAGTCTTGAACGTTATCGGGGGACTCCTCATCCTCCGTCTCCCAGGCGGACTCATCCGACGAGGAGTCAGGGTCCGACCCTGCCGGGCCCTGGAGCACCCGCCCCGACGCCGGAGGCACCGGTGGCGATGCCCTCGGTCCCGAGTGGGAGGTCGAGGGAGACCTCGACCGAGGTCGACTTCGAGCCATGATGGACTCGAGTATTGGCTCGGTCTCCAGGGTCCACTTCGAAGTCGATATCCTGGTGGTCGGGGCAGATGCGCCAGACAGGCTGGCCATCAGTGCCCGCTGCTGCTCCATGAAGGCAGACAGTCTCCTCTCCAAGGCTGTCATCCTGAGACTCAGCTCGGGAGACGCAGCAGCCACAGACTCGGGCCCCGGCGGCGCCGGGCCCGACGTCGGCTCTCTGGGAGGAGAGTCCTCAAGGACTACGGGGCTTACGTGTACAGCAAACTCTGGACCACGCGAGGAACTTTGGCAGGCTTCTCTTGTTCCACGCGCCCGGGGGTCTTAGACCTGGCCCTCGAGGAGCCAGGGACCTCCTCCTCAGACGCCCTCGTGAGCCGCTTCTTCCTCTTGCGTTCCCGGTCGAGGGACCCCCTGTCCAAGGAGCTTCGACGGCGCTCAGGATCCGAATCCCGAGATGTCGAGGCCTCAGACGAGGTCCAGGCCCGACTGGAGGCTGAGTCCGAGAAAAGCCTTTCTTTCTGCTGCTGGCGTCTTCGGAGTGCCTTGGAAGACATCTTCCCACATGTTCCACACGACTTAGGGTCGTGATCAGGACCCGAGGCACTGAAGGCAGCAGTCGTGTGTGTCGGTGAGAGACATTAATTTCTTACACCGATCACACTTCTTGAAACCGCTGGAAGCCATCGGGGAAAAAAGAGGACCGGCCTTCCAGGGAAAAAACAAAAAAGGGCGCGAACGCCAGCCACGAAGGGCAAAAACCGAAAAAGAAGAATCGGGCTCAATACCGGTGTACCGAACCCGGCGGGAGGGGAACCGATGTCGAACCGGGAGAAAAAACAGCGAGAATCGCCGAAAAAAATCAACTTTTATCCGGGATGACAAGACACACGTCCGGTGGGCTTCTCAGAAAAAAAGAGACTGAGGTAAGATGGCACCTTTAGGCGGGAAGGGAACCGCGCATGCGTGCCTGCATTCCCAAAGGCTTTCATAGAAAGCTGGGGAAATGCTCCGCTGGGGCTTCATCAGCGCCGATGACATCCATATGTGAGGACCGACTTCCTGCTTGGTCCTGGAGAAAAGGGTTAACCCTGGATGTGCCCTATGAGTGTCTAGATGCAATGGACCCTGTCCGGAAGAAAGAAGACATTGGCCTGGATGGTGTCCAGCATTGCCCCTATAAACTACGGGCACTGTGTTGGTTGGAGATGGGACTTGGGTAGTTTTTGACGAACACTAGATATTCCAAAACGAGGATGGTGTGGGGCCATCACCTGATGGACTTCAGTGACTGTGCTGCCCATCATGAGCCATTCATCCAGGTACGGGAAGATGAACACCCCCAGGAGAAGCAGGACGGCAACAACCACTGCCAAGCACTTTGTGAAGACCCTTAGGATGAAGACCAGACTGAAGAAGAGAACCCTGTATTGATAGTGGCAGCCTTCCACCATGAAGCAGAGGTACTACCTGTGACAAGGCTGGATAAGGATATGTGTGTCGGCATCCTTTAAATCTGTGGGGCACAGCCAGTCTCTCTGCCGGAGATATGGCAGTAATGTTCCAAGGGAAAGCGTCTTGAATTTCTCCCTCACCAGGAACCTGTTGAGGCATCGCAGGTCTAGGATAGGCCGAAACACCCCGGTCCTTTTGGGTACCAGGAAATAACGGGAGTAGAGCCCTGTGCCTCTGAGTTTCAGGGAGATGAGTTCCACCATGCTGTCTGCCATGAGGTTTGCGAATTCCTGCTGAAGCAGGTCCCGGTGAAGGGGATGCATCAGATCTCCTGGAAAGAATGGTGAAGGCATCTGTTCGAGGTGGAGGAGGAACTCATCCATCACCTGCAAAGCCCATCAGTCTGTGGTGATGGTGGGCCAGTGGTTGGCAAAACACATCAGATGCCCCTGAAGTCAGACCACTCCCCACCAGGTTGTTCCTGAGGCATAAAACGCCATGCCCGTATCCCCTGGCCTGTTGGGGAGCTGGGAAGGCTGTATACTGAGGGTAGTTTCCATCAATCTCCTCTTCTTTGGGTAGAAGGCCTTTTTATCCAAAGCCTCCGAGAAGGATCAGTGGTCTTCTTGGAAAAGCCTGGTCCTGGTCATGAATTTCGACTCCAGCTCGGCAGTCTTTTCAGTCATGTGTTTGCCGAAGAGGTTCTCTCCCCGGCAAGGGACATCGACCAACCTGACCTGTACCCATTGCTCCACATCGTAAAACTGAAGCCAGGCATGGTGGATGGCGCTAATACCCACCGCTGCTACTCTAGCCACGACTCGAAGCCATCATATACTGCCCAAGTCGCAAAGTGTAGTTACTCACCTGTAACAGGTGTTCTTATTTATTTATTTATTTAACGGTCTTTTCTATACCGCCCCTTCCAGAGATCAGGGACAGCAGTAATCAATCCTCACATATAGGTGACGTCAGCACCATTGGAGCCTTCACGGAAGCATCCCCCAGCTTTCAAAGCCTTTGGGAGATGCCAGCACACATGCGTGGTCCCCCTTCCTGAGCAAGGCTGCCATCTTGCTCAGTCAGATGACAAAGCTAAAGATGGCAAAAATTAGATGATAAAGGAGCAACTCCAAGGGAAGGAGGGAGGGTTGTGAGCACTGTTCCCTCTAAGCTGTGCGCGTGCACACACCTTGCCCAGCGAGCGCACAAAAATTACGGTTCTGATTCTGATAGAAAACACCACAGACGTTTAAAATTTAAAAGTTGTGATTGTAATTACTAGAAATTTCCCGCTTCATTTAGTAATCGTCTATTTTCATTTAATTTGATTTAAAATCAATGTGGTGTACATACTGTATATTGACATGTAGTCAAATTTTAAAGTATATAACTCTGAGTGTGGTGCACAAAAATTTAACCTTCCTTCAAAAGCTGCACAGCTGATATATATATATTTTTTCCATTAAATTTTTTATTAAGAATTCCACAATGCAAGAACAGCAAACGGTAACACAGAGTTCCTTATACAGAACTAACAAAAGAAAACTACAATCCTTTACATCCCGCTTCCCCCCAGACCCCCCCCAACACCCCCCCCCCCCCCCCGAGGCCGGCTACCCCATAGTATAATACGGATACAGTCAAGGGGTAGAGATCTGACCAAGAACAATACTTAGCATCAGCTACATAATCAATCAATGCTAGGGGCAAAGGACAGTATCAGTACATCTTGTCAAAGCAGCAGTAACTAGACCCCCAACACTTCCTGAGCAGTGAGGCACAGGCTGATAACCCCTCTGCCCTTAAGACACCTCAGAGAGCACTCCATGGGGTGGATCATTAACCCATCTAAGATAAGGGCCCCAGATTTCCTGAAACCGAGCCAACCGCCGCTGGCGGAGGGCGGTAAGGCGGTACATTAATGAAAGGTGCGTGACTCTCCTTTGTACTTCCTCTAAGGTAGGCGGAGAGGCAGCCCTCCACTTCCTCACAATCAAGAGTCGCACTGCCCCACACACCACTCTACACCACTTTGACCCCCCTCCCACATTCAACAAAGCCATACAGGGACCTAGAGCGATACATTCGCCCAGAACCTCTCCCATCCACTCCGCAACCATACGCCACGTGGGCTGAAGCTTAGGGCATTCCCACCAGATGTGCATAACGGATCCCGACTCCCCACATTCTCTCCAACATAGCCCCAGTCCCCCACTCCATTTCTGTATTCGTTGGGGTGTCAAGTGCCATCTATAGAGCACCTTATAGTTTTGCTCCAAGAGAGAGCTAGATAGGATTCCCTTGAATAACCCTTTGTAAACCGCTTCCCATTGGTCCTCATCCCAACACTTAAGTAAGTCTCGCTCCCAAGCTTTCTTATGGGCCAACCCCCCCTATCACCGGTGTCCATTAGTCCGTACAACCGGGAAATCAGGCCCTTAACCATCCCACCCTCCACTAAACCATCCACAACAGCCCCTTGCCCCTCTCCCCCCCAACCTCCTAAACTGTTGCAGAAATGACGCGCTTGCAGGTATTGATACCTATCCCCCTCCAACACCGGGAATTCAACTCGTAAATCCTCAAAGGTCACCCAATCCGCCCCGTCTTTAAACTGCCCCACATGGCGCAACCCCTGACGTGCCCACTGCTGGAAGGCAGGATCACACCTCCCTGGCGGAAAGTTGGGATTGTCCAGCAGGGGCATAAACCTCGAACACCCCCGATTGCCATACCACCTGGATCGCCATTTCAACCAATAGCGCATGGTAAGCGCTACATAAGGGTTCCCCCCTCCTTTTGTCACAGCGCCAGCATCCCTCACCCACACAATATGTGATAAGCGTCTCCCCCCCCCTAAATCCAATTGTTCCAACTCCACCCACTCAGCTGCATCCCGCAATATCCATTCAAAAACCGCCCGCACTCGGGCCGCCTCGTAATACCTACTACTCAACTGAGGCATCCCCATACCCCCCCAAACGTCGAGGTGCATATAGGACGTGCCGGGCCACCTGCGGTCGCCGACCCTGCCACACAAAAAACATCAGCTTATCCTGTAGCTTCCGTAGGTACGACCTTGGGACCTCGACTGGCAAATTCATGAACAGATATAGGAGACGTGGAACTAAGATCATCTTGATCAAATCTATTCGACCAAGCCAGGAGATTTCAAATGCCCCCCACCTCTCAAGCTCCCTCAATACTTTACCCTGGGTAGGCAAGAAATTCTCCTGAAACAGATCCCGGCTCTGGCCGGTGAGCTGCACCCCAAGGTACCGAATGCTAGATTTGGCCCAACGGAAAGGGAAGGACTTCCTAAGAACCTCCACGGTCTCCCCACCCACGGTGAGATTCAGGACTTCTGACTTCGTAGGGTTCATACGAAACCCTGACAAGGCGCCATACCTGGACAGTTCTTCCAAGATTGCCGGAAAAGATCTCAAAGGATCAGAGACAAAAAACAGGACATCATCGGCAAATAGGGATATCTTATGATGCTGCCCGCCCACCGCTACACCGCGCACTTCCATACAGTCCCGTATCCTCTGGGCTAGCGGTTCCATGGCAAGTATAAACAGCAGGGGGGAGGAGTAGGCACCCCTGTCTCGTCCCTCTATATAATTCGAAAGCCTGGGTGGTAGATCCATTAATTTTTAGGCAAGCTAGTGGATGCCGATAAAAAGCATACACCCAATCCAAAAAAGGCCCCACAATCCCCACCCGCTCTAGCGTCGCAAAGAGAAAAGGCCAACTCACCCTATCAAATGCTTTTTCAGCATCCACAGCTAACAATGCCATCTCTGCCCCCTCTCTACCCCCCTGCCACACTAGGTTCAACACTCTTCGAATGTTATCAGAGGTGTATCGCCCGGGCACAAATCCAGATTGGTTTGGGTGTACCAACTGTCCCATGAGCGGGAGCAGTCTATTTGCCAGGACCCGGGTAAAGATCTTAAGGTCGCTGCCCAAAAGAGATATAGGCCTATAGGAGCCGCATTCTAAAGGATCCTTCCCCTCTTTATATAAAATACTGACCCCCGCCAACCTCAGGGAGGGTGGCAAGATACTATCCCCCCTTAAAGGAATTATACATTCTCACCAAAGGCCCAACTAAACACCCCGCAAAGACTTTGTAAAAACGGTTGGGAAACCCATCCATGCCGGGGGCTTTGTGGGCTCTCAGGCCTTTAATCACTGTCAGGACCTCATTTTCCCCAATAGGAGTTGAGAGACCCCCCGATTCCGCCTCAGACAGTCTGGGCAGGCGAACAGTATCCAAAAGGTCCCTGATCGCGGCCTCTGGTACCTCAGTTTCCGGCGTATAGAGCTCCCGGTGTACTGAACAAAACGATCTTCTATTTCTCGTCCCAACCACAGCATTCCGCCCTCTTTCCCTCGCACCTTCAGGATAGCATTCCTTGCAGCCAGCTTCTTAACCCGGCGTGCTAACATCCTACCCACTTTATTGCCAAATTCAAAGAACTTCTGCTGTAGCATGTTTAGTTTGTGTCTGATCTCTTGCATATGCAATTCACTTAATTCCAACTGCGCCTTCCTCAATTGCCCCGCCAGGGATACCTCCTGCTCCCCCCGCTTCATACGCCTTTCCAGCTCACCAATCAGAGCCAACAATTCCGATTGTTTCTCCAACCGCAATTTCTTTTTAAGAGCACCGGGAGCCACTAGCCTCCCGCGGATCACCGCCTTCAAGCAGTCCCAAACAATTCCCGGTGAACATTCCCCATTATCGTTCAGGAGCAAGTACTCTTCTACATCTCGCCGGATCTGCTTCACTACTTCCGCATCCTCTAGCAAGGACTCATTCAATTTCCACCACTTCTTAATGGGTCTCGAGTTCCCAAATTGTAAGGTACAAACAACCGGGGCGTGATCCGACCACATCCGTTCGCGAATTTCACAAACTGCCACTTCAGCCAGCAACGCTTTATCAATAAGCCACAAATCAATCCGAGAAAATCCCCCATGCACGGGAGAGAAAAACGAATAGTCCCGCTCACCATAGTGCACCTCCCGCCAAAGGTCCACCACCTCCAAAGTTTCCATCATACGCTTCAAACGGAAGCGATGCTTCCGCGTCGTAGACGATGCACCTCGCGAGGTATCGACTAAAGGATTAAGGGCCACATTATAATCCCCCCCTAACACCAGCTGCACGTCCCCCTTGTTTATAAGAACTGTCTCAAGATCCCCAAAGAAGGCTGCCTGATCAGTGTTGGGAGCATAAATACTAGCCAAAGTATATAGCTGCTGACCCCACCGTAACTTAACCACCACATACCGCCCCCCTTTGTCCCTAATCACCTCCTCAACCTTCCCCAGTACCCTGTTGGACAGTAGTAGTCCCACTCCTCCTTTTTTCTTTTCCAACTTATTGGAGGCAAAGTATTGTTGTGGGAAGCGAGGGTGACGCATGCGACCTTCGTCTTTAGAGAGCAAGTGTGTCTCCTGTACAAAAATTACATCCCCCTCCAATCTAGAGCATTCTTTAAAGAACAATTGTCTTTTATAGTAGGAGTTGAGACCCCTAACATTGATAGTCACCAACTTAAGTGCGGCCATCGTCTCTCCCCGTAACACCATTAGTCATAGCCACCCCCGGGTCCCCACTAGCCCTTCCCCCCCCTTTCCCCCCCTCCCTCACTACCCCACCTTCCAACCCCCCTCCCCCCACCCCCCATCGCACCACCCGATCCAACAAGTAGATCGGTTCCAGGTCACGTCAGACAGGGCAGCCGCCCTGCTCGTTGCTTAGTCTCTTCCCCGGACACTTGTGCACAGCTCAAAAACTTCCCTCTTATACGGACAGTCCTGCCAATTACTCCCCCAATTCCCCTTCCCCCGAACCCCACACATCCCAGTAATAGAATACAAACATACTACAAATAAAATACAATTAACCCCTGCAGCAGGCATAATACAAAGACCCCAAACGATTTGTATTGGCAGCAGATAAAACCAACTACACCCCTTTGTTAGTGTTTTTTTTTTTTCCTCCATTCTTCTCCCCTCTTAATGTTAACATTCGTTACAAGGTGGGTATATTACCCCTCCCCCGCAGTCCCTCCCCACACCCCGTTCCCAGACTCAACCGGGTTGTCAAACCCACATTTAGGCCAACAAAACGATACACCACAGTTCAGGAGGCCAACTCTGCAGGTTGCAATGCCAGCCTTGTCTTCCGGAGCCTCCGCTCCCCGCCGGACACTCTACTCCAACTCGTCTGGGGACGTTTGGGGGGGGTCTCCTCCCACTCTCGCCCGCTGGTCGTCTGGAGCACTCGTCGGAAGATTGGTCCATCCCGCCTGCTTCAGTCCTGCAATTGCTGCCTCTACTGTGTGTGCCACATATGATTTCGTGTTAATAGTGAATTGTAGGCCCACAGGAAACAGCCACCGGTAGCGCACATTTTCTTCACGAAGCCGCTTCGTCACTTGCTGGTACTCTCGACGCTTTTTCATAGTAATACTAGATAGGTCAGCAAACACTTCCACGTCCGCCCCATGCCAGTTGAGTTTCCCCAACTTCCGAGCCGCCCGGAACACCAGCTCTTTGGATCGATATTCATGCAGGCAGCAGACAATGTCCCTGGCTCTGTTGTCACGCTTCGGCCCCAAAGACCGATGGGCCCGATCCACTCGGAGACACCCCCCCTCTACATCCATGTCAGCAGCTTTCAAAACAGCGCCACAGAACTCTTCCGCTAGAGCCACATAATTAACAGCTCCGTCCCCTTCCAGGAGGCCCCGTATCCGGATGTTGGATCGGCGGGAGCGGTTTTCAAGATCCTCCAATTTTTGTAATATATCGCCCTGTGCTTCCTCCAGCACAGCGATGCGCTGGGTCGCAATCCCGATCTGTTCATCCTGCTCCTCTGTTCTATTTTCCAGCTCCTCTAGCCGGGTGCCAAGTATTTGCATATCGCCTTTCAAGTCCTTAAACCAGTTCTGAACCTCCAACTTAAATATGGAGATCTCCGATTGTGTAGATTCAAACCAGTTTTTCAGGTCTGCTCGCAAGCTCAGAATGTCACCTGCATTGCCCGGCGCGACACCTCCAACTTCTTCCTTCTCTGCCACAGTGCTGCCCCCAGTCGCCATCTTGTTCACAGGGGTCTTCACACCAATTCCCCCTTTAAAGGAAAAGGTTTTTAAGTCTGTCCCAGGCTTTTTGCCAACCATCTTGTCCCCAAGGTGCGCCCTGTCAGCCACCCAGCTCAGCGGGGAGGCCCCTCAGTGGGTTCCGCAGGGCCCCCCCGCAGAAGACCAAACCTTGAAGTTGTAATCCACTGCCCTCTTAAAATTCCTCTGATGGACAAGTAAGGTAGCCGAAAACAGCCCCGAGAGCTCAAGAGTGGGCCAAAATGGATGTTCAAGGACAGAGGGCCAGGAGATGTGCACAGGAGGACCTCACCTCTCAAACACCGCAGAAACTGAGTTCCCTCAGAGTTAGGGTAAATGGCTAGGTTGCGGTTCCAGCACTCGCAGGGGGCAGGTTTGCATCAGGCCTGGTCTTCTCTGCTACCCCTCCACTTTAGTACAGCCACGCGGTCGGGCAGTTCCAGCGCTACCGGAAACTCCGCTCTGGTCCCGCCGCGGGGGAAATCCTCGACCCACCGTTCTGTCGCTGACAGCCACACAGCTCCCCACAGCTCTGGGGGACTCCCCCGAGCAGACTGCACTCCAGCGCGCCAAACTCCGCTAGTAATTATGGAGAGAAGGGGGGAGGGGGCAAGCACCTCAAAAGCCCGCCGCCATCACTGCACTCACACACCTCGATCTGTGTTGCGCTGCGTGCGGTCGCGGTTTGTTAAAAACTTCGTCGGGACGCTCAAGGGGTGCTTCCAACCACACTCCGGTCTACCGATCAGCTTTTTCTGCACCGGGGGGGTGCATTTTACTCCATTTGCAGGGGAAAAGCGGCGGAGCCGGTCTAGGGCACCGCCATGCTGCCTGGTGACGTCACCGGAACTCCCTGCACAGCTGATATTTTATGCTCACACAGCCTACAGAAAATTAGAGGGAACACTGGTTGTGAGTACTGATTCCTGCTGTCCCTTGAGAACACCTGTTACAGGTGAGTAACTACGCTTTCTCTGGGAACAAGCAGGAAGTCAGTCCTCACATATGTGACTCCCCAGCTACAGGATATCGAAAGCCCATAGCAAAAATAGGAGCTCCCTTATGGGGAGCTACAAGCAGCAGTGAGTCTGAGTCCACAGACAGAACACTGTGTCTGGATGAAACCAGGACCCGGTAGCCTGAACACAGAAGGGTCGGAGTTGCCTAAACCAAGAAAAGGTTACGGAGCACAACCAGTCCATAGGCACTGTCCCATCGGGACTCTCTTTCCAGGCAGTAATGAGCTGCGAAGATATGGAATGAAGACCAGCTGGCGGCTAGGCAGATGTCCACCATCGGGACAGAGCACAAGTTTGCAACCAATGCCGCTATGGCCCTGAAATGGTGCGCCATGACGCGGTCTTACAATAGGAGCCTCGCCTGCTCATAGGTGAGGGTGAAACAGTTCACCACCCAGGTGAACAGTGTACACTTGGTCACTGCCTCCCCCAGCCTACTGGGGTCAAAGGAGATGAAAAGCTGAGAAGCTTTGCTTGGCCCTCAGTGCGTTGGATATAGAAGGACAAAGCCCTCTTACAGTCCAAGGTGGGAAGGACCTTCTCCGCCCGAATGGAGTGAGGTCTTGGAAAGAATGTAGGGAGCACCACTTCCTGATTGAGATGGAAGGGCGATATTACTTTTGGCAGGAATTTGGGGTGCGTGCAAAGCACCACTCTGTAATTGTAGAACCTGGCATAAGGCGTCTCCGCCACAAGGGCTTGAAGCTCGCTAACTGCGAGTGGAGGTGAGCGCAACCAGGAAAGCCACCTTCCAAGAGAAGTAGCGAAGGTGGCAGGTAGCCAAAGGCTCGAAGGATGGGCGAATCAGCTGCCCCAACACTATGTTGAGGACCCATTCGATTGCCGGGGGGCGAACCGGGCGCTTCGATAAGAGCAGATCAGCAAAGTTGGACTGAGAGGGCCTACTGTTCACTGAATGGTGGTGCACCAGCAGGGCACTAAGGTGCACTCAGACGGAGTTAGACTTGAGCACGGATGGAAAGAGCAGGAGAAGGAACTTTAACACCAGTTGCACTGGGCAGGAGAAAGGGTCAGCCCCATCCTCGGCGCACCAAAGAGAACCAGTGGCATTTGAGGGCGTAAGCCTTCCCAGTAGAGGCCTTGTGAAAGGCCAGCAGAATCTCTTCCACCTCAACCGAAACGTTGAAAGGGGCCAGAGTCACCCTCTCAGCAGCCACGCTGTCAGCAACAGAAACCCCAGGTTGGGGTGCAGTAGAGAGACCCCTTCTGAGACATGAGTCCTGGGGCAGTCACCAAATGGATGGGAGTCTCCACCGTCAGAGGAGCAGCGGGAACTACGGTTGCCTGGGCCACTGGGGGGCTATCAGGATGAGCAAGGCCCAGTCGTGAAGGGTCCTGAAAAAGGTCTTGACAATCAGCGGAGTGGGAGGGAAGGCATACATGAGGCCTTCTGATCATGAGACAAGGAACGCTTCCCGCTGCCACCCTGGGGGGGGGCCTGCCCGAAACAGAAGCAGGGCAACTGGAAGTTGTCCGGGCTGGCAAACAGGTCCATCATTGGTTCCACCCACAGCTGGAAAAGCCGACTAGCTACCCTGGGGTCCAGCTGCCATTCATACGGCTGGAGGACTCTACTCAGCCTGTCTGCCAGAACGTTATCCTGGCCTGGCAGATACACTGCCCGCTGGAGGATAACCTGTTGGATTGTGTATGGGCAAAGGACCAATGCCTCCTGACAAAGGGTACAAGACCCATTATCCCTCTGTTTGTTCATGTAGAACATCGCCATATGGATGTTCGTCTGGACTAGCACCAGCAGGGCTAATATATGGCTCAGAGATCCAGAAGATTGATCTGTTGGGTGCTCTCGTCTGGTGATCAGTTGGCCCTGGGTGCGGAGGTCCCCACAGTGGGCTCCCCAGCCTAGCAGGGAGGCATCCGTGGTGAGGACCCTTGAGAGGCTCGTGGCCTGAAAAGGCATGCCGAACTCGAGATGCTCAAAAGACTGCCAGCAGACCACGGAGTCCGCCAGTTGGCGAGTTACAGAGACTGTCTTGGAGGCAACCCATGGCCTCACTGGTCCCGGAGACATCACTGCGACACCCTCATGTGGAAGCAAGCATCTGGGGTGACATGGACCATGGAGACGCAGAAGAAGCCGGGCAGGCACCAAGGGACGGTACTGTATGTCCCGTGCTAGAGTCCTGAGATGGTCAGGCTCAGTCCCGGGGCAAGAAGGCCTTTCGACTGGAGAGTGTCGTGCTTTACCCCAATAAACTCCAGAAACTGTTGGCAGGAGGTGAGACTTGGGGTAGTTTATGACAAACTCCAAGTGTTGCAGGACCTGGATGGTGCATGCGGTGGCCTGCTGCACCTCTGAGGCCATGGCTCCCTTTATGAGCCAGTCATCCAGGTAGGGGCAGACAAAGACCCCTTTGGAGACAGAGGAAGGCGGCCATGACTGCCAAGCATTTTGTAGACTCTTGGGGCCGAGGCCAAGCAGAATGGGAGAACCCTGTATTGAAAATGCCTGTGATAAGATAGTCCTTAGGAATCATCCACACTTTATGCCAAAGCAGTATGGCATATCTTATGTTCTTATTTATTAAGAAGTGACCGAAGATATCAATGCTTGACCCAGTACAAGCATTGTGGAACTTGTGTCTCTTGGGGAAACTGCTAGGTACATATGACCTAGATTGGCCACTGTTGGAAACAGAATACTGGGCTTGATGGACCTTGGTCTGACCCAGTATGGCATATCTTATGTTCTTATGTTCATTGCAAGTAAAAGGCCAAAGCTCTTGTACAGTCCAAAGTATGAAGGTTCCTTTCTGCATTTGAAGCGTGAGGCCTTGGAAAAAATACAGGAAGGTAAACCGCTTGGTTTAAATGAAAGGGCGAAACCACCTTTGGCATAAAGTGTGGATGATTCCTAAGGACTACCTTATCATGCTAGAAACTTGTATAAGGAGGATTAGCCACCAAGGCTTGCAATTCACTGATGCAACCTGCTGATGCGATTGCAATGAGAAAGATAACTTTCCAGGAAAGGAATTTCACATAGGTAGTGGTTAATGGTTCAAAGGGTGGTTTCACGAGCTGCCCAAGTACCAGATTCAAGTCCCATGCCACCGGTGGTGGCTTAATGGAAGGCTTCGTTAAAAGAAGGTCTCTCATAAATCTCGCTATGAGAGGAAATAGGTTGTCCATTGAGAGGCTTTAAAGAAGATGCAATAGCACTCAAATGGACTCTCACTGAATTAGTCTTAAGCCCTGCATTTGATAAATGAGGGAGGTACTCCAGTAATGATTACAGAGGTATCGCAAGAGGGTTAAGACCCTTCTGCAAGCACCATACGGTAAACCTTTTCCACTTAAATGCACAAGAGCATCTTGTGGAAGGTTTCCTGAAAGCATGAAGGATATCCTTTACCTGCTGGGAAAGGTTAAGACCGTGAAGTTCTAGGCTTTCAGCAACCAGGTCCTGAGATGCAGACTGGGGATTGGGATGCCACAATATCCCGTCCTCTTGAGAAAGGAGATCTGGAGAAGATCCTAACTACAGAAGCAGAGCTTGAGAGAGATGTAGGAGCAGAGGGTACCACATTTGCCGTGGCCAACGTGGCGCTATGAGGATCATATGATCTGTCTCTCTGCAGCTTGAACAGGGTTTGGGGAATTAGGGGAATGGGTGGAAAGGCATACAGGAAGTCCTGACCCCAATGGAGGACGAAAGCATCCCTGGTCTGACAACCTCGAGCCGGAATTCTGGAACAGATCCGGGGAAGTTTGGCATTCAGCGGATTTGCAAAGAGGTCCATGTCTGGGGTTCCCCAAATTTGAAAAGTTTTGGCCGCCTGGTCTGCATGGAGAGACCATTCATGTGGAAGCAGAACTCGACAGAGTCTGTCTGCCCAAGAGTTTTGAATGCCTGGAAGATACACCGCAAGGAGATGAATCTGATACTCTGGCGAGGGCCCATAGTCGCAAAGCTTCGTTGCAGAGCAACAGAGAGTCTGTTCTGCCCTGCTTGTTTACATAGAACATGGCTACTTGATTGTCCGTTTGAACTAGGACTGTCTTGTAGCTGAGCTGGGTGTGAAATACTCGAAGAGCAAGGAAGATTGCTCTGAGCTCCAGGAGATTGATATGGAGATAGGCCTCCTGTGGGGTCCAGGTACCCTGGGTAGAGAGGCTTTGCAAGTGGGCTCCCCAACTCACCTGTGAAGCACCTGTTGTTAGAGTGGCTTGGGGTAGGGGTTGCTGAGAAAGAGACGCCACCAAAAGATTTTTGGGTTACTGCCACCATTGGAGGGACAAAATAAGGCGATCCGAGTTTGCTATTTTGTCTGACAGGCAACCTGACGCCTGAGTCCACTGAGTGGATCAAGTCCACTGTGTTGCCCTCATATGGAGGCGCCAGAAGAATTCAAAAATTCTGATTACAAAGAATCCCCGTTGAAATTTAAGTAAACTTTATGTCGGAGCTAGTCAACACAGTGCATGGAAAACATTCACAGCACCACTGTGACTTCTCCTTTTATTAAATAACTTTATATAGTTAAAAGTCCAAACTTAACTTTATGTTTGTTTCCAAGCATCACAGCCAAAGTATTGCCAGAAACGCCAAAGAGACGACGTGGCTCACGTTTCGGGTTTGTATCAAACTCCCAAAAACCCTGCTTCAGGTCCATCAGTTATCGGCAGTTGACAATTCTTCAGCAAGTCCTTGGTAAATGGAGTCTACACACTGGCTGACCACCGGCACTGAGGCCGCCATTTCCCATATCCATAGCAGGAGCATCTCAAGGATGGGCGGGATCAGGACTGTGAGTCTTCTTGGGTGGAGGCTCGTATTGCAAAATTTCCAGCTCCTCGGTGCACGGGTCCTCTTTGGACGCCATCTGCACCGAGAGCGCCTAGGCCATGTCCCGAATGCAAACATCCTTGGGTGAGGAGTGGTGTCGAGGCTGCAAGGGTGAGAGCTCTGAAGGAATGTCCCGATGCGGGGAGAAGCCTCGTCCTCGGTCTCCCATTCGGATCCCAAGGTAGTAGAGGACTCGGCCTCAGGGGTAGCCCCGAGGAAACAGGGACCACCCAAGGACTGGGGATCAGACCCCAATAGGCTCGCCAGGGAGGACCAGAGCCCCGAGAACTGGGATCGGAACCTCGACCAGGGCAGGGGACTTACCCAAAGCCAGCAGCGGACTGGGCAAGGGGGATGCCGGAGTGGAGTCTGGCTTTGGGAACAGCTTCCCCTGCAACTCCGATCTCTTCCTATTGTTCTTGGGCATTATGCCCTGGCACCGGTCACATGAGGAGCTGTCGTGGTCCGGGCCCAGACAGCGGAGGAAGCAATTATGAGTATCTGTAACCGATATGGTCTGGCCACATTAGTCACACTTTTTAAATTCACCAGGAGTCATTGTGGAAGAACACCAGGCTGGGGTAGAGAACCCCCAGGCGAAAAAAGGCGCAAACGCCAGTCAAGAAAAAACCTTGATAAAAAAGGACCACAATGAGGCCGAGGATGGCACCGAGGTGCTCCCATCGAGGCGGAGATGGTACAAGACCAGTCAAAAAGTCAGAAGGGAAAGAATCACTTTTTCCAGGAGAGATGAGGAGCACATCCATTGGGCTCCGCGGAAAAAAGACTGAACAAGATGGCACCCTTGGTCGGGAAGGGGACCACGCATGTGTGGTAGCATTCCCAAAGGCTTTCTTTGAAATCTAGGGAAATGCTCCGCACGGGCTCCATTGGCATCGACATCACCCATATGTGAGGGCTGACTTCCTGCTTGTTCCTGGAGAATAAACAATCTTCGACTGGTGCCACTGTAACTTGGAGTGAAGAGAGGAGCTGACACTTCCAACTTGGGAATTGATGTGATAAAGCCAGCCATCGTGACAGACTCTCAATGAGGTGCCATCAAAGGTCTAGAGCAGGGGTGGTCAAACGTTTACATTCCATGCCCCAATTTTTTAACGCTCTAGTTCAGATGCGCCATACGACACTTGTACCCTCATCTTGCTCAGTCAGGTCCCATAGCTACAATCCTACTAAGCAGATGGCAAGGGAAGGACAAAAATAGCAACTCTTCAGGGGAGGTGGGAGGGTAGTGAGGACTGATTCCTGCTGTCCCTGGAGAACACCTGTTACAGGTGAGTAACTACGCTTTCTCCAGGAACAAGCAGGAAGTCAGTCCTCACGTATGGAACTCCCCAGCTACAGACTACCAAACCCGTAATCCAAAAACGCCTCTAAGGCAGTGTGCAGAAGTCGATGCCCCATAGGAGCCCGAGTCTTTGGGTCCCCGGGGCGAAGCTCTCGGTAGCTGAAAAAAGGACGAAGGGCAGGAGTTGCTTATACCCCGAACAGATTATGGAGTACAGCCTGGCTGAAGGCGCTGTCCTGGCGGGACTCCCTATCCAGGCAGTAGTGCGAAGCGAAAGTGTTCGCTGAAGACCAGGCCACAGCCCAGCAGATGTCTATTAGAGGCACTAAGCACAGTGAGGCCACAGAAGCTACCTTGGCCCGGACACTGTGTGTGGTGACCTGTCGATCCAGTGGGGCGCCCGCCTTTGCTTGGGCGAGGGCGAGGCAGTCCGCCAACCAGACAGAGATGGTGCGTTTGGTGACTGCCTGCCCCAGGTGTTTGGGATCATAGGCGACAAAGAGCCAATTGGACTTACGATGAACCTGGGTACACTGCAAGTACAAGGCAAGAGCCCTCTTGCAGTCGAGTGTATGTAACACTGCCGTTGCCTGGTCAGCATGCGGTCTCGGGAAGAAGGTCAGCAAGACTATCTCCTGATTGAGATGAAAGTCCGAGACCACCTTCGATAGGAACTTGGGTGGGTACGGAGGACCACCCTGTTCCCATAGAACCTGGTGTAGGGAGCCTCAGCCATGAGGGCCTGGAGTTTGCTGACTCGCTGAGCCAAGGTCAGAGAAACCAGGAAGACTACCTTCCAAAAGAGGTGCCAAAGTGAGCATGTTGCCATCGGCTCGAAGGGTGATCGCGTAAGCTGCATCAGAACAATGTTCAGGTCCCACTCAGCTGGTGGTGGCCGGATGGGGGGCTTGGAAAATAAGAGGCCCCGTATGAAGTGTGAGACCAGGGGCTGCCCCTCGAGGTGGTGCGCCGAGATGATGCTCAGGTGGACCGTGACTGAGTTGGACTTCAGCCCCTCTTTCGAGAGGTGGAGGAGGTACTATAGAAACCAACTGGTAGAAGAAGAAAATGAGTCGATCTGGAGCTCGGGGCACCAGACCGAGAAGCATCGCCACTTAAAGGCATAGGTCAGTCTCGTCGAGTCCTCCTTTGATGCAAGGAGAACCTCTTCAACCTCCCCCGGAAAGTGCAGCAGGGCTAAGGAGACCCGTTCAGAAGCCAGGCTGTAAGGAACAGCGAGGTCAGGTTCGGGTGAAGCACCTGTCCCTCTTCCTGCGTTAGCAGGTACAGGGCACAGCACAGAGGGAATGGAGGCTCAGACAAGAGATGGAGCAGGAGCAGGAACCAAGGCTGTCAGGGCCACGAGAGGGCTACGAGAATCATTGAAGCATGTTTCCACTGAACCTTGTGGAGGGTCCTCATAATGAGAGAAGTGGGAGGGAAAGCGTAAAGAAGCGCGGAGGTCTAGTTCGAGAGGAACGCATCTGGGGCCACCCTCATTGGGTGTGGAACTGGTTCGCATAAGCAGGAAAGATGTGCGTTCACTGGGCTGGCGAAGAGGTCCATGGACGGAGTCACCCATCGCTGGAAAGAGAGGCTGGTGACCTCAGGATCCAGGCATCACTCATGTGGGCGGAGGATTCTGCTCAGTTTGTCCACGAGGACATTCTCCTGGACCGGAAGATAGACTGCTCAGAGGGACATCCCCTGACGAAAGGCAAATGAGCAAAGGAGGATCGCCTTCCAGCAGAGGCGGCAGGAGCCTGTTCCCCCCTCCTTGTTTATGTAAAACATGGCTACCCTGTTGTCGGTCTGCATGAGCACCGACTTCCCTCTCAGGTGGCCTTTGAAGGTCCTCAGTGCCCACTGGACCGCCTGGAGCTCGAGTAGGTTGATCTGCTGCTGAGATTCCTCAGGCGACCACTGACCCTGGGTGCACAAATCACCGCAGTGGGCTCCCCAACCCAGGATGGAAGCATCCGTCGTCAGGATGAACTCATGCTGCGGGGCCTGGAAGGGCATTCCCCGACGGAGGCTTCGGGGATCCTGCCACCAAGCCAAGGAGCTGTGGAGACTTCGGTAGACCTGGATGGGGTCCCTGAGGCAACCGGCGGCCAGGCTCCAATGCATCTCGAGGCACCACTGAGCCATTCACAAGTGCATTTGGGCGTGGGGACAACAAGGACGGTAAGGAGTAGTTACTCATCTGTAACAGGTGTTCTCCAGGAGCAGCAGGAATCAGTCCTCACTTATGGGTGTCATCGACGCCGATGAAGCCCCAGCGGATCATTTCCCCAGCTTTCCAAGAAAGCCTTTGGGAATGCTGGCACGCATGCGCGGTTCCCTTCCCGCCTAAAGGTGCCATCTCACCTCAGTCAAATGACATAGCTAAGAACAGCACACAAAAATGTAAAAATTAAATTATGTACAACTGCAACTCCAAGGGGAGGAGGGAGGGTAGTGAGGACTGATTCCTGCTGCTCCTGGAGAACACCTGTTACAGGTAAGTAACTACTCTTTCTCCAGGACCAAGCAGGAAGTCAGTCCTCACTTATGGGTGACTCCCCAGCTCTGTCCTACCAGGAACCCAGGCTGAACAAGAGAACTCCCTCTAGTCTCAGCAACACAGGAAAGGCTTTGCAAGGACACACCCTCCACAGGTAGCCCAACCAGAGGGCAGGAGTTGCCTAGACCTCAAAGAGATTCCGGAGTACTGCTTGGCCAAAAGCACTGTCCCTACGGGACTCCCTCTCCAGACAGTAGTGGGCTGCAAATGTCCGGCTTGAAGACCAAGTAGCAGCCCTGCAGATGTCTTGCAATGGGACAGAGCGGAGGTGAGCCACTGATGCACCCATTGCCCTCACACGGTGGGCCGTGACCCTACCCTGCAAAGGAAGGTCAGCCGCCTTGTAAGCCCAGGTGATACAGTCAGCCACCCAGATAGACAAGGTACGCTTGGACACAGGCGTCCCCAAGTTATTGGGGTCAAAAGAAAGGAAGAGCTGAGAAGCTTTCCTGTGACCTTGCGTACGTTCAAGGTAGAAGGATAAGGCCCTCCTACAGTCCAAGGTATGGAGAACTGGTTCAGCCTGACTTGCATGAGGCCTAGGAAAGAAAGTAGGAAGAACCACCTCCTGGTTGAGGTGGAAAGAGGAGACAACCTTAGGAAGGAACTTAGGGTGAGTCCTGAGGACCACCCTGATTTTATAGAACCTGGTGTAAGGCCTATCACAGACCAAGGCCTGAAGCTCCCTCACTCTTCTAGCCGAAGTAAGGGCTATCAGAAAGAGAGTCTTCCAGGAAAGGAAGCGTAGAGGGCAAGTAGCCATAGGCTCAAAAGGTGGGCGAGTCAGCTGCTGCAAGACCACATTCAGCTCCCACTCAGGAGCAGGAGGACGTATGGGAAGTTTGAGGAGGAGCAAGCCTCTGAGAAACCTAGACACCAAAGGGTGCACAGACAAGGAATGGCCCTCAACTAGGGAGTGGTGAGCTGCCAAAGCAGAGAGGTGGACCCAAACAGAGTTGGACTTGAGACCCTGATTGGACAAGTGCAGCCGGTACTGAAGCACTACTGACACAATACAGGAGAAAGGATCCTCAGCACGTAGCTGACACCACACAGAGAACCTTTTCCACTTGAAAGCATAGGTCTTCCTAGTGGATTGTTTCCTGGAGGCTAGGAGAACTTCCTCAACCTCGGGAGGCAGGCCCCAGGGAGCCAACACTACCCTTGCAGCCTCCATGCCATCAGATTGAGAGCTTTGAGATTGGGATGTAGCAAGGAGCCCTGATCCTGAGAGAGAAGGTCGGCAGAGGTAGAGGTAGAGGTAGATCCATCGCCAGTTGAAGCAGGAGGGGGAACCAAGGCTGCCTTGGCCACCTGGGAGCTACCAGGAGGACAGAGGCCCTGTCTTGGAGAATCTTGAACAGTGTTCGGGCCACCAGAGGGGTGGGAGGAAACGCATAGAGTAGGCCCTGAGTCCAGGGAATCAGAAAAGCATCTGCTGCTACTCTCAGAGGATGCGGTTGCCTGGAGCAGAATCTTGGAAGCTGGTTGTTCAGTGGACTGGCAAACAGGTCTATGGAGGGAAGCCCCCATCTCAAGAAAATCTTTTGAACCACTAAGGGATGTAGCTGCCACTCGTGTGGTTGCAGAATCCTGCTCAATCTGTCTGCCAGGGAATTCTCCTGGCCTGAAAGATAGACTGCTTTGAGGAGCATGTTGTGTTTCAGGGCAAAGGAACAGAGGTCCTGGGCCTCCTGGCAAAGGGGCTGGGAACCAGTTCCGCCCTGTTTGTTGACATAGAACATGGCTACCTGGTTGTCTGTCTGGATCAAGACAGACTGTTGTGCCAGGGAAGCAGTAAAGGCCTTGAGGGCCAAGCGGATAGCTCTGAGTTCCAGTAGATTGATCTGCTGGGACGCCTCCCAAGGAGACCACAGGCCTCGGGTGCACTTGTCTAGGCAGTGTGCTCCCCAACCCTGCAGAGAGGCATCGGTGGTCAGGACCACTGTATGAGGTGGGATCTGAAAGGGCACCCTTACCAGCAGAATGGGGGGGTGTAACCACCAGTTGAGGGAGGCCGGAAACGGTGGGACACTCTGATCCTGTCTCTGAGACTGCCTGAGGCTTGTGACCACTGAGTCCGAAGGCACCACTGGGCAGGTCTCATAATGAGCCTGGCATTGGGGGTCACCTGTACTGTCGACGCCATGTGGCCCAGAAGCCTGAGACAGAGTCTGGCGGAGACCAGGGACCTGTGCAGAAACTTGCTGGTGAGGTCCATGAGCCTTTGTGCTCGGTCCACTGGTAATAATGCTCTTGCCAGCTGAGAATCCAACCTTGCTCCTATGAATTCCAAGTTCTGGGAGGGGAGCAAAGTGGACTTTGCGAAGTTGATGACAAAGCCCACCTTTTGAAGCAGTTCTATGGTCCTGATGGTGGCCTGTTGAACTTCCAGGGAAGTCTGGCCTCTGATGAGCCAGTCGTCTAGGTAAGGAAACACAAAGATGCCCTGATTTCTCAGGTAGGCTGCCACCACTGCCAGGCACTTGGTAAACACCCTGGGAGCGGAGGTCAGTCTAAAAGGTAGTACTCTGTACTGATAATGGTTTCCTCCCACAATGAACCTGAGGTACTTTCTGTGGTCTGGATGAATAAGGATGTGAGTGTAAACATCCTTTAGATCTAAAGAGCAAAGCCAATCTCCCTGCTGGAGGTAGGGCAGAAGAGTTCCAAGAGTAAGCATTTTGAACTTCTCTTTCACTAGAAACTTGTTTAGGTTTCTGAGATCCAAAATGGGTTGAAGACCACCGGTTCTTTTTGGCACCAGGAAATACCTGGAGTAAAACCCGTGACCTTGGAAGTGGGGAGGCACAGGCTCCACCACCTTGTCCAGCAACAGACCTTGTAGCTCCTGAAGGAATAGGGCTGTATGCAGGGGAGGTCGGAAAGGTCAAGGGCCACTTGTGGGCGAACAAGGCTAGGCGGCCTCCTGTGCAGGGCTGGGTCTGCAAGGGAGGTATGGCTATACTCAAGGAGTCAAAAACCCCCACCCTGCTGAGTGGGAGCAGGGGCTGCAGGCTTGGGGGTCCTCTGCCTACGGGGCCCAGTACCCTGGCCCTTGGCTTGCTGACCCTGGGGCAGCTTGGGCAGCCGGATATTGTGGGTACTGTTTGTAGGCAGTGCCCTTCCTCGGGTAAAAGGACTTTTTACCCGAGCCCTTCTTCTTATGATTAGGGGCAGATGTCTTCCTCGACAGCCTTGTCCTCGTGAGGGGCTCTGTCAGGCTTGCCAGAAAGGTTTTCACCTTGGCAAGGGACAACGACCAACTTGTCCTGAACCCATGTCTCGAGGTCCAACGACTGCAGCCATGCCTGGCGTCGGGCCGCGATGCCAGCTGCCGCTACTCGGGCCGAAGCCTCGAAGCCATCATAGGCGGCGCAGGAAATGAACTTAGAGCATTCCCGGATCCTCGAAGACAAGTACTTAAAACTCTGCAAGGGATTCCCGGAGAGACCAGCAGAGAATCCGGCCAACTCCTTGGCCAGGTCTCGGAAATACATGCCCATGTACAGCTGGTAAGTCTGGACACGGCAAGCAAGCATCGAGCCCTGAAAGCACTTTCTACCGACGCCATCAAGGCTTCGGGCTTCCCTTCCAGGAGGCACCGCGGAGTGCATCTTCTGACTCTTCAGGCGATGCATGGCCGATTCCACAACCATGGAATGGTGTGGTAGCTGTGCTTTCTGGAAGCCAGGACTGTTACGGAGCCGATAGATGGAATCGACTCGCTTGCTCAAAACAGGTGCCGAGGCCGGTGCCTCCCACATCCGGAAGAGGAGCCGTTCCAGCATCGGAGGAACCGGGACAGTAAAGGCCTCCTTCGGAGGAGAGTCATACTGCAGAGCATCGAGCTCTTCGGCTCGAGGCTCTTCCTCGGGGTCAGCCGAGATAGCCAGGGCAGCGGCCATATCGCGGACAAACTCCGAGAACCTAGTATCCTCTGGAGGGGATCTTCTCCGGGGCTCAGACTCTGGTGAGTCCGAAGGGACACACCGAGTCTTGAAGGTGTCAGGAGACTCCTCGTCTTTGGTCTCCCAAGCAGACTCATCCGATGTTGAGTCGAGGTCCGACCCTGCGGGGCCTCTAGGCACCCGCCGCGATGCCGGTGGCACCGATGTCGAGACCCTCGGTCCCGAACGGGAGGTCGAGGGAGACCTCGACCGAGGATGACTTCGAGCCGCAAGGGACTTGAGTATCGGCTCGGTCTCCGGGGTCGACTTCGAAGTCCATGTCCCGGTGGTCGGGGCAGATGCGCCAGACAGGCTGGCCATCAGTGCCCGCTGCTGATCCATAAAGGCAGACATTCTGCTCTCCAAGGCTGTCAACCTGAGACTCAGCTCGGGTGACGCAGCAGCCCCCGACTCGGGCCCTGGTGGCGCCGGCCCGACGTCGGTACTCGGGGAGGCGAGTCCATGAGGACTACAGGACTTACGTGTCCAGCAGACTCCGGCTCCATGCGAGGAACTTTAGTTGGCTTCTCCTGGTCCATGGGCCCGGGACGACGGTCGGGGGTCTTAGACCTGGCCCTTGAGGGCTCAGGGACCTCCTCCGACGCCACCCTCGCGAGCCGCTTCTTCCTTACGTTCCCCGGTTGGGGGACCCCCTGTCCGAAGAGCTCCGACGCTTCTCGGGATCGGAATCCCGAGATGTCGAGGCCTCAGACGAGGTCCGGGCCCAGGCAGAGGCCGAGTCCGAGAAAAGCCTTTCACTTTGTTGCTGACGACTTCGGAGGGCCTTGGAAGACATTTTTCCACATGGCCCGCACGTTTTAGAATCGTGGTCCGGGCCAAAGCACCGAAGGCAGCAGTCGTGTGTGTCGGTGAGACACATTATCTTTTTACACCGATCACACTTTTTAAAACCACTGGAAGCCATCGGGGAGAAAAGGGTCCCTGCGAGGTCAAAGGACCGGCCTTCCAGGGAAAAAGAAAAAGATTTGGCGCGAGCGCCTAGCCACTAAGGGCAAAAACCGAAAAAGGAAAAAAGGGATTCGATACCGGTGTACCGAACCCGGCGGGAGGGGAACCGACGTCGAATCTAAGGAAAAAAGCAAAATAGGGAGCCGACTACAGCGTGTGAGGAGGTGTGGAGCCCTTCCATCTGGGCTGCGTGACTGCTGGAACCGCCTGCCTGCTGCCGCTGCCGCTCTCCTGCTCTGATCGGGCAGGCACGCCCGGGGCAGCCTGCAGTACCTGGGGCTTGAAGGCCTTTAAAGATCTGTTCCTGATACCCCCCGTTGGAGCCGACTACAGCGTGTGAGGAGGTGTGGAGCCCTTCCATCTGGGCTGCGTGACTGCTGGAACCGCCTGCCTGCTGCCGCTGACGCTCTCCTGCTCTGATCGGGCAGGCACGCCCGGGGCAGCCTGCAGTACCTGGGGCTTGACGGCCTTTAAAGATCTGTTCCTGATACCCCCCGTTGGAGCCGACTACAGCGTGTGAGGAGGTGTGGAGCCCTTCCATCTGGGCTGCGTGACTGCTGGAACCGCCTGCCTGCTGCCGCTGACGCTCTCCTGCTCTGATCGGGCAGGCACGCCCGGGGCAGCCTGCAGTACCTGGGACTTTTCCATCTATAAAAGTGATAGCGCTCCCTCCGTGAACGCGGAGCGTGGTCGCGGGGCGTGTGTTTAAGGGGCGTGTTTAAAGGGGCAGGTTCTGCCCCTTTTACGCCCCTTCGACGCCACTTGGTTTCTCAGTTATCTGCTTGGGGGTGGCTCGGTCTCTGTCCGGAGGTAGGTGTGATCCGTAGTTGCTTCCTTTACTAGTTTTGCTTCTGTTTGTTGATGAAATAGGAGTCCGTAGTGGTTTTTATAGCCCCTATGAACTTTATTTTGTGTTGCTGTAATGGGTAAGCGGAAGCCTAAGGATTCAACTAAACAACAACCGGCTGCTGCGGACAGCAAACCGGTTGGTCCACTGGACAGACACTTCGCCCCCCTCCCTTTGGCACATTCCTCTCCCGAAGGGGTCTCATTGAGCTCCGGAGGGAGGACTCCCCCCCCCGCGTCCGGGTTTAGAGAGAGCTGTTGGTTCTGGGGACCTCCTTGGACAGAGCCGGGGGACTGTGTTACCTGTAGTATTACCTAAACCTGTTCAGCTGACAGTTTTGGAAGGTGTTACAGATCTCCCTGCTCGGCCCTCAGATGCGGAGATAACCTTAAGAGATCTTTGGGGAGCCTTGAAAACTATTGATTCTAAAGTTTCTCTTGTAGTTAATTCTCTCTCTACATTTTCTCAGGAAGCTGCTGACTCGATTCAGCAGCTCGATGAGAAAATTTCTTTGACGGATCAGAGAGTTAGCAAATTAGAATCACAGGTGCTCCCACTTCAATCTATTAACGTGGTTGGAATTAAAGATTCCCTATTATTGCATTCTAAGTTGGAAGCACTTGAGAACTCTTCCCGGATGTATAATTTGCGTTTCCTTAATTTTCCTTTTTCATCTCTTCTTTCTGCTAAAATTCTGTTAGACAAATACTTTAAGGAGGTGTTAACTATCTCTGATCCAATTGATATTTCTCAGATTTATTATGTGCCCTCTAGGTCTAAGAAGGTTATCTCTGAGGAAGGGGCGTTTGATGAGATTGTACCATCTATGTCTAATCTGACTGCATTCCTGGAGGATTCCCTGGACACAATTACTCAACGGGCCACATTACTAGTGACCTTTACGTCTATGATGGTGAAACAACGGATCCTTAAAGCCTTTTTTAAAGCTAAGGCTACTAAGTTCTGTGGCCAATTGATTAATGTTTTTCCTGATGTCACACGTAGCACCCAACTTCGCCGGCGGCAGTTTTTGACCTTTAAGCCCCGGGTTTTGGCATTGGGTGCTACATTTTTCCTTCGATTTCCATGTAAGTGTGTGATTGTCTATGAGGGTGTTTCTTACATCTTCATGGATGTCTCACATTTGGAAAAATTTCTCTCAGACCGGCAAGACAGGGTGAGGGATGCGCAGTCTACAATGTGAAATTGCCTCCATTTTGTTGGCCTCGCGGCCTTGTTTTCTTAATTAGTTTTTTACTATCTTTATTACCTTAGTTAGAGTTTGCTTCCGTAATGTGGGCTATATAGTGACCCTTGTTGTTTGATTCTGGATGTCCTTTATGGGCTGGAAATAGTGTTAATTATTTGCTTGTCAAGTGTACACTTTTTTTTCCTTTCTCGTTTTGGTTGTTGTAATGACTAAAAAAGCTCAATAAAAAAAAAAAAAAAAGCAAAATAACGCCAAGAAAAAACTTCTTTTTTCCGGGAAAAAAAGGACACACGTCCGATGGGCTTCACGGAAAAAAAGAGACTGAGGTAAGATGGCACCTTTAGGCGGGAAGGGAACCGCGCAAGCGTGCCAGCATTCCCAAAGGCTTTCATGGAAAGCTGGGGAAATGCTCCGCTGTGGCTTCATCGGCGTCGATGACACCCATAAGTGAGGACTGACTTCCTGCTTGGTCCTGGAGAAAGGCATGTGTCCCAGGAGGCACAGCATGGCCCGCGCCGAGATTCGAGCTCTGATCTGGATCTGGGCTGCCAGGGTGCGTAGGCAGTCGGCACGGTCTGCAGGTAGGAAGGCAGTTACCCGCTCCATGTCGAGGAGTGTGCTGATGAACTCCAAGGTCTGCACCGATTCGAGGTGGGACTTGAAGAAGTTGATCAGGAAGCCAAGGCATTTGAGGAGGATTGTGTGTGATGCCGCCAGGCGGCTTCTTCGGCTGAAGTCCCCGTGACGCACCAGTCATCCAGGTACAGGAAGACAGCGGCTGTGGACAGACACTTTGTGAAGACCCGCGGAGCAGACACGAGCCCGAAGGGGAGCACCCAGTATTGGTAATGCTCTTCCTGCACCCTGAAGTGCAGGAACTGCCTGTGCTGGGGGTGGACTAGAATGTGGGTGTTAAGTGTCCCTTAGGTCTAAGGAGCATAGCCAATCGCCCTGCTGGAGGAAGGGCTGCAGGATGCCAAGCGATAACATTTTGAACTTCTTCTGCACCAGAAATTTGTTTAGGTTCCTGAGATGGAGAATGGGGCGCAGGCCCCCCGTTTTCTTCGGAACGAGGAAGTAATGTGAGTAGAACCCGCGACGTCGGAGGTGCGGCGGTGCTTTCTTGACCACCAGCTGGGCAAGGAGGTTGGTCAGCGCCTTCCAGTCTGGTGCAAGAGGAGCAGAGAAGGCTGCGCTGGGGAGAAGGGAGGAAGAAAGCTGTCCAGGTGAAGGCAATACCTGTCAGGGACCACCCGGAGGACCCAGGTGTCTGATGTGATTGACGCCCATTGGGAGGTGAAAAAGGACAGACGTCCCTCCACCGGCATAAGTACTGCCGGGGGGGCGAGAGGCTATGCCGTTGGCATCAAAATCTTTGAGCGGGTTGGGGTGGTGCCGGAGGTTGGGCCTTGGGTCCTTTAAGCTTGCGGTGGCCATGCGCTCCACCCTTCCTCTGCGTGCCGGTGGCCAGTGCGGGGGTGGGCAGGTAGGGCGTGTAACCCCGGTAGGGGAGCCCCTTCCTCTGGAAGAACGGTTTCTTAGTTTGATGTTTCTTCCGAGGGAGAGAGGAGGTCTTACGCGAGAGGCAGGTCCGAGTCAGAAACTCAGTCTCTATTTCGACGGCCTTATCCTCCATGGGCTTGCCGAACAGTTGTTCACCGAGGCAGGGGACGTCCAGGACTGGAGCAATGCATGGCGCTAGGCCCCAATGCCAGATGCAGCCACTTGGGCGGAGGACTCAAATCCATCATACGAGGCGTGGGAGAGGTACTTTGAGCACTCCGCGACAGACCTCAGGAGGGTTTGGAACCTGAGGAAGGACTTACCTCCGAGACCTGTGGAGAAACCGCCGAGCTCCTTGGCGAGGTCACACAGGAATATACCCATATACAATTGGTAAGCCTGAATACGGCATGCGAGCATGGACTCTTGATAGGTTTTGCACCCAAGGGCGTCGAGGGCTCTAGATTCCCTGCCCGGTGGGACCATAGAGTGTGAATTCAGGCTCTTTTGCTTCCGCACTGCCGATTCCACAACCATGGAAGTGTGCGGAAGCTGGGTCTTTCGGAACCCCGGGCTGCACTGGACCCTATACATGGTGTCGAGGCGTTTGTTCACAATGGGAACCGAAGGAGGGGCCTCCCACATGCGGAGGAGCAGCCTGGACAGAATGGGAGGAACCGGGATAGTAAAAGACTCCCGAGACAGGGACTCATACTGTAAGATGTCGAGCTCCTCAGCCCGCGGCTCCTCCTCAGCCTCCATTGCAAGGCTGAGGGCTTGCGCCATGTCCCGTACGAACACCAGAAAGGATGTGGTCCTTGGGCAGCGAATGCCACTGAAAGGTGGGCGGAGACGGGTCTGAAGAGAGGTCCTGGTGGGCATGGGTCTGTCTCCGGGGAGGTGTCCCCACCTGACTCGCAGCACAAAATGTCCAAGAAGGAGTCTGATTCGGTCTGGTCACCTTGTCTGGAGGCAGAGGCCCGCTTGGAACAAGAGGCCTTGGAGGATCTCACCCCCGAAGAACGGGAAGGCGAGCGAGACCAAGGCCTAGGACCCTCAAAAGGCCCACGGCTCTCGAGGGTTTCCAGGGTGGGTTCAGGTATCCCCTCTTGAGGGAGCCGAGGTCTCAATGGCAGGCCAGCCATGCTGGGCATGAGCACCTGTGGGGCAGCTAAGGCGGCAGAAATGCTGTGCTCTAGTGCCAGCATGCGGGACTCTCCTGCGGGCGTGGGTTCCTGGGCCGCTGACACCGGGGTTATCGGGTTCGGGTGTAGACGAGGAGAGGGGGTCCTCACTGTGACGACCCTCAGGAGACCGGGCACCATCACCGGAGCCTCTGTGTCTGTACGAAGTACCTTTTGGGCCCACTCCTTGTCCGACTCAGGAACGCAGGGGAGGGCTGAGCGACAGAGCGTGGGAGTGCTCGCGTTTGTATGGAGCCCCCAACAGTGATTTTGAGGTCTTCTTCTTGTGCCTCTCCACCTCAGGGGACCCCTGATCGGAGTGCCGCCTGTAACGAGGGGCCAAAGCGGGGCATCCCACCAGTGGAGGGACGACTGAGGGTGCCACCGGGAATTCCGAGGCCACTTTACGGAAAGCACAGTTACTTACCTGTAACAGGTGATCTCTGGGAACAGCGGGAATTAGTCCTCACATATGGGTACGTTGGTACCGACGGAGCCTGCGCGGGAAAGCTCCCCAGCTTCCCAGAAAGAAAGCTTTTGGGGCTTCCCACTGCGCATGCACGCTGCCTTCCTGCCTTCCTGACCAACTCTCCTCAGTTCGAGTTTAAAGCTGAGACAATAGAGAGAGGAAAGGAAAGAGAGATAGATAAAACTCCTAGGGGAGGCGGGTGGGTTGTGAGGACTAATTCCTGCTGTTCCCAGAGATCACCTGTTACAGGTAAGTAACTGTGCTATCTCCAGGAACAAGCAGGAATAAGTCCTCACATATGGGGACTACCTAGCTAAGATGCCTGGGAGATCCCCTGAAGGGTATGAGACCCTGAAAGGTTCCTCATCTTCCTATGGATCTCAGGCATCCATTCAGGGAAGGTGGGCTGGAGTTGTTCAAGAATGGAACAGGTGTCTGAGGACAGCCTGACCAAACAAGGCATCCCGGCGGGAGTCCTTGTCCAAACAGTAATGGGCTGTAAAGGTATGAACCGAGGCCCAGGTGGCTGCTCGACAGATCTGGTCAATGGACAGAGAGTTTAAATGAGCCATAGAGGTGGCCATGGCCCTCACGTTGTGAGCGGTGACATGGCCCTCCAGAGAAAGGTTTTTATTCTGGTAAGCAAAAGAGATACACTGAGCAATCCAATTGGAGAGTGTTCTTTTGGACACTGGAAGTCCGAAATGAGAAGGATCAAAAGCAACAAAAAGCTGAGAAGACTTTCGATGTTGCTGTGTCCTGTGGAGGTAAAAGGCAAGAGCTCTTTTACAATCTAGAGTATGAAGGTTCCTCTCTGCACTGGATGCATGAGGAGCTGGAAAAAAGACAGGTAAATATACCTCTTGATTAAGATGAAAAGGGGAGACCACTTTAGGCATAAAGTGGGGATTGGTCCTAAGGACCACCTTATCATGATGGAACCTTGTATAAGGTGGATTAGCCACTAGAGCTTGCAGTTCACTGATACGGCGAGCTGAGGTGACTGCAATAAGGAAAATAACCTTCCAGGAAAGAAATTTCAAGGAGGTAGTGGCTAAGGGTTCAAAAGGTGGCTTCATAAGCTGACCAAGAACCAAGTTTAAGTCCCATGCCACCGGAGGAGGTCGAATGGGAGGTTTAGTTAAGGTTAGGCCTCTCATGAATCTTGCAATAAGAGGATGAGAGGAAACAGGTTGTCCATTGATGGGCTTAAGTGATGCCGCAATAGCACTCAAATGGACTCTTACCGAATTCGTTTTGAGTCCTGCATTGGAGAGATGCAAGAGATATTCCAAAAGAGAATTCAATGGGAGTGCTAGAGGGTTAAGACCCTTTTGAGCACACCAAATGGAAAATCTTTTCCATTTAAAAGCGTAAGAACGCCTAGTGGAAGGTTTCCTAGAGGCATGTAGGATATCCTTCACTTGCTGCGAAAGATTGAAGTGGTGAAGGTCTAGGCCTTCAGTAACCAAGCTCTGAGGTGAAGGGACTTGGGGTTTGGGTGCCACAAAGTCCCCTCCTCCTGAGACAGAAGGTCTGGAGCCACTCCCAAGTCCAGGGAGGGGGCTTGGGAGAGATGCAGAAGTAGAGGGTACCACACTTGGCGTGGCCAGCGTGGAGCTATGAGGATCATGGACCCTTGATCCCTTTGAAGTTTGAACAGAGTCTTGGGAATCAAAGGAATGGGAGGAAAGGCATACAGGAAGCCCTGACACCAATGCAGGAGGAAGGCATCCTTGGCCTGAACTCCCTGACTCGGAATTCTGGAACAGAACCGGGGAAGTTTGGCATTCCACGGACTTGCAAAGAGGTCTATGTCCGGGGTTCCCCATTTCTGGAAGATTCTGAGTACCTGATCCATGTGCAAGGACCATTCGTGTGGAAGCAGAACTCGACTGAGTCTGTCTGCCCAAGAGTTTTGGATTCCTGGAAGATATACTGCCAGGAGATGGATTTGATGCTCTCTGGCGAAGGCCCATAATCTTAGAGCTTCGTTGCAAAGCGACAGAGAGCCAGTCCCTCCTTGTTTATGTAAAACATGGCTACTTGATTGTCCGTGTGAATAAGGACTGTCATGTTGCTGAGGAGGGTATGTAAAACTTTGAGAGCCAGAAAGATTGCTCGAAGTTCCAAGTGGTTGATATGAAGGGTGGTCTCCTGTGGAGACCAAGTGCCCTGAGTGGAGAGATCTTGGAGATGAGCCCCCCAACCTGTTTGGGAGGCATCTGTTGTGAGGGTTGCTTGGGGCAACAATGGTTGAAAGGGGGCCCCCAACAACAGATTTTGAGTGGATATCCACCATTGGAGAGACCAAAAGAGACGACTGGAGTTTGTAGAGCTCCTGATGCTTGAGTCCACTGGGTGGATAAAGTCCATTGAGCTGCTTTCATATGTAGGCGAGCAAAAGGCACCACATGCACTGTGGAGGCCATGTGGCCTAATAGTTGTAGCATCTCTCTGGCAGTCAAGTGGCTTCTGGACTGAGTCTGAGAGGCTAAGTGCACTAGACGTTGGCAACGGGCCTGAGGTAGATAGGCCTTTGCAGTGGTGGTATCCAAGCAGGCCCCTATGAACTCCAGGGATTGCGTAGGGGTGAGTTGAAACTTTGGCAGATTGATCACAAGTCCCAGATACTGCAGGATGCATCTGGTGCGATCCAGGGAAGTCTGAGCCTCGGACTGAGATGGAGCTCGGATGAGCCAGTCGTCCAGGTATGGGAAGACAAAAATTCCCAGGGCGCGTAGAAATGCAGCTACTATTGCCATGCATTTGGTAAATACCCTTGGAGCAGAGGCTAGACCGAAGGGAAGTACTCTGTACTGGAAGTGTTTTCCCTGGAACAGAAACCGTAGGAATTTTCTGTGGGATGGATGGATGAGTATATGTGTGTACGCATCCTTGAGATCTAGAGAACAAAGCCAATCCTGACTCTGTAGGTATGGAAGGAGAGTACCTAGAGAAAGCATCTTGAATTTCTCCTTGTATAGAAATTTGTTCAATTCTCTGAGATCCAGAATGGGTCTGTACCCCCCTGTTTTCTTGGGAATGAGAAAATAAGGGGAGTAAAAACCTGATCCCTGTTGAGGAAGAGGAACCTCTTCTATTGCCTTTTGGGCGAGAAGAGTGGTCACCTCCTGACTCAACAGGTCTAGGAGAGATGGGGGAGAATTGAAACATCTCACCATGGTATGGGGAGAAAGGTTGGAGAAATGTAGTTTGTAGACCTCTCTGATGATAGAGAGGGTCTATTGTTCTGATGTGATTTGCTCCCATCTGGGAGCAAAATGAGTTAACCTTCCTGGAATGGTGAGAGGTTCTGGTTTTAGAGCCAGAAAGGTTAAGTTCTCTAGATTTAAGTCAAAAACCCTGAGGGGGTTGGGACTGTTGGGCTGTAGCAGCCCCTGCAGGTTTTGCCCTGGCCTGTTTAGGCTGCTGACGCTTAGGAGCAAAGCGAGCTGCAGAAGATTGTTGGCCAGTATTTGTGGCAAATCTGGCCTTCTTGTAGAAAGGCTTTTTGAAAGATTTTTTCTTGACAGGGGTAGAGGTAGACTTAGAAAGTCTATCTAATGCAGCATTTTCTGCATCCATTTGAGTGGCTTTGATTTGCCACTCTTTACCAAACAGATTCTCACCTGTACAGGGCAAATTTCCCAACCCATCTTGGACCCAGGGTTCTAGGTCAGAGGCCTGGAGCCAAGCAATTCTGCGAGCCGCAATGGCAATACCTGAGGCTCTGCTAGCACTCTCAAAGGAGTCAAAGGCTGCTCTGTTGGAGAACTTTGAAATATCTTGGGTATGCTTTAGCAAAAGAAGGAACTCCTCCTTTCTATCCTCTGGGATAAAGGGGAGAAAATGGCGTATCTTTAATGCAATCTCCTTCAGAAACATGCCCATATAGAGGCTGTATGAGTTGATTCTGCCAATAAGCATACTTGCTTGGAAGATTTTTCTTCCAAAAGCATCCAGAGTCCTACATTCTCTTCCTGGGGGAGCAGAAGTGTGTCTTTTAGTACTCTTTATCCTTTTCATAGCTGACTGCACCACAATGGAGTGGTGAGGGAGCTGAGTTTTTTGAAACCCAGGAGAAGGGGGGACTCGATACATGGTGTCCAGACGACGAGAATGTGGAGATAGGGTGAGAGGAGTCTCCCATAAGTCCATCATGTGTTCTTGAAGAATTTCATGGATGGGCAAGGTGACTGCCTCTTTGGGAACCTTAGAGTATCCTAAAACGTCTAACTTTTTTGCTCTAGGTTCTTTTTCAGAGGATACAGAAATAGAAAGACATTTAGCTACTTCAATGATGAAATCTTGAAAGGATAAATCCTCTGGAGGAGACATTCTCCTCTTTGGAGAAGAGGGCTTCTCAGGTAGAGTAAGGGATACTTCAGCAGAGTCATCTGATGAATCAGAATCATCAGAAGACTCAAAGTATCGTCTGTTTGCTTCCAGGGATCGATAAGCGTATCGACCGGTATCGACATCGGGGGTACCCGGAACCGGATCGGTATCGGGAAAAACCCCAGAACCGGGAACCGGTATCCTGGTCGATGTGGATGGCCTGGGTACCGGTATCGGTTGTGGTACCGGAACCGGAGTCGGTACCACAGGGTGCGGTACCGAGGGCGTCGCAGCCTTAATGAAAGCGAAAATGGCCTGCTGCATGGATTGAACTGTTTGATCCATGGACGCCACGACTGTCTGGATGTCGGTACCGGATGAATGAGCCGGTACCCCAGAACAGTCTAACAGGTGATCGGTCGAGGCCGTGCCATCGATGTCAACCTGTAACCCCATAGGAGGAGCTTTGGAAGCCGGAGCTTCCCGCCGGGGTTGTTTGGCTGGGGCAGGGTCCTCAGGGTCAAGCCCAGGGGTATCTCGATACTTAGAGGGAGATTTGCCCTTTGAGGACCTGCTAGAGGAATGTTTGGTTACCTGAGATCCATCAGGAGAGGAAGACCTGGAAGATGTCGATGCTGGAATATCTGTAGAAAACAGCATGTGAAACTTGGCTGCCCGGTTCTGTAAGCCACGTTTAGACATCAAAGAATAGGATGGGCAATCCGGAATGGAATGGTCAGGCCCCAAACATTTAAGACACCATTCATGGGTGTCTGTGACTGAAATAGTACCGCTGCACTTGGTGCATTTTTTAAACCCAGAGGCTTGTTTCTCCATGAGGGAGAATTTGTGAAGGCCTAAAGGCCTCACAGAACAAACACACCAAGTGAGGAAAAAAAGGTTTTTTTGGGGGTTTTTTTTAGAAATAAAGGAAAAAAGACCGGCGGTACCGGTCTGGAATCGGGGAAGGCAGACACGCGGCCAAAGAAATAAATTAAAACAACAACTTCTTCAGCGGTGACAGGAACACGACCTGCTGGCTCCGCGGAAAAAGAAGAACTGAGGAGAGTTGGTCAGGAAGGCGGGAAGGCAGCGCGCATGCGCAGTGGGAGGCCCCAAAAGCTTTCCTTCTGGGAAGCTGGGGAGCTTTCCCGCGCAGGCTCCGTCGGTACCGACGTACCCATATGTGAGGACTTATTCCTGCTTGTTCCTGGAGATAATGTCATCAGACCTCTGCTTACAACTTAGCAGGGCCTTGGAGGACATTTTCTTGCAAAGAGAGCAGAGCTCTGGGTTATGGTCGGCCCCAGACACCGAAGACAGCAGTCATGGGTGTCCGTGAGCAACATATTTTTGGAGCATGTGTCACATTTTTTAAATCCTGTGGCCTTTGGGGGGGGGGGGGGGAAGGGCCCCCGCTAGGTCAAAGACCCATGAGGCCAGCGGTTAAGGAAAAGGGCAGGAAGCCCGCAAAAGAAAAAATTTTTAGCGAAAGGACATCCCCCTCGCCCAAATGTAAAGGAGAGCAGGGGAAGGACGGGAGAGGACCGGTGCTACCAGAAAAAACACAGGCCTAAGGCTGAAAAACAAACACTTTTTCCAAGGGATGAGGACGTGCGTCCAAAGGGCTCTCTGGAAAAAGGGAGACTGAGCAAGATCGCACCCTTGGGCAGGAAGAGGACCACGCATGCGTGACAGCAATCCCAAAAGCTTTTTTTGAAAGCTGGGGAATTTCTCCGCGCGGGCTCTGTCGGTGCCGATGTCACCCATAAGTGAGGACTGACTTCCTGCTTGTTCCTGGAGAATGCTTGTTTGCATCTGTACATTGTTCCAAAACGACAGATAGAACTCTGGGCAAATTTTCTTAGTTCTGGAATGTGTTCATAGGGTAATGATCGCCAAAAATAAATTATCTCAGAAGCATTTGGGTCTGAGGGAAGCGCATCAAATTTCAGTTAATAATGAACTTGTTTTTAAATCAATAAGTTCCATTTGTATGGTACTAGGCATCTTTGGGATTTTTTGTTCACTAAGTGAAAATGGGTTTATAAATAAGAGTATGCAGTCTTCTTTAGCAAAATCACTATAACGACTTTCAAATGCAATAATCTGATTTTTTTAACATACTCTGCAAAATTACCATTATCTTCAGCACATTTACTCTGTTCTTTTAAATGTGGAAACTGGCTCAAATCCTCATTTTCTAACTGAGAGATAAACAGTTTGGTTTTTTAAAATTTTTTATTTATGAAATTTTCCATATTACCAGAAAGATTACAATTACAAGCCATAAGACTTGAAACGGTAATCTACAGCCATAAGAAAATAATATTAAAAAAAAAAAGTAAATTACAATGCACTAGTCCACATCACGGAAGTACTTTCAAATATTTAAGAAGAAAACAAAATACAACCCTGAATGGTCTCTACATAATGAGAACTCCTTGAGATAAACAGTTTTAACTTCATCCTGAATTTACTAAGCTAAGAAACAATTTGTTCTTGCCAGGCCGTTTCAAATTTAGATCAATGAGCTGGCTAGTAAACTAAAAATGTAAATTAAATAGTCATTTGTTATCACATAAAAGGGCTCTTTCCTCAGGCAGCTCATTCTTTATAAGAACATAAGAAATGCCATACAGTATCAGACCAAGGTCTATCAAGCCCAGTATCCTGTTTCCAGTACCTAGCTGTTTCACAAGACACACAGGTTCCATAATGCTTGTATTGGGGCAAGCAGTGGATTACCTGGGTCCTCTTTAATAATGGTTTATGGACCTTTCCTCCAGAAACTTGTCCAAACCTTTTATAAACCTAGCCACACTAACAGCTTTTACTACATCCTCTGGTAATGAATTCCAGAGCTTGATTACGCGTTGACTGAAAAAAATATCTTCTCTTAGTAGTCTTAAACGGATTACACTCTAACTTCATTGCATGTCCCCTATTCTTTCTAATTTTGATGCCATAAAGAATCGATCTATGTTTACCCTTCCATTCCAATCATTAATTTATAGAGTTCTATCATATCTCCCCTCAGCCATCTCTTTTCCAGGTTGAAAAGCCTTAACCGTTTAAGCCTCTCCTCATAGGGGTATCTTTCCATCCCCTTCTAGACTCTTCATTATCATCATTCATAGGGCTTACTATTTCAGCAGGTTTGGATCTAGAAACAGCAGGCCACTAGGATGGACCCTCTAGAACAGTGATGGCTAACCTTTTTGAGCCCGAGTGCCCAAACTGCCGCACAAAACCAAAGAATTTCCTCAAAGTGCCAGCACGTCATTTGCATAAGTGGTCTTATTTGCATAAATATTTGCATAATGTTACCATACACTAACTTTTAGTAAACATGTCTCTTAATGAGTGTATGGATAAAGAAAGACTAAAAGATTTCTACATTACTATAATCCAGTGCCAACCGCCAGGCACATTAGGAACTACTACAAACGCTGCCCATTTAGAACCCATAGCAAACCCGCCGTATCCTGACAGCATTACCAGGACTCACAAAGCACCATACCCTACCTATCAAAAGGCAACACTGCAAATATTAAACCAATACATTTCAGTGAATACTGGGGAAAGAGAACAAGTGGCAACGTCAAATAGGAATTTCCTCTTGTACCAAACAAAGCGCAGATGTTAATGATGCACATTTCCCAGAGCTGACATATTCCAGTTAATAAATTCAAAATAAAGAGATATCGTTCTACCTTTTGTGCATTTTTTTTCAGTTGCAATTGGTCCAGCCATTTTCTTCTGGTTTCTTCTTCATGTTTTCTGCTAACTCTCCATCGTCTGCTGTCCATTTGTCCTTTCTTCTCTCTTCTAGTTTTTTTTTTCCATTCTCTCTCTCTCTACATCTGCTTTAACATACTAATCTTTCTCCTTTTGCTCTTTCCTCATTCCTATTTCATCCACACAAATTTTACCCCTCCATCCTCAATCCCCAATTACTCTCCCAATACCTGGCCAATTGTAGATTTTTCATCCCTCCTACACAAAATATTTTTCCCCTCTCCATTTTACTCTCCCAGCCCCATCCCATTCTAATCCTCCCCCAACATCAGCTCCCTTCTAGTTCCAGTCTCACCCAGCATCCATTCCCTTCTTCAAGCCCCCCACTTCCCCTCAGCCCATTTCCATTCCAAGCCCCATCCCCAACAGCTATTTGCAGTTCAAGCCCCCTTCCACTCAGCCCATTTCCAGTCCTAGCAACCCCCCCAACCCATTACCAGTCCTAGCCCCCCATAGCCCACTCCCAGTCCTAATCCCACCAGCCCATTTCCAGTCCTAACCTCCCCATCAGCCCACTCCCAGTCCTAATCCCCCATCACTCAATTTTTAGTTTAAGCCCCCCCAGCGCCCATCACCACTCCTAACCCCCCCAGCGCCCATCACCACTCCTACCCCCCCCAGCCCAGCGCCCATCACCACTCCTAACCCCCCCAGCCAGCCCAGTGCCCATCACCACTCCTAACCCCCCCCAGCCAGCCCAGTGTCCATCACCACTCCTAACCCCCCCACCCCAGCCCATCACTACTCCTAACACCCCCCAGCCCAGCCCAGCCCAGCCCTACTCCTAACCCCCCCCAGCCCAGCCCAGCCCATCACCACTCCTAACCCCCCCCAGCCCAGCCCAGCCCATCACCACTCCTAACCCCCCAGCCCAGCCCAGCCCAGCCCATCACCACTCCTAACCCCCCAGCCCAGCCCAGCCCAGCCCATCACCACTCCTATCCCCCCTCCAGCCCATCACCACTCCTAACCCCCCCAGCCCAGCCCAGCCCATCACCACTCCTAACCCCCCAGCCCAGCCCATCACCACTCCTAACCCCCCCCAGCCCAGCCCATCACCACTCCTAACCCCCACCCCCCCCAGCCCAGCCCAGCCCAGCCCAGGGAAAATTAAAAAAAAAAAGAAAACCTGTCTGCTGCCGTTGTCGGGGCCGCCGCGGCAGAATCGAGCGTGCCGTGGGGCCCCCCTTTACCCACCCGGCCGAGCCTGTCCTCCCCGTAGCAGCTCTCACTTTGGAGCTGCAGTCAGACGCGCCGGCTTGCAGAGCGCGAGGGAAGAGTTCCCTCGCTGCTCTGTTAAGCCCGCGGGGGCTGATGGGAAGTTCCCATCAGCCCCCGCGGGCTTAACAGAGTCGCGAAAGGGAAACTCTTCCCTTCGCGCTCTGCAAGCCGGCGCGTCTGACTGCAGCTCCAAAGAGAGAGCTGCTACGGGGAGGACAGGCTCTGCCGGGTGGGTACAGGGGGGCCCCGCGGCACGCTCGATTCTGCCGCGGCGGCCCCGACAACGGCAGCAGACAGGGTTGGTTTTTTTTTTTTCGATTGCGAACCTTCCCGCGTGCCAGCTGCAAGGCCTTCGCGTGCCACAGCTGGCACGCGTGCCATAGGTTCGCCATCGCTGCTCTAGAAGCTCAAATAGAACTTCAGAGTGTCAGTAGGGCTCAGGTTGGAGACAGAGAAATAAAGCATAAGTTTGAGCAACTGGATAATTTGTCAAGAAAAAATAGTCTTAGATTTAAATTTTCCTAAATCTCCAGTGGTTGCTTCAAATGAAATGATCTATAAATATCTTTGGGAAGTTCTACAGGTTTCAATAGATAACTTGCCCCTTATTACTCAGGCTCATCATCCGTCTCTAAGTAATGCCAGAATGATTGTGGAGGCCCTCAATCGGATACTATGAATCTCACTGAATTCTCAGAGAACTCACTAGAAGTAATAACAGAGAACTACTATGAGGGTGGGATTTGTATTAGAACTGGATCAAAATACCATGCTACTTTTGTATTTTAGGAAAATGAATGAGCCCTTTTTTGGATGTCAAGATTTAAATTTTTCCTGAACTCTCTAGAGACACAAAGGGCAAAGAGAATTCTTGGGGCTAAAACTAAGGGTTCTTGCCATAGGTGTGAGTTTTCCTTTAAAGTTTCTTTGTCGCTGTTATGTAATGATTGGGGGTCTCAATTTATCATCTTTTTTCACCCCAAACAGTTCATGGATGTAATTGTGATTAGAGAAGCGCAAGGAATTGTTCTGATGGATATAAGTTCCAATAGCCAGATCCATCCTTGGGGGGGGGGGGGGGGGGGGGTTCCCCCCTTTATTTTACTTAGAGCAATTCCCCCTTCCCAAAATGTTTTCTTTTTCATTTTTCACTTATTAAAATTTGTATATTCAGTTCATTGTTAGACATTTAGGCTGTCCACAATTTAACGCAGACCTCGACAAGAGAAGGCAGTGACCTCACTCCTCCTCTTCCCCTAGTGACCCTTCAATACTGCACCTGAGGAACCTTCCTTTTTGGCTTTACATATATGATATATGATATATATATATATGATATATATATATATATGATATATGTGAAGCAAAAAAAAGCCTTTTATATATTTCTGCATCTTGCCTTTATCCAGTTTCTCTTTTCGCCATGACCCCCCCTCCCCTCCCAGCTTCACCTAGTCTTACTCTCTCACCAATTCTTGTGCCTAGCTGTAGTTCCTGAAACCATATTTCAGATTTCTCCCACCATGATCAGCTCTCTATGTGTTTGAGCTGTGTAGTGGACAATGTTCAGGCTGATCTCACCGTTTCAAGTCTCATGAGACTGGAAATCATGAGATCAGCATGAAATTACTGCACTGTGCAGCTCTACCATGCACTGGGGGAAGGAGCTGCAACCAAATCAGGGGCATGAAAGATACCAGAGAAAAATTTGTAGGCGCCATGACTACCTAATTCCTAAGGTTTGTCAATCCCTGGTTTAATATATATAAAAGTTCACATATAACGTATAAAATGATACACATACAAACAAAACTACAGACACGACACAGAATACCTCTGGTTATGAAAATAAAAAGTTTTCATAAATCAATATTGAAAGCCTTTTATTTATTTATTTAAACAGCTTTTCTATACTGCCCCTTCCAGAGATCAGGGGTGGTTGTAAACTGGTTTGTTTAATGTAAAACAACAGATATTACAAACCATAACATGGTATAAATGGAAATTACACTAACCTGGTAATTGTAGTTCCTGTAGGATCCAGTTTAGTCCTCCACAATCGGGTAGTGCACCTTCTACTGCAGCCTGGAGACTGGACCAATCAAATCTTCTGTAGTACATATCCAGCAGGAGCTCCCAGAAGCCCCCCAGTGTACTAGTAACAAAGCATACTTAACGAAGCAACACAATAAATAATCATGAAATTATCATTACATTATCAGTAAACCCTTTTCTTCCCCCCCTGTAATAACCAACTCCCTCCCCAAACGAGGAAGTCAGAACACCGCCTGGCGCCGAAACCGACGCCTTCCAATTTACACAGAGCTCCCCTTCACAGAAATCTAGGGAGCTGACTGAACTCCAAGAAAGGGAAGAGCCATAGCGATAAGCACGACTGTCAACAGAACCCGAACGGGACGAAGAACCGTCCTACAGTCAACCGCTCGGAACAGCGCGCCGCAAGACTACACAGAGAGTTGGGAGGGAAGGAGGACTAAACTGGATCCTACAGGAACTACAATTACCAGGTTAGTGTAATTTCCATTTCCTGTGCGGATATCCAGTTTAGTCCTCCACAATCGGGATGTAACAGAGCAGTTAAGACCGGCGGGACCTTGCCAGCCGGCGCGCAGAACCGCCGATCCAAAACAGGAATCCCGAGCCGCTAATACATCCAGGCGATAGTGCCTGCTGAAAGCGTGCAGAGACGACCAAGTGGCCGCCCTACAGATATCCGCTGGCGGAACCAGGCAATGCTCCGCCCAAGAGGTCGCCTGAGCTCGAGTAGAATGAGCTCGAAGCCCCTCCGGAACTGGCCGCTGCTGCAACAGATACGCAGATGCGATCGCTTCCTTGAGCCATCTAGCAATGGAGGCCTTAGCCGCCGCCTCCCCTTTTCTTGCGCCCCCAAAGAGCACAAAAAGCCGATCGGTCTTACGAAAGGACTCCGTAGACTGCAAATATCGACGCAGCGTGCGACCCACATCGAGCCGGTGAAGACCCTTGTCCACCGACTCGACCGAGTTCGCCGAAAGAACCGGCAGAAACACTGCCTGATTCAAGTGAAAGGGAGACACCACCTTTGGAAGAAAAGAAGGCACCGGCCGGATCACAATCCGGTCCGCGGAAAACGACAAGAAAGGCTCTCGGCAGGACAAGGCCTGAAGATCCGAAATGCGTCGAGCCGAGCAAATGGCTACAAGAAAGACCGTCTTCAAAGTGAGATCCTTCAGTGACGCCCTCCGCAAGGGCTCAAAAGGTTCCCGCACCAGAGCCCGCAGGACTAAATTCAAATCCCACGGGGGAATCGGTGCTCTGCGGGAAGGCCGCAAATGAAAAACAGCGGTCAAGAAACGCCGCACATCCGCATGAGCGCTGAGAATGCGGCCTAAAACCTTGCCTCTATAGCAGGAGATCGCTGCCAACTGAACCTTCAGGGAACTGGCCGCGAGGCCTTTCTCGAACCCATCCTGAAGGAAGCTTAACACGACGGGCACATAGACCGTCGCCGCCCGGACTCCCCGCCGGGAGCACCAGTCCTCAAAAATCCTCCAGATTCTAACATAAGTAAGAGAAGTGGATGACTTTCTTGCCCGCAGTAGGGTGGAAATCACCGCGGGCTAATAACCCTTCTTTTTCAGCCGAGCCCTCTCAATGGCCAAACTGTAAGCGAGAATCGAGCCACCTGGGGCATCCGCAGGGGGCCCTGAAGAAGAAGGTCCGGCAGCGCGGGCAGGCGCCAAGGCACGCCGTCTCGAAGTCTGACTAGCTCGGCATACCAGGGCCTCCGGGGCCAATCCGGAGCCACCAGCAGCACTCTGCCCTGATGACCCTCGATGCGCTGGACGACCCAGCCGATCAGCGCCCACGGAGGGAAGACATACAGAAGCCCGGACGTCGGCCACGGCTGAATGAGAGCGTCGAGCCCTTCGGACATTCGCTCCCGCCGTCTGCTGAAGAAGCGACTCGTCTTGGCCGTCTGGAAGGTCGCCATGAGATCCATGATGGGCGGACCCCACCGCCGCACTATTTGCGCATACACCTGTGGATTTAACTCCCACTCTCCGGGGTCCACTCGCACTCTGCTGAGAAAGTCGGCCTGGACTTTTTCCGCGCCCGCTATGTGCGCCGCTGATATTGCCGGCAGACGAGTCTCCACCCAACTGAACAAGGCTGTCGCCTCTGTTTCCAGGGCCACACTTCCTGTGCCCCCTTGGCGATTGATGTAAGCCACCGTGGCCGCATTGTCCGACCAGACCCGGACAGGTCGACCCCGGACCAGTGGCTCCAGGGCCAATAGTGCTAGTCGCACCGCCCGAAGCTCGAGACGGTTGATCGACCAAGACGCTTCCTGGGAGGACCACACCCCCTGAGTGAAGCGGGTCTCGCAGTGCGCTCCCCAACCGGCTAAGCTCACATCCGTTGTGAGGGGAACCCACAGAGGAGGCTCCAAGGGAACCCCCCGCATCAGATTCTCGGGAGAGGGCCACCAGCGGAGCGAAAGACGCACCGCCTTCGGGCAGGGCAGTCTCTTGTTCAAGGAGTCGCACTGGTTGGACCACCGGCGAAGGAGCGCCCTCTGCAGCGGGCGCATGTGGAACCGCGCCCACGGTACCACCTCCAAGGTCGCCGCCATTGTTCCGAGAAGCCTCAGGTACCACCACGCCGACGGAGCGGGCATGCCCCGAAAGAGTCGGACAAGAGCCCGCAACGCCCGGACGCGGCGCTCGGGGAGGCACACCAGAACCCGGGCGGTGTCGAAGCGCACCCCCAGATACTCGAGGTCCTGCGTGGGACGCAGACAACTTTTTCGTTCGTTCACCACCCAGCCGAGAGACCGCAGCAGAGCCACTACCCTGCTCGTGACTCGCAAGCACTCCCGACTGGACTTTGCCCGAATCAACCAGTCGTCGAGATATGGATGGACCAAGATGCCCTCCTTGCGCAAGGCCGCCGCAACGACCACCATCACCTTTGTGAAGGTGTGCGGAGCCGTGGCTAAGCCGAACGGCATGGCCCGGAACTGGAAGTGGCCCCACGGAAACGCAAAGCGGAGAAACCGCTGATGAGATGGATGTATCGGGATGTGCAAATAGGCCTCTGTAAGATCGAGGGACGTCAAAAACTCCCCCTGTCGTACTGCTACAATGACTGACCGCAGAGTTTCCATACGGAAGTGCGGCACCCTGAGCGCGCGATTGACGCCTTTGAGATCCAAGATCGGACGCAGAGAATCGCCCTTTTTGGGGACCACAAAATAGATGGAGTAACGACCGGCGCCTCTTTCCAAGAGAGGAACCGGGACCACCGCTCCCAGTGCTAACAACCGAGCCAGGGTCACGCGGATGTCCCGCGTCTTTTGTTCGCCCCTGCTGGGCGACAGAACAAAGGCATCCGGAAGCGGGGATGCAAATTCTAGAGCATAACCCTCTTCTATAATCTGTAGCACCCAGCGATCTGACGTAATTTGGGCCCAAGACGGAAGAAAGTCGTGCAAACGACCCCCGATAATCGGGCCTCCCTCCAGAGCCCGCCTCGCGTCATTGTGGCTTGCGCCCAAAGGAAGACGCCGAGGGAGAGGCGGCTCCGGAGAAGCCTCTGCCGGCCCCTCTGAAACCACGAAATCCCTGATTACGGGCTCCAAACCGGCCCCGCTGCGAGGCCCACAGGCGGGAGGACCGAAACCTGCGCTGATCCCAAAAGGACCCCCGCGCCGAGGTGGAGGACCTGTTGGCCCTTGGCCTATCCTCCGGAAGCCGGCCCCCCTTGGACTCACCGAGCTCCTTTACCAGTTTCTCGAGAGCCTCCCCAAATAACAATCTGCCCTTAAAGGGCAGTTTACCGAGGCGGGACTTGGAAGAACCGTCAGCCGCCCAGTTGCGCAACCATAGGGACCGGCGCGCTGCCACCGGCGGACGCCATACTATTAGCCAAGGCGCGGATTAAATCATAAAACAGATCCGCCAAGTAGGCCGAGCCGGACTCCAGCCGGGTGACCTCCAACAGGCCTTGCTGGTCTAAGCCGGGGCTCGAGCGCAAGCGCTGCGACCACCGCAGACACGACCGAGCCACCCAAGCCCCGCAAATAGAGGCTTGCAACGACACGGCATCCGTATCGAAGGTTTGCTTCAGCAAATTATCAATCTTCTTATCCTGCCCGTCCTTGAGGGCCGCCGCCCCCTCAACCGGGATGGTGGTTTTCTTGGTCACTGCGGAAACCGCAGCATCCACTCGCGGAGACTTAAACAAGTCCCTGTCCTTGTCGGCGAGGGGATAAAGCCGATTCATGGTCCGAATCCCCTTCAAACCGGATTCCGGGTGCTCCCACTCCGCCTGTATCAGCTGTTCCACCACGCGGTGGACGGGAAAAACCACCTGGGTATCCCTGACGGCCTGAATGAGAGGATCCTCCAGACCCTCTTCCTCCAGGGACCGCACTGCCGAAAGGTTAAGTGCCTGAAGGGACTCCGTAACCAGAGGAACCAGCTCGTCCTTCCGAAACACCCGAATGATCCGAGCCTGATCCTCCGGCTCGGGGATCTCCCCATCCTCCAATTCCTCCGCTTCAGTCTCAGGATCGCCCTCCGCCTCGGACTCCAGAAGCCCCAGGGCGTCCTGCTCCTGTTCCCCCAACCGGAGCCGCTTGACCCCGGGTGGAGAGGAGCACTGAGCCACCCCAGTGACCCCCGAGGGGAGAGAGGGGGGCCCAACCTCCGGCCACTGACCGGACCTGCTCAAATGGAAGGCCTGATGCATGAGGAGAACAAAATCAGGGGAGAATTCCATAGGTGGGACAACTATAGCCCCCTGCTGGAGCGCAGCCACCGACCCACTGGCCGGTGGAACCGACCCAGACTGAGGGATGCTCGGAGAAAGGACACTGTCCCCTGAAGTAGAAGCATCCCCAGGGGTAGCCTGCTCCTGGACATGCACAGAGTGTTCCAGCTCTGCGGGCACTGCAGCGCAGCCCCTGCAGATGCCAGAGTCAGTCCCTGCCGCTCTGCGGGACCCACAAATCACACATTGGGGTTTGGAAGCCATCCCAAGACCACCTCTGCCCAGCGGGATAGAAGGGAACCGGCACAGAAAAACCCATACCACAGGGGCAATCTCATGCAAATCAGTCCCGGTTGAATAATAAAACTTTTTTTTTTTTTTTTTTTTTTTTTTGCAAGAAACAAACACACTCCCCAGACTCCCAGGGGTGCCCTGAGCAAAATCGCCAGCAAAAGGAACCCCAAAAACCCCAGGGGGACCTGTGCACAAGTGATCAAAAGTGCCTCTAAAAGCACACTTTATAAATCCAAAATGGCCGCCGCACTTTTTCACCCGCGGTAAAAAACGGCGCGAAAATACAAAGACAAATAAATAATATGTAAAAGAAAGAAAACGACCCTCAGATACAGGGCAAACGATCAAATTTAGGAAAAATTGCCAAATGGGCTCAGGAGAGCCTACAGAACGCTGGCAGCTCTGACAAGAGAGCACTGCTCACAAATATAGACATAAAATGAAAACTCCTACCAGCTCAGGAACAGCAAGGACACAGCCAACTTCACACAGTGTCAGCCACTGCTGTATCAGGTATGGCTTTTCCCCGTACAGTCAAGGGGAAGCTCACCCAAGGCTGATAAAATTAGCCAGGCAAGAAGACAGGAGCCTGCAGGTCTGCCTTCCTCCCGAGTCTCCTGTGCCAAAGCACTAGAGAGGCATGTTTCTTTCACTTTTCCTTTTAAAGATACAACTAGCTATTAAATAAATAGCAAATAAATGTCCCAAAAACAAACCCTAAAAGACTAACTAACAAGTGTTGCTCCTTCAAGAGTCACTCAGTGTGCCCAGCAAGGGCACAGACGTCTTCAAGCTGCAAGAGACTGGACACACTGGGGGGCTTCTGGGAGCTCCTGCTGGATATGTACTACAGAAGATTTGATTGGTCCAGTCTCCAGGCTGCAGTAGAAGGTGCACTACCCGATTGTGGAGGACTAAACTGGATATCCGCACAGGAACTATGTACAGTTAAAGAAAAAACATTCAACTATGTACAAAGTGTCCTCCTGTCTCAGGTGAATTAGAAGGATAACAACCACTGTATACATGTGTGCATGGGTTGGGCGAGACGGGAGTGAACAGTTATGCTTCAATCATTGCTGATAAAATATTCAGTAAAGAGAAGTGTTTTCAGCTCTTTCCAAAAAGTCTGTAGGTCGTTTATTGACCTGATGGTGTCTGACAGAGTTACACAGTGTCAGTGCAGTGTATATAAAGGCTCTGTTGCTGGTTATTTGCTTTGTTTTACTGATTGATGATAGTATGGCAAGTGTGTTCTAGTTGCTCTTCCTTCTGTTCCTAGCATCAGTTTGTGTGTGAATTCTAGATGTAAGGAAGGAGGGTGAGATGTTATTGAGTAGTTTGAACGTGGTGATTATTGTTTTATATTTTACTCTGCTCATTATCGGAAGCCAATGTAGGTTCTTAAGTACCGGCGTAATATGGTCTGTTAGACGAGTTTTGGAAATAATTCTAGTGGTCACATTTTGGGCTAATTGTAAGGTGTTGATGGTCTTTTTGGGAAGACCCTGTAGCAAGCTGTTACAATAGTCCCAGTGTGGAGTTATAAGGGCTTGGACCACGGTTCAGAAATCACTAGGTTCTAGGAGAGGTCTGAGGTTCTGGATGGATCGTAGTTTATAGAATATTGTCCTGGCCGTTTGTTTTATATGAGATGACATACTGAGAGATTTGTCCAGAATGATTCCCAGGTATTTCACCTCCTGTTTTCATGTATCATGTTTGTATATTGAGTAAAAGGGGGGGGGGGGGGTGTTAAGCCTGGGTTTCTTGTTGTGAACTTAATTTCAGTTTTTTTTAAGTTGATTTGTAGGTTGTTTTTGCCGAGCCAGGATTCTGCCTCAAGAGTGCAGTCAATCATGTCATTGTAAATGGGCTTTTCTGTATTTAGTGGGCTAAATAACAATGTCATTTTGGCATATATTAGGTTTTCTATTTTGTGTTTTTTGAAAATTGAACAGCAAGGTTGAATGTAAAGGTTGAAAAGAAGGGCTGACAAAGCTGAACCTTGGGAGATTCCCTGTTCTTATAACACCAAACAGCTTGTTGTTCTGGTCTTTGTTTTGTTCTCTGTGAACCACGCTGATCCCGAATAGCGCGGTATATAAGAAATATAAATAAATAAATATAAATAAAAAGCCGTGGGGGTTTCATGGTTAATTTTTACAAATTGGTATCTTGAAGATGTATGATTTAAACAAATGTAAAACAGTATTTGCTATTCCTAATTGTGCTAGTCTAGCAATGAGAGTATTATGATCTACATTGTCAAAAGCTGAGGCAATGTCTATGAAGACAAGTAAAACAGCTTGGCTGACATTATCCATGTCACAGACGAGCGAGTCAAATAAGACCGTTAGTAATGTTTCAACTCCATGGCCTGGGCAGAAGCTGTACTGGTGATTGTCGAGGGCATCATTTGTGTCAATGAAGTCCTGCAATTGTATTTGGACTATTTTTTCAATGATTTTTGCTAGGAAAAAAATGTTTGCAATCGGCCTATAGGAGGTGGGGGTCATCACTATTTAGGGATCTGTTCTTGAGTACTGGGTGAATGGTGGAGTGTTTGAGATAGTTTGGAATAGTTCCTTGAAGGAGGGATTGGTTAACCATGTTGAGCATGAATGGGGCTAGTTCAGACTTAGATGCTTTTAACCAAGCAACAGGGCATGAGTCCAGCTGAGAGGTGGTGGGAAAAGAAAAATGTTGCATAAAATTTAAAAACTCTGACTTTTCTCTTTATTCTTAGTTTTGATTGCTGGATTTCTATTCTATTCTCTTCTCTTCTCCCCCATGTTCAATTCCCTGTTATTTGTAAACTCAATGTTATTTGTATACATTGCAGTATTCTTGTTCGATGTACACCGCGCTGATTTTAATAGCGCGGTATAGAAGAAAATGTTAAATAAATAAAATAAATAAATAAAGTGGTACAGTGGATGATACAGTTAATAATTAATAAAAAAAGTAACCTTTAAAATATCCTATATATTAAAAAAAACATGCATTTTATTTTTCTAACCCCTTCTAGCACATCCATTTCTTCTCATAACTCACTTTAGCAGTCCAAGCCACAGCCACATCCCAGACACCTTTATTCTTACCTCTGCTACCAACACCTCTTCATTGGCAATAGGTCCAACAAAGCAGCATGAAAGCATACAGGCTAGCTTTTATTTCCAGTGAAGACCTAATGGAAACGTCAAACCTCTTCCATACATTCTTTTGTTCAATCTTCTTGCATGTCTATTTTAAATTTTGCAGCCAATCTCATTGCAACTATAAAATACAGACATAACTGCCCCAACGAAGCCTGAACTATTGCTTTCAAACATACTTCTCAAACTAATACCTTTTGAGAAAAGAGCCAGGTATCAGACATACCCGCAAAGAGATCCAGTCTCTTTTCATATGCTACTTCCCCAAACTACCATTTTCCACAAAATGGAGAAGTGAGACAAGCAATGATTGCAGGAGGTATATTCTAACTACGCAGCTGTGAAAGCTATAAATGCATAACTCACCCTACTATTCGAGAGAAGTAAATGCAGATGCCATTGTGTTTCCCAGAAAAAACCATCTCGGGGCCCATCATGCCACCAATGGCTGTACCAGCCTGATATCCCGAACTACCCAAAGCATACACTGGGGTGGATACGGTGGGTGCCTGCATGCCTGGAAGTCACAAACAATCAATTTTAACATATTTTCCATAAGACCCAGTAGTTGAAGTTTATTTTTAAAAAAGAAGAAAGTTAGCAAGTTGCCTTACTTGTTGCTAGTTCTGTTAATGTTTTTAATGATGTTATGATGTAATAATGTTGTTTGCATTGTAAACCGCCCTGATTACATGAGAGCGCGGTATTAAAAACTCACAAATAAACAAAGAGATTGCATGCTCTACGGCACAGTTTCCCAACATTTTTGGTAGTATGGAGCTCATATTTACTTCCAAATGGTTCAGGAACTTCCAGATTAATCTCCACTGATCTTCCCTGCCTTTCTCCCTCTTAGTGCCAAACTTGTCCCCAATTAGCACTCTCCCCCCTTTCTCCCAAGCAAACCATACTAGTCTCTCAATTTTGCCCCCCATGACAGTTCCCACTAGTGTCTTCTCTCCAGTCATTCCCCACACTCTTCCCAACAGTATCTCGATTTCTTGCTTTCTCTCAACAAATCTCCACCAGTTTTGCCCCCCAGACTTTCTCCCTCCCCTCAGCCAATTTTGATGTCTCTTCATTCTCAGTCAATCCCCACCATACAATCTCCACCAGTCTTTCTCCCTCCTCCCAGCCAGTTTTTCTCTCTCTTCAGCCCAAGTCAATCCCCAGTCAGACTCCAGCAGTTTTTCTATCCCTCCAGAGGTACTCCCTCTCCAGGCAGTAGTGAGCTGCAAAGGTATGGACTGAAGACCAGGTGGTTGCCCAGAAAATTTCCATCATTGGGACAGAACACAGATTGGCCATGGAAATAGCCATGGCCCTGATGCAGTGCGCCGTGATTCTCTGCTCCAGTAGGATCCCTGCTTGCTCGTAGAGAAAGAGTAGTTACTCACCTGTAACAGGTGTTCTCCAGGAGCAGCAGGAATCAGTCCTCACTTATGGGTTTCATCGACGCCGATGAAGCCCCAGTGGAGCATTTCCCCAGCTTTCCATGAAAGCCTTTGGGAATGCTGGCATGCATGCGCGCTTCCCTTCCCACCTAAAGGTGCCATCTTACCTCAGTCAAATGACATAGCTAAGAACAGCACACAAAAATGTAAAAATTAAACTATGTACAACTGCAACTCCAAGGGGAGGAGGGAGGGTAGTGAGGACTGATTCCTGCTGCTCCTGGAGAACACCTGTTACAAGTGAGTAACTACTCTTTCTCCAGGACCAAGCAGGAAGTCAGTCCTCACTTATGGGTGACTCCCCAGCTCTGGGCTACCAGGAACCCAGGCTGAACAAGAGAACTCCCTCTAGTTTCAGCAACACAGGAAAGGCTTTGCAAGGACACACCCTCCACAGGTAGCCCAACCAGAGGGCAGGAGGGCAGGAGTTGCCTAGACCTCAAAGAGATTCCGGAGTACTGCTTGGCCAAAAGCACTGTCCCTATGGGACTCCCTCTCCAGACAGTAGTGGGCTGCAAATGTCTGGCTTGAAGACCAAGAAGCAGCCCTGCAGATGTCTTGCAATGGGACAGAGCGGAGGTGAGCCACTGATGCACCCATTGCCCTCACACGGTGGGCCATGACCCTACCCTGCAAAGGAAGGTCAGCCACCTTGTAAGCCCAGGTGATACAGTTAGCCACCCAGATGGACAAGGTACGCTTGGACACAGGCCTCCCCAAGTTATTGGGGTCAAAAGAAAGGAAGAGCTGAGAAGCTTTCCTGTGATGTTGTGTACGCTCAAGGTAGAAGGATAAGGCCCTCCTACAGTCCAAGGTATGGAGAACTGTTTCAGCCTGACTTGCATGAGGCCTAGGGAAGAAAGTAGGAAGAACCACCTCCTGGTTGAGGTGGAAAGAGGAGACAACCTTAGGAAGGAACTTAGGGTGAGTCCTGAGCACCACCCTGTTTTTAAAGAACCTGGTGTAAGGCCCATCACAGACCAAGGCCTGAAGCTCACTCAGCCCTTACTTCGGCTAGAAGAGTATCAGAAAGAGAGTCTTCCAGGAAAGGAAGCGTAGAGGTCAAGTAGCCATAGGCTCAAAAGGTGGGCGAGTCAGCTGCTGCAAGACCACATTCAGCTCCCACTCAGGAGCAGGAGGACGTATGGAAGGTTTGAGCAGGAGCAAGCCTCTGAGAAACCTAGACACCAAAGGGTGCACAGACAAGGAATGGCCCTCAACTAGGGAGTGGTGAGCTGCCAAAGCAGAGAGGTGAACCCGAACAGAGTTGGACTTGAGACCCTGATTGGACAAGTGCAGCAGGTACTGAAGGACTACTGACAGTACAGGAGAAAGGATCCTCAGCATGTAGCTGACACCACACAGAAAACCTTTTCCACTTAAGAGCATAGGTCTTCCTAGTGGATTGTTTCCTGGAGGCTAGGAGAACTTCCTCTACCTCGGGAGGCAGGCCCCAAGGAGCTAACACTACCCTTGCAGCCTCCATGCCATCAGATGGAGAGCTTTGAGATTGGGATGCAGCAAGGAACCCTGATCCTGAGAGAGAAGGTCGGGTTGCACTCCCAGAGGCAGAGGTAGATCCACCGCCAGTTGAAGCAGGAGGGGGAACCAAGGCTGCCTTGGCCACCTGGGAGCTACCAGGACGACAGAGGCCCTGTCTTGGAGAATCTTGAACAGTGTTCGGGCCACCAGAGGGGTGGGAGGAAACGCATAGAGTAGGCCCTGAGTCCAGGGAATCAGAAAAGCATCTGCTGCTACTCTGAGGATGCGGTTGCCTGGAGGCTGTTTTCATCCTTTTGGGGAGATGGACTTGAGGCCGAGTTTGTACCCTATCATGATTTTGGTATCTTTTTAGGGTGGGTGAGGGTCGTGCTCCCTCTTTTTACATAAAGAAAAAAAGGAACATTATTGCTACGGGAGGGTGTGTACCCTCATGGCAATAGTTCCGACAAAAATTTGAATATACACATACACACATTTTTTTTGGTTTGGAGCAGAACCTTGGCAGCTGGTTGTTCAGTGGACTGGCAAACAGGTCTATGGAGGGAAGCCCCCATCTCAAGAAAATCTTTTGAGCCACTAAAGGATGGGGCTGCCACTCGAGTGGTTGCAGAATCCTGCTCAATCTGTCGGCCAGGGAATTCTCCTGGCCTGGAAGATAGAGTGCTTTGAGGAGCATGTTGTGTCTCAGGGCAAAGGAACAGAGGTCCTGGGCCTACTGGCAAAGGGGCTGAGAACCAGTCCCGCCCTGTTTGTTCACATAGAACATGGCTACCTGGTTATCTGTCTGGATCAAGACAGACTGTTGTGCCAGGGAAGCAGTAAAGGCCTTGAGGGCCAAGCAGATAGCTGAGTTCCAGTAGATTGATCTGCTGGGACGCCTCCCAATGAGACCTCAGGCCTTGGGTGCACTTGTCTAGGCAGTGTGCTCCCCAACCCTGCAGAGAGGCATCGGTGGTCAGGACCACTGTATGAGGTGGGATCTGAAAGGGCACCACCACCAGCAGATTGGGGAGGTGTAACCACCAGGTGAGGGAGGCCAGGAAACGGAGGGACACTCTGATCCTGTCTCTGAGACTGCCTGAGGCTTGTGACCACTGAGTCCGAAGGTACCACTGGGCAGGTCTCATATTGAGCCTGGCATTGGGGGTCACTTGTACTGTCGACGCCATGTGGCCCAGAAGCCTGAGACAGAGTCTGGCGGAGACCAGGGACCTGTGCAGAAACTTGCTGGCGAGGTCCATGAGCCTTTCTGCTCGGTCCACTGGTAAGAATGCTCTTGCCAGCTGAGAATCCAACCTTGCTCCTATGAACTCCAAGTTCTGGGAGGGGAGCAAAGTGGACTTTGCGAAGTTGATGACAAAGCCCACCTTTTGGAGCAGATCTATGGTCCTGCTGGTGGCCTGCTGAACTTCTAAGGAAGACTGACCTCTGATGAGCCAGTCGTCTAGGTAAGGAAACACAAAGATGCCCTGATTGCGCAGGTTGGCTGCACCACTGCCAGGCACTTGGTAAAGACCCTGGGAGCGAAGGTCAGTCCAAAAGGCAGTACCCTGTACTGATAATGGTTTCCTCCCACAATGAACCTGAGGTACTTTCTGTGGTCTGGATGAATAAGGATGTGAGTGTAAGCAGCCTTTAGATCTAAAGAGCATAGCCAATCTCCCTGCTGGAGGTAGGGCAGAAGAGTTCCAAGAGTAAGAATCGAACTTTTCTTTTACTAGAAACTTGTTTAGGTTTCTGAGATCCAAAATGGGTCGAAGACCACCGGTTCTTTTTGGCACCGTGACCTTGGAGGTGGGGAGGCACAGGCTCCACCGCCTTGTCCAGCAACAGATCTTTTAGCTCCTGAAGGAGAAGGGCTGTGTGCAGGGGAGGCCGGAAAGGTTCCCCTGGGAAGTGTGGCAGAGGTAGTTGGTGAAAATGCAGGGCAAAGCCTCAACGGACTATGTCCAGCACCCAACTGTCCTGGGTTATCAAGGGCCACTGGTGGGCGAACAAGTAAGGCGGCCTCCGGTGCAGGGCTGGGTCTGCAAGGGAGCTATGGCCATACTCAAGGAGTCAAAAACCCCCACCCTGCTGAGTGGGAGCAGGGGCCTGAGGCTTGGGGGCCCTCTGCCTACGGGGCCCATTACCCTGGCCCTTGGCTTGCTGACCCTGGGGGGCAGCTTGGGCAGCCTGATACTGAGGGTACTGTTTGTAGGCAGTGCCCTTCCTTGGGTAAAAGGACTTTTTACCCAAGCCCTTCTTCTTATGAGAAGGGGCAGAGGTCTTCCTCGACAGCCTAGTCCTCGTGAGGTGCTCTGTCTCGAGCTGGGCGGCCTTCTCGGCCACAGGCTTGCCAAAAAGGTTTTCACCTCGGCAAGGGACATCGACCAACTTGTCCTGAACCCATGGCTCGAGGTCCAATGACTGCAGCCATGCCTGGTGTCGGGCCGCGATGCCGGCTGCTGCTACTCGGGCCGAAGCCTCGAAGCCATCATAGGCGGTGCGGGACATGAACTTAGAGCATTCCCGGATCCTCGAAGACAAGGACTTAAAACTCTGCAAAGGTTCCCCGGAGAGACCAGCAGAGAATCCGGCCAACTCCTAGGCCAGGTCTCGTAAATACATGCCCATGTACAGCTGGTAAGTCTGGAAACGGCAAGCAAGCATCGAGCCCTGAAAGCACTTTCTACCGACGCCATCAAGGCTTCGGGCCTCCCTACCAGGAGGCACCGTGGAGTGCATCTTCTGACTCTTCAGACGATGCATGGCCGATTCCACAACCATGGAATGGTGTGGTAGCTGTGCTTTCTGGAAGCCAGGACTCTTCCGGAGCAGATAGATGGAATCGACTCGCTTGCTCAAAACCGGCGCCGAGGCCGGTGTCTCCACATCCAGAACAGGAGCCGTTCCAGCATCGGAGGAACCGGGACAGTAAAGGCCTCCTTCGGAGGAGAGTCATCGAAGGGACACACCGAGTCTTGAAGGTGTCAGGAGACGCCTCGTCTTCGGTCTCCCAAGCAGACTCGTCCGATGTCGAGTCGAGGTCCGACCCCGCGGGTCCTCAAGGCACCCGCCCCGACGCCGGTGGCACCGACGTCAAGACCCTCGGTCCCGAACAGGAGGTCGAGGGATACCTCGAGCCGCAAGGGACTCGAGTATCGGCTCGGTCTCCGGGGTCGTCTTCGAAGTCGATGTCCCGGTGGTCGGGGCAGATGCGCCAGACAGGCTGGCCATCAGTGCCCGCTGCTGATCCATGAAGGCTGACATTCTGCTCTCCAAGGCTGTCAATCTGAGACTCAGCTCGGGTGACGCAGCAGCCCCCGACTCGGGTCCCGGCGGTGCCGGGCCCAACGTCGGTACTCGGGGAGGAGAGTCCATGAGGACTACAGGACTTATATGTCCAGCAGACTCCGGCTCCATGCGAGGAACTTTATTTGGCTTCTCCTGGTCCACGGGCCCGGGACAACGGTCGGGGGTCTTAGACCTGGCCCTCGAGGGCTCAGGCACCTCCTCCGACACCGCCCTCGTGAGCCGCTTCTTCCTCTTACGTTCCCAGTCGGGGGACCTCCTGTCCGAGGAGCTCCGACGCTTCTCGGGATCGGAATCCCGAGATGTCGAGGCCTCAGACGAGTTCTGGGCCCGGGCAGAGGCCGAGTCCGAGAAAAGCCTTTCACTTTGCTGCTGACTACTTCGGAGGGCCTTGGAAGACATTTTTCCACATGGCCCGCACGTTTTAGAATCGTGATCCGGGCCAAGGCACCGAAGGCAGCAGTCGTGTGTGTCGGTGAGAGACATTATCTTTTTACTCCGATCACACTTTTTGAAACCGCTGGAAGACATCGGGGAGAAAAGGGTCCCCGCGAGGTCAAAGGAAAGGCCTTCCAGGGAAAAAGAAAAAGATTTGGCACGAGCGCCTAGCCACTAAGGGCAAAAACCGAAAAAGGAAAAAAAGGGGATTCGATACCGGTGTACCGAACCCGGCGGGAGGGGAACCGACGTCGAATCCGAGGAAAAAAGCGAAAAACGCCAAGAAAAAACACTTCTCTTTTCTGGGAAAAAAGGACACACGTCCGATGGGCTTCACGGAAAAAAAGAGACTGAGGTAAGATGGCACCTTTAGGCGGGAAGGGAACCGCGCATGCGTGCCAGCATTCCCAAAGGCTTTCATGGAAAGCTGGGGAAATGCTCCACTGGGGCTTCATCGGCGTCGATGACACCCATAAGTGAGGACTGACTTCCTGCTTGGTCCTGGAGAAGGGTAATGCAGTCTGCCACCCAAGTGGACAGAGTTCACTTAGTCACTGGGAGCCCCAGACGGCTGGGGTCACAGGATACGAAAAGCTGCCGAGCTTTGCGGTGGCCCCGAGTTCGTTGCAGGTAGAAGGACAGGGCTCTTTTGCAATCCAGAGTATGGAGAATTGTCTCCACCCTACTGGAGTAAGTCCCGGGAAAGAAGGTGGGGAGCACCACCTCCTGGTAGTGGTGGAATGGGGACACCACCTTCGGAAGAAACTTGGGATGTGTGCAGAGCACCACCCTGTTCTTGTAGAAGCTCGTGAAAGGAGGCTCTGCCATGACAGCCTCGAGCTCGCTGACACTGCAAGCTGATGCGAGTGCTACCAGGAAGGTGACCTTTTAGGAGAGGTATTGCAGGTGGCCAGAGGCTCAGAGGTTTGGTGAGCTGCGAGACACCACATTAAGGTCCCACTCCACCACTATAGGGCGGACAGAGGATTTGGACAACATGAGGCCCCGTATGAGCAGAGACACAAGGGGTTGAGCCGAGAGGTATTTCCCCTTGACGGAGTGGTGATACGCTGTGATGGTACTCAGGTGAACTTTGAATTGGACTTTAGTCCAGCCTGCGATAAATGGAGCAGGTATTGCAGTACCACAGGCACCAAGCAGGAGAATGGGTTTGTCTACTTTTCTGTGCGCCACAATGAGAAACAGCGCCACTTGAAGGCATACGCCCTTCTCATGGAGGACTTACGAGAGGCCAGGAGAATCTCTTCCACGTCCCGGGGAGATTTAAAGGGGCTAACATTTACCCTTTCAGCAGCCAAGCCGTGAGCGAGAAGGACCCCAGATTGGGGTGTAGGGTGTAGGAGAGAGCTCTGCTCCTGCGAGGGTAGTCCTGGGGCTCGGCCCAGGGGAATCAGTGAAACTGTCAATAGGGAGAGGAGCAGTGGGAACCAGGGCTTTCAGGGCCACTGAGGGGCTAGTAGCACTAGCGATGATCTGTTGCGCTGAGCCTTGAACAGGGTCTTGGCTATCAGCGGCGTTGGAGAGAAGGCATACAGGAGGCCTCCGCCCACAAGATGAGGAATGCATCCGCCACTACCCGAGATGGGTGTGGATGGCGGGAGCTGAAATGGGGCCATTGCGCATTGTCCGAAATGGCAAACAGGTCCATCACCGGGGTGCCCCAAAGCCAGAACAGCAGCGAGGCTATTGCTGGGTCCAGGAGCCACTCGTATGGCAGGAGTATTCTGCTCAGTTTGTTCACTAAAACATTGTCCTGGCCCGAGAGGTAGACTGCTCTTAGGAACATCCCTCTGCATATAGCACAGGAGCAGTAGACTGCTGCTTCCTGGCAGAGGGGGTACAACCCTTCCCCCCTTGTTTGCTCATGTAGAACATCATGACCCAATAGTCTGTCTAGGTCAGCACTGCGTGGCACTGTAGCTGGTGGCAGAAGGCTCCGAGGGCTAGGAATATCGCCCTGAATTCCAGCAGGTTAATCTGCATTTTGGATTCCCTCTGGGACCAAAGCCTTGTGTCCGTGGGCTACCGCAATGTGCTCCCCTGCCCATTAGAGAGGCATCCGTGGTGAGGACTTTCGGGGGGGGGGGTGCCTGGAAGGGCATCCTGGCCTGAAGGCGACATGGGTTCTGCCACCATCAGAAGAGCCTGCTAACTGGTGGGCCACCTGCACTCTGTTCCTTGAGCCTGCCTGAGGTTTGGGCACACTGAGTGGAGGTATCACTGGGCTGCTCTCATGTGCAGGCAAACATTTTGTGCCACGTGGAGGCCATGTGTCCCAGCAGGCATTGGAGAAGCCAGGCGGGTAGTGTCCTGTGCTGTTGTACCTCTGCAGCTAATTCCCTGAGGCATTCTGACCTCTTCTGAAAGAGGAAGGCTTTTGCCTGAAGGGTGTCCAGCTGCACCCCTATGAACTCTAGGCACTGAGCTGGAGTGAGGTGGGACTTGTGGTAGTTTATGACAAACTCCAGGTGCTGCAGGGCATTTATGGTGCATCCGGTGATGCATTGTGCCTCTGTAGTTGTGTCCCACCTTATGAGGCAGTCGTCGAATTAAGGGAAGACGAAGGCCCCTTGGCTCCAAAGGTGGGCTGTGACCACGATGAGGCACTTTGTAAAGACCCTTGGAGATGACGCCAGACCAAAATGCAGCACCCCGTATTGCTAGTGCTGTCACCATGAACCAAAGGTATTTTCTGTGGCTGGGGTGAAAGAGGATGCAAGTGTAGGCATCCTTTAGGACTAAGGAGCCAAGTCATTCTCCCTGCTGGAGGAATGGCAGCAGTGTTCCAAGTGAGAGTATCTTGAACTTCTCCGACCAGAAACCTGTTGAGCTCTCACAGAACCAGGATGGGTCTGAGGCCCCCAGTCCTCTTGCGGACTAGGAAATACCTGGTGTAGAAGCTGGTGCCCCAGAGAGGTTGTGGCACTGACTCTGGCTCCACTGCTTTGTCTTGGAGTAGTCCTGCTAGCTCGGTGAGGAGCAGGATTTGGTGGCGGTGAGACTTGGTGGATTCTCCCAGGAAGTACAAAGATGGTGGCCGATGTAGGTGGAGGAGGTAACCTTCCTTGACCATTTGCAGCAACGAGGTATCGGTGGTGATGGCTGTCCAACTGTGGGCAAATAGGGGTAGATGCCCCCCTGTGGTCAGCAGAGGACCTCCTGGGGGAGCGGAAGTCGAGCCTAGGCAGTCAAAACCTCCCAAGGCCTGGGCCAGGGCCGGAGTCGGAGCCTGGGGCTTCAGGACTTTTTGTTTTCTGGGACCATGTCTCTGACCCTTCTGTTATTGGCTCTGCTAAGGGGCCGAGAAGGCCTGTGGATGTGAGAAGTACTACCAAAGCCACCTTTCTTCCTCGGGAAGAAGGGATTTTTCCCCAGGGTTTTCTTCCAGGGTTGCACAGAGATCTTCTTTGAGAACCTGGTTCTAGTGACATACCCTGTCTCTATCTTGACTGCTTTATTTACTATAGGCTCCCCAAATAGGTCTTCACCTATGCAGGGGACATTGATTAGTTTGTCCTGTACCCACTGTTCCAGGTTGGATGACTACAGCCATGCTTGGCATCGTGCCCGATACCGGCAGTGGCCACCCTGGCCGATGACTAAGTCATTATAGCTGCTCGGGACAGAAACTTTGAGCATTCTTTTACTTCTGTGGTTAGGGTCTTGAACCTTTTCAGGAATTCGCTCTCGAGGCCTGCCGAGAAATCCCCTGATGTAGAGCTAGGAGGACTGGATTTGGCAGCATGTTAGCATCAAAACTTGAAAGGCTTTACAGCCAAGGGCATCAAAGGTTCGGGCCTCCCTGCCGGGTGGCACAGACAAATGGTTTTTTTGGCTATTAAGCTTGCGCATGACTGACTCCACGACCATGGAGTTGAGAAAGCTAGGTCTTTTGAAAACGCAGGGCTTCAGCGTACGTGGTACATGGCATCGAGGCACTTAACGGTTGGTACTGACAAATGTGTTTACCACATGCATAAAAGGAAGCAGTCGAAGATCAGGGGCACTAGGACTGTAAGGTTTCCTTCGGGGGTGCCTCGTATTGAAGGATCTCCAATTCCTCAGTTCGTGGATACTCTGCCTCTGTCTCTATAATGAGAGCCTTGGCCATATCTCTCACAAAAGCGAGAAAAGCCAAATCCTTGGGAAGGGAATGGCGTTGGATCACCAGAGGAGACTGATCCAAGGGCAGGTAATGGTAGTGCCTCATGTCAAGGGACAATTTGTTTTCTGTCTCTCATTCGGACTCAAAGTCTGAGTATGAGTCCGATGCTGCACGATCACCTCGATAAAGGACTGCACTTTGCAGTGCATGATCTCGGTAGGATCATCGGTCTGAGCCACAGAGGCAGATGACACTCGAGGACCGGCTCAACATCTGAGGAAGCCCTCGATGTCAAGGGTCTCATCGTCAGGGCAGATGAACCAGATGAGCCAAACAAACACCCTTCTGCATGGTCACTAGGACAGATATACTTCTCTCTATGGCTGCCATTCTGGTCTCCATGCCAGTTGGCTATGCAGTCTTTGATGGGGGCAGCAAGAACTTCAGGACCAGCGTCAATATTGTCAAGGGAGAATTCTCGATGAGGATGGCATTGGAGGTCTGAGGCCAGTTGGTGGGAGGCGACTCCTCCTTGCGGGGCATCTTGATGGGCCACTCTTGCCCCAACTCTCCAGACTCACACCTGGGACTGCGAGACCTGGGATAGGATTTCACCTTCTTTCCGAATCTATCCTCTGGGGCAGTCTTTTTCTTCTTATGCTCCACTACCAGGGCTTCCGCTCGAAAGAACCATGGCCATGGGACTCTGAGCTATCGGAGGGGGCTCCGTAGCATCGTGTCACCGGAAACTCCGGGGCAGAGTCTGACTTCTGAAAGAATTCTCCCTACTACTGATGGCAGCTCTTTAAAGCCTTTGGAGTCATGGTTCTGCAGAGCTCGCAATCTGAGTCATTGTACTCCGGACCAATACATCACAGGCAGCAGTCATGTGGGTCAGTGAGTGACATTTTGCCACACCAGTCACACTCTGAAGCCACTGGAGGTCATCGGAAAAAGGGGGTCCCCGCCTCCTGGCAGGGCTTGAAAGCCTTTTGCTGAAAAAGGGTGCGAATGCCGTTCGAGGGAGACCTCAAAGAAAAACTAAGAAGAATAAACAAACTGACAAAGAGCAATGCCAAGGCGAGATGGCTTGGGGGCAGGAAGGAACCGGTACGCAGACCTGACAAAACTTGAGAATAAAATTAGATTTTTTCCAGGGAAAATTGGACACACCTGAAGGGCTCTGTGGAAAAAAGGAGACTGAGGCAAGATGGCACCCTTGAGCGGGAGGAGGACCACACATAAATGGTGCATCTCCCAAAGGCCTTCTTTGAAAGCTGGGGAGATGCTTCTGCATGGGCTCAGTCCGCGCAGACATCGCCCAAATGTGAGGGCTGACTTCCTGCTTGTTCCCAAAGAAACTGCTATACACAAGATATACATGGACCCCCCCTGCTACCTGACTTCCCCATTCCTCCCTTCACATCTTCAGTGTTCAACCTTCTTGCAGGTGCGTATATCCTAAACCATCCATCCCCTTCCACTCACATGTAACAGTTTGCATTATCCCCTCACTACAGACTAATGCTTCAAGGCAATGTGACCTTCCAGTTTTGGTCCTGCTCCCTGACTAGTTATAACATATAAACATATCAGTTCCCATCATTCTCACAAGTAGGCACTCACACGAGTGACTGCAACATGTTGATTGGCACATCCTTACTGCAGTGGCATCTAGAAGTAAGGAGATCCTGGACTCTCTACAGGAAGAACTATACAGGCAACGGGTAACAGAACCCACACATGAAGGGGCCCATACTAGACTTGCTGTTTGCCAAAGGTGAAAGTGTTTCTGATGTTATAGTGGGAGATCATCTCGTATCCAGTGATCAGCAGATGGTGTGGTTCAATATTAGGATTAGGACTGATAAAATCCATTCAAAAGCGAGGGTCTTACACTTTAGGAGTATTTATTTAATTTATTTATTTATTTGTGCTTATTTACCGCCTTTCGTGAATCAAAGCGGTTTACAAGGAACTCAAAACTGGAACAGTTACATTTAACAGAGTTGACATAAATAACAGGATAAACTAGCAACAACATTGTTGAACTGGAAAAGTAACATTGTTGACATTATTAACAAGATAAACAGGCTAATATAAATAACATCTTAGCGTGAATTATAGTTAGCATGTGATGGGAAGGGGATAGGAAAAATAACAGGACAAATGTTGGTTTGTTTTTGTATTTGTTTATAAGTGAGCGGCTAGCTCTATAGAGGAATTTATTTCTATTTATCGTCTTGTAGGGGAACTTGAAAATGATTTGATAGACTAGGTTGTAAGCATTGACTGTTCTGTGGAATTTTCTTCAAGTAATTAGTTCACGAAAGTGTTCATTGAACAAATGAGTTTTTAACTATTTACGGAATGCTACTGGGTCCTTGATGGTTCTTAAGAATATTAACTTTGCCAAGATGGGACAATACCTCAAGGAGTCATTAGTGGAGCTGGGGGATGTAGAAAAACAGTGGGCAAAACTGAAAGCATAGTTACTCAATTGTAACAGGTGTTCGAGGACAGCAGGAATCAATTCTCACATATGGGTGATGCTGGCATCGACGGAGCCCGTGTGTATCCACCTCCCCAGCTTTCAAAATCAGCCTTTGGGAGTTACACTGTGCAGGCCTGTTCACCTTTCTGTCCAAAGGTGCCATCTTGCCTCAGTAAGATGATATAGCTCAAAAGCACAAAAAAGAAAAAACTCCTCCACAGGAAGGAGGGAGGATTGTGAGGACTGATTCCTGCTGTCCCCAGAGAATACTTGTTACAGGTGAGTAACTACGCTTTATATAGGAACAAGCAGTAAGTCAGTCCTCACATATGGGACTCCCAAGCTACAGGCTTCCGAAAAAAACAGTAAAAGCCATGGGCAACCCATAAAGCGGACCGTAAAGGGTAGCAGGGGGTGCTGGTTGGCTGGAGGTCTGACACTCCAGCAGCAGCATCATCAAAGATGCAAACCCCCCTCTGGCAGCCTGGACACAGAGGGCTGGAGGGAAGGAGTTGCATTATTCCTCAAAGAGGTAACAGAGCACAGCCTAGCCGAAGGCACTATCCTTCCTGAAGGTCTCCTCCAAACAGTAGTACGTAGCAAAGATGTGCAGAGAGGACCAGGTGGCAGCCCAGCAGATGTCCAACAAGGGCACTGACCACAGGCTGGACACTGAGGCCGCCATGGCACCCACACTGATTTGTCAAATGATACTCCAGAGAGCCCTGCCTATTGATAGGCAAAAGAAATGCAGTGGACCACTCACCGAGAGAGGGTGCACTTGGAGATTGTGACCCCAAGATAACTGGGATCGGCTGAGACAAAGAGCTGCATCGAGCAGTGATGGGGTTGTGTCCTCTGGAAGTAGGAGGACAGGGCGCACTTGCAGTCTAGCATGTGCAAAGGGGCTTCCGACCTGGAAGCATAAGGCCTGGGAAAAAGGTGAGTAATAACACCTTCTGGTTCAAATGGAATGCAGAGACCACCTTTGGTAAGAACTTAGGGTGCATCTGAAGGACAACCCTGTTCTTGTGGAAGCTGGTGTAAGGCTCATGCGACACCAGGGCCTGTAGTTCGCAAATGCGCCTGACTGAGATGAGCACAACCAGGAAGATGACCTTCCAAAAGAGGCACTTGAAATGGCAGGTAGCCAGGGGCTCAAAAGGTGGGGCCATGAGCTTTCCCAGCACCACACTGAGGTCCCATGCCCTGGCGATGGGCAGACCAGGGGCAGAAAGAGGATGTGGCCATGCATAAACCAGCCCACCAACAGGTGTACTGAGACGGCCTGGCCATCCATTTCACGGTGGTCAGCCGAGATGGTGCAAAGATGCACTCTGACCGAAATGGACTTCAGAACTGTCCCTGACAGATGCAAAAGGTATTGTAATATCTCAGCCATTGCACAGGACAAAGAGTTAAGGCCTTCTCCTGCAACAAGAGGGAGAACCTGCACCATTTGAAGGCATAAGTTGAGTCCTTACGTGAGGCCACCAAGACGTCTTCCACCGGCCAAGGGAGGCTGTGATACGCAATGGCTAGCCTCTCAGCATCCAGGCCATTAGGGCCAGGGATTGGAGGTTTGGGGGGGGGGGGGGGTGACGAAACGTCCCGTCTTCCTGGGACAGAAGGTATGGGGCACTCCAACGGCAAAGGGTCCACTAGGACATGAGCAGGGGGAACCAGGGCTGCCTAGGTCACCTGGGTGTAATGAAAATGACAGAGGCCACCTCCGCTTGGATTTTCAGGAGGTCCCGGGACACCAGGGGCATTGGTGGAAATGCATACGGAAAGCCCCTGGACCAAGAAAGGAGGAACGCATCCACCACCTCTCGCCTCCGGACCGGCTTCCAAGAGCAGAAGCACAGTGAGTGCGTGCTCTCTGAAATGGCGAAGAGGACGATTTCCAGAGTACCCCAATGCCGGAAGATCTACCCCAGTATGTTCGGGTTCAGCCTTCACTCGTGGGGTTGGAGAATGAGGCTCAGGCAGCCGGCCAGTATATTGGCCTGGCCTGGCAAGTAGACTGCCTTGAAGGAAATGTTTTTCACTGCTGCGAAGTTCCAGAGGCGCACATCCTCCCAACAGAGGTGGTAAGATCTCATGCCCTCCTACTTGTTGATATAAAACATCGCTACCTGGTTGCCTGTCTGAACTTAAACCATATGTCCTTCCAGATGGTCATGGAAGACCCATAGGACATGACAGACTGCCTGGAGCTCCTGCAGGTTGATCTGTGAGGCACTCTCCTCTGCTGACCATGGGCCTTCCGACTGCAGGTGATCACAGTGGGCCACCCAGCCCATCTTTGACATGTCAGGCGTGAGGATGCACTGGACTGGCAGGGCCTGGAAAGGCAGGCCAGCTCTGAGGTTCAGATGGTCCTGCCACCAGGTCAGAGAGGTTGCTAAAGCTGGCGTGACCTGGATGCGGTCCTCTAGGCAGCCTGATGACTGCGACCATTGGGTGCTGAGTGTCCATTGAGTCTGTCACATGCACACGTGGACAAAAGGGGTGATGTGGACAGTGGACACCACATGGCACAAGAGGTGGAGCATTATCCAGGCTGTCACTGGTGAACCGCTCTGCATCTCTTGCGCTAAGGCAGCAAGGCCCTTACCCGGGTGGAGTCAAGCAGGGCCCCGATAAATTTCATTCACTGCGTTGGGGAGAGGTGAGACTTTTGAAAGGTCACCACGAAGCCCAGGTGCTGTAGCAGTCCTAAAGTGCACCGTGTCGCAATGCGCACTTCACCTGACGTGCCAGCCCACACGAGTCAGTCACCCAGATAGAACATGAACATTCCAAGGAGCAGGAGGTGAGTGGACATGACCAGTGGGCATTTCGTGAACACCAGAGGGTCCGAGGAAGGCCAAAAGGGAGCACTGTACTGATAGTGGCAGTCTCCTATGATGAACTAGAGATACTGACTGTGCCTTGGATGATTCAGAATGTGGGTATATGCATCTTTGAAATCTAAGGAGCATAGCCAATCTCCCTGGAGGAAGTAAGGCAGCAAGGTTCCAAGTGATCCAAATGATACCATCTTGAACTTTTCCTTGACCAGTAAGAGTTGAGGTCTTGAAGATCCAGGATGGCCTAAAGACCAATATTTTCTTGGGGACAAGGAAATAGCAGGAGTAAAACCCACAGCCCTGAAGGTGAGGAGAGATGGGCTCCACCACTTGGTCCTCAAGTAACAACCCAAGTTCCTTCTGAAGAAGCTCCCTGTGCAAGGGGTCCATAGGTAATTCCCTGGAATAAAGAGGAGGCGATATCCTCCTTAATCACCGGCAACATCCAAGTGTCTGTGGTGATAGAGGGCCACTGGTGTGCAAAGTGACCAAGCCATCCTCCAATGAACCTTGGGCCCGTTACCTCCTGAGGGGGGAGGCTATGTCCAAGGAGCCAAAACCTCCCTCCAAGCTACGGCTGGGGCACACTTTGGGGTTTAAGAACTTTAGGCTTTAAGAACCTTAGGCTTATGGGGACCGTGCATCTGGCCCTTGGCCTTCTGCTCCTGAGAGGGAGTGGGGTAGGCCTGGGGAGTGGGGTAGCTTCCATAAGCTCTCTTAGATTTTGGCTGGAAGGACTTTTCCAGGAAGCCTTCCAATGAGAAGATTCTGATACTTTCTTGGACAATCTGGTCCTAATCATGAATTCCATCTCCAACTTGACAGCCTTCTCCCTCATAGGTTTCCCTATGAGGTTGTCTCCCTGGCATGGGACGTCAGCTAACTTGTTCTGAACCCACTGCTCTAAGTCAGAGGTCTGTAGCCAGGCAAAGCGTTGGGCACTAATGCCCACCACAGATACACAAACCACTGATTTGACGGCTGCCCAAATCTGAAATTTGGAGCACTCTTTGACCTTAGACACTAGGGTCCTAAAGCACTCAAGGGGCTCTCCTGATAGATCAGCCGAGAACCCAGCAAGCTCCTTCACTAGGTGTCTCAATTATATGCTCATGTACAACTGATAAGACTGGATCTGGGCTGTCAGCATAGAGCCCTGGAAACACTTCATACCAAACACATCCAAGGTAAAGGCTTCCCTGCCAGGGACCACCAAGGAGTGCATTTAATGGCTCTTGATATGATGCACTGCCGACTCCACCACCAAAGAACTGTGTGGAAGTTGTGTTTTCTGGAATCCAGGGCCCTTGCTGACTCGATACTATGAATCAAGTTGACTGTTCACAATCTGCATAGTCACTGGGGTGTCCCACATCCTGAACAGAAGTCGCAACAGGATGGGGGGCACTGGCACTGTCAGCGCCTCCTGAGGAGAGTTGCACTGGAGAATCTCAGCAAATAGCTCATCCTCGGGTACAGCCATGAAGATGAGTGCCTGGGACATCTCTCTCAAACTCCAAGAAGGAAAAATCCTCTGGCTGTCTCGGAGAGAAGTCGGAAGGAATGTCCCAATGGAGCACGGTGTCAGGGGACTCCTTGTCTGTCTCCCAAGCCAACTCAGAGCAGAAGGAGTTAGCAAGCACCCCGCAGTGCTCAGACTCAACAAACGACTCCTGATGTCAATGGTCGGTCGGCAACATGTCGGTTACTGAGAGCTTCAACACCGACTGTGCCAACCTCTAGAGGATGGAGGAGCATCCTCCAGGGAGGTCCACGTCGAGGAGGTCCCGTGTGGGGGCGTCGCCGATCCAAAGTGACCAGGAGTCAGGCCCTGCAACGGCTCCAAGAAGGCAAAGAAACTGCATTTAAGGACCGCCATCCTGGCATCGATGCCAGAAGGCCCTGCAGCTTGCACCGGCCAGAGAATATCAAGGCCAGTGTTGGGTCCCATGTCGGGAAGTCCCAGATAGTGATGGAGTCAATGGGGCTACACTGATCCCTCGACACCACAGGCGACATCTCTCTGGGGCTGCTTCGACCAGCACTTCTGTCAGTCTTTTCCCATGTTGAGTTGCGGGCTCAAAGGTCGGGTCATGGCAGACTTATCACCTGATCCCAGCTCAGTCCACAATGCCCAGGGGAGATCCTCCAAGGACGACTCCGATGCAGCAAGCGAATCTGAGGAAAGATTCCGAGGACCCCAGGGAGAACCATCGTTCCAGTAGCCTGAACAAGAAGGGTCAGAGGGTAGGAGCTGCCTAAACCTCGAATAGATTACGGAGTATGGCCTGGCCAAAGGCACTGTCCCGTCGGGACTCCCTCTCCAGGCAGTAATGAGCTGCAAAGGTGTGCTAATTTTATGTAAATAGTTCGAGCATGCTATCTAGCTAATAGATTATATACTCCATGTAAATAGTTCTCCCATGTTATCCAAGTTGATACTCCTGTTATATGTAATACCAAACAGCCTGTTGTTCTGGTTCCTTTCTGTTATTTGTAAACCGCGCTGATGTCAAAGAGTGCGGTATATAAGAAGTTGAAATAAATAAATAAAAATAAATAAATGAGGACCAGGTGGCAGTCCGGCAGATGTCGGACAGAGTGCAGGCTTGCAACAGAGATCACCATAGCCTTGATGATATGCGCTGTGACCTGGCAGTCCGAGAGCCAAGCTTCATTGTGGGTAAAGGCAATGCAGTCTGCCATCCAGGTGGACAGGCTCCGCTTGGTAAAAGTCTCCTCTAGTCAATTGGGTTGTAAAAACGAAAAGCTGGGAGGCTTTGCAGTGGCCCCGAGAACACTGCAAGCAGACGAACAGGGCCCTTCTGAGTATGGAGAACGGCCGCTGCCTTGTGGGTATGGGGCTGTGGAAAGAAGGTGGGGAGCACAACATCCTGGTTAAGGTGGAAGGAATTTAGGGTGGGTGCGAAGCACGACCCTATTCTAGTAGAACCTGGCATAAGGTGGCTCGACCGCCAAGACCTGAAGCTCGTTGACTCTGCGGGCGGAGGTGAGGGTCATCAGGAAGACGACCTTCAATGATAGGAAACAAACAGCGGATTGGTGAGCTGCATCAAAACCATGTTGAGATCTCATTCCGTCGGGGGTAGGCGGATGGGAGGTTTAGAGAGCAAGCCCGCCCCACAAAATCAGGTAATGAGGGGCTGCACAAAAAGAGGTTTGCCCTCTATGGAGTGATGGTGTACAGAGCGCGCGCTCAGGTGCACTCTCACCAAGCTGCACTTGAGTCCTATCTCTGAAAGACTGAGCAAGTATTATTGCAGCACCGTGTGCACCTGGCAAGAGAACGGGTCTAACCATTGCTCCACAAACCATACTAAGAATCTGCACCACTTGAAGGCATAGTCTCGTGGAGTTCTGAGGAGAAGTCAGGATGACTTCCTCCACCTCACGGAAGGGTTCTAAGGCAACCTGCTCAGCAGCCATGCTTTTGGTAACAAGGACTCCAGGTCGAGGTAAATTAGCGAGTCCTACACCTGGGTCAGTAGCCCCAGGGCACTCCCCAAAGCAACAGGTAGCTCTGTCAAGAGGCAAAGCAAGAGAAGAAACCAAGGATGCATAGGCCACCGCAGAGGCACCAGGATCATGGCGGTCTTGTCCCACAGGACCTCGAAAACTGTAACAACAATAAGTGAAGTGGGAATGTAGGCACACACAGGAGGACCTCTGATCACGAGATGAGGAAGGCGTACGCAGCTATCCAGGATGAGTGCTGTTGGGGACAGCAGAAGCAGGGCACCTGAGCATTGGCTGAGCTAGCAGACAGCATAGTTACTCACCTGTAATAGGTGTTTTCCATGGACAGCAGGAATCAGTCCTCACTTATGGGCGACTTCGGCACCAACGGAGCCCGTGCAGAGTAATTCTCCAACTTTCAAAGAAAGCCTTTAAGATTCCTGCCACGCATGTGGTCCTCTTCTGATACAAAGGAGCCATCTTGCACAGTCAGGTCCCCTAGCTAGAGCCCAACTAAGAAGATGGCAAGGGAAGGACAAAAATAGCAACTCTTCAGAGGAGGCAGGAGGGTAGTGAGGACTGATTACTGCTGTCCCTGGAGAACACTTGTTACAGGTGAGTAACTACGCTTTCTCCAGGAACAAGCAGGAAGTCAGTCCTCACTTATGGGACTCCTCAGCTACAGGCTACCGAGCCTGTAACCCAAAAATGCCTCCGCGAGGCCGTGAGCAGAAATCAATGCCCGAAGGAGCCCAAGTCTTCGGGTCCCAGGGGCAAAGCTCTCAGTAGCCGTCGAAGGGTCAGAGGGCAGGAGTTGCTTATACCCCAAACAGATCACGGAATACAGCCTGGTCAAAGGCACTGTCCCAGCAGGACTCCCTCTCCAGACAGCAGTGTACAGTGAAGGTGTTTGCTGAAGACTAAGTCGCAGCCCGGCAGACAACTGTTAAAGGAACCGAGCGCAGCGAAGCCATCGAGTCTGCCTTAGCTCGGACGCCGTGCAGAGTGATCCATTGGTCTAGTGGGACACCTGCCTTTGTGTGAGCTAAGGCAATGCAGTCTGCCACCCAGATAGAAATAGTGCGTTTGGTGACTGCCTGCCCCAGGCAATTGGGATCATAGGCGACAAAGAGACGGTCGGACTTGCGATGAACCTGGGTACGATGCAGGTAGAAGACAAGGGCTCTCTTGCAGTTGAGTGTATGAAACACTGCCGATGCCTGGTCAGCATGCGGTCTCAGGAAGAAGGTCGGCAAGACTATCTCCTGATTGAGATGAAAGTCCGAGACCACCTTCGATAGGAACTTAGGATGGGTGTGGAGGACCACCCAGTTTCCGTAAAAGCTGGTATATGAAGCCTCAGCCATGAGGGCCTAAAGTTCGCTGACTCGGCAGGCTGAAGTCAAAGCCACCAGGAAGACCACATTCCAGGAGAGATGCCGAAGCAAGCACAAAGCCATCGGCTCGAAGGGTGCTTGTGTGAGCTGCATCAGCACCACGTTGAGGTTCCACGCAGCCAGAGGAGGCCGGATGGGAGGCTTGGAAAGCAAAAGACCTCGCATGAAGCAGGAGACCAAGGGCTGCCCCCAGAGGGGTTTTCCCTCGATGGGAAGGTGGTTCATCGAAATGGTGCTCAGGTGTATCCTGACCAAACTGGATTTCATCCCTGCCTTCAAGAGGTGGAGGAGATACTGGAGGATCCACCGGGTGGAGCATGAGAACGGGTCGATCTGGAGCTCGGAGCCAGATAGTGTCTCTGAGGTGGCCGAAGGCCTGGCACCATTGTACCCTGAGGCACAATTGGGCTGTTCGTATGTGGATGCAGAGTGGGAGATGTACTTCAAGCATTCCGCGACGGATCTCAGGAGGGCTTGGAACCTAAGAAGGCATTCGTCCCCAAGGCCGGCAGAGAACCCGGCAAGCTCTTTGGCAAGGTCATGCAGGAAATGCCCATATACAGTTGGTATGCCTGAATGCGGCATGTAAGCATGGACCCCTGATAGGCTTTGAGCCCAAGGGCATCGAGAGTTCTCAACTCCCTGCCCGGGGGAACGAAGAGTGTGACTTCAGACTCTCTAGCTTCCACATCGCCAACTCCATTACCATGGAGATGTGTGGAAGCTGGGTCTTCCGGAACCCGGACTGTATTGGACCCTGTACATGGCGTCAAGGCGCTTGCTCACTATGGGGACCAAAACAGGTGTCTCCCACCTGGACCGGATGGTATACATCCAAGGGTGTTGAAAGAACTGAAATATGAGATTGCAGACCTGCTATTAGTAATCTGTGAACTATCATCAAAATCATCTAATACCTGAAGATTGGAGGATCGTCAATGTAAGGCCAATTTTCAAAAAGGGTTCAAGGGGTGATCCAGGAAACTATAGACCGGTAAGCCTGACATCAGTACCGGGAAAAATGATAGAAACCATCATAAAGAACAAAATTACTCAGCATGTAGATAGCTATGGCCTAATGGGAGACAGCCAACATGGCTTTAGACAAGGAAGATCTTGTCTTACTAATCTGTTATGTTTTTTTTGAAGGTGTGAATAAACAGGTAGACGAAGGTGAGTCAGTTGATATAGTGTATCTGGACTTTCAGAAAGCCTTTGACAAGATCCATCAGAGACTTTTGGCAAAACTAAAAAAGTCATGGGATAGGTGGCAGTGTACTCCTGTGGATCAGGAACTGGTTAAAAGATAGAAAGAACATAAGATATGCCATACTGGGTCAGACCAAGGTCCATCAAGCCCAGTATCCCGTTTCCAACAGTGGCCAATCTAGGTCATACATACCTAGCAGTTTCTCCAAAAGACACAGGTTCCACAATGCTTGTACTGGGTCAAGCACTGATATCCTGGGTCCCTTCTTAATAATGGTTTATGGACCTTTCCTCCAGGAACTTGTCCAAACCAGAGGGAAAGCAGAGGGTAGGGCTAAATGGCCAATTTTCCCAATGGAAAAAGGTGAATAGTGGAGTACCCCAGGGACCTGTGCTGGGTCCGCTGCTTTTTGACATTGATAAATGACCCGGAAAAGGGATTAATGAGTGAGGTTATCAAATTTGCAGATGACACAAAGCTAAAGTTGTTAAAACCCAAGAGGATTGTGGAAAATTGCAAGAGGATCTTGATAAACTGGAAGACTGGGCATCCAAATGGCAGATGAAATTTAATGTGGACAAGTGCAAAGTTATGCACCTAGGGAAGAACAACCCAAACTATGGTTACACGATGCAAGGTTCCACATTGGTAACCACCACACAGGAAATAGATTTAGGCGTCATAGTGGATAACATGTTAAAACCCTCTGCCCAGTGTTCAGCGGCGGCCACGAGAGCAAATAGAATGCTAGGTATTATAAGGAAAGGAATGGAAAATAAAACAAAGGATATTATAATGCCTCTGTATCGTTCCATGGTGCGACCGCACCTTGAATATTGTGCACAATTCTGTTCGCCGTATCTTAAAAATAATATAGTGTTATTAGAAAATGTACAGAGAAGAGTCACCAAAATGGTAAAGGGGATGGAAGGCTACTCCTATGAAGAGAGGTTAAAAAGGTTAGAGCTCTTCAACCTGGCAAAGAGACGGCTGAGGGGAGATCTGATAGACGTCTATAAATTAATGAGTGGAGTGGAACGGGTAAACGTAGATCGATTGTTTGTGTTATCAGAATATAGAAAGACTAGGGGACATGCAATGAAGCTACAAGGTAAACTATTTAAGACAAATAAGAGAAAATATTTTTTTCACTCAACGTGTAATCAAACTCTGGAATTTGTTACCGGAGGATGTAGTAAAGGCTGCTAGCGTAGCTGGGTTTAAAAAAGGTTTGGACAAGTTCCTGGAGGAAAGGTTCATAAACCATTATTAAAAAGGGATCCAGGATGTCAATGCTTGACCCAATACAAGCATTGTGGAACCTGCGTCTTTTGGGGAACTGCTAGGTACGTATGACCTAGATTGGCCACTGTTGGAAACAGGATACTGGGCTTGATGGACCTTGGTCTGACCCAGTATGGCATATCTTATGTAATTATGTTCTTGACAAAATGGGAGGAACTGGAACAGTAAGAGACTCCCAGGGCATGGACTCATACTGCAGAATATCGAGCTCCTCAGCTCGCAGCTCCTCTTCAGCTTGCGTAGCCAGGCTGAGGGCCCGTGCCATGTTCCGCACGAACACTAGGAATGTGGTGTTCTTGGGCGGCGAACACATCCGAGAAGCAGGTGGGGACGGATCCAAAGGGAGGTCCCTGTGGGCACAGGTCTCCGGGGAGGTATCCCATTCCAACTCCCAGTACAAGAAGGAGTCCGACTCGGGCTGGTCGCCCCGTCCAGAGGCCGAGGCCTGCTTGGAGCCAGAGGCCTTGAAGGATTTCGCTCCTGAGGACCGGGAAGGCGAGCGAGATCAACACAGAGGACACTCAAAAGGCTCATAGCTCTCGGGTGTTTCCAGGGCGGATTTCGGTGTCCCTTTTGAGGGAACCTCGGTCTCAAGGCTCGGGACAGCTGTGCTGGGCATGAGCACCTGCTGGGCAACTAAGAAGGCAGAAACGCTGCGCTCTAGTGCCAGCATTCGGGACTCCCACGCCAACATGGGTCCCTGCGATGTTGACACCGGGGTTACCTGATCTGGCGTGGGAGGAGGAGAGGGGGTCCTCACTGGGATGTCCCTCAGGAAACCGTGTGCCATTGCCAGAGGCCTCCATATCCGTATGATGTACCTTTCAAGGCTGTTCCTTGTCAGACTCTCGGTAATGCCAGGGGGGGGGGGGGCTGAGCGACCGAGCGCAGGAGTGCTCGCGTTTGTCTGGGGCCCCCGACAGCGACTTCAAGGTCTTCTTCTTATGCCTCTCCACTTCAGGGGATCTCTAGTCGGAGTGCCGCTGGGGCCGAAGTTGGGGATCCCACCGGCAGAGGGACGACCAAGGGTGCCATCAGGGATTCCGGGGCCACCTTCCAGAAAATGTCATCAGACTTCTGCTTACAACTTAGCAGGGCTTTGGAGGACATTTTCTTGCAAAAAAGCAGAGCTCCAGGTCATGGTCCGCCCCAAGACACTGAAGACAGGAGTCATGGGTGTCTGTGAGCGACATGTTTTTGGAGCGTCACATTTCTTAAACCCGGTTGCCATTAGGGCAAAAAGGCACCCTGCTTGGTCGACGAACTCTGCGGCCAGCGTTTGAAGGAAAAAAAGGGCGCAAAGCCCGCAAAAGAAAACACTTTTACAGAAAAGGATGTCCCCTCACTGAAGGGAAAAAGTAGAGCAGGGGAGGACGGGTAGAGGACCGGTGCTACCGTAAAAAACACAGGCCAGAGGCTGAAAGCGAAACACTTTTTCCGAGGGACTAGGACATGCATCCAAAGGGCTCCATGGAAAAAGGAAGACTGAGCAAGATGGCACCTTTGGGCGGGAAGAGGACCATACACGCGTGACAGCAATCACAAAGGCTTTCTTTGAAAGCTGGGGAATTGCTTTGCGCAGGCTGCATCGGTGCCAACATCACCCATAAGTGAGGACTGATTTCCTGCTTGTTCCTGGAGAACTGGGATTCCCCAGAGTCAGAATAGTCGCTGTGCCACCCCCTGGGGTCTAGACACCATTAGTAGGCCTGGAAGACCCTGCTCAGCCTGTCCACTAGGGTACTGTCTTGGCCCAGAAGGTATACTGCCCTGAGGAGCATTCCCTGAACGATCATGTACAAGCAGAGGACTACTGCCTCCTGGCAGAGATGCTGAGATCCTGTGCCCCTCTGCTTGTTTGTGTAGAACATCACGACCTAGTTGTCTGTCTGTTTGGACTAGCACCAACTGGCTCTGCAGACAGTGGTGAAAGAACTTCATTGCTAAAAAAATGGCTTTGAGCTCCAGCAGATTGACTTGCTGCTGGCAGACCACTAGGGACCAATTGTCCTGTGTGCTCAGTTCCTCGCAGTGGGCACCCCAGCACAGTAAGGATGCATCCGTAGTGAGGACCCTATGGGGTTTGGGGCCTGGAAAAGCATGACCTTCTGCAGGTGCTGTGCGCTCTGCCACCAATCAAGTGACTGCTAGTTGACTGGACACAGACTTTGTCCCAGAACCTGCCCATGGCTTGTGTCCCCTGTGAGCGGAGACATCACTGAGCTGCCCGCATGCGGAGGTGGGCAATGGGGACCACATGGACTGTGGATGTCATTTAGCCTAGTAGGCAGAGTATGGACCATGCCGACACCGCGTGATGGCGCTGCACCTCAGTAGCCAGGGCTCTACCAAATGCCCTGTCAAAGGGGAGGAAGGCCCTGGTCTGGAGAGTGTCTAGATGACCTCCTATGAGCTCCAAGCCCTGTGTTGGAGTGAGGTGAGATTTGGGGGTGGTTTATTATGAACCCCAGATGTTACAGGACCTTGATGGTGCGGGCCATGGCCTGTTTCCCCTATGAGGCCGTGTCGCTTTTCATGAGCCAGACGTCCAGGAATGGGAAGACGGGCCCCTTGGAAACAGAGAAAGGTGGCCAACACTGCCAGGCATTTGGTGAAGACTCATGGTGCAGAGGGTAGTACCCTGTAATGGTAGTAGTTGACCCCAAACATGAACCTTAGGTACTGCCTGTGACTGGGATGAATAAGGATGTGGCTATAAGCATCTTTTAGGTCCAAGGAGCATAGCCAATCTCACTGCTGGAAGTAGGGCAGCAATGTTCTAAAGGAGAGCAGTTTGAACTTTTCCCACACCAGGAACTTGTTCAAATTTAGTAAGTCCAGAATGGGCCTTAGGCCTCTTGTTCTTTTTGGGACCGGAGAGTACCTGGAGTAGAACCCCTTCCCTCTTAGGTGGTGGGGTATTGACTCCACGGCCCTGTCCCTGAGAAGGCCTGAAAGTTCCTGAAGTAGCAGCACCTGATGCAGGGGAGTCCAAAGGGCTCTCCTGGAAAGAAAGGAGGCAGCATCTGGGCCAGGTGAAGGATGTAGCCCTCTCTGACCACCTGAATGCGATGGTAATGGTAGGCCACTGTTGGGCAAAATGAGTCAGATGCCCCCCCCCCCCCCCCCCATTGGCAGCTGCTCCTCCACAGGTGAAGAGGCTATGCTCAGGGAGTCAAAACCCCAGTGCAGCCAGTGTTTGGGGATTTAAGCCCTTAGGATTGTGAGGACCCTGGCCCATTCCCTTGCCCTGATGATCCTGCTGCAGAGTCTGGTATTGAGGATAGCCTTGATAAGGCTGACCTTTCCTATGAAAGGGAGGCCTTTTCCCCGGCGTATTTTTCTTGGAAAGGGTGGAGATCTTCCTGAAGAGTCGTCCTGGTGACATACTCTCTCTCAATCTCCGCCACCTTGTCCTCTATTGGTTTGCCATAGAGATTTTCATCGAGGAAGGGGACATCAAGAAGTTTCTCCTGGACCCACTGCTCAAGGCCCGATGCCTGGAGCCAGGCCTGGCATTGAGTACCGTTGCCTGTGGCGGCCACCCTCGCATTAGACTCGAAGCCATAGTAGGAGACATGTACTTCGAGCACTCCCCGATGCATTTTATGAGGGTTTAAAACTGCTGGAGGTGATCTCTGCTTAGACCCGCTGAGAAACCTGTGAGTTCTTTAGTTAGGTCTTGGAGATACATGCCGATATACAGTTCATATGCTGGTATTCGGCAGCCCAGCATCGAAGGGCATTGGACTCCCTGCCAGGGGGCATGGAAGAGTGTCTTTGGGTTTTTCTGTTGACACATGGTCTACTCCAACAGCATAGAGGTGTGAGGAAGTTGGGCATTCCAGAAGCCAGGGCCCCACTGGACCCGGTATATGACATCCAGGAGTCAGCTAACTATTGGTACCGATGCGGTGTCTCTCACATCCAAAGAAGTCGTCACTCAAGAATAGCAGGGACAGGGACTGTAAGGGCCTCCTTAGGTGGAGCCTCATATAGCGTAGCTTCTCACCTGTAAGTGGTGTTCTCCAGGGATAGCAAGAATTAGCCCTCACATATGGGACTCCCTAGCTACAGGCTACCGGGAACATGTTGAGAAAAAAAAACACAGCCCAGCCGTGAGCAGCCACAGGTGAATCTGAGGACCCCAGATGTCCAGGGATAACTATGACGCTGGTAGCCTGAACAGAAGGATCAGAGGGTGGGAGTTTCCTAAACCCAGAACAGATTCCGGAGGACAGCCTGGCCAAAGGCACTGTCCTGTCGGAACTCCCTCTCCAGGTAGTAATGATCTGCCAAAGTGTGGAGGACTAGGTGGCAGCCTGGCAGATGTCTGCCATAGAGACAGAGCGTAGATGTGCAATGGAGGTTGCCATACCGCTGACATTTTGTGCCTTGACTCGGCGCTCTAACGGCAGCCCAGCTTGGATGTGGACGAAGGCGATGCAGTCCACCACCCAGATGGACAGTGTCCGTTTGTTGACAGCATCCCCCAGATGACTGGGGTCATAAGAAACGAAAAGCTGAGAGGCTTTGTAGTGGGGTCCTGGGTGCACTGCAGGTAGAAGAACAGGGCCCTTTTGCAGTCCAGAGTGTGGAGATCAGCCGGCATCTTTTGGCATAGAGCTGGGGGAAGAAGGTGGGAAGTACCACCTTTTGGTTGATGTGGAAATCAGATACCATCTTTGTAAGGAATTTCGGGTGGGTACAGAGTACGACCCTGTTCTTGTAGAACCTGGTGGAGGGTGGCTCGGCCACCAAGGCCAGAAATTCACTAACTCTAAGGGCAGAGATGAGCGCCACCAGGAAGGATACCAGGAAGGACACCTTCCAGGATAGGTAGCGCAGAAGGCAGGTAGCCAGGGGCTCGAAGGACAGCTTGGTAAGCTGCGCTAGGACTACACTGAGATCCCATTCCGCCGGGGGCAGAGGGGAGGCTTAGAGAGCAGTAAGCCACACATGAATCGAGTAACTAGGGGCTGGACGGAAAGAGGCTTGCCAACTCTAGAGTGATGGTTCATGGAGCAGGCACTCAGGGCACTCATGTGCACCCAGATGGATTTGGACTTAAGCCCAGACTGCAAGAGGTGGAGCAAGTATTGCAAAACCGTGTACACCGGGCAGGAGAACGGGTTTGCCTTGTGTTCCGTACCCCATAAGGAGAACCGGCGCCACTTGAAGGCATAGGCCAAAAGGATTTCCTCTACTTACCTGGGGAGGTTAAGGAGTGCTAAAGCGACTCATTCAGGAGCCATGCTGTGAGAAACAAGGATCCCAGTTGGGGTGGAAGATCGAGCGGTCTTCCTGGGTCAAAGGTCTCGGGGAGCTCTTGAGAGGGAGTGGAGGCCCTGTTGAGAGACAGAGCAGCAGTGAAAACCAAGGCTGTCTGGGCCACCTGGGGGCCACTAGAATCACGGAATCCTTGTCCCATTGGACTTTGAAGAGGGTCTGTGCTATCAGTGGCGTGAGAGGGAAAGCATACAGTGGACCCCCTGACCACAAGATGAGGAAAGTTCCACTGCTATCCGGTCTGAGTGCAGGAATGGAAAGCAGAAATGCGGTAGCTGAGCATTGACCGGGCTGGCAAAGAGGTCGAGGCTCAGGGTGCCACACCATCTGAACAGCTGTCATGTCACCCCTGGGTCCAGTTGCCACTCCTGTGGCTGGAGGACCCTGCTCAGTCTGTCTGCCAGGGTGTTGTCCAGGCCTGGGAGGTATGTTGCCCGGAGAAGCATATCCTGTCTGTTCACATATGAGCAGAGGGCTATTGCCTCCTGGCACAGGCGGTAGGAGCCTATGCCTCCTTGTTTGTTCAGGTAGAGCATTGTGACCTGATTGTCTGTCTGGACAAGCATTGACTGGTGTCGCAGGCAGAGCTGCAAAATTCTTAGCGCCAGGAAGACGGCCCTGAGATCCAGCAGGTTGATCTGCTGCTGGCTTTCCTCGGGTGACTACATCCCCTGGGTGCGGAGCTTCTCGCAGTGGGCACCCCAGCCACGAAGGGAGGCATCTGTCGGGAGTACCCTCTAGGGACTCAGGAATTGGAAGGGCATGCCCTGTGCAGGTTTTGAGTATCTTGCCACCAACTGAGTGACTCCGCCAGCTGACGGGACTCAGACTCTGTCCTGGATCTGGCCCGTGGCCTGGGTCCACTATGAGCAGAGGCACCACTGAGCCACCCGCATGTGGAGGTGGGCACTGGGTACTACATGTACCTCGGAGCCCATGTGGCTGAGAAGACGAAGCATGGACTGCACTGACACAGTATGGTGGCATTGTATCAAGGCTGCTAGGGCTGTGAGGTGATCTGCCCTGTCCAGGGGAAGGATAGCATTGGTCTGGAGCTTGCCCAGGCGAGCCCCTATGAACTCCAGATCTTGTGTTGGAGTGAGATGGGATTTTGGATGATTTATCACGAATCCCAGGTTTTGCAGGACCTTGATGGTGCAGCCTGTGGCTTGCAGCATCCCTGAGGCCGTGTCCCCTCTTACCAGCCAGTCGTCTAGGTACAGGAAGACGAAGGACCCTGGAAATGAAGATAGGTGGCTACCACTGCTAGGTAACTGGTAAAGACCCTAGGTGCAGAGGCTAGGCCGAAGGAAAGTACCCTGTACTGGTAGTGGTCACTCCCGAACACGAATCTTAGGTATTGCCTGCGATTGGGATGAATGAAGATGTGAGTATAAGCATCCTTTTGGTCCAAGGAGCATAGCCAATCTCCCTGCTGGAGGTAGGATAGCAATATTCCAAGGGAGAGCATCTTGAATTTCTCCTGTACAAGGAATTTGTTCAGGTTTCTCAGGTCCAGCATGGGACTTAAAAACCCTGTTTTTTTTAGGGACTAGAAAGAACCTGGACTAAGACCCGCCTCTCAGGTGGTGTGGTATGGGCTCCACAGCCCTGTCCCCGAGGTGGTCTGGGAGGTTCTTGTATTAGCAGAGCCTGGTGCAAGGGAGACCGAGGAGGCTCCCCGGGGAAGAATGATGGAGATAACTGGTCTAGGTGGAGGAAGTAACTCTCCCTAACCATCTGAAGTGCCCATGAGTCTGCGGTGATGGAGGCCCACCTCTGGGCAAAATGGACCAGGCAACCTCCCTGTTGGGAGCTGATCCTCCAGGGGAAGAGAGGCTATACTAGGTGCGTCAAAAACCTGACCCGGGTTGGGCTGGGACTGGTAGCTGTGGCTTGGGACCCTTGGGCTTGTGCAGGCCCTGGTCCGCTCCCTTGGCCTGGTGACCCTGCTGAGGGGTCTGGGTGGCCAGATATGGAGAGTACCCTCGATAGGGTTGACCCTTCCTGAGGAAAGGTGGTTTCTTTCCCTGTGGCTTTTTCCCTCAGGAGGGTGGAGGTCTTCCTCGAGAGCCAAGTCTGGGTAACTAACTCAGTCTGGATTTCAGCCACCATGTCCACCATCAGTATACCAAAGAGTTGCTCCCCGAGGCAAGTGACGGAGGAGCTTCTCTTGTACCCATTGCTCAAGGTCCAATGATTGGGGCCAGGCCTGGCGTTGAGCACAGATGCCGGCGGCAGCAACCCTCACACTGGATTCAAAGCAGTCGTAAGCAGCTCAGGACATGTACGTGGAACACTCTTGGCCAGACTTCATAAGAGTCTGGAAGCACTGGAGATGATCTCCATCAAGGCCAGCTACAAAACCTCCGAGCTCCTTGGCCAGGTCTCAGAGGAACATGCCAATGTAAAGTTGGTAAAGTTTGTATACAGTACGCCAACACTGATCGCTGGTAGCATTTCTGCCCGAGGGCATTGAGGGCACGGGACTCCCTGTTAAGGGGCACCGATGAGTGCATCTCCAGGCTCTTCTTCCAGCACATGGACAACTCAACCACCATGGAGGTGTGAGGGAGTTGTGCCTTGCGGAAGCTTGGTCCTTGCTGGACCGGGTACAAGGTATCTAGGCATCAGCTGATGATCGGCACTTATGCCAGGATTTCTCACATCCTGAGAAGCTGCCGGCTGAGGATGGAGGGGACGGGAACAGTCAAGGTCTCCTTTGGCAGTGCCTCATACTGGAGGATGTCTAGCTCTTCCATATGAGGGTTCTCCTCTGACTTGGTAGTGAGGGAGAGCACCCGAACCATGTTCCTGACAAACTCAAGGAATGAAGTGTCCTCGGGCGGGGATCAGCGCCTCGCAGTCAGTGGAGATTGGTCTGAGGGAAGGTCTCAGTGGGCCCGAGTCTCTGGAGATGTCTTGATATCAGACTCCCGATCAGAGTAGTCCGAGGAAGACTCGAGACTTGGCGGCTCCAAGGGTATCATCCGCACTGGTCTTCAGTGTCCCGAGGCTGGGGCATGTCCAGAACCAGAGGCACTCGCATGCAAGGACCTCACCTCTGAGGATCTGGAGCGAAAACCAGACACTCGCCGAAGATCTGCCTGAGGCGTCTGACTATTGGGGATTGCTTCGTCAGCCCAGGGAGTCCTCAACATCGAGGTCCCTGCAGTCTCGAGGTGAGCACTAGCAGGGCTGGGCATAGACACTTGCTGAGAGGAAATGAATGCAGAAATGTTGAACTCCAGTGCCAGCATATGAGCTTCTCACTTGGGGGTGACAGCCAGTGACACAGATGCCAGGGTGACTGGGTTGGGTGTTGAGGAGGAAAGGGGGGTCGACGGGATGGCCCTCAGGAAACCAGGGTCCATCCAATTGGCAGAGGCCTTGACCTCAGTCCTAGGCACCTTTTGAAAGTGCTCCCGCTCAGACTCCTCTGAGGCCCGTCAGGGGCTGAGGGACTGTACACAGGATTTCCTGTGCTTGTCCGCCTCCCAGGATGGCGCCCTTGAAGTCTTCTTTTTCTTCTTATGCTCATGCTCAGAATGCCTGTGAACCCACTCTGGAACTGCAGGGGCCTTACGCGACTCCAAGGAACTGTGTGGGGCCTTTGAGTTCAAGGCTACTGGAGATACCGGGGTCGAGTCTGCTTTGTGGAAGTTGTTGTCTTGCTTAAGCCAGCAGCTCTAGATGGCCCTTACAGACATCTTCTTAGACAGGGAGCAATATTCCAGGTCATGGTCGGAGCCCAGATACGGAGGCAACAGTCATGAGTATCGGTGAGGGATATGTTCCTGGGACATCGATCACATTTCTTAAAATCGGTGGCCATTGGGATGAAAAGAACCCCAGCGAGGTTGAAGACACTCAACACGGCCAGCAGCTGGAAAAAGACATGAAAGCGCTGATGGAAAACAACCTAAGAAAAAAAGGTCCTGAGGCCCAATGCTGGGGCAACAGGGCTCGGAGGCAAGAAAGGAACCGGTTCAAGCTAGAAAAGATGCAAAACGTACGAGAAAAACAGACTTTTTTCCAGGGAAGACAAGACGAACGTCTGTAGGGCTCCACGGAAAAAGGGAGACTGACCAAGTTGGCACCCTTGGACAGAAAGGGGACCACGTATGCATGGTCGCATCTCCCAAAGGCTTTCTTTGAAAGCTGGGGAGATGCTCCGTGCAGCATTCTGTGGAATCAACGTCACACATATATGAGGGCCGACTTCCTGCTCGTTTCTGGAGAATGGAGGATTTTGAGTTTCACCGTGTGAGGGTCCTCCCTGACTCTGTTCTGAGAGCCAATGCCTTTGCCATGTCCTGCACAAACTCAAGGAAAGAGGTGCCCTTGGGAGGGGACTGGCGTCTTGATGCTGGGAGAGATGGTTCAGAGGGGAGATCACAGTGTGCACATGTCTTCGGGGAAGCTTCATCCTCAGACTCCCAATAAGAGTAGTTTGTCAAGGACTCGAGGCCTGATGGCTCTTGAGGTGTCTGACTCAGATCGGGTCTTTGGTGACCCATAGCTGTTCCTTCGCTGGAGCCAGAAACACTTGCTGGGGAGGTTCTCTCACCCGAGGACTGGGAGCGGGATCTAGACCCTCGCTGAGTCTCGGCTCAAGGCTCTCATCAGTGGCCCTGGGAGTCCGACAACGTCGAGGTCTCTGTGGTTTCAGCGTGAGTGCTGGCAGATCCAGGCATCGACACTTGCTGTGAGGCAAGGCAATAAAGCTGCATTATAACACCATCATTCTGGCTTCCCACTCAGGAGTTGCAGCCCTTGATGTGGATACCGGGGTGAGCGGGTCCAGCGTCAGTGAGGAGAGAGAATCTTTCAATGGGATGAGGCTCGGGGGTCCAAGATCTGTTGCTAGAGGCCTGGGCGTCTGTCTTGGGCACCTCTGTCAGTCACTCCTGCTCCGACTCCTCAGATACCCTCCAAGGACTGTGGGACCTCACACGAGACTTGCCGTGTGCTCCGATTCCCAGGATGAGGTCCTTGAGAATATATCTTCTTCTTGCACTCTCGCTCCAGGGAACCCTTGTCAGAGTGCCTGCGGACCCTATCGGGTGCCGCAGGGGCTTTTCGCAACTCCAAGGATACATAGAAACATAGAAACATAGAAACATGACGACAGAAAAAGACCACATGGCCTATCTAGTCTGTCCTTCCATAACAACTACAACAGTCCACTTTTTGCCTTTAGAGATCCTCTGTGTTGGTCCCATGCTTTCTTGAATTCAGTTACTGTCCTCATCTCTACCACCTCCACTGGGAGACTATTCCACGGATCCACTACTCTTTCCGTAAAGAAATATTTCCGCATATCACTCCTGAATCTATCTCCCTTCACCCTCATCCCATGTCCCCTCGTAGCAGAACTTGCTTTCAATTGGAAGAGGCTCTCTCCCTGAACATTTATGCCACGGAGGTATTTAAACATCTCAATCATATCACCTCTATCCCGCCTTTCCTCTAAGGTGTACATATTAAGATCCTTAAGTCTGTCCTCATATGCTTTATAATGAAGCCCATTAATCATTTGGTAGCAACCCTCTGCACCGACTCCATCCTGTTCACATCCTTTTGAAGGTGCGGTCTCCAGAATTGCACACCATACTCCAAATGAGGTCGCACCAAAGACTTATACAGAGGCATTATCACCTCCTTTTTTCTGCTAGCCATTCCTCTCCGTATGCACCCAAGCATCCTTCTAGCTTTTGCTGTCGCCTTTTCCACCTGTTTAGCTACTTTAAGATCATCAGACACAACCACGCCTAGGTCCCGCTCTTCTTTAGTGGACAAAAGTACTTCACCTCCTATACTGTATTGCTCCCTTGGATTGCTGCAGCCCAAATGCCTTAGAGCGCGAGGCTACAGGGACTGAACCTGACCTGTGGAAGATGTCTTGCTTCTACTGGCGACTCTGGATGGCCTTAGCGGACATCTTTTTGCACAGGGCACAAACCTCTGGGTCATGGTTGGCAACTAGACATCAGAGGCAGCAGTTGTGTGTATCAGTTAAGGATATGTTCTTTGCGCACTTATCACTTTTTGAACCCACTGGCAATTGGGGACCCTCGACGCAGCCAGCAATTAGAAAAGGCACAAAACCGCGCTGGAGAAAAACTAAAAAAATTGCTCCCAGCCTCGAAGCAGAGGCAATGGTGCTCAGAGGCGGGAAAGGGACCAGTGCTAACCGGAGAAGAAAATGCACAAGAAAATCAACCTTTTTCCGGAAAAAGAAATCAGACATCTGTAGGGCTCTGCGTAAAAAGAGAGACTGAGCAAGATGACACCCTTCGGTGAGAAGGAGACCACGCATGCGTGGTGGCATCTCCCAAAGGCTTTCTTTGAAAGCTGGGGAAACGCTTCCATGGGGCTCCGTCGGCGCCAACGTCATCCATATGTAAAGACTGGCTTCCTGCTTGTTCCTGGAGGAGGAGTAGATAACATGCGGAGGTTTCTAGCTAAACTTGAAGAATGGTCAAGAATTTGACAGCTGAGATTTAATGTGGCACACCCTGAACAGTGGCTGTCAACAGAAATAGGTTATGGGTTTGTGTCCTGGCAATGGATATGTTACATGGTTAATGCTAAAAAATGCATTTGAGCTGCAATAATCCAAGGGAGTGATACAGTGTAGGGGGTGAAGTACTTCTGTCTACAAAAGAGCAGGACCTGGGGCAATTGTGTCTGATGATCTTAAAGCAGTTAAACAGGTAGAAATGTTGACGGGGAAAGCTAGAAGGATGCTTGGGTGCATAGGGAAATGAATGGCAAGTAGAAAAAAAAAAAGGAGGCAATAGTGCCTCTGCATAAGTCTTTGCTGCGACCTCATTTGGAGTATTGTGTGCAGTTCTGGAGATCACATCAAAAGTATATAAATAGGTTGGAGTTGGTGCAGAGGGTGGCTACTAAAATGGTTAGTGGTCTTCGTTACGAAGCATATGAGGACAGACTTAAGTATCTTAATATATATACCTTAGAGGAACGGCAGGATAGAGGAGATATGATAGAGATGTTTAAATACCTCTGTGGCATAAATGCACAGGAGAGTCAATTTCAATTAAAAGCAAACTGCTACGGAAAAGAGTGGTAGATGCGTGGAATAGTCTACCAGTAGACGTGGTAGATATGATAGTATCTGAATTTAAAAAAGCATGGACAAACACAGAGCATCTCAAAAGGAAAAAAGGGAACTATTATAGTAATTGATATGGACGGGCAGACTAGATAGGCCATGTGGTCTTTTTCTGCTGTCATGTTTCTATGTTTCTAAGTCGTCGTCACCAAGTTTTATTTATTTATTTATTTATCTGCATTTATATCCCGCTTTTCACCGGGTCAAAGCGGTTGGGGGATACATTTAACACGAGGGGATATGAGACACATACACTAATACTTACAGGGAACATGGGCAATGGAGGGTTAAGTGGCTTGCCCAAGACCACAAGGAGCACCTGTGGGACTAGAAACCCCAGTCCTTCCAGCCCAAGGTTGCTGTCCTCTAGTGGGATTTGAACCACCGACCTTCCGGCCTGTAGTACACCTTGCCCCAACCACTAGGCCACTCCTCCTCATACTGCCCAAACCAATACCAGATCTTTAGTGATTACTCAGTGGAATACACTGCAGCAAGAATTACTTCTAACCCTGATCGAGTTCCTTGACTGTTGCTGTAGTCATTTTCTTCCTTAGCCCACCCATTGCCACTTTGTATAGTCCTTACAAGAAGCCTGGCCTTTGAATACTGAAATGTCATCCTCTTGCAGGGCCTGCATAGCTACCCTCTTTGGTATAAACTTTATATAAAACTTTTCATCACTAATGCTAACATAAAAGCCTTGGCAAAAGCAACAGAGCATGTTCTCTCCCCTTAACTTTCATGCAAAATCCCTGAATTCTTTCCTCCTTCACAAGGTCATAAGGGAAACATCAGTGAATGCTTCAATTTTGTGCGAGTCCTAGATTCAGAGCCAGAGACCCACGGAGGCAATTTGGTGTTCAACTGCTTAATCATGAAAATGCACAATTATGTCTCTTGTCATATATTCCCAGAGACCCATATATGTTTGCTCCAACTTATGTATATCCGCTATAGATGTTCTCCTGTCCTTTGGATGACTTTAGAATTCTTCTCTACCACCTCAAAATAGTCTCCATAAACATCCGTCTCTGGAACCCCCAAGAACCTTACACAGCAGGCCCAATTCCCATTGTCTTCAATTCTATTATCTCACTATTGCCTTTTCCAACTCTGCTACGATATTCTCTATGCTGGGAATGGCTCTGCCTATTCTAGGCATTGGCCCACTTCTGTAATATTTCCTCAGAGGTCCGCTGCCATTGCTGTGATTTCTGCCTCGACTATGGCAACATCACTTAAGATCTTGCAATCACTCATGGAGCTACACAGGAGATTTGCACTTGATGTCCAAACCAACCTGCTCCCCAATTTTGCATCTCATGGCCACCCCCCTCCCCCCATATTGCCAACTTTATGACTATTGACTGCCACTGGGATAAGACAATATATGTAAATAAACTACAGTCAAACCTCGGTTTTTATGATTAATCCGTTTGAAAAAGTCTGACTAAAACCGAATGTATGAAAACTGAACAATATTTCCCATAAGAAATAATGTAAATCCAATTAATCCGTTCCAGACACCCAAAAATATTCACAAAAAAATACATTTTATACGGAATAACTATATTTTTACATACAGAAAACAATGAGAAATATAAATGACTAATGAAATGGATAAAAATGAACATTTAACATCACTTTTACCTTTATTGAAGACTCTTGTTGGCATATGGAAGACGGCGAGGAGGGGAGAGGGAGGATGAGAGGTTATTGTTTGGAAGGGGAATCCCCCTCCATAAGGACCTCAGTTATCAAGGTCCTATCCGGGGTTACTTCCCTTCTTTGTCTTTTACTGGCACTAGGACCAGCTTGAGAGTCACTGGACCCCTGTCGCACAAAAAATCTGTCCAGAGGTCTGTTTCTGGCGTCTCTAAGATTTGCCTAAAATGGAACAAGGCATTGTCATTGAACATGTTGCAGACACGGCTTGCCAACAGCTTTGTTAGGGTGATATTTCTCCACTAAACTTTGCAATTCACTCCACTTTGCACACATGTCCTTAATCACTGAAGAAGGCACCTTCTCTCCTCTCTCTTCTTCCTCCTCCTCTGAAGCAATTTCCTCAGCTACCATCTGTTGCTGTTCCAGTTGAAAGTCTTGCAGCTCTTCAGTGGTTAGCTCTTCCCTGTGGTCCTCCACCAACTCTTCCATATCCTGGCCATTCATATCCAACCCCATGGACTTCACCAAAGAAAAATAGATTGCACAACAGGCGTAGGGTCGTCAGGGTGAGCCTCAAACCCTTCAAAATTCTTCTCGAGGACACATTCTGGCCACAATTTTCTCCAAGCAGAGTTCAACGTCCTGGAAGTTACTCCCTGCCAAGCCTTATCTATAAGGCGTATGCAATTGAGGATATTGAAGTGATTCCTCCAGAACTCTCTTAGGGTCAATTAAGTGTCCGAGGTCACTTCAAAGCACCTTTGAAACAGTGCTTTGGTGTAGAGTTTTTTGAAGTTAGAAATGACCTGCTGGTCCATGGGCTGGATGAGAGGAGTGGTATTAGGGAGCAAGAACTTCACTGTGATGAAACTAAACTCCTCCAACAACTGGTCTTCCAAGCCTGGAGGATGAGCAGGAGCATTGTCCATTATCAGGAGGCACTTGAGTGGCAATCGATTTTCCAGGAGGTATTTCTTCACACTCGGGCCAAACACTTCATTGACCCACTCAATGAAAATTTGCCTCGTGACCAATGCCTTACTGTTAGCCTTCCGCATCACACACAATTTACTCTTGCTGACATTGTTTTTCTTGAACACTTGGGGATTTTCAGAGTGATACACCGTAAAGGCTTCACTTTAAAATCCCCACTAGCGTTACCACACAACAAAAGAGTTAGCCTATCCTTCATAGGCTTGTGTCCTGGCAGTGCCTTTTCCTCCTGTATGATGTAGGTCCTCTTTGGCATTTTCTTCCAAAAGAGGCCTGTTTCATTACAATTGAAGACTTGTTGGGGGAGGAATCCTTCAGCCTCTACGTACTCCTTGACTTCATCAACGAATTCTTCAGCCCCAAGTTTGTCCGAACTTGCAGTCCTCGCCATGCCTTACAACACTGTATTTGCCAGTTCGCTTCTTAAATTTGTCAAACCAGCCTCTGCTGGCCTTAAATTCAGTAACATCAGCACTCATATTCCAGGCATTTTCTTTGCGAGATCTGCATGCAACAGCCTTGCCCTTTCACAAATTATCGCCTCTGAAACACTATCTCCCGCTAACTGTTTTTCGTTGATCCACACCAACAACTTCTCAACATCTTCAATTGTTTGCGATCTCTGTTTCGTTAGCGCATTTACCCCTTTTGCAACATCAGCTTCCTTGATTTCGTTTTTCTTCACCAGGATGGAACTGATTGTTGATGCGGACTTCCTGTACATCCTGGCGAGATCAGCCACGCGTACGCCACTTTCGTACTTTGCTACGAGTTCTTTCTTGAATTCTATCGTGTTTCTCACCTTCTTTATCATCAAAGGGCTGGCACTCGGAACTTTCTTTGGCCCCATGGTGGCTTTTTTAACAGTCGCACTCAATGAATGCGCAGGGTGATGCTCACTCAACAAGAAACAAAGGCAGTCACAAACGCATGGGATGCTTTGTGTGGGCGCTCGATTCCAGAAAATGAGTGGCCAAGTCACGCAGGCAGGCGGACGAGTTTGGGTACGGACCATTTTCAGATCACCGCTCCCCTCAAAGTCTGTGTCAAGGCACAATGAGAACTTTTAGCAATTTGCAGTCAAAAAGGGAGAGAATCAAAATGCAATCCCACTTCTGGCCACAAGATGGTGCTCCAGACATATTTTTGGCAGACAGATCCGTTAAACTGCTTAGGAGAAGGGAGAAAGATCAGCCGCACAGCGATGAAGATGCAGCCAGACACCCAGAGAGGAGATCGGGCACAGGAATTTAAAAAAAAAAAAAAGAACATAAGAAGGATGCACAAAAAAAAAAAGCCTCCAGTAAAAGCGCCAGCCACAGCCACCGGAAACACCACTCTCCTGCTCAGGCAACCTGGAACGCAGAGCTGAGCATGCGTTCCAGAGCCATGTGGCAATGGCTGCAGCAGCACGGGCCCCCGAAGTCTCAGCCAGGCAGCAGAATACTTTTCTCTCACCTGCCCGATCCTCACAGGACAGCACACACACAGATCGCCGACTCTCTCCCCGGCCTCCGATTCTCAGCAGCAGCAGGACTGGCAAGTTTGGAAGACCCCTTTCAGCAGGGAGTCCCAGCAGGGAATCCTAATTGAGTGTCGGAAGCATCAGACCAGCAGAACAGCTCCCGGCACTTCTCTCACCTCACCGGACAGCGCGCACACAAATTTTCTTTGATTGCCGACTCTCTCCCCTGCCTCCGATTCTCAGCATCAGACCAGCAGAACAGCTCCTACTGTACTGAGCGCACCCCCCCCCCCCCCTCACCGGTATGGACCATTTTAAATTGTACGAAAACCGGGACAAAACTGCAACGAAAAAAGTCGTCGAAAACAGAAGTTAACGAAAACTGGGGCATACGAAAACCGAGGTTTGACTGTATATTATTCCTTGTTGTTCCCCTAGCTGCCTGTCTGTTACAGTTGGTGACTGCTGGTGCTGCACAGCATAAAATTTTAAGAATTAACAGGAGGCTGATGCAACCTCGGAACTGAGGTAGCCATCTGAGCCAGTGACATCTGGGAAACGCTGCTTTATGGGCATCATTAAATCCCTGTAAGTCCCTTTAATACCTTTTCAGACTCTTATGATATTGACCCAGACATGGCATATCTGAATGTATTTCATTGCAGTTGATGTTAATGGAGTGGGAGAGAATGTAATAAAAGAATGATTAACATTGTTAAAGACAATGTAAAATGAAGACGTTTACAAATGGTAATAGGTTTCATTTATTATGAAATTTCAAGAGGATATTTATAATGAGAATCAAGAGACAATAATCATCATCCTTTCATTTTATTTAGAGACTAAAGCCTAATAAAGATAACTTTGATCTGAATTAATGAAGCACATTCCTGAACAACTGGCTACCAAAGGCGAACAGCTATAGCTTCATATAGAAACCATTTGCTCCTCCCATCTAGAATGTGTTAGTTAATAATCAAACTTTTAGAATAAGTCAACACAGACTCACAGTGCAATATAGCACCAAATGCTCCATTACCGGACCCAGACAGGTACCTACAAGAAGCCATCTCGTAATTCTAGGAAAGTCTACTACAGAGTGAAGAGGAGGAAAAAAAGTTTTTAATCTTAAATAAAAATTCAAACTTTTTTAATATTTTCATGCTACAATTATTTGTTAAATCTAAAAAAACATTGAATAAGCATTCACTTTTCAGAAATAAAGTACCTTGAACTGGTGTTCCCAAAAAGCTTGGATTAGGCATTGGACTGCCAACAGGTATTGGAGATCCTAAGAATAAAAATGAAATTTAACATAGTACTAAAAAAATATGTTGATTTTCAACAGGTTCACTTCTTAACAAGCATATATGCCCCATGAATCAGTATCAGACATCTTACACAATTATTTACACAATGTTTCCAGCAGGTCTCTAGGTTAGGAAGTATTAACGGAATTTGATTATACAAAGTATCTTCTACAGACGTTAAATGAAAAGTAGGTATTTTAGAAGTTATGCATGGAAAAGGGTAAATGATCTATCATAGGTCATTTCATTCGGGCTTTTGTCCATGGTTCAGAACGTAAAATACAATAGATAATGGCAGAAAAAGACCAGCTACGCTATCAAGTCTGCCCAGTTATCCTTGTCTATATTGTTAAGATATATCCCTGCTGCCAATTGAAATGCAGTCAGTCAGCTTTTTTCCTCCTCCTTCCCCCTCCTGGGTAGATGATAAAAATACCATACTTAATCCAACACTATGCTTCTCTCCAGGTCTTACATCCACGCGTTGTAATACAATTACCAGCAAAACAAGATAGAGGTTGTTGCCCTAATACTCAAAGACACCCCCGAATTGATGGTTTGTACCCAGCCATGACCAAATGCCAGTACCAACATGTTTAATATCTGAGACACTGCATCCAGGTAAATACTAACCTGGCTAGCTCATGGCCTACATCCTTTCCTTCATCCTCATCACCTCTCCCCTTCCCTGTGCTCTGGAGGCATGAAAAGTGATTGCCAACAACCACCACCTCTCAACCCTGCTCCTAATATAGCATATGACAGCAAAATAGGCCTATCTGGCCTATCCAGCCTGTCCGATCTCGTTTGGAGTAGAATGCTACAGACCCTAGTTGATCCCCACCTTCTCCCTCACTTTATTATAGCTAGGGATTCTCTATGGGAACTAGATAGCCCAATGGACCTCTTGCCTTGTGAAAGTTGTCTGGTGGTCTGTATGAGATATGATCCATTTAACAAATGAAGAAGGGGCAATGGAACAACGTTTTAGTTGAGGGGCCAAACATAAACAAACAAATCTCCAGTTCCATCACAAAACTCTCTAATTGCTGATGCTATCTTGGGCAAATTACTGGTAGGGCAATGGCCACAGTGATCCAACCCCATTCCACTGCCTATGGACTGAAGCGTAGTTACTCACCTTTAACAAGTGTTCTCCATGAACAGCAGGAATCAGTCCTCACATATGGGTGAAGTTGGCGTTGACGGAGTCCACGTGGAAGCATCTCCCCAGCTTGAAAAGAAAGCCTTTGATAGATGCCGCCACCACGCATGCGTGGTCCCCGTCCCACCCAAGGGTGCCATCTTACTCACTCAGATGACATAGCTAGGATGGTAGTAAAATAAAACAAGGTAGGGAGGCAACTTAGTCTCTGCTGCCTGAGCAGGCGTTCTGATCCAGCAACTGCAAAGTGAAGTTTCTAAATTTACTATTTTGGCTTGTTTTGATATAAATTTTCCTTGCCTATTTATATTCTCTTAGATCAGAGTGTGCCCTCAGTTAATAGAAGGTCTACTGGCCAGGCACACCACATCCTTGATATTTGTCTACTAGGACTTGCAGTACACATTTACTTTTAGTTTTGCAAAGACCTGTTTTCCTACTAAATTTTGAAGTAAAAGTATACATTTTAAAGTTCCAAGGTCCTTTGCAGAGTAAACTGGTACACAGAAGTAGGATTTCATTTGAAAGTTTAAAGTTCCATTGCTCTGTCAGAAACCCACCTCACAGGGTGTGGTTAACTCAAATAGTCTCTGCAGCCTGAGCAGGAGTTCTGATCAAACAACTGCAAAGGAAAGTTTCTAAATTTACTATTTTGGTTGGTTTTGATAGAAATTTTCCTTGTCTATTTATTACCTGTTTGTATTCTCTTAGAACTGAGTGTGCCTCAGTTCATAGAAGGTATACAGGCCAGGGACAAATTCCTGCCCACCCTACCCCTCACCCAATCCATCCCTGGATTGCATTGCCTATATAGTCGTCATATAGAATGACATCTGTCCTCCAATTAGGTGTAACACCCACCTTTTCTCTTTCTCCTAGAACTGCTTTATAACCATCTTAATCAGCATGTTGTGTATTCAATACAACAGTTGCAGTGCCTTCATTCTAAGAAGAATCATTTGGAGCCTAAGAGCTTGCCCTATATGTCTCAAGTTATCTGCCATGCATAAAGAATTGATTCTATTAAGGAAAAAATTAGTTGCAATTAAACACACCTCTAGGGTAGAAATTGAAAAAGAAAAAAAAATCCACCACCACGCCCACAAAGCATCAAGCACGCCAGAAACAAATTGATCACAGTGGGCTCTGGTAGGTTATGACCAGTAACACGGAGACACCCTCAACATCAAGAGATAACCATGCATAATGCCTTCTCTGCCTTTGGAAATTCAAGTGCCCGATTAGTGGAAACTGAAGTGTCCTTAAATGAGAAAGTTGGAGGAAGTGACGTCATCGGTGAGGATGGCAGCCTAAGAGAGGAGCTCCGGAGTTAAACACCGAAAGTGGTGGACAGTGAGCCCCCCCCCCCCCCCCCCCCGCTAAAGCAACCCGGACCGCAGGGAGAGGTGGCAGAACGGGTGGAGAGTACAAAAGGCGAGATGACGACTCGCAAGAAGGCGGCAGATTTAAAGGAATTCGCGTATGGCGGAGGACAGGCCGGTGGCAGAGAGACCAAGATGGCGGCGGGAGAACGACTGCCCAGAGACTCTGGAGAGAGGCAGATGCCACGTGCAGCTGACTCAGAGCGGGGTGCGATGGTGGTTAACAATGTGACAAGGGCTGAGTTGAAGGCATGGTTCGACGAGCTCAAGTCAGAGCTAGCTGCAGTTAAATCTGAGGTGGGAGAAGTCTGTAATGAATTGAGAGAGGAAGTGAGTGAACTGAGCCGGCGAACGGCGGAGCAAGAACAGCACATGGAGAGAGTGCAAATAAAGCAGGTGGCGATGGAGCACTCAGTGAAAGAGTGGGAGAGTTGGAAAGCGCAAATGATGTATAAAATGGAAGATTTGGAGAATCTTATGCGACAGAACAATTTGCGCATACGGGGGGGTCCCTGAAGAACCAGAGTTCACTGACAGCAGACGAGTGGCAGAAGCAATCTGCAAGGACATTTTGTTGGAGGGGGAGGGAGAAGAGGAAGTCGGCACGGTGGTCCTGGACAGAGCGCATAGGGCGCTAGGGCCTAGCCGACCTAATAGGCCACGGGATATCGTGGTCTGTATACATGATTATACCCTCAAGGAAAAAATAATGATGAAGATGAGGAAAGCCCGGGAGTTTGTCTGGCAGGGCTATAAACTGGCGATATATGCTGATTTGGCAGCAGGGACCCTGCAAAGACGAAGGGAACTGCAGCATATCACCACCCTGTTGCGCAAGGAGAATGTGCGTTACCGGTGGCTCTATCCCTTTGGATTGTGTTTTACAGTGGGCACACGCAATTGGAGAGTGCAGACAAGCAAGGAGGCGGAAAAGGCCTTGCTGGACGCCGGACTGGGCAGTACGCAGAGGCGGTTAGTGGAGACATCGGGAGACCGGATGTAGCAGCAGGGATTGCCAGCGGCAGCGGATGAGGGGGCGTCCGGCGGAGTGCGACGGAACCCCAGTCAGCGCTAACCTGAAGGGGCATACCGGGAATGCTAGAGAACATCTTTTGTCCACAAGTGCTTGGGGACTGGTGTTGAAGACTGAGTTATGTGATTTTGGGGGGTTGTGGGGAGGATGGGGTGGTTAGGGATGTATGTTGTTTTGGAGTTATGTGGGGACAGAGTGGATGGAGGGTGGGTTATTAGGAGGAGGGAGGTGGGAATGGGGAATGAACGAGGGTGGTGGGTTGGGAGGGTTGGGAAAGGCACTGTTTGTTATACATATGCTGGGAAAGGTTCCACGGTTGGAATGGGTTGGATTATGAAGATGATGAGATTTGTGGTATGGTTATGAATATATGGTTGTAGTAGTTGGGAGTGCCATTTGGGAAAGGGGTAGCCTGGTTGGGAGTAGGGGGAGGCGAGGAAGAGAGTAGGGGGGGTTACTTGTGGGTTATTGGGAATTAGGACTGGAAGGGATATTTGGGATTACAGTTGGGGAAAGGGGGTGAGGAGGGGGGAAGGAGCGGTAAGATGGGGGGGAGAGGGGAGAGGGGGGATGGGGGAGGAGGGAGGAGGGGGAGGGACAGGAGAGGGGAGAGAGATCTTTGGGACTCTCTCCTTCGTTCTATCTCTGATCTTTCCCTACTTTACCCTCATCTCCTCATCGCTGGTGACTAACTTGCATCTCGACTCCCCTTCTACTCCTCGGGATCATGCCTTTCTTACCCTTCTCCACGACCTTTCTCTTCTCCAACATATTTCTATCCCTACCCATTCCGCTGGCCATACCCTCGATCTCTTCCTGACCCCCTCTTCCTCCACCCTCACCCTCTCTAACCTTTCCGCTCACTCTCTTCCATGGTCTGACCATTTTTGTCTCTCAGCCTTATGCTACCATTCTGGAGCTCTAGTAACTCCAGCTAAACCACCCTCTCCCCCTCGTCTCTCTCGTCACCTCACTCCCTCCTTAGCTGAACAATTCCCTTCTGCTTCTGAACTGCTCCCTCTAGATTTCCCTTCCCTGTCTCCTACCTCTCAAGCCTCAACTTGGTTTTCTTCTCTCTCCACCGCTCTTGACCACATCGCCCCTCTCCGTCCCTGCCAGTCTACCCGTCGACCCTCCCATCCCTGGTATCACCCTGGTCTTCGTGTGCTTCGTTCCCAACTTCGCAGAGCCGAAAGGCTGTGGCGCAAATCCCTCTCACCTGCCTCTCTCTCTCCTTTTTCAAATCCCAACATTCCTTCTACCGTTCCCAGGTTCACCTCGCTAAGGCCACCTTTTTTTCTGCTGCTATTGCCACTGCACCCAATCAGACTCGCCACCTATATTCTACACTTAACTTTCTTACCTCTCTTCATCCTTCCACTCCGGCTCAACCCCCCCACCCCCTTCCTGCTCCCTCTCTCTTGGTCTCAGCTTTTTCCAACAAAGTCACTACCTTGAGGGACTCCCTACCCTCCCTCCCCCCACCTCTTCCCCCCCCCTCCTCCAGTTGCGTCTCCTCCCCCTACCTCACCGCTTTCCCACACCTGGTCTTCCTTTTCACCTATCTCTACTGCAGAGCTTTACCATCTTATTGCCTCCTCAAACAAAACTTTCTGCTCCCTTGACCCCATCCCATCTTCTTGGCTCCTTGTCCCTTCCTTGTCTCTCCTCCCTCACCTTCAAACTATGCTAAATTCTAGTCTCTCTACCGGATCCTTTCCTGCCTCCTGGAAACACACCCTTATCTGCCCCCTTCTTAAAAAATCTACTCTTGACCCTCTTGACCCTAACAGCTATCGTCCTGTCTCCAATCTTCCTTTCCTTTCCAAACTACTTGAGAAAATCGTTTTTGCCCAACTCACTCATCACCTCGACTCTACCAATCTATTCCACCCACGCCAATCTGGTTTTCGCTCTGGGCACAGCGTTGAGACTGTCCTTCTAGCCTTCACTAATTCTCTACACACTGCTCACGATCGTGGCGACTTCTCGGTGGCGGTTGCACTTGACCTTTCTGCTGCCTTTGATCTGGTTGATCATTCCCTTCTTCTGTCCCGCTTGCACGATGCTGGTCTTCACAGTACTGTTTTACGATGGTTTCATTCTTTCCTCTTCTCCCGCTCTGCTGCTGTTTTACCATCATCCTCATCACACTCCCCTTCTGACCCATTTCCTCTTGTCTGTGGTGTTCCTCAAGGCTCTGTCCTGGCCCCCCTTCTCTTCAATCTCTTTCTCACTCCTCTCACTTTACTCATTCAGCAATTCGGAATCACTGCTTTCTTTTATGCCGATGATATACTCCTCCTCCATCACACCTCCCCTGTCTCCCCTGACTTAGCTCCCCTCAATGCTTGTCTAGCTGCCGTTTCTGATTGGTTGACGCAAAATTGTTTGCACCTTAATTTATCAAAGACTATAGCTATATGGTTCTCCCACGGCTATCACCCCCCTTCCTTGGCGCTATCCTTCCCTAATGCACCCATCTCACTAGTCTCTTCTTTTCGGTACCTTGGGGTTCTTTTTGATTCTGATCTCTCTTTCTCGGCGCATATCTCTCACATCTCTAAGCTCTCTTTCTTTCACCTTCGTCAGATTCGCGCTATCCGTCCTTTCCTTTCTCCATCTGCCATAACTACACTGTTACTGACCCTTGTTATTTCCCGCATTGATTTCTCTAATTCCATTCTCTCCGGTATCTCCAAATTGCAACTTTCACGACTCCAACGCATCCAAAACACTGCCGCCCGTCTTATCACCCACTCTTCTCCTCGGGATCACATCACTCCCCTCCTTCTCCAACTTCACTGGCTCCCTATTTCCTTCCGCATCAAGTTCAAACTTCTCACACTAGTTCACAAAGCTCTCCACACCTCTACCCCCCAGTACCTGTCTGATCTTCTCCATTTCCACACCCCCCGCCATACCCCTCGCTCTTTCCACCTCAACCGACTAGTACTACCATCCCCCTCAAGTGCCCATTTACAGTCCACACGATCCTCTGCTTTCTTCTTTATTGGCCCTGCTCTATGGAACTCCCTTCCCCCACCTCTCCATCTCGAACCTCACTACCCCACCTTCAAGCGCTCCCTTAAAACTCATCTCTTCTCCCTTGCCTTTGACCTTCCCCCCTTGATCCTCTTGCCCCTTCCTCTACCCTTCTTGTTCCTGTTCTCCCTCTTCTTTCCTGTCTGATATGCAACTTCCTTTCCGACTCCTGGCCTTGTGCCTTTTGTCTGTAATTTGTATTGTAAACCGCTTTGCCTACTAATGAAGGGCGGTCTATCAAATAAATGAATATGAATATGAATATGAGAGGACTGGAGGAGGAAGGGGGGAGGGAAGGGGCAGGACAGGGATCAGGGTATGGTGGGAGAGCACAAATTGAGGGTGGTTACTATTAATGCTAAAGGATTGCGCACTTGGAGAAAGCGCAGGCTGGTGGAAAAGGAAGGAGGTAGGACTCGGGCAGACTTTGTGTGCATTCAAGAAACACATTTGAAGGTGGGGCAGGAGAAGTTGCTAGAAACACGGAAATATCCCAAGGTTGTTTTGGCGGGGCAAAGAGCAGAGCCGCGGAAGGGGGGGGTGGGAATTATGGTGGGGGCAGGGATGGTGGATCGGGTGGTGGGGGAATATAGGGATAAAAAGGGGAGATATGTAGGAATTAAGGTACAGTTGGGGGAGGAGACTGTGTGGATTCTAAGTCTGTACGGACCAAATGAGGGTCAGGGGGTGTTTTACGATCGTATGCGGGCGGATTTGGAGCAGTTGGGGGATATAACGATCATTTTAGGGGGAGATCTTAATTTGACCGTCAACCCTAGGCTAGATAATGGTGGAGGGCGAGGGGAGGGGAAAAGGAGTGAGAGAATGAAATTGTTGGGAATGAAAGAAGGATTGGGGCTGGTGGATATCTGGCGTTGCCGGAATCCTGGGAGGAAGCAATATACTTATTACTCAGCCCCTCATGGGACATACAGTCGTATTGATATGATTTGGGCAGGGGGTGGATGGATGAGTAGGGTGGAGGGGGCAGAGCGGGGATCCATTACGTGGACGGATCATGCCCCAGTGAGTGTAGAATTCAATTTGGGGTATAAGGATACTGGATTGAAATTTTGGAGACTTAATGATTCGCTGTTGGAGGATCCAGAAATTGTCGGTAGGACGGGGGAGGTCATCAAAGAATATCAGGATTTTAATCTGACTGGGGAGGTTGGCTTAGGAATGGTGTGGTATGGCCTGAAGGCGGTGGTGCGGGGGCACTTGTTAGGGGAAGCCTCGCGTAGATGTAAACAGCAGGGGGAGACTGAGGGGCGCCTTCTGGGGGAAATTAGGAAATTGGAGGAGAGCCACCAATGTGATAGGAATAAGGGAGTATTGGCGGACTTGCAGAGGTTGCGGGGGCAGATGGGCCAGCTTCGTGCTAGTAAAATCGCTTATGAACTTAATGTCATGAAGCAAGCTATGTTTGAGGGAGGAAATAAGGCGGGACGTATTCTGGCCTGCAGAATGCGTGCACGCGTAGCGCAGAGTAATATTGGGAGTATAAGGAATGGGAGGGGGCAGTTAGTTACTGGAAACAACGGGATTAGACAGACGTTTAAGGAGTACTATCGGAAATTATATAGTAGTGAGGTTAGCGGGGGGCTGGAAAAAAGTAGGCAATATTTGGAGGAGTGCGAGTTACCTAAGTTAGAGACAGAAGAGGCAGGGTGGCTAGGTAGGCCGATAGAAGAGGGGGAGGTGGATGAGGCCATTAAAAAACTTTGAAAATGGGAAAAGCACCGGGGTTAGATGGATTGACGGGCAAATTTTATAAGGTGTTTAAGGCAGGTCTTCGGCCAATAATGATGGAGGTGTTTAATGGGGTACTTAAGACAGGAGCGGTTTCAGGCTCCATGACTGAGGCGGGGATTACAATCTTACTTAAGCCAGGTAAGGACCCTATGGTCTGTGGTTCATATAGGCCGATATCTTTTTTGAATGTCGATGCCAAACTTCTCGCTAAAATATTGGCTACTAGATTGCAACAGCTGCTACCTAAATTGATCCATGTTGATCAGACGGGATTTGTAGCGGGGAGGCAGGGAGGGGATAATATACGCAGAATCTGTAATTTAACGTGGGAAGTGCAACGGACGGGGCAGAAGGCTGTCTTCATCTCAGTGGATGCCGAGAAGGCATTTGATAGGGTGGAGTGGGATTATCTGCTGACGGTGTTGGAGAAGGTAGAGCTTGGGGCGAATTTCATCCAATGGGTCCAAGCTTTTTATACTAGGCCGCAAGCCAGGATCAGGGTGAATGGTAGTTATTCGGATGTGATTCAGTTAGAAAGGGGAACAAGACAAGGGTGCCCGCTTTCGCCCTTGTTGTTTGCGCTTGCTATCGAGCCCCTGGCTGCAGGGTGCGTAGAGCGGGGGATGTTAAAGGGGTGCTTATGAATAATTGGGAATCCAAAATTGCCTTATTCGCAGATGATGTTATTTATACTCTTCGAGAGCCCTTGTTATCTTTGCCCGTATTAATGAAGGAAATAGAACTCTATAGTGCGGTTTCCGGCTATAAAATAAATGGTAGTAAGACGGAGCTGTTAGGGTTTAATCTGGAGGATAGGTTGGAGGAGAGTCTCCGCAGTAGCTTTCCGTTTAAATGGGTGAAGGGAACATATAGATACTTGGGGATTCAAATGGGGAAAGATTGGAAGCAGCTATGGGATCGGAATTTCATCCCACTACTGAAGGAGGTGAAAAAAGACTTGACTCGTTGGAAGAGTTTATATTTGACCTGGCTCGGGAGAATAGCTGTTATCAAGATGAATGTTTTGCCACACTTTCTCTTTTTATTTAGCTCCATTCCCAGTAAGATCCCTAAAGCATATTTGCGACAGGTACAGCTTATGATTTTGGATTTCATATGGGCTGGTAAAACGCCCAGAGTATCGCAATATACCCTTTATTGGAATCAACGGGAGGGGGGTATGGGGGTTCCGTGGCTGGAAAAATATTTTGTCGCAGCTCAATTAAAGGCACTGGCAAGTTGGCAGGGGGTGGGAGAGACGCCCATTTGGGTGGAGTAAAAGCAAGAGAGAGGGAAGGGGGAGAATTTGGGAATGTGGATTTGGGATCCTGGAGCAAAAAAGGGGGGGGGGGGAGTGCAGGGAATCCTTTTAAAGAGTATACGCAGGGGTTGTGGTTGGGAGTAAAGAGGAATATGCTGGATGGGAAAAGGTACATGAGGGAAACTTACCTAAGGGGAATGCAAGATTTTGGTCCGGGCAAGGAAGGAGGGATGTTCAAGGAGTGGGGGGCCAAAGGGGTATGCATCTTGGGGCAACTCCTTAATAAAAGTGGGGAGCTCCGCTCCTTTGCTGGGCTGATGGAAGAGTATGGGTTGGAGAATAGGGATTATTATGCGTATATACAGCTAGTATCGTATATGCGAAAGATGAGGGTTTTGGAAGATTTAAGGAAGGTGGCCACCCCATACGAGGTGGCGATGCGGAAGGGCAGAACACGGAGGGGGTTGATAACTTTTGTCACAAGGTGGACCTATTGGAGCCTGAGAAAATGGAGATCACCAGGGATGATCAGGGAAGAGATGATAGTGTAAACAGAAAACTGTCAGATGGTTGCTATAGACAACCAGGGCACACGTGGATAAGGGCTGGGAAGACACACCCAGATAGCAAGCAAAGGGAGTTTGCATTGCCTGATAGGAATCAGCTGGGTGGAGGTGGAGCCCAAAGACACAGACATAAAACACGCTCACAAATAGTTAGAGAGAGAGAGGAGGTGAGCCAACGAGGGTCACAGCAAGAGAGACAGCGGAAAGGGCAGCAGAAGCTGTGGAAAGAATGGAACTGGAATGAAAGAGAGAGAGAAAGAGAGAATGAACTATTGGATCAGCAAAAGAACCAACACGAAGGTCTAAGTGAGTCCCTAGACCTGTGTGAGAAGTGTGGAAATCAGCAGCCAGATACTGTGTGTATGCGTGGAGGGCACGAGAGACGTAGGAGATCTTCCATAGAAGGTAACAAAGCAGGAAATGCTAATAGAGGCTGTTTCCTACCTGAGTGGGTAAAACCCTGAAGTAACAGGAAAAGCCAACATAAAACAAGCTTAAGAGAAACAGAGAATAATTTCTTCCCTTGTGCTAGAAGCTTTAAAAGAAGAGAAGTTTTCTTACCTGAAGAAGCTTGTGATTTTGCTAGCAAGTTTAAACTCCCAACCTGTGATAAGGCTCCATCTCGAGCAGTGCAATCCAGGGCAGCTGTGTTGCAAGGGCTAGACCCGAGCAAGCTCAGAACATACCACAAATGCTCTAGTAGCAGAGCTAGTGAAGGTTTGAAATATCCTTTTGGTTACCAACAGGGGGCAGAGCTCCTATGAGCCCCATTCAAAACCTTATGGTATTTCACAGCAAGGCATTTGTGCAGAGGGACAGAGCAACTTCCTGTTTGACGGAGCAAACCAGCCTTATCCCTGTGAAACAGCTGATCCTAGAATTAAGGGTTCAGATGAATATGAATTAATGGAATGTGAGAATTCAGATATACCAGTTGTTCCTGAACCAATGGACTGTTCATTATCTGTGATTGACCCAGAGTTCTCTCTAAGGTAAATGGTTGAAGATAACCAGAGTTTAAAGCAGTGGAAGTGAGCTGTGCTGTAGCAACAAAAGAAAAGGCTGTATTAGGAACAGTGAGGCTGTTTAATTCTTTTCTTTTGTTTGTATTTAAAAGCTGAAGTAAGCTATTTTTGTTACACATTTAATTTATGTTATATGCCGAAGTGGTCTGTTATTTGTTTTGCCAAGAAAGAGGAAAAACCTCGTGGACGGGGAATAAAGCCCTGACTTGGAATTGAAGTGTGTTATGTGGTTCATATAATAGAAGGTACAACTACCACTCTCAGAGGGCCAGGCACGGCTGCCTGCAGTACTGACAGAGCCAAGAGGAGGAATCATCAGGCAATACCTGACCCCACCGATAGGGCCCCTGGGGGTGTGACACTTTATTGTATGCTGAGTTGTGTATGCAAGTAGCGGAAGGACGACAGGGGAAGAGTAAAGGAGAACAGGCTTGGGAGCAACAATTGGGGGGTGAGTGGGATGAAGAGAGGTGGCATAATATCTATAAGTGGACGAGGCGCTTGGCTCCGGGACCGACCTATTTAGAGAATAGTTTAAAAATCCGGTATCAAATGTACTGGACGCCCTGGAAGTTAACGGTTCTTCACCCTCAGGAAACAGGAGCATGTTGGAGGGGATGTGGGCAAAGGGAGGATTTGGAACATATTGTGTGGGGATGTGTGGCAGTTCAGAAGATGTGGAAACAACTGGGAGACTGTATACTAGCAATGGTGAAGGTGGCCATAGACCTTACCGCTCCCATGGTATTATTGAATGAGCTGCCTGACGAGGGGGAGAGAGGAATTTTAATGTTGGTCGGGTATTGTATTGGGGCAGCGAGGGGGGCGATTATGGCACGGTGGAAGTGTGTGGAGGCACCCACGTTACCAATAATGCAGAGATTGGAGCATTTATGGGTTATGAGTGCTATAGCGGCTCATAAGCATCATGCTATGAAAGCCTTTAGGGCGGTATGGGGTAGGTATGAAGAGTGGCGGGAGAGGGGGGAGGGGGCAGGAGGGAGGGCGGGAGGGGAGATATGGGTGGGGAGAGGGGTACGTGGGGATGGGGTGGGGAGGTAGGGGGGATAAGGATAGTTTGAACTGTAGTTGTTATGGAAGGTTTACTCTATTTGCAGTGTTGTTGTTGTTTGATTGTTCAACTTTCCAATAAAAACTGAAATTACAAAAAAAAAAAAAAAGAGAAAGTTAATTCCCAATCTACTAATAATGCCCTAAATTATCAAGAAACTGTCACAAAAGCGGAAACTACTACTACTTGGAGATTCCACCATCAGAGGCACCAACTTGGAAACATAGTTCAAAGGGGAGAAGATGGTCAAATGCCTCCTGGGCTCTTCAGCCAGCAAGAATACGAAGCAGATTGCTGGCACACTTAGTGCAGAAAGTGAGAACTCCAAAACTGTTGTTATCATCAATTTGGGTACAAATGACCTGACTAGAAACAGTGCCTCCACGGTCCAGAGGGACTTCCAGATTCTGGGAGAGAAACTAACACTCATTGCTTGAATTTCTACCTGTTCTTGGTAAGGGGACAGAAAGGCTGCATCGCATAATCAACTTTAATACATGGCTCCAAACCTGGTGCAAACAAGTAAGATTTAGATATTTAGGCGAATGGAGAACTAGATGGAACAAGAGGCTGTACTGTTTTGATGGACTACATCTCTCTGCTGCAGAGAAAAAGATCCTAAGTGAAAAATTCAGGTAGTATGTGGACAGGCATTTAAACTAGGGAAAGGGGGTGACAGATGGAGGAGGACTAATTCAGGACGTCACTCCTTGCAAAAGCATAAAATTGGAAACAGCCAGACTTTTTAACCACACATAAATGGCAAATGGGAAGAGGCATGTAAAACAAAACCTATGCAAAATACAGACAAGTCAGACAACAAATGCTGGAAGGCAATGAGCACAAATGCTCGAAGCCTAGTCAACAAAGTTCCTGATCTGGAAGTCCTAATGGTGGAAATGGACTTGGACACTGTGGCCATTACAGAAACATGGTTTAACGAGTCACATAAATGGGATATAGCCATAGCTGGCTACAATCTATTTAGAAGAGATAGAGAGGGTAGAAGAGGAGGAGTAGCAGCCCTATATGTCAAAAGCAATGTTAAAGCTGCTGAAATGCAGGGGACGTAGAGAAAAGAAGCGCTGTGGATTGTATTGGAAAGAGGAGATGGCATTGTCATCCACACTGGTGTAGTCTACAGGCCTCCAACTCAAACCGAAGAAAGATAGCGAATTGATTTATTGATATTGCTAAGATAGCCATGAAGGGGGAAGTGATCATATTGGGTGACTTTAATCTACCCAATGCAGATTGGAGTATTCCATTTGAAAAGAAGTAAAAAAATTGTGGATGCCCTCCAAGATGCATTCCTTTAACAAATGGTGATGGAACCGACTGGGAGAGTTTAATGCCGGATTTAGTATTCACCAATGGAGAAACTGTCAAAGGTCCAGGTGGGTGCCCATGTGAGCAGCAGCAATCATCACACGGTGTGGTTTGAGATGAAAGCCAAGGCATAGTCACCTCAAAGCAAGCTAAAAGTCCTAGACTTCAAAAGTGCTGACCTCAGTAAAACGGCCAAGTGCCTGAAGGAGAAGTTGGCAGGGTGAGATGGGACAAGAGAAGTGGAATTGTAATTAAAGGAGACAATAAAAGGGCCAACAGATACACATGTAAGGAAAGTAAAAAAAAAGAAAAAGGAAAACAATTTGGGTCTCCAAAGAAGTGGCTGCACAAATAAAGCGTAGTTACTCACCTGTAACAGGTGTTCTCCGGGGACAGCAGGAATCAGTCCTCACATATGGGTGAGGTCGGCACAGATAGAGCCCTTGCAGAAGCATACTCCAGCTTTCAAAGAAAGCCTTTTGGAGATGCAATGACGCATAGAAACATAGAAATATGACAGAAAGACCACATGGCCTATTCTAGTCTGTCCTTCCATATCAACAACTACAACAGTCCCCTTTTTTCCTTTAGAGATCCTCTGTGTGTGTCCCATGCTTTTTTTAATTCAGATACTGTCCTCATCTCTACCACCTCCACTGGGAGACTATTCCACAGATCCAACACTCTTTCCGTAAAGAAATATTTCCGCATATCACTCCTGAATCTATCCCCCCTTCACCCTCATCCCATGTCCCCTCGTAGCAGAACTTGCTTTCAATCGAAAGAGGCTCTCCCCTGTACATGTATGCCATGGAGGTATTTAAACAACTCAATCACCTCTATCCTGCCTTTCCTCTAAGGTATACATATTAAGATCCTTAAGTCTGTCCTCATATGCTTTATAATGAAGACCACTAACCATTTTGGTAGCCACCCTCTGTACTGACTCCATCCTGTTTATATCCTTTTGAAGGTGTGATCTCCAGAATTGCACCCTATACTCCAAATGAGGTACCAAAGACTTATACAGAGACACTATCACCTCCTTTTTTCTGCTAGCCGTTCCTCTCCGTATGCACCCAAGCATCCTTCTACTTTTTGCAGTTAGTTGCCTTTTCTACCTGTTTAGCTACTTTAAGATCAACAGACACAACCACGCCTAGGTCCCGCTCTTCTTTAGTGGACAAAAGTACTTCACCCCCTATACTATATTGCTCCCTTGGATTGCTGCAGCCCAAACGCATGACCTTACATTTTTTAACATTAAATCCCAGCTGCCAAATTCTAGACCTTTCTTCAAGCTTAGCTAGATCCCTCCTCATGTTATCTACACCTTCCTGAGTGTCTACTCTATTGCAGATTTTGGTATCATCCACAAAGAGGCAAACCTTACCCGACAGCTCTTCCGCTATATCACTAATAAAGATGTTAAAAAGAATCGGACCAAGGACAGATCCCTGGGGCACACCATAGTGAGCTCCATTTACCTGTACTTCCCACCCAAGGGTGCCCTCTTGCTCAGTCAGATGACAGTTAAAAGATGGTAAAGAATCAACTCCAAGGGGAGGAGGGAGGGTTGCGAGGACTGATTCTTGCTATCCCTGGAGAACACCTGTTACAGGTGAGTAACTACGCTTTTTCTGGGAACAAGCAGGAAGTCAGTCCTCACATATGGGACTCCCTAGCAGCAAGCTACCGAAAGCCCATAGAGAAAAATCACTGTTACCCTCAGGGGAAGCCAAGGGCAGCAGCAATCGAGTCCACAGGCGCTGACTGCAGTAAGATCTGTGTGTCCAGTGGGAAACAGCACTCCAGTAGCCTTAACACAAAAGGGCCGGAAGATAGGAGTTGCCTTGACCCCAAAAAGATTACAGAGCACAGCCTGGCTGAAGGCACTATCCTGTCAGGACTCCCTCTCCAGGCAGTAATGAGCTGCAAGGAATGGACGGAAGACCAGGTGGAGGCCCAGAAGATGACCACCATCGGTACGAAGTGCAGGTTTGTCATAGAGGCCACCATGGCCCTGACACGGTGCACAGTGGCCCTGACATCCAACGAAAGACCCGCCTGCTCACAGGCGAGGGTGATACAATCCACAACCCAAGTAGACATTGCACGCTTGATCATCGCTTCCCCCAGTCTACTGGGGTCATACGAGACAAAAAGCTGAGAAGTTTTACAGTGGCCCTGAGTACGTTGAATGTAGGACAGGACCCTCTTACAGTCCAAGGTGTGAATGACAGTCTCCACCCTACTGGCGTGATGCCTCAGAAAGAAGGTGGGCCACACCACCTTCTGGTTGACGTGAAACCACCTTAGGAAGGAATCTGGGGTGTGTGAAGAGCACAACCCTGTTCTTGTAGATCCTGGTATAAGGCACCTCCACCACTAAGGATGGGAAGCTCGCTAATCCTGAGAGGGGTGGTGAGGGCAACCAGAAACACCACCTTCCATGAAAGGTATAGCAGGTGGTGGGTAGCCAGAGGCTCAAAAGGAGGATGAGTAAGCTGCGCCAGTAAGACATTGAGATCCCACTCAGTCGCCCGGGGGGGCGTACCGGGGGCTTAAAAAAAAAGGAATTCCCTCATGAAGGTGGTCACCAACAGCTGGGCCAAGAGGGGAAATGTGCCACCAGGGCACTGAGGTGCATCACGATGGAGTTCGAATTGAGCCCAGAATGCGAGAGGTGGAGAAGGTACTGCAACACTAGCTTCACCAGGCAGGAGAACAGTTTAACCATGTGCTCCGTGCACCAAACTGAGAATCTGCACCACGTGAAAGCATATGCTCTCCTGGTAGAGGACTTATGGGAATCCAGCAAGATCTTCTCCATTTCTTCTGAGAGCTTGAAAAGGGCTAGGATCACCCTTTCAGCAGCCACGCTGTCAGTGACAGGGACCCCAAGTTGGGGTGCAAAAGAGAGCCCACCTCCAGCGACAAGAGCCCTGCGGAGCTCCCCAATGGGATGGGAGTCTCCACCGACAGCCGGAGGAGTAGCGGAAACTAGAGCTACCTGGGCCATCGAAAGGGCTATCAGTATCAGCTTGGCCTTGTCGCGGAGGGTCCTGAATAACGTTTTGGCAATTAGTGGTGTGGGTGGGAATGCGTACATGAGACCTTCTGACCATGAGATGAGAAACGCATCTGCCGCCACCCAGAAGGGGGTGGGCTTGCTGAGGAAAAAGGCTCGGAGGGCTAGGTGTATCGCCCGCAGTTCCAGGAGGTTGATCTGCTGGTTGCTCTTATCCTGCGAACAGCTACCCTGGGTGCGGAGCTTCTCACAGTGGGCTCCCCCCCCCCCCCCCATCTAGCAGGGAGAGGCGTCCATCGTGAGAACCCTTAAGGGGCACAGAGTCTGTAAGGCCTTCACTGCATCGAGGTACTGGGGATTTTGCTGTCAGGTATTTCGCCAACTGCTGGATAACTAAGACTGTGTCGGAGGCGGCCTGTGGCTTCTGTCCACTGGTCCCGAAAGCACCACTGAGCGGCCCTCATGTGAAGGCAGGCATCTGGGGTGAAACAGGCCGTGGAGGCCATGTGTCCGAGTAGCTGAACGGACACCGAGGGATGGTGTTGTATGTCCAGGGACAGAGCCCAAGCACAGAGATGGTTGGCTCGGTCCCCTGGAAGGAAGGCCTTTGCCTGGAGTTTTTTCTAGTCTTGCGCCTATGAACTCCAGACATTGTGTAGAAAGGAGATGGGACTTGAGGTAGTTTATTACAGGACCTGGATGGTATGTGCATGCATGTGATGCTGCAGGACCTGGATGGTATGTGCGGTTGCCGGCTGCACTTCTGAGGCCGTGCCTCCCTTTATGAGCAAATCGTCCAGATAGGGGAAGGAGGAAGCGGTCACAACTGCCAGGAAATTGGTGAAGAATCTTGGAGCGGAAGCCAAGCTGAAGGGCAGCACCCTGAACTGGTAATGGTTGCCCCCTCACCATGAATCTCAGGTACTCCCTGTGGTTGAGGTGAATGAGGATGTGTGTGTAGGCATCCTTCAGATCCAAGGAGCACAGCCAATCTCCTTGCTGGAGGTAAGGCAGCAATGTCCCAAGGGAGAGTATCTTGAACTTCTAACTCACCAGGAATCTGTTCAGATTGCAAAGGACAAGGATGGCCCTTAGGCCCCCTGTTCTTTTTGGTACGAGGAAGTACCTGGAGTAGAAGCCTTTGTCCCTGAGATGATGGGGAACTTGTCCAACCGCTCTGTCCTCAAGGAGACCCGCCAGTTAGTTCAGTATAAGGTCCTGGTGAAGGGGACACCTGGCAGGCTCTCCCTGAAAGAAAGGGGGAGTTGTCTAGGCCAGGTGGAGGAGGTAAATCTCTTTGACCACTTCGCATGCCCAAGAATCGGTGGTGATGGCTGGCTACCTTTGGGCATAATGATTCAGACAGCCCCCTGTAGGCTAACCTCCTTGGGGAGGAGAGGCTTTACCCAAAGAGTCAAAAGCTCCCCCCTGGCTAGGACAGGGCCGATGCTTGGGACTTGGGAGCCTTCTGCTTATGAGGGCCATGCCCATGGTCCCTTGGCCTGCTGACCCTGTTGGTGAGCTGGGGAGGCCTGAAAAGGTGGTTAGTTTATGTAAGCAGTCCCTTTCATCAGGTATAAGGAGATTTTACACAAGCTCTTCCGTCGGGGAGAGGCAGCGGTCTTCTTAAAGAGCCTGATCCTCATTATGAACTCTGTCTCCAGCTCGGCAGCTTTGTTGGTCATAGGTTTGCCAAAGAGGTTGTCTTCTTGGCATGGTTAGTCGATCAATTTGTCCTGAACCTACTGCTCGAGGTCGGACGACTGCAGCCAAGCCTGGCATCGGGCATCAATGCTCGCCGCCAACTAAAAACAGGCTGCCCAAGATAAACTTGGAGCACTCACAGATGGCTTTGGCCAGGTTCTTGAACCGCTGCAGGGGTTACTTGGAAAGAACAGCTGAGAACCCGGCAAGTTCCTTTGCCAGGTCTCCAGGGACATATGCCGAAGTACAGCTGGTATGCCTGGATCCGGCCGATGAACATCGAGCCCTGATAGTACTGTCTGCCGAAGGTGTCTAGGGTGTGTGTTTCCTTGCCAGGGGGCACCAAGGAGTGCGACTTCTAAACTCTTCAGGCGACGCATGGCCGACTCCAGCACCATGGAGTTGTGCGACAGCTGTGACTTCAGGAAGCCCAGGCTACGACAGATTTAATACATCCAGTAGAGCCCTTGCTCACCACTGGCAATGATGCTGGTGTCTTTCATTAGTCATTCCAGGATGGGTGAGATGCGCACCGTAAGCGATTCCCTTGGAGGGGACTCGTATTGGAGGATTTCAAGCGCCTCCATCCAAGGGTCCTCGCCTCCAATTCCTTTGGGAACGCTAGGGCCTTAAACATCTCCCTAACTAAATTGAGGAATGCCATGTCCTCGGGCGGGGACAGACACCGGGGCTCCAAGGTAAGGGAGTCCGAGGGGATGTCGCGGTGGTGACGGATGGCCGGCGACTTCTCGTCCTCCATTTCCCACTCAGAATAGCCCATTGAGGACTAGAAGGAAGGATGGCTCGTGGGCTCCAGGGCTGATCCCTGCCCACAGCCCTCGGAGGCCCTGTGGACTGGGAGCCAGATTGAGACCTTGGATCAGCTAGGCCTCTGGGATGTCCTAGACATTGAGGGCCCTGTGGACTGGGCAGAGGAAATGGTGGTACCAGACAACAGAGCCCGCTGCTGGTCCATGAAGGCAGGCAAGCTGAGCTCCAGGGCCGCCATTCTGGACTCCAAGTCAAAAGGATCCGCAGCCACTGACGTGGGCAACAAAGGAATTGGGCTCAACGCTGGTTCCAATGAAGAGGAATCCTCGACGAGGATGTTGACAGGTGACCAAGGCTGGCCTGAGGTAGAAACTTTTCGGGGGCATTTGCAGGCCGTTCCTTCTCCAATCACTCTGATGAGCGTCTAGGATTGTGGGACATGGCTAGGAACTTATCCAGCCTGAGCCGTCAAGGGATGCCGGCTTCGAGGCCCTCCTCTTTTTCTCGAGTTCCCTCGAGGAGATCCCTTTTCTGAGGAACCACAGCGATGGTCAGGGTCCATAAGACTACCCGGAGATTCCGCACTTTCAGAGGCAGTCTTGGCCTTCGGAGGTACCGGGGACTACGGAAAAACTTATCGTGCTGCTGCTAGCGGATCTTGAAGGTCTTGGTGGACATTTTCTGACAGGGGCCGCATGCCGTGGGGTCATGCTCCGTTCCCAGGCAAAGAAAGCAGCAGTCGGGTGGGTCGGTGAGGGACACTGATCACACTTCTTAAAGCCACTGGTAGCCATGGGGGGAAAAAAGTATCCCTGCTAGGATGAAGACCAGTGATGCTGCCAGTTGGAAAAAGAGGCGCAAAGGCGCCAAGAAGGCAGAAAATCCAAGAACCCAAACATCTATGCCGGGGCAGTGGGCTCAGGTGGTGGAAAGAGTACTGGTGCACTACCGGGGAATATGAAACGCAGGTCAACAAAATCAACTTTTTCCAGGAGAAGAGCAGACAGAGGTCTGAAGGGCTCCGTGGAAAAAAGGAGACCGAGCAAGATGGCACCCTTGGACGGGAAGGGGATCACGCATGCGTGGTGGCATCTCCCAAAGGCTTTCTTTGAAAGCTGGTGAGATGCTTCCATGAGGTCTCCGTCAGCACATCACCACCCATATGTGAGGACTGACTTCCTGCTTATTCTTGGAGAAAGGCAAAATACACAGCTTTCACAAAATTCAGAAGTTCGCAAACAGACAAAAGAATACAGGACAAAACTAAAAGACAAAAAGAAAAATAAGGATAGCAAAATCAAAGGCAGAACAAAAGATGGCTAAAGATGTGAAGTGTGGCGACAAAACCTTTTTCAGGCATATTCGGCAGAGGAGAAAAATCAGAGGTAGAATTGCAGGACTCAAAAGTGTCTGGAATGGATTTGCGGAAAGTGACACAGAAAAAGCGAAAATGATGAACAAATACGTCTGCTCTATTTTTATTAAAGAAAATCCTGGAGAAGGACAACATGTGATTGACAAATATACAAATGGGAATAGATACCACACCATTCACAGAAGATGTTGTGCTGGCAAAACTGAAAGTGGATAAGGCCATGGGACCAAATGGAATGCATCCCAGGATACTGAAAGAACTCATGGAGGTTCTTGCAGGGTCATTAAAAGATGTTTTTAATAGATCCTTGGAGACAGGAAAAGTTCCACAGGCCTAGAGAATGGCTGATGATGTACCTCTTCACAAAAGTGATAACAGGGGAGAAGTGGCAAACTACAGGCCAGTAAGCATAGTTACTCACCTGTAGCAGGTGTTCTCCAAGGACAGCAGGAATCGGTCCTCACATATGGGTGACGTCAGCGCCGACACAGCCCTTGCGCTGAGCAAATCCCCAGCTTTCAAAGAAAGCCTTTGTGATTGTATCACGCATGCGCAGTCCCCTTCCCACCCAAAGGTGCCATCTTGCTCAGTCAAATGACACAGCTAAAAAGACGGCAAAAAGAACAAAACATAATAGGACTGAAACTCCAAGGAGAGGAGGGAGGGTCGTGAGGACTGATTCCTGCTGTCCCTGGAGAAAACCTGTTACAGGTGAGTAAATACGCTTTCTCCAGGAACAAGTAGGAAGTCAGTCCTCACATATGGGACTCCCTAGCTACAGGCTACTGAGAACCCATAGCTGAAAAATAGCTCCCTCTAGAAAAGCAACAGCAGCTGTAATAGGAATTCCGTCGAGAACACAACACCTCCCTGTTGCCTAAACCTCAAATAGCTTACGAAGTACCACCTGGCCGAAAACACTGTCTCATCATGACTCCCTGTCCAAGCAGTAATGGGCTGCAAAAGTCTGGCCCGAAGACCAGGTGGTGGCCCGGCAGACATCTGCCAGCGGAACAGAGCGGAAGTGTGACACTGATGCGGCCTTAGCCCTGACACGGTGGGCCGTGACTCAACCCTGCAACGGGAGGTCGGCCGCCCTGTAAGCCTAGGTGATGCAGTCTGCCACCCAGGTAGACAATGTGCGCTTGGAGACAGGTAGACCCAGCTTACTGGGGGGTCATAAGAGACAAAGAGCTGAGTAGCACTTCGATGTCCCCGCGTACGCTCCAGGTAGAAGGCCAACGCCCTTTTACAATCCAGGGTATGCAGGACCGCCTCTGCCTGGCTGACATGCAGCCTGGGAAAGGTTGGAAGAACCACCTCTTGAATGAGATGGAACGAAGAGACCACTTTCGGAAGGAACTTGGGGTGGGTGCGAACAACCACCCTGTTCCTATAAAACCGTGTGTACGGTTTATCAGAAACGAGAGCTTGTAGTTCACTTTCACGTCTGGCAAATGTGATTGCCACCAGGAAGAGCACCTTCCAGGAGAGGAAGTGCAGATGGCACTCGGACATCGGCTCAAAAGGTGGGCGAGTAAGCTGATCCAAGACCACATTCAATTCCCACTCAGATGCCGGAAGACGAACCGGGAGTTTTAGTAGAAGTAGACCTCTGAGGAATCTGGACACCAAAGGGTGAGCCGAAAGAGGTTTTCCCTCCACTGGAGAGTGGTGTGCTGATAAAGCACTCAGGTGGACCCTAGCAGAGTTAGACTTGAGGCCTAACTCTGAGAGGTGAAGTAAGTATTGCAACACCACTGGTACAAGGCAAGAAAAAGGGTTTTCATTGTGCTGGGTACACCACACCTCAAACCTACGCCACTTGAAGGCATAGGATTTCCTAGTGGACTGCCTCCTTAAGGCCAGTAACACTTCTTCTATGTTCCTAGGTAGGAGGAGAGGAGCTAACGCTACCCTTTCAGTAGCCATGCCATCAGGTTGAGGGACCTGAGGTTGGGGTGCAAGAGAGAGCCCTGCTCCCGAGACGGTAGGTCGGACTGCGTCCCCAGCGGGAGTGGGCTTCCACTGCCAGCTGAAGGAGGAGAGAAAACCAAGGCTGCCTCAGCAATCTGGGAGCTACCAGAATGATCGAGGCCTTGTCCTGAATGATTTTGAACAGAGCTCGGACCAGCAGAGGCGTGGGAGGAAACGCATACAGGAGGCCCTCCGACCAGGAGATCAGAAAAGCATCTGCAGCCACCCTCCGAGGATGTGGCTGTCTGGAGCAAAACTTTGGCAACTGGTGATTCTGCGGACTGGCAAAGAGATCTATGGACGGATGCCCCAAGCGGTGGAAAACCTGCTGGGCCACTTCCGGATTCAGTTGCCATTCGTGAAGTTGGAGAATCCTGCTTAGCTTGTCTGCTAGGAAGTTCTCCTGACCAGGCAGGTAAACTGCTTTGAGACACATACCCTGCCTGATTGCAAAGGAGCAGAGGGGTCCAGTGTCTCCTGACATAGGATGCGAGACCCTGTGCCTCCATGCTTGTTCACGTAGAACATTGCTACCGGGTTGTCTGTCTGCACCAAGACAGACTGATGTGCAAGAACATAACAGAAGGTTTGAAGAGCGAGGTGAATCGCCTGCAGCTCTAAGAGGTTGATTTGGTGTGTAGTCTCCTGAGGAGACCACAGCCCCCGAGTGCATGATCCCTGGCAATGGGCTCCCCAGCCCATCAAGGAGGCATCGGTCGTTAGCACTCTTGTGTGCAAGGGAATCTGAAAATGCACTCCCTCGAGCAGGTTGGGTGGCTGAAGCCACCACTGCAACAACTTCACCAGTCGTTTGGACACTGTTTTATTTATTTATTTATTTAACATTTTTTATATACCGCACTATTCATCATCAGTGCGGTTTACATTGAACAACATACCTGTCAATACATGACTGATCTAGGTTTACAGATAACAGGGAGGATAAACTGGGTGTAAACTGGGGATAACTATCTACATAATTATACATAATTATATATACATTAGATAGGTTACATCAAAATTTGAGTTTGACAAGAATACAGTGTTATTACGTTTTGATTTTTTGTTCTGGGTTGTTGTTATGTGTAGGAGTTATCTGAGTGAGGTGGGGGCCGGTTCTATTGGGTGTATGGTAGCCTGAAGTGCAGAGTGAATAAGTAGTGCTTGATGGACTTTCTAAATTGGGTGATATCCCTGATTGATCTGATGTTTGGAGGTAGTTTGTTCCAGCATTTGGGAGCATAGGACACAAAAGCTCTGTTAGTAGTTTGTTGTGTCCATTTTGTGGAGATGCTAGGAGTAACTAGTGTGTTTTCTGCTACTAGTCTCCTGGGTCTGTTGTTTGGTGTGAGGGTGATGAGGTTTGAGATCGATGCAGGAGATAATTTATTAATAGCTTTGAATGTGATGAGGAGGGTTTTGTATGTTATTCTGCAGTTTATCGGGAGCCAGTGCAGATCGATCAGAATTGGTGTTATATGATCCCTTATAGAAGCTCCAGATAAGATGCGGGCTGCCGCGTTCATCGCCAGTTGAAGTGGATTTAGAGTATTCTTGGGGAGGCCATGAAGGATGATATTCGCATAGTCAAAATGTGGTGTGACTATTGCTTGGAAGACTGTACGGAAGTCCTTGGTCTCCATCATTGGTTTCAGGTGGCGCAGTGTTTTTAGTTTGTAGTAAATTGACCTTACTGTTTTCTTTATGTGTTCTTTAAGATTGAGTTGTTGATCGAGTATCACACCGAGGTACTTTATGGAGGTCTTGATTGGGAGTTCTGCATCTCTTACTGTGAGGGTGGTTGGCGGAGCAAATTGCTTGTTTCTTGTGGCTATGAGTACTTCGGTTTTCTTGAAATTTATTCTCATGTTCTGATTGAGAAGCCAGTCGGTTATTGTGTTGAAACAGTTGATTAGTGGAGAGTAGTCAGGATTTGAGATATTGATCTGTGTGAATATTAGTACGTCATCCGCGTATAATAGGCAGGATATATCGAAGTCTTTGGTGATTTGGCAGATTGGCTGCATGTATATATTAAAAAGCAACGCAGATAGAGATGAGCCTTGAGGTACTTCCTGTTTCTGTTTGAAGGGTTCGGATGTAATGTTGCCTGTACGGACCTGTTGCCAGCGCTCATCTAGGTAAGATTTGCACCAGTTCCAGGCTTGGTTACGGATACCTTTTTCGTGAAGTCTGGCTAGCATAATCTTATGGTCGACTGAGTCGAACGCCGCTGATATGTCCAGAAAAATCATTGCAATCGCCATTTGAATGTTGTCAATCCCGCAAATGAGTTTATTAAGTAGTGAAGTCATGAGTGTTTCTGTTCCATGAGCTTCTCGGAATCCGTGTTGGCATGGGTCCAACGGGGCTGCTGTGTCAATGTGGTGTTGGATCTGCCTCTGAGTTTCCTTTTCAAGTATCTTGGCTAGATAGGGAATGCTGGAGATTGGGCGGTAGGACTCTTCCTTCGTTGGATCCATCTGGTTGTTTTTTAGCAGAGGGCGAATTGATGTTTGTTTAAGGGCGGTAGGGAAGATTCCAGTTAGATAGGAAATATTTGCGATCTTAGCTATGTAAGGGCTAAGCTCGGCACGTAAGGTTTTGATCCAGTGTGCTGGACATGGGTCATTTGGTGCCGTGGTGGTGTTTATGGTAGCGATAATTTCTTCTATGGTTTTTCTTGATGGTGGTGAGAACTTATCGAGTGATGCCTGAGCTTGCGGGAGTTGGATTAGTATTTGTGATGACGTTGTGTTCGCCTTGACCATTTTGGCTTGGATGAAATTAGCATAAAGTTGTGGTTGTATGGATTCTTGGTGCGGTGGCGATGGATCTTTGGTTAATGTTTTCACTAAATAGAAGAGACCGCGTGGTCTGTTTAATGTTTTGCTGAGAAGGTTGGAGTGGAATTCTTTCCTTGTAGTCCAAGTTAGTTCGCGGTGCTTTTTGAGGTGGGTGAGATACTCTCCTTGATCCTGGTTGTTGTGGGTGTGTCTCCATTTTCTTTCTAACTTCCTTAATTGGAGTAGAGATGAACGTAGTTCTGGAGAGAACCAAGGGGCATCCTGCTTTTTATTGGAGCGGTTCCTGGATGGGAGCTTCTTGTTCATGCTTGGTTGATGGGCATACTGGTGGAGAGTGTCGTTCCAGTTAGAGATCAACTCGTTTAGATTGTCCGTTGGCTTGGATAATTTTGGCAACGCTTGTTTAGTGAGGGTCTCTATGTCTAACGGCTTAAATCGCCCTGCGCTTGTTGTTGAGGTGACTGGTTGGGCGAGTGCGTTTGAGTTTGTTGGAATCTGGAATAAGATCAGGCTATGGTCTGACCAAGGGACTGGGATAATAGATGGTTTGGTGTCATTATATAAGCTTGATACTGTTGATGGAACAAATATCAAATCGAGGATGTTCCCTTGTTTGTGTGTGGGGTTGTGCACGATTTGTTTGTATCCAAGGTCTGTCATGGCATCGAGGAATGTACTGGATAAGTCGTGATGTAGAGAGGCAAGGTTAAAATCACCTAACAACCAGTTTGGTTTGTTGGGGTTGTCAGGACTGCAGGCTAAGTTTATTATATCTGAGAGATCTTCTGATACTGCATTTGGTGCTGAGTAGATGAGATTGATGGAGTTGCTTCTATTTGAGATAGTTATAGTGTCTAGATGTTGGGAGCTCCTGGTTAGGGACACTCGGTATTGCAACTCGGACCTTGCTATAATGAAGACTCCTCCACCTCTTCTATTATCTCTGTTACAAGCGAAGAGTGAGAGTGAGAAATTGGGGGGCGTGATTTGGTTAATTAGGACAGTGTCTGAGTCAGAGAGCCATGACTCAGTGACCATTAGGAGGTCTAGATTGTAGTTGGATATTAGGTCTGTGATGGCTGGCCATTTGTTGCGCACAGACCGTGCGTTGATGAGTGCACATCTAAGCTCTTGTTGCAGGTCGTCTTTGTTGGTCTTTTTGTTAGTAATGGTCTCCAGTGTTATGTAGAGTAGGCGTGATTGTCTCTTGTGCTGAAGGTTTGGGTAGGGTTGATAGTAGTTGTAGTGATGTTTTCTATTTGAGCCTAGGAGTGCTGGGATAGGGTTATGATCAGGTATGTATGAGAGAGAGTCATGAATGGTCATGGCAATAGTGTAGAGAAAAACAAGCGTTATGGTTGATGTAGTTATGATTATCTTTTGGTGTTATTCCTGTTGGGTCACGGTATAAGGGCACTTCGATGGTCTTCAGGCGAGGCGTGTCAGTCGCGGGTATGCCTGCTGGTGGCTCTTCTTTAAGCGATGGCTGTTTGGCTCCGATTGGGCGAGGCAGGCTTTGGGAGGAGGATTGTTGCTCTGATACCTGGATGCTATAGGCAGCAGTAGAATTGAATGCTAATGGTGTCAGAATACTTGGATATTCTAGGCAGTAGTAAAGTTGAACGTTATTGGTAATAAGATGAATGGGGCTACTGGCGACAGTACTAGTTGAGTGCTACTGGTAATCACCTTACTTGAATGCTATGGCAACAGTGAGAAATGAATGCTGTGGCAATATTAATACTTGGATGCTACTGGCAACAGTAATAATTGAATGCATAAAGATGATGAAGGTAGTTATGAGGTATGGTACATTCACACGATTAATCTATATACTTGCTGTGGTTGTGAGTTGTTTAGAGAGGCCTGAGTTCACGTCTGCGTTCAGTTGTTGATAGAATGTTGGTTTCTTGGTCATGTCGCCTATCGTGCCTCGCCTAAGGGCCACGCCAAAGGGCCCTCTGGCGAGGCCCTCAGGCGTGGGCCCGCCAGTCGCGGGCGCGCCTGCTGGCGCGAACTTCAAATGAAGAGTCCTGTGCCCCGATTGGGCCGCGATGAACGGCAGGCCCCTCCTGCTGCCGGTGGCTCGATCCCCGGGAAGGGGAGAGCTGCTGGTGGTGGTGGGGGCTTCGGGAGGTGCGCGCCTGCTGGCGCGAACTTTAAATGAAGAGTCCTGTGCCCCGATTGGGCCGCGATGAACGGCAGGCCCCTCCTGCTGCCGGTGGCTCGATCCCCGGGAAGGGGAGAGCTGCTGGTGGTGGTGGGGGCTTCGGGAGGAGCGCGCCTGCTGGCGCGAACTTTAAATGAAGAGTCCTGTGCCCCGATTGGGCCGCGATGAACGGCAGGCCCCTCCTGCTGCCGGTGGCTCGATCCCCGGGAAGGGGAGAGCTGCTGGTGGTGGTGGGGGCTGTTATCCTGTCTCGGAGGCTGCCGGTGGCTTGTGTCCATTGATCTCCGAGGCACCACTGAGCTGTTCTCATGTGGAGACGGGCATTTGGGGTCACATGTACCGTGGAGGCCATGTGGTCCAGGAGGCGTAGGAAATGTCTCGCTGAGATCTGAGACTTGTGTCTGACCTGGTGTACCAGCGTCAGCAGTCTCTGTGCCCTGTCTTCTGGCAGGTAAGCTCTCGCCTGAAGGGTGTCCAGTCTTGCTCCTATGAACTCTAAGTTTTGAGTGGGGAGCAAAGTAGACTTTGCGTGGTTTATGACCAAGCCAAGACATTGCAGCAGGTTGATGGTGCAAGAAGTGGCCTGTTGGGCCTCCTGAGGCGACTGGCCTCTGATGAGCCAGTCCAGCCTCTGATGAGCCAGTCGTCCAGGTAAAGGAAGACAAAAATCCCTTGGTTTCTGAGGAAGGCCGCCACCACGGCCAGGCATTTGGTAAACATTCTGGGAGCAGAGGCTAGGCCAAAGGGGAGTAACTCTGTACTGAAAATGGTTTCCTCCCACTACAAATCTCAGATATTGTCTGTGGTCTGAATGAATGAGGATGTGCATATAAGCATCCATCAGGTCTAAGGAGCATAGCCAATCTCCCTGGTGGAGGTAAGGCAGCAATATTTCAAGGGAAAGCATCTTGAACTTTTCTTCTCACTGGGAACTTGTTAAGTTTTGCAGGTCGAGGATAGGCCTTAGGCCTCCAATTCGCTTTGGTATCAGAAAATACCTGGAGTAGAATTCCTTTCCCTGCAGGTGGTGGGGCACTGGTTCCACCGCTTGATCCTTTAGAAGACCTGCTAACTCCTGCAAGAGGAGGTCCCTGTAAAGAGGGGGGTCTGAGAGGCTCTCCTGGAAAGAAGGAGGGAGGTACCTGGCTGAAGTGAAGCAAATAGCCCCTTTGGACTATTTGCAGGACCCAGGTATCCATTGTGATAGCTGGCCACCTGTGGGCATACAGGGTCAGCCTTCCTCCTGTGCAAGGCCTCACCACTGGTGGGAGAGAGAATATGCTTTGGGAGTCAAAAACCCCCTCCCGGCTGGGTTGGAGCCAGGGAATGGGGCTTGGGGGTCTTCTGCTTATGTGGGCCATGCCTATGTCCTATGGCCTGCTCCCCCTGTTGGGGGGCTGGGGTGGTCTCGTAAGTGAGGTAGTTGCGGTAAAGCAGCACCCTTCCTCAGGAAAAAAGACTTTTTACCCCAGCCCTTCTTCTTAGAAGGGGCAGAAGTCTTCTTGGAGAGCCTTGTCCGGGGGTCAAGTACTTGGACTCAATCTCCACAGCCTTCTCAGTCATGGGTTTGCCAAAGAGGTTGTCACCTCGGCAAGGGACATCAACCAACTTGCCCTGAACCCATGACTCCAGATCCGACGACATCAGCCAGGCCTGGCAGCATGCATCAATTCCGGCTGCGGCTACTCAGGCCGAAGCCGTCATAGGCTGCTTGAGACAAACTTCAAGCACTCCCAAATCCTGGTGGACAAGGCATTGAAGCACTGCAAAGGTGCCTCGGAGAGGCCAGCTGAGAACCCGGCAGTCTCCTTTGCCAGGTCCAAGTACATGCCCATGTACAGCTGGTAAGTCTGGACCCGGCATGACAGCATCGAGCCCTGGAAGCACTTTCTGCCGAGGGCGTCCAGGTTCATGGCCTCCCAGCCAGGAGGCACCGAGAAGTGCATTTTTTGGCTCTTGAGCCTGTGGCATGGCCGATTCCACAACCATGGAGTTGTGCGGCAGCTGTGCCTTTTTGAACCCTGTGCTCTTGCAGACTTAATAGATGGAATCGACCCGCTTGCTGAGAACCGGCATCGAGGCTGGCGACTCCCACATGCGGCGCATTAGCCATTCCAGCATTGGATGAACCGGAACAGTAAGGGCTTCCCAAGGGAGAATGTCATACTGGAGGGGCTTCGAGCTCCTCGGCTTGAGGCTACTCCTCGGGGTCCGCCGGGAATGCCAAAGCCTTGGCCATGTCCCTGACGAAATCCAAGAACCGGGTATCTTCCTGAGGGGACCTTCTCCGAGGCTCGGAACCCGGTGAGTCCGATGGGACATACCAGGTCCGATGGGTGTCAGGGGACTCCTCATCTTCAGTCTCCCATGCCGACTCCTCCGAGGATGAATCGAGTGGCTCCGGCTGAGGGGGCTTCGGTCACGACCGCTCCGACGCCGAGGGCACCGGCGTTAATGACCCCAGTCCCGAACGTGAGGTCGAGGGAGACTTCGGCCAAGGATCAACTCGAAGCCGAAGAGTCTCGAGGATCGGCTCGGCTTCCAGGGTCGACACTGACGTCGAGGTCCCGGCAGTCGGGGCGGATGGATCAGTGAAACCTGCCATCAGCGCCTGCTGCTGCTCCATGAAGGCAGACATGCTGCGCTACAGGGCCGCCATCCTGAGACCGAGCTCAGAAGGCTCAGCAGCCTCCGGCTCGGGTACACACGCCGTCTGCTCTCCCGGAGGACAGTCTACGAGGACAACAGCAGTTACCTTCCTCGGCATCTCCGGCTCCTTGCGAGGCAGCTTTGCAGGCCACTCCGACTCCAAGGACCCGGGGCGGTGGTCAAGACTCCACAAACTGGTCCTTGAGGGCCCAGGTCGATCAGAGGCATCCAATGACGCCACCCTCACAAGTTTCTTCTTCCTCCGGTGTTCCCGCGAGGGAGACCCCCACTCAGAAGACCCCTGACGCTCGGGTTGACAGCTCCCGAGACGTCGAGGCTTCTGACGAGGTCTGGACCTGGGGGGATGCGGACTCAGAGAAAATCCTTTCACGCTGCTGCTGCCTACTTCTAAGTGCCTTGGAAGACATCTTACCACACGGGCCACAGATGATCATGGTCATGCCCGAGGCATCGGAGACAGCAATCGTGTGGCAGCTACCGGGGGGTAAAAAGGCCCCTGCAAGGTCGAACGACCGGGCTGCCAGTGAACAGTGAAAAAAAGCACGAACGCTAGTCACTAAGGACAAAACCCGAAAAATTGGATCGGACTCGACACCAGTGTACTGAGTCGAAGGCGGGAAAGGGAAACGATGAACTGGCAAGAAAAGAAATTTCTCACTTTTAAACACTTTTTTCTCGGGGACACTAGGACAACGTCTGTTGGGCTCTGCGGAAAAAAAGGGACTGAGCAAGATGGCACCCTTGGGCAGGAAGGGGACCGCGCATGCGTGAGGCAATCCCAAAGGCTTTCTTTGAAAGCTGGGAATTTGCTCCGCACGAGGGCTCTGTCAGCGCCGACGTCACCCATATGTGAGGACTGACTTCCTGCTTGTTCCTGGAGAAAGCCTTACCTCGGTGGTGGAAAAAGTAACGGAGGTGCTCTTGAAAGAGCAAATAGTGAAATTTCTCAAAACCAAAAGGTTGCACGATCTGAGGCAACATGGTTTTACCAAAGGGCGATCTTGCCAAACAAATCTGAGTTCTCTGATGAGCCAGTCATCCAGGTATGGGAGGAAAAGGCCCATTGCAGACACAAATGACCAGGCACTTTGTGAAGACCCTTGGTGAGGAGACCAGGCCGAAGGGTAGTACCCTGTATTGGTAGTGCCCTCCTCCTACCACAAACCTAAGGTACTGCCTGTGGGTAGGGTGGATAAGGATGTATGTATAAGCAACCTTTAGGTCCAAGGAGGAAAGCCAGTCTCCCTGGCAGCAGAGTTCCAAGGGAGAGCATCTTGAAGTTCTACCTCACCATGAAATTGTTCAAGTTTCACAGGGTTAGGATGGGCCTGAGGCCCCCAGTCCTCTTTGGACAAGGAAGTACCTGGAGTAGAAGCCTTCGCTCCACAGGTGTATGGGTATGGATTCTACTGCTTTGTCCTTGAGAAGACCTGCCAGCTTTGTGAGCTGCAGGGCCTGATGAAGGACGGGGTCGTACCGGCTCTCCAGGAAAGAAACTGGGTGGAATTTGCTGCAGGTGTAGGAGGCATCCCTCTCTGACCACCTGCAGTGCCCAAGGGTCCGAGGTGATTGAGGCCCATCTGTGGGTGAAGAGTACAAGGTGTCCCCCTTGTGGGCTGGTGAAGGTCTCCTTGGGGAAGGGAGGCCCTGCCCTGGGAATCAAAAGCTTCCCCCCCTCCCAGGCTGGGTGGGAGCTGGAGCTTGGGTGTTTTTGCCTTCTGAGTCCCATGCCCCTACCTCTTGGGGTGAGAACCCTGTTGCTGACCAGACGAGGTCTGGTATTGGTGACCCTGTGCAAAGGCACCTTTTTTCCTTGGGGAAAGTCTTTTCCTCAACATTTTTTCCCCATGGATAGGATGAGGTCTTCTCATAAAGCCCCTGACGGGTCATGACATCCGCCTCGATCTCAGCAGCTTTGTCTACCATTGTTTTGCCGAAAAGCTTCTCATCACCCACTCTTCACGCTTTGATCACATCACCCTCCTCCTAATACACCTACACTGGCTTCCTATTGTCTTTCAGGTTCAGTTCGAATTTCTTATTTTTGTTCACAGGGCAATTCATTCAGATACCCTTCTTTACCTCGCTGACCAGGTTCATCTTTCACACCCCCCACCATTCCCTCCGCTCTATTCACATCAACCGCATGTCCCTTCCCTCTCCTTCCCAGGCTCACCTGGAATCCACCCGGTCCTCAGCATTCTATTTCCTAGGTCCTAGGCTCTGGAACTCTTCCCCCCCCCCCCCCCCCGCACTCCGTTTAGAACTCTCCTTTAATTCTTTTAAAGCAAAGCTAAACTCATCTTTTCTGCTAAGCCTTCAACCTCCCTCCCCCTTCCCTACCACTTTCCCCTCCCCCTCGCTAAGATGCAGTTCCCCTATCCTTCTTGCTCCTCCTCACTAAGATAGTTTCCCCACTCTCCTGCCCCTCTCCCTCTTTACCCCGTTTACCTTCCCACGTCAACGTACATTGTTTGTCCATCTTTCTACTACCCCTTTTATTATTTGTCCTCTGCCTTTTTTCTCCACTAATCTTATGCAATTTTCTGTCCTTTTTTACTGATTTTATGGCGTTCCTTTCTTTTCCTTTTTTCGCAGCCTTATTTTAATCTTGTTTGTAAACCGTCCAGATGCTATTGTATATAAAGTTTTAAATAAACATAAACATCCATCAGTACAGGGGACATCGAGCAGTTTGTCCTGGACCCACTGCTCGAGGGCTGAGGACTGCAGCCAGGACTGGCACCGGGCCCCAAACCCAGCCATCACAACTTGAGCTGCCAACTTAAAGCAGTCATAGGCAGCCTGGGAGAGGAACTTGGAGCAGTCTCTCACTCCCAAGGTCAGGGTTTAGAACCATTGGAGGGGTTCCCTGACTAGGCCTGCTGCAAAACCTGACAGCTCTTTAGACAGTGCCTTTGGGTACATGCCTATGTATAGTTCAGAGGTCTGGATCCGGCAACACAGCATCGAGCCCTGATAGCATTTACACCAAAGGGCGTCGAGGGCTCAGATTTCCCTGCCTAGAGGAATAGAGGGGACTTCTGGCTCTTGAGCTTCTGCATGAATGACTCGATGACCACGGAGTTGTGTGGAAGCTGGGGTTTGTGGAACCCTGGTCCTTTCTAGACATGGTACAATAGCATCGAACTGACGGCTAACTATAAGCACTGACGCAAGGATCTCTCGCATTTGGAATAACAGCCTCTCAAGGACTGGCTGTAAAGGCACTATGAGGGTTTCTCTAAGTGGAGTCTCATACTGGAGAATCTCCAATTCCTCGGTGTGCAGGTCCTGCTCTGCCTCAGTTTGCACAGAGCGCGCCCTGGCCATATCTCTGACAAACTCAAAAAAGGTTATATCCTCAGGTAGAGAATGGCGTTGAGGCGCTGGGGGAGACAGGTCCGAGGGAATGTCTTGGTGTCTCCTGGTATCTCGGGATACATTGTCCTCCGTCTCCCAATCAGAGTCAAGTGGTGACGAGGAGTCCAATGTCCTGCGACTCCTTATGCTGAGGCCTATGCCAAAGTACCACTGGCCTGCAGAGGACCTAGGGCCTGAGTCGCGTTTGTGTCTTTTTTCGCCTGGTGGTCATCAACCCCGTCCGGGTGTCTCCCACCATGTCTCCCAGTAGGTTTAAAAAAATGTGACTGCTGCAGTCAAACTATGTCCATTACTGACACCCATGACTACTGTCTGCACTGTCTGGGCCCAGACTATGACAGCACCTCCTATGACCTGTGCCAAACCATGTCATCCAAAACCAACTAGAAATGGTCAGAGTTGCAAGAGATGATGCTTGCTAGGCACCTGCCTCCCTAACGCCGAGTCCTAAAGCCCAGCACATCCCGAGATGGCAGGGAGTCCTTGGAGGCCCGCAGTCATGGTGCCTCTGAGAAGACCCCAGACCAGGAGAAGAAGTCGTCCGCCGAGGTTGCACCGGAGAAAGCCGGTAAAACCCCCACAGAGGGACTTGGGAGACTCAGAGAAGTGCCCCATCAAGGTCCTTAAGAAAGATTCCTTGGCCGGAGGAGACCATGCAACGTTCCTCGAGGCCATAGTCCTTGTCTAGGACGCACTCAGAGTGCTGTTGCTGGGACCGAAATCCTCGGTGCCCACACCGAAGGCTGCGGAGCTTCCAGACTTGGAAACCAGAATGACGGCCCAGGAGCAAAACATCACTGCTATCCTGAACCTGCAGCAGGCGATGAAGGCTGGTTCCTCCGCCTCATCTGCCCCAATGACTGGGCCCTAAACTGCAAGGGAGTCCATGGTCGTCAAGACAAGCCTCGAGCACCCACAACCTTGAGAAAGTTCTCAGCGCCAGTTGAGATCCCGGTTGTGCTAGTCAGGCATCCGGTCTTTGCCGACTAGTCCCTCGCCGGGAAGCACAGACTCAAGGCGAGAAGAGGAACCAGTACATCTACTGGAAAATTAGGTTTTAAGAACAACCTTTTTAGCAATTTTTCAAGGGGAACAGGACACATGTCCTTTGGGCTCCGTGGGAAAAAGAAGACTGTGGAAAATGGCACCCTTGGGAAGGCAAGGGACCAAGTCTGCATGGTAGAATCTCCCAAAATCTTTCTTTGAAAGCTGGGGAGATGTTTCCACTCAGGCTGCATCGGTGCCGACATCACCCATATGAGGGCTGACTCCCTGCTTGTTCCTGAAGAATGCTCCAATCTGGGCTAACACGAGAGCTATACTACACAGAGAAAATATTTTCTAGGGCTAATTTTCAAACAGCACATCTAGTTTAAGAGAGCAGGAAATTGCCTATTTTATAAAGACAAATAGGTGCATATGAGACGCTATAAAATACTAACACAAATGCAGCAACAGCATTTAAAGGTGATTTATCTTATTTATTTTATTTTATTTATTTATTTATATTCTCTTATATACCGCGCTATTCTGCATCAGTGCGGTTTACATTGAACAAACTGAAATTACATTGAACAGGGCATTATAACTTGGAGATAACTATTTAACAGGGAACATGGGCTATGGAGGGTTAAGTGGCTTGCCCAAGACCACAAGGAGCACCTGTGGGACTAGAAATCCCAGTCCTTCCAGCCTAAGGTTGCTGTCCTCTAGTGGGATTTGAACCCACGACCTTCCGGCCTGAAGTACCTTGCCCCAACCACTAGGCTACTCCTCCACTCCTGATGCCGCGAAGAACAAAGAAAGCATAGCTACTCACCTGTAACGGGTGTTCTTCGGGGACAGCAGGAATCGGTTCTCAAATATAGGTGACATTGGCACCGATGGAGCCCTTGCGGAAGCATTCCCCCCAGCTTTCCAAGAAAGCCTTTGGGAGATGCCACCACGCATGCGTGTTCCCCTTCCAGCCCAAGGGTGCCACCTTGCTCAGTCAGACGACATAGCTAAAAAATGGCAAAAATAAAAGATGGTAAAGAAGCAACTCCACGAGGCGGCAGGAGGGTTGTGAGGACTGATCACTGCTGTCCCTGGAGAACACCTGTTACAGGTGAGTAACTATGCTTTCTCCGGGAACAAGCAGGAAGTCAGTCCTCACATATGGGACTCCCCAGTTACAGGCTACCGGAAGCCCATGGCAAAACCAGGGGCTCCCTCACGAGGAGCCGAAAGCAGCAGCAATTTAGTCTCTGTACACAGACCACAGTAGGAACCCTGTGTCTGATGAACTAGCACTCCGATAGCCTGAGCACAAAGATCGGAAGGTAGGAGTTGCCTAACCCCTGAAAAGGTTATGGAGCACGGCCTGGCCGAAGTCACTGTTCATCGGGACTCTCTTTCCAGGCAGTAATGGGCTGCAAATGTATGGACTGAAGATCAGGTGGCGGCCCAGCGGATGTCCGCCATTGGGAAGGAGAGCAAGTTTGCCATCAAAGCTGCCATGGCACCGACACGGTGGGCCATGACATGGCCTTCCAGCGGGAGCCTTGCCTGCTCGTAAGCAAGGGCAATACAGTCCGCCACCAATGGGGACAGCGAACGCTTGGTCACCGCCTCCCCCAGCCTACTGGAGTCGTAGGAGATGAAAAGCAGAGAATCTTTGCTGTGGCCCTGAGTGTGTTGGATATAGAAGGACAAAGTCCTCTTACAGTGCAAGGTGTTTCTGCCTGGCTGGAGTGAGGTCTTGAAAAGGTGGTAAGGAGCACCACTTCCTGGTTGAGATGGAAAGGCGACACTACCATCGGCAATAACTTTGGGTGCGTGTAGAGCACCAATCTGTTCTTCTATAACCTGGTATAGGGTGCCTCTGCCACGAGGGCCTGAAGCTCGCCGACCCTACAAATGGAGGTAAGCTTAAGCAGGAAAACCACCTTCCAAGAGAGGTAGCGAAAGTGGCAGGTAGCCAGAGATTCGAAGGGCAGGCGAGTGAGCTGCCACAGTACCACGATGAGGTCCCATTCAGTTGCCGGAGAGCGAACCGGGGGCTTCAATAAGAGCAGGCCCCAAAGGAAACGGGTCACCAACGGTTGGGCCGAGAGGGGTTTACCATCCACCTGAAGGTGGTGTGCCGCCAGGGCACTAAGGTGCACTTGGACGGAGTTAGACTTCAGCAGGACTGGGAGAGATGGAAGAGGTACTGCAACACCATAGCCACCAGGCAGGAGAAAGGGTCAGCCCTGTGTCTGGCTCACCATACAAAGAACCTGCGCCATTTGAGAACGTAGAGGCCTTACGAGAGGCCAGCAGAACATCTTCCAACTCAACCGGGAGGATGAAAGGGGCCAGTCACCCTCTCAGCAGCCATGCTGTAAGAGACAGGGACCCCAGGTTGGGGTGCAGGAGAAAGCCCCCCTCCTGAGATACGAGTCCAGGAGTGGACCCCAAGGGGATGGGGGTCTCCACCATCATCTGTAGGAGCAGCAGGAACCATGGTTGCCTGGGCCTCCAAGGAGTATCAGGATGAGCGAGGCCCTGTTGCGGCGAGTCCTGGAACAAGGTCTTGGCGATCAGCAGCGTGGGAGGGAAGGTGTACATGCGCACTTCCGACCATGAGACCAGGAACACGTCTGCTACCACCCTGGAGAAGTGGGCCCATCGGGAGCAGAAGCGGGACAACTGAAAGTTGTCCAGGCTGGTGAACAGGTCCATCATGGGTTCCCCCCCAGAGCCAGAAATGCTGACTGGCTATCCTGGGGTCCAGCTGCCACTCGTGCGGCTGGAGAACTCTGCTGAGCCTATCGGTCTGCAGATACCCTGCTGGATTACATACGAGCAGAGGCCCAGTGCCTCCCAACAAAGGATACGAGACCCTATGCCCCCCTGTTTGTTCACGTAGAACATCGTCACCTGGTTGTCCGTCTGGACTAGCACCAGCTGATGCAGGTTGTGACAGAAGACCCTCAAGGCTAGGTGTATGGCCCAGAGCTCCAGGAGGCTGATCTGCTGGGTGCTCTTTTCTGGTGACAAGCTGCCCTGGGTGCGGAGATCTCCGCAGTGGGCTCCCCAGCCAAGCAGGGAGGCATCTGTGGTGAGGACCCTAGAGGGGAATGGGGACTTAAAAGGCATGCCCGTCTCGAAATGCTGGGGAGACTGCCACCAAAACAGGGAGTCTGCCAGTTGGCGGTCACAGCAGCTTTGACTCTGAGGAGGCCCGTGACTTCAGAACACTGGTACCGGAGACACCATTGCGCTGACCTCACGTGGAGGCGAGCGTCTGAGGTGACATGGACCGTAGAGGCCAGGTGCCCGAGGAGGCACAGGAGAAGCCGAGCAGACACCGAGGGACAGTACTGTACGTCCCAAGCCAGAGTACTGAGACGACTGACTCAGTCCCTGGGCAAGAAAGCCTTTGAATTAAGAATGTCGATCCTTGCCCCAATAAGACCCTGTGTCACGAGGAGGTGAGACGGAGTAGTTTATGATAAAGCCCAAGTATTGCAGAACATGGATGGTGTGTGCGGTGGTCTGTTGCACCTCTGAGGCCGTACCTCCCTTTATGAGCCAGTTGACAAGGGAGGGAAAGAGGAAGACCGCCTGGAGTCAGAGGAAGGCGGCCACGACTGCCAGGCATTTTGTGAAAACTCCTGGGGCAGAAGCTAGGCCGAATGGGAGCACCCTGTATTGAAAATGCCTTTCCCCCACTACAAACTGCAGGTGCTGCCTGTGGTTGGGGTAGATGAGGATGTGGGTATAAGCATCCTTGAGGTCTAAGGAGCATAGCCCGTATCCCTGCTGGAAGTATGGAAGCAATGTTCAAGGGAGAGCATCTGGAACTTCTCCCTCACCAGGAATTTCTTAAGATTGCGCAGGTCGAGGATGGGCCTTAGACCCCCTGTCCTTTTTGGCATGAGGAAGTACGGAGGTCAGGGTGGGTGAACCAGTCATGCCGGACAACAGCGCCTGCTGCTACTCCATGAAGGCAGACAAACTGCGCTCCAGTGAAGTCATTCTGGACCCCAGTGAAGCCATTCTGGACCCCAGATCAGAAAGCTCCGCAGTCTTCGGCATTTATTTAGACAGTTTTGTATACCACCTTATCCTTCAATCAAAGTAGTCACAACACAATTGGGAGATACATTTAATACGAGGGGATATCAGACGCATACACTAATACTTAGAGGGAACATGAGCAATGGAGGGTTAAGTAGCTTTCCCAAGACCACAAGGAGCACCTGTGGAACTAAAAACCCCAAGTCCTTCCGAACCAAGGTTGCTGTCCTCAGGTGGGATTTGAACCCCCGACCTGAGGTAACTTGCCCCAACCACTAGGCCACTCCTCCCTCGGGCCCTATGCTGGCTCCCCCAAATGGGAATTCTGAACAAGGATAGTGTCTGGGGACCGAGGCCGGTCCACGGGACCTTCGTAGGTCGCTCCTTCTCCGACGCCTTGGACGAACGTCTCGGACTGCGGGACTACCTCAGGGGAGCACCCGTCCGGTCGCAACCATCCAAGATACCACCTTCAAAGATATCTTCTTCCTGGGTTCCTTCGAGGGAGACCCCCTCTCTGAGGATCCGCAACAGGGCTTGAGTTCAGAAGGCTTGGCCCAAGATACCAGGGCCTCAGACGAAGCCCTCGACTTTGAAGTCACCAGGGACTCGGGGAAAAACTTATTGTGCTGCTGCTGGCAGATCTTGAGGGCCTTAGTAGACATCCTCTTGCAGAGATCACAGGCTGCTAGGTCGTGGTCTGGCTGAAGGCAGCAGAGACAGCAGTCGTGTGTGTCTGTCAAAGACATAATTTTGGAGCACTGATCACAGTTCTTAAAGCCACTGAAAGCCATGGTGGAAAAAAGTACCCCTGCGAGGTTGAAGACTATCTAGGCTGCCTGTGTTGGGGGGAGGGGGAGGCATGAAGACACCTGGAAAAAAAAATAAAAGAATGAAAGAATGAGGGAAGAGTGGTCTAGTGGTTAGGACAAGGTACTTCAGGCCGGGAGTTCAAGTCCCACCTGGGGACAGCAATCTCAGGCAGGAGGGACTGGGATTTCTAGTCCTATAGGCACTCCTTGTGGTCTTGGGCAAGCCACTTAACCCTCCATTGCCCATGTTCCCTGTAAGTATTAGCGTATGTGTCTCATATCCCCTCATGTTAAATGTATCCCCCAATTGACCGCTTTGACCCGGTGAAAAGCGGGATACAAATACAGCTAAATAAAATAAACAAATGAAAAACTACAAAAACAGAATGAACTCAACGCTGAGGCAATAAGGCCAGTAGGTGGGAAGAGTACTGGTGCGATACCGAAGGTGAGTATGAACCGCAGAGAGAAAAATCAATTTTTTCCAGGGAGAAGTCAGATAAACATCTGAAGGGCTCCACGGGGGGGGGGGAAGGAGACTGAGCAAGATGGCACCCTTGGGCAAGAAGGAGAACATGCATGTGTGGTGGCATCTCCCAAAAGCTTTCTTGGAAAGCTGGGGGATGTTTTCACGAGGGCTCCGTCGGTGCCGATGTCACCCATATGTGAGGACTGACTTCTGCTTATTCCCGGAGAAATATCGATACATCTTTCCAGTATATTACAACTATCTGATAAACTGAACAATAGCACTAGATACATCCAAAGGTGTTTGAAAGAACTGAAATATGAGATTGCAGACCTACTATTAGTAATCTGTGAACTATCATTAAAATTATCTGTAATACCTGAAGATTGGAGGATGGCCAATGTAACACCAATTTTTAAAAAGGGTTCCAGGGGTATTAGGCCCTGACGGATTTAACAACTACAGTGGATTCTAATTTACACAGATTGGAATGTAGGAGTAGCCTAGTGGTTAGAGCAACTGCCTAGTACCCTGAAGGGTTCGATTTTCCACTGGCACTCCTTGTGACCTTGGGCAAGTCACTTTAATCATCTTTAATCTAAAGAATTCCTTCCGCCCCCCACCCCCCCCAAGATTTTGAAAATTTCCCACAAGTAAATACTTACAATTGCAGATCTATTTATTTATTTATTTAATGCTTTTATATGCCGCACTCTTTAAAATCAGTGCGGTTTACAGATAACATTTTATACAGAGTAGGAAGAGCCTGCTCTGCACTTACATCGAACGGGTAGAACAACTTGGATTCAGAACAGGGTAACTATATACAGGCTATTTACAGTCTAGGCAGGAAGTCAGACAGGCTATTAACAGTCAAGACAGGAAATGACTTTGCAGTTGTTAACGACATGGCTTGCCCTGGGAGCTATGTACAGGGATGTGATTTATTTACTGGGTTATCTGTTTTTTTACGGTTAGATTGTAGGGTTGTGTCAGGTGGGGACATGCTGTTGGCCTGAGTGTAGTATAGGAGAAAAAGGTGGTGCTTTAGTGCCTTTCTGAATTGGGCAAGGTCAGTGATTGTGCGGATATTCACTGGGAGCTCATTCCAGCAGGTAGGTGCAAAGAACATGAAGGTTCTGTTTTTTGTTACCTGAATGCATTTTGTTACTTCGCTGGGTGTTATTAGTGTGTTGGTGGTGAAGGATCTTCTTGCTCTAGTTGAAGGTGTGGGGTGTATAAGATTTGTCAAGGAGCTAGCGGTTGATTTATTGATGGCCTTGAATGTTAACAGTACTGCTTTGTAGATGAGTCGGCAGTAGATTGGTAGCCAGTGCAGGTCTTTCAGGATTGGAGTAATGTGGTCCCTTCTAGAGGTCCTGTGTAGGAAGAGGGCAGCAGCATTCATTGCTAACTGTAGTGGGTTTAGTGTGTTCTTAAGTAGTCCAGATCTCTCTCCAGAAGCAGCAGTCCATTTTTGCAGTCCTTAAAGACTCTCTTTCCTCCAGCAACTTAAGTCTTTCATGGTAAGCACTTATTTTGCAGACCCTATGTCATTAGTTCTTATTTCTCATTTTATTGCCACAGTATTCTTTTGCATTCCATTATGTTTTATTTGTGCTGAAGAAATATATTCATAAGCATTCTTAAATCATAGAATCAAAGATTTTGAAAAAATGAGGAAAAAATAAAGTTAAATTAGTCTACAATAGGAGAACCACCCAAACTATGGTTACACGATGCAAGGTCCCACATTAGGAACCACCACCCAGGAAAAAGATTTAGGCATCATCATGGATAACATTAAAACCCTCCGCCCAATGTGCAGTGGTGGCCAAGAGAGCAAATAGAATGCTAGCTATCATAAGAAAAGGAATGGAAAATAAAACAAAGGATACTATAATGCCTATGTATCGTTCCATGGTCCAACCACACCTTGAATAGCATGTGCAATTCTGGTAGCCGTATCTTAAAAAAGGATATAGCGTTATTAGAAAAGGTACAGAGAAGAGTCACCAAAATGGTAAAGGGGAAGGAAAGATACCCCTATGAAGAGAGGCTAAAAAGGTTAGGGCTCTTCAACCTGGAAGAGAGACGGCTGAGGGAAGATATGACTGAGGTCTATAAATTAATGAATGGAATGGAACAGGTAAACGTAGATCGATTGTTTACGTCATCAAAAAATAGAAAGACTAGGGGACATACAAAGAAGCTACAGGGTAACCTATTTAAGACTAAAGAAAATATTTTTTCACTCAACATGTAATCAAATTCTGGAATTTGTTACAGAGGTTGTAGTAAAGGTTGTTAGTGTAGCCGAGTTTAAAAAAAGGTTTGAACAAGTTCCTGGAGGAAAGTTCCATAAACCATTATTAAAGGGGACCCGGGATATCCACTGCTTGCCCCAATACAAGCATTGTGGAACCTGTGTCTTTTAGGGAAACTACTAGGTACTTGTGACCTAGACAGGATACTAGGCTCGATGGACCTTGGTCTGACCCAGTATGGCATATCCTATGTTCTTAGTAGTGCCTATTTTGAAAGTGCGGATATTACACCAGCTTGAGGGCAGGTGTAAATATTAATGCATTTTATTTTTAATAGAATATATGCGTAAATCATGTCTCCATCCTTGCTCAACCCAAGTTCCACACCTGTATATCTACTACGATCAAAAAGTCTCTCCGCACTGAGCGTCGAACTGAAAAGAAAGGCAAACCTACCCAACTGTGTACAAATGCCCCCAGGTGCAGAGTATGCCGACTGCAGTAGTCACCGACCAACCGCTGCTCACCCTGAGTGTCTCAGGTATCGCCAATCTCCCCCTGAGCCTCTCTAGACAGTCCAAACCACCACAGGTCCCAAGACAAAGCAGCAAACTCTTCTGCCAAAACTGGAGCAGCTATGCTGTGACTGTGTGCAGCTGAGCTGCTCCAGTTCTAGAAGGAAGGTACAATGCTGTGGGACCCACAGAGCTCCTGCAGCAGTATACCTTCCCACCAGAAGTGGAGTAGCTTAGCAACATACAATCACAGCTGAGCTGCTCTGGTTTTGGCAGTAGAGTTTGCAGCTTTGTCCTGGGATCTACAGTAACTTATACTTGGACTGTCTAGAGAGGCACACATGAGACTGGCGATCTCGAGGTACTCGGTGGGGGCGGGGGGGAGAGGAGTAGTGCTTGGTCAGCAACAACCCTGGTGGGACAAACTCTACATCTGGGGGCATTTGCATATAGTTGGGTAAGTTTGCCTTCCCTTTCAGTTTGGTGCTCCGTGCAGAGAGGCTTTTCGATCACACTGTACTTACTGTGCAAGTATTTACCAGTTTGCACCATGAATACTTTTAGGCATAATCTGTTTTTATAAGAGTTCATTTATGCATGAAAATAGTTTAGCAAATTATACATAAGCGATTATACCCAAACAGTATCAAAAGATTGAGAGGGCAACAGGGGTGATCCAGGAAACTACATACCAGTGGAGCCTGGCATCAGTATCAGGTAAAATGGTAGAAACCATTATAAAAAATAAAATGACTGAACCTATACTGTAGATAGTCATGGTTTGTTTTTTTTTGAACTTTAAATTTTTATTCAGTTCCTTTGTTATACAAAACACCAATTATGCATCTCAGATATATCTGTACCATTAACAAAACTGTATGTACATTCTTACCAACCAACTTCTAATATAGATGCAGCCACTATCACAACATTCTCTAATAAACCAACATTGAACATCTCCTACCTTTGTAATGATTACTTCTTTCCTATTCATGTTAGGTAGTACATAAAGTTTACACCACAAAAACCCCTTTAACTGGCTAGCTGTAAATTCCCCCCCCCTCCCCCTTCCCTTCCCCTGCCCCCCCCCCACCCTTCCCCCCTCTACCTGATCTTGCTGAGTGTACCACCAGTGTCAAGCTTCGTACACCCGCAAATGTACCCAATCTATGCTTCCCCGCCCCTGCTTAACCATCGCCACACACCCTCCCACCGCCTTTCCACCCTATCTCCGTTCCCCTTCTTTAGCCCTGTTAATTTATGCATTTGATACAGTTCTGCCAGGCGCACTGTATATTTCCCTATGGGCGGCATGAACCCCTGTTTCCAATGTTGTGCTATTTCACAACGGGCCGCCATTATACATTGCCGCACAATACTCCAATTCCCCTCTGCGGCGTCATTCTGCTTTAGTAGGAGACATAACTCTGGTGTCAAGGGGATTCGGGCGCCTAATATACCCTCCAGGATGTCCCCAATTTTTTCCCAATATTGGCGTACTACTGGGCACGTCCACCACATATGCAGCCAAGTTCCCTTCTCTCCACACATTCTCCAGCACTCATCCGTCCCTCGAGCCCCCGCTTTGCACAGGCGCTCAGGCGTCAAATACCACCTAGACAGCACTTTCCATCCATTCTCCCTCAGGGACGTGGCGAGAGACACCCTCGCTATGCCTTGAGCTATTCGCTCCCACTCTTCCACCTCCCACTCAACCTCCAAGTCCTTCTCCCACGCCTTCATATAACTTAATTTCTCTCTCCCTCTCTCTGTCAGCCCTTTATATATTCTGGAAATAACCCCCTTCCTCCCCAGCGAGCCCAGACAACTGCCCTCAAACCAGCCTGGTTTCTGCAAAATGTCTTGCCATTGTCTTCTCTGCCTGAGGAGTGAACCCAATTGTAGATAGTGGTACCGGTCTGTTTCTTTCAACCGATATAGATCTCGGACGCCCTCAAACTCTCTTATCCCTTGCCCAAAAACTATCTGAGACACGTTTTGCAGCCCCTGCTGTGCCCATCTGGTCAGGACCAACACATCAGGGCCTATGCCCTCTTCGCAACAGGCCAGCAAGGACATCCCACTCGCCCACCTCTTCTCCCCAATCAACTTCCTCCTATGTACCTGCCACACCCCCAGAGTATGCCCCACCATTGGATTGTCTCCCTTACTTCCCTTCCCCCCCCAGACGAGGCGTTCCAGCTCCCCAGGCCAAAGTCCCGCTTCCTCCATCGTCACCCAGTGCTTATGTTGTTCCCTCAACCACGAGTATACCGCCCGCACCTGTGCTGCCACGTAATATTTCCGGAAATTGGGGACCCCCATACCCCCCTCTATCCTAGCCACTTGCAATGTTCTAGCTGCCACCCTGGGCCTTTTATTCCCCCATATAAACCCTCCGACTTGCTTTTGCAGTCTAGCCAGCGTCCTAGTTGGTATCGCCACTGGCAGAACTTGAAAAAGAAAAAGAAACTGGGGGAGCAACATCATTTTCACCACTGCCACTTTCCCCAGCCATGATATGAACCCCCTGTTCCAGGCTCCCAATTGTGCCTCTACTTGCCCAAATACCTTCGGGTAGTTCAGCTCATAAAGATCCTGCAGATCCCGCCCTAGAGATACACCAAGATACCGAATAGATCTCGTCGCCCACCGAAATTTAAATTTTTGACGTAAGCCCGCTTGCTGCTCGACCCCTACCGACAAATTCAAAATTTCCGACTTATTCCAATTGATCGTAAAACCCGCCAGTTCCCCATATTCCTGCACCTCCCTCATGATTTCAGACACCGTGTCTTGCGGCCTAGTGGCCATAAGCAGGATATCATCAGCAAACATTGCCAATTTGTATTCCCTCTGTCCTACGATCACCCCCCTAATGTCTACGTTCTTCCTAATTCTCCCTGCTAACGGTTCCAACGATAAGGCGAACAGTAACGGTGAGAGTGGACACCCCTGTCGCGTCCCCCTCCCCAGCGGGAAGAATCTTGAATATCCTCCATTTATACGCACACAGGCCGTAGGTCTCTCATACAATGCCCTAATCCAGCCAACAAACCCATTCCCGAACCCCATGTGTTCCAAGACGGAGAATAAAAATCTCCACGACACTTGGTCGAAGGCTTTTTCTGCATCCAACGATACCAGCAGTGCTGGCTCTGGATTGCGTTTCACGGACCAAATCACATTCAGCGCTTTCCTAATGTTATCCGCCACTTGCCTCCCTGGTATAAACCCCGCCTGATCCTCATGCACCAACTTCCCCAACAGTTTATTAAGGCGCCCTGCTAACACTTTAGCTAATAGTTTCGCATCAGTGTTGATTAAAGAGATTGGGCCGATACGACGCACACTCTAGCGGATCCTTGCCCGATTTAGGAATCAGCGTTATGCCCGCCCATCCCATTGTTTCCGCCAATTGCTCCCCCGCCCTAGGGATATTAAAGAGATTTGTCAGGGGCCCCACCAGCTCTCCCACAAATTTTTTATAAAAGCTAGCTGTCAGCCCATCTAAGCCGGGGGCTTTCCCTGTTTTGAGACCCCCTAATCGCCCCCGCCACCTCTGACGCTTGTATTTCCCCTTCTAGCGCCTCTCTTTCCCCCTCATCCAAATGGGGAAGTCCGGTTGTCGCCAAATAATCCCTCATCTCGTCTTCTGGCCTATCAGATTTAGCCTCATATAGGCCCTTGTAGTACTCCACAAAGGCTTCCCGGATTTTCTGCTCATCTCTAGTGACCCCCCCCCTCCCCTTAATCTGCACAATCCAGGACGTAGTCCGCTTCTGCTTCAGTCTCCTCGCCATATACTTTCCTGCCCTATTCCCTCCCTCAAAAAACTCCTGGCGTAGTAGTTGTAGCCGATAATGAATTTTATCTGCTGCTAGCGCATTTAGTTTAGCCCTAGTCTCTAGGACCTCTCTTCTCAGTTGCCTGTCGGCACCGCGCGCATCGGCCTCTTCAAGTTGCACCAGTTTCTGCCGTAGGCGAAGCTCCTTCTCCTCCCCTTCCCTCTTTATTCTCGCCCCCCAGCACCGCCTTGAAAGCATCCCACACCACGCCCTGTCGAACGTCTCCCGTAGCGTTATGCACGAAGTATTCTGGTATCAATCTTCGTACATCTTGCACCACCCTAGCATCACTCAAAAGAGCCTCATTCAATCTCCAGAAGCGGGTTCCCCTATCTTCTCCCCGCCCCCTCAATGTCACCCGCACTGGTGCGTGATCTGACCATGTAATCGGCTCCATCTCTCCTTCAATAATCCTACCTGCAATCTCCTTCCCTACCCAGATAGTGTCTATCCTAGAGTACGTACCGTGCACTGCTGAAAAGAAGGAGTATTGACGCCGACTAGGGTTGAGCAATCGCCAGGCATCAATCAGATCATTAGCCCTTATGAATTGCTAGTACCTACTCCTATCTGCCCGCCTCCCCTCCCCCTTCCCCGTGGAGTCTCTCCCCACCTCCCAAGTCATATTGAAATCTCCACCACATTTCCGCACTCCCTCACCTAATGCATTCATTTTCTCATCCACTTCCTCCCAGAAATCTTTCTGTGCCCCAGTGGGAGCATACACATTAGTTACACAAAACCATTCATCCCCTATCTTCATTCGCACCAGTAGATATCGACCTCCTCTATCCCGAATTACTGTGTGTATCTCCGCTTTGAGTGTCCCACTGACCAGCAACGCTACCCCCCCTCTCTTTCGCTCTCGCAGATTAGAAGCAAACACTAACTCAGTGTATCCTTTGGGCTTCACTAATGATTCGTGTCTGCGTAATAAATGAGTTTCTTGCAAGAGGACCAATGAGGCTTTTTGCCTAATTATTTCCCTGTACAATTTCTGCCTTTTGAAGGGTGAATTTATACCTTTCACATTTAGGGTGATAATTTTCATATCACCGGTGTCCTACTCTCCCCCCCTTGCGCCCCCTCAGCCCACCCTACCCCTTCCCCTCCCATCCTCCCCCCTCCCTCCCCCCACTCTAACCCACCCCCCGTCCTCCCCAACTCCCACCCCTGACCTGCCTCCCGTACGGGAGTCATGACCTCCTTATTCGTGACTGACTATCGAGCCTAAGCCTGCCCTCTCCCTTCCACCCACCTCCCCCGTCTCACCCCACCCATCCCCCTTCGTCCTTACCCCCTACTTGTCTACCACACCCACCCCTCCCCGCCACTCCCCCCCCAACCCCTTACACTACACTCTAGTCAAAACAGCATGCAAAGTCTTAAGCTCAGCTCGCTTCAGTGGTTGCAGACGGTGGTCTGGCACTCCCGCGGTTCAGTCTCGCCAATCTTCTCCCTCCAACTGGTGCTCTGTGCCAGCGCTGTGCGTTCCATTTTGTTGCTGGAGTCCCTGTGTTTTTTGTACTTCCATTGGATGTCTGTGTGCCCTCTGGCAGGTGTATGGCACCTAACTCTCTTAATGCTGTCCACGCTTCCTCGCATGACTGCACTCGTCTTGATCTGCCCTTTACTGTAAGCAACAGTCCGATTTGCCTCCCTTATCTCCTTCGTTTCCGCCTTTGGCTGTAGCATAGGTGGAGCGGTACTCAGCTAGCTTCTTCTTGGCTGAGGGTCCACTTTTACCTTTCTCCATGGTCGCTCTGCCGCCCACCCGACGTATTAGCTCAGCTCTCTCAGGGATGCCGGGGGCCCAGAGATCCCTGCGCCTTACTCCTCTGAGCAGGCCTTCTGCTATTTGTGCTATATGGCGCTCTGTATAGGAGGTGGCAGATCTCTGTGTTCAAACAGCAGGGGCTGGGTCCGTGGATCCAGACTTTCAGGCACTCTGCAGCTCCTGGATAGCTGGGGACTCTAGCTCTTAACTCTGTCCTTGTTACTTACACCTCTTCACCCGCTTGGGCCTTGACGGCTCTGTATCACTCCCCCTCAAGCTCTGCTCGGGATTCAAATCAATTACTCTTCCGCCGTGCTCGGGGATATCTCCAACAGTCTGCCGCTTCAGTTCTGCAGTTTGCTCTCAGCAGTTCAGCTTCCCCCATGCACTTTTCTTTCTCCCCCTCCACGCGGTGTTACATTCGGCCTTCTCTGCCCTCAACCACGTGGCGTTTCTGAGCCCCAGGGTCCCAGCGCACTCTCCTTCCCGTCTTCTCTTACCGGGCTGCCTCCACTCGGTATCTGCTGCTGCCGGCCGCCCAGTGTCGTGTCGCGCTTCTTCTCCGGAGTGTTAATTAGCCGCACTCATATCGGGGCTCTCTCCTCCGCTGTGCTGCCGCACCGCATTCACCTCCGCTCCGCCCTGCACACCGCTGGCTCCCGCGGCTCCGGGTCGGACAGCTATTCGCAATTTCGGGCACAGCTGATTGTGGGGAGCAGCGGCTCTGGTTGCTCCTACATCCCCCGCCTTGTTTGCCTTTTAATTCGGGGTTTTTATGCCCGATTTGCAGGCATTGGCAGCGGAGCTTGGTCACTTCGCTGCCATCCCGCTCGGTGACGTCACCGGAAGCCCATAGTCATGGTTTAAAGGGAGACATTGGAGGCAACAGTCATGAGTGTCGGTGAGGGACATTTTCCTGGAACACCAATTACATTTTTTAAAACCAGTGGCCACTGGGGCAAAAAGGACCACAGCAAGATCGAAGACCATCGATGCGGCCAGTGGTTGGAAAAGGGTGTGAAAGCACTGATGGAAAAGAACCTAAGAAAAAAGGTTCAGAGACCTGATGCCAGGGCAGCGGTGCTCGGAGGTGGAAAAAGAACTTGTACAGGATGGAGTAGATACAAAATGTACGAGAAAAATAGCGTAGTTACTCATCTATAACAGGTGTTCTCAAGGGAAAGCAGGAATAAGTCCACACATGGGTGACGTCAGCACCAACAGAGCCAATGCAGAGCAATTCCCCAGCTTTCAAAGAAAGCCTTTGGGATTGCTACCACACATACGTGGTCCTCTTCCTGCCCAAGGGTGCCATCTTGCTCAGTCAGGTCCCTTAGCTCGAGCCCTACCAAGCAGATGGCAAGGGAAGGACAAAAATACAACAACTCATCAGGGGAGGCGGGAGGGTAGTGAGGACTGATTACTGCTGTCCCTGCAGAACATCTGTTACAGGTGAGTAACTGCGCTTTCTCCAGGAACAAGCAGGAAGTCAGTCCTCACTTATGGGACGCCCTAACTACAGGCTACTGAACCTGTAATCAAAAAATGCATCGCAAGGCCATAGGCAGAAGACGAAGCATGAAGGAATCCGAGTCTTCAGGTTCTCGAGGCAAAACCCTTGGTAGCCTTGAAGAAGGGTCGGAGGGGAGGAGTTGCTTATACCTTGAACAGATTACGAAGTACAGCCTGGCTGAAGGCGCTGTCCCGACAGAACTCCCTCTCCAGGCAGTAGTGGATGGAGAAGGTATTCATAGAAGAACAGGTTGCCTCCCGGCAGATGTCCATCATGGGCACGGAGTGCAGCAAGGCCACTGAGGTCGCTTTGGCTCAGACCCCATGTGCAGGTACTCGCCAATCCAGAGGGACACCCGCCTTTCACATGAGAGAACACGATGCAGTCCGCCACCCAGAGAGGTTGCGCTTGGTGACTGCTTGTCCCTGCTTGTTGGGATTGTAGGTCATGAAGAGCCTGTCAGACTTGCGATGAGCCTGAGTACGCTGCAAGTAGAAGGAGAGGGCCCGCTTACAGTCGAGGGTGTGGAGTCACCGACGCCTGATCGGCGTGGGGTATCGGGAAGAAGGTCAGGAGCACTATATCTCTTGGTTGAGATGAAAGGCTGACACGACCTTGTGTAAGAACTTAGGATGCATCTGGAGGACCACCCTGTTCTGATAAAACCTGGTGTAAGGGGCACCAGCCATGAGCGCCTGAAGCTCACTGACTCGGCAAGCCGACGTCAGCACCACCAAGAAGGTCACCTTCCAGGACAAATGCCGGAGCGAACACGTCGCCATCAGCTCGAAGGGTGGACGAGTGAGCTGGGTGAGCACCACGTTCAAGTCCCATTCTGCTGGAGGGGGGATGGATGGGCAGCTTGGATAACAGAAGGCTCCACATGAAGCAGGAGACTAGTGGTTGCCCCGATATGGTGCTCAGATGAACTCTGAGTTAGACTTCAGTTCCTTCCTCGAGAGGTGGAGAAGGTACCGGAGAACCCATCGATCGATTTGGTGCTCCGAGCACCAGATGAAGAAGCGTTTCCACTTAAAGGCATAAACTTGCCTAGTGGAGTCATTCCTCGAGGAAAGGAGGATTTCCTCGACCTCCACAAAAGGACCAAAGAGGCTAGAGAGACCCATTCAGCCGTCAAGCCGTGAGGGATAGGGGAAGGGAGGTTCAGTTGTAGTACCCGATCCTCCTCCTGCATCAGCAAGTCCCTGAAACAGCCTAGGGGAAACGGAGGATCCGACGACAGTCGAAGCAGGAGTGGGAACCAAGGCTGCCAAGGCCACGAGAATTAGCGATGCTCTGTCCAGCTGAGATTTGAACAGAGTCCTCGCAATGAGGGGGAAAGGGGGGAATGCATATAAGAGGCTGGACGATCACTTCAGGAGAAATGCATCGAGGCCCTCTCTGCCCGGGTGCGGTACTGGACCACAGAAGCGAGGAAGCTGAGTGTTCTGGGGGCTAGCGAAGAGGACCATCACTGAAGTTCCCCAGCGCAGGAACAGCCAGCATGCCACTCTGGGATCCAGGCGACACTCATGGGGGCAAAGAATTCTGCTGAGCCTGTCCGCCAAGCCGTTCTCCTGACACGGGAGCTTTGTCGCCTTGAGGAACATCCTCCGCCGGGCGGCAAAAGAGCAGATGAGAACAGTTTCCCTGCAGAGGGAGTGCGACCCCGTGCCCCCCTCCTTGATGATGTAAAACATCGATACTCGGTTGTCGGTATGCACAAGGACAGACTTCCCACTAAAGACATCCTTGAAGGCCCTCAAGGCCCATCGGATGACCCGGAGCTCGTGCAGGTTTATCTGCTGTTGAGCCTCCACAGGGCGACCACTGACCCTGCATGAAGATATTTATTTGCTTTTTTTTTTCTTATATACCGCGCTATTAAGATCAGTGCGGTTTACATTACAACTGAACAATGCAACAATGTTTTTTACATAACACAATGTGCTTACATGGAAAAGGGGTACAGTCATAACGGGAGAATAACGGGGGAAACTATAAGATATATACACATAAAATTTACATTGAGTTATATACAACTGATATTTGGGCTCTTCATTTGGTTATAGCTAGATCGGATGGGGGACAGGATACAGCGATAGGGAGAAGGGCGGCTAACCGTTTTCATGTTGGGTTAGTGCGTTGGGATAATTAGAGCAGGGGGTGAATGTCTGCGATTTGTGTTTTTCAGGACTGGTTTCGGGATAGTAGATTTGAAATAGATGGTGTTTTATTTCTTTTCTGAATGTGGTGAGGCTTGGTATGGATCGAATCCAGGTGGGAAGTTCATTCCAGGCTGTCGGAGCATAAATCGAGAAAGCTCTATTAGTAGTTGTCTTTGTGCACCTTGTGGTAAATTTGGGTACTATTAACATGTTGAGTAGTGCAGGCCGTCTTATTCTGTTTTTGGGAATATTGTTAATCAGGTTGCTGATAGGTGTGGGAGACTGGTTGTTCAGTGCCTTGAAAGTCATGACTAGCACCTTATATTGAATTCGGGCTTGTAGTGGTAGCCAGTGTAACTCTTTCATCACTGGTGTTATATGTTCCATTTTTGATACACCTGTTAGAACCCTAGCAGCTGAGTTCATGGCCAGCCGAAGCGGGTTAAGGGTTGCCTGAGGGAGGCCATGGAGGATGATGTTTGCGAAATCAAGATGTGGGATTACTAGGGCCTGAAATATCGTTCGATAGTCCGAGAAATCTAGTAGTGGGCGGAGGTGGCGGAGGGTTCGTATCTTGTGGTAAACTGATCTTGTAACGGCCTTTATGTGGGTTGTCATGTCCAGACGCCGGTCTAGAGTAATTCCTAGATATCGGATTGTGTCTCTTGTTTTGAGTTCAGCATTTTTAACTTGCAGGTAGGGAGGTGTGACGAACTTCTGGTTCCTAGTGACAAAGAGGACATCAGTCTTGATATGATTGATCCTCAGGTTTTGAGTGAGGAGCCATTCAGCAACTGCATCAAAGCATCTGATGATAGGGGAGAAATCGGGCTGCTCAATAGTACCACAAAGATAGAGCCGCAATGGGCTCCCCACCCTAGCAGGGAGGCATCTGTGGTTAGTACCACATCGTGCTGTGGAGCCTGGAAGAGTGAGCCCCGTAGGAGATTGCGGGGGTTCGGCCACCAGTTCAGGGACAAATGGAGGTTGGGAAGAACCCTGACGGAGTCCCTGAGGTCCATTGAGAGCTGAGACACCACTGAGCCGTCTGCATGTGCAGGCAGGAGTGAGGAACCACATGCACAGTCGAAGCCATGTGGCCCAAGAGACATAGTATGGACTGAGCGGTGACCTGGTAGGCGCTCTGGATGCGCACTGCCAGAGCGCAGAGGCGGGTGGAGCGATCCACCATAAAGGCGGCCATGGCCTACCGAGTTATTGAGGCGCACCCCGATGAACTCAAAGGTCTGTGCCGGCTCAAGGTGAAGCTTTGGGTAGTTGACGAAAAACCCCAAGCTCTCCAAGAGAAGGACAGTGTGCGACATCCCCTGCCGGGCCCTCCTTGACGGAGGAGCCCGTAACAAGTCACTTGTCGAGGCAAGGGAACAACAGCATGCCCTGACACTGAAGGTGAGCGGCGGCCACAACGAGGCACTTCATGAAGAACCGAAGGGTGGATGCGAGACCAAAGGGGAGCAACCCTGTACGGGAAGTGCTCTCCCTGCACCCTGAAACGCAGGTACTGCCTGTGTTGGAGGTGGATCGAGATATCGGCATAAGCATCCTTTAGATCGAAGGAGCATAGTCAGTCACCCTGCCGGAAGAAGGGCAGCAGCACACCAAAAGATGACATCTTGAATTTCTCCCGCATCACGAACTTTAGTCTGCGGAGGTTGAGGATGGGCCGCAGACCCCCCCCCCCCATCTTTTTCAGGATGAGGAAGTACCGGGAATAAAAGCTCCGACCTCGAAGGTGGGAAGGGACCTTCGACTGTCCACTGGGCAAGGAGGGCATGCAATTCCCACTGCAGCAAAGCCTGGTGCACGGGGAGTTGAGGAAGCTCTGCCAGGGAGAAAGGGGGTGGAAGCCTGTTGAAGTGGAGGTGATAGCCCTCCCGGATAGAAACATAGAAACATGATGACAGAAAAAGACCACATGGCCTATCTAGTCTGTCCTTCCATAACTACAACAGTCCACTTTTTACCTTTAGAGAACCTCTGTGTTGGTCCCATGCTTTTTTGAATTCAGTTACTGTCCTCATCTCTACCACCTCCACTGGGAGACTATTCCATGGATCCACTACTCTTTCTGTAAAGAAATATTTCTGCATATCACTCCTGAATCTATCTCCCTTCACCCTCATCCCATGTCCCCTCGTAGCAGAACTTGCTTTCAATTGAAAGAGGCTCTCTCCCTGAACATTTATGCCACGGAGGTATTTAAACATCTCAATCATATCACCTCTATCCCGCCTTTCCTCTAAGGTGTACATATTAAGATCCTTAAGTCTGTCCTCATATGCTTTATAATGAAGCCCACTAATCATTTTAGTAGCCACCCTCTGCACCGACTCCATCCTGTTCACATCCTTTTGAAGGTGCGGTCTCCAGAATTGCACACCATACTCCAACTGAGGTCGCACCAAAGACTTATACAGAGGCATTATCACCTCCTTTTTTCTGCTAGCCATTCCTCTCCGTATGCACCAAAGCATCCTTCTAGCTTTTGCCGTCGCCTTTTCTACCTGTTTAGCTACTTTAAGATCATCAGACACAACCACACCTAGGTCCCGCTCTTCTTTAGTGGACAAAAGTACTTCACCTCCTATACTGTATTGCTCCCTTGGATTGCTGCAGCCCAAATGCATGACCTTACATTTTTTAACATTAAAATCCCAGCTGCCAAATTCTAGACCATTCTTCAAGCTTAGCTAGATCCCTCCTCATGTTATCTACACCTTCCTGGGTGTCTACTCTATTGCAGATTTTGGTATCATCTGCAAAGAGGCAAACCTTACCCAACAGCCCTTCCGCTATATCACTAACAAAGATGTTAAAAAGAATCGGACCAAGGACAGATCCCTGGGGCACACCACTGGTAACATCCTTCTCCTCAGGGTGAGCTCCATTTACTTGTACTCTTTGTCGCCTCCCACCCAACCAATTTCTAACCCAAGCAGTAACTTTAGGGTCCATCCCTAGGGTGCTCAGTTTGTTTATAAGTCACCTGTGAGGAACAGTGTCAAAGGCTTTACTGAAATCTAAATACACCACATCTAGAGCTCTCCCTCGGTCCAACTCCCTGGTCACCCAGTCAAAGAAATCAGATTTGTCTGACAAGACCTGCCTCTGGTGAATCCATGCTGCCTCGGATCCTGTAATCCGCTGGACTCCAGAAACCTCACTATTTTCTCTTTCAACAGCGTTTCCAATAATTTACTCACCACCGAAGTTAAACTAACCGGCCTGTAGTTTTCAACCACATCCTTACTTCCGCTTTTGTGTAAAGACACCACATGAGCCTCTCTCCAGTCCTTTGGCACCACTCCCGACTCCAACGAGGCATTGAAAAGGTCAGTCAGTGGAGTTGCTAGAACGTCTCCAAGTTCCCTCAGTATTCTAGGGTGTATCCCATCCGGTCCCATTGCTTTGTCTACTTTAAGTTGAGCTAGTTTCTCACGAACACAGTCTTCTGAAAATTGTTCAAGATGTCCCTCGCTTCTGTTCTTATTTGTGGGTGTTTTCTGAGGACTCAGGTGTCCGAGGTTATCAGCGCCCACGACAGGGCAAAGCAGGACAGGCGTCCCCCCACGGGCTGCCAGATCGCCGGAGGGCAAGGGGCTATGCAATTGGCGTCAAAACCCCTGAGGGGGCTGCAGGGGGGGGCCAGCATCTGGGCCTTCGGGACCTTTGGTTTATGATGGTTTTGGCCAGGTATGGAGGGTAGCCACTATACTGGAGACCTTTCCTGGGGAAGAAAGGCTTCTTAGCAGACTGCTTCTTCCGAGGCAGGGTGGAGGTCTTGCAGGAGAGACGGGTCATCATGACGTACTTCGTCTCTATCTCTGCCGCCTTCTCCTCCCTCAGCTTACCAAAAAGTTGTTCACAGAGGCAGCGCACTTCCAGGAGCTTCTCCTGCACCCACTGCTCCAAATCCGAAGATTGGAGTCAAGCCTGGTGGCATGTTCCGATGCCCGCAGCCACCACCTGAGTCAATGTCTTGAAGCCATCATAGGAGGCTCGAAAGATATACTTAGAGCAATCAGCCACTGATTTCAACAGGGTGCAAAACATGTTGGGGGGCTCGCCCTCGAGGCCTGCGGAGAAACCTCCCAGTTCTTTTGCCAAGTCACGGAGAAACATAATATATAGTTGGTATGCCTGGATGTGACAAGACAGCATGGAACCTTGATAGGCCTTGCGGCCCAGGGCATCAAGGGCTCTCGATTCTGGGCCCAGCGGGACCAATGAATGGGACTTCGGGCTCTTCTGCTTCCTCATGGCCGATTCTATCACCATCAAAGTGTGTGGAAGTTGAGTCTTTCGGAAGCCTGGCCCTCGCTGCACCTTGTACATTGTGTCAAGGTGCTTGCTCACAATGGGGACCGAGGCCGGGCCTCCCACATGTGGAGCAATAACCGGGAGAGGATTGGCAGCACTGGGACGGTGAGGGATTCCCTGGGCGAGGCCTTCTACTGAAGAATATCGCGTTCCTCAGCACAAGGGTCCTCCTCGGCCAGGGTGACCAGGTTGAAGGCCCGAGCCATATCCCGAATAAACACCAAAAGGGATTGTCCTTGGGCGGCGAATGCTGCTGGAGACCAGGCGGTGAGGGGGTCAGACGGAAGATCCCGGTGGGTGTGGGTCTCCGGGGATTTGTCCCCATCAGATACCCAATCTGAGAAATCAGTCCAGGGATCCAAGCAGGGTGGCTCGCCCTGTCCGATGGCTGGCAGCCTGGAGTCGGAGGCCCTGGACGATCTCGCCCCTGAAGAACAGGAGCACGAGCGAGACAGACGTCAAGGACCCTCACGAGGCACGTGACTCTCGGGGGTTTCCTGGACTGATTTGAGTGTCCCATGCGAGGGAACCGCGGTCTCCGGGCGAAGGTCAGTGAAGCTGGCCGTGAGTGCCTGCTGGGAAGCAATGAATGCAGAAACACTGCGTTCCAGCACCAGCATATGGGATTCCCACAATGGCGTGGGGCCCTGGGATGCCGACACCGGAGTCAACAGGTCGGGCGTCGAGGAGGTCCTCACCGGGATGGCCCTCAGGAGACTGGGCACCTTCACCGGAGGCCTCCGTTTCTCTGCGAGGTACCTTGTGGGGGCGCTCCTTGTCCAACTCTCGGGAACGCTGAAGGGGGCTAAGAGACTGGGCGGGGGAGCGTAAGCGCTTGTTGGGGGCCCCAGACAGCGACTTTAAGGCCTTTTTGCACCGTTCCACCTCGGGGGACCTCTGGTCCGAGAGTCTTCTGGAACATGGTGCCACAGAGGGAGAACCCACCGGAGGGGAGACGACCAAGGGCGCTGCCAGAGACTCCGAGGCGGCCTTCCGAAAAATGTCTTCGCACTTCTGCTTATGGCTGAACAGGGCCTTAGAGAACATTTTCTTACAGAGCCAACAGAGCTCTGGGTCATGGTCAGCTCCCAGACACCTTAGACAACAGTCAGGTGTGTCCGTAAGCAACATGTTCCAAGAGGAAATACTGCATTTTTTTAAACCCGCTGGCCATGGGGGCAAAAATGGCCCCTGCAAGCAATGTTCCCTCTAATTTTCTGTAGGCTGTGTGAGCATAAAATATCAGCTGTGCAGCTTTTGAAGGAAGGTTACATTTTTGTGCGCCACATAATGACACTCTGAGTTATATACTTTAAACTTTGACTATACGTCAGAATACAGTATGTACACCACATTGATTGCACTAGAAAACATTGTAGAACTTGTGAAAACCATAAATACACAACAACTTTCAATTTTAAGGACGTCTGTGTTTTCTATCAGAATCAGAACCGTAATTTTTGTGCGCTCTGTTGTAAAGTATGTGCGCTCACTCGGCGAGGTGTGTGCGCGCGCACATGCGTACAGCTTAGAGGGAACAGTGCCTGCAAGGTCGAAGACCCACGTGGCCAGTGGTTGGGAAGAAAAAGGGCACGAAGCCCGGAAGAAAAATTTGCAGAAAAGGTATCCCCATAAACTCCGAAAGGGAGCAAGGGGAGGACGGTTAGAGGACTGGTGCAACAGAAAAAAAGAAATAAGAGCCTGTTAAGGTGAGGAAAATTGAACTTTTTCCAAGGGACGAGGACGTGCATCCGAAGGGCTCCACGGAAAAATGGAGACTGAGCAAGTTGGCACCCTTGGGCAGGAAGACGACCAGGCATCTATGGTAGCAATCACAAAGGCTTTCTTTGAAAGCTGGGGAATTGCTCCATGTGGGCTCAGTCGGCGCCGACATCACCCATAACTGTGAACTAACTTCCTGCTTGTTCCTGGAAAACAACTTTTTTTCCAAGGGGACATCTGTAGGACTCCGTGGAAAAAGGAAGACGGAGCAAGATGCACGCTTGGGTGGGAAGGGGATCACGCAAGCATGGTGGCATCTTCCAAAAGCTTTCTTTGAAAGATGGGGAGATGATCCACGCAGAGCTCCGTTGGCGTTGACATCGCTCATATGTGATGACTCACTTCCTGCTTGTTTCCGGACAATATAAAGTCATGGGATAGGAAACAATGAACTAATGTGGATCAGGAACTGGTTAAAAGATAGAAAACTTAGTTGGACTAAATGGCCACTTTTCTCCATGGAGAAAGCACAGTTACTTACCTGTAACAGATTATCTCTGGGAACAGCAGGAATTAGTCCTCACATATGGGTACGTCGGTACCGACGGAGCCTGCGCGGGAACGCTCCCCAGCTTCCAAGAAAGGAAAGCTTTTGGGAGCATCCCACAGTGCCTGCGCGCTGCCTTCCCGCCTTTCCTCACCAACTCTCCTCAGTTCGAGTTTAAAGCTGAGACAATAGAGAGAGAGAGGAAAGGAAAGAGAGAGATACAACTCCTAGGGGAGGTGGGAGGGTAGTGAGGACTAATTCCTGCTGTTCCCAGAGATCACCTGTTACAGGTAAGTAACTGTGCTATCTCTAGGAACAAGCAGGAATGAGTCCTCACATACGGGGACTCCCTAGCTAAGATGCCTGGGAGATCCTCAAGGGTATGAGACCCTTAAGGGTTCCTCGTCTTCCTATGGATCTCAGGCATCCATTCAGGGAAGGAGGGTAGGAGTTGTTCAAGAATGGAACAGGTGTTTGAGGACAGCCTGACCAAATAGGGCATCCCGGCGGGAGTCCTTGTCCAAACAGTAATGGGTTGTGAAGGTATGAACCGAGGCCCAGGTGGCTGCTCGACAGATCTGATCGATGGAGACAGAATGAAGATGAGCCATAGAGGTGGCCATGGCCCTCACATTGTGTGCTGTGACATGGCCCTCCAGAGAAAGATTCTTACTCTGGTAAGCAAAAGAAATACACTGAGCAATCCAATTGGACAGTGTTCTTTTAGAGACTGGAAATCCTAAATGAGAAGGATCAAAAGCAACAAAGAGCTGAGAAGACTTTCGATGTTGCTGTGTCCTGTGGAGGTAAAAGGCAAGAGCTCTTTTACAATCTAGAGTATGAAGGTTCCTCTCTGCACTGGATGCATGAGGAGCTGGAAAAAAGACAGGTAAATATACCTCTTGATTAAGATGAAAAGGGGAGACCACTTTAGGCATAAAGTGGGGATTGGTCCTAAGGACCACCTTATCATGATGGAACCTTGTATGAGGTGGATTAGCCACTAGAGCTTGCAGTTCACTGATACGGCGAGCTGAGGTGACTGCAATAAGGAAAATAACCTTCCAGGAAAGAAATTTCAAGGAGGTAGTGGCTAAGGGTTCAAAGTGTGGCTTCATAAGCTGAACAAGAACCAAGTTTAAGTCCCATGCCACCGGAGGAGGTCGAAAGGGAGGTTTAGTTAAGGTTAGGCCTCTCATGAATCTTGCAATAAGAGGATGAGAGGAAACAGGTTGTCCATTGATGGGCTTAATGGATGCTGCAATAGCACTCAAATGGACTCTTACCGAATTCGTTTTGAGTCCTGCATTGGAGAGATGCAGAATATATTCCAAAAGAGAATTCAAAGGATGTGCTAGAGGGTTAAGACCCTGTTGAGCACACCAAATGGAAAATCGTTTCCATTTAAAAGCGTAAGAACGCCTAGTGGAAGGTTTCCTAGAGGCATGGAGAATTATCCTTCACTTGCTGCGAAAGATTGAAGTGTTGAAGGTCTAGGCCTTCAGTAACCAAGCTCTGAGGTGAAGGGACTTGGGGTTTGGGTGCCACAAAGTCCCCTCCTCCTGAGACAGAAGGTCTGGAGCCGCTCCCAAGTCCAGGGAGGGGGCTTGGGAGAGATGCAGAAGTAGAGGGTACCACACTTGGCGTGGACAGCGTGGAGCTATGAGGATCATGAACCCTTGATCTCTTTGAAGTTTGAACAGAGTCTTGGGAATCAAAGGAATGGGTGGAAAGGCATATAGGAAGTCCTGACCCCAATGAAAGAGGAAGGCATCCTTGGCCTGAACTCCCTGACACGGAATCCTGGAACAGAACCGGGGAAGTTTGGCATTCCACGGACTTGCAAAGAGGTCTATGTCCGGGTTCCCCATTTCTGGAAGATTCTGAGTACCTGATCCATGTGCAGGGACCATTCGTGTGGAAGCAGAACTCGACTGAGTCTGTCTGCCCAAGAGTTTTGGATTCCTGGAAGATATACTGCCAGGAGATGGATTTGATGCTCTCTGGCGAAGGCCCATAATCTTAGAGCTTCGTTGCAAAGCGACAGAGAGCCAGTCCCTCCTTGTTTGTTTATGTAAAACATGGCTACTTGATTGTCCGTATGAATAAGGACCGTCATGTTGCTGAGGAGGGTATGAAAAACTCAGAGCTAGAAAGATTGCTCGAAGTTCCAAGTGGTTGATATGAAGGGTGGTCTCCTGTGGAGACCAAGTGCCCTGAGTGGAGAGATCTTGAAGATGAGCTCCCCAACCTGCTTGGGAGGCATCTGTTGTGAGGGTTGCTTGGGGCAACAATGGTTGAAAGGGGGCCCCCAACAACAGATTTTGAGTGGACATCCACCATTGGAGAGACCAAAAGAGACGTTTGGAGTTTGCTATTTGGTCTGAGAGAGCTCCGGATGCTTGAGTCCACTGGGTGGACAAAGTCCATTGAGCTGCTCTCATATGTAGGCGAGCATAAAGCACCACATGTACTGTGGAGGCCATGTGGCCTAATAGTTGTAGCATCTCCCTGGCAGTCAAGTGGCTTCTGGACTGAGTCTGGGAGGCTAAGTGCACTAGACGTTGGCAACGGGCCTGAGGAAGATAGGCCCTTGCCGTGGTGGTATCCAACCAGGCCCCTATGAATTCCAGGGACTGAGTAGGGGCGAGTTGAGACTTTGGCAGATTGATCACAAGTCCCAGATACTGCAGAATGCGTCTGGTGCGATCCAGGGAAGTCTGAGCCTCGGACTGAGATGGAGCTCGGATGAGCCAGTCGTCCAGGTATGGGAAAACAAAAAATCCCAGGGCTCGTAGAAATGCAGCTACTATTGCCATGCATTTGGTAAATACCCTTGGAGCAGAGGCTAGGCCGAAGGGAAGTACTCTGTATTGGAAATGTTTTCCCTTGAACAGAAACTGTAGGAATTTTCTGTGGGATGGATGGATGAGTATGTGTGTACGCATCCTTGAGATCTAGAGAACAAAGCCAATCCTGACACTGTAGGTATGGAAGGAGAGTACCTATAGAAAGCATCTTGAATTTCTCCTTGCATAGGAATTTGTTCAATTCTCTGAGATCTAGAATAGGTCTGTATCCCCCTGTTTTCTTGGGAATAAGAAAATAAGGGGAGTAAAACCCTGACCGCTGTTGAAGAAGAGGAACCTCTTCTATTGCCCTTTGGGCGAGAAGGGTGGTCACCTCCTGACCTAACAGATTCAGGAGAGAAGGGGGAGAATTGAAACATCTCACCATGGTATGGGGAGGAAGGCTGGAGAAATGTAGTTTGTAGCCCTCTCTGATGATAGAGAGGGTCCATTGTTCTGATGTGATTTGCTCCCATCTGGGAGCAAAATGAGTTAATCTTCCTGGAATGGTGAGAGGATCTGGATGTTTTAGAGCCAGAAAGGTTAAGTTCTCTAGAGTTGAGTCAAAAACCCTGAGGGGGTTGGGACTGCTGGGCTGTAGCAGCCCCTGCAGGTTTTGCCCTGGCCTGTTTAGGCTGCTGACGCTTAGGAGCAAAGCGAGCTGCAGAAGATTGTTGGCCAGTATTTGTAGCAAATCTGGCCTTCTTATAGAAAGGCTTCTTGAAAGATTTTTTCTTGACAGGGGCAGATGTAGACTTAGAAAGTCTATCTAAAGCAGCATTTTCTGCATCCATTTGGGTGGCTTTGATTTGCCACTCCTTACCAAACAGATTCTCACCTGTACAGGGCAGATTTCCCAACCCATCCTGGACCCAGGGTTCTAGATCAGAGGCCTGGAGCCAAGCAATTCTGCGAGCCGCTATGGCAATACCTGAGGCTCTGCTAGCACCCTCAAAGGAGTCAAAGGCTGCTCTGTTGGAGAACTTTGAGATATCTTGGGTATGCTTTAGCAAAAGAAGGAACTCCTCCTTTCTATCCTCTGGGATAAAGGGGAGAAAATGGCGTATTTTCAATGCAATCTCCTTCAGAAACATGCCCATATAGAGGCTGTATGAATTGATTCTAGCAATAAGCATACTTGCTTGGAAGATTTTTCTACCAAAAGCATCCAAAGTCCTACATTCTCTCCCTGGAGGAGTAGAAGAGTGTCTTTTGGTACTCTTTATCCTTTTCATAGCTGACTGCACCACAATAGAGTGGTGAGGGAGCTGAGTTTTTTGAAAACCAGGAGAGGGAGGGACACGATACATGGTGTCCGACGAGAATGTGGAGATAGGGTGAGAGGAGTCTCCCATAAGTCCATCATATGTTCTTGAAGAATTTCATGAATGGGCAAGGTGACTGCCTCTTTGGGAACCTTAGAGTATCCTAAAATATCTAATTTTTTTGCTCTAGGTTCTTTTTCAGAGGTTACTGAAATAGAGAGATCTTTAGCCACTTCAAGGATGAAGTCTTGAAAAGACAAATCCTCTGGAGGAGACATTCTCCTCTTTGGAGAAGAGGGCTCTTCAGGTAGAGTTAGGGATACTTCAGCAGAGTCATCTGATGAATCAGAATCATCAGAAGACTCGAAGTATTGTCTGTTTGCTTCCAGGGATCGATAAGCGTATCGACCGGTATCGACATCGGGGGTACCCGGAACCAGATCGGTATCGGGAAAAACCCCGGAACCGGGAACCGGAATCGGTATCCTGGTCGATGTGGATGCCCTGGGTACCGGTATCGGTTGTGGTACAGGAACCGGAGTCGGTACCGCTGGCTGCGGTACCGATGGCGTCGCAGCTTTAATAAAAGCCATAATAGCTTGCTGCATGGATTGAACTGTATGATCCATAGACGTCACGACTGTCTGGATGTCAGTACCGGAAGAATGAGCCGGTACCCCAGAGCAGTCTAACAGGTGATCGGTCGAGGCCGTGCCATCGATGTCAACCTGTAACCCCATAGGAGGAGCTTTGGAAGCCGGAGCTTCCCGCCGGGGTTGTTTGGCTGGGGCAGGGTCCTCAGGGTCAAGCCCGGGGGCATCTCGATACTTTGAGGGAGATTTGCCCTTTGAGGACCTGCCAGAGGAATGTTTGGTTACCTGAGATCCATCAGGAGAGGAAGACCTGGAAGATGTCGATGCTCGAGTATCTGTAGAAAACAGCATGTGAAACTTGGCTGCTCGGTTTTGTAAGCCACGTTTAGACATCAAAGAACAGGATGGGCAATCCGGAATGGAATGGTCAGGCCCCAAACATTTAAGACACCATTCATGGGTGTCTGTGACTGATACAGTACCTCTACACTTGATGCATTTTTTAAAACCAGAGGCTTGTTTCTCCATGAGGGAGAATTCTGTGAAGGCCTAGAGGCCTCACAGAACAAACACACCAAGTGGGGAAAATAAGATATATATTCTTTTTTTTTGTAAAGAAATAAAGAAAAAAGACCGGCGGTACCGGTCCGGAATCGGGGAAGGCAGACACGCGGCCAAAGAAACAAATTAAAATAACAACTTCTTCAGCGGTGACAGGAACACGACCTGCTGGCTCCGCGGAAAAAAAAGAACTGAGGAGAGTTGGTCAGGAAGGCGGGAAGGCAGCGCGCATGCGCAGTGGGAGGCCCCAAAAGCTTTCCTTCTGGGAAGCTGGGGAGCTTTCCCGCCCAGGCTCCGTCGGTACCGACATACCCATATGTGAGGACTTATTCCTGCTTGTTCCTGGAGATCACAGGTTGGAAGGGGGACCCCAGCAACAGATTTGAGTTGACATCCACCATTGGAGAGACCAAAAGAGACGTTTGGAGGTTGCTATTTGGTCTGAGAGAGCTCCTGATGCTCGAGTCCACTGGGTGGACAAAGTCCATTGAGCTGCTCTCATGTGTAGGCGAGCATAGGGCACCACATGCACTGTGGAAGCCATGTGGCCTAGTAGTTGTAGCATCTCCCGGGCAGTTAAGTGGCTCTTTGACTGAATCTGGGAGGCTAACTGCACTAGACGATGGCAACGATCCTGAGGAGGGTAGGCTCTTGCAGTAGTGGTGTCCAACCAGGCCCCTATGAATTCTAGGGACTGAGTAGGGGTGAGCTTAGACTTTGGGAGGTTTACCACAAGTCTCAGATACTGCAGAATGCGCCTGGTGTGGTCCAGGGAAATTTGGGCTTCTGACTGAGATGGAGCTCGGATGAGCCAGTCGTCCAGGTATGGGAAGACAAATATTCCCAGAGTGCGTAGAAATGCAGCAACTATTGCCATGCATTTGGTGAACACTCTTGGAGCAGAGGCTAGACCGAAAGGAAGCACTCTGTATTGGTAATGTTTTCCCTGGAACAGAAAAAGTAAGAATTTTATGTGGGATGGATGGATGAGTATATGAGTGTATGCATCCTTGAGATCTAGAGAACAAAGCCAATCCTGACTCTGCAGGTATGGAAGGAGAATGCCTAAAGAAAGCATCTTGAACTTCTCCTTGCATAGGAATTTGTTCAATTCTCTGAGATCTAGGATGGGTCTAAATCCCCCTGTTTTCTTTGGAATGAGAAAATAGGGGGAGTAAAACTCTGACCCCTGTTGAAGAAGCGGAACTGCTTCTATGGCCCTCTGGGCCAGAAGGGTAGTCATCTCCTGATCCAGAAGGTCGAGGGAGGTGGGAGAATTGAAGAGTCTCACCATGGTGTAGGGAGGAAGGTCTGAGAAATGAAGTTTGTAGCCCCTTATGATAGAGAGGGTCCACTGCTCTGATGTGATTTGCTCCCATCTGGGAGCAAAATGAGCTAACCTTCCTGGAATGGTGAGAGGCTCTGGTTGTTGTAGAGCCAGAAAGGTTAAGTTCTCTAGTGTCAAGTCAAAAACCCTGAGGGGGTTGGGACTGCTGGGTTGTAGCAGCCCCTGCAGGCTTAGACCTGGCCTGTTTAGGTTGCTGACGCTTAGTAGCAAAGCGACCTGTAGAAGACTGTTGACCAGAAGTGGAAGGAAATCTGCCCTTTTTGTAACAATACTTTTTGAAAGATTTTTTCTTGGCCGGAGTGGAGGTAGACTTAGAAAGTCTATCCAGAGCAGCATTTTCTGCATCCATTTGAGTGGCTTTAATTTGCCACTCTTTGCCAAATAGATTTTCACCTGTACAGGGCAGATTTCCTAAACCATCTTGAACCCAGGGTTCCAGATCAGAAGCCTGGAGCCAAGCAATTCTACGAGCAGCTATAGCAATGCCTGAGGCTCTGCTGGCACCTTCAAAAGAATCAAAGGCTGCCCTGTTGGAAAACTTTGAAATGTCTTGAGTATGCTTAAGCCAAAGAAGGAACTCATCCCTTTTATCCTCTGGAATAAAAGGGAGAAAGTTGTGCAGCTTTTCTGCAACTTCCTTCAGAAACATACCCATATAAAGGCTATATGAATTGATTCTGGCAATAAGTATGCTAGCTTGGAAGATTTTCCTACCAAAAGCATCCAAGGTCCTGCATTCTCTTCCTGGAGGAGTAGAAGAGTGTCTTTTGGTACTCTTTATCCTCTTCATAGCTGACTGCACCACAATGGAGTGGTGAGGAAGCTGAGTCTTTTGAAATCCAGGAGGAGGGAGGGACACGGTACATAGTGTCCAATCTACGAGAATGAGGAGAAAGGGTGAGAGGAGTCTCCCATAATTCAATCAAATGTTCTTGAAGAATTTCATGAATTGGCAAGGTGACTGCCTCTCTGGGAACCTTAGAGTATCCCAAAATATCTAATTTTTTTGCTCTAGGTTCTTTTTCAGAGGTTACTGAAATAGAGAGTCCTTTAGCTACTTCTATTATGAAGTCTTGAAAGGACAAATCCTCTGGAGGAGACATTCTCCTTTTTGGAGAAGAGGGCTCCTCAGGAAGGGTGATAGATACTTCAGGAGACTCATCCGATGAATCAGAATCATCAGAAGAATCGAAGTATCGTCTGCTCGATTCCAAAGATCGATAGGCGTATCGATAGGTACCGACATCGGGTGTTCCCGGTACCAGATCGGTACCAAGAAAGAGCCCAGGACAGGGAGCCGAAATCGGTATCCTGGCCGATGTCGATGCAGTCGGTACCGGTATCGAAGTTGGTACCGGTGCCGGTACCGACAACGGAGCTTGTTGCGGTACTGTCGGCGTCGCAGCCTTAATGAAAGCCAGTATAGCCTGCTGCATGGATTGCACAGTGTGATCCATGGACGCCACGACTGCCTGGATGTCGGTACTGGGAGATTGTGCCGGTACCCCAGAGCAGTCTAACAGGTGATCGGTCGAGGCCGTGCCATCGATGTCAACCTGTAACCCCCTAGGAGGAGCTTTGGAAGCCGGAGCTTCCCGCCGGGGTTGTTTGGCTGGGGCAGGATCCTCAACGGCAAGCCCAGAGGCATCTCGATGCTTAGAGGGAGATTTGCCCTTCGAGGACCTGCTAAAAGTATGTTTGGTTACCAGAGACCCATCAGGAAAGGAAGACCTGGAAGATGTCGATGCCACCGCCGGTGCATCCGTGGGAAACAGCACATGGAGCTTGGCTGCCCGATTCTGTAACCCTCGTTTAGACATTAGAGAACAGGACTGGCAATCCGGGATGGAGTGTTCAAGCCCCAAACATTTCAGACACCACTCATGGGTATCTGTGACAGAAATTGTACCGCTACACTTAGTGCATTTTTTGAACCCAGAGGCTGGTTTTTCCATGAGGGAAAATTTCTTGTGGGCCTGGAGGCCTAAGAAGAAAAATACACGAAGTGAAGAAAATAAATAGTTTTTTAGTTTGTTTTTTTTTAAAGAAAAGAAAAGACCGGCGGTACCGGTCCGGCGTCGGGTAAGGCAGACACGCGACCAAAGAAATAAATTAAAATAAAGAACTTCTTCAGCGGTGACAGGAACACGACCTGCTGGCTCCGCGGAAAAGAAGAACTGAGGAGAGTTGGTGAGGAAAGGCGGGAAGGCAGCGCGCAGGCGCTGTGGGATGCTCCCAAAAGCTTTCCTTTCTGGGAAGCTGGGGAGCGTTCTCGCGCAGGCTCCGTCGGTACCGACGTACCCATATGTGAGGACTCATTCCTGCTTGTTCCTGGAGATAGGTGAATAGTGGAATACCCTAGGGATCTGTGCTGGGCCTGCTGCTTTTTAACAACCATAAATGACCTGGAAATGGGAATAATGAGCGAGGTGATCAAACTTGCAGATGACAAAATTATTCAGTTATTAAAAACACAAGAGGACTGCGAAAAATTGCAAGAGAAAATTGATAAATTAGAAGACTGGGCGTCCAAATAGCAGATGACATTTAATGTGGACATATGCAAAGTTATGCACCTAGGAAACAGCCCAAAATAAAAATTACACTTACCTGGTAATTGTCGTTCCTTGAGTGACGACAGTTTAGTCCTCCACCTCTGGGATGTAACAGAGCAGTAATCATTGGGAGGGACCTATCCAGCCAACTCACCACACTGTCGACCCGGAACAAACATCCTTTACTGCCAGAACATTTAGGCAGTAGTGGTTACTGAGGGAATGAAGTGACGACCTGGAAGCTGCTCTAACAATCCCCCCTGGTGGAATGACACAGTGATACACCCATGAAGCTGCTTGCGCCCTGGTAGCAAGAGTCAGAAAGCCCCCCGGAATTGTACAACCTCGCCACCAGAATGCTGAGGCAATCACCGCCTTAACCCAGTGCGAAATGGCCGCAATCACCGCCTTAACCCAGTGCGAAATGGCCGCCTTCGCTGCTGCTTCCCCTTCGCGGGGGACCTCCAACCAACACACAAAAACAAAGATAACGAACGCCGCACCCTGCATTTTATGTTTCCTATCGGCGTAAGCTACAAATAAAAACCTCCCCTTCCAGAAAAACCGAGAACTGGAAGAGAAAACAATAGGCTCATGAGAAAAATCAGATACCACCTTTTGGAAGGACGACAGGACTGGTCGCAAACACCATCCTCTATCCAGAAAGGGTGAAAACGGTTCATTACATGACAACGCCTGAAACTCCGAAACTCGTTGCGCCGAACAAAGAGCTATCAAAGCCACTGTCTATAACAGCAAATCCTTTAACGGCGCCCGGAGTAAAGAATCAAAGGGCTCTTTAGTTAACGCCTCTAAGGCCCAATCGGGATCCCACGGCGGCACCCAAACTCTCCTTGAGGAGCGCAGTCGGGTCCCACCTTAAGGAAACGCCACACATCGATCCGAAAACGTAGCGCTATTCCTTCCACAGAACCTCTACAGTCGGAAACAGTCGCCAGCTGGACCCTCTAAGGAACTGGCCGCTAGTTCCTTCAGACACTGTCCTGCAGAGAACTCAGACCAAGGATACAGACACCTTTGTCGCCCAGACTTGCCGCCGTGAACGGCAGCCTTCAAAAAGGCGCTAAGCACGGACCTGTGTACCAGACGCAGCCTGCCTGCCTCCTTGCTCTCAACAAGGTGGCGAAGACTGCCGCAGAATAACCCTTCTTCTTCAGCCCCACCCATTCAAAAGCCAAACCGTAGGCGGGCACCAATCCACCCGAGACATTCGTCGTGGACCTAGAAACAGCAGAACGTCCGCTACAGGCAACTTATAGGAAATGCCCGTCGAGAAGGCGAATGAGGTGAGCCTAGTACGGCAGTCTCGTCCAACCGGGCGCTACAAAGAGTACCTTTCTCCAAAAGCCTCGATACGCTAACTACTTGCCCTATGAGAGCCCATGGGGAAAGGACAAGACAGAGACTTTTAACTGGGAACTTACTGAGCCTCGACTTAGATGAACCATCAGCCGTCCCATTCCTCCACCAGAGAGACCTCCGGGTGAACCCCAAGGAAGCCAATAATATTAGCTAGCGCTCGAATTAAACCATAATGCACATTTGCCACATAAAGCAAATCAGGCTCTAGTCGATTCAACTCCCTGATCCTTTCCTGTTCCAGGCGAGTAGACTGCCGCAAACATTGTGACCACCTGAAACATGCTCTCGCCCCCCAGCCTCCACAAATGGGAGCTTGTAAGGACAGAGCATTGCCCCCAACGATCGCTTCAGTGAACCATCTACTTTCCTATCTTGCGCTAAAGAAAATTGCTAGGGCGCTCTTCCATACAGTGAGTCCACACCCCCTGGTAGTGCAAGGTGGGCACCCACCCACGTAGTACCCAGGCCTGCCCCTGCTTAGCCTCAAAATGTCAATCAAGAACAGGCAAATTCAGGACAGCTGAATACTTTTTTTTTTCCCCCCACAAAGACATCTCTTAACCAAAAATTCCTTCAGCATATGTTGAGAAGCTCTTTCCGTGCCAACAATATGAAGCAGAAAGAACTCCCAATCACAGGCATACTAATCCATGGCCTTCCTGCTAGAGTAACGTCCCATTCAGTCTGACTGCACAAAGATGGACTTTATATTTTAAGTTCAACTAGCACCTGGTGTTAGGAAAAACAGCTGTCTCATGCCGCAGTGGCAACTCAGTCAGCAATGAAGAAGCCGAGAAACTGCAGACAAGTTCCCATTATACCACCAGGAAAAAGGCTCCACTTTTAGACCACTGAAGCAAAAAAGCATGCGAGAGTGCATTGTGTCCTGCCAGTAGCCGATCGAATTTAAATGCCCCAGTGTATGCAGGGCATTTTCCAGAGAACGCAAGGTCCCTCATCCAGACTGCCTCCACATTCACAGTCTAAACCGGCAGCCATCTTGGCTGATGACGATCAGCGTGGAAGCCATCTTGTAAGCCCAGCATATGATGTATGCCTACTAGAATCTCAGCTGCTGCTATTGCTGCTAGAGAACAAGCCTGGCTGCGTACTTCTGGCCCCCATTAAGGCATTCGCTGAACACTAGCAGATACAGCATAGTTACTCACCTGTAACAGGTGATCTCCGGGAACAGCAGGAATTTAGTCCTCACATATGGGTATCGTCGGTACTGACGGAGCCTGCGCGGGAACGCTCCCCAACATCCAATTAGAAAGCTTTTGGGAGCATCCCACAGCGCCTGTGTGCTGCCTTCCCACCTTTCCCAACTGCCTCTCTCCAGTTGAGTTTTAAAGCTGAGACAAAGAGAGAGAGAGAGGGAAAGGGAAAGAGATAGATAGATACAACTCCTAGGGGAGGTGGGTGGGTTGTGAGAACTAAATTCCTGCTGTTCCCGGAGATCACCTGTTACAGGTGAGTAACTATGCTATCTCCAGGAACAAGAAGGAATGTAGTCATCACATATGGGGACTCCCTAGCTTTAGATGCCAGGGAGAGAACCCAGAAGTTGTGTGTCCCCGAGAAGGGCTCCACTTCCCCCCATGGATCTCTGGCATACTACCAGGGATGGTGGGTAGGAGTTGATTAGGTATGGAACAGGTGTTGGAGAACAGCCTGACCAAACAAGGCATCCCGGCGGGAGTCCTTGTCCAAGCAGTAATGGGCTGTGAAGGTATGAACCGAGGCCCAGGTGGCTGCTCGACAGATGTCGTCAATAGACACAGAGTGCAGATGAGCCATTGAGGCTGCCATGGCTCTCACATTGTGAGCTGTGACATGGCCCTCCAGAGAAAGGTTCTTACTCTGATAGGCGAAAGAAATACACTGAGAAATCCAGTTAGATAGTGTTCTCTTGGAAACTGGAATTCCCAAATGAGAAGGATCAAAAGCAACAAAGAGTTGAGAGGACTTTCTATGTTGCTGTGTTCTTTCTAAGTAAAAAGCTAAAGCTCTTTTACAGTCCAAGCTATGAAGATTCCTCTCTGCATTTGATGCATGAGGCCTTGGAAAAAACACAGGTAGGTAGACTGCTTGGTTCAGATGAAAAGGCGAGACCACCTTTAGCATAAAGTGTGGATGAGTCCTAAGGACTACCTTGTCATGATGGAACCTTGTATAAGGTGGATTAGCTACTAGCGCTTGCAACTCACTAATGCGACGTTCTGATGTGATTGCAATAAGAAAGATAACCTTCCAAGAAAGGCATTTTAAGGAGGTAGTAGCTAAAAATTCGAAGGGTGGCTTCATGAGCTGCCCAAGAACCAGGTTTAAGTCCCATGCCACCGGTGGTGGCCTAATGGGAGGCTTAGTTAGAAGAAGGCCTCTCATAAATCTTGCTATAAGAGGATGAGAGGAAATAGGCTGTCCATTTAGAGGCTTAAAGGAAGCTGTAATAGCACTCAAATGGACCCTTACTTTGTTAGTCTTAAGTCCTGCATTGGATAAATGAAGGAGATATTCCAGCAAGGATTCCAGAGGTATCGCAAGGGGGTTAAGACCCTTTGGCGAACACCATATGGCAAACCTTTTCCACTTGAAAGCATAAGAGCGTCTTGTGAAAGGTTTCCTGGAAGCAAAAAGAATATCTTTTACTTGCTGAGGGAGATTAAGATAATGGAGATCTAGGCCTTCAGCAACCAAGCTCTGAGATGCAGAGACTGGGGATTGGGATGCCATAACATTCCATCCTCCTGAGATAGGAGATCTGGAGCAGACCCTAACTCCAGGGAGGAAGCTTGAGAGAGATGTAGAAGCAGAGGGTACCACACTTACCGTGGCCATTGTGGAGCTATGAGAGAATCATATGGCCTCTGTCTCTCTGAAGCTTGAACAGGGTTTTGGGAATTAGGGGAATGGGTGGAAAGGCATATAGGAAGTCTTGAACCCAATTGAGGAGGAAAGCATCCCTGGCCTGAGCCCCCTGAGCCGGAATTCTAGAACAGAACCGGGGAAGTTTGGCATTCCACGGACTTGCAAAGAAGTCTATGTCCGTGGTTCCCCAAATTTGTAAAATCTTGGTCACCTGGTCTGCATGCAGAGACCACTCGTGTGGAAGCAGAACTCGACTGAGTCTGTCTGCCCAAGAGTTTTGTATGCCTGGAAGATACACTGCCAGGAGATGAATCTGATGCTCTCTGGCGAGGGCCCATAGTCGCAAAGCTTCGTTGCAAAGCGACAGAGAGCCTGTTCCCCCCTGCTTGTTCACAAAGAACATGGCTACTTGATTGTCCGTATGAATGAGGACTGTCTTGTAGCTGAGCAGGGTTTGGAACTCTCGAAGAGCAAGGAAGATTGCTCTGAGTTCCAAGAGATTGATATATAGATGAGTCTCCAGTGGAGACCAGGTGCCTTGGGTGCAGAGGTCTTGCAGATGAGCTCCCCAACCCATCGGAGAAGCATCTGTTGTGAGAGTTGCTTGGGGTAAAGGTTGTTGAAAAGGGGACACCAGCAACAGGTTTTGAGTGGACTTCCACCACTGGAGGGACAAAATAAAGCGACTTGTGTTTGCTATTTTGTATGACAGGCATCCTGATGCCTGGGTCCATTGAGTGGATAAAGTCCACTGAGCTGCCCTCATATGGAGGTGAGCAAAGGGCACCACATGCACGGTGGATGCCATGTGGCCTAGTAGTTGCAACATTTCTTGAGCAGTGAGATGAGACTTTAGCACTGCTTGAGAAGCTAACTGCACCATGCGAAGACAACGGACCTGGGGGAGGTAGGCCCTTGCCTTTCTGGTATCCAGCAAAGCTCCTATGAACTACAAAGACTGAGTGGGAATCAGACTGGATTTTGGGATGTTTATTACCAGACCCAAATACTGAAGGATATGCATTGTGCAGGATAGAGAAGTCCTGGCCTCTGACACTGTTGGGGCTCGAATGAGCCAGTCGACTAAGTAGGGGGAGACGAATATCCCTAGAATGCGGAGAAATGCTGCTACAACAGCCATGCATTTCGTGAACACCCTTGGTGCTGAGGCCAGGCCAAAAGGAAGCACCCTGTATTGGTAGTGCTTTCCCTGATAAAGAACCGAAGGAACTTTCTGTGAGTTGGATGGATGAGAACATGGGTGTACGCATCCTTGAGATCTAGAGAACAAAGCCAATCCTGACTCTGAAGGTATGGCAGCAGAGTTCCAAGAGAAATCATCTTGAATTTCTCTTTGACAAGGAATTCATTCAATTCTCTGAGGTCCAAGATAGGTCTGTATCCCCCTGTTTTCTATGGAATAAGGAAATAGAGGGAGTAAAACCCCGTACCCTGATGAGGAATGGGTACTTCTTCTATCACCCCTTGGGCAAGAAGGATAGTGACCTCCTGGCCCTAACAGGTTGATGAGAGGTGTCGGAGAATTGAACTGCCTTACTACTGTGGGAGGTTTTCATGCTTGAAAAATGAATACTGTACCCCTCCTTTATAATGGAAAGTGTCCAACGCTCTACTGTTATCTGCCCCCATCTGGGGGCAAAGTGACATAACCTTCCTGGAATGGTGGAAGGCTCTGGTCCCACGAGAGACAGGAAGGCTAAGTTCTCTAGCTGAAAGTCAAAGGCCTTGTGGAGGCTGAGACTGCTGAGACGGTTGAGGCTTAGCAGTCTTTGCTTTCTTCTGCCTGGGTGGTTGCTGACCTTTTCTGACAAGCTGACCTGCAGAATGTCCCTGCTGAACATAAGCAGGATAATATCTTTTCTTCTTAGAAAAGAATGGTATCTTGAACAATTTCTTTCTAGCAGGATCAGCTGTGGACTTGGATAATCTATCCAAGGTAGAGTTGTCACCATCCAACTCATTGGTCTTTTCCTGACAATCTCTACCAAACAGGTTCTCACCAGTACAAAGGATATTTCCCAATTTGTCTTGTACCCAGAGCTCCAAATCAGATGCCTGGAGCCAAAACAATTCTACGTGCGCCTATGGCAATGGCAGAAGTTCTGCTTATGCACTCAAAACAATCAAAGGCTGCACGGTTGACAAATTTAGAAACATCTTGGGCATGTTTGACCAATGTAAGAAAATCCTGTCTTCTATCTTCAGGAAGAATAAGACTCAAAGCCTCTAAATCATCTGTGACCTCCTTCAGGAACATTCCCATGTAAAGACTATAGGAACTGATCCTGGCAGAAAGCATGGAAGCTTAGAGACACGACGTCCAAAAGCATCCAGGGTTCTGCACTCACGTCCTGGAGGATTAGAGGCATGTCTCTTTGCACTCTTAATCCTTCTCATAGCTGATTCCACTACAATAGAGTGGCGAGGAAGCTGAGTTTTCTGGAAACCAGGACAAGGAGGGACCCGATACAGAGTATCCAGTCTGCGAGAATGAGGAGAGGTGGTAAGAGGTATCTCCCACATCCTTAACATGAGATCATGCAAAATCTCATGAATGGGCAAGGTAGCTGCCTCCTTAAGAGTTTTGGGATATTGTAAAATTTCCAACTCCTCAGCTCTTGGCTCTGTTTCAGGGGCCACAGTAATGGACAGACCCCGAGCCACCTCCCTGATAAAATCCTGGAAGGAAATATCCTCTGGAAGAGACATCCTGCACTTAGGGGAGGAGGGTTCCTCTGGGAGAAGCATTTCTGCATTAACAGAACTGTCAGAATTTTCAGATGCTTCTGAGGACTCGAAGTACCGTCTGTCTGGATGCTCTTGAAGAGCCCGATACCCGTACCGACCGAAGTCTGTACCGGGAGTAATCGGTACCGGGGTATCGGTACCCGAGGGCATCGGATGACTGGGTACCAACAAAGCAGACACCAATGCCAATGTCGATGCTATCGGTACCGATACCGGTCGGATTGTCTATCGCGGTTCCGAGGGCGTCGATGCCGTAAGGAGAGCTGCCAGACTGCGCTCAATAGCCAGGAATCTCTGGTCTATCGACGCTGCCGATGTCTGGATGTCGGTACCAGAGAAGACCGCCGGTACCCCAGAGCATGGCACCAGTAGTTCTACCGAGGTCGAGGCTTCGAGAACATCCTGGAGCCCCGATAATGCTTTGGAAGCCGAAGCCTCCTGCCGAGGCAATTTTGCCGGTGCAGAATCTTCAAGGGCAATGCCAGAGGCATCTTGATGCTTAGAAGGAGATCTACCCTTTGAGGACCGGCTGGACTTATGTTTAGTTACCTGAGATCCATGGGAGGAAGAGGAAGCCCTGGAAGATGTCGATGCCACCGAAGCTGCATCAGAGGGAAACAGGGTACTGAGCTTAGCAGCTCAGTTCTGCCAACCTCTTTTAGACATCATGGCGCAGGACATACAATCCGTGATGGAGTGGCCGGGACCTAAACATTTTAGACACCATTCATGGGTGTCGGTGACGGAAATGGTACCGCCACACTTGGTGCGCTTTTTGAAACCTGAGGCAGGTTTCTCCATTGTAGGAAAACGTTTTGGGCCTAAGGCCCAAAAAGGCGCATGCACCTGGGAAAAATAGAAAAAAGTCCTAGTATAATTTTTTTTTTTTTTTTTTAAAGACAGAGAAGAAGAAGAAAAAACCAGCGGTACCGGTAAAGCGTCAAGGAAGGCAGACGCAACCACAAAAAAGAAAGAAAGAAAGAAGAATTCTTCTGCGGTGACAGGAAAGACGACCTGCTGGCTCCGCGGAAAACGAAGAACTAAAGAAAGGCAGTTGGGAAAGGCGGGAAGGCAGCACACAGGCGCTGTGGGATGCTCCCAAAGCTTTCTAATTGGACGCTGGGGAGCGTTCCCGTGCAGGCTCCGTCGGTACCGACGATACCCATATGTTATGACTACATTCCTGCTTGTTCCTGGAGATTCTCCATACTGGAGAACCTCTGATAAATGGAATGGGAGCATAGATAGCTTCAAAGGCCAGAGTTCTATTTTGCAACCTCTCTCCGCTAAGCTGCCTTTTCCATATGTAAAATTAAACCACATATAGCCAAAATGAAGACATTACAAATCTACCATAAAATCTTATAATTTGGGCAAAGCCAAACTAAACGGGAATATTTTCCATTAAGAAACCACACAACTATAAAACCCTTCTCATGACATAATGCTTATGGCAGAGCATTCCACATCTGTGGACTGGCCATGGCGCTCACTCAAACACCTGTTACAACTTCCAAGAGAGTTATCACCCTAATTCCTTTTGACTTGAATATGTTTACAGCGGATCATAGCGCTATATCACAGCAGCTAAGCCAAAATATCACCCTGCCATATAAACCGACTTTAACGCTTTATAGGACCTTCTATGGCTAGCGGAAGGAGATTCTTGTAAATCAACATAGCTGTGCTTTTTTTTATTTATTAATTTATTTTTTAAGTATAGGACTCCAAAAACCAAGTTTCCGTCAACTCCAATGAAATCAAAGCAGATCAGCTAAAATTACCCGAACTGCTTCTATAGCTTTGCAAGAAGCTACCAGCCCACGCTGTACCCAGCTTTCCTTCCCTCCTTATCCTGAGGGATTCAGCGTTGCAGGACGCGTTGCGCACCCCCTGCCAGCCTGCTGCGTCTGCCAGTGAGCTGAAGAGCAAAATAGAGAGTAGAACCCCTGGAAGCAAACAGTGTCCCAACCTTGGGGTTCAGGACGCAAAAGGCCACCGAATAAATCAACAGTGTTAGCTAAAAATGAACAAGGCTATCTCTTACTAAAGAAAGTTTCTTTTTCTTTTTGAAATTCCACCAAAGTCCGTGGGACCCAAGCCTTCTAACACAGCCCCCTAACGTTGTGCATTAACCCTAACCAGAGAAATGAAATGAAATCCTGCTCTAGAAATAGATCAGAATTTCCTGGGAAGGGCATGCTAAGTGGAGCTATGAAACACACAGGCACTCCCCTGGCCTTCCTGCAGTCAGAGAAATAGCAGTGGGATACACCAACAACCTTGCAAATGGAGGTCTTAGAGGTTGCTGCCTGTGTGAAGCTGATGAGTAATACGATTTAGTATTTTACCATCCCCCCCAGGGATGGGGGCACGGACTACTATATGTGATTCATGAGCAGCGCTGCCATCCGGTGGCCTTTAGGGCACCAGAGCCCAACAAACGATACAAAAGTAAAGAGCTTTAACCCTTTGAAGGCCTACTTTAAATTTTTAATCCACATTCTGCAGCCGGGTTAATTGTTGCATATTTCAGCAAAATTGTACCCGTCTTATTCAAAATGTTCTAATAGTGATTTTCCTTCTGCTATGGTCGTGTATTATATACCATTTGATAGGAATATTTAGTCAGAATTTTGGATCCCAAGAGTTTTGGGCTCGGCCTGGAAAGGGTTTTTAAATCTTGGTCATATAATCTTGATTTGCAGAACATTACAGTTGCCTGTTTAGCCACTAACCCCTGAGGTGGCCCTGTGGTTATTTCTTCCCTGACTTGCAGAGAAAGCACAGTTACTTACCTGTAACAGGTGATCTCTGGGAACAGCAGGAATAAGTCTTCACATATGGGCACGTCGGTACTGACGGAGCCTGCGCGGGAACGCTCCCCAGCGTCCAATCAGAAAGCTTTTGGGAGCATCCCTCAGCGCCTGCGTGCTGCCTTCCCGCCTTTCCAACTGTCTCTCCTCAGTTGAGTTTTATAGCTGAGACAAAGAGAGAGAGAGAGGAAAGGAAAGATAGATAGATAGGAGAGATACAACTCCTAGGGGAGGTGGGTGGGTTGTGAAGACTTATTCCTGCTGTTCCCAGAGATCACCTGTTACAGGTAAGTAACTGTGCTATCTCCAGGAACAAGCAGGAATGAGTCTTCACATATGGGGATCCCAAGCTAAGATGCCTGGAGCCCTAGCATGTTGGAGATTGAAACATGCTACACCTCATATGGCCAGGCATCCTGAGGATGGAGGGTAAGAGTTGAAAAAAAGAAGCAGCTAACCTAAGATAGGACTACAGGCAAGGAGTCCTTGTATGTATGATAATTATCATGAAATATATTGAAATGAACAATCGCAATATGGACCTCACTTACTGGATTGCAGGAAGTAGAGAGGCTGATGGCGTCTACTGGGGATCCAGTAGAGGAATCTTCAAGGTGACCTCACCAAGAGAAGGTGAAGGTCAAAATCTGGAAGTGACAGGTGACCCCAGGATTCAACTGGGGTATACAAAAACGGTAGGTCTTTAGTGGGAAGCTTTATGGAAAAAGCTGAAAACTCTTTTGGCTACAGAGTTACTCACAGTTAGGAGCAAAAGAGGAAGACTGACCGATTTGGACAAACTGGCCTAGTCCTTGAGGGAAGAAGGGGTATGGAAAAAAACCCGTATTCCCAAAGAAGGGACAGATGTCTGAGGAGTTGAAACCTCAGATCTACTGAAGATCCACCATGTCTTTCCTAACTGGTGAGAGGTAGGAAGATATTGGAGCATGGAGCTTCAGGGATACCTAAACCTAGGGTTATGGAAGGAGCTGTCAGTACCACAGCAGTGGTTGTGTGCATAATACCCCAAACATACTGTGGAACAGTATGAAGATGTGCAAAGCCCACCGTCTGGAACATATAAGAAGGAAAAACCTTTATGAGCCTAGACAGTTAGAGAGATAAGTATGGGTGTATATATATATATGTCTATAATGAGATTTAGAGGGGCATAACATACGCACACGCAGCTGACAGACATATGTATCTATATACATATATGAATATATAGGTCGAAAGATAAATGTCTGCAATTAAGCAGACAGAGATATGTCTATAGAACATTCACATGAGAGATGTGGAGGAAAGATTAATCTGATAACAAGAAGGAGGAACCTACTTGAGAAGATATATAGAGAATCTATTCCCCCTGGTTATGATGGGAATGCTATCCAGTGAAATAAGCAGGATGGTTATGTGAATCAGTAAGCAGCCAGTCCTGAGTCTTGTAGAACTCTAGCATGGTAAAGGGACAGAGAACGCATAAGAATGAGATACCAGGTTGACCCACCTGAGGGACAAAAAGGATATCATGCGTTCTTTAGTTAAATATGTGCTGTTCCTGAAGGATTAGGATACCATGAGGACAAGCTGCAAAGAAAAAAGAGCATATTCCCTGTAGGAATTGACCACTCTTCAGGCTTTCACGTAGAGAAGGCTTATGTCCTTTGTTTAAAAGGAAATAGTAGGGTATGAAGAACCCTCTCAGTCATGGGGGGCATGACTGAGGAAGCCTTTTTTCAACCATGTAGGATAGTCAGAGAAAAAAAACCCATGCTCTCTAGCAAGGGCCCATAGTGGAAAGCTTCTATGTAAAATTGCAGAGAGCATTATGCAGGAGAGTTGGGAGATAGAACTGGCTGTTGGAAAAGCCAGCAGCCACGTCAACTATGCCGCCAAACCCAAAGGAATTGGAGATGGCGAGAATAGAAGATAGTGTGATAAGCCTGTAGTGATAAGGATTGCCCAAGAAAGATGTATGCACTTTCTTGGAATCACTACTAAGGCCAGACAGAAAGTGGTGGAGGACAACTGTGTATACTTGTGGAAAAATATCAGTGGTCCAATCACTAGAGCTCCTGCATGGGCAGCTGCTGATAAGATAGCAGAGAGAATCTTTCTGTATAAAACAGAAAGAACAGACAGAACAAGAGTAAGAATCTCTGTCCCTGTCTGATGAGCTGCCCAAGCAAAAAGAAGGGAGTTTACTCAAAAGAAAAAACTCCACACTGGAATGGAATGACTAGAAAGGCTGAGAAGAAGCCGCCCTTCACTGCAAAGGTACCACTCTTACAGGGGAAAAACTGGATAAGAGGGTAGAGAAACAAGAGCTGAAAAATGACTTACCATGTGGTAAGTCTGTAGAAGGAAGAATTCATGTTGGTACAGAAAACTATCATGTGATAGTTGTTAAACCCCTCTTCTTAGAAGGAAGAAGAGGAGAAAGCTGTGACCCATAGACATGAATATCCTGACAGCTCAGTATATCTAGGAGAACTGGACGCCATGTGTAAAGTTTAGAATGAAAACAGTGAAAAACCTCTGCTGAGAAGTCAACTGTAGGTTCTAAATCTTAAGAGGCAGAAAATAGACTAATCAGAACCCTATGGTTGCTGGGTTTGTTTAGCCTGGCTAGAGTTTGGATTCTTCAGACCAGGGCGATGACTCCCCTGCTTGGGAACATCTGTATGATGGGCAGAAGAGTAAAACCTTCTCCTCCTAGGGAAAGAAGGTTTGGCAGGGCATTTCCTTCCTACTGGGGAAGGAGAAGGCTTAGGATAGCCTTCAGAAACAGGGAAGTCAGTGGACCACTGAGCAACCTGATGTAAAGACTCCTTATGGAAGAGATTTTCTCCAGTGCAAGGAGTATTACCCAGTCTTTGTTGTGCCCATTTGTCTAAGTCTGAAGCTTGGAGCCAGGCTCTACGTCGTGCCCCTATGGCTATAGCAGATGTTCTGCTAACAGACTCAAATGGAGTGGAGGAGTGGCCTAGTGGTTGGAGCAAGGTACTTCAGGCCGGAAGGTCGGGGGTTCAAATCCCACTAGAGGACAGCAACCTTGGGCCGGAAGGACTGGGGTTTCTAGTCCCACAGGTGCTCCTTGTGGTCTTGGGCAAGCCACTTAACCCTCCATAGCCCATGTTCCCTGTAAAATAGTTATCTCCAAGTTATAATGCCCTGTTCAATGTAATTTCAGTTTGTTCAATGTAAACCACACTGATGCAGAATAGCACGGTATATAAGAGAATGCAAATAAATAAAATAAATAAATAAATGCGTCTAGGGAAGCACGAGTAAGAAACCAAGAGATATTTTGAATATGACTAAGTAGTAAGGAACAGTCTGCAGTCTTGGGCTCTGAAAGAAAAGGAGTCAAAAGATATAATTTCTTTGAGACCTCCTGAAGAGATAGACTCATATAAAAAAATATATGAGAGAATCCTTACTGACAGCATGGATGTCTGGAAGGTTTGACGTCCAAAGGCATCTAGTGTCCTAGACTCACGACCTGGTGGGTAAGAAGAGTGCTTTTTCTTACTTTTCACCTTCCTCATTGCTGATTCCACCACAATGGAATGATGAGGAAGTTGAGTCTTTTGAAACCCTGGAGAGGGGGGCACTTGATACAGAAGATCAATTGCTCTAGAAGGTGGGGGTACCCTTAAAGGTGCTTCCCACATTCTTAGAAGAAGATCCCGCAAGGAATGATGCAAAGGAAACATTATGTTCTCCTTTGTTTCAGTAGAAACAAAGCCTTGTGTGGGATCATGGCCAGGGATAGGAATGGAAAAGGATCTTGCCATATCCAAAAGGAAATCCTGAAAAGAAGGACCTCCAAAGAGAACCTTCCCAGGACAGGCTAGATCTGAAGAACGAGCCTGGGCACCGGAGGATCTACCTGAATATATAGGAAGATAAGATCCTGCACGGTGCAAAAAAGGATCCTTAAGGGATGGATGCTGGTACTGGAGGTCAGGACCTGTGACAGTCAGGACTACATCGTCCATGCCAGGTATCGACTCCAGACTTGGTATAGAAAGGAGCGACCCTGGTGAAAGAAACATGGAAGGAGCTGGCCCTGATGCTACTGTGGATACTGGTACCGATACCGGTAGCGCTGTCGGAATCGAAGACGACACAGACACCGGAGCAGTCATCTGTGTCAGCTCAAATGGTACCGAGGTAACCGAATGCCTTCGGTAATCATCCCCAGTACCTAGCGTCCGGTACCGATAGGTATCAACACCGAGACGTGTCGGTACCCAGTCTTCCAGACTAGAGATCGATTCCAGACTCAGAAGCGAGGGGAGCGAGTCTATCGATGCGTGTCTAGAGGGTACCGACTTCGGTGGTAGTATCGGCGTCGATGCCGATACTGGAAAGTCAATCTGGAGCGTATCCACCGGTCCCAAAGGTACCGAGAAAGCCAGATGACGATCCCTGGTGAGGAGTGTAACGTCCAACACCAGTGCCGATGCTGGGGTATCGGTACCGCTCGAAGCGGATGCCACCACCGAGCATGGCTCAGGTATGTTCTGTGAGGGATGAGCCACAGGAACAACCTGAAACCCCTCAGAGGCTTTGGAGACCGAAGACTCCCGCCGGGGTTTTGAAGCCAATGGACCCTCGAGGGCAAGGCCGGAGCCGTCTTCATGCCGTGCATGAGACCTACGACTCAAGGGTTGGCTAGTCTTAACAGACTGTTTGTGGGTTACCTGATCCCGTGCAGAAGAAGAAATGTTCGGTGCCCTGACACTGGACGGGAACCTGGTATCGAGAGAAACTCTATGTTGAATATCTCTTCTCACAAACCTGAAGCCGGAGGGCTGCGGAGGAAAATGATCAGGACCCAAACAGGTTAAACACCAGCTTTTGGAGTCTAAGAATAAAGCTGTACCGCCACAGCTTAAACATTTCTTATAGAAAAAGGCTGGCGGTTCCATGAGGAACACGGACAGGCCTAAAAGGCCTCAATTTTAAGACAGAAGAAAAAAAAATATATACCCTGAAGGGAAAAATTTTCAGTAAAAAGAAAAAAGAAACACCGGCGGTACCGGTGGAGTCGGGGAGACAGCCGCGACCCAAGAAATAAAAAGAATTAAAGAAGAATTTTCTGCGGTGACAGGAGGACGTCCTGCCGGCTCCGCGGAAAAACGAAAACTGAGGAGAGACAGTTGGAAAGGTGGGAAGGCAGCACGCAGGCGCTGAGGGATGCTCCCAAAAGCTTTCTGATTGGACGCTGGGGAGCGTTCCCGCGCAGGCTCCGTCGGTACCGACGTACCCATATGTGAAGACTCATTCCTGCTTGTTCCTGGAGATTAATCAATCTGATATGGCTGCATACACACGGTCACAGAAAGGCACTATTGAGTGTACCAGCTGCCCTCTGGTGGTCATAGACTGTAGCGCAGGCACTTCTTGGTTGACAGTTAACTGCTATATACTTTTTTTATATCCTAAGGTTTCCTAAACCTGTCCGTGTGAAACCACAGGCATTTGGGCAACTTTCACTATAGAATACACAAAGGCACTCTTCCAGCCTGTCCCTCCTTCCAACTACAAGTTAGGGCTCTGCTCTTGAACCTAAAAGCTGGCAATTTGCCTAATATCCCGGGACTTAACAGATGCTCCTCAGAGACATGATTAGGAGGGAAAGAACATGTGGTATCAGAGATCAATGCCAAAACTGCTGTCCTATAAAACTAAGAATAAACTTAAAAATAAAGAGGACTGACAACAGCCCCCTTAAGGCTGAGGAACCCCCCGAACCTCAAAAACCTACAAACAAAAGAAAGAAACACTAGGCCCAAAAATCTAGCTATTCTGCCTGTTGTCTTCCTCACACAGGCAGCTCCCTGCAACTCTCGCCATGCAGTCCAAATACCTAGAGAGAAAATGGCCGCCCCCTTCGCCAATTAATTTTGGCGCCCAGAACAGCTGCTGCAAAAAGGAGGCCTCAGCAGACCGACTGAGCCCGAAGGCCTTACCTGCAGGGCCAAAAGCCACACAGCCTGCTCCTACTGCCTTGAATTCCTCCGATCCTCAAGCTGCGCTGATGCGCCTGGCAGCCGCGGCGAGGACCGCTCAGCCGGTTCCACAGAGTAAAATTAAAATCCCGCAGCAAAGGAGAGGCTCCATCTCACACAGCTTCAGTGTGGCTGTATGGGTCCCGGAACTCTCTCCCATACCGTCCAGGGAGAGAGATCCGCACAGGCGAATGCCTGCAGCAAGTGAAAATAACTGACAAGGAGGGAAGGCGAAAGCTGCTACTAATTTAAAGAGCCAGGCTCAAATTTAAAATTACTGTAAATATAAGGAAATTTGTTCCTAATAACTACAGGGAACTAATCCCTGATTGCCAATTAACCAAAGGTAACTGAATTAAAAGTAAAATTAAAAGTAAAATCAGAATAGAATTTGTCACACTAAATGCTACTTATCTGTTCCCCCCAAGTGAGCCCAGAAGCTAGGCTCACTACGTCTTCCTGCTGCATGGAGACTGGACACACACTGGGGGCTGATGGGAGATACCAGCAGGCTATATCCAGTGATGTCACGACTTTGAAATGCCCAGTCTCCAAGCTGCAGGAGGAGGTGTACAACCCAGAGGTGGAAGACTAAACTGGAGGAATGATAAGGAAGTTTGATTACACAATGCAAGGTTCCATATTAGGAACCACAACCCAGGAAAAAGATTTAGGCGCCATTGTGGATAATATGATGAAACCCTCTGCCATGTTTGCAGCGGCGGCCAAGAAAACAAACAGAATTCTAAGAATCATAACAAAAGAAATGAAGAATAAAACCAAGGATATTATAATGCCTCTATATCATTCAATGGTGCGACCACACCTTCAATACTGTGTGCAATTCTAGTCGTCATATCTAAAAAAGGATATAGCACAATTAGAAAAGGTACAAAGAAGAGTCATTAAAATGGTAAAGGAAATACAAGGATACCACCCATGAAGGAAGGCTTAAAATGTTACGGCTCTTCAACTTGGAAAAAAAGACGGCTGAGGAGACATATGATAGAATGGAGTGTAAAGGGTGAACAAAGATCAGTTGTTTATACCTTCAAAAAGAGGCATATGCAATGACGCTACAATATAGCCCATTTAAGACAAATAGGCAAAAATATTTTTTCACTCAATGTGTAAATAAACTAATTCATTACTAGAGGATGTAGTAAAAATTGTTAGTATCTCGGTTTAAGAGAGGTTTGGACAAGTCCCTGGCGGAAAAGTCCATAAACCATTATTAAACAGAACCAGGTAAATCCACTGCTTACCCCAGATGAGAAATGTAGAAACTATGTACCTTTTTGGGATACCGACTGGTGCCTGTGACTGGATTGATAACTGTTGGAAACAGGATACTGGGTTTGATGGACCTTGGTATGATCCAGTATGGCATCTCTTATGTTTTTATGTTCTTAGAATAAATTTTAATTAATCCCTATTAATAAAATCCTAATCTAGCCTGTTTTAGTAAGATTATTGCTGCTAGAAGAATAAGAAGCTGTAATGAATAACTACTGTGGGGGGATCTTGTGTGCTCCATATTGGAAAGGTTATTTCGCTGGGGATTATTTCAGTATGCTCCATTTTATACAGGTTTTTGTCATAGACATGTTCCCAAAGATTTTCTCCTCACACAGAAAGTGAGTCTTGATTTCGACCTGCTTTCTCTTCTGTCCTTAGTCACATTTTGATGTCAATTTGCTCAAACTAGTCCTCTGTTGATACATCCTGGCCTAACTGGTTCTTTAAGAATTCATTTTCTCCAATTAGTCTCCTGCATCTATTCAGATCAGCAAACTTCCATTTTACAGTCGTGGTCAACATTATTGGTACCCTTTCATTTTAGGTAGAAATAATTGGAAGAAGTGGCTCAGTGGTTGGGACAGGTTACCTCAGGCCGGAGGGCCGAGGATTCAATTCCCATATGGGGACAAGTAACCTCAGGCAGAAGGAACTGGGGTCTCTAGTCCCATGGCCACTCCTTGTGGCCTTGATCAAGCCACTTAACCCTCCACTGCCTCAAGTACACTTAGATTGTGAGTCCTTTAGGGAGAAGGGAATAAAAAGTACCTGTTAGTATATACATACATGTGAACCGCTTTGATGCGCAAGTAAAGGGCGGTATATCAAGTGCCTAAAGCATAGTAACTCAACTGTAACAAGTGATCTCCAGGAACAGCAGGAATTGAGTCCTCACATATTGGTATCGTCAGCACCGAAAGAGCCCGCACAGAAACTTTCCCCAGCGATCCTAAAGGAAAGCTTTTGGGAGCATCCCACTGCGCCTGCGCTACTGCCTTCCAAACTCTCCCTCTTTAGTTGGGTTTGTAGCCAAGACAAAAGGAGAGAAGGAAAGAAAGAGAGAAAGATAGAGATACAACTCCTAGGGGAGGTGGGTGGGTTGTGAAGACTCAATTCCTGCTGTACTTCGAGATCAAATGTTACAGGTAACTAAGCTATCTCCAGGAACAAGCAGAAATGTAGTCTTCACATATGGGGACTCCCAAGCTGAGAGATGCCAGGTAGATCACCCCATAGAGCAGCTAAACCCAGGCTGAAGTGGGTCATGCTTCCTCCCAAGGATCTCTTGTATCGAAACCCGGGACAGGGGGTAAGAGTTGTTCTAAGTCTGAAAGAGATGCTGGAGAACAGCCTGGCCAAAGGAGGCATCCCAACGGGAGTCCTTGTCTAAACAGTAATGGGCCGCAAAGGTGTGAACAGAGTACTAAGTGGCTGCTATGCAGATGTCAATCGACACTGAGCGAAGGTTGGCTATAGAGGCAGCCATTGCTCTAACACTGTGAGCTGTGACATGACCTTCGAGAGAAAGTCCTTTACTCTCTTAGGTAAAGGATATGCAGTCTGCAATCCACCTGTTCTCTTGGAAACAGGTAACCCCAGGTGGCTGGAATCAAAGGCAACAAAAAAAACTGTGAAGCCTTTCTATGCTGCCTAGTTCTCTGAAGGTACATAAGAACAAAAGAACATAACATAAGATAAGCCATACTGGGTCAGATCAAGGTCCATCAAGCCCACTATCCTGTTTCCATGGCCAATCTAGGTCATACGCACCTAGCAGTTTCCCCAAAAGACACAGGTTCCACAATGCTTGTATTGGGTCAAGTAGTGATATCCTGGGTCCCTTTTTAATAATGGTTTATGGACCTTTCCTCCACGAACTTGTCCAAACCTTTTTTAAACCCAGCTACACTAACAGCCTTTACTACATCCTCCGGTAACAAATTCCAGAGTTTGATTACACGCTGAGTGAAAAAATATTTTCTCTTATTTGTCTTGAATAGTTTACCCTCTAGCTTCATTAGATGTCCCCTAGTCTTTCTATATTCTGATGATGTAAACAATCAATCTACGTTTACCCGTTCCACTCCGTTCATTAATTTATAGACTTCTATCATATCTCCCCTCAGCTGTCTCTTTTCCAGGTTATAGATCCCTAACCTTTTTAGCCTTTCACAGGGGTATCCTTCCATCCCCTTTACCATTTTGGTGGCTCTTCTCTGAATCTTTTCTAATAGCACTATATCCTTTTTAAGATACGGCAACCAGAATTGCACACAATATTCAAGGTGCGGTCGCACCATGGAACGATATAGAGGCATTATAATATCTTTTGTTTTATTTTCCATTCCTTTCCTTATCATACCTAGCATTCTATTTGCTCTCTTGGCCGTCGCTGCACACTGGGCCGAGGGTTTTAACATGTTGTCCACAATGACGCCTAAATCTTTTTCCTGGGTGGTGGTTCCTAATGTGGAACCTTGCATTGTGTAACCTTAGTTTGGGTTGTTCTTCCCTAGGTGCATAACTTTGCACTTGTCCACATTAAATTTCATCTGCCATTTTGATGCCCAGTCTTCCAATTTATCAAGAACCTCTTGTAATTTTCCAAAATCCTCATGGGTTTTTAACAACTTTAAATAGTTTTGTCTCATCTGCAAATTTGATAACCTCGCTCGTTATTCCCTTTTCCAGGTCATTTATGAATATGTCAAAAAGCAGCGGACCCAGCATAGATCCCTGGGGTACACCACTATTCACCTGTCTCCATTGGGAAAATTGGCCATTTAGCCCTACCCTCTGCTTTCTATCTTTCAACCAGTTCCTTATCCACAATAGTACACTACCTCCTATACCATGACTCTTTAGTTTTGCCAAAACTCTCTGATGAGGGACCTTGTCAAAGGCTTTCTGAAAGTTAAGATACACTATATCAACCGACTCACATTTGTCTACCTGTTTATTCACACCTTCAAAAAAACACAGATTAGTAAGACAGGGCCTTCTTTGTCTAAAGCCATGTTGGCTGTCTCCCATTAAGCCATGACTATCCATATGTTTTTAGCAATTTTGTTCTTTATGATGGTTTCTACCATTTGTTCTGGTACTGGCGTCAGGCTCACCGGTCTGTAGTTACATGGATCACCCCTGGAACCCTTTTTAAAAATTGGCGTTACGTTGGCCATCCTCCAATCTTCAGGTATTACAGATGATTTTAATGATAGTTCACAGATTACTAATAGCAGGTCTGCAATGTCATATTTCAGTTCTTTCAACACCCTTGGATGTATACCATCCGGTCTAAGTGATTTGCTATTCTTCAGTTTATCAAATAGTTGTAGTACATCTTGCCGATGTATCGATATTTCCTTCAACTCTTCCACACCTTTAAATACCACTTCAGTCATGGGTAACATCCAAGGTAAAAGGATAAAGCTCTTTTAGAATCTAGAGTATGAAGATTCCTTTCTGCTTTAGAGGCACGAGGCCTAGGGAAGGAGACAGGAAGATAAACCAACTGGTTTAAATGAAAAGGCGAAACCACCTTTGGCATAAAGTGAGGATGAGTCCTAAGGACTACTTTATCATGGTGGAACCTTGTGTAAGGAGATCAGCCACTAAAGCTTGTAGTTCACTGATGCGTCTTGCGGAAGTGAGGGCAATTAGGAAGATTACCTTCCACGAAAGAAACTTCGGGGATGTAGTGGTTAAGGGCTTGAAGGGAGGCTTCATGAGCTGTCCGAGGACAAGATTTAAATCCCATGCCACGGGTGGTGGCTTAAGGGGAGGCTTAGTTTATTTATTTATTTATTTATATTCTCTTATATATCGCGCTATTCTGCACCAGTGCGGTTTACATTGAACAAACTGAAATTACATTGAACAGGGCATTATAACTTGGAGATAACTATTTTACAGGGAACATAGGCTATGGAGGGTTAAGTGGCTTGCCCAAGACCAAAAGGAGCACCTGTGGGACTAGAAACCCCAGTCCTTCCGGCCCAAGGTTCTGTCGTCTAGTGGCATTTGAACCCCCGACCTTCCGGCCAGAAGAACCTTTCCCCAACCACTAGGCCACTCCTCCACTCCACTTAGTTAAGAGAAGACCCCTCAAACTGCGCTACAAGCGGCTGAGAGGAGACAGGTTGTCCAAAGGGCTTGTGGAAAGACGCAGTGGAACTAAGGTGGACTCTTACTGGAGAGCAGAAGATGAAAGGTGGACGAGATACTTCAGTAATGCCTCTACTGGAACTGAAAAAGGATTAAGTTCCTTCTTTGAATACCAAATAGAGAACCTTTTACACTTGAAGGCATAAGGAAGGTTTCCTTGAGGCCAAAAGGATATCCTTAACCTGTTGAGAGGGGTTGACATCCTGGAATTCTAAGCTCTCAGCAACCATAACATCAGGTGTAAAGACTGAGGATTTGGGTGCAAGAGCATCCCATTCTCATGGGATAGAAGATCTGGAGCACATCCCAAGCCCAGAGGCCTGGCTTGAGAGAGACGTAGAAGCAGTGGATACCACATCTCTCGTGGCTAGCGTGGGGCTAGGAGGATCATATGGCCCCTGTCTCTCTGGAGTTTGAACAGAGTCTTGGGAATGAGGGGAATGAGTGGGTAGGCATACAGGAAGTCCTGACCCCAGTGGAGGTGGAAAGCATCCATTGCCTGACTGTTCGAAGCTGGAATTCTGGAACAGAATTGGGGAAGTTTGGCATTCTGACTTGCAAATAGGTCTATATCTGGGGTTCCCCAGATTTAAAAGATTCAAGCAATCTGTTCTGAATGAAGAGACCACTCATGTGGCAGCAGCACTTGACTGAGTTTGTCTGGCAGGAGAATCTGTGTGCCTGGGAGATACACCGCCAGTAGGTGAATCTGAAGGCCTCTTGCGAAGGATCAGAGGTGTAGAGCTTTGTTTCACAATGCTTGAGAGCTCTGTTTCACCCTGCTTGTTCATACAGAACATGGCTACCTGATTGTCCGTCTGGACAAGAACTGTCTTGTAGCGCAGATGGGTCCTGAAAAACTCGAAGAGCGTAGAAAATGGCTCTGAGTTCCAGTAGATTTATGTGAAGACAAGTCTCCTCTTGGGTCCAGAGATCTTGAGTGGCGGGATTATCCATATGAGCCCCCCAACCTGACTTTGACACTTCCATTGTTAAGGTAGCCTGGTGCAGTGGCTGCTGAAAAGGTGACCGTAAGAGAAGGTTTTCTAGTGTTTACCACCACTGAAGGGACGAAATGAATCGTGCAGTTTTATGATTTTGTCCCCCAGACAACCTGACGCCTGTGTCCACTGAGAGGCTAGGGTCCACTGGGCTGCTGGCATGTGTAGGCGAGCATAGGGGACCACATGTACAGTGGATGCCATATTCCCCAGCAACTAAAGCATTTCTCGAGAAGTCAGGAGAGTTTTCATAGCTGCTTGAGAAGCCAGTTGAACTATTCGAACGCAGCGGAGTTGTGGCAGGAAAGCCCTTGACATCCGTGTGTCTAGAAGAGCTCCTATGAACTCTAGAGACTGAGAAGGGGAAAGAAGGAATTTTGGGAGATTTATGACCAATCCCAAATATTGCAGGATTTGCATCGTGTAGTAAAGAGCAGAGCTGGCTTCTGGAGCTGTCGGTGCTCGGATCAGCCAGTCGTCTAAGAAGGGGAAGACGAATATCCCTGGAGTCCTTAAAAATGCTGCTACTACTGCTATGCATTTCATGAAGACTCTTGGGGCTGAAGCCAGGCCAAAGGGTAGAACTCTGTACTGGTAATGTCTTCCCTGAAAGAGGAATCTAAGAAACCTCCTGTGTTCTGCATGAATAAGGATATGTGTATAGGCATCTTTTAGGTCTACAGAACATAGCCAATCCTGACTCTGAATGTAAGGGAGAAGTGTTCCGAGAGAGATCATTTTAAATTTTTCTCAGAAAAGATACTTGTTTAACTCCCTGAGGTCCAGTATGGGCCTGTACCCTCCTGTTTTCTTTGGAATAAGGAAGTAGGGGGGAGTAAAAGCCCAAGGCCTTATTTAGAAAGAGGCACCTCTTCTATCGCTCCCTGAGCAAGGAGTGAGGTGACCTCTTGACACAAGTGAGTGGCGAGGGGGGGCCGAGACCTGAACTCTCTTGGATTAGAGAGAGGAGACATACTCTGAAATTGGAGTTTGTACCCCTCTGTCACTATGGAGAGAGTCCAATGCTCTGATGTTATCTGCTGCCACCTATTGGCAAAGTAACACAGTCTGCCTTGAAAGTTGAGAGGCTCTGGTATTTCTAGAGGAAGGATGACTAGGTTCTCTAGGAAGGCGTCAAAAACCTTGAGGAGGCTCTGTGTGCTGAGCTGGTTGAGCTCTGAGGAGTTGAGCCTTCCTTTCTTGTTTCGGCTGCTGCTGCCCCTTCTGAGAAGCATGGATTGGACAGTGGCCAGTTTGGGTGTAAGGATGATAGAATTTCTTTTTCTTGTTGAAAAAGGGTTTCTTAACTGTCTTTGGATGATGGAAGAAACTCTGAAAATTGCCCAGAAACGCAGAGAAGCTAAAGCCAGAGGAGAAAGAAAGACAATAACAGAACTCAGAGATTTCCAATGTGCAGCAAGACAGGACAAGGAAAAGTACTACAACAACGCATGCAAGGAAATAGAAGCAGAAACTATTAGAGGAAGAACAAGATCGGCTTTCCTAAAGCTACGAGAGTTAAAGAAAAAGTTCCAGCCTCGAATTGGAATGTTACAAGATGCTCAAGGTTCTATGTTGAATGATGCTGAGAAGATCAAGAAAAGATGGAAGGAAAATACAGAGTTTTTATATGATAAAGATCAAGTGGACCAACAGCCGCTTCAACCTGTACCTTTTGATTGGGAACCATTGGTGATGAAAGAAGAAGTTAAAGCAGCATTGAAAGCCTTATCAAAGAACAAAGCACCAGGCATTGATAGCATTCCCATAGAGGTATTACAGCAATCTGATGTAGCTGTTACCGTACTTACAAGGCTCTGCCAAGAAAGCACAGTTACTTACCTGTAACAGGTGATCTCTGGGAACAGCAGGAATAAGTCTTCACATATGGGTACGTCGGTACCGACGGAGTCAGCGCGGGAAGGCTTCCCAGCATCCAATCAGAATGCTTTTGGAAGCATCCCAACATGCCTGCGTGCTGCCTTCCCGCCTTTCCCAACTGCCTCTCCTCAGTTGAGTTTGAAAGCTGAGGCAAAGAGAGAGAGAGCAAGAAAGGGAAAGATGGAGAAAGAGAAATAGCAACTCCTAGGGGAGGTGGGTGGGTTGTGAAGACTTATTCCTGCTGTTCCCAGAGATCACCTGTTACAGGTAGGTAACTGTGCTATCGCCAGGAACAAGCAGGAATGAGTCTTCACATATGGGGACTCCCCAAGCTGAGATGCATAGAGGGAGTCCTGGCATGTAGCAAATGTGGAGAGAGCCATGCTACTCCTCAGAACCTCAGGCATCCTGGGAATGGAGGGTAGGAGTTGAATCATAGGAAAGGTGCTGTGGAACAGCTGGACTAGAACAGGACTTCTATGGAGAAAGATCCTGTATAGATGACCCTTGGTAGTAAAATATTGAATGCAATATGTTAATATAGACCTCCCTTGGTGGTATTGTGAAAGTCTATTGAGGTTCAGATGGATCTGTTAGAAGAGCCAGTAAAAGATCCTCAAGCGTTACCTCACTGTTAAGCAGAGGTAATAAACTTTAGGAACAACAATTGGAGGTCAGAACCCATCAGGGTGAGAATAGCCCCAGGGGAAAACTGGGGTAGTACAATGAGGTAGGGCTTCAGCGGGAAACACAGAAGGTACTGTTAGACAAAGCTTAAGCCCTTTTGGTCGAAGGACAGCACAATGCTAGGACCAAAAGGAATTAAGTCTGACCGATTTGGACTGACAAAAGAAATAGTCCCTGTGGGAGAGAAGGGGTATGGAGACCCCTACATCCGATCCCAAAATGAGGACAGACTTATGAAGCATTACAGCTTTAGATTAACTGAAAATCCGCTATGTCTTTCCAAATGAGGTCAATTGGGAAAGAAAAGGTACCTGGAAGTTTCAGAGGTACCTAAACCTGAAAGGTTATGGTAAGAAAAACAAAAATATTGGTGAATTACCACAGGGAGTGGTTATATGTGTAAAACCCTAAGCATGCTGGCACAGCATTGACAGGGGTAGTACACATCTGTTAGAGTCATATACGAATATAGAGATATATGAACCTAGACAGAGAGATATCTCAACAGGAGTATATATGTATATGGACATATATAAACAGAGATATACTTAGGCGTAAGATACAGAGATACATAAAGATATCTGTAGACATATAGACACAGGTCTCCATGCGGGTAGATGGAGACATGGCTATATAAGTAGATCCCCATAGGGATATGGGAATAGAGAGAAGATTCATCTGATAGCAAGAAGGGAGGTACCTGCTTGAATAGATGTATAGAGTATCTTCTTTCCCTGGTTATAACTGACAGAGTCAGAGGAATGGCATCCCTGACAAAGAGGAGTCTAGATTCCTTTAAGAATTCGAGCTCCTGAATAACCAGGATGGCCTACGTGAAAAATGCAGGGGATAGCTTCAGTCTGCAGGCAGCAAGTGCAGATCTTTCTAGAAATGCAGTATGGTGAATAGACAGAGGACGCCCCTCCCTTTTGCAGGATGAGGGCAAGATGGGTAGCAGGCGTCCCTGAGCTGCAACTGAAGGAAAGCTATCCTTGGTGAGAAGACCAAAGGAGATATGGACCAAGCCAGGGAATTGGCCATTCCTTGGGTTTTCACGTGATGTAACGCCTGTGTGTTCTGTCTCGAAAAGAGATTTTAGACAAGATGGTAAGGGTAGGGAAACCCAACCAGACATGGGAACATAACTGGGTGAACCTCTCCTAACCATCTAGGCCTATCTGCTAGACAAGATACTAATGCTCTCTAGCAAGGGCCCACAGTGCAAAGCTACTCCGTAGAGTTGCAGAGAGCATGTTAGAGGTTGGTTAGAAGAAAACCCTGTCTGCTCAAAGCCAGTAGGTTATTTAAACTATTCTGCCAAAACCAAGGGAATTGGAGATGGCGAAGAATAGAAGTCAACCAACAAATCTGTGATGATAGGGTTTTCCAAAAAGGTTGATAACCTGTTTTGGGTCTAACAGTGAGGCTAGAAGGAATGGTAGTGGAAGACAAACCCTGGTTGTGTGGAGAACAGAACCAGTGGGTTGACCACTAGGAATTGCTGCATTTGCAGCAACTACCAGGGCAGTAGAAAAAAAATGTCTTTTCCGTTGTTTTAGATTGGAAAAAGAAGTAACAGACATAAGCAGAAGTGGTAAGACTTCCTTATTGTCTGATAAGCTGCCTTTAAATAAGAATATGAACAAAAAGGGGCTTACCAGTATAATAGAACCCCTCCTACAAACTGAATGTTGAAGCAAGAGGGGGGGTAAGACAGAGTTGAAGAGACTGACTATGCAGGAAGTCTCTGGAAAGTAAGATGATACATGCTAGTACAGGGGGAAAACTGTCTTTTGATAGTTGTCATATCTCTTTCTCCAAGAAGGAGGAAGAGAAACCTGTTAACTATAGGCATGATCATCATAAAGACTCTTAGAGCAAAAAGAAAGGATGTCTCGTGAAGAGAGATCCCTGAGAATTTAGAATAAAATTAGAGTAGATGCTTCAAGTGAAAAGAAGCAGACTGCAAACTCTAATCACCAACAGGAGATATAGCGATAATCTATCTGAAAACCTGCGACTGCTGGGTTTGCTGAACCTGTTGAGGTTGTGGTTTCTTTGGACCAGAGTGATGCTTCCCTTGTTTGGGAACATCTGTATGATGGGTAGAAGAGGGATAAAGCTTTTTCCCCTTAGGGGAAGAAAGTTTGTTAGCAAATTTCCTACCAACTGGGAAAGAGGAAGGCGTAGAACAACCTCTGGAACCAACAATGTCAGTGGTTAACTGAGCAACTTGGAGTAAAGAGTCTTTGTTAAAAAGATTTTCTCCAGTGCAAGGAGTATTTCCCAGTCTTTCTTGTGCCCATTTGTCCAAATCTGAAACCTGGAGCCAAGCTCTACGCCGTGCCCTTATAGCTATAGCAGAAGTTCTGCTAACAGACTCAAAGGAGTCTAGGGAAGCAAGAGTAAGGAACCCAGAGATATTTTTAGCATGACTAACCAGTAAGGAATAGTCTGCTCTTTTGGGCTCTTGAAGAAAGGGGGTCAAAAGTAGTCATTTCTTTGTGACCTCTTCAAGAGATAATCCCATATAAAATATATATGAGAGAATTCTTGCTGAAAGCATGGATGCCTGGAAGGTTTGGCGACCAAAGGCATCTAAAGTCTTAGACTCACGACCTGGTGGATAAGAAGAGTGCTTTTTAGTACTCTTAATACGCCTCATTGCTGATTCCACAACAATGGAATGATGAGGAAGCTGAGTCTTTTGAAAACCTAGAGAGGGGGGCACCTTATATAGAAGATCAGTTGCCCTAGAAGGTGGGGGTACCGTTAAAGGAGCTTCCCACATGCGTAAGAGGAGATCCTGCAAGGACTGATGCAAAGGAAGCATGATGTTCTCCTTTGCACTCCCGGGAATATACAGGGATTCTGTATTCCCTTGTGCAGGATCCTGTCCAGGTATAGAAATGTCAAGTGATTTTGCCATATCAAGCAGAAAAGCTTGAAAAGAAAAATCCCCAGAGGGAAATCCTCTCGAAAAAGGACAGGCTAGATCTGTTGAAGAACTAGCACTGGCACCCAGGGATCTATCCAATTTTAGAGGAGCAGAAGATCCTAAAGGGTGGAGTATGGGATCCTTAGAGGATAGCTGCCGGTACCGCAGGAGGTCGGGACCAGCAACAGTCGGTAGCACATCATCCATGCTAAGGATCAATTCCAAACTTGTTACCGAGGGAAGCGAGCCTGATGAAAGAAGCATGGAAGGTACAGACAGCGATGGTAATGTGGATACCGGTACCGACTCCGGTACCGTATCCAATACCGGTGGAAGAAAGCCAGCCGGTGACAGCTCTAACGGTATCGAAAGAACCGAGAGTGCCGAACATGGATCATCGGAACCGTGCCTTCGGTACCGTCCGGTGTTGGTACCAAGGTGAGTCGGTACCCAGTCCTCCAGACTGGAGATCGATTCCAGACTCAGCATCGAAAGAAGTGAGTCTATCGATGCACATCTGGAGGGTACCGACGTCGGTACCAGTACCGGTACCGATACAGATACTGGAAGATCGGTCTGCAGCGTATCCAACAAGCCCATAGGTACCGAGGACACCAGACCACGATCCTTGGTGAGGAGTGTTTCATCCAACACCATTGCCAATGCCAGGGTATCGGTACCGCTCAAAGCGGATGCCACCACCGAGCATGCCTCAGGTATGTTCGGAGAGGGGTGAACCTCAGGAACAACCTGAAACCCCACACAGGATTTGGAGGCCGAAGACTCCCACCGGGGTTTTAAAGCCAGTGTGTTCTCGAGGGCAAGGCCAGAGGCATCTCTATGATATGCATGAGATCTACCACTCGAGGACTGGCTAGTCTTAACAGACTGTTTTTGGGTTACCTGATCCTGTGAAGGAGAAGGGGTGGTCGGTGCCCTGAAGTTCAATGGGGACCACATATCGAGGGGAACTCGATGATGAAGACTTCTTCCCACTATACTGTTACAGGAGGGACACTCCAGAAGAAAATGCTCAGGACCCAAGCAGGGTAGACACCAATTATGAGTGTCTAAAATAAATTTTGTACCGCCACAGTTTGAACATTTCTTAGTAATAGTGGCTGGCTCTTCCATGAGGAAAAAAGGGGTAGGCCTAGCAGGCCGGGAAAAACCCCGTCAGGCACTAAGAGGGAAAAATATTCCCTAAACAGGAATATGTTGAAGAAAAAAGAAAAGAAACACCGGCGGTACCGGTGGCGTCGGGGAAGGCAGCCGCGACCACAAGAAAACTAAAAAATAAAAGAATTTTCTGCGGTGACAGAAGGACGTCCTGCCGGATTCGCGGAAAAACGAAAACTGAGGAGAGGCAGTTGGGAAAGGCGGGAAGGCAGCACACAGGCGTGTTGGGATGCTTCCAAAAGTGTTCTGATTGGAAGCTGGGAAGCGTTCCCGCGCAGACTACGTCGGTACCGACGTACCCATATGTGAAGACTCATTCCTGCTTGTTCCTGGAGATATATGGAAGACAACATCATGGCCAACTGACTGGAAAAGATCTCTGTTTATACTAATACTAAAGAAAGGTGATCCAAATGACTGTGGAAATTATCGCACAATCGCTCTGCTCCCACATGCCAGCAAGATTCTACTGAAGATTATTCAAAAGACATTACAACCATACCTGGAACAGGAACTACCTGAATTGCAAGCACGGTTCAGGAAAGGGCGAGGAACGAGAGACATCATTGCAGATGTGAGATGGATCCTTGAAAAGACTAAAAAATACCAAAAGGATATCTATTTGTGCTTTATCGACTAAAGCAAGGCTTTTGACTGTGTAAACCATGAGAAACTCTAGGCCACATTAAGAAGCATGGGTATACCAGAACACCTGATCGTTCTCTTGCACAATCTGTACATTGATCAAGAAGCAGCAGTTCGAATCTAACAAGGAGAAACAGAATGGTTTAAAATAAGCAAAGGTGTAAGACAAGGCTGCATACTTTCCCCCTACCTGTTAAATTTATATGCAGAACAAATCATCAGAGAAGCAGGATTGTATGAAGACAACAGAGGTGTGAAGATTGGTGGAAGACTCATCAACAACCTTCGCTATGCTGATGATACCACATTACTGGCTGAAAGTGAAGATGATCTGAAACATTTGCTTCTCACAATCAAAGAACAGTCTCAAAATGGGCCTGCACCTTAATGTAAAGAAGACAAAGATCATGACAACTGGCATAATCAACAGGTTCATCGTTGAAGAAGGAATTGAAATCGTGAACAACTTTAACCTACTTAGATCAACTATCAATAAAGAAGCAACAAGCAGTCAAGAAATCAGACGACGCATTGCTCTTGGCAAAATGGCTATGAAAGACCTAGATAAGATTCTCAAGAGCAGAGATGTCTCTCTCCATATAGATTCGACTTGTTCAAGCCATGGTATTTTCAATATCATCATATGGATGCGAAAGCTGGACAGTGAAAAAGATAGACAAGAAGAAAATTGATGTCTTTGAATTATGGTGCGGGGGGCGAATACTGTGTATACCATGGACTGCCCGAAGAACAAACCAGTCAGTACTAGAGGAGATCAAGCCTAAGCTTTCTTTAGAAGCTCAGATGACAAGACTTCGACTTTCATACTTTGGACACATCATGCGAAGAGAGAGATCATTAGAGAAAGACATCATGCTTGGTAAAATAGAAGGTCAACGCAAAAGAGGAAGGCCAGCAATGAGATGGATCGATACAATAACAGCAGCTACGGGTACCAGTCTGTCAACAATGAGCCGCCTGACTCAAGACCGAACACGATTTAGAATAGCAATCCAGAGGGTCGCCATGAGTCGACTCCGACTCGACGGCACTTAACAAAAACTGTCTTTTTCTTAGCTGGGTTGGCAGTGGTCCTGGACAGTCTATTTAAGATAGTGTTCTCGGACTCAAGCTGAGCAGCTTTCTCCTGCCAGTAACTTGCCAAAAAGTTTATCTCCTGTGTAAGGAATATTCCCCAGCTTATCTTATGGAGTGGAGGAGTGGCCTAGTGGTTGGGGCAAGGTACTTCAGGCCGGAAGGTCGGGGGTTCAAATCCCACTAGAGGACAACAACCTTGGACCGGAAGGACCGGGGTTTCTAGTCCCACAGGTGCTCCTTGTGGTCTTGGGCAAGCCACTTAACCCTCAATAGCCCATGTTCCCTGTAAAATAGTTATCTCCAAGTTATAATGCCCTGTTCAATGTAATTTCAGTTTGTTCAATGTAAACCGCACTGATGTAGAATAGCGCAGTATATAAGAGAATGTAAATAAATAAATCTTGCACCCACTGCACTAAAACAGATGCTTGTAGCTAAGCAATCCAACGTGCACCGATAGAAATAGCAGAGGTTCTGCTAATGCATTCAAAACAATCAAAGGTTGCCCTGTTCATGAACTTAGAAACATTTTGGGCATGCTTAACAGGAGTAAGGAAATCGGCCCTCTTGTCATCGGGGAGAAGAAGGGCCATGAGTTCCAAATCGTTAGTAACCTCTCAAAGAAACATACCCATATAGAGTATGTAAGACCTTATTCTGTCCGACAGCATAGAGGCCTGAAAACAGACGACCAAAGGCATCGAGAGTCCTTGTCTGACAGCCCGGAGGATTAAAGGAATGAGTCTTGGCACTTTTGATCCAGCGCATCGCCGATTCCACCACCATGGAATGGTGTGGTAACTGCGTTTTATGGAACCTGGGACACTGCGGTACCCGGTACATTGTATCGAGCCTTCGAGAATGTGGAGACACCGCTAAGGGTGTTTCCCACATTCTACACATGAGATCCTGCAAAGTCCCGTGTATGGGAAAGTTTGCGGCCTCCTTAGGGGCTGCCAGAAACTGAAGAATTCCAAGTTCTTCAGCTCTCAGTTCCTTCTCGGGGGTCACAGTGATCGAGAGGCCCCGAGCCACATCCCGCATAAAGTCTTGAAAAGACATGTCCTCCAGATGAGACATCCAACATTGCAGCAAAGGAGAGGGATCCTCCTGGAAGAACTGCTCCAGTATCGATAGATTCATCAGAATCATCGGATTCGTAAGACTCGAAGTATCGACGGGCTGGGTGCTCTTCTACTCCCTGTCCATGGTACCGATCGAAGTAGACATCGAAATGCCTCGATACCGGACCCCCTATACCGTAAACCGATTCTAGGGCTGGCATGGGTGGTGGCATGGAGAGCAGCACAACAATAGCTGCAGATACATCTGGTACTGGTATCGGTATCGATGGCTGCGGAACCAATTGCAGCGGCTTTAATGGTATGGAGGCTACTAACAAGGCCACTAGGACTGCGCAAAATGGCTAGGATGCGTTGATCCATGGAACCTGACGATGTCTGGGTGTCGGTACCGATGGAGTGGCACATGGCACCAAGAACTCTTCGGAGGTTGATGCCTCGGGAACATCTTGGGATCACGTTAATGTTTGGAGGCAAGTACCTCCCGCCAGGGTTGTTTGGCCGGTGAATTCTCCTCAAGGGCAATGCTAGAAGCATCTCAATGCTTAGGAGGAGATCTACTCTTTGACTGACCGGTCTTCAAAGACGACCTGGTTTTGGTTACCTGAGATCAATGGGAAGAAGATGAAGCCTGGATGACGTTGATGCAACAGACATTGCATCCGAGGTAAAAAAGGGTGTAGAGTTTTGCAGCTCTATTTTGCAGGCCTCTCTTAGTCATCTTTCTGCAGAGGAGACACTCCGATGGAGAATGGTCTGGGCCCAAACATTTAACACACCAGACATGGGTGTCGGTAGCAGAAATGGTACAGCCACATTTTGAATATTTTTTAAAACCACTACTTGGTTTCTCCATTTTGAAGAAAACAGTGCTTAGTGCCCAAAATGGAGCCGAAGTACCAAGAGGGGACAGACCCTCAAGAAAAAGCTTTTTTTTTTTTAAAGAAAGAAAAAAATAAAGACACCACCGGTGGTACCGGCATAGGCGTCGACGGGAAGGCAGACGTGACCACAAAAAATAAAACTTTGAGGTGACAGGAATTACTGCCTGTCGGCTCAGCAGAAAACAAAAAACTGAAGGAGAGTTGGAAAGGCAGCAGCGCAGACGCAGTGGGATGCTCCCAAAAGCTTTCCTATAGGACGCTGGGGAGAGTTCCGGCACGGGCTCCGTCGGTGCCAACAATACCCATATGTGAAGACTACATTCCTGCTAGTTCCTGGAGACAGAGTAGTGACTCACCTGTAACAGGTGTTCTCCAGGAGCAACAGGAATCAGTCCTCAAATATGGGTGTCATCGGCACCGATGAAGCCCCAGCGGAGCATTTCCCCAACTTTCTATGAAAGCCTTTGGGAATGCAGACACGCATGCACGGTTCCCTTCCCGCCTAAAGGTGCCATCTTACCTCAGTCAAATGACATAGCTAAGAACAGCACACAAAAATGAAAAATAAACTATGTACAACTGCAACTCCAAGGGGAGGAGGGAGGGTTGTAAGGACGGATTCCTGCTGCTCCTGGAGAACACCTGTTACAGGTGAGTAACTACTCTTTCTCCAGGACCAAGCAGGAAGTCAGTCCTCACATATGGGTGACTCCCAAGCTCTGGGCTACTGAGGAATCCAGGCTGAACAAGAGAACTCCCTCTAGTCTCAGCAGCAAAGAAAGGCGTTTCAAGGACACAACCTCCACTGGTAGCCCAGAGGGCAGGAGTTGCCTAAACCTCAAAAGAGATTCCGGAGTACTGCTTGGCCAAAAGCACTGTCCCTACGGGACTCCCTCTCCAGACAGTAATGGGCCGCAAAGGTCTGGCTTGAAGACCAAGTTGCAGCCCTGCAGATGTCTACCAAGGGCACAGAGCGGAGATGAGCCAATGAGGCAGCCATTGCCCTGACATGGTGGGCTGTAACCCGACCCTGCAAAGGAAGGTCAGCCGCCTTGTAAGGTGATACAGTCAGCCACCCAGATGGACAAGGTACGCTTGGACACAGCCAACCCCAACTTATTGGGGTCAAAGGATACAAAGAGCTGAGTAGCCCTTCTATGCCCCTGCGTACGGTCAAGGTAGAAGGATAAGGCCCTCCTACAGTCCAGGGTATGCAGGACTGCTTCAGCCTGGCTTGCATGAAGCCTAGGGAAGAATGTTGGAAGAACCACCTTCTGATTGAGGTGGAAAGAGGAAACCACCTTTGGGAGGAACTTTGGATGAGTGCTGAGGACTACCCTGTTCCTATAAATCCTGGTGTAAGGCCTATCACAGACCAGGGCCTGAAACTCACTCATTCGCCTAGCCGAGGTAAGGACTATCAAGAAGAGCATCTTCCAGGAGAGGAAGCATAGTGGACAAGTAGCCATTGGCTCAAAAGGTGGGCGAGTCAGTTGCTGCAAGACCACATTCAACTCCCACTCAGGGGCAGGACGACGGATTGGAGGCTTGAGCAAAAGCAAGCCCCTGAGAAAGCGGGACACCAAGGGGTGAACCGATAGAGAATGGTGAGCTGCTAGAGCTGAGAGGTGGACCCGAACAGAATTGGACTTGAGTCCCTGATTGGACAAGTGCAGTAAGTACTGAAGTACTACTGGTACAGTACAGGAGAAAGGATCCTCTGTACGTAGCTGACACTACACAGAAAACCTTTACCATTTGAGAGCATAGGTTTTCCTAGTGGACTGTTTCCTAGAGGCTAGCACAACCTCCTCAACTTCCTGAGGTAGGCCCCCAGGGAGCCAAAACTACCCTTGCAGCCTCCAGGCCATCAAATTTAGAGCTTTGAGATTGGGGTGCAAAAGGGAACCCTGATCCTGAGAGAGAAGGTTGGGTTGCAACCCCAGAGGCAGGGGGGGGTCCACTGCCAACTGAAGCAGAAGTGGGAACCAAGGCTGTCTCGGCCATCTGGGAGTCACCAGCAGGACTGAGGCTTTGTCCTGAAGGATCTTGAACAGAGTTTGGGCCACCAAGGGCGTGAGAGGAAACGCATAGAGGAGGCCCTGAGACCATGGAATCAGAAAAGCATCTGCTGCTATCCGCAGAGGATGCGGTAGCCTGGAGCAGAACTTTGGCAGCTGTTTGTTCAGCGGGCTGGCAAACAGATCTATCCAAGAGAGACCCCATTTCAGGAAGAACTTTTGAACTACTAAGGGATGCAACTGCCACTCGTGGGGCTGCAGAATCCTGCTCAACCTGTCGGCCAGGTAGTTTTCCTGGCCTGGAAGGTACACAGCCCTGAGGAGCATGTTGTGCTTTAGGGCAAAGGAACAAAGGTCTTCAGCATCCCGAAAAAGGAGCCTGGATCCAGTCCCACCCTGTTTGTTCACATAAAACATGGCCACCTGGTTGTCTGTCCGAATCAGGACAGATTGATGAGCCAGGGCAGGAGAGAAAGCTTTGAGAGCTAGGCGAATAGCCCTGAGTTCCAGGAGATTGATCTGCTGTGCCGCCTCCCAAGGAGACCACAGGCCCTGGCTGCACTTGTCTAGAGAATGAGCTCCCCAGCCCTGCAGTAAGGCGTCGGTGGTCAGTACCACCGTGTACCCAGGAATCTGAAAGAGCACTCCTTTTAGGAGACTGGGTGGTTGCAGCCACCAGCTGAGGGAGTTCAAAAATTGTCTGGACACCCTTATCCTGTCCCGGAGGCTGCCTTTGGCCTGTGACCACTGAGTACGAAGGCACCACTGTGCAGGTCTCATATGGAGCCTGGCATTGGGGGTCACAAGTACTGTCGAAGCCATGTGGCCTAGAAGCCTCAGGCAGAGTCTGGCAGAGACTAGTGACCTGTTGAGAAACTGGTTTGCCAGGGCTATCAATCTTTGTGCTCTGTCTTCTGGCAAGAAAGCCTTTGCCAGGAGAGAGTCCAGACTTGCTCCTATGAACTCCAAGTTCTGGGAGGGGATCAAAGTGGACTTTGCGACGTTTATCACAAACCCTAGGCTTTGAAGAAGAGCAATAGTTCTGAGGGTGGCTTGTCTGCCCCCTGGGACGTCTGACCTCTGATCAGCCAGTCGTCCAACTAGGGGAAGACAAAGATTCCCTGTGTTCTCAGGTAGGCCGCAACCACTGCCAGGCATTTGGTAAAGACACTGGGAGTGGAGGTGAGACAAAAGGCAGTACTCTGTACTGATAATGGTTTCCTCCCACAAGGAACCTGAGGTACTTCCTGTGGTCTGGATGAATGAGGATGTGAGTATACGCATCCTTTAGATCTAAGGAGCATGGCCATTCTCCCTGCTGGAGGTAGGGCAGAAGTGTTCCAAGAGTAAGCATCTTTAACTTTTCTTTCTCTAGGAACTTGTTGAGGTTCCTGAGGTCCAGAATGGGTCGAAGGCCACCGGTTCTTTTGGGCACCAGGAAATACCTGGAGTAGAATCCATGACCTTGCAAGTGGGGAGGCACAGGCTCCACCGCCCTGTCCACCAACAAACCATGAAGTTCCTGAAGGAGAAGGTCTGTGTGCAGGGAAGACCTCAGGGGCTCCCCTGGAAAGTATGGTGGAGGCAGTTGGTGAAAATGTAGTGCCAAGCCCCTGTGGACTATGTCCAACACCCAACTGTCCCCGGTGATGTGGGGCCACTGGTGAGCAAAGAGGGCGAGGCGACCTCCTGTGCAGGGTTGGGATAGCAGGGACAGAGAGGCTACGCTCAGGGAGTCAAAAACCCCCACCCTGCTGAGTGGGAGCAGGGGCCGGAGGCTTGGGGGTCCTCTGCCTACGGGGCCCATTACCCTGCCCCTTGGCTTGCTGACCCTGGGGTGCAGCTTGGGCAGCCTGATATTGAGGGTACTGTTTGTAGGCAGTGCCCTTCCTCGGGTAAAAGGGCTTTTTACCCGAGCCCTTCTTCTTATGAGAAGGGGCAGAGGTCTTCCAAGACAGACCTGTCCGTGTAAGGGGCTCTGTTTCGAGCTGGGCGGGACTTCTCGGTCATGGGCTTGCCAAAAAGGTTTTCACCTCGGCAAGGAACATCGACCAACTTGTCCTGAGCCCATGGCTCGAGGTCCGATGACTGCAGCCATGCCTGGCATCGAGCCGCGATGCCGGCTGCCGCAACTTGGGCTGAAGCTTCGAAGTCATCGTAGGCGGCGCGGGACATGAACTTCGAGCAGTCCCGAATCCCCGAGGACAAGAACTTGAATCTCTTCAAGGGTTCCCCGGAGAGTCCAGCAGAGAATCCGGCCAACTCCTTGGCCAGGTCCCGCAAGTAAATGCCCATGTACAGCTGGTAAGACTGGACACGGCAAGCAAGCATCGAGCCCTGGAAGCACTTTCTACAGACGCCATCTAGGTTCCGAGCCTCCCTGCCGGGGGGCACCGTGGAGTGCATCTTCTGAATCTTCAGACGATGCATGGCCCATTCCACAACCATGGAGTGGTGTGGTAGCTGTGCCTTCTGAAAGCCAGGGCTCTTCCGGAGTCGATAGATGGAGTCAACTCGCTTGCATAGAACCGGCGCCGAGGCCGGTGCCTCCCACATCCAGAAGAGGAACCGTTCCAGCATCGGAGGAACCGGGACAGTAAAGGCCTCCTTCGGAGGATAGTCATACTGCAGGGCCTCGAGCTCTTCAGCTCGAGGCTCTTCCTCGGGGTCCACTGGAATAGCCAAGGCAGTGGCCATATCCCGGACAAACTCCGAGAACCGAATATCCTCTGGAGGGGATCTACTCCGGGGCTCACCGAGTCTTGAACTTATCGGGGGACACCTCATCCTCCGTCTCCCAGGCGGACTCGTCTGACGAGGAATCAGGGTCCGACCCCGCAGGGCCCTGGAGCACCCGCCCCGACGCCGGAGGCACCATCGTCGATACCCTTGGTCCCGAGCGAGGTCGACTTTGAGCCATGATGGACTCTAGTATCGGCTCAGTCTCCGGGGTCGACTTCGAAGTCGATGTCCCAGTGGTCGGGGCAGATGCGCCAGACAGGCTGGCCATCAGTGCCCGCTGCTGCTCCATGAAAGCACAGTTACTTACCTGTAACAGGTGATCTCTGGGAACAGCAGGAATAAGTCTTCACACATGGGTATCGTCGGTACCGACGGAGCCTGCGCGGGAACACTCCCCAGCGTCCAAAAGGAAAGCTTTTGGGAGCATCCCACAGCGCCTGCGCGCTGCCTTCCCGCCTTTCCTAACCGCCTCTCTGCAGTTCGAGTTTTAAAGCTGAGACAAAGAGAGTGAGGAAAGGAAAGAAATATAGAGAGAAACAACTCCTAGGGGAGGTGGGTGGGTTGTGAAGACTTATTCCTGCTGTTCCCAGAGATCACCTGTTACAGGTAAGTAACTGTGCTATCTCCAGGAACAAGCAGGAATGAGTCTTCACACATGGGGACTCCCCAGCTAGAGATGCCTGGGAGATCACCCAGGTTGTGAGTCCCTGGAAGGGCTCTACCTCCACCCATGAATCTCAGGCATCCAGACAGGGATGGAGGGTAGGAGTTGATTAGGTATGGAACAGGTGTTTGATAACAGCCTGACCAAACAAGGCATCCCGGCAGGAATCCTTGTCCAAGCAGTAATGGGCTGTGAAGGTATGAACTGAGGCCCAGGTGGCCGCTCGACAGATCTGGTCGATGGACACAGAATTTAGATGAGCCATAGAGGCTGCCATGGCCCTCACATTGTGAGCTGTACATGGCCCTCCAGAGAAAGGTTCTTACTCTGGTAGGCGAAAGAAATACACTGAGCAATCCAATTGGATAGGGTTCTCTTAGAGAGTGGAAGTCCTAAATGAGAGGGATCAAAAGCAACAAAGAGTTGAGAGGACTTTCTATGTTGCTGTGTCCTTTGTAAGTAAAAATCAAGAGCTCTCTTACAATCCAGGGTATGAAGACTTCTCTCTGCATTTGAAGCATGAGGTCCTGGAAAAAAGACAGGTAAATAAACCTCCTGGTTCAGATGAAAAGGTGAGACCACTTTAGGCATAAAGTGTGGATTAGTCCTGAGGACTACCTTGTCATGATGGAACCTTGTATAAGGAGGATTAGCCACCAAGGCTTGCAGCTCACTGATGCAAGCGAGCTGAAGTGACTGCAATGAGAAAAATAACCTTCCAGGAAAGGAATTTCAAGGAGGTAGCGGCTAAGGGTTCAAAGGGTAGCCGCATAAGCTGGCCAAGAACCAGATTCAAGTCCCATGCCACTGGAGGTGGTCTGATGGGAGGTTTTGTAAAAAGAAGGCCTCCCATGAATCTTGCCATAAGAGGGGTGACAAGGCGATAGCAGAGAGACTGAATGAATTCTTTGCTTCGGTCTTTACTGAGGAAGATATAGGGATGTTACCCATGACTGAAGTGGTACTTAAAGGTGCAGAAGAGTTGAAGAAAATATCGATACATCGGGAAGATGTATTACAACTATTAGATAAACTGAAGAGTAGCAAATCACCTGGACCGGATGGTATACATCCAAGGGTGTTGAAAGAACTGAAATATGAGATTGCAGACCTGCTATTAGTAATCTCTGAACTATCATTAAAATCATCTCTAATTCCTGAAGATTGGAGGATAGCCAATGTAACACCAATTTTTAAAAAGAGTTCCAGGGGTGATCCGGGAAACTACAGACCGGTGAGCTTGACGTCAGTACCAGGAAAAATGGTAGAAACCATCATAAAGAATAAAATTATTCAGCATTTAGATAGTCATGGCCTAATGGGAGACAGCCAACATGGCTTTCGACAAGGAAGATCTTGCCTTACTTATCTGTTATGTTTTTTTGAAGGTGTGAATAAACAGGTGGACAAAGGTGAGTCGGTTGATATAGTGTATCTGGACTTTCAGAAAGCCTTTGACAAGGTCCCTCATCAGAGACTTTTGGCAAAACTAAAGAGTCATGGGATAGGAGGCAGTGTACTACTGTGGATCCGAAACTGGTTAAAAGATAGAAAGCAGAGGGTAGGGCTAAATGGCCAATTTTCCCAATGGAGAAAGGTGAATAGTGGTGTACCCCAGGGATCTGTGCTGGGTCCTCTGCTTTTTGACATATTCATAGATGACCTGGAAAGTGGAATAACGAGTGAGGTTATCAAATTTGCAGATGACACAAAACTATTTAAAGTTGTTAAAACCCAAGAGGATTGTGGAAAATTGCAAGAGGATCTTGATAAATTGGAAGACTGGGCATTAAAATGGCAGATGAAATTTAATGTGGACAAGTGCAAAGTTATGCACCTAGGGAAGAACAACCCAAACTATGGTTACACGATGCAAGGTTCCACTTTAGGAACCACCACACAGGAAAAAGATTTAGGCGTCATTGTGGATAACATGTTAAAACCCTCGGCCCAGTGTGCAGCGGCAGCCAAGAGAGCAAATAGAATGCTAGGTATGAAAGTAAAGGAATGGAAAATAAAACAAAAAATATTATAATGCCTCTATATCTTTCCATGGTGAGACCGCACCTTGAATATTGTGTGCAGTTCTGGTCGCCGTATCTTAAAAAGGATATAGCGTTATTAGAAAAGGTTCAGAGAAGAGCCACCAAAATGGTAAAGGGGATGGAAGGATACTCCTATGAAGAAAGGCTAAAAAGGTTAGGGCTCTTTAACCTGGAAAAGAGACGGCTGAGGGGAGATATGATAGAAGTCTATAAATTAATGAACGGAGTGGAACGGGTAAACGTAGATCGATTGTTTACGTTATCAGAATACAGACAGACTAGGGGACATGCAATGAAGCTACAGGGTAAACTATTTAAGACTAATAAAAGAAAATATTTTTTCACTCAACGTGTAATCAAACTCTGGAATTTGTTACCGGAGGATGTAGTAAAGGCTGTTAAGTGTAGCTGGGTTTAAAAAAGGTTTGGAAAAGTTCCTGGAGGAAAAGTCCATAAACCATTATTAAGAAGGGACCCAGGATATCAATGCTTGACCCAGTACAAGCATTGTGGAACCTGTGTCTTTTGGGGAAACTGCTAGGTACGTATGACCTAGACTGGCCACTGTTGGAAACAGGATACTGGGCTTGATGGACCTTGGTCTGACCCAGTATGGCATATCTTATGTTCTTATGATGAGAGGAAATAGGCTGTCCATTGAGAGGTTTCAGGATGCTGCAATAGCACTCAAATGGACTCTTACTGAATTTGTTTTTAGGCCTGCATGAGATAAATGCAGCAAATACTCTAGTAAAGAATTCAAAGGTATTGCAAGAGGGTTAAGACCCTTCTCTGCACAACAAATGGTAAACCTTTTCCATTTAAAAGCATAGAAACGTCTAGTGGAAGGCTTTCTGGAAGCATGAAGGATATCCTTCACTTGCTGAGAAAGATGCAAATCTTGAAGGTCTAGGCCTTCAGCAACCAGGCTCTGAGATGAAGAGACTGGGGATTTGGGTGCCACAACATTACCTCCTCCTGGGACAGGAGGTCTGGAGCAGATCCCAAGCCCAGGGAGGGAGCTTGAGAGAGATGCAGAAGTAGAGGGTACCATACCTGGCGTGGCCAATGTAGTGCTATGAGGATCATAGATCCCTTGTCTCTCTGAAGTTTGAACAGTGTCTTGGGAATTAGGGGAATGGGTGGAAAAGCATAGAGGAAGTCTTGCACCCAATGGAGGAGGAAGGCATCCCTGGCCTGAATTCCCTGACACGGAATTCTGGAACAGAACCGGGGAAGTTTGGCATTCCAACGGACTTGCAAACAAGTCTATGTCTGGGGTTCCCCAAATTCGAAAGATCCTGGCTATCTAGTCCCCATGAAGGGACCATTCGTGTGGAAGCAGAACTCGACTGAGTCTGTCTGCCCAAGAGTTTTGAACCCCTGGAAGATACACTGCCATGAGATGGATTTGATGCTCTCTGGCAAAGGCCCACAATCTCAGAGCTTCGTTGCAAAGCGACAGAGAGCCAATCCCCCCCTGTCTATTCACGTAGAACATGGCTACTTGGTTGTCCGTGTGGATGAGGACTGTCTTGTAGCTGAGCAGGGTGTGGAAGACTCAGAGCCAGAAAGATTGCTCTAAGCTCTATGTAGAGATGTCTCCTGTGGAGACCATATACCTTGGGTGGAGAGATCTTGTAGATGAGCTCCCAACCCCTTGGAGAGGCATCTGTTGTAAGGGTTGCTTGGGGTAACACCTGTTTAAAGGGGGACCCCAGCAACAAATTGTGAGTGGACTTCCACCACTGGAGAGAGCAAAAGAGGTGAATGGAAGTTGCTATTTTGTCTGACAGGCAGCCTGATGCCTGGGTCCATTGGGTGGACAGAGTCCATTGAGCTGCTCTCATGTGAAGGCGAGCATAAGGAACCACATGCACAGTGGATGCCATGTGGCCTAACAGTTGTAACATCTCTCGAGCAGTTAAATGGGATTTTAACTGAATCTGTGAGGCTAACTGCACCAAGCGTAGGCAATGGGCCTGGGGAAGATAGGCCCTTGCAGTTGTGGTATCCAGCAAGGCCCCTATGAACTCTAGAGATTGAGTAGGAGTGAGATGGGATTTTGGAATGTTTATTACAAGTCCCAGATACTGAAGAACACGCCTTGTGCAGGCCAGGGAAGTCGGGGCCTCTGACTGGGATGGAGCTCGGATGAGCCAGTCGTCCAGATATGGGAATACGAATATCCCTAGAGTGCGTAGAAATGCAGCTACTACTGCCATGCATTTTGTGAACACACTTGGTGCAGAGACCAGACCGAAAGGAAGCACTTTGTATTGGTAGTGCTTTCCTCGGTAAAGGAATCGAAGGAACCTTCGGTGTGTTGGATGGATGAGGACATGGGTGTACGCATCCTTGAGGTCTAGAGAACAAAGCCAATCCTGACTCTGAAGGTATGGAAGGAGAGTACCGAGAGAAATCATCTTGAACTTCTCCTTGTATAGAAACTTGTTCAATTCTCTGAGATCTAGTATGGGTCTGTAGCCCCCTGTTTTCTTTGGGATAAGAAAGTAGGGGGAGTAGAACCCTGAGCCCTGCTGAAGAAGGGGTTCTTCTATTGCCCCTTGGGTAAGAAGGGTAGTAATCTCCTGACCTAGAAGGTCGAGGAGAGATGTTGGAGAATTGAACTGTCTCACCATGGTGTGAGGAGGAAGGTTTAAGAAATGAAGCTTGTACCCCTCTCTTATGATGGAGAGGGGTCCATTGCTCTGCTGTGATTTGTTCCCACCTGGGAGCTAAGTGAGCTAACCTTCCTGGAATGGTGAGAGGCTCTGGTTCTTTTAGAGCCAGAAAGGCTAAGTTCTCTAGTTGAAAGTCAAAGACCCTGAGGAGGCTGAGGCTGTTGGGCCGTAGCATTCCTAGCAGCCTTAGGCTTGGCCTGTTTTGGTTGTTGCTGTCTCTTTGTAGCATAACGACCTGCAGAAGATGCCTGCTGACCATAGGCAGAATAATATCTCCCTTTTTATGGAAAAAAAACCCTTTTTGAACAACCTTTTCTTAAAAGGAGCAGAGGCAGACTTTGAGAGACTAACTAAAGCAGAATTTTCAGCATCCATTTGGGTGGCCTTTGCTTGCCAATCTTTGCCAAAAAGGTTTTCACCTGTACAAGGAAGTTTTCCTAGTCCATCCTGAACCCAGGGTTCCAAATCAGAAGCTTGTAACCAAGCAACTCTGCGTGCACCTATGGCAATAGCCGAGGCTCTGCTGGCACACTCAAAAGAGTCAAAGGCTGCACGGTTGGAAAATTTGGAAACATCCTGGGCATGTTCAAGCCAGGTGAGAAACTCTTCCCTTTTATCTTCTGAAATAAAAGGAGATAAAGTTTGCAGATGATCTGTAACTTCTCTTAGAAACATCCCCATATAGAGACTATAGGAGTTGATTTTGGCTACAAGCATGTTGGCCTGGAAAATTCTCCTGCCAAAGGCTTTTAAGGTTCTGCATTCTCTTCCTGGAGGATTAGAAGAGTGCCTTTTTGTACTCTTTATCTTCTTCATAGCAGAATCCACCACAATGGAGTGGCGAGGAAGCTGAGTCTTATCAAAGCCAGGTCAAGGAGGAACACGATACATGGTGTCTGACCTACGAGAATGAGGGGAGATGGTGAGAGGGGTCTCCCATATGCCCAACATGTGATCATAAAGAATCTCATGAACTGGTAAAGTGGCTGCTTCTTTAGGAGCCTTAGGATATTGTAAAATATCTAATTTATTGGCTCTAGGCTCTGCTTCATGGGCCACTGAAATGGAAAGGCCCCTGGCTACTTCCCTAATGAAGTCTTGAAAAGACAAGTCTTCTGGAGGAGACATTCTTATTTTTGGAGAAGAGGGCTCCTGAGGAAGGATCACCGATGCTTCAACAGAGGCCTCTGATTCAGAGTCTTCAGAGGAATCGAAGTATTGCCTGTCTGGATGCTCCTGCAGAGCCCGAAACGCGTACCGGGTGGTATCTACTTCGGGAGTGATCGGTACCGAGTCGGTACCGATGGGCATCACAGGACAGTGTACCGCTGCAGTTGACACCGAAGCCGATGTCAACGCAAATGGTACCGGAACCGATATCGGTACCGGTGCCGGAGTCGGTATCACCAACGGAGTATGTTGTGGTACCGAAGGCGTCGTAGCTTGTATGAATGCCGTAATGGCACGCTGCATGGTCAGGATATTCTTATCCATCGACACCACCAATGTCTGGATGTCGGTACCAGTGGGAACCACCGGTACCCCAGAACATGGCAACAGGTGATCAGTCGAGGCCGAGCCATCGATGTCAACCTGTGACCCCATAGATAAAGCTTTGGAAGCCGGAGCCTCCCGCCGGGGTAATTTTGCCGGTGCAGATTCCTCAAGAGCAAGCCCGGAGGCATCTCGATACTTAGAGGGAGATCTACCCTTCGAGGACCGGCTGGACTTAAGATTGGTTACCTGAGATCCATGGGAGGAAGAAGCAGCCCTGGAAGATGTCGATGCTACCGAAGCTGCATCAAAGGCAAACAGGGTACTGAGCTTGGCTGCTTGATTCTGTAGACCTCTTTTAGACATCATGGAACAGGACTCACAATCCGCAATGGAGTGGTCAGGACCTAAACATTTTAGACACCATTCATGGGTGTCCGTGACAGAAATAGTGCCGCTGCACTTCGTGCACCTTTTAAACCCAGAGGCAGGCTTTTCCATGAGGAAAATTTTTCCTAGGCCAAAGAAAGAAAAAATGTACTGAAGTGAGAACTACAGTAATTTTTATTTTTTTATTTTATTTTTTTTTTAAGTATAAAGAAAGACAGACCGGCGGAACCGGTCCAGTGTCGAAGAAGGCAGACATGCAACCAAAGAAATAAAAGAAAATAAAGAAATTCTTCAGCGGTGAAAGGAACACGACCTGCTGGCTCCGTGGAAAAGAAGAACTGGAGAGAGGTGGCTGGAAAGGTGGGAAGGCAGTGCGCAGGCGCTGTGGGATGCTCCCAAAAGCTTTCCTTTTGGACGCTGGGGAGCATTCCCGCACAGGCTCCGTCGGTACCGACGATACCCATGTGTGAAGACTCATTCCTGCTTGTTCCTGGAGATGGCAGACAATCTGCTCTCCAAGGCTGTCATCCTGAGACTCAGCTCGGGAGACATAGCAGCCACCGACTCGGGGCCCGGCGCCGTCGGCTCCCTAGGAGGAGAGTCATTGAGGACTACAGGGCTTACTTGTCCAGCAGATTCCGGCTCCATGCAAGGAACTTTGGCAGGCTTCTCTTGTTCCATGGGCCCGGGGCGACGGTCGGGGGTCTTAGACCTGGCCCTCGAGGAGCCAGGGACCTCCTCCGACGACGCCCTCATGAGCCGCTTCTTCCTCTTGCACTCCCGGTCGGGGGACCCCTGTCCGAGGAGCTTCGACGGCGCTCGGGATCCGAATCCCGAGATGTCGAGGCCTCAGACGAGGTCCGGGCCCTGCCGGAGGCTGAGTCCGAGAAAAGCCTTTCTTTCTGCTGCTGGCTACTTCGGAGTGCCTTGGAAGACATCTTCCCACATGGTCCACACGACTTAGGGTCGTGATCAGGACCGAGGCACCGAAGGCAGCAGTCGTGTGTGTCGGTGAGAGACATTAATTTCTTACACCGATCACACTTCTTGAAACTGCTGGAAGCCATCGGGGAAAAAAGAGTCCCCGCGAGATCAAAGGACCGGCCTTCCAGGGAAAAATCAAAAAAGGGTGCGAACGCCAGCCACGAAGGGCAAAAAACGAAAAAGAAGAATCAGACTCGATACCGGTGTACCGAACCCGGCGGGAGGGGAACCGGTGTCGAACCGGGAGAAAAAATAGCGAGTATCACCAAAAAAAAATCAACTTTTATCCGGGATGACAGGACACTCGTCCGGTGGGCTTCTCGGGAAAAGAGAGACTGAGGTAAGATGGCACCTTTAGGCGGGAAAGGAACCGCGCATGCGTGCCTGCATTCCCAAAGGCTTTCATAGAAAGCTGGGGAAATGCTCCGCTGGGGCTTCATCGGCGCCGATGACACCCATATGTGAGGACTGACTTCCTGCTTGGTCCTGGAGAAAGCACAGTTACTTACCTGTAACAGGTGATCTCTGGGAACAGCAGGAATAAGTCTTCACATATGGGTACGTTGGTACCGACGGAGCCTGTGCAGGAACGCTCCCCAGCGTCCAAAAAGAAAGACTTTGGGAGCATCCCACACGCATGCGCGCTGCCTTCCCGCCCATTCACTTCCCTCTCATCAGTTGGGTTTGTAGCTGAGACTGAAGGAGGGAAGTAGACAAATTAGAGAGAGAACAACTCCTAGGGGAGGAGGGTGGGTTGTGAAGACTTATGCCTGCTGTTCCCAGAGATCACCTGTTACAGGTAAGTAACTGTGCTATCTCCAGGAACAAGCAGGAATGAGTCTTCACATATGGGGACTCCCAAGCTAGAGATGCTTAGAGGAGGTCCCAGCATGTTGCGAATCTAATAGATGGGCCATACTATTTCCCAGAATCTCAGGCATCCAAGGGATGGAGGGTAGGAGTTGAATTAAAAAGGGTGTGCTGTGGAACAGCTTGACTAAACAAGGCATCTAGAGGGGAGTCCTTGTGTAGATCATAAGTGTTAGTAAATATTGAATTCCAATTTTCTAATGTGGACCTCTGCCAAGAAATATGGAAGACAACATCATGGCCAACTGACTGGAAAAGATCTGTGTTTATACCAATACTAAAGAAAGGTGATCCAACTGACTGTGGAAATTATCGCACAATCGCTCTGATCCCACATGCCAGCAAGATTCTACTGAAGATTATTCAAAAGAGACTACAGCCATACCTAGAACAAGAACTACCTGAAGTGCAAGCAGGGTTCAGGAAAGGGCGAGGAACGAGAGACATCATTGCGGATGTGAGATGGATCCTTGAAAAGACTAAAGAATACCAAAAGGATATCTATTTGTGCTTTATCGACTATAGCAAGGCTTTTGACTGTGTAAACCATGAGAAACTCTGGGCCACATTAAGAAGCATGGGTATACCAGAACACCTGATCGTTCTCTTGCGTAATCTGTACATTGATCAAGAAGCAACAGTTCAAACGGAACAAGGAGAAACAGAATGGTTTAAAATAAGCAAAGGTGTAAGACAAGGCTGCATACTTTCCCCCTACCTGTTTAATTTATATGCAGAACAAATCATCAGAGAAGCAGGACTGTATGAAGACAACAGAGGTGTGAAGATTGGTGGAAGACTCATCAACAACCTTCGCTATGCTGATGATACCACATTACTGGCTGAAAGCGAAGATGATCTGAAACATTTGCTTCTCACAATCAAAGAACATAGTCTCAAAATGGGCCTGCACCTTAATGTACAGAAGACAAAGATCATGACAACTGGCATAATCAACAGGTTCATCGTTGAAGGAGAAGAAATTGAAATTGTGAACAACTTTAACCTACTTGGATCAACTATCAATAAAGAAGCAACAAGCAGTCAAGAAATCAGACGACGCATTGCTCTTGGCAGAATGGCTATGAAAGACCTAGATAAGATTCTCAAGAGCAGAGATGTGTCTCTCCATACAAAGATTCGACTTGTTTAAGCCATGGTATTTTCAACAACATCATATGGATGTGAAAGCTGGACAGTGAAAAAGACAGACAGGAAGAAAATTGATGCCTTTGAATTATGGTGCTGGCGGCGAATACTGTGTATACCATGGACTGCCCGAAGAACAAACCAGTCGGTACTAGAGGAGATCAAACCTAAGCTTTCTTTAGAAGCTCAGATGACAAGACTTCGGCTTTCATACTTCGGACACATCATGCGAAGAGAGAGATCATTAGAGAAAGACATCATGCTTGGCAAGATAGAAGGTCAACGCAAAAGAGGAAGACCAGCAATGAGATGGATCGCTACAATAACAGCAGCTACGGGTACCAGTCTGTCGTCAATGAGCCGCCTGACTGAAGACCGAACACAATTTAGGATAGCTATCCAGAGGGTCGCCATGAGTCGACTCCGACTCGACGGCACTTAACAACAACAATGTGGACCTTATTCAAAAGTATTGCGAAAGTATTTGTTGAGGCTAATATGGGTCTGGTGCCAAGAGCCAATACATTAGCCTCAAAGAAATTACCTCCCTGTGAAGTAGAGGAAAATAAATGTTGCAATACAGGCAGAGGTCAGAAGCCTTAATGGTTAGAACTAATCCCAGAAGAAAAAACTGGGGGAGTTTAATGAGGTTGGACCTTGGAGGAGAAGCTAAAGCTTCCGTAGGCCAAAGTTTGAAGCTCTTTGTCCTTGGAGCAGAATAAGGCTCTAGGAAAGAGAGGAGATAAATCTGACTCGTTTGCAGGAAAAGGATGGGTCTTTAAGACCCCTCTATCCAAATGAAAGAAAAACATTTGTAGTAGTCGGTGTAGCCTCCAATTTCTTGAAGATCAGTAATGTCTTCCCTAAGTGATGTCACTTAGGATAATGACTTTACATGGAGAGCTTCAGATGTAACGTAACCGGAAAGGTTACAGTAAAAAAGGTAGTTTCTAATTATCATAGAAATTGGTTGTCCATTTAAAACCCTATGGTATGCTGAAACAGCATTAATATGAACAAACTTTCAGAGTCAGATATATATATATATCTATATCAGAGACAGAGATTCACGTAACAAGAAGGGGTAAGACCTGCTTGAGAATATAGATAGAGAATCTCTTTCTGGTTACAAATGGAAGAACCATGGATAAGGTTACATGGAAACCAGTGGAAAGTTATTACTTAGAAGGAGAGGTCTAGATTTATTCAAAAACTCTAGCCTTTGAATAACCAGAAATGGAGACCTACATGAAGGGGTGCAGAGGAGATCTTAGTCTTAAGACAACAAGTCTGGATCCTTCTATAGCTTCAGCGTGGAGAAGACGACGCAATATAAGGGGATACCATGTTTGCCCCTCTATGAGGGCAATATGAGTATCATGCGTTCTTTGTTCAGCATAAGCTTCAATGAAGTATTGGGAATTAGAAGGAATGCACTAGACAAGGACTGACTGCAGTGAAAAGGAATGCATCCCTGTTCTAAGAGTTCCACTGGAGATGTGTAACAACCCAGGGAATGGAGCAATTCTTTATGCTTTCACGTGGTCTAAGCCTTGGTTCCTTTGTCTTAAAAGGAAATTTTAAGGAAGATGGTAAGAGTAGGAAAAAAACAGTCATGTAGGAGCATGACTGGGCAAAGCCTTTTTAAACATCTGGAAGTTATCTAATAGGAATGGCTCTGATGCTCTCTAGCAAAGGCCCATAGTTGCAGAGCTTTTTTGTATAATTGCAGAGAGCATGCTGTAGGTTGCATAGGTGAGATCTGGCTGTTTAATTGCCAGTGTGCAACCTAATCTATTCTGTTGGAGCCAAAAAGAATTGAAGATGGCTAAGAATAGTAGATAGGCCGGTTGCCTGCAATGATAAATTGTCAAAGTGGGTTTTGGAACCCCTCTTGGAATTATTTGTTATTAAGGCAGCAGAAAAAGTTAGGTCCTATAGATTGGAAAAGGACCGAAAGACATAATTAGGAGTGGTAAAACGCAATTATCGTCTGATAAGCTGTCTTAAAAGAAATATTTGAGAAGATTGCAAAGGGGAAGAAAGCTCTGTATGGAAACCACTTAATGGAGAAGGTATTGAAGAAAATCCTATGGGCTTAAAAAGTAAGCTCTCCAGTTGAATAGTATCACTCTTAGACTGAATGTCTCGAATAAGAGGGATAGAAAGTAATACAGAGTAGAGAAGACTTACAATTTGGTAAGTCCCTGAAAAAGGTAAAGCCCCCTTGCAGTCAAAACTATGAGATATCCTCATACAGGAAAACTGTCAAGGTGAAGGGCATAGCCTACCTTGTTATTAGCTGTTACTCCTCTTTTTCCTTCAAAAAGGAGAGTAGAAACCTGTCACCTGTAGGGCATGATTATCCTCAATAGCTCTAGGAGCTAAAAGAATGGATTTCTCTTGTGGCAACAGATTCATGCCTAGAGTCGAGGATTGAGTCAGTGTATTACTGATCTCTCAATAAGGATGAGATGAACTGTAGATTCTTCTGTTGATAAGAAGTAGGTCAGCGGTTCTAAACCTCAAACAGGAAAAAGTTTTAATGAATAAAATATCAGAAACCCTGCGACTGCTGGGTTTGCTGAGCCTGTGGAGGCTTTGATTTTCTTAGCCAGGTTTGATGTTGTCCTTCTTTGGAAACATCTGCATGATGGGTAGAAGACGGAAAAAACTTTTTTCCCCTAGGGAGATAAAGTTTTTTAGGAGATTTTTTACTAGCTGGCATAGAGGAAAGTTTTGACAATCCTCTGAAAGCAACAATATCAGTGCTTAACTGATTAGCTTGGAATAAAGCATCCTTGTTAAAGAGATTTTCATCAGTACAAGTAGTATTTGCAAGCCTTTCTTGTACCCATTTGTCCAAGTCTGAAGCTTGGAGCCAGGCCATACGTCGTGCCCCTATGGCTATAGCAGAAGCTCTGCTAATAGACTCAAAACAGTCCAGGGAAGCACAATTAAGGAACTTAGAGACATTTTGAGCATGACTGACTAATAAGAAATAGTCTGCTCTTTTATGTTCTTATAGCAAAGGGTTCAAAAGTTTTAAATTATTTGTGACCTCTTCAAGAGACAATCCCATGTAGAAAACATGAGATAATTCTTGCTGAAAGCATAGATGCCTGGAAGCATCGACGTCCAAAGGCATCTAAAATCCTAGACTCACGACCTGGCGGATAAGAGGAGCGCTTCTTTGCACTCTTAATACGCCTCATTACTGATTCTACAACAATAGAATGATGAGGAAGTTGAGTCTTTCGAAAACCTGGAGAAGGTGGCACCTTGTACACAGTGTCAAGTGTTTTAGAAGTTGGGAATAACATTAAAGTAGTTTCCCACATTTTTAATAGTAGATCCTGTAAGATCTGATGCACAGGAATAATGATCACATCCTTTGGAATCCAGGGGAATTGCAGAGTCTCTGAATCCCCTGGTATAGATTCTTTAACAGGTATAGAAATGGCAAGTAACTTTGCCATATCAAGCAAAAAAGCTTGAAAAGAAAACTCTCTTGAGGACCACCCTCTGAAATGAGGTGTAAAGGCTGAAATTGTTGAAAATTCAGCCTTGGCACCGATGGATTCATCCCAGTCATCGGGATCAGAAGACTGGAAAGGATGAAGCATCGGATTTTCTTTAAAGAGATGTCTTCAGTACCACCCGAGGTCAGAACCGAGATGAGTCGGAACCGAATCATCCATGCTAGAGAGGGATTCCAGGCTGGGCATGGAAGGGAGCGAGTCTGTCGAAGAAAACATCGTCGGTACTGACACCGGTGCCGGTACCGGTACCGATACTCGAGGAACGGTCTGCAGCAACTCTAGCGGTACCGAAGTAGCTGAGAGCGCTAGACTAAGTTCATCGGTGAAGAGTGTTTCATCCATCACCATAGCCGATGCTGGGGTGTCGGTACTGTTCAAAGCTGCCACAATCACCGAGCATGGCCCAGGTACGTCCATGGAGGTAAGAACATCGGGAACAACCTGAAGCCCCGTTAATGCTTTCGAGCCCGAAGACTCCCACCGGGGCTTTATTGCCAAAATGTCGAGGGCAATGCCAGAGGCATCTCGATGCTTAGAAAGAGATCTACTACTCGAGGACTGGCTAGTCTTAACAGACTTTTGTTTGGTTACCTGATCCTGTGAAAAAGAAGATATTCTGGCTGGTGACATCGAGTCCGATGTGAACCGGGTATCGAGTTGTGCTCCATCCTGAAGACTTCTTCTGTTTGAGCTCCAGCAGGAGAGACACTCCAGTGGGCAATGGTCAGGACCTAAACATTTTAGACACCAAGTATGAGTGTCTAAAAATATATTTGTACCGCCACACTTTGAGCATTTCTTAAGGATAGTGGCTGGCTTTTCCATAATGGAAGGATAGAGGCCTAGTGGCCTAGAAACCGTCGGGCACTAAACAGGAAAAAATTCCTAGAGAAAAGAAGAAATTTTTAGTAAAAAGAAAGAAAAGCACCGGCGGTACCGGTGGAATCTGTAATCTTCTGGAAAATGTAATCTTTCGCTATTCTCTACTTTTGGCTACGCTCCGTTTGGTCCTGGGTTCATTTCACAGAGACAGTAGGGTAAGCAGCACAAATAAGACAACCAAAACTTGTGTGGCTTGGAAAAAGAGTTTTATATAGAAATAGGCTTATTACATAGGTACAGAAAGCACAGTTACTTACCTGTAATAGGTGATCTCTGGGAACAGCAGGAATAAGTCTTCACATATGGGTACGTCGGTACCGACGGAGCCTGCACGGGAATGCTCCCCAGCATCCAATCAGAAAGCTTTTGGGAGCATCCCTCGCGCCTGTGCACTGCCTTCCCACCTTTTCCACTGCCTCTCCTCAGTTGAGTTTCATAGCTGAGACAAAAGGAGAGAAAGAGGAAAGGAAGATAGATAGATACAACTCCTAGGGGAGGTGGGTGGGTTGTGAAGACTTATTCCTGCTGTTCCCAGAGATCACCTATTACAGGTAAGTAACTGTGCTATCTCCAGGAACAAGCAGGAATGAGTCTTCACATATGGGGACTCCCTAGCTATAGATGCCTGGGAGAGATCCCATAAAATGCGTGTCCCTGGATCAGGACTGCACTTCCCACACATGGATCTCCGGCATCCCATGAGGGATGGAGGGTAGGAGTTGAAAGAAGAGGTAGCTGTAAGGAAAAACAGCAAAGCTAAGGACTACAGGAGAGGAGTCCTTGGTATGTATGATAAGTATCATTAAAATATTTAATGAACAATTACAAAATGGATCTTACCTACTGCATTGTAGGAAGCAGAGAGCGTGATGGAGTCTACTGGAGAATCAGTAGAGGATCCTCAAGGTGACCTCACAGCAGTGAGGGTGAAGGTCCAAATCTGGAATTGGCAGGTGACCCAAGTGTCAACTGGGGTAGTATAATAATGGCAGGTCTTCAGTGGAAAGCTTTATGGAAAAAGCTGAAAACTCCTTTAGCTATAGAGGTATTAGCATTGAGGAGTAAAAAAGGAAGACTGACCGATTTGGACAAGTAGCCCAGTCCTGGAGGGAAGAAAAGGTATGGAAAAGAACCTGCCTTCCCAAGGAGGACAGATGTGAGAAGGGCTGAAACTTCAGAACTACTGAAGATCTACACAGTCTTTCCTAGCTGGTGAGAGATAGGAAAGATATTGAAGCAGGATGCTTCAGGGATAGCGAGACCTAGAGTAAAGTGGAAGCTGTTAGTACCACAGTAGTGGTTGTGTGCATAACAGCCCCCATATACCAAGGGACAGTATGAAGATATGCTAGCCCACTGTCTGGGACCTCTAAGAAGGTAAAAACCTTTATAGCATAGACAGTTAGGGAGATAGTAAGTAATACATATCTACCCATAAAAAGCATCTCGACAGATACATATATGGAGGGATATATATATATATATGTATATGTGTAATATATATGAATATATATATAGGGGCATAACCAATGCACACACAGCTTACAGACATCTGTATGTATAGAAATATACAGGGATATAGACATACATGAATATTGAAGTCTGAAGGTACATGTCTGCAACTAAGCCCCATAAGAACATTCACATGAGAGATGTGAAGGAGAAAGATTCATCTAACAACAAGAAGGTGGAACCCACTTGAAAAGATATATAGAGAATCTTTTCTTTTGGGCTAAGAGGGTGCAGGAATGCTATCCAGTAAAATAACCAGGATGGTTGCGTGAAAAAACAGAGGATAAAATCAGTCTGTAGAGAGCAAGTCATGAGTTCTGTAGAACTCTGACATGGTAAATGGACAGGAAATGCATAGAAGGAGATACCAGGATGACCCATTGGAGGGACAAAGGGGTAACATGCATTACTAGAAGAAAAGGTGCTGTCCATGAGGAGTAGGATAGCATGAGGCCAAGCTGTAAGGAAAAAGAACATATTCCTACAGGATTGGGAAACTCCTTGGACATTCACGCAGAAAAAGCTTATATCCTGTATTATAAACAGGAGAGAAGAGGGTGTGGAGAACCCTCACAGTCATGGAAAATGACTGATAAGCCTTTTTTACTATAGAGAAAAAGCCATCAGAGACAAAGTTCAATGGTCTCTAGCAAGGGCCAATAGTAGAAAGCTTCTCTGAAGATTGCAGAGAGCATTATGCAGGAGAAGTGGGATATAAAACTGACTGTAGGTCAGGTGGGTTATGACATCCTAGGAAATGGAGATGGCCAGGAAGAAAATAATGTGAGAAGCCTGAAGTGAGCTATCCAAGATAGATGAGGACTTCTTGGAATCACTACTAAGGCTAGAGAAAAGTAGCGGAAGACAGACTGGAAACTTGTGGGAAAGTACCAGTAGTTCAATCACTTGTTCTCCTGCATGAACAGAAGTTGAAAGAGACAGCAGAGAAAATCTTTGTGTAAAACAGAGAGAACAGATAAAGGGAGAGGAGAATCCTGTCCCTGTCTGATAAGCTGTGCAGAGAATTTATTTAAGGAAAAAACTCTACACTGGAATGAAAGGCTGGAGAAGCTGTTCAGTATGGTACCACTCATTCAGGAGAAACCCTGGAAAAGAGAGGGTAGAGACAACAGGTAACTGAAGGGTGACTTACCATATGGTGAGTTAGCTGAAGGAAAAAATGTTCATGTTGGGACAGAAACTATCATGGGATAGTTGTTAACGTCTCTTCTTGGAGGAAGAAGAGGAGGAATCTGTAACCCATAGACAAGAATATTCTGACAGCTTAGCATGAAGAAGGGAAACCAGGTGTAGAGCTTTAAAAAGAAACAGTGAACAAACTTCTGTTAAGAAGTAGTTAACTGTAGGTTGCAACCTTTAGGAACCTATGGTTGCTGGGTATGCTCAGACTGGTTAGAGTTTGGATTCTTCAGACCAGGACGAGGTGTCCCCTGCTTGGGTACATCTGAATGATGGGCAGGAGAAGAGTGAAACCTTCTTTTCTTAGGGAAAGAAGGTTTGGTAGGATATTTCCTACCTCCTGGGGAAGAAAAAGGCTTAGGATGGCCCCTAGAACCAGGGAAGTCAGTGGAGCAATGAGCAACCTGACATAAAGCCTCCTTATTGAAGAGATTTTCTCCAGTACAAGGAGAATTACCCAGTGTGTGTTGTGCCCATCTGCTCAAGTCTGAAGCCTGGAGCCAGGCTCTACGACTTGCTCCTATGGCAATAGCAGAGGATCTGCTAACAGACTCAAAAGAGTCTAGAGAAGAACGAGAAAGAAACCAAGAGATATTCTGGCTATGACTAAGAAGCAAAGAATAGTCTGCAGCCTTAGGTTCCGATAGAAAAGGAGTCAAAAGAGATAATTTCTTTGTGACCTCCTGGAGAGATAGACTCATGTAAAAAATATGAGAGATAATCCTTGATGCCAACATAGATGTTTGGAAGGTTTGACGTCCAAAGGCATCAAGTGCTCTAGATGCACGACCTGGCGGATAAGAAGAATGCTTCTTCTTGCTTTTTACCTTCCGCAATGCTGATTCCACTACAATGGAATGATGGAGAAGTTGAGACTTTTGAAACCCTGGAGAGGGGGGCACCTGATACAGAACATCAGTTGCTGTAGAAGGTGAGGGAACCCTTAAAGGTGATTCCCAAATTTTTAGAAGAAGATCCTGCAAAGAATGATGCAAAGGAAGCATTATATTTTCCTTTTCTGCAGGAGAGCCTCGAATGGGATCACAGCCAGGGATAGGAATAGCAAGAAAGGTTGCCATGTCAAGGAGAAATTTCTGAAAAGAAGGATCTCCAATAGAAATTATCCCTGGCCAGGCTAAGGCTGAAGGAGCAGCCTGAGCACCAGAGGATGTATTGGTCTGGTGCCCAAAAAGAATCCCACTAAATGGATAGTGGTACTGGCAGTCACGATTTGAGGCAGTCAGTACTGCATCGTCCATGCCAGGTATCGATTCCAAACTAGGCATAGAGAGAATCGATGGTACCGATGTAACTGCAGGAACCGACATCGATACCGGTAGTCGAGTCAGAATCGGAGGCAGTAACGCCATCGAAGCAGTTATCGGAGGCTGCTCAAGCGGTACCGAGGTGACCCGAAAGGCTTGGTGAATATTCTCGGTACTGCATATCCGGAAACGATAAGGGTTGGTTCCGAGACGCGTCGGTACCCAGTCATCTAGACTAGATATCGATTCCAGACTCGGCATCGAAGGGAGCGAGTCCATCGATGCATGTCTATAGGGTACCGACGTCGGTGGTGGTATCGGCGATGTTGTCGATACAGGAAAGTCGATCTGGGTCGTATCGATCGGTCCCGAAGGTACCGAGGACGCCAGATGACGATCCCTGGTGAAGAGTGGATCACTCAACACCAGTGCCGATGCCGGGGTATCGGTACTGCTCGAAGCGGATGCCACCACCAAGCATGGCTCAGGTATGTTCTGTGAGGGGTGAGCCCCAGGAACAACCTGAAACCCCTGAAATGCTTTGGAGCCTGGAGACTCCCGGGTTTTAATGCCAATTGGGTCTTGAGGGCAAGGCCGGAGCCGTCATCATGCTTGGCATGAGACTTACCACTCAAGGATTGGCTAGTCTTAACAGACTGTTTGTGGGTTACCTGACCCTGTAGAGAAGAAAAAGCTGGTGCCCTCACTCCGGGAGGGAAAACGGTATCGAGGGAAACTCGAAACAGGGAAGTTCTTCTCAGTTTTGCAGCCTGAATGTTCAGGGGAAAAAGGGTCGGGACCCAAACAGGTTAGACACCAGGAATTGGAGTCTAAAAAGAAAACTGTGTTTCCACAGTGAAGGCACTTCTTAGGAGAAGGCGGCTCCATGATGGAAAGGCCTTGTAGGCCCAAAAAAATTAAGACAAAAGCAGAGGGAAAAATCTCTGAGTGTAAGAAAACGAAAAGAAAAAACCCACCGGCAGTACCGGTGGCGGCGGGAGACACAGCCGCGACCACAAGAAAACAAGAAATAAAGAATTTAAAGAAAAAAGTTTCTGCGGTGACAGGACGTCCTGCCGGCTCCGCGGAAAAACAAAAACTGAGGAGAGGCAGTGGAAAAGGCGGGAAGGCAGTGCGCAGGCGCGAGGGATGCTCCCAAAAGCTTTCTGATTGGATGCTGGGGAGCATTCCCGTGCAGGCTCCGTCGGTACCGACGTACCCATATGTGAAGACTCATTCCTGCTTGTTCCTGGAGATCAGAGTTATATAGTGGTTGTTACAGAGCTGCTTCAGTGTGCATCAATGAATCTGTGTGTGTGTGTGTGCGCATGCATGTGTGTGTGTGAGAGAGATCAGAGAAAGAGAGAGGGGGGAGGGGTACAGAGAAGTAGTTGTCAGAGCCTCATGTCCTTCATGTCTGATGAATAGAGAGAGAGAGAGAAAGAGGAAGTATTTCTGTCCTTTATAGTGAATTTTCTCCAGCATCTCCCTTTGAGGTCTGCTATTGTTTCCAGCACCTTCCTTTGAGGTCTGCTATTCTTGATTTAGCAAGGAGGGGCTGCAGAACAATCTCATCAGGCCCGGGAGACTGACATCACCAGGGGGTCAGAGCTAATCTCATTTTGTAAACTACCCTCATTAAGTTTGGAGACTGACATCACCAGAGTAATAAAGCTGCTTGAAATCCAAGGTCTGGGAAAAAACCATGACATCTATGCTGACATCTCCCACACCTTTTTTATTGTTATTTATTATTTGTGCCTGAAAATGGTGGAAGCAAAACCTGTGGTACCTGTCCCAGCTGCAATTACATGATCGTAGGCAGCTTGACTAATACCTCCTGTATTAAATACCTTGCTAGGTCTAGCAGGTCCCCTGTCCTGCACAGCACTGTCTCTAGTGTTTTAGAGATAAACAAGTCCCCTTATGAGTCCAAACCTCGTGTCTTAGGTAGGGCAGCCACTACTGGGGGGGAACCCAATATGCTACCTCCGTGCCTGTCTTAGAGAGAGTGAACAGTGCATAAGGGCCGCAGGAATCTTTGAGGAGGTTAAAGCCTTAAGGTACCAGGATGCTATGAGTGAGGATAGGAAGCAATACTAGACTGCAGCTGACTCTGGTATTCAATGTAATAGGAAATGACAAATTAGCAGGTCAAATGAGCCTGGATGTAGAGGTAAATGCTGGAGAAATTAAGTGTAACTACCTTAAAATGTTGTTGATGTTCTGTAGGACATGCGCTGCAAGGAAATGTACATTTGTTTCATTTTACAACACAGGAAAATTATGATAATGCATAGCAATATTTGTACAGCAGTTAAAATAATACTAGGGTGAATAAAAACATTAAAGACATGATCAGCAGTAAGTGAGTAACCAAATAACAATTCCCACACAGACACATGAGCATCTTGTAGCAAGTGTCCAACAATTTGTTGAATGTGTCCATTCTCATAAGCGATGGTGTGATTCACTTCAGTGGATGTTGTTTTAAGGTGATCAATATAGGCATGGAGTTCTAGGCAGACGCGACCACAAAAAAAAACAAGAATAAAAAGAAGAATTTTCTGCGGTGACAGGAATACGTCCTGCTGGCTCCGCGGAAAACTGATGAGAGGGAAGTGAATGGGCGGGAAGGCAACGCGTATGCGTGTGGGATACTCACAAAGGCTTTCTTTTTGGACGCTGGGGAGCGTTCCCGTGCAGGCTCCGTCGGTACCGACGTACCCATATGTGAAGACTCATTCCTGCTTGTTCCTGGAGATAACCATAACCAACTGTATGTCATCATAATATTTTAATATTATGCACAAAGGTATACAAAAAAAAAAAGTAAGATGTCTGTGCAATTTAGACAGTCATTTCCGAGAGAAAAAAAAACACAAAATAGGACCTGGACAGGATTAATGGCACCCATTACTAATAATCGATTGCACCACCTTTGGCCATGTCGTCAGCCTCCAACTGTTTCTTGTAGCCATCTGTCTGCTGGTAGTTTCTCCCTCTCTTCAACTGCAATTTGTTCCAGCTCATGAATGCATCCAGAATTCCTTTTACCAATGGAAAATTTCAGCTCTTTCCAAAGGTTCTTGATTGGACCGAGATCAGGACTCATAGCTGGCCAGTTTATAACAGTCCTTTGTTCTTTTTTAATCATTATTTTGTACTTTTTGATGTATGTTTTGAATCATTGTCCTGTTGAAGGACCCATGACCTTTGACTCCGACCTAGCTTTCTGACACTAGGTAGAACATTGCATTCCAAAATACCTTGGTAGTCCTCCGACTTCATGATTCCTTTATTACAGGCTTCTAGTTCCTGAGGCAGCAAAACAGCTCCACAATATTATGTAACCTCCACCATATTTAACTGTAGGGAGGGTGGGTTTTTTTCTTCCTTTTAAGCTTCATTTCTTAGCTTGTAAATGTATTGCTAGTTTGCATTGCCAAAGAGCTCAAGTTTGGTTTCATCTGTCCACAGAACATTTTCCCACAAGGATTGTGGTTTCTCAAGGTGGGTTTGGGCAAATATCAGGCATGCCTTTTTATGTCTATCTTTGAACAGTGAGGTCCTTCTTTGTTTAGTGCGCGGCATACAGTGCAGGTTGAAAGCACCACTCCAGATCAGCCTTAAGCTCTTTGGATGTTGTACATGGTGTTTTTCCAACAGTTTGCACTAACCTTTGAAGACTTCTTGGATTAATTTTCCTCTTCCTACCATGTCCTGGGAGGTTCTTGACCATTTCATGAGCAGAAAATTTCTTAACACTGCCAACTGTAGAAACAGAAATCCCAAGGTCTTTGGAGATGGCCTTGTACCCCTTTTGAAGTTTGATAATGGCTTTTCTGACTGTCTCAGGCAGCTCTCTTGTCTTCACCATTATAAAAGTATGGAACTGGGAGTTAAATGTGGCCATTTTAAATATTAGAGCCATCATTTATTGGTTAATTAAGATGAAATTAGACTTACCTAATTGTTGTTCCTTGAGGAACTCCAGTCCAGTCCCGCAGCTCTGGGTAGTGTACCTCTTCCTGCAGCTTGGAGACTGAGCATGTCACATCTTGATGAAACTGGTACTTATTCAGTGGGACCGCCCACTCTCACCAGTAACCTACTAACAAAGCAGACTCGCAGGAGCAACAAAAATGCAGACAGAATTTTTTCTTTTTTTTTTTTTTTAAATAGCTTCCCTTACCGAACGCAAAACCAATACCCCCTTCCTTATCGGAGAAAGAGAGACCCTCTTCCCTCCCTCCGAAGGAGGGAGCATACCTGCCACCCTATAGGGTGCCCTTGAGTAGACGTGAACACGCGACAGAAGCACCCTGTGGCCCGAACTCCGCCTCGTCCTCCCCAGCGCTTGTGGAACCCACCCACGCCCATGGCCAGTAGCACCTTGACCGAACACCTCTTTCAGCCCTTGACCCCAAAAAACTGATACTGAGTGGGATCTGGACTGGACTGTAGTTTCTCAAGGAACAACAATTAGCAGTTAAGTCTAAATTTCATCTTATCGTCCCCTCCAGTCCAGTCCTGCACCTCTGGGATGTATCACAGCAGCCAACTTAATGGGAGGGACCCGTCAGGCCAGCCTGAAGCACCGCCGACCCAAAACAGGCATCCCCCACTGCCTGGACATCCACTTGATAATGCTTAGCAAAAGCGTGCAGTGAGGACCAAGTTGCTGCCTTACAAATTTCAAGTAGCAACACCAAGGCAAACTCCACCCATGAGGCCACCTGAGCCCTAGTAGAATGGGCCCGCAACACCACCAGCACCTGCTTACCCTTCAAGACATACACATACGCAATTGCCTCCCTAATCCACCGAGAAATTGAGGACGTGGCCGCCGCCTCACCCTTCCATGTCCCTCCAAACACAGTCAATCCAACCTGAAGAAGAAAGAAACCTACAAGCTCGTAGATAAGCTTTTTTAATACTTTCCTCTGGATATCCTCTTGCTTTGAACCTGTGGTGCATGTCAACAGAATGGCGTTCGAAATCTCTGTCTGTAGTGCAGATCCTTTTGATCCTGAAAAATTGGCTGACGGGTAGGTTGTATTTGAATGCTCTATTGTGACAACTTTCATAGTGGAGTGTTGCGATCTGTAGGTTTTCTATAAAGATCTGTAATGAAACCATTATGATCCTTTTTAATCATTATATCTAAGTAAGGGATCTTATCCGAGCTAAAGGTGCCCTCGAACTGCAGATGGGGATCTAAGGTGTTAAGCCACACAAAAAATTCTTGTAACCTAGACTCTGATCCATCCCAAACTATTAGAATGTCATCTATGTACCTCTTCCATAATAATATATTGGACTTATAAGGGTGAATAGTGAGATATATTGCTTCAAAGTTGGCCACGTACGAGCTTGCACTACAGATCGGTCTTCTCTGTTACAAAAGAAGAATTCCTCAAAAAAAATCAGATAAGGTTGTTTGCGCTCTGACATTTTCACGACACTCCAAATCAATAGTGGATATTCTTAAACAAGAGTGGCATCTACTCACCACCATGCCAGCTTTCGACACAAAGCAAATCATGGTAGCCTATAAGAGGAGCACAAATTTAGCCAATGCACTTGTTCCATCTGCCCTTATGAAGTCCCATGCCCCTCCCAAAATTAAGGGACACTACACCTGTGGGAACTGCTCCATTTGTCTACATACCATCATTACTAAAAATAGTTTCTCTGACCTAAAATCAGGACATAAAATATATCTGAATGATTATACAAATTGTAGAACATCCAATGTGATTTATCTCATACAAAGCCCATGCCATCTAGTATACATTGGCAAGACTAAAAGAGAAATCCGTACTCGGATCACTGAACACAAAAGCTGTATCTACAGGAAAATCCCTGATAAGCCTCTGGTATCACACTGGATCGCAGCTGATCATAAGGTCAATGAATTAAAATATTTAGTCTTAAAACGAGTAAAACCACATTGGAGAGGAGGGGATATCAATAAAACCCTATTGAGGCTAGAACAAAGATACATCTTTGAGTTCAAAAGTATGGTTCCACATGGTCTGAACCAAGAAATAGATCTCTCTGTTTTCCTTTAAAATATGTCACACACAGAATGTATCCCTTTTCCCCTATTTGGGGTAAAATATGATACAAACATTCATTAGCTTCCAGATTATCCCACATCTTTTATTCATTTGTACATTTATTCTTTCGTCTAGTATACTAAGTAATATCATTATACATTGGTTGGAATGTTGTTTAATTAACAAGCAAATGTTCATGTATTCACTTAGAACAGATACTGACAGTAATAGCACACACATTTTTTTAACAGCGCAGTGCACATCACCTTGATTAGAGAAGAGTCATCCTAAGTTTTTCCTTGTAGGATCCTCCAATCATTCTCCATGGTTTTTGGCGCCAAAACTAAGGGGCTACAATATATTCCCTGTATTTAGTCCAGTTTCACTTTCGGTATTACGAGATTACTGCCAGCGGTTCCTGCACTTTCGAGGTATGAAGTGTCTCCTTTTAAATCCAACTTTTGCAAACATACCATGGAGCTATACCAGAGGTTTGATGCAGTCACATACACATTTTATCATCATGTATCATGTTTTAGTAACGCATAGGCTAGTCAGTACATGCCCTGGATAGGTCTGTATGAAGGCTCCATTTCCTAGCGTTTTCTTCTTTAGAACTGTACGGTACACAGCATGCCACTCCTTGAATGGGCAAGATTATTGTTTAATCTTGCTTAGACTTGGCAAATATTCTTTACCGACCAGTATTTAGCAAAGTAGCTACATTTTCTTTTTGATCGAGATAAAATTATATGGGAGACTACCCCTCACTTTCTGTTAAGGCACGCTGTCACTGTGACTTAATAAAATCACGGCACCGATTCAAATTAGTAACAATAGCAACAAATCTTTATGGTAACTATTATGCATTTTGTATGATTTCAGTATTGAATCTTTTGCCACAAAACCAGTTAAAGCAGTCAGCTTTACAGCGGTTCCGTGTGTTTTAAGGTATTTCTAGACTTTTTCATACAGCTTTTGTTTGAATACAAAGGATGGGCTCCCTTCACCACTCATCATGTTCAGCCCTTGACACTGTTTATAAGGAAGCTTAGTGCACTACTTATTAGTTGTGTTAAGAATTTTTACCTGCCTACACGCCGAGTCTTGAGCTGTTCCGACTCGTCTCCTTTCCCTGCATAAGGCATCACAGGCCTTCCTCACATAATTATTGATTACATTCATATGTTTTTAAGCGACTTAGAATAGCATAACAATTTAAGGTATTTCCAGACCTTCACTATATTACAGGTTTGAATATACAGGATAGATTCCCTTTACAACATATCACGTTCAGCGTCTGATTCCTTGTGGAAGGCAACACATTGTATTTCTATCAGTTACGTTTTAGTTTTTACCAATCTATACGCCAAGTCACAAGTAGTCCTGGCTTCTTTCTCTCCCCCGTTTTCCACACATGGCATAACAGGTTCTCTTTATAAGCTTATTTATTACAATCTATAGTTTTTAAGCGATTTAGAGTAGCATAGCAAGCTAACAAAACTAACTAGTATAAACAGGCATGATTCATTTTGTACTCCTGGACTTTAACAACGTACAGTTCATAACCCCCCTTGTTTTCTAAATCATACAATGCATTAGCAGTTTTTATTTTTATATCTATGCTTTCCGTTACTCATGTTTGATACACAACCTTTTATAAGTCAATGGCAGCACATGATTTTCATAACGATATGCCATTTAGCCAATATAGAACATTGTGTTTCCTGTTTCTTTTATATAGATTCTCAAACTTGCAATCTGACTTTGATTAAGTACAATTACTAATTTCAAGGTGATTTACAATCTCAATAGTTTTATCTGTGCAGATTGTTTTACTTGTTTACCACATAACACCATGATAAAAGTACCCATCAGACATCTATTTTTCTCACGTTTATATAAACTTACATTATAAGTTTTTTACATTTTCTTTTCAGTGAGTAAGTTTGTCTGTGTCCTTGAAGTTTTTAAATTAAGTTGATGTTTACATTTCCCCTCACAACCCATCACGTTCTGATTATCTAAGGACCAACAACATTATTAGTGTCGTCGGTGCTAAAGTATTTTAAACACTACGTTCATGTATTTATTTATTAGTTATTTATTATGTATGATGAATCAAAATAGTTTGTTAATACCAAATGCTATCCTAAAGATTTATAATTTTAGAGTGTGTCCGATTTTATATTATGTTTGCATTGTATCCAGCAGTTCTTTTATTTGTTTTCTTTTGTTTTTTGCTTTATGATCTTAATGATATAACATGCTGTTTGTTTTCTGTTGGACACAGACAACACAAAGGCTCAGTAGTGTTTAGAGACAGAATACGTCCATTCCTTTCACTTAAGACATTACAAGCAATCAGACATTGGGTTATTGTAAGTAATCATTTTTTGATAACACCCCCCCCCCTTTTTCTATATATATGTTTTATATGAGAGTCTCTAGTCTCTTGTTGTTTGATTGTGTTATTCTATAATCAAGATATTACTAACTTATTATTTTAATATTATTTTCACCAATCATTACTTTTTTATAAGTTCATAATTTTTTCCTTTATGATACAATACATGTGTATTATAATTTTTACGTCCTGCGTTTTATTCATTTCTCCGGAGCCATACCTTTGGTTTATGTATTTTTAACAGTTTCCGTTCATCATTAATAGTGCCTAACTTTCACTAATTTCCTCTTTTATTAATGTGTTTTAATAAATTTATTATTTATTGTTTATGTTTTAATGTTTACATTCACATTTATTTGTATTTTAGCTGCAACCCCCTGATGAAGGCAACATTTGCCGAAACGCGTTGGGGTTTATTCCAATAAAATTACCCAATTCATCCTGACGTTCCTGCCTCTTGCTTTATGTTGGCCCTTGTTCGTTGTTGCAAGAGCATCGCTCCTTTTTGTTTGGCCATGGCTAAGGTGCTTCCATTTGCAAAGATAGCAGCACGGAAGAAGCAGCTTGTGAGCTATACTTTCTTCCCAATCTGGGAGGCCCCAGTGGATTGGGGGGGCCCCCAGTGGATGGAGGGGGAGCACAGCCCTGACATTCATGGTCCACTAGGACCATCAATGATTTATCTATTTGGCAGGGGTTAGGGATCCACTGAGGCCACCAGTGGGCAGGGGAGGGATTGGGTTGCTCTTACTTGAGTCATTAGAGATAGTGGCTCATCTGAGGTAAAGGGTGATACTTCATCTCAAACGACCATTTTGCTCCCAGCTGCATCTTTCCACCAGCCTGAAGCCAGCGTAAAGATTCAGCGCTACAAAGAGTAATAAAAACAGTGCTAGATCTTGGCCCCTCCTTTTTTTTAAACATTGGAAGCAATTTAGTGATTTGCATGGGTTTTGCATGCCCACTGCGCAACCTTTTAGCAGTGATTTTATCCCAATTTTCACATGCTAATTTTTCTTCCTGTATTGGGGAGTATGGGTAGAGTGGAAAAATCAAGCCTTAACTGCTGCACTGAAGGGTTGCGCAGCTTGCTGCATCAAACCCAATTCTGTTAAATACCTGCTAAAAGTAAATATTCCCCTGCATAACAAAGGGACCTACATTGTGCAAAACACAACTGCGCAGCTACTTACCTCCTCCTCCCACCGTGATATCACACCCCTTCTCATCAACCTCCACTGGCTAACCCTTAAGTACCACAGTGACTATTAAATTCTGTGGTTCACTGTGCTTTTCACAGTGACACACCCCGATATCTGGCTGACCTTCAGTTCCGTCCCCACACCCAACCCTGTCTCCTTAGGTCACTCCATGTCCATCTTGCCTGGCACTTCCCTCAGTATCTCGGGTACGCTAAGAACACACACAGCATTCTGCTTTCTTTTTTCTTGGCCCTGCTCTATGGAACTCTGCAACTCACCTTACACTCCGAATGGTCATTCTCCGGATTCAAATCCATACTAAAGACCCACCTAGTCCAACTTGCCTTTAACCTCCCCCCATCCGGCTTAATTGATTGCCCTCTATCCTGCTTTGTCTACGCTCCTCTGCTTCTCTCCTCATTCTGTCCTGTCTGATTATGGAGTTCTTTTCTATACAGCCGGGGGGTTTTTGGAAATTGTAAACCGCTCTGATACCCTAAAGTCTAGGGTGGTATACCAAGTGTTAATAAAGATAAAGACAGCGTCTCCGGGGTGTGTGCGAAGCGCATAAGCTCATGGATGTGTGGCGGGTTTTGCATCCGGGGGACCGAGACTATACTCATATGTCTCGCGCCCATGGTACTTGGTCTCGCATAGATTTCTTTTTGTTTTCGGAATCATTGTTTAGTGGGGTCTCCCGCGCGGAGATCGGGCCGGTCGTTTTGTCGGATCATGCTATGATACTTTTGGAACTTCGTAGTGGTGGCCCCAGCCGGAACCGCCTGTGGAGGTACCCGCTAGACCTCAGTGGAGACGCATCGTTTGAGGCTCATCTCCGAGAGCGCTGGGCGGACTATGTGGCCCTCAATGATCAGCCGGGGATCTCTCCTGCCCTCTTCTGGGAAGCTGGTAAGGCTGTCCTTCGCGGTGAGATCATCAGCTATTGTAGTCAAAAGCGTAAGCGGCTTCTTCAGCGGATACTGAGGTTGGAACGCGACCTGGGGAGAGCACGGAGGGTGGTGGCTGGACACAAGTCGGTTGAGAATCAACGTCAGCTGCGGGAGCTTCAGCTTGAACTGGAGATGCTACTTCACCAAAGAGCACAGAAGTCGATGTTGTACTACCGCTACCGGCTATATCAATATGGTAATAAGGCGGGCAAGCTGCTATCGGCTTTGTTGAAGCCCCCTGGGGGGTCCCGACATATTGGGGCCATCAGACATCCGGATGGGGGTCTTCGACGCAGCGCTAGCGACATTGAAAGCATCTTTACCGCTTTCTTCCGGCAGCTTTATGCTAGCGATGGAGCGCAGGAACAGGCGGGGTCTGTGTTTTTGTCTAAGTGTGCTCTGCCGAGACTCACCGAGGAGCACCTGCGGGCTCTTAATCAGCCTATCTCGGGACAGGAGGTACAAGCCGGCATTCGTAATCTCAAAAATGGGCGGGCCCCGGGGGTGGACGGGTATCGCGGTGAGTTTTATAAGGTCCTGGGCGACGCAGTGGTGGCTCCTTTGGTGGGCTATTTTGAAGATTTGGTGCAAAGGGGGGAGTTCCCGTATGAGGCTAATAAGGCTTTAGTTACTATCTTGCCTAAGCCGGGCCGGGACCCTCTCCATCCGGGCTCATACCGCCCAATTTCACTTCTAAATATAGATATTAAGTTATTGGCTAAGATTATGGCGGACCGACTAGCCAACTGTTTGCCGAGTCTGATTCACCGGGATCAGGTTGGTTTTGTGTGCGGCCGTCATGTTGCATATAGTCTTCAGCGTGTGTTACTCTCGCTCTGTGCGGGGAGGGTGTCGGGAGCTCATTCTCTGCTCATAAGCTTTGATGCTGAGAAAGCTTTCGATAGAGTGAGCTGGGGTTTTATGTACCAGGTGCTTGCTGCCATGGGCTTTGCTGGTTTCTTTGTCGATGTGGTTCACCTCCTATATGCTAACCAGATTGGGGCTTTGCTGATCAATGGGGTTATGACTGCTGACTTTGAGATTCAAAAAGGGACCCGCCAGGGATGTCCGCTCTCCCCTCTTCTCTTTGTCTTGACTCTAGAGCCTCTCTTGACCCAGATCCGTTCTTCTGACTTATTCCGTGGTATCCCGGCGGGGAGGGAGGAGTTCCGAGTAGCGGCATTTGCGGATGACCTACTGGTTCACTTGGGCGATCCATGTGCGGGGCTGCCTGAGCTCCTTCGTCTCATCCAGGATTATGGACTACCTTCGGGCTTCCGCCTCAACCTTGATAAATCTGAGGCCATGCTGATTGGTGAGGGTGCGTGGCCTGGATGGCCAGGCGAGTTCCCACTGAAATGGGCGGACGGTCATTTTAAGTATCTGGGTATATATTTGCCTGCGAATCCACGGGATCTGTATAACTTGAATGTCTCCAAAGTTGTCAGGGCTGTGATGCAGTCTGTGGACAAGTGGTGTGACTTACCGTTGTCCCTGGGGGGACGTGTCGCATTGTGTAAGATGGCCATCTTTCCCAAGATATTGTACGCAATGCAGACTCTTCCGTTGCTTTTTAAGCGAGGGGATCTCAATCGCTTGGAGCGTTTGCTGAATCGGCTTCTGTGGCAGGGTAGGCGACCAAGGGTGCGTCTTGCGGTTTTAAAGCAACCGGTACCGCTGGGCGGCATGGGTTTTCCCGATCTCCAGAAATATAATATTGCCTGCTTGTTGCGGTTTGCCCGGGACTGGCTATGGGATCTGGATGATTATTCTCCACTGGGGATGCTTCGAGCTGCCGTGGCGCCCCTCCACCTGCGTTATCTTCTGCACGCTAAGCGACTCCAAGGGGTGGGGACTATTTTCAGGCAGGTCCTCTTTGATCCTGTCCGGAAGGCCTGGCGATCCTTCTGTGGCGGGCGGGGAATTTCAGCGCATTTTTCTCCCTATCTCCCCATTAGGGGGAATGCGGAATTTGTACCTGGGCTGGGTCAGACGAGGTTTCGTCGTTGGGAGCAGCTGGGACTGACTAATCTAGAGCAGGTCTTAACCTCGGCCGGAGGGACGGAAAGTTTTAATACGCTTCGGCTCCGCTATCCGCTGGGTGATGGGGATGTCTATCCTTATTTGCAGTTAAGCAGCTATATACGTACGATCCCCGCAGCATCTCTTACAGGGGAGACTTGTTCCGCCATTGAACAGGCACTTCTGGGCGGTGAGGTTGGGACGAGGGTTTCATGGTTGTACAAGATGCTCTGGGAGGCGGTACCGCCTCTCGCTTTACAGGACCTGGCCGAGGCCTGGACGGCGGAGCTCGGAGGGGAAGTTACGCCCGAGGAGATTCTCAGTGGCTTAGCGGGTATCCCCTCCTTGAGTGTGTCAGTGCTTCATCGGGATACACAATATAAAATCACCCGCCGCCTGTATTTCGCACCGGCTCGGGCTTGGCGGGCTGGAGTAAGTGCTACTTCTAGCTGTCCACGGTGTGCAGCGTCTAAAGCGACGCTAGGACATATGCTCTGGGGCTGCCCGCGGGTCCAAGTCTTTTGGAAGCAGGTGTTAAGCTATCTGTCTGCCTGCTTACATCGCCCTCTATCTTTGACCGCCGCGAATCTTGTGCTGGATATCTGGGAGGGCTCCTGGGAGGTCGATTTAGATCGTATGCGGCTTCGTTGGACCCGATTAGTGCTGGTCACTGCTCGCGCGGTGGTGTTGCAACAGTGGCTTACGCGGCATGGGCCAACCCGTGGCCTGTGGAGGCTCAGCCTGCATAGGGTTTTGCTCATGGAAAAGGTGCGGGCTAGTGGGGTGGCGCGCCAATGGGAGAATTTCCTAGCCTGTTGGGGACCCCACCTGCAATCACTAACTGGGAGAGAACGCAGCAGAATCCTGAGTTTGCCTTAAGCATCAGTTTGGCTCCACGCTGATCTACATCTCTTTTAGGTTTGTGGGGGTTTTTCAGTCTTTCACCTTTCCAGTCCCCGGACAGCCAACGGCGTGCGCACCCGTTGGGTGTGCTCGCCCCGTATGTAGGTATGTATGAGAATGTATGCGAATGTCTGTGGTCCCGCAGGGGGAGGAGGGGGGGGAGGTGAGGGGGGAGGGCTGGGGGGGCGGCCCCCGGGTGCGGACTACTGTGGTTGTTGGGCTTGGGAGCAGAGTCCACCCCAAGCTCATGGGTTCATTTTCACTGGATATGTCTGGCGCCTTGGGGGGGGGGGGGGTTTCCTACATGGGTCTATGGTCAAGCAGTTGTTGGTCAGCCAGGTGGGCAGGGGCGGGGCATAGAGATGGCCAATGTGGCACACCCAACACCTGCTGCTCCTTAAGCGCCATGGGCCCGGTATAGGACCCTCGGCCTGTATGGACTTATAGGTTGGTGTCTCTCTGGTCTCGTCACGAAGAGTGGCTCTTCCTGGAGACCAGTGCGCCGTACTTCTATGTACTGCTGGCTATCACATATATGCGACAGCGGTGGATGGCGCAGGGGGCTGTCCTATTAAGCTGCTGGTTTCTACCGTTGTTCATATTGTTTTCATGCTTTGTTACTCTGTCTTCCTGTATGATATGGACTGCCACCGTTGGCTGCTGTATGTACTAATGCACTAATTTGCACTGTTTTCTGAATGTTTTAGTCTTCTGGGGGATGCCTTGGAGTGCTGTTGTCGTGTTTTATTACTGTACTGTTAGGGGGTTCGGGTACTAAACTTTCAATAAAATAGATTGAAACATGAACAAAAGCAAAAGGAAAAGATTAAAGCACATACAAGTTATTACTAAACAAATAAGTTGTATTTCTTTTCTGGCTGTTAAGACTATAGCAAAATATCACACTAGAAAAACATTAATTTATGTATGTCAACTTACCAGCAGAAACAGGAGAACCAAAGATGGGCCCAACATTAGTTGGAGCAGACAAAGCTGATGGAAATCGCATCTGAGCCTCACCGCCATATCTGTAGTATACAACACACACATTTCCTTATTTGAGAAAATTACTACTATTATTTATAAAGCGCTACAAGGTGTACATAGCACTGTACAAAACAGACAGAGAAAGTCTCTGCTCATGAGAGCTTATAATCTAATTAAGACAAACAAGACAAAGGATAAGAATAAGAGGAAAAGGAGACAAAGAAAAAAGGGGGTCAGGATCCAAAAGCAGCTTTAAAGAGGTGAGCCTTTAATATGGATTTGAAACGGAACAGAGATGAAGCCTGACATACAGACACTGTTCTAGGCATAAGGAGCAGCAAGGTGAAAGGATTGAAGTCTGGAGTTGGCAGTGGAAGAAAAGGGCAAAGAGAAGCAAGTCAGAAGAAGAGTGGGCATAGCCATGAGAAGGGGCGTAGGGAAAGAGACAAGAAGAAAAGCAGAAATGTTTCTAGAATACTGCCTGGTTAACCGTTAATGAAATCACACTACAAAAACTGTCAATATTTCCAAAACGAACAGATAACAGACTGGCAGAGTTTTTCAGGTTTGGAAAAACCCTTTCCTTTATTACCCCTACGCGTTTCGGCCTGTGGCCTTCCTCAGGGGGTATCTTTAGGGTGCAAACCTCAAGAAAAAAAACAACAATTAAAATAAATCACAAACAATATTAAAATAAAAATCTAATAGAAAAGTTAAATCAATCTATATGTTTTAAACTTTGAAGAAATGTTTTTGATTACTCACCCATTTCAGCAACAAATTCATCTATGGAAACGATATATTGATGATATCTTTTTCATTTGGGAAGGAGAACATGCACATTTATTGAAATTCATTGAGTGGCTTAATTCTCTTGATCAACACAGTTTGATTCACTTGTGATCCTGAACAAATTTCGTATCTTGATATCTTGATTAAAAATACCTCAGATAAGTTTATAACCACACTTTACAGAAAGCCCACTGATAGGAACTCTCTTTTACATTTTAGTAGTTTTCACAATCGGTCTCTCAAGGAAAACCTACCCACTAGTCAGTTTTTAAGGGTCCGTAGACTTTGTACTACTGAGGATGATTTTGAAATTCATGCAAAGGAGATGAGTAAGAGGTTTTTGGAAAGAGGATATCCATCAAGGTGCATTGAGAAAGCATTAAATCGTGCACGTTCCTCAGATAGAGCTTTGCTTTTGAAGGGTCGTGTTCCAAAGAATCCTAACAGTGAGCACATTAACTTTTTCAGAGTACTCTAGAAATATCACTCGGATATTGTGAGAAGCGTGGTATATTCTAGATTCCTTACCTTTTCTGAAAGATACGAGGCCATTGGTGGCATACAAGAGAAACGCAAATCTACGTGATATTTTGGTACATTCAGCCCTCAATAAACCTTGTTTTATTCCCAAGGCATATAGCCACTTTAAGAGTGGGAAGTGTGGAGTGTGTGCGAATGTATTGGTAACTAAAAAGGAATTTATACATCCTCTTTCTTTATATAAAGTAGCACTTTATAATTTTTCAAAATGTGATACAACTAATGTTGTTTATTTGATAATATGTCCATGTAATTTGTGCTACATTGGTAAAACGGAAAGGAGCATGAAGAAAAGGATTATTGAGCATAAGAGTTGTATTCGTAGAAAGGCTATGGATAAACCTTTGGTACAACATTGGTTGGAGGCTAATCATCTGATCAGAGACCTCCGGTTTCTTGTTTTAATGGCGAGGAGGCAGTATCAGTAACATTCTGCTACGGATAGAACGTCGTTTAATTTATGAATTACATACTCTGCATCCGCGAGGTTTGAATCAAGAGATAGATTTATCTGTTTATCTGTAATGTTTTTCCCCCTCTCCTACCTTCCCCTCTTCCTCCTTCCCCCTTCCATCCCCCTCCTCCCCTTCCCCCCCTCAACCTTCCCCCCCACTCCCACTTCCTTCCCCTTCCCTCTCCTTCCCCCCTCTTCTTCCTTTCTTTTTTCTTCTTTTCTCTCTTTTTTTTGTCATTCACAGTAGATTTTATACAATTGGTTTATTTTCAATTCACGGGATGGTCTTTTTACAGCATGAACTTTCACCTCCATACAGCGGGAAAACGCCGGTATAAATACCCATGGGTCCTCACTCTGCATTTCACTACTGCTATGTATACAACGCTTTAAAATGCGGTAAGCTGATTGTTCTTTCTCAAAATGAAGTATAAGACTTATTAGCTTCATTGTTGCAGCATTTTGACTGATATAGTTTTTCGAGGCATTTATGTAGAGCGTGTTACAGTTATTTTACACAAATGATTTCTATGCACTTGTTTCTCAAGAAATTTGTTTTTTTCCATATTAGTATGGATTCATCAGATTCAATGTATATTATCACGGTAAAGTTCTGCAATGCTATTCAACCATTTTATAATACTGTTAGAGTAGTTACTCACCTGTAACAGGTGTTCTCCAGGAGCAGCAGGAATCAGTCCTCACATATGGGTGCCATCAGCGCCGATAAAGCCCCAGCGGAGCATTTCCCCAGTTTTCTATGAAAGCCTTTGGGAATGCAGGCACGCATGCGCGGTTCCCTTCCCGCCTAAAGGTGCCATCTTACCTCAGTCAAATGACATAGCTAAGAAAAGCACACAAAAATGAAAAAATAAACTATGTACAACGGCAACTCCAAGGGGAGGAGGGAGGGTTGTGAGGACTGATTCCTGCTGCTCGTGGAGAACACCTGTTACAGGTGAGTAACTACTCTTTCTCCAGGACCAAGCAGGAAGTCAGTCCTCACATATGGGTGACTCCCAAGCTCTGGGCTACCGAGGAACCCAGGCTGAACAAGAGAACTCCCTCTAGTCTCAGCAGCAAAGAAAGGCTTTTCAAGGACACAACCTCCACCGGTAGCCCAACAGAGGGCAGGAGTTGCCTAAACCTCAAAGAGATTCCGGAGTACTGCCTGGCCAAAAGCACTGTCCCTACGGGACTCCCTCTCCAGACAGTAATGGGCCGCAAAAGTCTGGCTTGAAGACCAAGTTGCAGCCCTGCAGATGTCCACCAAGGGCACAGAGCGGAGATGAGCCACTGAGGCAGCCATTGCCCTGACACGATGGGCCGTGACCCTACCCTGCAAAGGAAGGTCAGCCGCCTTGTAAGCCCAGGTGATACAATCAGCCACCCAGATGGACAAGGTACGCTTGGACACAGCCAACCCCAACTTATTGGGGTCAAAAGATACGAAGAGCTGAGTAGCCCTTCTATGCCCCTGCGTACTGTCAAGGTAGAAGGATAAGGCCCTCCTACAGTCCAGGGTATGCAGGACTGCTTCAGCCTGGCTTGCATGAGGCTTAGGGAAGGATGTTGGAAGAACCACCTCCTGATTGAGGTGGAAAGAGGATACAACCTTTGGGAGGAACTTTGGATGAGTCCTAAGGACTACCCTGTTCCTATAAATCCTAGTGTAAGGCCTATCACAGACCAGGGCCTGAAGCTCACTCACTCGCCTAGCCGAGGTAAGGGCTATCAGGAAGAGTGTCTTCCAGGAGAGGAAGCATAGTGGACAAGTAGCCATCGGCTCAAAAGGTGGGTGAGTCAGTTGCTGCAAGACCACATTCAGCTCCCACTCAGGGGCAGGACGAAGGATTGGAGGCTTGAGCAAAAGCAAGCCCATGAGAAAGTGGGACACCAAGGGGTGACCTGACAGAGAATGTCCCTCAACCAGTGAGTGGTGAGCTGCTAGAGCTGAGAGGTGGACCCGAACAGAATTGGACTTAAGTCCCTGATTGGATAAGTGCAGTAAGTACTGAAGCACTACTGGCACAGTACAGGAGAAAGGATCCTCTGTACGTAGCCGACACCACACAGAAAACCTTTTCCATTTGAGGGCATAGGTTTTTCTAATGGACTGTTTCCTAGAGGCTAAGACAACCTCCTCAACTTCCTGAGGTAGGCCCCAGGGAGCCAAGACTACCCTTGCAGCTTCCAGGCCATCAAATTGAGAGCTTTGAGATGGGGTGCAGAAAGGGACCCTGCTCCTGTGAGAGAAGATCGGGTTGCAACCCCAGAGGCAGTGGGGGATCCACCGCCAGTTGAAGCAGAAGAGGAAACCAAGGCTGTTTCGGCCACCGAGGAGCCACCAGCAGGACAGAGGCCTTGTCCTGAAGAATTTTGAAGAGAGTTCGGGCCACCAAGGGCGTGGGAGGAAACGCATACAGAAGGCCCTGAGACCATGGAATCAGAAAAGCATCTGCTGTTATTCTGTTCAATGTAATTTCAGCCTGTTCAATGTAATTTCAGTTTGTTCAATGTAAACCGCACTGATGCAGAATAGCGCGGTATATAAGAGAATGTAAATAAATAAATAAATTCTCAGAGGATGCGGTTGCCTGGAGCAGGACTTTGGCAGTTGCTTGTTCATTGGGCTGGCAATGAGATCTACCAAAGGGAGACCCCATTTTAGGAAGATCTTCTGAACTACTGAAGGATGCAGCTGCCACTCGTGGGGCTGCAGAATCCTGCTCAATCTGTCGGCCAGGTAGTTGTCCTGGCCTGGAAGGTACACAGCCTTGAGGAGCATGTGGTGCTTGAGTGCAAATGAACAAAGGTCCTGAGCCTCCCGACAAAGGATTCTGGACCCAGTCCCGCCCTGTTTGTTCACATAAAACATGGCTACCTGGTTGTCTGTCTGAACCAGGACAGATTGATGAGCCAGGGTAGGGGAGAAAGCTTTGAGTGCTAATCGAACAGCTCTGAGTTCGAGGAGATTGATCTGCTGTGCAGCTTCCCAAGGAGACCACAGGCCCTGGGTGCACTTGCCACAACAATGAGCTCCCCAGCCCTGCAGGGATGCGTCTGTGGTCAGTACCACCATGTACCCAGGAATCTGAAAAGACACCCTCTTTAGTAGAATGGGTGGGTGCAGCCACCAGTTGAGGGAGTTCAGAAATTGTCTGGACACCCTTATCCTGTCTCTGAGGCTGCCTGTGGCCTGTGACCACTGAGTCCAAAGGCACCACTGTGCAGGCCTCATATGGAGGCTGGCATTGGGGGTCACATGCACTTTCGAAGCCATGTGGCCAAGCAGCCTTAGGCAGAGTCTGGCGGAGACCAGTAACTTGCTGAGAAACTGGTTTGCTAAGTTTATCAGTCTTTGGGCACTGTCTACTGGCAAGAAAGCCTTTGCTAGCAGGGAGGCGAGCCTTGCTCCTATGACTCCAAGTTCTGGGAGGGGAGCAAAGTGGACTTTGAGAAGTTTATTACAAACCCCAGGCTTTGAAGAAGAGCAATAGTTCTGAGGGTGGCTTGTCTGGCCTCCTGGCACGTCTGACCCCTGATGAGCCAGTCGCCCAGATAGGGGAAGACAAAGATCCCCTGATTTCTCAGGTAGGCCGCCACCACTGCCAGGCATTTGGTAAAGACCCTCGGAGCGGAGGTGAGGCCTAAAGGCAGTACTCTGTACTGATAATGCTTTCCTCCCACAATGAACCTGAGGTACTTTCTGTGGTCTGGATGAATGAGGATGTGAGTGTACGCATCCTTTAGATCTAAGGAGCATAGCCAATCTCCCTGCTGGAGGTAGGGCAGAAGTGTTCCGAGAGTAAGCATCTTGAACTTTTCTTTCTCTAGGAACTTGTTGAGGTTTCTGAGATCCAGAATGGGTCGAAGGCCACCGGTTCTTTTGGGCACCAGGAAATACCTGGAGTAGAATCCGTGACCGTGCAAGTCGGGAGGCACAGGCTCCACCGCCCTGTCCACCAACAGACCCTGAAGCTCTTGAAGGAGAAGGTATGTGTGCAGGGGAGGCCTTGGAGGCTCCCCTGGAAAGTATGGAGGAGGCAGTTGGTGAAAATGCAAGGCATAGCACCTTTGGACTATGTCCAACACCCAACTGTCCCCGGTGATGAGAGGCCACTGGTGGGCAAAGAGGGTGAGGCAACCTCCTGTGCAGGGTTGGGAGAGCAGGGATGGAGAGGCTACGCTGAAGGAGTCAAAAACCCCCACCCTGCTGAGTGGGAGCAGGGGCCGGAGGCTTGGGGGTCCTCTGCCTACGGAGTCCATTAACCTGCCCCTTGGCTTGCTGACCCTGGGGTGCAGCTTGGGCAGCCTGATATTGAGGGTACTGTTTGTAGACAGTGCGCTTCCTTGGGTAAAAGGGCTTTTTACCCAAGCCCTTCTTTTTATGAGAAGGGGCAGGGGTCTTTCTAGACAGCCTTGTCCATGTAAGGTGCTCTGTTTCGAGCTGGGCGGCCTTCTCGGTCATGGGCTTGCCAAAAAGGTTTTCACCTCGGCAAGGGACATCGACCAACTTGTCCTGAACCCATGGCTCGAGGTCCGATGACTGCAGCCATGCCTGGCGTCGAGCCGCAACTCGGGCCGAAGCCTCAAAGCCATCATAGGCGGCGCGGGACATGAACTTCGAGCAGTCCCGAATCCCCGAGGACAAGGACTTGAATTCTCTGCAAGGGTTCCCCGGAGAGTCCAGCCGAGAACACAGCCAACTCCTTGGCAAGGTCCCGCAAGTACATGCCGATGTACAGCTTGTAAGACTGGACACAGCAAGCAAGCATCAAGCCCTGGAAGCACTTTCTACCGACGCCATCGAGGTTCCGGGCCTCCCTGCCGGGGGGCGCCACAGAGTGCATCTTCTGGCTCTTCAGACGATGCATGGCCAATTCCACAACCATGGAATGGTGTGGTAGCTGTGCCTTTTGAAAGCCAGGGCTCTTTCTGAGTCGATAGATCGAGTCGACTCGCTTGCTTAAAACCGGCGCCGAGGCCGGTGCCTCCCACATCCTGAAGAGGAGCCATTCCAGCATCGGAGGAAACGGGGCAGTAAAGGCCTCCTTCGGAGGAGAGTCATACTGCAGGGCCTCGAGCTCTTCAGCTCGAGGCTCTTCCTCAGGGTCCGCCGGAATAGCCAAGGCAGTGGCCATATCCCGGACGAACTCCGAGAACCAAGTATCCTCCAGAGGGGATCTACTCCTTGGCTCAGACTGCGGTGAGTCTGACGGGACGCACTGAGTTTTGAACGTATCGGGGGACTCCTCATCCTCCGTCTCGCAGGCGGACTCGTCTGATGAGGAGTCAGGGTGCGACCCCGCGGGGCCCTGGAGCATCCACCCCGACGCCGGAGGCACTGGCGTTGACGCCCTCGGTCCCGAGCGGGAGGTCGAGGGAGACCGCGACCAAGGTCGACTTCGAGCCATGATGGACTCTAGTATCGGCTCGGTCTCCGGGGTCGACTTTGAAGTCGATGTCCCGGTGGTCGGGGCAGATGCGCCAGACAGGCTGGCCATCAGTGCCCGCTGCTGCTCCATGAAGGCAGACAGTCTGCTCTCCAAGGCTGTCATTCTGAGACTCAGCTCGGGAGACGCAGCAGCCACCGACTCGGGCCCCGGCGGCGCTGGGCCCGAAGTCGGCTCTCTGGGAGGAGAGTCCTCGAGGACTACGGGGCTTACTTGTCCAGCAGACTCCGGCTCCACGCGAGGAACTTTGGCAGGCTTCTCTTGTTCCACGGGCCCGGGGCGACGGTCGGTGGTCTTAGACCTGGCCCTCGAGGAGCCAGGGACCTCCTCCTCCGACGCCCTCTCGAGCCGCTTCTTCCTCTTGCGTTCACGGTCGGGGCCCCCCTGTCCGAGGAGCTTTGACGGCGCTCGGGATTCGAATCCCGAGATGTCGAGGCCTCAGATGAGGTCCGGGCCTGGCCAGAGGCTGAGTCCGAGAAAAGCCTCTTTCTGCTGCTGGCGACTTTGGAGTGCCTTGGAAGACATCTTCCCAAATGGTCCACACGACTTAGGGTCGTGATCAGGACCGAGGCACCGAAGGCAGCAGTAGTGTGTGTCGGTGAGAGACATTAATTTCTTACACCGATCACACTTCTTGAAACCGCTGGAAGCCATCGGGGAAAAAAAGAGTCCCCTCGAGGTCAAAGGACCGGCCTTCCAGGGAAAAAACAAAAAAAGGGCACGAACGCCAGCCACGAAGGGCAAAAACCGAAAAAGAAGAATCGGGCTCGATACCGGTGTACCGAACCCGGCGGGAGGGGAACCGGCGTCGAACCAGGAGAAAAAACGAGAATCGCCGAAAAAAAATCAACTTTTATTCGGGATGACAGGACACACGTCCGGTGGGCTTCTCGGAAAAAAAGAGACTGGGGTAAGATGGCACCTTTAGGCGGGAAGGGAACTGCGCATGCGTGCCTGCATTCCCAAAGGCTTTCATAGAAAGCTGGGGAAATGCTCCGCTGGGGCTTCATCGGCGCCGATGACACCCATATGTGAGGATTGATTCCTGCTTGGTCCTGGAGAATTGGATATTATATATGCACTATGTGGATAAACTTAATGAGGAAGGTTAGAGTTAGATTTTTAAGCAGCATGGCAGCAGACGCCGATATAGCAGCATTGTTCTGTCCCACTCTTCTTTTTTGCCGTTTTTTCATGCGTCCCATACTCAGTGTATTTTATTACTGTGAAATTCTGCAATGCTATTTAATCATCTTATAAGTTTATTTTGGATATTATGTATGCCTTATGTGCATGATTTTAATGAGGAAGGTCAAAGTTAGATTTTCAAGCAGCTCGGCAGTAGACGCCAATATAGCAGCATTGCTCTGTTCCATTCTTCTTTTTCGCCGTTTTTTTATTCTTTCTATATTTTCTTGATATCATACGACAGCTTTTACTATATGTATTTACTATATACAAATCTGATTAATGTTTTAATGTTCAAGTTTGGCTATCTACCTAGGTCTTCATTCTAGTACAATGCCTTTATGCCTTAAAATTAGTTCTCTTTTTAAAGTTGGGAACACATATGTGCTTAGTCAATGTGACTAATGAAACACAATCAATGACAAAATGTTTTAAGTTTATTCCTTCATTTGTTTTTCATTTCGGCACAGTAGATGGCTTACGCCATGGCCAGTTTTTTACCAAAACTTTTTATTCATTTTGTTATTACAACGCTAGTGCAGCAGAGATCAATGTGACCTTTGTAGTACATATGACAAATCATCAAACAATTTCCCCCCCTTTAAGGGTTTATGTGGGTAGGTTCGTTTACACATTTCCCCCCCCCCCCCTTTTTAGGGGTTTGTGTGTGTAGGTTCATTTACACATAATTCTTTTTGAAAACTGAGTACATGACATCACATCGCTCTGACAACTCTGGGCATATTGCCTTTCTCCTACACAAAATTAAAGGTTTTTCCTCAATGCATCGCTCCTCCTTTGCTGCGGTTTTTATGAGATGTTTTAATTCATTTTTGTATAGTCAATGAATTTTTAAAGGAACAATTTATCACATATGTGACCCTCATTTTAATCTTAGAGGAATTTCATGCATATTAGTGTACTCTATGTTTTCAATTGTTTCTAATGTATGTATTATGATCATGTTTCTTAACTATGCTTTATTTATTTATTTTAAGGAAAGCATATTGTTTACTGATGAATTTATGTGGTATCCCCAAATTTTTTTACCTGTATGTATTTATATGACTTTCTATTCTTTTTATTCTTTTTTAGTGATATATGTTTTTTATTTAACGGAAGCTCTATACAGAGAAGGTATCAATAGAAATATTCATTCATGCTTACAGTTATGTCCTCCCTCATCTCGTTTGTTGCTTTTTTGTTTTTACTGTTTTCTAATGTTCTTATTGTGTATAGATCCAGAGCACTATATGGACTTCGTTCTATTATTTGGTGACTATAGGTGTAGCAGTTTGGTTCTCCAGTTTATATATGATTATTTTTTTTATTTATATTATGTATTGATTTTAACTTTTCTATTTGATTTTTATTTTAATATTGTTTATGTGATTTATTTTAATTGTTGATGTTTGTTTTCTTGAGGTTTGCACCCTAAAGATACCCCCTGAGGAAGGCTACAGGCCGAAAAGCGTAGGGGTAATAAAGAAAGGGGCTTTTCCAAACCTGAAAAACTCTGTCAGTCTGGTATCTGTTCCTTTGGTCCTATTGTATCTTACAGACACATTGTTGCTTTCTTTGGTCTTCAATATTTCCAAAACTACACACAATACTACCTGAAAATGTTACAGATAATTTTGCTAACATCTGTAACAGGAGAAGTACACTGTATGTTTGAAATTAATACTTGTCCAAGAATTGCAAAATTTGTAACGGGCATCTTCTGTATAGATGGCAGATTATCTGGTCAGAGTGCACAGTGCACACTGCCAACGAGGGACAAATTCACAGTGGAGAGTAGAAAAGCTGCACAAACCCAGTAGAGAGAGATCAATGAATGGGCAGAAGGGTGTGTGTGAGACGGAGTTAAGAGTGCCTGGGTTGTGTTAGGAGGCAAACACTAGGCCCAGCAGAAATATTTTGTGGATGCTTGCTAGTACCTAAAGAATTAGTTAAGAACCTCCTTCTCCTATTACTTATACATGCTTCTCTCCGTCAACAGTCCTGAACTTTGCAAACCTTGCAGCCCCTTTATTAACTTCACAAATATTTTCATCAAGCTTCCTCCCAGATTCAAGCTGCTCAGTATTTCATTAGACAATCATAAATTTTCTTTCACTTTTCTAAAAAGTCGTACCTGAAAAAAGCTCTGGTAGCCCATACAGACACTTCTCTATCACTTGCAGCAGTAGAGCATGCAAGGATCAAACAGGTGGCACAAGCCTGGTCCTCCTGCAGAAGATTTAAAGGATTCTAACATTACCTAAGACAATCCAGGAATGTCTGCAGTTAAGATATGTCCATCTGCTAAATCAACATTTATTTCATTCCTCAGTATGTGGATATAAAGGGTTAAAATGCAAGTTGTGATAACTTTATTGGACTAACAAATACGTGATACACTTTTTTGCATTATCCTCTCTTCAGTAAGTCTGCATAGTTACAAACTTGTTTGACTCTTTCTTATTCCTGACAAGAGCAATAGAAACCAGAGAACAAGTGGGGGAAAGCATACAAACTATGGCTCATGGAATTCTATCCATCCTGTGTGTGTATAGCTGTGTTCTCTGTATGTGTGACTTGGAAGAGAGAATGGAGGAAATGGGTTGACTGGTGCAGTATCAAAACATTGTTTGTAAAGAAAGCGTAGTTACTCACCTGTAACAGCTGTTCTCCGGGAACAGTGGGAATCGGTCCTCACATATGGGTCGACATCGGCACTGATGGAGCCTGCACAGAGCATTTCCCCAGCTTTTAAAGAAAGCCTTTGGGAATGCTACCACGCATGCGTGGTCCCCTTCCAGCCCAAGTGTGCGATCTTGCTCAGTCAGATGACATAGCTAAAAGACGGCAAAAATAAAAGATGGTAAGGAGCAACTCCAAGGGGAGGAGGGAGGGTTGTGAGGACTGATTCCTGCTGTCCCTGGAGAACACCTGTTACAGGTGAGTAACTACACTTTCCCCGGGAACAGACAGGAAGTCAGTCCTCACATATGGGACTCCCCAGCTACAGGCTACCGAAAACCCATAGCAAAAACAAGGCTCCCTCTTGGGGAGCCGCAAGCAACAGCAATTTAGTCCGTGTTCACAGACCACAGTAGGACGCCTGTGTCCGATGACTATCACTCCAGTAGCCTGAACACAGAAAAGGCTGGAGGGTAGGCGTTACCTCAACACTGAAAAGTTTACGGAGCACAGCCTTGCTGAAGGCACTGTCCCGTTGAGACTCTCTTTCCAGGCAGTAATGGGCTGCGACGGTATGGACTGAAGACCAGGTGGCAGCCCGGCAGATGTCCCCCATCGGGACAGAGCGCATGTGTGCCACCGAAGCCGCCAGGGCCCTCACGAGGTACCCCATGACGCGGCCATCCAGTGGGAGCTTTGCCTGCTCGTACGTGAAGGCGATACAGTCTGCCATCCAAGTGGACAGCATACGCTTGGTCACTGCCTCCCACAGCCTACCGGGGTCGCAGGAGATTTATTTATTTATTTAACAGCTTTTATATACCGCACTCTTCATCATCAGCGCGGTTTACATTTAACAATTCGTACTTAAGCATGAACATATGTTAAGTTTACAGATAACAGGGAATAAACATGGATAACTGGGGTTAAATAAATAACAAGAATTCAAACTATTTACAGCAAACTATCATATGTTTATAGTTCTAAAGCTTGGGGATCTAAGAGAGTTTGAAATGGGGGTTTACTTGACTAACCATCATCATTGGTTCATGTTGGGAGGGAATGGCTTGGGGAGTTCATACTCTGAGAGAAGTGTTGTAGGAAGAGGTGTGTTTTTAGAGCTTTTCTAAATTGTGAGAGGTCCTTTTGTGATCTGATGTTGGGTGGCAGCATGTTCCAACATCTAGGTGCGAAGGATGAGAATGCTCTTGTGGCAGTTGTCTGGTTGAGGTTTGCTAGGTATTTTGGGATCGATAGTGTGTTTTCTGTTGCGGAGCGTCGGGATCTGGAGCTTTGTGGGTGATGCAGGAGGTCAGATAATGATAATGATGAGATTTGGTGAACTGCCTTGAAGGTAATGAGGAGGGCTTTGTATAAAATCCTATATGATATCGGGAGCCAGTGAAGTTCGAATAGGATGGGAGTGATATGATGACTCCTTGGGGCTCCGTGTAGAACTCTGGCAGCCGTATTCATGGCCAATTGTAGTGGATTAAGCGTACTCTTGGGTAGGCCCTGTAACACAATATTTGCGTAGACAAAGTGTGGGGTGACCAACGCTTGGAAGGCTGTTCGGAAGTCGTGTGGTTCAAGCATTGGTCTGAGGTGTCGTAGAGTCCTGATCTTGTGATAGATGGCTTTAACTGTATTTTTTATATGTTCTTTGAACTCAAGTCGCTGGTCGAGTGTAACGCCTAGGTAACGTATTGTTGATATGAGTGGTAAATCGGCATCTCTTGTTCTTAGAGTTGGTTGGGGAGAGAAGTCTTTGTTCCTTGTTACAATCAAAACTTTCGTTTTTTTAAAGTTAATTCGGAGGTTTGGTGAGAGCAGCCAGTCTGAGATTGCATTGAAGCAGGTAGTTAGTGTGGTATAGTCAGGTTTCAATACGTTGACTGGTGTGAATAGTAGCACATCATCTGCATAGATGAGGCAAGATATTCCAAATGACCGGGCGATGTTACAGATGGGCTGCATATAGATGTCAAATAGCAGGGCCGAGAGGGAGGAACCCTGTGGTACACCTTGCTTCTGTTGGAAAGCACAGTTACTTACCTGTAACAGGTGATCTCTGGGAACAGCAGGAATTAGTCCTCACATATGGGTACATCGGAACCGACGGAGCCTGCGCGGGAAAGCTCCCCAGCTTCCCAGAAAGGAAGCTTTTGGGGCCTCCCACAGCGCATGCGCGCTGCCTTCCCGCCTTCCTGACCAACTCTCTTCAGTTCGAGTTTAAAGCTGAGACAATAGAGAGAGGAAAGGAAAGAGAGAGAGAGAGATACAACTCCTAGGGGAGGTGGGTGGGTTGTGAGGACTAATTCCTGCTGTTCCCAGAGATCACCTGTTACAGGTAAGTAACTGTGCTATCTCCAGGAACAAGCAGGAATGAGTCCTCACATATGGGGACTCCCCAGCTAAGATGCCTGGGAGATCCCCAAGGGTATGAGACCCTGAAAGGTTCCTCGTCTTCCTATGGATCTCAGGTATCCATTAAGAGACAGAGGGCAGGAGTTGTTTAAGAATGGAACAGGTGTCTGAGGACAGCCTGACCAAACAAGGCATCCCGGCGGGAGTCCTTGTCCAAGCAGTAATGGGCTGTGAAGGTATGAACCGAGGCCCAGGTGGCTGCTCGACAGATCTGATCAATGGATACAGAATGAAGATGAGCCATAGACGTGGCCATGGCTCTGACATTGTGAGCTGTGACATGGCCTTCCAGAGAAAGGTTCTTACTCTGATAAGCAAAAGAAATACACTGAGCAATCCAATTGGACAGTGTTCTTTTTGAGACTGGAAGTCCTAAATGAGAAGGATCAAAGGCAACAAAAAGTTGAGAAGACTTTCGATGTTGCTGTGTCCTGTGGAGGTAAAAGGCAAGAGCTCTTTTACAGTCTAGAGTATGAAGGTTCCTCTCTGCATTTGATGCATGAGGAGCTGGAAAAAAGACAGGTAGATATACCTCTTGATTAAGATGAAAAGGTGAGACCACTTTAGGCATAAAGTGGGGATTTGTCCTAAGGACTACCTTATCGTGATGGAACCTTGTATAAGGTGGATTAGCCACTAAAGCCTGCAGTTCACTGATGCGGCGAGCAGAAGTGATTGCAATAAGGAAAATGACTTTCCAGGAAAGGAATTTTAAGGAGGTAGTGGCTAAGGGTTCAAAGGGTGGCTTCATAAGCTGACCAAGAACTACGTTTAAGTACCATGCCACCGGAGGAGGCCGAATGGGAGGTTTAGTTAAAGTTAGACCTCTCATGAATCTTGCAATAAGAGGATGAGAGGAAACAGATTGTCCATTGATAGGCTGAAGAGATGCTGCAATAGCACTGAAATGGACCCTTACAGAATTGGTTTTAAGTCCTGCATTGGAAAGATGCAGGAGATATTCGAGTAAAGAAGTCAAAGGTAGTGCTAGAGGGTTAAGACCTTTGTCAGCACACCAAAGTGAAAATCTTTTCCATTTAAAAGCATAAGAACGCCTGGTGGAAGGTTTCCCCGATGCATGGAGGACATCCTTCAGCTGTTGAGAAAGATCCAAGTCTTGAAGGTCTAGGCCTTCAGTAACCAAGCTCTGAGGTGAAGGGACTTGGGGTTTGGGTGCCACAAAGTCCCCTCCTCTTGAGACAGAAGGTCTGGAGCAGCTCCCAGATCCAGGGAGGGTGTCTGGGAGAGATGCAGAAGTAGAGGGTACCACACTTGGCGTGGCCAGCGTGGAGCTATGAGGATCATGGATCCTTGATCCCTCTGAAGTTTGAATAGAGTTTTGGGAATCAAGGGAATGGGTGGAAAGGCATATAGGAAGGCCTGACCCCAATGAAGGAGGAAGGCATCCTTGGCCTGAGCTCCCTGACATGGAATTCTGGAACAGAACCGGGGAAGTTTGGCATTGTACGGACTTGCAAAGAGGTCTATGTCCGGGGTCCCCCATTCCTGAAAGATTCTGAGTACCTGATCCATCTGCAGGGACCATTCGTGTGGAAGCAGAACTCGACTGAGTCTGTCTGCCCAAGAGTTTTGGATTCCTGGGAGGTACACTGCCAGGAGATGGATCCGATGCTCTCTGGCGAAGGCCCACAGTTTTAGAGCTTCGTTGCAAAGCGACAGAGAGCCAGTTCCTCCTTGTTTGTTTATGTAGAACATGGCTACTTGATTGTCGGTATGAACAAGGACTGTCATGTTGATGAGGAGGGTATGAAAGACCTTGAGAGCAAGGAAAATTGCTCGCAGCTCCAAAAGGTTGATATGAAGGGTGGTCTCCTGTGGAGACCAAATGCCCTGAGTGGAGAGGTCTTGGAGATGAGCTCCCCAACCTGTTTGGGAGGCATCTGTAGTGAGAGTTGCTTGGGGTAACAAAGGTTGGAAGAGGGCCCCCAACAACAGATTTTGAGTGGATATCCACCACTGGAGAGACCAAAAAAGACGTTTTGAGGTTGCTATTTGGTCTGAGAGAGCTCCTGATGCTTGGGTCCACTGGGTGGACAAGGTCCATTGAGCTGCTCTCATATGTAGGCGAGCATAGGGCACCACATGAACTGTGGATGCCATGTGGCCTAGCAGTTGTAGCATCTCTCTGGCAGTCAATTGGCTTCTGGACTGAATTTGAGAGGCCAAGTGCACTAGACGGTGGCAACGGGTCTGAGGAAGATAGGCCCTTGCAGTGGTAGTATCTAGCCAGGCCCCTATGAATTCTAGGGATTGAGTAGGGGTGAGTTGAGACTTTGGCAGATTGATGACAAGTCCCAGATACTGCAGTATGCGTCTGGTGTGGTCCAGGGAAGTCTGAGCCTCGGAATGAGATGGAGCTCGGATGAGCCAGTCGTCCAGGTACGGGAAAACAAAGATCCCCAGAGTGCGTAGAAATGCAGCTACTATTGCCATGCATTTGGTAAATACCCTTGGAGCAGAGGCTAGACCGAAGGGGAGTACTCTGTATTGGAAATGTTGTCCCTGGAACAGAAACCGTAGGAATTTTCTGTGGGATGGATGGATGAGTATATGTGTGTACGCATCCTTGAGATCCAGAGAACAAAGCCAGTCCTGACTCTGTAGGTATGGAAGGAGAGTACCTAGAGAAAGCATTTTGAATTTCTCTTTGTATAGGAATTTGTTCAATTCTCTGAGATCCAGAATGGGTCTGTACCCCCCTGTTTTCTTGGGAATGAGAAAATAAGGGGAGTAGAAACCTGACCCTTGTTGAGGAAGAGGAACCTCTTCTATTGCCTTTTGGGCGAGAAGAGTGGTCACCTCTTGGCCCAACAGGTACAGGAGAGATGGGGGAGAATTGAATTGTCTCACCATGGTATTGTTATATGGTATTGTTCGCATCTAATTAACCAAATAACCATGTATATAGTAGCCATGTATATAGTTTTTTGTCTATAGTTACCCTGTTTTTCACCAAGTTTATGTACCTTGTTCTATGTAAAAAACCAATGCTGCTTGTACCATTGTGTTTATATTTGTTCATATGTAAACCGCACTGAATTAAGAGCGCGGTATATAAGAGAAATAAATAAATAAATAAAATAAATAAGGCTGGAGAAATGTAGTTTGTAGCCCTCTCTGATAGAGAGGGTCCACGGTTCTGATGTGATCTGTTCCCATCTGGGAGCAAAATGAGCCAACCTTCCTGGAATGGTGAGAGGTTCTGGCTGTTGCAGAGCCAGAAAGATCAAGTTCTCTAGAATCAAGTCAAAAACCCTGAGGAGGTTGGGACTGCTGGATTGTAGCAGCCCCTGTAGCCTTTGTTCTGGCCTGTTTAGTTTGCTGACGCTTAGGAGCAAAGCAAACTTGGGAAGATTGCTGGCCAGTATTTGTGGAAAATTTGGTCTTTTTATAGAAAGTTTTCTTAAAAGGTTTTTTCTTGGCAGGGGTAGAGGTAGACTTAGAAAGTCTATCTAAAGCAGCATTCTCTGCATCCATTTGAGTGGCTTTGATTTGCCACTCTTTGCCAAACAGATTTTCACCTGTACAGGGCAGATTGCCCAAGCCTTCTTGTACCCAGGGTTCCAAATCAGAGGCCTGGAGCCAAGCCAGTCTGCGAGCAGCTATGGCTATGCCAGAGGCTCTGCTTGCCCCCTCAAAAGAGTCAAAGGCTGCTCTGTTGGAGAACTTTGAAACATCTTGAGTGTGCTTTAGCAAAAGGAGGAATTCCTCTTGTTTATCCACTGGGATAAAGGGGAGAAACTGACGTATCTTTAATGCAATCTCTTTCAAAAACATGCCGATATAGAGGCTGTATGAATTGATTCTGGCAATAAGCATGCTAGCTTGGAAGATTTTTCTCCCAAAAGCATCCAGAGTCCTACATTCTCTTCCTGGAGGGGTAGAAGAGTGTCTTTTGGTACTCTATCTTTTTCATAGCAGACTTCACCACAATAGAGTGGTGAGGAAGCTGAGTTTTTTGAAAACCAGGAGAAGGGGGAACCCGATACATGGTGTCCAAACGTCGAGAATGTGGAGATAGGGTGAGAGGAGCCTCCCACAAATCCATCATGTGTTCTTGAAGAATTTCATGTATGGGTAAGGTGGCTGCCTCTTTGGGAACCTTAGAGTATCCTAAAATATCTAATTTTTTTGCTCTAGGTTCCTTTTCAGAGGATACAGATATGGAGAGTCCTTTAGCTACTTCAATAATGAAGTCTTGAAAGGACAAATCCTCTGGAGGAGACATTCTCCTTTCAGGAAGAGTAAAAGAGACGTCAGCAGAATCATCTGATGTATCAGAATCTTCAGAGGATTCAAAGTATCGTCTATTTGCTTCCAGAGATCGATACGCGTACCGATCGGTACCGACATCTGGTGTACCGGGTATCGGAGCGGTATCGAAGAAAGCTCCGGAACCGGAGACCGGAACCGGCATGCTACTGGAAGTAGATGCTCGGGGTACCGGTATCGGTTGCGGTACCGGAATCGGAGTCGGAACCGATTATCGCGGTACCGATGGCGGTGCAGCATTAATGAAAGTCAGTAAGGCCTGCTGCATGGATTGTACCGTAGTACCCATAGCCGCCACAACTGCCTGGAAGTCGGTACCGGTGTTAGCCGGTACCCCAGAGCAGTCTAACAGGAGATCGGTCGAGGCCGTCCCATCGATGTCTACCTGTAACCCCATAGGAGGAGCTTTGGAAGACGGAGCTTCCCGCCGGGGTTGTTTGGCTGGGGCAGAGTCCTCAGGATCAATTGCAACGGCCTCTCGCTGCTTAGAGGGAGATTTGCCTTTTGAGGACTTGCCCGAAGAATGTTTGGTTACCTGAGATCCATCAGGAGAAGAAGACCTGGAGGATGTTGATGCTGGAGTATCGGTAGAAAACAGCATATGAAATTTAGCTGCTCTGTTCTGTAAGCCCCTTTTGGACATCAGAGAGCAGGATGGACAATCCGGAATGGAATGGTCAGGCCCCAAACATTTAAGACACCACTCATGGGTGTCTAACTGAAATAGTGCCGGTACACTTAGTGCATTTTTTAAAACCAGAAGCTGGTTTTTCCATGAGGGAGACCTGAGAAGGCCTAGAGGCCTCACAGAAAAAATACACCGAGTGTAGAAAAAGTAATTATTATTTTTTTTTTTAAATAAACGAAAAAAGGACCAGCGGTACCGGTCTGGAATCGGGGAAGGCAGACACGCGGTCAAAGAAACAAATTAAAATAACAATTTCTTCAGCGGTGACAGGAACACGACCTGCTGGCTCCGCGGAAAAAGAAGAACTGAAGAGAGTTGGTCAGGAAGGCGGGAAGGCAGCGCGCATGCGCTGTGGGAGGCCCCAAAAGCTTCCTTTCTGGGAAGCTGGGGAGCTTTCCCGCGCAGGCTCCGTCGGTTCCGACGTACCCATATGTGAGGACTCATTCCTGCTTGTTCCTGGAGATAGGCATAGACGTATTGTTACCCGTCCGGACCTGCTGCCAGCAGTCTTCCAGGTAAGATTTGCACCACTTCCATGCCATTCCTTGAATCCCTTTTTCATGTAGTTGGTTAAGTAGCTTAACATGGTCAACAGAATCGAAGGCTGCTGCAATGTCTAGGAAGATCATTGCAACTCAATTTCTGATGTTGTCTGTTGTATTAATAAGCGTGTTCATTAGAGAATTTAGAAGGGTTTCGACTCCGTGGGATTCTCTGAAGCCATGCTGATTCGGGTCGAGTGGAGCTTCGGAGTCAATGTGTTGTTGAATTTGCCTTAGAGTGACTTTTTCTAGTATCTTGGCTAGTAAAGGGATACTTGAGATTGGAAGGTAGGAGTCTTCTTTTTTTGGATCGAGTTTGTTTTTCAGTAATGGATGAATGGAGGTCTGTTTGAGGGCTGTTGGGAATATCCCTGTGCTAAGTGACTGGTTAGCTATGGCTGCTATGTAAGGGCTGAGTTCTGTTCTTAGTGATTTGATCCAGTGGGCTGGACATGGATCGTTGGGGGCAGTGGTGGTATTGATTGAAGTTATGACTTCTTCGATTACCTTAGGGATTGGGGATGAGAATTTATTAAGTATGAACTGGACGTTGGAGGTTTGTGTGGGTTCTCTTGTGATTATAGTTGAGATCTTGATCATTTTGGATTGAATATAGTCAATATATAGTTGTGGTTGTATGTGTTCATGTTGTGGTGGAGAAGGCTCACTGGTTAGGGATTTTACTAGTTGGAAGAGGTCTCTAGGTTTATTAAGGGAGCGACTGAGGAGCCTTGCATGGTATTCTTTCCTCTTATCCCAGGTTAGCTGACGATGGGATTTCAAGTGAGTTAAGTAGTTGGATTGGTCACAAAGGTTCAGAGAGTGTCTCCATTTCTTCTCTAGTTTCCTTAATTGCTGTAAGGAGATTCGCAGTTCGGAGGAGAACCATGGTGCGTTCCGTTTCTTGGTGAAAGAGGAGGTAGAAGTGGTTTGGTTAGCTGTGGTGGTGGGCTGGGCTGATAGTCCAAGGGCACTGTTCCAATTTGCTACTGTTTCATCAATGTTGTTAGGTATTGTAGCGAGTTTAGGGATGGTTTGAGAGGTAATAGTATCAATGTTGAATGGTTTAAAACGTGCTAGTTTTGAGAGTGGATAAACATCCGGTGATTTGCTTGGAGACTCCTCAGCTGGTATGGAGAATGTTATAAGATTATGGTCAGACCAGGGGACAGGGGTTGATGAAGGATCAAGATGATTTGGCGGTTCACAGGATGATGATGGGGCGCAGATGAGATCAAGAAGATTTCCTTGTTTATGAGTTGGGTTTTTTATAATTTGTCTCTAGTGTAAGTCGGTCATGGCATCCAGGAAGGAGTTTGATACTGATGGCAGTGTGGATGCAAGGTTGAAATCTCCTAGGAGCCAGTTAGGTTTGTTGAGTTCAATGGGTTGGTAAGAAGATCAATTATGATTGAGAGATCATCAGCTGGAGCATTTGGGGCTCTGTAGATGAGGTTTATGGTGTTAGCACTATTGGAGATCGATAGTGTATTTATATGGTCTGTGGTCTTGGTAGAGACGATGAGGTACTTTAGATCGGATCTTGCTATTATGCAAACTCCTCCTCCATTTCTGTTTTCCCTGTAGCAGATGTAAAAGGAGTAGCTGAGTGGAGTAAGTTGGTTCATTATGACATTGTCAGTGTTTGAGAGCCATGTTTCTGTTATCAGAAGGACGTCTAGGTTAAGGTTTGATAATAAGTCAGCGATAGCAGGCCACTTGTTTCCGGCTGAGCGTGCGTTAATGAGAGCACACTTGAGATCCTGAGAGATGGTTCTTAGATTAGGTCTTCTGGTGTTTGTTGTATCAAGAGGTACGTAGAGAAGGTAGGTGTGTCTATTGTGTTATGTATATTGTGGGTATTGCTGTTGGTTTTGGTGGGGTTTCCTATTCTTGTATTGGTGTATAGGGATAGGATTAGAGTTGGATGTTAGGGCAAATGATGTGTGTAGGATACTAGAGAGGGCAGAGAGGAGGAGGAAGGTAAGTGGGAGGGGGGGCCATGATGTGTAATGTAAGGATTCGCAATTATTGTGAATGGGAGATTAGGATAAAATTTGTGGCTATGAGTGGGGGAGAGTGTAGGGTGTGAAGCTATAAATAAGTGTCTAATTAAGTCACGTTGTAATACATTAATCTCATACACAGTAACTTAAATTACATACACAGTAACTTAAATTACAGAAAAATTGCTGACAGTAATCCTGTTCATAGAAACTCCAATTACAGAAAGGTTGCTGACAATAATCCAGTTAACAGAGACTTCAATTACAGAATGGTTGCTGACAGTAATCAACGTTACAATATGGTGTTTAATAAGGATATACTTTGTAGCAATATATTATGGTTACAAAGAATGCTTATTATACTACTTCTAGTTACAAGGTGGAGGATAAAGAGGAGTATTTTGTGAAAAATCAAGTAGCAACTGAAGATGAAAAGATGAGCAACTTTGTGGTGGTTTTGAGTGCATTGGATGTAGGAGGACAAAACCCTCTTGCAGTCCAAGGTGTGGAGGACAATCTGCGCCTGAATGGAGTGAGGTCTTGAAAGAAGGTAGGGAGCACCATTTCCTGGTTGAGATGGAAGGGTGACACCACCTTCGGTAGAAATTTGGGGTGTGTGTGAAGCACTACTCATAAGAACATAACATCATAAGATATGCCATACTGGGTCAGACCAAGGTCCATCAAGCCCAGTATTCTGTTTCCAACAGTGGCCAATCTAGGTCATATGTACCTAGCAGTTTCCCCAAGAGACAAGTTCCACAATCCTTGTTCTGGGTCAAGCATTGATATCCTCGGTCACTTCTTAATAATGGTTTATGGACCTTTCCTCCAGGAACTTGTCCAAACCTTTTTTAAACCCAGCTACACTAACAGCCTTTACTACATCCTCCGGTAACAAATTCCAGAGTTTGATTACACGTTGAGTGAAAAAATATTTTCTTTTATTAGTCTTAAATAGTTTACCCTGTAGCTTCATTGCATGTCCCCTAGTCTTTCTATATTCTGATAAGGTAAACAATCGATCTACGTTTACCCGTTCCACTCCGTTCATTAATTTATAGACTTCTATCATATCTCCCCTCAGCCGTCTCTTTTCCAGGTTAAAGAGCCCTAACCTTTTTAGCCTTTCTTCATAGGAGTATCCTTCCATCCCCTTTACCATTTTGGTGGCTCTTCTCTGTACCTTTTCTAAAATCGCTATATCCTTTTTAAGATACGGCGACCAGAATTGCACACAATATTCAAGGTGCGGTCTCACCATGGAACGATACAGAGGCATTATATCATCTTTTGTTTTATTTTCCATTCCTTTCCTTATCATACCTAGCATTCTATTTGCTCTCTTGGCCGCCGCTGCACACTGGGCCGAGGGTTTTAACAAGGTATCCACAATGACGCCTAAATCTTTTTCCTGGGTGGTGGTTCCTAATGTGGAACCTTGCATCGTGTAACCATAGTTTGGGTTGTTCTTCCCTAGGTGCATAACCTTGCACTTGTCCACATTAAATTTCATCTGCCATTTTGATGCCCAGTCTTCCAATTTATCAAGATCCTCTTGCAATTTTCCACAATCCTCTTGGGTTTTAACAACTTTAAATAGTTTTGTGTCATCTGCAAATTTGATAACCTCACCCGTTATTCCACTTTCCAGGTCATTTATGAATATGTCAAAAAGCAGCGAACCCAGCACAGATCCCTGGGGTACACCACTATTCACCTTTCTCCATTGGGAAAATTGGCCATTTAGCCCTACCCTCTGCTTTCTATCTTTTAACCAGTTCCTGATCCACAATAGTACACTGCCTCCTATCCCATGACTCTTTAGTTTGCCAAACGTCTCTGATGAGGGACCTCGTCAAAGGCTTTCTGAAAGTCCAGATACACAATATCAACCGACTCACCTTTGTCCACCTGTTTATTCACTCCTTCAAAAAAACATAACAGATTAGTAAGACAAGATCTTCCTTGTCTAAAGCCATGTTGGCTGTCTCCCATTAGGTTGTGACTATCTACATGCTGAGTAATTTTATTCTTTATGATGGTTTCTACCATTTTTCCCGGTACTGACGTCAGGCTCACCGGTCTGTAGTTTCCCGGATCACCCCTGGAACCCTTTTTAAAAATTGGTGTTACATTGGCGATCCTCCAATCTTCAGGTATTAGAGATGATTTTAATGATAGTTCACAGATTACTGATAGCAGTTCTGCAATCTCATATTTCAGTTCTTTCAATACTCTTGGATGTATACCATCCGGCCCAGGTGATTTGCTACTCTTCAGTTTATCTAATATTTTTAAGACATCTTCCCGATGTATCGATATTTCCTTCAATTCTTCCGCACCTTTAAATACCACTTCAGTCATGGGTAACATCCCTACATCTTCCTCAGTAAAGACCGAAGCAAAGAATTCATTCAGTCTCTCCGCTATCGCCTTGTCGCCTCTTAGTGCTCCTTTAACCCCTTTATCATCTAATGGACCAACTGACTCTCTCACAGGTTTTTTGCTACGAATGTACTTGAAAAGGTCTTTATTTCGCGTTTTTGCTTCCGCAGCAAGCTTCTTCTCAAATTCTCTCTTTGCCTGCCTTATCAATGCCTTACATTTGACTTGCCAGTGCTTGTGCTGTTTCCAGGTTTCATCGTTTGACTCTTTTTTCCATTTCCTGAAAGATGCTTTTTTGGCAACAACAGCCTCTCTGACCTCACCTTTAAACCATGCTGGCAGTTTTTTGGACTTCCTTCCACTTTTCTTAAAGCGTGGAATACAGCTGGTCTGGGCTTCCAAGATAGTATTTTTCAACAACACCCAAGCTTGATGTACGTCTTTAACCTTCGCAACTGCTCCTTTTAGTTTTTTCTTAACTGTTTTCCTCATTTTATCATAGTCTCCCTTTCGAAAGTTAAAAGGTAGTACTGTGGATTTCCTTACTATCCCTCCTCCACTAATTAAATCAAAGGCAATCATGCTATGATCACTATTGCTAAGTGGCCCCAACACCCTTATCTCTTGCACTAGATCTGGTATTCCACTAAGGACTAGGTCTAATATGGCTTCCCCTCTGGTCGGTTCATGAACCAGCTGCTCCAAGAAGCAGTCATTTATTCCATCTAGGAACTTTATCTCCCTAGCATGTCCTGACGTGACACTGACCCAGTCGATACCGGGGTAATTGAAATCACCCATTATTACTACTGCGCTGTAACTTTTGTTAGCTTCCTTGATTTCTTTGAGCATTTCATCATCCATTTGGTCATTCTGGCCAGGTGCTCGATAGTACACCCCCACTGCCATCGCCTTCCCCCTTTTATATGGTATTTCAATCCATATAGATTCTACAGCAGATTTTGTTTCCTGCAAAACTTTAATCCTTTCTGAGTCAATGCCCTCTCTAACATAGAGCGCAACCCCTCCACCAATTTGATCAGCTCTATCATTACGATATAGTTTGTACCCAGGTATCAGTGTCCCACTGGTTGTCCTCCTTCCACCATGTCTCTGATATTCCAATCATATCTAACCTTTCATTTAGTGCTATATATTCTAACTCTCCCATCTTATTCTTTAGACTTCTAGCATTTGCATACAAGCATTTTAGAGAATGTATTTTACTCTGTTCTTGTAGAATCTGGTATAGGGTGCCTCCGCCAAAAGGGCCTGGAGCTCGCTAACTCTGCAAGCGGAGGTAAGCGAGATCAGGAAAGCCACCTTCCAAGAGAGGTAGCAGAGGTGGCAGATAGCTAGAGGTTCGAAAGGTGGGCGAGTAAGCTGTCCCAGCACCACGTTGAGGTTCCATCCAGTTGCCGGAGAGTGAACCAGGGGCTTCAATAAGAGCAGGCCCCGAAGAAAACAGATTACCAATGGCATGACTGAGAAGGGCTTACCATCCTGTGCCGCCAAGGCACTAAGGTGCAACCGGACAGAGTTAGACTTGAGCCCAGACAGAGAGGTGGAGAAGGTACTGTAACACCAGAACCACTGGGAAGGAGAAAGGGTCAATCCCATGATCAGTGCACCAAAGAGCCTGCAGCATTTGAGGACGTAAGCCTTCCTAGTAGAGGCCTTGCGAGAGGCCAGCAGGATATCCTTCACTTCAACCAGGAGGTTGAAGGATGCAAGAGTCACCCTCTCAGCAGCCACGCTGTGAGTGACAGGGACCCCAAATTGGGGTGCAAGAGAGCATCCCTCCTGAGACAGGAATTCCGAGGCAGTCCCCAAAGGGATAGGGGTGTCCACTATCAACTGTAGAAGCAGCGGGAAACACGGCTGTATAGGCCACCAAAGAGCTAACAGGATGAGAGTGGCCCTGTAGTGGAGGATCCTGAACAAGGTCTTGGCGATCAATGGGGTAGGAGGGAAGGCGTACATGAAGCCTCCCGACCATGAGACCAGAAACGCATCCAGTGCCACCCTGGAGCGGTGGGCCTGCTGGGAGCAGAAGCAGGGCAAATGAAAGTTGTCCAGGCTGGCGAACAGGTCTATTACGGGTTCTCCCCAGAGCCGTTAGTCAGCCAGAAGTCAGACTAGCTAACCTGGGGTCCAGCTGCCACTCGCGTGGCTGGAGAACTCTTCTGAGCTTGTCGGCAAGCTGGCTGTCCTGATCAGGCAGGTACACTGCCCTCAAGATGATGCCCTGTTGGACTACATACGAGCAGAGGGCTAGAGCCTCCCAAAGGGTACGAGACCCCGTGCCCCTATGTTTTTTCACTAAGAACATCACCACTCGGGTTGTCTGTCTGGATCAGGTCTGTCCGGAACAGAACTGGCTGGTGATGCAGGTGGTGATGGAAGACCCTCAGGGCTAGGTATATGGCTCAGAGCTCCAGGAGATTGATCTGCTGAGTGCTCACGTCTGGTGACCAGTTGCCCTGGGTGCAGAGATCTCCACAGTGGGCTCCCCAGCCAAGCAGGGAGGCATCCTTGGTGAGGACCTTTGAGGGGCTTAGGGCCTGAAAAGGCAAGCCCGCCTCGAGATGCTGGGGTGACTGCCACCAGACCAGGGAGTCCGCCAATTGGCGGGTAACGGAAACCATCTCGAAGGTGACCTGTGGCCTGGGACCACTGGTCCCAGAAAAAGCACTGCGCCGCCCTCATGTGGAGGCGAATGTCTGGGGTGACGTGAACCGTGGAGGCCATGTGCCAGAGGAAGCAGAGGAGAAGCCAGGCAGGCACCGAGGAACGGTGTTGCTCACCCCAAGCTACAGACCAGAGATGGTCGGCTCAGTCCCTGGGCAAGAAGGCATTCGACTCAAGAGTGTCAATCTTTGCCCCAATGAACTCCAGACAGTGTGTCAGGAGGAGGTGAGACATGGGGTAGTTTATGACAAAGCCCAGGTGTAGAACCTGGATCGTGCGTGCGGTGACCTGCTGCACCTCTGAGGCTGTGCTTCCCTTTATAAGCCAGTCGTCCAGATAGGGGAAAACAAAGACCCTCTGGAGCTGGAGGGAGACAGCCACGACTGCCAGGCAATTTGTCAGACTCTTGGAGCAGAGGCAAGGCCAAAGGGGAGCACTCTGTACTGAAAGTGCCTGCCCCCCACTACAAACCGCAGGAACTGCTTGTGGTTGAGATGGATGAGGATGTGTGTATAAGCATCCTTGAGGTGTAAGGAGCATAGCCAGTCTCCCTGCAGGAGGTATGGCAGCAAGGTTCCAAGGGAGCGCATCTTGAACATCTCCCTCACCAGGAATTTGTTGGTTTGTGCAGGTCGAGGATGGGCCTTAGACCCCCTGTCCTTTTTGGCACAAGGAAGTACCTGGAGTAGGACCCCTTGCCCTTGAGATGGTGGGGCACCGGTTCCACCACTTTGTTCGAGAAGACTTGTCAACTCCTTCAGAAGAAGGTCACGATGGAGGGGAGACCTGAGGGGCTCTCCCGGGAAATAAGGGGGAGGTGTCTGACTCAGATAGAGGTAACCCTCTCTGACCACCCAAAGAGCCCATGAATCAGAGGTGATGGACATCCACGTCTGGGCACAGAGGGCCAGACGCCCCCCTGTGGGCTGCTGATCTCCTTGGGGTAGAAAGGCTATGCTCAAGGAGTCAAAAGCTCCCCCCTGGCTGAGCCTGAGCCAGTTCCTGTAGCTTTGGAGTCTTTTGCTTATGCAGGACATGCCGATGTCCCTTGGCCTGCTGACCCTGTTGGGGAGCTGGGGAGGCCGGATAAGGCAGGTAGTTTCGGTAAGCAGTTCCCTTCCTCGGATAAATGGACTTTTTACCCAAGCCCTTCCTTCGGGGAGGGGCAGCGGTCGTCTTAGACAGCCTGGTCCTCGTCATAAACTCTGTCTCCAGCTCAGCTGCCTTGTCAATCGTGGGTTTGCCAAAGAGGTTCTCTCCTTGGAATGGGACATTGACCAATTTGTCCTGAACCCACTGCTTGAGGTTGGATGACTGAAGCCAAGCTTGGTGGTGTGCACCAATGCCTGCCATGACTACCCAGGCTGCTGACTCAGCCCGTCATAGGCCGCTCGAGACATAAATTTGAAGCACTCATGAACCGCCTTGGCCAGGTTCTTGAACCGCTGCAAGGGTTCCTCGGAGAGACCAGCCAAGAACCCGGCAAGTTCCTTCGACAGGTCTCTCAGGTACATGCCCATGTAGAGCTGGTAAGCCTGGATGTGGCAGATGAGCATTGAGGCCTGGAAGCATTTTCTGCTGAGGGTGTCCAAGGTGCGGGGCTCCCTGCCGGGCGACATACAATCATGTGAAAGATCTCCGGGTGGAGGACCCACTCTCCGGGATCGACCCTCACCCGACTGAGAAAATCCGCCTCCACGTTGTCCATTCCTGCGACATGCGCTGCCGACAGAGCGAGGAGGTTCTCCTCGGCCCAAGCACACAAGCCGCCGGCCTCGGCCTCCAGGGCTACGCTGTTGGTTCCCCCTTGTCGGTTGACGTAAGCCACCGCCGTCGCATTGTCAGAGAATACCTCTTTTAGCCCCACACACGAAGCACTGGGGCCTAGCGGGCATTGCAATAAAAAGGAAGCGTTTCCCACCAAAAGTGGACCGCGGAGTTCAAAACCACCGCGTTGACACCCCGGCACTGAAAAAACAACAGCAGGGAATCCCGAAGCTGCAAGCAAGTCGCAAATCCCCAAAAGAAACGAGGCAGCAGTCAAAGGAGAGACTCCGAGGCCTGATAGCAAGGCCGGTACTGCCGCGAAAGCGCCCGCGTTGGCAACACGCGGCTAGGCCCACGGAGACCTTCGCGCCCAAAGTAGGCCGAGCAGAGGAGAAGCAAGCACCGAAACACTTACCTCCTGGCAAAACCTCCTGCCCTTGCACAGCCCCGCTATCGCCACTCGCTAAGGCTCCGAGAGTCTACACCATCTCATGCCCGCATCGCCGCGGAGGAGGGGGGGTGAACGGGTAGTTCTCAGCCACGGCGCGTTGACAGGCAGTACCTCTGTGTCACGCCGGCTGGAATCGGATGTAGCAGCCCAGCTAATCACGGGCCAAAAGCTACCTGCACTGCCGTGCACCTCTGCTCCGGTAAGTGAGAGAACTCCAACCACCGTGAGCAGGCAGTACTCCACAGGCGGGGGGAGAGCCTTGGGCCCGCTTAAAGGTAGAGCCTCTTAAAAGAACTGCTATCTAGCCCAGCTTTTTTCTAACCTCGCTGCTCTTTGTTTTTTTGTTTTTTTTTGTAAAACAACCAACACTCTCCAAAAACTAAATATGTCTTAATTGTTCCTCCTGTGAGCCCAGACCTCCCAGGCTCACTGTCTCTTCAGCTGCTTGGAGACTGAGGTAACTGGCAGGTGGAATGGGCTACCGAGAGGATATACTGGTGACATCACAAAAGGATGTTCCTCAGTCTCCAAGCTGCTGATTGAGATTGACAACCCAGAGGTCCGGGACTAGCCTGTAGATACGATCAGGAAGGAAGATTCCAGACGTAAGGCTAAAGGTAGTGAGTTCCAAAGACGGGGACCAAGGAAAAAGAAAGCAGAGGAGCGTGTAGATTCAAGACGAGCCCTAGAAGGAGGTGGAAAAAAAAGGCAATTGGCATGAATCGACCGGAGAACTCTAGAGGGGCAATGGAAGTGAACCAGATCAGAAAGATAAAGAGGGACACCAGTGTGCAAAGCCCTGTGAACAAAAATCAGAATCTTATATTGTATAAGGAAAGGGATAGGCAATCAGTGTAAACGGATGAGAAGGGGAGTGATATGAGACGATCGGGAAGAATTGGTCAGAAGACGGGCAGCAGTGTGATGAACCAGTTGGAGACAGTGAAGCTGAGAGAGTGGGAGGCCGGTCAGAGAGGCGTTACAGTAGTCTAGACGAGAAACGACGAGGGAAAGAAGAAGCGTGGTCATAGAGGAGGGGGAAAGAAAAGGCCGGACAGCGCGAAGTTGCCGTAACGTATAGAAGGAACGCTGAACAATAGAAGAGACGTGATCTTTGAAAGTTAAAGCCGAGTCCAAAGTGACACTAAGATATCGCATGGATGTGACGAGAGGAATAGGCCCAGCAGAAAGAGAGTCGAGCCATTTGCTCACCACCAGCACCTTCGCCAGGGTTTCCCACATTCGGAGCATGAGCCATTCCAGGATGGGAGGAATGGGCACTGTGAGCGATTCCCGCGGAGGGACTTCGTATTGGAGGATTTCCAACTCATCCAACTGAGGGTCCTCCTCAGTCTGTCGTGAATGCCAGGGCCTTAGACATGTGCTTGACAAAGTCTAGGAAGCCCTTGTCCTCAGGTAGGGACCGCTGCCGAGACTCAGACGGGAAAGTCAGAAGGGACGTCGCGGTGGTGATGGGTATTGGGGGATTACAAAAATAAACCCGATGCTGAGGCACAGAGGTTGGTAGGCGGGAAGAGTACCAGTGCGATACCGGAAGCAAGTGTGAAACTCAAGAGAGAAAAATAATTTTTTCTGGAGACAAGCCAGACAAGGCTCCGCGGAAAAAAGAAGACTGAGCAAGATGGCACCCTTAGGCAGGAAGGGGACCATGCATGTGTGGTAGCATTTCCAAAGGTTTTATTTGAAAGCTGGGGAAATGCTCCGCGCAGGCTCCGTTAGTGCCAACATCACCCCCCATATGTGAGGACTGACTTCCTGCTTGTTACCGGAGAATAAAATTAAACCAAGTGTGGTAAGATAGCAAACTGACAAATTTTTTTTTAGTTTCACCACAGGATGCCATTGACTCACCATTAGGGCAAAATTAATACGCTATTGGGCACTAAGCAAACATACCTTTGTGGGCCTCTAGCATAGACACCCATTTTCCTTTTCTCTAACGCACCTCCTCCCCCCAAATAAAGTCTCATTCACTCTAGTAGTTAAAAGTAGTAAGCTAAGAACCACAAAATTAGACAAATAATTTTCATATCCCACTGCCTTTGGTATAAACCAGAAAAATGCCAAGCGTGGACCACCTCAAGGAGTGAGATTTTCAAGTGATGTGTCCGGAGGTCACGTGATGCAGTGAGTCAAGCAGGATGTGCTGCCATCAGCTATGGGACTACCTCATCCTTCCTGACTCTTAAAAAACAAAACAAAACAAAAAAAAACCACCACACCCCTGACTTTTCTAACCCTATCTGCTCCAGAATTATCTCCCCACATTGGCAATTAAACCAGGCATCTCCTTCAAGCACTTTGGGTTCCCCGTTGGTCCATGGCCGCAAAGAGAGTCCAGCAGGGGGGAAGAATCAAGCACTAGACACAAAGATGGCAACCAGCCCACCAGTGCAGGCCCAGTCAGATCGGACCCCAAGCCTGGTGGATGAGTTATCTTCGGCAATGATGTAGGCCCTCGATGAGCACTTTTGGACTCTGAAAGAGCAATTGACACAAGAGGCCCAGACTGTCACGTAATTTACAAGCCGCATCACTTCAGTGGAATAATGCATCTCAGATGCTGAGGACACCCAGCATTCCCATGCCACAACCATTAAGCGATTAAAGGACTTGCTCCACCAGCATAAAGAAAATCTCGACAACCTCGGAGAAAAACAAAACTGTTCTGTCAGCATTGAGTCGTCTGTGGAGGACACAGAACTGAAGGGATTCTTAGAGACAGGGATACCACCCTCCCCCCCCTTTCCGCTGGACGAGCATACAGGGAAAATACTTCTTGAGAGAGAGTTCACCAATTGGGGCCCCATAGCAGTAATAATCCCCGCCCGTCAATAGTGCCAGCACGCTTCCATGATTTCATTCAGAAGGAAGCCATGCTGCAGGTGGCCCAGGCATGCCAAAATACCGTCTTCAAAACGAAGACACCCACCATCCTCATCTTTCAGGACAACTCGGTGTTTCAAAGTCTCCATTGCTGGGGGTACTACCCACTCTGTAACCAACTGATACAGTGAGGTATTCATTTCTCACTGTTATATCCCACCAAGCTACAGGTAGACCACCAAGGACAGACTCGCTTCTCTGCAAGCCCAGCTAAAGCACACGGTATATCAAATTTAAATAAACATAAACATAAACTGTTTGTTTTTTTAGACACGTTGCCTTCCATCCCATGAGGAACCCAGAGTGAGAACCTAGACTGTTTGACTGTGGCGGTGCCGTGTTGCGGGAAACAAAAGGGAATAGCAAGACCCCCTGCACTGTTGGTGGGGGGTGGGAGACCGGAAGGAGGAGACCTGAAAGGCTTGCGCCAGCTAACTGGACATTACAACTCTCAAAGGACCTCTTGTATTGATGCTGGATGTCCAGGCTTGGTGCGCAGCGGGTCTGATGACCAACACCACAATGGGCCATGGCATTACCATACTGCCCTCTAAAGCCCAAATTCATCTGCGATGAGTGCTTTGGGTCTTCACCCCCTCTATTGTATTGTGGACATGGCCTGTGGGCTGAGCTGTGGGGCATCTTCGGGGCTCCAGGGGTGCCAGGCGGCCTTGTACTCCCCACTGAAGACTATCAGTGTCTTTTTGGACTTATCTATACAGTAACGTGTTTCTTTTGATGGATGTGAGCTATGTGACTAGTATATCTAGGAATAATTGAGATCTTGTAGGATTGAGGATGTGTGGATGGGGGTGTAGGGCTGGGGCCTACTCTGAACCAAAGCCTGAATTAAAACAGATGGATTCCTGTTTTGTTATAACTCCGCATTGCAGATAAAGCAATTCTGTAGATTTATGTACTTCACAGCAGAAGTATTATTTTCCAGCTATGTGCAAAGAACTCATTGCTGAGACCTTCACTATGCTACTGGTACTAGCATTTGCAACAACGTATGGACTTGCATACCAGCAACTTTCTCGCACCATGAACCTTTGTTTGCAGAAGGACCACTTATTAGCTGCTACCAGATTTGCTGAAGATGACATATAGAATTTGAGACCAATCACTGGGCCATCAGAACAAAGAATTATACGCTGGACACAAGGAGAGACGGACAGGACACACGCAGCCCAGCACACACACACAACCCTCTGGGATCATGCACAGAGGCTTGCAGAACTAACTTCTGACACAGACTGTTTTGCTGGCTGTCATTCTCTGTACTTTATGTGCTTGCTTGCCTGTCTCTCTGGCTGGAAAGTCAGATAGTGTCCAAGGGCAAAATCTCGGGACGGAGTGAACCTGTAGCAGACGTTAGACCTCTGCTGTACTCTGACTTCGTGAGACAATTTCTCAGACCCAGCCACAAGCATTCTGGCAAGAGCTAAGGTACTGATCTTTAATTCCCCCCCTCCCCCCGATATTGGGGCTAGCTTAGACAGATAATGTACTGTACGTCTGAGTGCAGAGAGAATCAGTGATGTTGGTTACTAAAACAGTGATTAGGTCTTAGTATAGGGCTGCATAACTTACTACCACAGAAAACTAAATTTATGATGATTTTACACTATTTTTCTATCAGTAATAAAGTATATTTATATACAAGCACAGGGTTGGTTGGTTTGCCAGGTAGTCCTATGGAATCCTGGAAAATGGAGTGTAACAGTTTCCCCTAGACATACTGAGTATTTATATATGTGTATTTATCTGCTACCAACAATATCTCCTACATATTTGGTGTAGTCTTACGGAGTAGGCAGTTCTGAATAAACCACATTTCATAGAACTTAAACGTGAACCCTGAAGTTTCCCTGTAAGACTGTTTGTCTAATTTATGATGGCTTTATCAACTAGCATTGCTGGCAGAGGTGGTCTCATGGTGCAAAAATTGGCAACGGTTTGTTGAGAACAGAAGCAAATCCAACGAAACCCTGCACAGATCAGTAAATGCCTCAAAAATTAGATCCACAGGAGGTTTTGAGGACAGATAACTTTAGTGAGGTCCTTGATAGCTTTTTGGGTCATAAAGGCAAATTAATGAGAGTCTGATTGCCGAACATGCTTGTGTGGTGCATATCTTTAAGAATAAATTTGTAAAAGCTTTACAGCATGCTTTACAGGGAGCTGAAGGCAAAGCTCTTCACTTCCCCAAGGCCAAAAGGAACAAAAAGAGCACAGGTGCCCCCCACCTCTGCAGCCCAAAGTCAGGTGATTAGAGCCCAGTGTGACATGGTACCGTCCTTTAAGGCCTGGATAGACCATCCCTCACATTTGCACAGTGGTGAGTGCAGAGGATGTCCAAATACCAGTGGAGGTACAAGACTGTCCCCTCAAGGTCCAGGTAACCAGTGTGCAAACAGTTTCAGACCCCCTGGCATTCTTCAACCCTAACTCCCATTTTGAGGAGCTGGGCCTGATTACTGGCCCTGTCCCCTGTATGGAGGCAACAGCACCAATGTTACATCTGTTGGTCACCAACACCGGTCCAGGACCCATTAGCATTGCTTAAGGGGAACCCTTGGGATAGTTGGTAGGAGAATCATTCCCCAGCATAGAGCTGACTCCAGATTATTGGGGAAGCCCAAGATTCCTGGTACCTGAAGGAGAGGAGACCAAGTATGTACATAACATCATAAGATATGCCATACTGGGTCAGACCAAGGTCCATCAAGCCCAGTATCCTGTTTCCAACAGTGGCCAATCTAGGTCATACGTACCTAGCAGTTTCCCCTCACTTACAGTTTTTCTCTGGCCTCATAGTGCAACATCCACCCAGGTGTACCTAGAACAGGACCATTTGATCTTGTCAATGAAACTTGACGAGTCCCACAGTTCCTACACCCACCAGGGGAAGGAGCCCCAGGTTGTCCAAGATATTAAAGCCCCCTCTCTCCAAGAAGAGAGAGAGAAAAAGGCAGAGATCACCCCGAATCAACCGTTACTAGGGTTTGAGTGGATGGCTAAGGAAAAGCTTGCTGAGGCAGATGCTTGTTCTGACGAGTTAGAAAAGGCTCAGCTAAGGGAACTGCTATATCAATACAAGGACGTTTCTGCCACCTACACCTATGACTACGGTCTTACAGACCTAAATGTCAACCGCATACCTAAAGATCAACATAGTTACTCACCTGTAACAGGTGTTCTCCAGGAACAGCAGGAATCAGTCCTCACATATGGGTGACACTGGCGCCGACGGAGCATGCATGGAGCATGCGCGGAGCATTTCCCCGGCTTTCAAAGAAAGCCTTTGGGGCATGCTACCACGCATGTGTGGTCCCATTCCCGCCCAAGGGTGCCATCTAGATCAGTCAGATGACACAGCGAAAAAGGACATAAAACAAAGTAGGGAGGCAACTCCAAGGGGAGGAGGAAGGGTTGTGAGGACCATTTCCTACTGTTCCTGGAGAACACCTGATACAGGTGACTAACTACACTTTCTCCAAGAACAAGCAGAAGTTAGTCCACATATATGAGACACCAGGCTGCCAAGGACCGAACTACGACAGCACCAATGGTGACCAGATGGGTAGCCATGAGTTGCAGGAGAATCCCCACTGAGAAACTCTGCAAGACCCTAGCGCTCAGCGACACTATCATTCTGGAAGCATGAACACAGAAGGGTCGGAGGGCAGGAGTTGCCTACATCCCAAAAATATTACGAAGTACTACCTGCCCGAAGGCATTGTCCTTGCAGGACTCGCACTCTAGGCAGTAATAAGCTACACACGTGTGAATCGAAGACTATGCAGCGGCCCTGCAGATTTCAGTCACTGGAATTGAGCAGAGGTTGGCAACAGAAGTGGCCATTAGCCACACGCGATATGCAGTGATCCAGTGCTCAAGGGAGAGGCCTGCTCACTCGTGAGGGCAATGCAGAACGCTGCCCAAGTGGACAGAGTTAGCTTCATTACTGGGAGACCCAATCTACTGGGGTCATATGACAGAAAGAGCTAAGGAGATTTGAGATGGGCCTGGGTCCTCTGCAGATAGGACAGTGCCTGCTTACAGTTAGCATTTGCAATTTGATCTCCTCGCTGCCGGCATGGGGCCATGGAAAAAAGGTGGGAAGGACCACCTCCTGGTTGAGGTGGGAGGGAGATAGCACCTTAGAGAGGAATTTGGGGGTGTGCGGGGCACTACCCTGTTCTTATAGAACCTTGTATATGGCGGATCCACTACTAAAGCCTGGAGTTCACCAACCCTCCGAGCAGATGTGATGGCTGTAAAGAGAAATGGCACAGTATCGTTATCTGTGTACGTGACAAGAGACAGGTGCAGACAAGCTTGCAAAACTTTCAGTAGCAATAGCTGAATCTTGCAGAGAATGTACACACACTGTATGGGGAAATAAGACTAGAAAGAAAAAGTGTGGTAAGACAGGCTAGTTCCCCTTTTCTATACTCTTTTTTCTGGATGCTCTGCAAATGTTATTTTCCATCATGTATATTGTACATCTTTTATGCTATATAAGCAAGGCTATACCCCAAATAAAGCAAATAACTTGTATCATACCTACTGTGTGGTTATTGGTTGTTCCCAAGCGCTTGCACTAAGAAGCAGGATCCAGGGAGACTAAACCAAATTTCATAACATCAGTTTGGGTAACTGATGTATAGCAAGTAAGAACCCAATCTGTTTTGGTAACAGTTTTGGTGTTAGAAGTGGGATTCGACGGCATGGGTAAGTAACACATTGTTGTTTGTCTTGCCCCACTCCTCGGAATCCTCATTATAAGGGTGGCTGAGGTAGCTCTCTATAAATTTGGACCACTGTACTGAGGAAGTACTTGTCTCCCAGTATCCTGTGTATTAGTTTATCTATGTGCCTGTAAGACGCCTCCAGTCTCTGGCGAGGGTAACACCACTGACCCAGAGTCCCTGGAATGCAAGTGACAGGCAGTGTTTGTCTATTTATTCTTCTAAGTTTTTCCTGTCTCCTATAGATAATGGGAGGGTCCCTTGGTAAGGGGGACCGACCCACTAAATCCACTATAAAATTCAAGGCCACCAAACATTTCCAAGGGTTTGCTGCAGCACGCTCATCCATTAATTGTGAACTTAAGACCATGCCCGGGAAAACCCCAAAACAATATGTAGCTCGTATAGGGGGAGATTACTATGTTGACCCATTTGTAGATATGACGGGATGGACAGAAGGTCTGCACAGTTCCAGCTCCTTTCCCAGAGAAGGATCCTTTTCTTCCTTCCATATACAGATGATTAAGGGTCTTTATTTAGGCCAGGAGAAAGAATTCCCCTTCTATAAGGGAGACCCAAAATGGAATATAAAAAAATACATGAAGGAATGCGGAATGACCTGGGTTCAATTAGCACTGGGATACATACCATCTAAGGCCTCCATATAGCCATCCCTTCCGAAATCCATTTTATCACCCCCTCTGTACAAGGAGGGTGGTGACCTCCTTATAACAGCCCCCACCCCTACTGCATCACCCCCCCCCCTCAGGTGGATCCTGAGGTTCCCCTTCTACAGGGCTCTCTCAAAGAGCCCCCTCCGGAGGGGGAAAGGGATTCTGAAGCAGAGTCAGACAATGACGACACTCAGGTCAGGTCAGAAACCCCGGTCAAAACGGAGCGAGTTGATGCGAAACCCAAACTATTCTCCAAATCCCCGAAGTCGAAACAGACGAAAAGGGAAGGTATCGAAAAGGGACTTACTCCTTTATGATAGTTGGTCAACAACTTATTTTTAAACCTATGGACATAACCACCTTAAATCAAGTGGTCCAACATTGTCCAGACCCCCATAGGTTCCTGCCGCCACAGCAGCCTACCTTAGACGATCAACCAAAGGATTAAACTGTACCTGGGAAGATATAAAATTGCTTTTGGAAGGTGTTTCAGGTTATGATAGCAAAAGTGAATTTAAATTGACGAAGGTCCAACAGATTGCCGACCAAACTCAATACGAGAAGGTCGCTCAATATCTGTTCTGTAAGGAGGTGGAAATTCAAACAATGTGGTAGTAAGTGGAGGATGAGTTTACCAAGGTTTTTGGGAACCGAAAAAATATGGCAGCTGCCGTTGCCTGTAAGCAAGAAACCAAAGAATCAGTCACAGACTACGTTAGGCATTTTCAAAAAATTTGGAAGGAAGAGGGTGGTTTACGAAGAGACGGGGATATGGGTACAGTGTAATATCAGACCCTTACAGCTGGTCTGAAACCCGGGAACGGTTTATTGGTTAAGCAATTGGTTGATTCGCGGCATTGTAAGGCATCCAAGGAACTTGACAACAATCTCTTAACTAAGGGCGCGGCAGGCTGCTTTTCTTCTTCGCTAGCTGAACCCCCGATGCTGCAGGCTTATCAAAACGACTTTAGAGGGGGGAAGGTAGAGGCAGGGGACAACGCCCCTTTGGTTATAGACCAAATGCTTTCCAACCTACCCCTCATGACAGGTATCCCTGGCCACAGCTTTCCGTCCCCTTTATACCACGTTCTGAGATCTGTTTTCATTGCAAACAACCAGGTCACCGTTATCGACAATGCCTCCTTCTTATTCCAGGGAATGCCCTTCACAGTTCTGGATTTGCCCAACTGCCCGCACCCCAAGCTCCTGCTGTCCAACCCCAGCCACAAGCCCAGTCATTGATCAAGTATCCAATAGACTGGCATCCTCGTCTGTCCCAATAGGGATGCCCAGAAGGCAACTCCTCCTCCCTTGTCCATCTTTCTAAAACGTGGAAGGACCACCCTATCTGTTCCCTACTCATTGACAACCAGTCTGTCGACTTTATTGCCAACACTGGTGCTACGCGCTCGTTCCTTCTGTTACTTGTATGATGAATCAACTACTGAGAGAGAACCTTCTGTGAGTATTAATGGAGTTGATACCCCCACCCAGCGCACCCCTTCCCTCTCTGTTTCTACCCTATCAGGAAAACCCCTAGGCAGTCATGCTTTCACCCTCATCCCTGGCTGCCCTATCAGCCTTATGGACAGGGATCTGCTAGGAAAATGGCAAACCTCAATACTAATTTCTGCTACGAGTGGCTTGGAAATCTTCTCGCCACTCCTCTTCTATAGCTCACCTCCTGACCACGGCCCAGACTGGCTCCCATACCCCTTCTGATTTCCCTCTGGTCCCCTTCTCCTTATGATGTTGGCTGCATTCCTTGTACTATGTACTTTGCATGGCTTTGCTCCTCTAGTCCTGCCTTTATTAAACAATACCCCCTTTCCCCAGAGAAGGTGAAGGGTGTCAAACCCCTTATATCATCCCTACTTTCTTCTGGTGTGATTGCCTCTACTGTCTTCCCCTACAACACTCCAATTAATCCGGTACCCAAGTCCTCTAGCTTTCGCTTTACACAAGACCTTAGAGCAATTAACACTATGGTTATTCCCTTACCTCCTTGTCCTCGACATTAATTCCATTCTCGCCTCCATTACGGCTTCTGCTGCTTTCTTTACTTCGTAGATTTGGCTATTGCCTTTTTCTCTGTCCCTGACTCCGCCACTACACAATGTTTATTTTCTTTCTCCTTTATGGGCACCCAATATACTTGGACCCGATTACCCCAGGGATTTGTGGAATCTCCTTCTGCTGCTTACTCCATTGCCCTCTGTGAGACTTTGAAAGGCTGGCATCCATCTGGTGCGTCTCTTCTCCTCCAGTATGTGGATGACCTATTACTTTGTTCCTCCATGCTGGAGGACTGTCAGACTGACTCCCAGTCCCTACTGTGCTTTCTGGCTGCAGAAGGACACCACGCCTCACTCTCTAAGTTGCAATTCTGCTCTCCTACAGTACATTATCTGGGTTTTACCACACAAAGGGCTCACAAATATTATCTGCTGCCTATGTTGCTGCAATTACCTCTCTCCGCAAACCTACCACCAAGAAGCAACTTCTCCGTTTCCTTGGTATAATTACCTTCTGCTGGGCATGGATCCCTGATTGCTCCTACTATGACTCGCCCTTACGTCAAGCCACTTTGAACTCAGCTCCAGCCACCATTGTATGGACTGATGTAATGGACACCGCTTTTCAGGTGATGAAATCAGCACTCACCACCACACCTGCTCTGGGACTGCCTGATTATACTAAGGTCTTCCACCTCTACTGCAGGGAATCAGGGCATACCATGGCGGCGGTTCTAGCACAGGACCACGGTGGGGCAATGCACCAAGTGGCTTTCTTTTCAAGGTTTTCCTGCCTGCTTACATACCCTGGTGACCTGTGCCATGGCTGTGCAAAGCTCCGCCCCCCCCCTCCCCCCCCACCATATCACCCATGTCCTTAATAATTTACACACACAGCACATGTCTGTCCAACGCCTGTCAGGCTACAAAGTTGTTCTGACATCCACAGCTAACTTAACCTTTTCTCACACGAGCCTCACCTCCGGGCCTGTGGCTGTACTCACTCTGTTACTTGATCCTGACCTGTCACCCACTGATAACTACAAGTCTCCTTTCCCGCCCCATGACTGCTTAGCAAACATCCATAGCAAGACCTCTGTGCGCCAAGACCTGCTTGACACCCCGATCCCTGATTTTCCCCACGTCTTTGTGGATGGTTCCTGCTTCTGCCCCTCTGACTTTACTTTCTATTCCGGTTATGCTGTGTTGCAACTGCCTGACTTTGTCTTGGCTGCTGCGCCCCTTTCTGTGCCATCAGCCCAGGCTGCCGAGTTGGTGGCTCTGACTGTTGCATGTCACCTTTTTTCTGGTTTGCCTGTAAATATCTATATTGATTCACGCTATGCTTTCGGAGTGGTACATGACTTTGGAGTCCTCTGGCACCACAGAGGCTTCCGTACAGCTGATGGGAAGCCCATTGCCTATGCTGCCCTTATTTCTGATTTGCTATCTGCCTTATTGCTTCCCTCGCGCCTGGTTATTATCAAATGACATGCACATACTCAAGATCTTTCCTTCGTCGCTCAGGGTAATGTCCTAGCGGACAAGACAGCTCACCTTGTGGCTCTTCCCCCATCCCTCCCCTATTTCTGTTTCTTTCTTATTCTTCCTCTACCACCATTGATAACCCCTCGTCCCTCCTTGCTGCTCTCCAACACGCCGCACATGCAGATGACCTCCGCTTTTGGTCCTCCCAAGGTTTACACTGTGACCCTGATGGCCTCTGGCATTAAGGAGGGATTGAGTGGCCTTCCTTGCTCAAGTGCCCCTATCTTTATAGCCCAATTTCATAGACATGTCGGGAAGAAAATAACTGTCAGAATTAACAAAACGTTTTTGCTGTCAGGACCTGCCTTATCTTGTAGAATCACAGCTCTCAAGATGCTTAGTGCGCGTCCAAAATAATAAACAAGGGCAACATGGAAAGTTAGACCATCTTGTCCCCCCTTGAGAGCCGTTTCAAGCTCTCCAAATTGATTACACCCACATGCCAGTAGCACAAGGTGGCTTTAAATATCTCCTCGTGATTGTTGATCGTATTAGCTGGTGGGTCAAGGCTTTCCCTACCTGTAATGAAAAGGCTAAGACAGTTGCAAAAATATTGTGCAAAGAGATCATTCCCCTTTTTGGCTGCCCCCTAATGATTGACAGCAATAATGGCACTGCCTTTACACAATCAATACTGCAAAAGATTTCTCACCTCATGAGAATCGACTGGAAATTCCACATGCCATACCACCCACAATCCTCTGGGTTAGTGGAACGATGCAACCGGACAATCAAAGACAAAATTCGTAAAACCACAAATGGCTTCTTTAAAAATTGGCCAACCTTTTTGTCTGCCATATTAGCCGAGATCTGAATGACCCCGCATGCACTCACCAAAACGTCACTGTTTGAAATACTAATGGGCCATCCATTCCCAACCCCCTGGACTCATGGTCCACCACCACCTATGGACTCGGCAACCCTGCAGCAAATTCAGGAGGAATACGTTGCACATTTACTTACTGTATTGAACAGCACTTATGGTGATGTTTCTCTCTCTTTTCCTCTTCCAGGTACCGAACCAACACATCCCTTCAAGGATGGCAACCAGGTTCTGGTCAGAGCGCTTCACAAGCACGGGACCCTAGACCCACACTACGGATCACCAACTACAGCAATCACCATCACCCGGACAGCCATCCTGTGTGACTACTCCCCTTCGTTGATCCACGCATCAAGAATCAAGCATGCAACACCTCTACTGAAATCCTCTTCACTTCCAGACTGCACTCTAGCCTCCTAACCATGCGCAAGGCTGCGTCGACACTCGTTTGGTGCCTCCCTCAGCCCACCTCTGGAACTATTAATATGGCGATATTACTCGCCCTAATTGCTTTAAATGTTAGACTTTTGTATGCGCAGCTCGCTCCAAGCTGGATCTCTTCTATCAATCACCAATGGCTGCAAGCCGAACCCTTCAAGCCAAATCCCGCCACCCGGCTCAAGTAAATATCTACACTATATGACTGAAGGAACGAGAAACATGCCCATCAAGATATGTTTTTTTGTCGGACCATATAATACCCTGCTTGTTTGATTCAAACGGACTAAGATTTACCATAGCCTGGGTGTCTGGTTTAAATGGCCCCGGGCAGAGTATTATATGGTCTGACAAAAAACAATATCTTGATGGGCATGTTTCTCGTTCCTTCACTCAGATAGTGTGGATCTCTTCTATCAATATGTCTTATTGCTGTACCTTCTACCCTGTGTGAAATGCTGAATTTTACTTTACCTTTACTTGCTCAGTTAGGCTGCTTCCAGACATTTTACCTTTGCAACTTTCCTTTATCATATTGGCGTTACACACCCTTCCCCATACCATAACCAAATCCCCTTTTCATTAATGGTTATTATCAGTCTCGATGCTACTGATTGTTTTACTTTTGTAAATGCTACCATTTGTGTTTTTAATCTTTCTAATGATGTTATGATTTGTAATTGAACTACAAATGTATCCTATGCCTATTCAAAGATGTATCTCCCTCACGGCTATTTTCTATTATGTGGCCACACGGCCTACACCTATGTCCCCATTAATGCTACCAGCGGACCTTGTACCTTTGCCAGGCTGACCACCGCTGCTTTCTCCCATATTCGTTTTAACTTTAGCTCTACCCCTTCTCGACTACAGTATCTTCAATCACAGCCTATGCCCTCCACCTGTAACTCTAATGTTGAGCCTTACAGTGATGAAACAGCCCTAGGCCTGGGTGTATCTATTGTTGGTACCCCTGGATTAGCCATACATAACTCTATGGAAATTAGCCACATTGCTTGCTCTTTGGCTAAGTTTATTATCACCACCTCCTCTATACTAGCTTCTATAAACTATGAAATGTCTAGCTTACATACTGCCATATTACAAAACCGCCTCACAATTGACTTTTTGCTACTCCGCTTAAATCATGGCTGCGAGGAGTTTGAGGGCATGTGCTGTTTTAATCTTATTGATGAGTGTTCCAGTTGAGCGCTCTATTCAGGATCTCCGTAACCTTGCTTCCCATATTACTGTTTCCTCTGCTGACAATTGGTGGTCCTCTTTCACTTCTTGGTTTTCCGGTTTAGAGACTGGGGTCCGTGGCTTGCTGATGTTTGCTATTGCCTTTTTGCTTATTGCTCTCATTGCCTGCTGCTCCTTCTCCCTTATTTGCTCTCTCTGCCGCTGCCCTCCTCCGCTCCAGGGTGCCTTTCATTACCACTATTCCCATGTTTCACCCTCCCCTACTCTGACTTCGGCTGAATCTGTCTCCACTTCCTTTATTCTTGCTTGAAGCTTATCTTCTTCAGGATAAAAGGAGGGATTGTAAGGAGAAATGGCACAGTATCTTTTTTATCTGTGTAGGTGACAAGAGACAAGTGCAGGCAAGCTTGCAGAACTTTCATTAGCAATAGATAAGTCTGGCAGAGAATGTACACATACTGTATGGGGAAACAGACGAGAAAGGACAAGTGTGGTAAGACAGGCTAGTTCCCTTTTTTAATTATACCTTTTTCTGGGTGCTCTGCAAATGTTATTTTCCATGATGTATATTGTACATCTTTTATGCTATATAAGCAAGGCTATACCCTAAAAAAAGCGAGCAACTTGCATCATACCTACTGTGTGGTTATTGGTTGTTCCCAAGTGCTTGTACTAAGCAGTAGGATCCAGGGAGACTAAACCAAATTTCATAACATTGGTTTGGGTAACTGATGTATAGCAAGTAAGAACCCAATCTGTTTTGGTAACAATGGCCACCAGAAAGACCACTTTCCAGGAGAGGTATCTCAAATGGCAGGTGGCCAGAGGCTCGAACGGAAGCCTGGTGAGTTGGGAGAGCACCACATTAAGGTCCCATTCCGCCATCGGAGAGTGGAGAAGGGGCTTCGATAGCAAGAGGCCCCAGAGGAACCTGGAGACCAGGGGCTGATTAGAGAGGAGCTTCCCCTCTATAGGGTGATAGTGAGTGGCTATGGCACACAGCTGCACCCTCACCGAATTAGACTGCAGACCGGCGTGTGAGAGGTGCAGTAAGTACTGTAGCACTAGATGCACGCAGCAGGAGAAAGGGTTCTCTCCCCTTTCTGCACACCAGACGGAGAATCTTCTCCATTTGAAGGCATATGTTCATTTGGTAGAGGGTTTTCAGGAGGCCAGGATGATCTCCTCGACCTCTCCTGCAAGACTGAAGGAAGCTACAGCTACCCTTTCAGCAGCCACGCCGTCAACGCTAGCGACCCCAGGTTCGGGTGCAGGAGGGAGTCCTCCCCCTGGGACAGGTAGTCTGGATCCTGACCAGCAAGACTGGAAGTGTCACCGACAAGGAGAGCAGCAGGGGAACCAGTGTTGTAGGGCCCATCTGGGGGCGATCTGAATTACCGATGCCTGCTTGCTCTGGACCTTGAATAGGGTTTTGACCACCAGCGGTTTTGGTGAGAAGGACCTCGAGATCAGGAAAGCATCCGCCGCCGCCCTCCCCAGGTGCAGTTGACATGAGCAGAAGCAGGGAAGCTGTGTGTTGTTCGGGGAAGCGAAGAGATCTATCATGGGCCTGCCCCAGAGGTGGAAGAGTTTGTGCCACCATGGAGTTCAGACGCCATTCGTGTGGGCAGAGGATTCTGCTGAGTTTGTTCGCTAAGCAATTTTCCTGACCTGGGAGGTAAACTGCTTGCAGGAGCATTCCGTGACACAATGCAAAGGAGAGGAGAGCCACCGCTTCCTGGCAGAGGAATATTCTTCAGTAGAATCATGCTGGCATGTGGGATCAGAGCGATTGTGTGATAATTTCCAGTCAGTTGGATCACTTTCTTTAGTATTGGCATAAACACAGATCTTTTCCAGTCAGTTGGCCATGATGTTGTCTTCCATATTTCTTGGCAGAGCCTTGTAAGTACGGTAACAGCTGCATCAGATTGCTGTAATACTTCTATGGGAATGCTATCAATGCCTGGTGCTTTGTTCTTTGATAAGGCTTTCAATGCTGCTTAACTTCTTCTTTCATCACCAATGGTTCCCGATCATAAGGTACAGGTTGAAACGGCTGTTGATCCACTTGATCTTTATCATATAAAAACTCTGTATATTCCTTCCATCTTTTCTTGATCTTCTCAGCATCATTCAACATAGAACCTTGAGCATCTTGTAACATTCCAATTCGAGGCTGAAACTTTTTCTTTAACTCTCGTAGCTTTAGGAAAGCCGATCTTGTTCTTCCTCTAATAGTTTCTGCTTCTATTTCCATGCATGCGTCGTTGTAGTACTTTTCCTTGTCCTGTCTTGCTGCACGTTGGAAATCTCTGTTGAGTTCTGTTATTGTCTTTCTTTCTCCTCTGGCTTTAGCTTCTCTGCATTTCTGGGCAATTTTCAGAGTTTCTTCCGTCATCCATTTTGGCCGTTTTTGCTTTTTCACCTTTTGTAGAGACTTCTCGCTTTCTTCCAACACAATCTTCTTGATGTCATTTCATAACTCTTTTGGAGCTCTGTCATTTGTATCTAAAGCAGCAAATCGATTTTGCAGGCAGTCTTTAAATTCCAGTGGTATATTCTCAAGGTCATATTTTGCTGCATTCATGAGTGGTTTACTATTTTTCAACTTTAGCTTGAGTTTGCATACTAGTAGTTGATGATCTGTACCACAGTCAGCTCCAGGTTTTGTCTTTGTTGATGTTACAGAACGTTTCCATCGTTGACTTCCACAGATGTAGTCAATTTGATTTTTAAACAATCCATTGGGTGAAGTCCATGTGCTTTGAGATGAATAGATCGTTGGTCTTGCAGAATTCTATCAGTCTTTCTCCAGCTTCATTTCTGTTGCCAAGTCCATATTTTCCAACTACTTTGCCTTCTTCTTTGTTGCCAACCTTTGCGTTCCAGTCACCCATGACTATCAGGATATCCTGTTTGCATGTTCTGTCAATTTCAGCTTGTACTTGTTCATAGAACTCTTCAATTTCATTTTCTTCTGCAGTTGATGTTGTGGCATATACTTGGATTATAGTTGTGTTGATAGGCATTCCTCGTAGACGAATAGAGATTAAGCGTTCACTGACTGCATTATATTTCATTACAGTTCTTGCAAGTTGTTTCTTTATTATAAATGCAACACCATTTCTTCTTTGTCTTTCATTTCCAGCATAGTAGACCATGTGATCATCTGATGCAAAGTGCCCGATGCCAGTCCATTTCAGTTCGCTGACACCCAACAGATCAAGTTGTACACGTTCCATTTCATTCTTGACCACCTCCAACTTCCCTTGGTTCATGCTTTGTACGTTCCATGTTCCAATGCGTAAGACATCTTTACAGCTTCTAACTCTCATTTCATGCGCAGCTACATCAGCAGTCAGACGTCCCGAGGGCTTTGATCCAACCACATCATAAATGCTGGCTTTACTCTGAGAAGTCTTCAGCACTTCCCCAATAGCTAGTTGAGTGCCTTCCGACCTGAGGGGTCTCATCTTCCAGCACTATAGCACAATTTGTTTTGTTGTAACTATCCATTGGATTTTCATGGCAAGATATAGAAGTAGATTGCCGGGCCTTTCTTCCGCGCAGTTTAAGTTTGGTGTTGTTGCCGTTGTCACAGAAATGTGATCCTCCGCCGTCAACACTATCCCATTCTGCTGCTGCCCAGATGGGTGGTTTGTCTTGGTCTGGCACCTCAGCTGAGACCTGTCCATCTTGGGAGATCCTGCCAGTAGTTAAACTACCGATAGTTTAGCTCTCAGCATCACTGATGCACACAAGCCCTCACAGCACGACAAGCTGCAAACCAAGTCAGGGACATAACCCATACTCAGTAACAAACGAGAAAAGGAAAAAAAAAACTATGAAAAAGGCAGAAAGACCATGGAACTAGAAAGGATAGCACTTACTTAGCCTTCAAGAAATTTCCCAGTTGGAAAGGATCAGTAAATGCATAGCTAATGCCCTGGTAAACAACCAAACACTTGCAAGGGAAACATACAAAGAAAGAGGCCCCCAAAAACAAGACATGAGGTTTCAACTGAAGGAACCTCTTTCTTATCAATTGTGTAGCCCTAACTACGTCAGGAAAGCGTAGTTACTCACGTACAACAGGTGTTCTCCGGAGACAGCAGGAATCAGTTTTCACATATGGGTGATGTCTGCACCAATAGAGCACGCATGGTAACCCCTCCCCAGTTTTCAAAGCCTTTGGGAGATGTGTGGTCCCCTTCCCGCCCAAGGGTGCCATCTTGCCTCCGTATGATATCATAGCATAAGATGGCAAAAAGAAAAGCACTCTTGATCTGGTTCTATCTTCCTCTGAGTTGCCTGATGTGCTTTCCAGTTTCTTCATTAGCACTTCCCTGGTCAGATCATCAAGCAGTACTTTTCTCAGCCTCTCATTCCTCTGCTACTACTGCGCTCAGTCTTGCATCACCACACATTCTGGGTTCCATTCAGCTCTCTCGTGGCATTTCTTCAACCTGTATTAGTTTCCCCGTCTGCTACTTCTATCTTTCCCCCAGATTTCTCTTCTCTCTCCATGGATTCTCAGGCTCAGCTTTAGTTTTCCATACTATCTGATGCTCTCTATCATATTGCTCCAGTACGACCTTGTCAAAAATCTTGCCCCAAACACCCTTGGTATCATTATGGTCTGTCACATCATCATCAATTGCATCATGCTGAATATCACTGGTGAAAACACCCTTCTCTATCTTCTCTCCACCAGTTCAGACATGCCCATCAGCAATATCGTACACAGGTCCACTCAGCAAAAAAGACTTATTATTCTCATCTGATTACTTCAGCCCCACATTCCACCCGCCAGTTATACTCTGTTTTAAATACATTATCTAGACCTTCCACTTTATCCACACCAACCATTCCAAGTGCTATGCCTTCACCTTATGTTCTTGCAAACTACTTCTATGACAAAGTACAAACTCTCCGGTTTGGTTTTACAGATTTCCTCTTACCTTTAACTCCCTCGTACTCACTTTATATACCTCAGGTTTCCTTGGGATCGCCAGGTAATCCCTGCACCTCTCTATCCCACTCACGGGACTCTCTCACCGGTCTCTGCTCCAGAATTGATCAAAGTATTATAGTCCTCTTGGAAGACAACCTCTATCGTTAATCCAATTCCATCCCCGTCGTCTATTCCTTCACTTGCTCTTCTTCTGCTCGTTCTGTCTCTGATAAATAACAGTTTATCCTCCAGAACATTTCCCAATTCTTGGAAACATGCTACAGTTTAGTCCATTCTCAAGAATACCTCTGTAGACCCATCAACTCCTGCCAATTACCATCCAGTTTCTACGTTACCCTTCCTTTCGAAGTTACTTGAAAAACGTTTTTCGCACAGCTCTCCTCGCATTTGGCCTCTATTAATGCTTTTCACCCATGTCAGTCCGGCTTCCAATCAGGTTATAGCACAGAGACTATTTTGCTTTCCCTCAAATGAACTTCTTCAGAGTCACGACTGGGGTGATATCTATGTGATAGTTCCTTTGTATCTCTCTGCTGCTTTCGACCTGGTGGATCATTCTACTTTACTCGCTCGTCTCTTGTATTTTGGTCTTCAAGGCTCGGTACTAACACGGTTTCACTTTTCTTTCTCAGCACTCCTTTTCAGTCATAACCAGTGGCACTTCTCTCCCTTTTCCTATGTGTTGTGGTGTTCCTCAGGGCTCTGTGCTGGCCCCCCCTGCTCTTCAACATTATTCCCCAATTCCTTTACTTCTCATTATCCAGCAATATGGTATTTCATCGCACTTTTATGCAGATGATATTCTTCTCATTCATACCAATCCCGTTTCCCCCAATCTGTCCTCATTGAATGCCTGTCTGTCCAGTATCTCACAATGGGTTTCAGCTAATTTTTTGCATCTGAATCTTACTAAATCTGCTGCGCTTTGGATCACCTTTGGTAGCCCCTCCCCCCTCCTCTGGCTCCTCCTTTACCTGATTATCACCTCACTTTGGTAGACTCTATGCATTACTTGAGTGTTATTCTGGACTCATCACTTTCCTTTCAGGCTCATATCTCCTCAGTTGTTCGTCGCTCCTTTTACGCACTTCATCAGATTCCTGCTGTTCGCCCCTTTCTTTCCTCCTTGTCCTTGACCACTTTGCTTCTCTCTCTCGTAATATCTAGATTAGATTATTGTAATGTAAATTACCTTGGTCTTCCACAATCCCAACACCATCGTTTACAACTTGGGCAAAATACAGCAGTCTGCATTCTATCACATGCATGCCAGTATGACCAGTATCACCTTCTGACCTGTCACCACTGGTTTCCCATTGCATCTTGTTAACAGAACAAACTTGATCATAGTTCATCATGTATTACATTCTGATACCCCACATTACTTATCTGATTTGTTACTTTCCCACCCTACTCACCACTGCCTTCGGGATATTCATGCAAACAGACTTCACTTTATATCAGCGAACAAAGCTCACCTCATGTCCACCCACTCTACTGCTTTTGAATTTTCTGGCCCCTGCCTCATGGAACATGTTACCGAAGGCCTTATGATTAGAATCATTTTTTGCAGTTTAAGTCCATGTTAAAAAACTCATTTATTCAATCAAGCATACAACAAACCAGTCCCCTGATACATAGCCTCCTTGATTGCTTTTATTACTTGTTTCTCTCTCTCCTGTATTTTGATGAGTATGACTGAGCTCCCATCCAATCCAACCATTGTGGTTCTTTTCCAATTTCTGTTTTTAGCCTTGTTTTTAAATTGTAAAACGCTCCACTGTCTTTATCAAAGGGCGGTCAAGCAAACCAAATAAATCATAAACCATAATTCCACAGGGAAGAGAGAGGACTTATTCCTACTGTCCCCGGAGAACACCTCTTACAAATGAGTAACTATGCTTTCCCTGGGAAAAAGCAGGAAGTCTGTCCTCACATATGGGACTCCCTAGCTACACACTATCAAAAACCCGTGAGCTCACAGGTGACCTGAAAAAAAGAGGAACTGTGAACAGCAGCAATGAGTCAAGAGAAAACAGACTCCCAAGCGGCCCAGGTGTCTGAACACAGCAAAGGGCCAGAGGGCAGGAGTTGCCTTTATCCCAGACAAATGACGGAACACTGCCTGGCCGAAGGTGCTGTCCCAACAGGACTCTCTCCCCAGGCAGTAGTGGGCTGTGAAAGTGTGGACTGAGGACCAGGTGGCAGCCCAGCAGATTTCTGTCAAGGGAATGGAGTGCAAGTTTGCTACAGAGGCTGCCATGGCCCAGATGCTGTGCGCCATGACACAATGCTCTTGTGAGACACCAGTCTGCTCATACACGAAGAAAATGCAGGCCACGACCCAGTTGGACAGGATCTGCTTCAAGTCTGTCCTTCCATATCCTCTGTGTTTGTCCCATGCTTTTTTTTAAATTCAGATACTGTCCTCATCTCTACCACCTCCACTAAGACTATTCCAAGGATCCACCACTCTTTCAGTAAAGAAATATTCCCGCATATCACTCCTGAATCTATCCCCCTTCACCCTCATCCCATGTCCCATGTCCCCCTCATAGCGGAACTTGCTTTCAATTGAAAGAGGCTCTCCACCCCCCCACCCCCCCCGTACATTTATGCCACTGAGGTATTTAACCGTCTCAATCATATCACCTCTATTCTGCCTTTCCTCTAAGGTGTACATATTAAGATCCTTAAGTCTGTCCTCATATGCTTTATAATGAAGACCACTAACCATTTTAGTAGCCACCCTCTGTACTGACTCCATCCTGTTTATATCCCTTTGAAAGTGCGGCCTCCAGAATTGCACACTATACTCCAAACGAGGTCGCACCAAAGACTTATACAGAGGCACTATCACCTCCTTTTTTCTGCTAGCCATTCCTCTCCATATGCACCCAAGCATCCTTCTAGCTTTTGCCGTCGCCTTTTCTACCTGTTTAGCTACTTTAAGATCATCAGACACCACGCCTAGGTCCCGCACTTCTTTAGTGGACAAAAGTACTTCACCCCCTATACTACATTGCTCTGTTGGATTGCTGCAGCCCAAATGCATGACCTTACATTTTTTTACATTACATCCCAGCTGCCAAATTCTAGACCATTCTTCAAGCTTAGCTAGATCCCTCCTCATGTTATCTACACCTTCCTGGGTGTCTACTCTATTGCAGATTTTGGTATCATCCGCAAAAAGGCAAACCTTACCCAACAGCTCTTCTGCTATATCACTAACAAAGATGTTAAAAAGAATCGGACCAAGGACAGATCCCTGGGGCACACCACTGGTAACCTTCTCCTCAGAGTGAACTCCATTTACCTCTACTCTTTGTCGCCTCCCAGACAACCAATTTCTAACCCAAGCGGTAACTTTAGGGTCCATCCATGATGGCAGAAAAAGACCAAATGGCCTATCTAGTCTGCCCTTCCATAACAACCACTAAAACAGTCCCTTTTTTTCCTTTGAACAAGTGGGAATTGAACTCTTGCCCACTGAGCAGCTCTACAGTGCTCCTGAGTGCACCCGAGATAGGAGAGAACCCGCTTACAGTCCAGTATGTGGAGAACTGCCTCCACTGTGCTGGCATGAGACCGTGGGAATGAGGTGGGGAGCACCACATGCTATTTGAGGTGGAATAGAGATACCACCTTGGATAGAAACATGGGGTGCATGAAGAGCACAACCCTGTTCTTGTAGAACCTGGGAGTATGGTGGTTCTGCCACAAAAGCCTGAAGTTCAGTGACCGTGCAGACAGAGGTGAGCATCATGAGGAACACCACCTTTCAGGAGAGATACTTGAGGTGGCAGGAGCAGAGGCTCAAAGGGTGGCGCCGTGAACTTGGACAGCATGACATCAAGGTCCCACTCTGTCGCCGGTGGGCAAATGAGCAGCTTCAACAGGAATCCCCGCCTGAAGAAGCAAGACACAAGGGGTTGAGTAGAGAGGGGTTTGTCCTCAATGAGATGGCGGTGTGCCATGAGAGCACTGAGATGTACTTTTATGGAGTTAGACTTCAGCCCTGTCTGGGACAGGTGAAATAGGTACTGCAGCACTAGCTGGAAGGAGCAGAAGGGGGTTGACCAGACCCACACTAGAACAAGAGATTGAAAGGCGCCAGGGTTACCCTTTTAGCAGTCAGGCCGTGATTATCAGGGACTACAGGTTGGGGTGCAGGCGAGAGCCATCCTCTTGCATCCGTAGGTCTGGATTGCATCCCAGGGGAACTGGGGGTGATCTGGCTAGGCAGAGGAGCAGGGGAAACTATGGCTGCCTGGCCCATTGTGGGGCCACCAGGATCACTGTGGCCCTGTCTCGCTGGACCTTGAACAGGGTCTTGGCATCAGTGGTGTGGGTGCGAAGGTGAAAAGGAGGCCCTCCGCCCAAGAGATCAGAAATGCATCTGTCGCCACCTGGGAGGGGTGTGGCTGCCAGGAACAGAAGCGGGGCAGTTGTGCATTCACCAGACTAGCAAAAAGGACCATCCTCAGGAGGCCCCAGTGCTAGAACAGCTGGCCGGTCACTCTTGGGTCCAGCCTCCACTCGTGTGGCCAGAGAACCCAGCTGAGCCGGTCTGCCAGGGTTGTCTTCTTGGCCTGGGAGGTAAACTGCCTATAGGAGAATCCCACTGCTGATGGCATATGAGCAGAGGCTCACGGCCTCCTAGCAGAGCAGGGCTGAATCTATGCTCCCTGCTTGTTTAAGCAGAACATGGCCACCTGGATGGTGGTCTGAAGCAGCACCGCCTGGTGCTGCAGGTGGTGGTGAAAAACCTGGAGGGCTAAGGCTATGGCTTGGAGATCCAGGAAGATGATTTGCTGGAGACTGTCAGTAAAGCACAGTTACTTACCTGTAACAGGTGATCTCTGAGAATAGCAGGAATAAGTCTTCACATATGGGTACGTCGGTACCGACGGAGTCTGCGCGGGAACGCTCCACAGCGTCCAATCAGAACACTTTTGGGAGCATCCCAACACGCCTGCGTGCTGCCTTCCCGCCTTTCCCAACTGCCTCTCCTCAGTTAAGTTTTAAAGCTGAGACCAAGAGAGAGAGTGAGAAAAAGGGAAAGACAGAGATAGAGAAATGCAACTCCTAGGGGAGTTGGGTGGGTTGTGAAGACTTATTCCTGCTGTTCCCAGAGATCACCTGTTACAGGTAAGTAACTGTGCTATCTCCAGGAACAAGCAGGAATGAGTCTTCACATATGGGGACTCCAAGCTAAAATGCCTGGAGGGAGTCCTAGCATGTTGCGAATCTAGAATGAGCCATGCTACTCCTCAGAACCTCAGGCATCCTGGGGATGGAGGGTAGGAGTTGAATTACAGAAAGGTGCTGTGGAACAGCTGGACTAGAACAGGACTTCTATAGAGGAAGATCCTGTGTAGATGACATTTAGTAGTAAAAATATTGAGTGCAATATTCCACTATGGACCTCCCTTGGTGGTATTGTAAAAAGTCTATTGAGGTTCATATGGATCTGTTAGAAGAGCCAGTAGAAGATCCTCAAGGAGTACCTCACTGTGAAGTAGAGGTAATAAACTGTGGAAAAAATAAGTGGAGGTCAGAACCCTTCAGGGTGAGAAATAGCCCCAGGGGAAACTGGGGTAGTACAATGAGGTAGGGCTTCAGCGGGAAACGCAGAAGGTACTATTAGACAAAGCTTAAGCTCTTTTGGCTGAAGACCAGTACAATCCTAGGACCAAAAGGAAAATAAGTCTGACCGATTTGGACTGACAATAGAAATAGTCCATGTAGGAGAGAAGGGGTATGGAAGACCCCTGTATCCGATAAAGTAAGGACAGACTTATGAAGCGTTACAGCTTTAGATTAACTGAAGATCCGAAATGTCTTTCCTAAATGAGGTCAATTAGGAAAGAAAAAGGTACATGGAGAGCTTCAGAGGTACCTAACCCTGAAAGGTTATGGTAAGAAAAAAATGTGATAATTACCACAGGGAGTGGTTGTATGTGTAGAACCCGAAGCATGCTGGCACAGCATTGATAGGGGTAGTGCCCGTCTGTCAGAGTCATATAGGAATATATGGATATATGAACCTAAACAGACAGATAAGTACGTAGATACATAGCTACCTAAAAGATATATCTCGACAGATATATATATATATATATACAGAGATATACATGGGCAGAAGATATATATATACATACACATACATACACATACACATATATACATATATAAAAATGAGCCACCTGACTGAAGACCGAACACAATTTAGGATAGCTATTCAGAGGGTCACCATGAGTCGACTCCGACTCGACGGCACTTAACATCATATATAAAAAAATATGTAGAGATATAGACACATGTCTTCAGGTATGTAGATGGAGACATGGCTATATAACTAGATCCCCATAGGAATATGGGGAGAGAGAAAGATTCATCTAATAGCAAGAAGGGTGATACCTGCTTGAATAGATGCGTAGAGAATCTTCTGTCCCTGGTTATGACTGACAGAGTCAGAGGAATGGTCTCCCTGACAAGGAGGAGTCTAGATTCCTTTAAGGATTCGGGCTCTTGAATAACCAGGATGGCCTACGTGAAAAATGCAGAGGATAACTTCAGTCTGCAGGCAGCAAGTCCAGATCTCTCTAGAACTCCAGTATGGTAAATGGATAGAGGACGCCAATGGAATAAGATACCATATTGACCCGCCTATGAGGGCAAGATGGGTATCATGCGTCCTTCAGTTGAACATGAGCGTCCCCTGAAGTATTGGGAAGGAAGCATATAAGGACGAGCTGCAACGAAAAGAAAACTATCCTTGGTGAGAAGTCCAAAGAAGATGTGGACCAAGCCTGGGAATTAGCCATTCTTTAGGTTTTCACGTGCCTTTGCTTCGAAAAGAGATTTTAGATGAGATGGTAAGGGTAGGGAACACCTACCAGTCATGGGAGCATGACTGGGTGAACCCCCTCCTAACCATCTGGGATTACCTGCTAGACAAGATACTAATGCTCTCTAGCAAGGGCCCATAGTGCAAAGCTACTCTGAAGAGTTGGAGAGCATATTGCAGGTTGGTTAGAAGAAAAAACTGGCTGCTTAAAGCCAATAGGTAACAAACTATTCTGCCAAAAACAAGGGAATTGGAGATGGCGAAGAATAGAAGTCAAACCAACAAACTGTGATAATAGGGTTTCCAAAAAAGGATGATAACCTGTTTTGAGTTTACTACCCAGGCCGGAAGGATTGCTAGTGGAGGACAAACCCTGGTTGTGTGGTGAACAGAACCAGTGGTTTAACCACTAGGAACTGCTGCATTTGCAATTACCAGGGCAGCGGAAAAAAATCTCTCTTTTTTTAGATTGGAAAAAGAAACAGACATAGACAGGAGTGGTAAGACTTCCTTATTGTCTGATAAGCCCTAAAGTAAGAATGTGAAAGGGGGAGACAACTCTGGAAAGGAAACCCCTTCCTGGAATAGGTAGAGAACCATAGGGGCTTACCATTGTAATAGAACCACTCCTACAAACCGAATGTTGTAGTAAGAGGGCAGGTAAGACAGAGTTGAAGGAGACTCACGATGTAGTAAGTCTCTGAAAGGTAAGATGATACATGCTAGTACAGGGAAAACCTGTTTTATTGATAGTTGTTACACCTCTTTTTCCCAGTAGGAGGAAGAGAAACCTGTTAACTATAGGCATGATCATAAAAACTCTTAGAGCAAAAAGAAAGGATGTCTCGTGAAAAGAGATCCATGAGAATTTAGGATGAAATTAGTGTAGATGCTTCAAGTGAAAAGAAGCAGACTACAAACTCTAACCCCCAAACAGGAGATGTAATGATAATCTATCAGAAACCCTGCGACTGCTGGGTTTGCTGAACCTGTTGAGGTTGTGGTTTCTTTCGCCCGGTCCGATGTTTCCCCTGTCTGGGAACATCTGTATGATGGGTAGAAGATGGATAAAACTTTTTCCCCTTAGGGGAACAAAGTTTGTTAGGAAATTTCCTACCAACTGGGAAAGAGGAAGGCGTAGACAAGCCTCTGAAAACAGCAATGTCAGTGGTTAACTGAGCAGCTTGGAGTAAAGACTCCTTGTTAAAGAGATTTTCTCCAGTGCAAGGAGTATTTCCCAGTCTTTCTTGAACCCATTTGTCCAAGTCTGAAACTTGGAGCCAGGCTTTACGTCGTGCCCCTATAGCTATAGCAGAAGTTCTGCTAACAGACTCAAAGGAGTTTAGGGAAGCACGAGTAAGGAACCTAGAGATATTTTGAGCATGACTAACCAATAAGGAATAGTCTGCTCTTTTGGGCTCTTGAAGAAAAGGGGTCAAAAGTAGTAATTTCTTTGTGACTTCAAGAGATAATCCCATATAGAAAATATATGAGAGAATTCTTGCTGAAAGCATGGATGCCTGGAAGGTTTGGCGTCCAAAGGCATCTAAAGTCTTAGACTTACGACCTGGCGGATAAGAAGAGTGCTTTTTAGTACTCTTAACACGCCTCATTGCTGATTCTACAACAATGGAATGATGAGGAAGTTGAGTCTTTTGAAAACCTGGAGAAGGGGGCACCTTGTATAGAAGATCAGTTGCCCTAGAAGGTGGGGATACCGTTAAAGGAGTTTCCCACATTCGAAAGAGCAGATCCTGCAAGGTTTGATGCAAAGGAAGCATGATGTCCTCCTTTGGACTCCAGGGAATATACAGAGATTCTGTATTCCCTGATGCAGGATCTTGACCAGGTATAGAAATGGCAAGTGACTTTGCCATATCAAGCAGGAATGCTTGAAAAGGAAAATCCCGCGAGGGAGGTCCTCTAGAAAGAGGAGGACAGGCTAGATCTGTTGAACTAGCATTGGCACCCAGGGATCTATCCAAATTCATTGAAATAGAAGACCCTAAGGGGTGGAGCATCGGAATGTCCTTACAGGATGGTCGCCGGTACCGCAGGAGGTCGGGACCAGCAACAGTCGGTAGCGCATCGTCCATGCTAGGGATCGATTCTAAACTCGGTACCGAGGGAAGCGAGCCTGTTGAAACAAGCATGGAAGGTACCGACAGCGATGCTAATGTGGATACCGGTACTGATTCCGGTACCGTATCCGATACGATACATAAAGACCAGTCGGTGACAGCTCTAACGGTACCGAAGAAACCGAGAGTGCCCAACATGGATCATCGGAACCGTGCCTTCGGTACCGTCCGGTGTCAGTACCAAGGCGAGTCAGTACCCAGTCATCCAGACTGGAGATCGATTCCAGACTCGGCATCGAAGGAAGCGAGTCTATCGATGCACATCTGGAGGGTACCGACGTCGGTACCAGTACCGGTACCGGGATCGATACCGATACTGGAAGATCGGTCTGCAGCGTTTCCACCGGGCCCGCAGGTACCGAGGATGCCAGACTACGATCTTTGGTGAGGAATGTTTCATCCAACACCATTGCCGATGTCGGGGTCTCGGTACCACTCGAAGCGGATGCCACCACTGAACATGGCTCAGGTATGTTCAGAGAGGGGTGAACCTCAGGAACAACCTGAAACCCCACTAAGGATTTGGAGGCCTTAGACTCCCACCGGGGTTTTAAAGCCAATGTGTCCTCGAGGGCAAGGCCAGAGGCATCTACATGCTGTGCATGAGATCTACCACCCGAGGACTGGCTAGTCTTAACAGACTGTTTTTGGGTTACCTGATCCTGCGAAGAAGAAAGGGTGGTCGGTGCCCTGAAGTTGAATGGGGACCGCGTATCAAGGTGAACTCGATGCTGAAGACTTCTTCCAACTATACTGTTGCAGGAGGGACACTCCAGCGGATATTGGTCAGGACCCAAGCAGGGTAGACACCAATTATGAGTGTCTAAAATCAATTTTGTACCGCCACAGTTTGAACATTTCTTAGGGATAGTGGCTGGCGCTTCCATGAAGGAAAGTGAGTAGGCCTAGCAGGCCGAAAAAAACGTCAGGCACTAACAAGGAAAAAAGTATTCCTTAAAAAGGAAAATTTAGAAGAAAAAAGAAAAGAAACACCGGCGGTACCGGTGGCGTCGGGGAAGGCAGACGCGACCACAAGAAAACCAAAAGATAAAAGAAGAATTTTCTGCGGTGACAGGACGACGTCCTGCCGGCTCCGCCGAAAAACGAAAACTGAGGAGAGGCAGTTGGGAAAGGCGGGAAGGCAGCACGCAGGCATGTTGGGATGCTCCCAAAAGCGTTCTGATTGGACGCTGGGGAGCGTTCCCGCGCAGACTCCATCGGTTCCGACGTACTCATATGTGAAGACTCATTCCTGTTTGTTCCTGGAGATCCAGATGCCCTGAGTGCAGAGGTTGTCACAATGTGCTCCCCACTACAGCTTGAAGGCATCCATACTGAGGATCATTAGAGATGCAGGGGGGGGGGCTGAAAGGGTATCGCAGCCAGCAGACACTGGAGGTTTTGCCACCAGTCAAGAGAGAGAGCCAGGGGACAGGTGATGAGCACTCTATCCAGCAAGCGTCCTGTGGCCTGGGAACACTGCGAGCAGAGAACCCACTGGGCCACCAACATCTGCAGGCAAACCATCTGGAGTGACATACACTGTGGATGCCATATGCCCCCAGTAGGCGGAGCATGAGGCGTACCAATGGCGCTGTGTGCTTGCAGCAAGCACTTGGAGGTGTAGGGCCCTTTCCCGAAAGAGAAAGGCCCTGGCTTGGATGATGAAGCCGAGGCACTCCAGCAGGAGGATGGTGTGTGCTGTTGCCTGACAGGTTTCGACAATCATGCTGCCCTTTATGAGCCAGACAGGGGAAGATGAATACCCCTTGGAACCTGAGGTGGGCTGCTACCACTGCCAGGCACTTTGAGAATACCCTTGGGGTGGAGGCCAAGCCAAAGGGTAACACCCTGTACTGATCGTGTTCTCCCCCAATAATAAAGCAGAGGTACTGCTGTGTAAGGGGGGGTTGATGAGGATGTGGATGTACACAGCCTCTAAGTCCAAGGAGCATAGCCAGTCTCCCTGCTGGACGTATGGTAGCAATGTTCCAAGAGAGCATTTTGAACTTTTCCCTCACCAGGAATCTGTTGATGTCCCACAGGGAGAGAATGGGGAGAAACTCTGGTCCTTTTTTGGTACCCCTGTGCCCCTGAGGTGGCCTGGGATGGGTTCCACAGCCTGGTCCTCTAGAAGGCCTATGAGTCCAGGTCAAAGTAGAAGGGAGTCCTGGGGGGCTCTCCTGGGAAGAATGGTGGGAGTGTCTGGTGGAAGTGGAGGAGATAACCCTCTCTCACCACCTGAAGGGCCCACGTCAGTGGTACTGGGGGGTGAGTGGGTCTGGTGCTTTTTGCCCACAGGTGGCCCTCCATGTGCTGCAGGGACTGTGCTTCTGGGAGAAGAGAGGCTATGCCCAAGTCAAAAAACCCTCCACATTGCGCCAGGGGCGCGGGCTGGGGTTTGGAGGGTCTTAGGTTTAAATGTGCCATGCCTTTGTCCCTTGGCCTGCTGGCCCTGTTGGGGAGCTGGGAAGGCCTGGTATTGAGGGCTGTTTCCATAAGCATTCCTCTTCTTCGCATATGGGAACTTTCTACCCAAAGCCTTCCTCCAAGAAGGGTCAGCAGTAGTCAGAGAGCCTGGTCCATCAGGAACTTGGACTCTAGCTCAGTGACCTTGTCTGTCATGGGTTTGCCAAAGAGGTTCTCTCCACGGCAAGGGACGTCAACCAATTTGTCCTGGACCCACTGCTCCAGGTCGGAGGACTGTAGCCAAGCCTGGCATCAGGCACTAATGCCTGTCGCAGCTACTCTAGCCACCAACTCTGAGCCATCATAGGCCACGCAAGTGATAAACTTGAAGCACTCCCTGACTGCCAAGGCCAGGGTCTGGAACTGTCGGAGAGGTTACTCCAAAAGACCAGCCAAAAACACGGTGAGCTCCTTCACCAGGTCTCGAAGGTACATGTCCACATATAATGGTAAGCCTAGATCCGGTGGACAAGCATCGAGCCCTTGAAGCACTTTCTGCCAATGGCATCCATGGCACGGGCCTCCCTGCCCGGAGGCACAGAAGAGTGCATTTTCTGGCTCTTAAGCCTCCGCATGGCTGACTCCACCACAATGGTGTTGTGAAGCAGTTAGGCTTTTTGGAAGCCAGGGCTTCATTGGACCCAGTACATTGAGTCCAGCTGTCTGCTAACTATGGGCAACGATGCAGGGGCCTCCCACATGTGGAGAAGCAGCCATTCCAGGATGAGGGGAGTGGGCCTTGTACTGGAGGATCTTGAGGTCCTCCGCACAAGGGTCCTCCTATGACTCTGTGACAAAGGCCAGAGTCTTGTCATTGTCCTTGTCCTGCACTGTCTAGGAAGGCAATGTCCTCGAGTGGAGACCGGACCTCAATTCCAGAGGGGACGGGTCCAAGGGCACATCGTGGTGACTGCGGTTATCCAGGGACTTGTTTTCTTCGGTCTCCCAATCTGAATTGGAGAAGTTGGGGGTCTTCTGGGATTTGGGAAGCTGGCTGACTCTGAGGACCTCTAGGTTGCTGCAGCCCTACGCCGAGAGCAGAGGGCACTGAGTGATGAGGACTGCGGCCCCAAGGACTGGGATCATGGCCGAGGTGTCCCTTGAGGCCGGTAAGGCTCGAAGATCGGCCTGACCTCCAGGGAGCACCATGCAGTGGAGGGCCCGGTGGTTGGGAGTGATGACCAGGCACCAGAGCCTGCTGCTGGGCCATGAAGGCAAACTGCACTCCAGGGCCACCATCCTGACCTCAAGACCACATGGCTCTGCAGCCTTCAGCCCAGGAACAGAGAACTTTGACCTTGGTGCTGGCTCCATTGAGGGGGTCCTCGACCAGGATGGCCTCAGGGGTCTGAGACCAGTCCCAGGGTGTAGATGGTTCGCAGCAAGTCAACTTAGACGCCACTCCTTGCTGTCACCCTCTTGTTGAGGGCTGCAAGGCCGGGTCCCATGGGATTTCTCCACTTTCCCTCACTTGTTGCTTGATGGGGTAAGTCGAGGTCTTCCAACCCTTCTCGGTGCATTCCTCAATGCAGGAGATCCGGCCAGAGGTTCCGTGGTCCCAGGACTCCAAGGCTGCATAGTCTCCATTTGTTTTCGAAGTCCTGGAAGGAGTCTCAGAGCGGGCTCTTGCAGAGGACTCCGGAGCAGAGTCTGTCTTCTGAAAAATCAACTCGCACTGCTGCTGGCATTTCCTGAGGACCTTAGGGGTCCACCTGCTTACGGAGTCCACAGATCAAGGCATTGTGGTCCAGCCTGAGGTATCGAAGGCAGAAGTCATGCAGGTCCATGCGTGACGTTGTGAGCACAGCAGTCGCATGGCTTGAACAACTGGCCGAGGCCATGATCAGGAAGACGGGCCCTACAAGGTCAAATTCACCAGGCCCAGCCAGGAAAAAGGCTCAAACCCGCACCAAAAGAAAAAGTAAGAAAGAAAAGAAAAAAAAAAAAAACTGAGGACGCGATGCCGAGGTGCGAGGGCTTGCGGGTGGGAAAAGGCACTGGTAACTACCAGAGAAGCAAAAAAGACAAAACAATCAACTTTTTCCAGGGAAACAGACAGATGTCCGATGGGCTCTGCGGAAAAAAGGAGACTGCGGCAAGATGGCACTCTTGGGCAGGAGGAAGACCACACATACATGGTACATCTCCCAAAGGTTTTCTTTAAAAGCTGGGGAGAGGTTAGCATGCAGGCTCCATCGGCACAGACATCACCCATATGTAAGGACTGATGACTTCCTGATTGTTCCTGGAGAATGGACATTCCATATTCATTTCAATTGCAAATTTAATCAACACAAAAAAATAAAATAAAATAAACAAAGGCTTTCAGTTGAGGTAGCAAGGCCATGTCTGAGAAGGTTCAAGGTAGTTGGGATTAACTTAATTATCAGAAATGACATGACATATACCCAGCGAAAAATGGTAAAGAAAAAGAATTAAATAAATTTGGAAATTGCAATGGCTGGCCCTAGTTGGAGGCCAAAGGAAGAGAGTAGATCAATTTCCCTTCTCTACTTTATCATCAGATAACCAAAGCTGTATGTTCACAGTAAATGTGTTCAGTCTTGCTTAGAAAGCACAGTTACTTACCTGTAACAGGTGATCTCTGGGAACAGCAGGAATAAGTCTTCACATATGGGTACGTCGGTACCGACGGAGCCTGCACGGGAATGCTCCCCAGCATCCAATCAGAAAGCTTTTGGGAGCATCCCTCGTGCCTGCGCACTGCCTTCCCGCCTTTTCCACTGCCTCTCCTCAGTTGAGTTTCATAGCTGAGACAAAAGGAGAGAAAGAGGAAAGGAAGATAGATAGATACAACTCCTAGGGGAGGTGGGTGGGTTGTGAAGACTTATTCCTGCTGTTCCAGAGATCACCTGTTACAGGTAAGTAACTATGCTATCTCCAGGAACAAGCAGGGATGAGTCTTCACATATGGGGACTCCCTAACTATAGATGCCAGGGGGAGATCCCATAAAATGCATGTCCCTGGATCAGGACTGCAGTTCCCACACATGGATCTCCGGGATCCCATGAGGGATGGTGGGTAGGAGTTGAAAGGAGAAGTAGCTGTAAGAAAAAACAGCAAAGCTAAGGACTACAGGAGAGGAGTCCTTGTTATGTATGATAAGTACCATTAAAAAAATTTAATGAACAATCACAAAATGGATCTTACCTACTGAATTGTAGGAAGTAGGGAGCGTGATGGAGTCTACTGGAGATTCAGTAGAGGATCCTCAAGGTGAGCTCACAGCAGTGAGGGTGAAGGTTCAAATCTGGAATTGGCAGGTGACCCAGGTGTCAACTGGGGTAGTATAAGAATGGCAGGTCTTCAGTGGAAAGCTTTATGGAAAAAGCTGAAAACTCATTTAGCTACAGAGGTATTAACATTGAGGAGTAAAAGAGGAAGACTGACCAATTAGGACAAGTAGCCCAGTCCTGGAGGGAAGAGAGGGTATGGAAAAAAACCGTATTCCCAAGGAGGACAGATTTCTGAAGGGCTGAAACCTCAGAACTACTGGAGATCTACACTGTCTTTCCTAGCTGTTGAGAGATAGGAAAGATATTGAAGCGTGATGCTTCAGGGATAGCGAGACCTAGAGTAAAATAGCGTAGTTACTCACCTGTAACAGGTGTTCTCCAGGAGCAGCAGGAATCAGTCCTCACTTATGGGTGACGTCGGCGCCGACGGAGCCCTCGCGGAGCAATTTTCCCCAGCTTTCAAAGAAAGCCTTTGGGAATTGCAGCGCGCATGCGCGCGGTCGTCTTCCCGCCCGAGGGTGCCATCTTAGCCAGTCAGATGACATAGCTAAAAAAGACAGTATAAAAATTTGCAAAAAAGAACATAAGCAGACGATTGCAACTCCAAGGGGAGGAGGGAGGGTAGTGAGGACTGATTCCTGCTGCTCCTGGAGAACACCTGTTACAGGTGAGTAACTACGCTTTCTCCAGGACCAAGCAGGAAGTCAGTCCTCACTTATGGGACTCCCAAGCTCAAGGCTACCGGAGACCCTAAGCACAAAAATGAGCTCCCTCTAGCTCAGCAGCACAGAAGGATAGAATCTTCGCTGAATTATCACCCACCGGTAGCCCACATCCGGGATGGAGGGTAGGAGTTGCTCAGACCTCAAAGAGATTACGGAGGACTGCCTGTCCGAAAGCACTGTCCCTACGGGACTCCCTCTCGAGACAGTAATGGACCGCAAAAGTCTGGCTCGAAGACCAAGTAGCGGCCCGGCAGATGTCTGCCAGCGGAACAGAGCGGAGGTAAGCCACTGACGTAGCCTTTGCCCGAACGCAATGAGCCGTGACTCGACTTTCTAAGGAGAGTCCGGCTGCCCCATAAGCCCAAGAGATACAGTCCGCAACCCAGATGGACAGAGTACGCTTGGAGACCGGGAGCCCCAATTTATTGGGGTCAAAAGACACAAAAAGCTGAGCAGCTTTACGGTGCTCCCGCGTACGGTCAAGGTAGAAGTTCAATGCCCTTCTACAGTCCAGGGTATGGAGGACCGTTTCAGCTCGGCTGGAGTGTGGTCTGGGAAAGAAGGTTGGAAGTACCACCTCCTGATTGATGTGAAAAGGGGAGACCACTTTAGGCAGAAATTTCGGGTGAGTCCGTAGGACTACCCTATTCTTGTAGAACCTAGTGTAAGGGGGATCAGACACGAGGGCCTGCAATTCACTTACGCGTCTAGCGGAAGTGAGGGCTATCAAGAACAGTGTTTTCCAAGACAGAAAACGGAGAGAACAGGTAGCCATAGGTTCAAAAGGCGGACAGGTGATCTGCTGCAAAACCACATTCAGGTCCCAGTCAGGCGCTGGCGGGCGCAGAGGTGGTTTAAGTAGAAGGAGACCTCGGAGAAACCTCGCTACGAGAGGGTCGCTTGAGAGAGGTCTACCGTCCACCGGCACATGATGTGCCGAAAGAGCACTGAGGTGAACTTTGACGGAGTTGGACTTAAGTCCCAGATTAGAGAGGTGTAACAAGTACTGCAAGATCACCGACACCGGGCAGGAGAAGGGATCCTGAGACTGTTGGGTACACCAGACTGCAAAGCGACGCCATTTAAGGGCGTAGCATTTGCGGGTAGAAGGCCGTCGCGAAGCCAAGACGACCTCCTCCACCTCCGCCGGCAGGAGAAGGGGAGCAAGGACTACCCTCTCAGCAGCCAGGCCATGAGGTTGAGAGACCTGAGGTTGGGGTGCAGTAGGGACCCCTGATCCTGAGTGAGGAGATCCGGTTGTACCCCCAGAGGGATTGGATCCTCCACCGCCAGTTGCAGCAGGAGCGGAAACCACGGCTGCCTGGGCCAGCGAGGGGCCACCAGGATCATGAAGGCTTTGTCTCGGAGAACCTTGAAAAGAGTCCGAGAGACTAGCGGGATGGGAGGGAAAGCGTACAGAAGGCTCCCCGACCATGAGATCAGAAAAGCGTCCGCCGCAACCCGAAGGGGGTGTGGCTGACGAGAGCAGAAGCGAGGAAGCTGCCGGTTGTGAGGACTGGCAAAGAGATCCACCGTGGTGAGGCCCCACTTGAGGAAGAGCTTCTGAACTACCAAGGGATCCAGACGCCACTCGTGCGGCTGGAGGACCCTGCTGAGTTTGTCCGCAAGGCAATTTTCTTGGCCCGGGAGATAAACTGCCTTGAGGAGAATGCCGTGACTGACGGCCCAAGAGCAGAGCTTCTGTGCCTCCCGGCAGAGGAGGAAGGAGCCCGTGCCCCCCTGCTTGTTCACGTAGAACATGGCAACTTGATTGTCCGTCTGGACAAGGACGGACTGGTGGGAAGTCAGGTGGGAGAAGGCCTTGAGAGCTAGGCGGATCGCCCTGAGCTCCAGGAAGTTGATCTGCTGAGCAGACTCCCACGTGGTCCAGAGGCCCTGAGTACGTGCCTCTTGGCAATGTGCTCCCCAGCCCAGGAGGGATGCATCGGTGGTCAGCACCCGGGTCGGCTGAGGTGACTGGAAAGGCATTCCGAATATGAGGTTCGGCTGCCGGAGCCACCACCGGAGAGACGAGATCAGCGGCTCGGAGACGCGCACTAGGTCTGCTAGGCCGCCTGTGGCTGGACGCCACTGCTGGCGGAGACACCATTGAGCAGACCGCATATTCAGGCGGGCATTGGGGGTCACATGGACGGTGGAAGCCATATGGCCGAGTAGTCTCAGGAAGCGCCTGGCGGAGACCAGGGGCTGGCTGCGAAAACGGTCGGCTAGGTCCATGAGCCGTTGAGCCCTGTCGAGCGGTAGGTATGCTCGCGCCTGAGGAGTGTGCAGCCTTGCGCCGATGAACTCGAGATCCTGTGAGGGGAGCAAAGTGGACTTTGCGAAGTTTATAACAAAGCCCAAGTGCTGCAGAAGAGTCACCGTGCGGCGCGTGGCGTTGGTGACCTCCCGAGCGGACGCTGCTCTGATGAGCCAGTCGTCGAGGTACGGAAAGACATAGAGGCCGTGAAGCCGGAGATGGGCCGCCACGACCGCGAGACATTTTGTGAAGACTCGCGGTGCGGAGGACAGGCCAAAGGGCAGTACTCTGTACTGGTAATGATTTCCTGCCACCACAAACCTTAGGTATTGGCGGTGGCTTGGGTGGATGAGGATGTGCGTGTAGGCATCCTTTAGATCCAAGGAGCATAGCCAATCTCCCTGCTGGAGGTAGGGCAGAAGGATTCCAAGGGTAAGCATTTTGAACTTCTCCCGCACAAGGAACTTGTTGAGGTTGCGCAAGTCCAGGATGGGTCTGAGGCCCCCTGTTCTCTTTGGTATCAGAAAATACCTTGAATAAAAGCCTTGACCTCTCAGGTGGTGTGGCACCGGTTCCACCGCCTGTTCCTGCAGAAGACCTGCTAACTCCTGAAGGAGCAACTCCCTGTGCAGAGGGGGTCGCGGAGGTTCTCCCGGAAAATAGGAGGGAGGGACCTGATGGAAGTGGAGAAGATAGCCTTCTCGCACGACCTGAAGTACCCAGGCATCTGCGGTGATGCTGGACCACCTGTGGGCGAAGTGAACCAGCCGGCCTCCGGTGCTGGGAGGAACCAGCAGGGGGGGAGAGGCTATGCTTAGTGAGTCAAAAGCCCCCACCCTGCTGAGCAGGGGCTGGTGGTGCAGGCTTGGGGGCTTGCTGCCTACGGGACCCGTTACCCCGTCCCTTGGCCTGCTGGCCCTGTTGGGGAGCTGCAGGGGCCTGATAATGGGGGTATTGTTTGTAGGCAGCCGCCTTCCTCGGGTAAAAGGACTTTTTCCCCGAGCCCTTCTTTTTCTGGGAAGGGGCGGAGGTCCTCCTAGAAAGCCTGGTCCTGGTGAGAGTCTCAGTCTCAATTTGCGCAGCCTTTTCCGCCATGGGCTTGCCAAAGAGGTTTTCGCCTCGGCAGGGACATCGACCAACTTGTCCTGCACCCAGGGCTCAAGGTCTGACGACTGAAGCCAAGCCTGTCGGCGGGCACCGATGCCGGCTGCGGCCACTCGAGCCGATGCTTCAAAGCCATCATAGGCTGCTCGGGACATGAACTTTGAGCATTCCCGAATGCCAGTGGACAAGGCTAGGAACCTCCGCAAGGGTTCCTCGGACAGACCAGCGGAGAATCCGGCTAGCTCTTTAGCCAGATCCCGGAGATACATGCCCATGTATAGCTGGTAAGTCTGGACACGACATGCGAGCATAGAGCCCTGGAAGCACTTCTTGCCAAGGCCATCCAGGTTACGGGCCTCCCTTCCAGGAGGCACCGAGGAGTGCATCTTCTGGCTCTTAAGACGATGCATGGCCGATTCCACTACCATGGAATGGTGTGGCAGCTGTGCCTTTTGAAAGCCAGGGCTCTTGCGGACTCGATAGATAGAATCGACCCGCTTGCTCAGGACCGGCGAGGAGGCCGGACTCTCCCACATGCGGAAGAGTAGTCGTTCCAGCATAGGAGGAACCGGCACAGTAAAGTGCTCCCTCGCGGGAGAGTCATACTGGAGGGCGTCGAGCTCTTCGGCTCGAGGCTCCTCCTCGGGATCCGCAGGGAAGGCCAAAGCCTTGGCCATATCCCTAATGAAGTCCGAGAACCGGGCATCCTCCGGGGGGGACTGCTTCCGAGGCTCGGACTCCGGTGAGTCCGATGGGACACACCGAGTCCGGAAAGAATCAGGTGACTCTTCCTCCTCAGACTCCCAGACCGACTCCGACGAGGACTCGGTGGGGTCGGTCCGGGCAGGGTGCGGCGCCAGCCGCCCCGACGCCGAGGGAGTCGGCGTCGGCGACCTCGGTCCCGAACGGGAGGCCGAGGGTGACCTCGACCGAGGATCGACTCGAGTTCTCATCGACTCGAGGATCGGCTCGGTCTCCGGGGTCGACTTGGACGTCGACGTCCCGGCGGTCGGGGCAGCGGCGCCAGCGAAGCCAGCGAGCAGTGCCCTCTGCTGGTCCATGAAGGCAGACAGTCTGCTCTCCAAGGCCGTCAACCTGAGTCCGAGCTCAGGTGACCCAGCAGCCCCCGACTCGGGCCCCGACGGCGTCGGGCCCGACGTCGGCTGTCGCGGAGGCGAGTCCAGAAGGACCACAGGACTTACCCGGGCAGGCATCTCCGACTCCAGGCGAGGTCGCTTCGGGATGTGTTCCTTCTCCAAGGACCCGGGGCGGCTGTCGGGGCTATGCGACCTGGCCCTCGCGGAACCAGGAGCGTCCACCGACGCCGCCCTCGCGGGTTTCACCTTCCAACGATGGTCCCCGGAGGGAGAACCCCGGTCGGAGGAACTCCGGCGACGGTCCGAGCTGGAGCCTTTCGACGCGGAGGCCTCCGACGAGGTCCGGGTACGGCTGGGGTCAGCGAAGATTCTCTCACGCTGATGCCGCCGACTTCTCAACGCCTTTGAGGACATTTTGCTGCAGGGCCCACAGATCAGTTCCTCATGATCCGGGCCCAGGCAGCGGAGGCAAAAGTCGTGTGTGTCGGTAAGTGACATATTTCGGTCACACCGACCACACCGCTTAAACCCACTGGCAGCCATCGGGGGAAAAAGGGCCCCTGCGAGGTCAAAGGACCGGGCTGCCAGGGAAACCGAAAACGAAAGCTGACTAAGTCAGAAAAACCGAAAAAAGTAAGAGGACTCGTGACCGGCGTCGCGAGTCCGGGCGGGAAAACTATCGGCGTCGAACCGAAGGAAAAAAGGATAAAATAAAGAAGAAAATCAACTTTTTCGCGGGGACAAGACGGGGACGTCTGTAGGGCTCCGCGGAAAAAAGAAGACTGGCTAAGATGGCACCCTCGGGCGGGAAGACGATCGCGCATGCGCGCTGCAATTCCCAAAGGCTTTCTTTGAAAGCTGGGGAAAATTGCTCCGCGAGGGCTCCGTCGGCGCCGACGTCACCCATAAGTGAGGACTGACTTCCTGCTTGGTCCTGGAGAAGGAAGCTGTTAGTACCACAGTAGTGTTTGTGTGCATAACAGCCCCCACATGCCAAGGGACAGTATGAAGATATGCCGGCCCACTGTCTGGAACCTCTAAGAAGGTAAAAACCTTTATAGCATAGACAATTAGGGAGATAGTAAGTAATACATATCGACCTATAAAAAGCATCTGGACAGATACATATATAGAGGGATATATATATATACATATATGTATAAATATATATATATATGTGTATATATATAGGGGCATCACTTATGCACACAGCGCTTAGACATATGTATGTATAGAAATATATAGAGAAATATACATACATGAATATATAAGTCTGAAGATACATGTCTGCAACTAAGCCCTATAAGAACATTCACATGGGAGATGTGAAGGAGAAAGATTCAGCTAATAACAAGAAGGTGGAACCTACTTGAAAAGATATATAGAGAATCTATTTCTGCGGGCTAAGAGGGTGCAGGAATGCTATCCAGTGAAATAACCAGGATGGTTGCGTGAAAAAACAGAGGATAATATCAGTCTGTAGAGAGCAAGTCGTGAGTTCTGTAGAACTCTGACATGGTAAATGGACAGAAACGCATAGAAGGACATACCAGGATGACCCACTGGAGGGACACAAGGGTATCATGCGTTACTAGTAGAATATGTGCTGTCCATGAGGAGTAGGATAGCATGAGGCCAAGCTGTAAGGAAAAAAGAGCATATTCCTGCAGGAGTGGGAACTCCTTGTACATTCACGCAGAAAAGCTTATATCCTGTATTATAACAGGAGACAAGAGGGTGTGGAGAACCCTCACAGTCATGGAAAATGACTGATAAGCCTTTTCTACTATATAGAATAGCCATCAGAGACAAAGTTCAATGCTCTCTAGCAAGGGCCCATAGTAGAAAGCTTCTCTGAAGATTGCAGAGAGCAATATGCAGGAGAATTAGGATATAAAACTGACTGTAGGTCAGCTGTGTTGCCACATCCAAGTAAATGGAGATGGCCAGAAAGAAGATAATGTGAGAAGCCTGAAGTAAGTAGGATTATCCAAGATAGATGAGGACTATCTTGGAATCACTACTAAGGCTAGATAAAAGTAGTGGAAGACAGACTGGAAACTTGTGGGAAGTACCAGTAGTTCAGTCACTGGAACTCCTGCATGAACAGTAGCTGAAAAAGACAGCAGAGAGAATCTTCCTGTGTAAAACAGAGAGAACAGACAAAGGGAGAGGAATATTCCTGTCCCTGTCTGACAAGCTGTCCAGAGAATTTATTCTAGGAAAAAATTCTACACTGGAATGAAAGGCTAGAGAAGCTGTTCAGTATGGTACCACTCATTCAGGGGAAACCCTGGATGAGAGGGTAGAGAAAAACAGGTAACTGAAGGGTGACTTACCATATGGTGAGTCAGCTGAAGGAAAAAATGTTCATGGTGGGACAGAAACTATCATGGGATAGTTGTTAACTTCTCTTCTTGGTAGGAAGAAGAGGAGAAATCTGTAACCCATGGACAAGAATATCCTGACAGCTTAGCATATCCCGAAGAAAGGAAAGCACATGTAGAGCTTTAAAGAAAAAACAGTGAACAAACTTCTGCTAAGAAGAAGTTAACTGTACGTTACAACCTTCAGGAACCTATGGTTGCTGGGTATGCTGAGACTGGCTAGAGTTTGGATTCTTCAGACCAGGACGAGGTGTCCCCTGATTGGGAACATCTGGATGATGGGCAGGAGAAGAGTGAAACCTTCTTTTCTTAGGGAAAGAAGGTTTGGTAGGACATTTCCTACCTCCTGGGGAAGAAGGCGGCTTAGGATGGTCCCTAGAACCAGGGAAGTCAGTGGAGCAATGAGCAACCTGACGTAAAGCCACCTTATTGAAGAGATTTTCTCCAGTACAAGGAGAATTACCCAGTGTGTGTTGTGCCCATCTGCTCAAGTCTGAAGCTTGGAGCCAGGCTCTACGACGTGCTCCTATGGCAATAGCAGAGGATCTGCTAACAGACTCAAAAGAGTCTAGAGAAGCACGAGAAAGAAACCAAGAGATATTCTGGCTATGACTAAGAAGCAAGGAATAGTCTGCAGCCTTAGGTTCTGATAGAAAAGGAGTCAAAAGAGATAATTTCTTTGTGACCTCCTGGAGAGATAGACTCATATAAAAAATATAAGAGATAATCCTTGATGCCAGCATAGATGTTTGGAAGGTTTGACGTCCAAAGGCATCTAGTGCTTTAGATGCACGACCTGGCGGATAAGAAGAATGCTTCTTCTTGCCTTTTACCTTCCTCATTGCTGATTCCACTACAATGGAATGATGGGGAAGTTGAGTTTTTTGAAACCCTGGAGAGGGGGGCACCTGATACAGAACATCAGTTGCTGTAGAAGGTGAGGGAACCCTTAAAGGTGATTCCCATATTCTCAGAAGAAGATCCTGCAAAGAACGATGTAAAGGAAGCATTATATTTTTCTTTTCTGCAGGAGAGCCTCGAGTAGGATCACAGCCAGGGATAGGAATAGCAAGAAAGGTTGCCATGTCAAGGAGAAATTTCTCAAAAGAGGGATCTCCAATGGGAACTATCCCTGGGTAGGCTAAGGTTGAAGGAGCAGCCTGAGCACCAGAGGATGTACTGGTCTGGTGGAGAAAAAGAACCCCACTAAATGGATAGTGGTACTGGCAGTCACGATTTGAGGCAGTCAGTACTGCATCGTCCATGCCGGGCATCAATTCCAAACTAGGCATAGAAAGGATCGATGGTATTGATGGAACTGCAGGAACAGACATCGATACCGATACCGGTAACGCTATCGAAGGAGTCATCGGAGGCTGCTCAAGCGGTACCGAGGCAACCAGAAACGCTTGGTGAATATCCTCAGTACTGCGTATCCGGAAACGATAAGGGTCGGTTCCGAGACGCGTTGGTACCCAGTCATCTAGACTAAATATCGACTCCAGTCTCGGCATTGAAGGGAGCGAGTCTATCGATGCATGTCTAGAGGGTACCGACGTCGGTGGTGGTATCGGCAAAGTTGCCGATACAAGAAAGTCAATCTGGGTCGTATCGATCGGTCCCGAAGGCACCGAGGACGCCAGATGACGATCCCTGGTGAAGAGTGGATCACTTAACACCGGTGCCGATGCCGGGGTATCGGTACCGCTCAAAGCGGATGCCACCATCGAGCATGGCTCAGGTATGTTCTGTGAGGGATGAGCCCCAGGAACAACCTGAAACCCCTGAAATGCTTTGAAGTCCGGAGACTCCCGCCGGGGCTTTAATGCCAATGGTGTCTTGAGGGCAAGGCCAGAGCCGTCATCATGCTTGGCATGAGACCTACCACTCAAGGATTGGCTAGTCTTAACAGACTGTTTGTGGGTTACCTGATCCTGTAGAGAAGAAAAGGCCGGTGCCCTCACTCCAGGAGGGAAAACAGTATCGAGGGAAACTCGAAACAGGGAAGAAGTTCTCACAGTTTTGCAGCCTGATTGTTCAGGGGAAAAAGGGTCAGGACCCAAACAGGTTAGACACCAGGCATTGGAGTCTAAAAAGAAAACTGTGTTTCCACAGTGAAGGCACTTCTTAGGAGAAGAAGGCTCCATGATGGAGAGGCCTTGTAGGCCCAAAAAAGTTAAGACAAAAACAGAGGGAAAAATCTCTGAGTTTAAGAAAAAGAAAAGAAAAACCCACCGGCGGTACCGGTGGCGGCGGGAGAAACAGCCGCAACCACAAGAAAACAATAAATAAAGAATTTAAAGAAAAAAGTTTCTGCGGTGACAGGAGGACGTCCTGCCGGCTCCGCGGAAAAACGAAAACTGAGGAGAGGCAGTGGAAAAGGCGGGAAGGCAGTGGAAAAGGCGGGAATGCAGTGCGCAGGCGCGAGGGATGCTCCCAAAAGCTTTCTGATTGGATGCTGGGGAGCATTCCCATGCAGGCTCCGTCGGTACCGACGTACCCATATGTGAAGACTCATTCCTGCTTGTTCCTGGAGATATAAAGAATTTGTAGTATGAAATCTTTCAGAACTGGCAGCAACTGATTAAACTAGGGTTAAAATGGCTTTCAAACAGATGACATGTAATGATAGCTCTTATTTTATTCGAGTGTCTCTTATAACACCTTATCAATTAATCAATGCAGTCTACAGAGAATAAAAACATTTTACATGAAACAAATGAAAAAATCAAGGTGAATAAACTTACAGGTAACAAGTCATAACAAGGGAGATATAAAGAATAACTGACAGGTAACTTAACTTATATACATAAAGCCTTTATAAAGTTGTGTTACTGAATTGTTAACAAATCATGGGTGCATTCTTTTTATATTACTAAAAAGTTATATTATAGAAATAATGAACAAATCATAGATGTCATGAACTTGAGTTCAGCATAATATTGTCCATTGGAGGTGGTAATATTCTTGTTGCATGGTGGCCATTTATTAGAGGCAGTTTGCTATAAGCTGTGTTGTATATTATGTTGAATAGATATTTGCACCATCTATGTTATTTCTAAAAAACTCAGAATAAGTATGTCTTAAGCTGCTTTCTAAAAGTGGAAAGGTCCTTTATACTTCTTATTTGTCTGGGAGGGAGTTCCAGAGGATTGGTCAATACGTAAAAGCTCTGTTGCTTGCTGAGCAATTGGTTTTTCTGAATTCTGTGGGAATGGCTAGAGTATTTTGTGTGCATCTTCTCCTCTGTCTGCTAATCGGAATGGTGCATATTAGAGAGCTTAGGTAAGAAGAGGATAAGTTGTGTAGTAGTTTGAATGTTATCATTATGAATTTGCATTTAATTCTGCTCACAATAGAGAGCCAGTGCAACTGTTGTAGTATGGGTGTTATATGTTCTGATTTCAGTGCCATAAGGAAAATGCATGCTACAGTATGTTGGGCCATCTGAAGTTGATCCAACCCTTGTTTTGATTGACTTTTGTAATAGCATCCCACAAAGTCTAAGTGGGAGAAAATCATCGCCTGAAGTACCATGTAGATGCCTTAGATGTTGGATTGTCTAACCTATTGTATATTGCTCTGGTTGTTGTATTGATGTGCTTTTATACCAATGTCTTTCACTGAGAAGGGTTATAGAGGCCATATTCAATTTTTTTTTTTTTTCAAGTGGAAGGCAAAACTGCTCCCAAAATTAATTTCCTCAAAAGCAAACAAAACTGTTTATACAGCTACTGTACACTATATGTACTCCCAGGGATGATTAAAATACCTCATATTACAAGCAAATACCTGATGTAGCTTGAAAAACCTTTCAATCTCTTCTCCATCACCACCTGCATTACTAACAAGGAGGTGTCGCAACTGATCCACAGGTCTCAGTTTATGAAATATGTGACTCCCCTAGGGAAAAATTATTTAAAAAAAGAAACAGAATTTAATAAAATTTATCTGCGTCTGCATTTCAGCATGCAGCTTACCCTCTATTATTGTACCCCTGTGATTTCAATTACAATGCTTTGAAGTCTGCCTTAAAGAGGAGAGGTTTCCCATTATTCTGAAATGAGACTACAAGACAACGCTCTTACCAAGCTACACAATGACATTTAAAAGTGCTCAGTCTTCAAAGGGATCTAGCAGGATAAGTAAGAACCTAGCTATAATTTTGATATTCAGCTCCTGTCAATTTTCAAAGGCTTTAATTTAGTTGGCTAGCTAGGTTCACTAGGCAGCTGATGTTAGCTGACCAAAAAATACAGAGCGCCCCCAAGGTATGGTTACATAATAACATAGTAAATGACGGCAGACAAAGACCAGCATGGTCCATCTAGTCTGCCCAGCACAATGGCAAGCGTAGGTGCACCTGCCGCTCCGTGCAGGCCACCCCTCCCCACGTCCCTGTTTAGGGGTGAACCCACCACTCCATGCAGGACACCCCTATTTGTTGAGAAATTAGATGGTTCAGTTTACTTTGATTTTATCCTGTTGCTGTAAACAGATCCACTGTGTCTGTCCCATGCCATTTTGAATTACGTCACCGTGTTTGCCCCCACCACTTCCATCGGGAGGGTATTCCAAGCATCCACCACCCTTTCTGTGAAAAAGTATTTCCTGACATTGCCTTTCAATTTACCACCTTGCAGCTTCCTGTTATGCCCTCTAGTTTTACAGCTTCCCCGTCTTTGGAAGAGGTTTGTTTGTTCATTATTTCCCTTTAAGTATTTAAAGGTCTGAATCATAGCTCCCCTGTCCCTCCTCTCCTCCAAAGTGTACATGTTTAGGTCTTCAAGACTCTTCTCATAAGGCTTCTGACGCAGACTCCAAATCATTTTTGTCGCCTTCCTCTGAACAGTTTCCAGTCTCTTTACATCCTTTGCAAGATACTGTCTCCAAAACGGAACACAGTACTCCAAGTGAGGCCTCACCAGTGACTTGTACAGTGGCATAAGTACCTCTTCCTTTCTGCTGGTGATTCCTCTTTTTATGCAGCCCAACATCCTCCTGGCTTTTGCCACCGCCTTGTCGCACTGTTTTGCCACCTTGAGATCTTCAGAAATAATCACACCAAGGTCTTTCTCCTGATCCGTATGTTTATGTTTAATTATTTGATAAAAACCGCCTAATTCCAATCAAGGCGGTGTACAATAATAAAAATTCCATAAAAATTGGCCGAGGCCGGTAAAAGAAAAGGAAATGTACAAAATTATAAAGGACAGAAAAGAAAAAAAGATAATAGGGACAGGACAAGACACGGAAGGCAGACTTAATAAACAAGAAGGGGTAAGACTCATACAAAAGGAGAAGGGACATTGAATGCTAAAGAGAACAGGTGGGTCTTCAGGTCTTGCTTGAAAATGACGTATTGTGGTTCCAGGCGGAGGGAAAAGGGAAGAGAGTTCCAAAGAGCAGGACCGGCAAAATAAAAAGCAGAGAGGCGGGTGAGCTGCAAGTGGGCACGGGGAGGAGGAGGAAGGGTGAGACGGTTAAGGTGGAAAGAACGGGGTGTATGCCTAGGAGAGTGAAAGGAAAGGAGATCAGCCAGATATGATGGGGTACTGGTGTGGAAAATTATGTAATAGAGTCAACAACTTAAATTGAGTACGAAATGGAACAGGCAGCCAGTGAAGACGAAAGAGCAAAGGAGTGACGTGATCTCGGAGAGAGGAATGTATAACAAGGTGTGCGGCAGTGTTCTGTATTCTTTGAAGTCTGGTTACCTGATTTTTAGCGAGACCAAGGAACAGTGAGTTGGAAAAATCTATCCGCGACATAACTAAAGATAATACCAGAGTGGTCAGGGCTGAAGGAGAGAGGAAAGGGCGGACTGAGCGAATTTGGTGGAGGAAGAAGAAAGAAGTTTTAGTAATATGGGAGATATGGGTATGGAAAGATAGGTCTGAATCAAAGTGGACACCTAGGTACTGAAATGTGGAGACCAGGGGAACCGAGGAGCTAGAGAAAGAAGGAGCTAGTGAGGGGGAAGGACCACCGTGGGTGAACCAGATAGCAAGAGTCTTAGTAAGGTTTAAGTGAAGACAGTTATGGGTGAGCCAGTTTGCAACACATGAAAGACAAGAGTTCAGTGGGGTGAGGTCGGGACAGGAAGAAGAAGTATGATGAAGAAGAAGTATGATGAAGCAGAAGAATGTCGTCGGCATAAAAGAAAGCTGATATACCTGACTGCTGTATAAGAAGAGCAAGAGGGGCCAGAAAAAGGTTAAAGAGAAGAGGGGCAAGAACAGAACCCTGTGGGACCCCACAGGAAAGGCGCTGTGAATCAGAAGAAGGGACAGCAGGTGAAGAAGAACGAACTGCACAGGAGCGGGAAGAAAGGAAAGAGTGAAACCATTGGTGAACCGTACTACAGAGACCAGCTTCCCGAAGACGGTGGAGGAGAAGAAAGTGATCAACCAGGTCAAAAGCAGCTGAAAGATCCAAGGCAACCGCCACCGAAATATCACCACAATCGTGGGCTGCATGTAATGCATTAGTGAAAGCTAAGAGAACAGTATCAACACTATGCCCAGGACGAAACCCAGATTGTCGGGGGTGAAGAAAGTTTGTGGAATCAAGGTGATGGGAGAGTTGAGCAAAAACAAATTTTTCCAGAAGTTTAGACAAAAAAGGAAGGTTGGAGACAGGTCGGTAGTTAGAAGGAAGTGAAGGGTCAAGGGAGGGATTCTTCAAGATGGGGCGGACCAGCGCATGCTTCCAAGATCTAGGAAAAATCCCTGTGGAAAGACTAGAATTAAACATAGTGAGAATGTAAGGGGAGAAGCCAAGAGAGGGAGTGATAAGCCAGGAGGAAGGGATAGGGTCAAGGGGACAGGAAGTTTTCTTAGAGAAAGAAAGGAGGTGATGAAGTTCAGGCGCGGTGATGGGAGAGAAGGTAGCCCAGAAATGAGAAAGTTGGGAGACAGGCAGAGGAGAGGGAACGGGGGGGGGGGAGTAATAGGAGCAGGACAAGAAGGTAGCGAGTCTCTTAGGGAGGCAACCTTAGTGATGAAGAAGGAAGCCAATTGCGAGGGGGAAGGAGAAGACTGGACTGCAGGAGTTGATGATGGGGCATGTAAAGAGAAGAGATTGAAGAGCAGAATAGAGGTGTCGGGTCTGATTAGGAGCATGAGAAATAGTGTTAGAAAAGTAGTCCCGTTTTGCAGAATAAAGTTGAGAGCGGTAGAAGGAATGATGAGATTTGAAAAATGATACGTTTGCAGGAGAAGGGGCCTTGCGCCATAATCTCTCGGCCCTCCGGAGATGTGCCCGCAACAGCCGCAGGCCACTGTGGTACCAGGGGTGAGATGGACGTCGACGAGGTGGGCGGGGGCGTAAGGGAGCCAGATGATCAAGAGTAACAGAAAGAGTAGAAAACCAGAGAACAGCTTGGGAATTAGGAGAAAGAAGCGGAAAATCTGGAGGCAAAAGCTCAGAGGCTGGGGGAAACTGTTGGAGGGTGAGGGGGGTGGGAACACGTGACAACCATAATGGAGATGACGAGGGGGGGACACTGGAGAAATAGAGGATAAGACACCTGAATATGAACAGGACAAAGATAAAGATGATCAGTCCAAGGAAGGGACGTGCTGGACAGGTTTGACAGAGTAAGAGAAGAGGAAGTGGAGGTCAGGAGTAAATCCAGGGTGTGACCGGCCTGATGGGTCGGGAAAGTGACATGTTGGAGTAGTGATAAATCTCGAAGGAAAGAAAGAAAAGAATGTTCCCTTGTTGAGGAGGGAGCGTCCATGTGAAGATTAAAGTCACCTGCGATAATTAAGTGGGGGAAAGCCAAGGAGACATCAGTGATGGTTAACAAGAGGCATCCCAGAGTTGAGAGCTGGGGACGGGCTATCGGCAGCGGAGCAGGTGAGTGCTGAGGACTTTTCCCGGGAAACGTCATTTCAGCTTCTAAAGAAGGCTGAGGTTTGATCTCCTCTAGTACTGGCTGATTTGTTCTTCGGGCAGTCCATGGTATAAACAGCACCATTAACTCAGAGGCACAGATTTTCTTCATGTCTTTTTATTCATCGTTCAAATTCACATCCATTTGATGTTACTGAAAACGCCATGGTTTGGGAAAGTTCAATATTTGTATAAAGAAGTATATCATTACACTTAAGAATCTTGTCTAAGTCCTTCATAGCTGTTCTGGCAAGAGTAATATGTTGTTGGATTTCTTGACTGCTTGTTATCTCTGCTGATCCGAACAGGTAAAGTTGTCTACTATGTCTACTTTTCTAAGTAAAGGATGAAAATATTGATTTTTCCAGATGTCAGGAAAAATCTCTGCATGTTTGAGTGATTTTCAGAGTTTCTTCGGTATTCATTTTGGCTGGGGGGGGGGGTTACCTTTAGCAGAGAGTTTTCACTTTCTTCAAGCACAACTTTCTTATTGTCATCCCATAACTCGTATGATTCTCTATCATTGTATCCAAAGTTGGACATAGATTTTGCAAGCATTCTTTAAATTCTGGTGGCATATTTTCAAGATTATATTTTGATACATTCATAAGTGGCTTGCTCATTTTCAGCTTTAGCTTGCATATGCATACTAGTAGCTGGCGATCTGTACTACAGTCAACTCTAGGTTTTGTCTTTTTTGATGCTATTAAGCTTTTCCATCACTGACTTCCAGATGTAACCAATCTGATTTTTTACAATCTATTAGGTTAAGTTCATGTGTACAGTCATTGCTTGCGTTGGCAGAAGAAGGCGTTTCAGACGAATAGATTGTTGGTCTTCTGAATTCTATTGATCTTCCTACGGCTTGCCTCTTTTTTTGTCTCTTTGTATTAAAGTTGAGATCCATTTTAAGACTATGTTCCTTGATCTTGATAAGCAGATGCTTCAGATAGTCTTCCCTTTCAGCCAGTAACGTTGTATTGGCAGCATAGCAAATGTTGTTGACGACTCTCCCAATAATCTTCACACCTCAATTGTCTTCATACAATTCTGCTTCTCTAATGCTTTGTTACGCATATGAATTAAACAGGTATGTGTAAAATATACAGCCTTGTCATACGAGGTGTGACAAAAAAGAAATTAGACTGTCCCATAAATGTTTTATTACCAAAAATACAGAGAAATTACACATTGTCCCCTTCAAAGTAACCCTCCCCCCCCTAGAGTTAATGCACTTCTGCATTCGCTTCTGCCACATACAGAAGCACTTGGTAAAGTCCTCCCTCCTTGAGATTCCTCAGTCCCCTCGTCACAGTGGCCTTGATCTCTTCTACAGAGGTGAACTGAGTTCCTTTGAGCAGTCTTTAGCCTGGGGAAGAGCCAGAAGATCTGGGGAATAAGGAGGGTGGTCGAGAGCTGCGATCTGTTTGTTGGCCATGAACTGCCTCACACTGAGTGTGGTGTGTGCAGGCGCGTTGTCATGGTGCAACAGCCACGACTTGTCTCTCCACAGAGCCCGCCTGCTGTACCAAACCTGGCTAGGCAATCACAGTCAGGTGGCTCGCTGCTATTACTGCGCCCTGCAGTGCCTGGACTAGATTTTAGAGGGGTTGGCTCCCACGTGTGCTCTCTGGAAGCTGCCCCGAGTGCAATAACCATGTGTGAACTGCAGTGAGTGGTTGCTTGAAATTTCTTCAATAGTGGAGTGAGGACCAATTCTTTTTTTTTTTTGTCACCGATTTGCGTTCACGTGAATCTGGAGGTAAAAGAGGGAGCACAGTGAACTCCAAGAATCCATGTGGTGTGAACCAAGATAATTCTGTGTATATGTGATTATCAATGAAAAAGCCGGCATCTACATTTATTGTTAACCCATTCCCCAACAGAGGACTTTGTAAGCATAACTATTTGAACTACTAATTTATCATGCATGGTGTCTCCCATCTTGATTTTATCACTCTAGCCCTTATGATGCTTTGGTCATGTCTACTTTTGAACTCTGCAGTTCAAATAGTTATGCTTACAAAGCCCTCTGTTGGGGAATGGGTTAACAAATGTAGATGCCGGCTTTTTCTTCCTTTGAAGTTGCCAGAGGCAAAGTAAGTTCTTCTGTTGAAACCATGGGGGAGCTGTTCTGTACACAGTTCTGTTCGGTGAAGTAACAGTTCCTGCCACAACAGGAGTTGTTCCATTTGTTTAGGGTGGAATGATAACTGTGGTGAGTGCCTTGAAGGAGGAGGGGGGGGGGGGGTGGATAGAGGTGAAGAAGACTCGGTGGGACTGGATGGAGATGGAAATCCATAGTTTTAAAATTAAGTCACTTTTCTGGATTTGTGTTAAACTGCTAATCCATGTAAGTAATACTGTGCCTTCTTTTTACTATGTATACTTATGGTTCTTTTTCTCTTTGTTACCACTATAACAATATTGTTATATTGCTTGCAGTTCCAACTTCCAAGCCCTCTGATGAAGGCTTTGGATGAAATGCATTGGGGCATTTCTTTTGAATAATAAAGCACCTGCTGTGCCTGTGACCACCACACCACTTTTAAAATGTCGAAACCAATAGCAATGAGAGGTGCAAAACGTAAGAGAACGGCCAGAGCTTTTAAGCCTGAATGGCTTGAAGAAATTGTTGAAACAGAGACACTGAAATCTCGGGATAAAAAATGCGTTCAACTGCGTGAAATATTCACTTACGAAGAGGATGATGGAGTAGTCTGTTTATACTGCCGAGATGCAAAAACCATCGGAGAGTTTTCGAATGGCAAATTTTGGGATGATGTGTGGAAACTGGACTTTTTGAAATGACATCTGTCTAGTAAGACTCATACTGAAAGTGTTAAACTTAGAGCTAAAAATCCAAATTTAAGAGGAGGATTATTTAACTTGTTGCTTGAGAGCACCGCTGAAAAAGCGAAAAGGCAAATTAGTAATGAACGGAAGCGTTCTACACCAGAAGAAATTAAAATTCTAATTGATAGTGTTTTGCTGGCTGTTCGGATGAATATTTCCATGCTCTCTGTTCAAGATATTAATGAACACATGTCCAAGTACATAACCATACCTGAAAGCTGGAGAAGCAAAAACTATTCATTTGAATTTCTTGAAGTTATAAACATGAATGTCCAAGATAAGCTCATAACAGATGTTGCATCAGCAGCGTATCATACATTAACTATTGATGAAAGCACAGACATTTCTGTCAACAAATACTTAATACTGTACTTCAAATATCGGCCAGTAAATTCATGTCTGTATAAAATTCATTTGGTGGGATGCTACAGTTGGAAGCATGCGATGCTGCATCAATAGTCAGTGCACTCCAGGAATTCTATGGGAAATACAAGCTTGACCTTAACAAAATGGTCATGTTTACTTTGGATGGTGCCTCTGTCATGTCAGGCAGAATAAATGGTGGTGTTGCGCAGCTAAAACAAAACGTTTTGCATTTAGTGCAGCAGCATTGTGTTGCCCATCGTGAAGATTTGGGGATCTCTGAATCATGGAAGGAAGTTGATGAAAGAAGTTGAAACTTTCATGAGAACTGTTTACACAACCTTTTGTCGATCTTCTACTAAAAGGTCACAATTTAAAGAATTAGCAGATGCTTCTGAATGCGAGTCAATTACTTTTAGACCTCTGAACGAAGTGCAGTGGTTATCTAGACATTTTGCTCTTCAAGCAATTATTCAAAATTATGATCCATTATTAAAATACTTTGAAGAAGGATAATGATCCCATTGCAAAGTACTGTTATAAAAAGCTAAACAGCCATCAATTCAATATAACACTGTAAATTTTGAATGATGTTTTATCTGAACTAGCTTCATTAACAATGCCATTCCAAAAACGTGGGCTAACACCACTGGAAGCATATCATCTTGCACAGGGTAAGCTGAACAAAATCCGAATGCAATACTTGGGTGACACAGTAAAATGGAGTGATAATGTTAAAAATCTTCGACAAGATACCTGGAGACGTTTCAGTGGATACTGGTTCCACACTAATTTTCATTAATATGCTGTGTCTGCATTTAGGGGAAAGATTTCCTGAAAATGAAATTGAGGAATGGTCTGCTTTTGACTTGACAGCAATAGCACAGTGTGATTATGAATTTGGAATTAAAAACGTCCGATCACTCTGCTTAAAGTACAAACAATTTCTTATGAAGGAACATATTGTTCAGCAGTACAATGACTTCAAGTTTTTAGTCGCAGAAAAAATCAAAAGCAAACTGATAAACAGTTTTCCAGATATGGTGACTTTGGCGTTTCAGAATGCTCACTTTGCAGATTTAGCAAAATTGATTGATATTGGTGGAACATTTTTGGCTTCTAGTGCAGATTGTGAGCGTGGTTTCAGATTGATGAACAGTTTAAAAACCAAAATAAGGAATCGCTTACATTTAGAACATTTGGAAATGCTGATGCGTGTTAAGAGGCATCTTCAAGATGGCGGATCAGTAGACCTTGATAAAATTTATTCAGACTGGGTACATTTGAAAGATCGAAGAGAAAAATTTTGAGAATGAACTCTTCTTCCATACATAAATTATTTACATGGAATGGCAATGGCTTTCAATAAAAATTAACTGCAATAATACATTTGTGATTGCAATTACTAGAATTTTTTCTGCTTCATTTAGTAATCGTCTATTTTCATTTAATTTGATTAAAATCAATGTGGTGTACATACTGTATTCTAATGTGTAGTCAAATTTTAAAGTATATAACTCCAAGTGTCGTTATGTGGCGCACAAAAAATTTAATCTTCCTTCAAAAGCTGCACAGCTGATATTTTAAGCGCACACAGCCTACAGAAAATTAGAGGGAACATTGACTTGAAGGTGGTTTTGTCGCCACACTTAACATCTTTAGCCACCTTTTCCTCTGCCTTTGATTTTGCTATCCTTATTTCTCTCTTTGTCTCTGAGTTTGATCCTGTATTCATTTCCGTGTTCCTCTGTTTGCGAGCTTTTGAATTTTGCGAAAGCTGTGTTTTTTGCCTTTATATGAGCAGCCACTTCTTTGGAAAACCAAATAGGTTTTCTTCTCCTCTTGTTTTTGTTTACTTTTGTTACATATTTATTTGTTGCCCCTTTTATTGCCACCTTTGGTTTAGCCCATAGCAATTCCACTTCCCTTATCTCCTTCCACCCTATCAGCATCTCCTTTAGGTACTCGGCCATTTTATTGAAGTTAGTGTTTTTGAAGTTTAGGACTTTGAGTTTGCTATGATTGGCCTGTACCACGGCTTTTATCTCAAACCACACCGTGTGAGGATCACTGCTGCTCACAGGGGCACTCATGCAGACATTCGACATGCTATCACTGTTGGTGAGCACCAAATCCAGAGTTGAGCTTTCCCTGGTTGGTTCCATCACCATTTGTCTAAGTAACGCACCTTGGAGAGCATCCATGATTTTTTTGCTTCTTTCCAGATTTGCAGAAGGAGTAATCCAATCCACATCAGGTAGATTAAAGTCACCCAATATGATTGCTTCCCCTTGTGGCTATCTTGGCAATATCTATAATCAATTCGTTATCTCTCTCTTCAATTTGTGTCGGAGGTCTGTAGACTACAGCAGTATGGATGACAGTGCCATCTCCTCTTTCCAACACGATCCAGAGCACCACTTCTTTTCCCCATGCCCCCTGCATTTCAGTAGCTTTAATATTGCTTTTGACATTGGTTAACGCAGGTAAAAGAACATCAGCTTCCACTAGCCAGTTAAAATCCTTAACAGTTAACATTGAGCTTGCCAGCAGCAGCAGGCCTAAATATAGCTGTCCAATTTTGAAGAAAGCTTCACCCCTAACACTCATAACTTACTTCCCACACACAACCCCCCCCCCCGGCAGCCAAAGAAGAATACATCTACAACCAGTGCCATAATCTCTTCCCTTTCAACACCGCCACCTGATCTTTGAAAGAATCCATGGCTCTGACAACTACCAACTTCAAAACCTCTTATCAGTCCATCTCCCACTGAGCTCATAACAAAATACAAAAAAACCCTTAACACCTCCTATAATGTCCCCGTCCAATGTCACAAAATATGAAATCCCCAAACCTCCCCTCATATCCCTCCTCCCAGTTGCTTCACAACAAAGATTTTAAGCCCCCTCTAATCGCCTCAATTATTCCTCTCCCATCTAAAGCAAAAAAGCTGTTTTGTGACCCTTCTTCCCACCCTCCAAATTCCCCCCAATAATTTCAACAAGCAAACCTTCCATCAAGTACTATAATAGTAATGCCTAGCACCAAAACAATGCTGGACACCAAGCTAGCTGGAGCCAAGGCTGCAGAGCCAGCCAAGCCCAATCCAAATATTAGGTGGACTAGATGTCTGCCTAGGACAGCAAGAAAGCTCTTCTTTCCTGCTGCTGCCATTGTCACCCTACCATTCCCAGTCCTGGAGAAGCAGGAAGTAAATCAACTCACTACATGGCCTTACACAGGCTGCATCAGAAGAAGTGGGGTGCAAAATCATTTAAGTGCAGGCATTTTCTGCAGGGTCAAACATCACGCTGAATTACCTCCTGCTTCTTTGGCCCGACAAGAGGTTGGGTGGCAGCAGCAAGCCTGTCAGGGCAAAGGAAATGGGGGAGAATAGATAACGGACATGATAGATGGGGGATAAAGAGGGAAAGGCAAATATTGGACATGAAGGCAGGGCAAGGGAAAGGCTAATTATGACAGTGTAGGCAAAGAAAAGGAAAATGGACTATGGGGTGGGGGGTGGGGGGTGGGGGAATTAGGGCCTTGAGATGCCCTGGGAGGCACACAGCTGTAAGCCTGCCTAGGGTGTATCAGATGCTTTTCAGACATATCTGCCCTTCTACTGGCTCAGCACTAAGATCTTTTAGGAGGTTTTGAGGTGGGTAGGGGAGTGGTTTTGTGTTTTAGAATGGGAAAAGAGGGGAGGGTAAATCAAGGAGGCTTCACTGTATTTTATTAGACAGGTGGAAAGAGAAAAGCAGGGAGATATCATGGTGACTAAATTATTTTTCAGTTGGTCATGTTAGGTGCCTAGTGCCTATTTTCAGTGCAAGCCACTGAAATCTGAAAAAAACGCAGTTACTCACCTGTAACAGATGTTCTCCAGGGACAGCAGGAATCAGTCCTCACATATTGGTGACATCGGCGCCGACTGAGCCCGCGTGGATCCAATCCTCAACTTCCAAAGAAAGCCTTTAGGACGCACACCATGCATGCACGATCACCTTCCCGCCCAAAGATGCTATCTTACCTCAATATGACGACATAGCTCAAAAGCACAAAAAAAGAGAAAACTCCTCCACAGGGAGGAGGGAGGTTTGTGAGGACTGACTCCTGCTGTCCCCGGAGAACACCTGTTATAGGTGAGTAACTACGCTTTCTCCGGGAACAAGCAAGAAATCAGTACTCAGATTTGGGACTCCCAAGCTACAGGTTACCAAAAGAACCTGTAAAGCCATGGGCAACCCAAAAATCAGACCTTAAAGGGCAGCAGGGGTGCTGTTTGACTGGAAATCTGACACTGCAGCAGCATCGAAGATGCATTCCCTACCCTGGTAGCATGGACATCACAGGTTGGAGGGAGGAGTTGCATCATTCCCCGAAAAGGTGACGGAGTACTGCCTGGCCAAACGCGTTGTCTCTCTGGGAGGTCTCCTTCAGACCGTAGTGTGCAGCGAAGGTGTGCAGCAAAGACCAGGTAGCGTCCCGGAATATCTCCAGTAAGAACACAGAGCACAGGCTCGCCACCAAGGCCACCATGGCACGCATATTGTGCACCATTACACGATGCTCCAGAGAGAGCCCTGCCTGCTGATAGACGAAGGAAATGCAGTCTGCCACTCAGCATGACAGGGTGCGCTTGCAGACTGCAAGCCCCATTCGACTGGGGTCAAAAGAGACAAAGAGCTGTGTTGAGCGGCGATGGGACTGTGTTCTCTGGATGTAAAAGGACAATGCCCGCTTGCAGTCTAGTGTGTGCAGTGAGGTCTCTGCCCTAGAAGAATGAGGCCTAGGAAAGAAGATGGGCAACACCTCTTAATTTAACTGGAAGGCAGAGAAAATCGTTGGTAAGAATTCTGGGCGTGTCCAAAGGATAACCCTGTTCTTGTGGAATCTGGTGTAGGGTGTGTGAGTCACCAGTGCCTGCAGTTCGCTCACCCATCTGGCTGAGGTGAACACCACCAGGAACATGACTTTCCAGGAAAGAAATTTGAGATGGCAGATAGCCAAGGATTCAAAGGATGAAGCCACAAGCTTCCCCAAAACCACACTGAGGGCCCAAGTCACAGGCGGCGGACAGATTGAAGGCCAAGAGAGGAGGCGCCTTGCATGAAACCGCCCACCAGAGGGTGCGACGACACTGTCTGGCCCTCCACAATGTGATTGTGAGTTGAGATGACAGAGGTGTACTCTGACTGTTTTAAACTTAAGGTCAGCCCCGGACAAATGCAAAAGGTACTGCAGGATGACCACATTATGCAGGAGAAGGGGTTGAGACCTTCATCCGCACACAGTGCAAAATCCTGCACCACTTAAAGACATACACCCATCGTGTGGAGTACTTACACGAGGCAAGGAGGTGGTCTTCAACCAGCCTGGAGAGGCGGTGATGCGCTATAGCTAGCCTCTCAGCATCCAGGCCATCAGCATCAGGGATGGGAAACTGGGCTGCAGTAGTGTCCCATCCTCCTACGACAGCAGGTCCGGGGCGCTCCCCAGTGGTAGTGGGTCCCTCCGGGACAGCAGGAGAAGTAGGGGGAACTAGGATTGCTGGGCCACAAGGGCGCAATGAGAAATACTGAGGCTGCTTCCGCTTGTATTTTGAGAGTGGCCCACGGCACTAGTGACGTGAGCGGGAATGCATATAGGAAGCCTCCAGACCAGGGGAGGAGAAAAGCGTCTGCTGCCTCCAAGAGCAGAAGCATGGAAGCTGCGCATTGTCTGGACTGACAAAGAGGTCTGGGGTCCCCCAACTATGGAAAACCTCTTCCAGCACAATAGGGTTCAGTCTCCACTCATGGGGCTGGAGTACACAGCTCAGGCGGTTGGCTAGCACGTTGTCCTGGCCCGGCAAGTATACCACTCTAAGGGAGATGTTCTTCCCTGTTGCGAAATTCCAGAGGCACACCACCTCCCAACAGAGATGGCACAACCACATGCCCCCTCGCTTATTGATGTAGTACATCGCTACCTGGTTGTCCGTCTGGACCTGAAACACCTGCCCTTCCAGATGATCCTGGAAGAAGCGCAGGGCATGATAGACAGATCTGAGTTCCAGCAGGTTGATCTGTGAGGCACTCTCCTCTGGTGACCACAAGCCCTGCGACTGCAGATCGCAATGGACCTCCCAATCCAGCTTGGACGCGTCATCCGTTGTGCAGGTTCGGTGCGCCGGAGGAGTCTGGAATGGCAGGCCAGCTCCAAGGTTGAGAGGGTCCTGCCACCAGGCGAGGGAGATTTTCAGGGCCGGCATCATCAGGATATGGTCCTCCAGATGGACAGATGTCTGCATCCACTGGGTGCTGAGCGTCCACTGCGCCTGCCTCATGTGGAAGTGGACAAATGGGCTGATGTGGATGGTGGGGGCCATGTGTCCCATGAAATGCAGCATTTGTCTGACAGTCACCACTTGTGTCGCCTTGAAAGGCCTGGGCCAGGGCTGACAGTCGCTGAGTTCAATCAGGAGGCAGGAATGCCTTCGCCTGAGTGGAACCGAGGAGGGTGTCGATGAACTCCAGTTACTGAATGGGCCGAAGGTGAGACTTCAGGAAGTTTACCACAAAGCACAGGCCCCGGAGCAGCCCGATGGTGCATTGCATTGCAGGTCTCCCTTAACGTGGTGGCCCAAATGAACCAGTGGTCTAAATCAAGAAAGACGAACACCCCCAGGAGGCGGAGGAGAACGGCCACAACTGCCAGGCATTTTGTGAATACTCAGAGCTGAGGCAAGGCCGAAGGGAAATACCTGGTACTGAAAATGTTGTCCACCAACAACATACCAGAGGTACCGACAGTGCCTTGGATGGATCAGGATATGGATGTAGGTATCTTTGAGATCCAAGGAGCATAGCCAATCTCCCTACAGGAGGTAGGGCAGCAAGGTTCCAAGGGATACCATTTTGAACTTCTTCTTGACCAGGAAGCGGTTTAAGTCTCTTAGATCCAAGATAGGCCAGAAGACCCTGGTTTTCTTAGGTACAAGGAAGTAGCAGGACTATTACTCCCTGACCTGGAGGTCCAGGGCACTGTTCCCTCTAAGCTGTGCGCGTGTGCGCACCTCGCCGAGCGAGCGCACATACTTTGCAACAGAGTGCACAAAAATTACGGTTCTGATTCTGATAGAAAACACGGACATCTTAAAATTTAAAAGTTGTGATTGTAATTCCTAGAAATTTTCCGCTTCATTTAGTAATCGTCTATTTTCATTTAATTTGATTAAAACCAATGTGGTGTACATACTGTATTCTAACGTGTAATCAAATTTTAAAGTATATAACTCCGAGTGTCGTTATGTGGCGCACAAAAATGTAACCTTCCTTCAAAAGCTGCACAGTTGATATTTTATGCGCACACAGCCTGCAGAATATTAGAGGGAACATTGGTCCAGGGGGATGGGCTACACCGCTTGATCTTCGAATAAACCCTCTAGCTCCTTCAACAGAAGCTCCCTGTGCAAGGGGTCCATCGGTAATTCCCTGGGAAGAAGGGAGGAGGCAGCTGGGCAAAGGAGGGGGAGAACCTTCTTTGACCACCTTCAGCACCCAGGCATCTGTGGTAATGTTTGGGAAATGGTGAGCAAAGGAGACCAGCTGCCTTCCTGTGAACCCTGGGCCCTGTACCTTCTGGGGGAGGAAGGTTATGCCCAAGGAGTCAAAAAATAAAACCCCTGGCTGCAGCTGAGGCTTGGGTGCCTTTGGCTTATGGGGGCCATGCCCCTGGTCCTTGGCATGCTACCCCTATGGGGGAGCGCGATAGGCCTGGAACTTAGGTTCATTTCTGTAATCCTTCTTCGGATAGAAGGACTTTTTCCCCAAAGCCTTCTTCTCAGAAGGTTCAGCCATTTTCTTGGACAGCCTGATTCTGGTCAAATTCTTTCTCCAGCTTGTCGGACTTCTCTGTCATAGGTTTGCCAAAGAGATTTTTCCCCCAGCACGGGACATGGGCTAATTTGTCCTGAAACCACTGCTCCAAGTCTGAGGACTGTAGCCAGGCAAGGCATCGGGCACTAATGCCCATCGCAGCTACCTGAGCCACTGACTCAAAGCTGTTGAAGGCTGCTCGAATTTGAAACTTGGAGCACTCCCTGACATATGATACCAGGGTCCTGAAGCACTCAAGAGGTTCACCTACTAACCCAGCCAAGAACCCAGCGATTTCCTTTACCAGGTCCCTCAGGTACATGCCCATGTATAGCTGGTATACCTAGATCTAGGCTGTAAGCATGGAGCAATGGAAATACTTTCTGCCAAAAGCATCCATAAAGCGTGCCTCTCTGCCTGAGTGCGACTTCTGGCTTTTAATGCGATGCATAGCTAACTCCATGGTTGTGGAGTCAGCTATGTGGCAGCTGTGCTTTCTGGAAACAGGGGCTCCAGCCGACCCAATACTATGAATCAAGTTGACGGGTCATAATAGGCACCATCACCAGGGTCTCCCACACCCTGAAAAGCAGCCACTCCAGGATTGGGGGGGGACATGGGCATCGTCTGTGCCTCTCAAGCAGCCTCGTACTGGAGAATCTCAAGATGTTCGCTATGCAGCTCATCCTCGGGCACCGCCACGAAGGCGAGTGCCTGGGACATCTCCTGAACAAACTCCAGGAAAGCCAAGTCCTTTGGAGGTAACCGCCACAGATGGAGTGTCAGGGATGGGTCGGAGGTGATGTCCCAGTGGAGAATTACATCAGGGGATTCTTCATACATCTCCCACAAAGACTCAAAACTAGAGGAGTTGGCTAGCAACTCTGTGGTCAATGGACAGACTCAGGGTTGATGACACAGGGTGTTAGGTCTCTGGCACAGCTGCGCCAGACGACATGCTGGCCCATGACTCTGATGTCAATGGGGGTCGACACCAAGCAGGCCAACTGTTCCAGGATGGGAGGGGCATCCTCCGGGATGTCCTGTATGAGGATGATCCTGTCAAGGGCGCTGATGACCTGGTACGACCGGAGTCAGGCCTCTGTGAACCCCAACGAATGCAGCAAAGCTGCGTTCAAGGGCTAAAAACCTGGCTTCAATTCCCGACGGCACCACCAGAGCAGGTACGAACTTCGGGGGCCCTGAGGTTGGAGCCGGGTCTCGGGAGGGCGAGTCCCAAATGGTGATTGTGTCAGGGGAACCGGTGTGATCCCCTGACTCAGATTTCGACAGCCTCCTCCAAGGTTGCTTGAGGGGAGCACACTCTGTCATCCCCGGTGTCGACTCGAGGGATCCACACACAAGCCCAGGAGGCCTTAAACCCCCTAGGCTGAGGTCTGACAGATTTCGATAGCCTTCGGCCGGGAAACTCATCAGAGGACAACTCAGAAGCACATCAATCCCGTGGCTCGGACTGAGCCTAGGAGTGTAACACAAAGTCAACCGACTCTAACGTCGAAGGCAGGTATTCCACCCCTGATGCCGATCCTCGGGCTGACATGCTGAACAGCTCCCACTGCCGCCTTTCATGTTTCTTTCGGGTCTTAGCAGACATCAAAAGGCACAGCGGGCAGGAAGAGACGTCATAGTCTGCACCAAGGCAATAAATGCAGGAACTTTGGCGGTCTGTACGGGTGCCACACAGTTTGAAACCCCTTGACAAAAACAAAGCGGGAAAAAACAAGCTCCACGAGGTTAGACTCAGATGTCCTGACCAGCAAGGACGCATGTGAAAAAGCCGCAGGCCAAAACAATAAAATAAAGAAAAGGGTACCCGAGCAAAAAGCACAACACCAAAGCATGGGACTCAGGTAGTGCTAAGGTGATCGATATCGAAGATGAAAAACCACCAATACCAGTAGAAAAAAATCTTTGAAATCTGGGGAATGGATCCACGTGGGCAATGTCGGCGCCAAGCTCACCCATATGCGAGGACTGACTTCTTGGATGTTCCTGAAGAAACATGTCTAACTAGATAGATTTGGCATGACCAACACAAAACCTAGTCAGTCAGGAATCGCCCCATGGCTCTAAGTGCTCTCTCTGCAGCATCCCTAGCCCAAGCTGAACCAGAATAGAAAGCCTAAGCCAGGAATCAAATCCTGCTTGTCAACATGCATCACTGCCACGGAGCCATCAGGTCAGCACTAGTCCCTGCTACATTTAATGCATAACATCATTTCTGAACTCCTAACCTAAACTTTTGTTCATTTTTTTTTAAATGTCTTCCGTTTCCTTTCCTCCTCTTTAGGTCTTACAGGTCAAGAAAAAAGTCTCTAGTGAACTATGATGGTCTGAGATTAAAGTCAAATACCAGGGAAATTTCATTTTTTTTAAACACTCATTTAGTCCTGTCATCACAGTGGACAGAGGACTCGTGCTGAAGCTTTTTCCAGAACTCAGTCTATATGCATCCAGAATCTAGCCAGCAGGTGCTGACATTGTGTAATGGCTGGGACATCCTCTGTCCACTCCCACAGTAAGCACAGTTACTTATCTGTAACAGGTGATCTCTCGGAACAGCAGGAATAAGTCTTCACCATATGGGTACGTCGGTATCGACGGAGCCTGCATGGAAACGCTCCCCAGCGTCCAATCAGAAAGCCTTTTGGAGCATCCCACAGCGCCTGCGTGCTGCCTTAAAGGCCTTTCCAACTGTCTCCTCAGTTGAGTTTTATAGCTGAGACAAAGGGGAGAGAGAGGGAAAGGAAGAGAGATAGAAAGAGAGAGACAACTCCTAGGGGAGGTGGGTGGGTTGTGAAGACTTATTCCTGCTGTTCCCAGAGATCACCTGTTACAGGTAAGTAACCATGCTATCTCCAGGAACAAGCAGGAATGAGTCTTCACATATGGGGGACTCCCTAGCTTTTGATGCCAGGGAGAGAGCCCAGAAGTTGTGTGTCCCTGGGACAGGGTTGCACTTCCCCACCAGGACCTCTGGCATCCCATGAGGGATGGTGGGTAGGAGTTAAGTATGGAACAGGTGTTTGAGAACAGCCTGACCAAAAAAGGCATCCCGGCGGGAGTCCTTGTCTAAGCAGTAATGGGCTGTGAAAGTATGAACTGAGGTCCAAGTGGCTACTCGACAGATGTCATCAACAGACAGAGTTCAGATGAGCCATTGAGGCTGCCATGGCTCTCACATTGTGAACCGTGACATGGCCCTCCAGAGAAATGTTCTTGCTCTGATAGGCGAAAGAAATACATTGGGCAATCCAGTTGGAAAGAGTTCTCTTGGAGACTGGTTGTTCCAAATGAGAAGGATCAAAAGCAACAAAGAGTTGGGAAGACTTTCTATGTTGCTGTGTCCTCTAAGTAAAAAGCTAGAGCTCTTTTACAGTCCAGGGTATGAAGATTCCTCTCTGCACTTGATGCATGAGGTCCTGGAAAAAAGACAGGTAGGTAGACCTCTTGGTTGAGGTGAAAAGGCGAGACCACCTTAGGCATAAAGTGTGGATTAGTCCTAAGGACCACCTTGTCATGATGGAACCTTGTATAAGGTGGATAAGCTACTAGTGCTTGCAATTCACTGATGCGGCATGCTGATGTGATTGCAAAGAGAAAGATAACCTTCCAAGAAAGGTATTTCAAGGAGGTAGTAGCTAAAGGTTCAAAAGGCCGCTTCATAAGCTGACCAAGAACCAAATTTAAGTCCCATGCCACCGGAGGTGGTCTAATGGGAGGCTTTGTTAAAAGGAGGCCTCTCATGAACCTTGCTACAAGGCGATGAGAGGAAACAGGTTGTCCATTTAGAGGCCTGAGGGAAGCTGCAATAGCACTCAGATGGACTCTTACTGAATTTGTCTTAAGGCCTGCATTAGAGAGATGCAGGAGATACTCCAACAACGATTCCAGAGGTATTGACAAGGGGTTAAGACCCTTTACAGAACATCAGATGGTAAATCTCTTCCACTTGAAAGCGTAAGAACGTCTAGTGGAAGGTTTTCTGGAAGCATAAAGAACATCTATCACTTGTTGAGAAAGAGGAAGATCCTGAAGATCTAGGCCTTAAGCAACCAAGCCCTGAGATGCAGAGACTGGGGATTGGGATGCCACAACTTTCCGTCTTCCTGAGAGAGGAGGACTGGAGCAGACCCTAACTCTAGGGAGGGAGCTTGAGAGAGATGTAGAAGCAGAGGGTACCACACCTGCCGTGGCCAATGTGGAGCTATGAGAATCATGTGGCCTCTGTTTCTCTGAAGCTTGAACAGGGTTTTGGGAATTAGGGGAATGGGTGGAAAGGCATACAGGAAGTCTTGACCCCAGTGAAGGAGGAAAGCATCCCTTGCCTGAGCCCCCCTGAGCCGGAGTTCTGGAACAGAACAGGGGAAGTTTGGCATTCCACGGATTTGCAAAGAGGTCTATGTCCGGGGTTCCCCAAATTTGAAAAATCTTAGATACCTGGTCCATATGTAGGCACCACTCGTGTGGAAACAGAACTCGACTGAGTCTGTCCGCCCAAGAGTTTTGAACACCTGGAAGATAGACTGCCAGAAGATGAATGTGATGCTCTCTGGCGAGGGCCCACACTAGCAGAGCTTCGTTGCAAAGCGACAGAGAGCCAGTTCCTCCCTGCTTTATATAGAACATGGCTACTTGATTGTCCGTGTGGACAAGGACTGTCTTGTGGCTGAGCAGGGTGTGGAAAACTTGCAGAGCAAGGAAGATTGCTCTGAGTTCCAAGAGATTGATATGTAGACAAGTCTCCTGTGGGGACCAGATGCCCTGGGTGGAGAGGTCCTGAAGATCAGCTCCCCAGCCCATTGGAGAAGCATCTGTTGTAAGAGTTGCCTGGGGTAGAGGCTGTTGAAAAGGAGACCCCCAGCAACAGGTTTTGAGGGGACTTCCACCACTGGAGGGACAAAATGAGGCAACTTGTGTTTGCTATTTTGTCAGACAGGCAGCCTAATGCCTGGGTCCATTGGGTGGATGAAGTCCACTGAGCTGCTCTCATGTAAAGGCGAGCATATGGTACCACATGAACGGTGTATGCCATGTGGCCTAGCAACTGTAACATCTCTCGAGCAGTTAGAAGGGGTTTTGACTCTGCTTGAGAAGCTAACTACATCAAGCGAAGGCAGCGGGCCTGGGGAAGATAGGCCCTTGCCTTTGTGGTATCCAGCAGCGCTCCTATAAACTCCAGGGACTGAATAGGGATCAAATTGGATTTTGGAATGTTTATTACCAGCCCTAAATATTGAAGAATATACATTGTGCACGTGAGAGCAGTCTTGGCCTCTGATTGAGTGGGAGCTCGAATGAGCCAGTCGTCCAGATAAGGGAAGACGAATATTCCCAGGGTGTGCAGAAAAGCAGCAACCACTGCCATGCATTTCGTGAACACCCGTGGTGCAGAGGCCAGGCCAAAGGGGAGCACTTTGTATTGATAGTGCTTCTCCTGGAAAATGAACCGAAGGAACATTCTGTGAGTTGGATGGATGAGAACATGAGTGTACGCATCCTTGAGATCTAGAGAACAAAGTCAATCCTGACTGTGAAGGTATGGCAGCAGAGTTCCTAGAGAAACCATCTTGAATTTTTCTTTGACTAGGAATCTGTTCAATTCTCTGAGATCTAAAATGGGCTTGAAGCCCCCTGTTTTCTTTGGGATAAGAAAATAGGGGGAGTAGAACCCCGTGCCCTGTTGTTGAGAAGGCACTTCCTCTATTGCCCCCTGGGCTAGAAGAGTGGCAACCTCCTGCTCTAACAGGCTGAGGAGGGAGGTTGGAGAATTGAACTGGTGCACTCTTGTGAGAGGGGGCAAGCTGGAAAAATAAAGTTTGTACCCCTCTCTTATGATGGAGAGTGTCCAATGCTCTGCTGTGATTTGCCCCCATCTGGGAGCAAAGTGACATATCCTTCCTGGGACGGTGGAGGGTTCTGGTCCTTCTAGAGCCAGGAAGGCTAAGTTCTCTAGCAGAGTGTCAAAGGCCCTGAGGGGCCTGAGATTGCTGGGCTCGCAGCCTTTGCCTTGGTCTGTTTGGAGGATTGCTGACGTTTGGAAGGAAACTGAGCTGCAGAAGATGCTGACTATAAGCAGGATAGGATCTTCCCTTTTTAGAAAAAGGTGTTTTCTTGAACAACATTTTCTTAGCAGGAGCAGCTGCAGATTTGGATAGTCTATCCAAAGCAGAATTTTCAGCATCCATTTGATTGGCATTTGCTTGCCAATCTTTACCAAACAGATTCTCACCTGTACAAGGGATATTTCCCAATTCATTTTGGACCCAGGTCTCCAAATCAGATGCTTGAAGCCAAGCAATCCTACGTGCACCTAAAGCTATAGCTGAGGTTCTGCTTACGCATTCAAAGGAGTCGAAAGCTGCACGGTTGGAGAATTTGGAGATATCCTGGGCATGTTTGAGCCCAGAGAGAAATTCTGGCCTTTTACTGCCCGACATAAAAGGACTTAAAGTCAGAAAATGGTCAGTGACTTCTTTTAAGAACATTCCGATGAAGAGACTATAGGAATTAATTCTCGCAGCAAGCATGGAAGCCTGGAAGACTCTTCTACCAAAAGCATCCAGGGTTCTACATTCACGTCCTGGAGGATTAGAGGCCTGTCTCTTGGCACTTCTAATCTTTCTCATTGCAGACTCAACCACAATAGAGTGGTGAGGAAGCTGAGTTTTATGGAAACCACGACAAGGAGGGGCACAATACATGGTGTCTAACCTGCGAGAATGAGGAGAGGTGGATAGAGGTGCTTCCCACATCCTTAACATGAGATCATACAGAATCTCATGAATAGGCAAGGTAGCTGCCTCTTTAGGAGGTTTAGGATATTGTAGAATATCTAACTCCTTAGCTCTAGGTTCTGATTCTGGGGCTACTGTAATAGAGAGACCACGAGCCACCTCTCTGATAAAGTCTTGAAAAGACAAGTCCTCTAGAGGAGACATCCTTTGTTTAGGAGAGGACTCCTCCTGTGGAAGAAGCATCGCTGCATTGACAGACTCTTCAGAATCCTAAGAGTCATCAGAGGAATCGAAGTATCGTCTGTCGGGATGCTCTTGCAAAGCCCGATACCCGTACCGACCGGGATCAGTATCGGGAATCATCGGTACCGGGGTATCGGTACAGGAGGGCTGCAGAGGGCAGAGTACCGGCATAGCTGACACCGATGCCACTGGTGCCGAGAGTGATACCGGAGCCGGTACCGGCTGAGTAGTCTGTTGCGGTACCACGGGCGTCGATGCCACAAGGAAAGCCGCCAGACTGCGTTCGATGGACAGAATCCTCTGATCCATCGATGCTGCCAATGCCTGGAAGTTGGTACTGGTGGAACCACCGGTACCCCAGAGCATGGCACCAGGAGATCTGTTGAGGCCACGCCATCTAGATCATCCTGGAAACCAGATGATGATGCTTTAGAAGCCAAAGCCTCCCGCCGGGGTAATTTTGCCGGTGCAGAATCCTCGAGGGCAAGGCCAGGAGCATCTCGATGCTTAGAAGGAGATTTGCCCTTCGAGGACCGCCTGGATTTATGTTTAGTTACCTGAGATTCATGTGAGGAGGAAGAAGTCCTCAAAGACGTCGATGCCACCAAAGCTGCATCAGAGGGAAACAGGGTACTGAGCTTGGCAGCTCGGTTCTGTCGACCTCTCTTAGACATCATGGAACAGGACACACAATCTTTAATGGAATGGTCAGGGCCTAAACATTTTAGACACCAGCAATGGGTGTCTGTGATGGAGATAGTACCGCCACATCTTGTGCACTTCTTAAATCGTGAGGCAGGTTCTTCCATATTTAAGTAAAAGTGTTTTGCGCCCAAGGCCCAAAACTGAAGTACACCTGAAGAAAAATAATGGAAGTCTTTTTTTTTTTTTTTAAAGAAAAGAATAAGAACCGGCGGTACCGGTATAGCGTCGAGGAAGGCAGAGGCGACAGAAAAGAAATAAAGAAAAAATAAGGAAATTCTTCTGCGGTGACAGGAACACGATCTGCTGGCTCCGCAGAAAAAGAACAACTGAGGAGAGACAGTTGGAAAGGCGGGAAGGCAGCACGCAGGCGCTGTGGAATGCTCCCAAAGGCTTTCTGATTGGACGCTGAGGAGCGTTCCCGCGCAGGCTCCGTCGGTACCGACGTACCCATATGTGAAAGAGTAGTTACTCACCTGTAACAGGTGTTCTCCAGGAACAGCAGGAATCAGTCCTCACATATGGGTGTCATCGGCGCCGATGAAGCCCCAGCAGAGCATTTCCCCAGCTTTCTATGAAAGCCTTTGGGAATGCAGGCACGCATGCGCGGTTCCCTTCCTGCCTAAAGGTGCCATCTTACCTCAGTCAAATAACAGCTAAGAACAGCACACAAAAATGAAAAATAAACAATGTACAACTGCAACTCCCAGGGTAGGAGGGAGTGTTGTGAGGATTGATTCCTGCTGCTCCTAGAAAACACCTGTTACAGGTGAGTAACTACTCTTTCTCCAGGACCAAGCAGGAAGTCAGTCCTCACATATGGGTGACTCCCCAGCTACGGGCTACCGAGGAACCCAGGCTGAACAAGAGAACTCCCTCTAGTCCCAGGAGCAAAGAAAGGCTTTCCAAGGACACAACCTCCACCGGTAGTCCAACAGAGGGCAGGAGTTGCCTAAACCTCAAAGAAATTCCGGAGTACTGCCTGGCCAAAAGCACTGCCCTTACGGGACTCCCTCTCCAGGCAGAAATGGGCCGCAAAAGTCTGGCTTGAAGACCAAGTTGCAGCCCTGCAGATGTCTACCAAGGGCACAGAGCGGAGATGAGCCACTGAGGCAGCCATTGCCCTGACACGATGGGCCGTGACCCTAACCTGCAAAGGAAGGTCAGCCGCCTTGTAAGACCAGGTGATACAGTCAGCCACCCAGATGGACAAGGTACGCTTGGACACAGCCAACCCCAACTTATTGGGGTCAAAGGATACGAAGAGCTGAGTAGCCCTTCTATGCCCCTGTGTACGGTCAAGGTAGAAGGATAAGGCCCTCCTACAGTCCAGGGTATGCAGGACTGCTTCAGCCTGGCTTGCATGAGGCCTAGGGAAGAATGTTGGAAGAACCACCTCCTGATTGAGGTAGAAAGAGGAGACAACCTTAGGGAGGAACTTTGGATGAGTCCTGAGGACTACCCTGTTCCTATAAATCCTGGTGTAAGGCCTGTCACAGACCAGGGCCTGAAGCTCACTTACTCGCCTAGCCGAGGTAAGGGCTATTAGGAAGAGTGTCTTCCAGGAGAGGAAGCATAGTGGACAAGTAGCCATCGGCTCAAAAGGTGGGCGAGTCAGTTGCTGTAAGACCACTTTCAGCTCCCACTCAAGGGCAGGACGACGGATGGGATGCTTGAGCAAAAGCAAGCCCCTGAGAAAGCAGGACATCAAGAGGTGACCAGATAGAGACTGCCCCTCTGCCAATGAGTGGTGAGATGCTAGACCTGATAGGTGGACCCGAACAGAATTGGACTTAAGTCCCTGATTGGATAAGTGCAGTAAGTACTGAAGCACTACTGGCACAGTACAGGAGAAAGGATCCTCTGTACGTGACACCACACAGAAAACCTTTTCCATTTGAGAGCATAGGTTTTCCTAGTGGACTGTTTCCTAGAGGCTAGGACAACCTCCTTAACTTCCTGAGGTAGGCCCCAGGGAGCCAAAACTACCCTTGCAGCCTCCAGGCCATCAAATTGAGAGACTTGAGATTGGGGTGCAGAAGGGAACCCTGGTCCTGTGTGAGAAGGTCGGGTTGCAACCCCAGAGGCAGTGGAGGATCCACCGCCAGTTGAAGCAGAATAGGAAACCAAGGCTGTCTCGGCCACCTGGGAGCTACCAGCAGGACCGAGGCTTTGTCCTGAGGAATCCTGAACAGGGTTCTGGCCACCAAGGGCATGGGAGGAAACGCATAGAGGAGGCCCTGAGACCAAGATATCAGAAAAGCATCCGCTGCTATCCGCAGAGGATGTGGTTGCCTGGAGCAGAACTTCGGCAGCTGCTTGTTCATGGGGCTGGCAAAGAGATCTATCAAAGGGAGACCCCATTTCAGGAAGATCTTATGAACTACTGAAGGATGCAGCTGCCACTCGTGGGGCTACAGTATCCTGCTTAATCTGTCTGCCAGGTAGTTGTCCTGGCCTGGAAGGTACACAGCCCTGAGGAGCATGTTGTGCTTGAGGGCAAAAGAACAAAGGTCCTGAGCCTCCCAACAAAGGATCCTGGACCAGGTTCCGCCCTGTTTGTTCACATAAAACATGGCAACTTGGTTGTCTGTCTGGATCAGGACAGACTGAAGAACCACAGAAGCGAGTAGTATTGGAAGTCACAGGCGCTTTATTAAATAACCAAACCCCAACGCGTTTCGGCTGTTGCCTTCATCAGGGGGTACTAGAGGACAGCAGAACAAAACGTTAAAATAAATTAAATAAACCAATGAATTAAAATATATCAAAACATGAAAAAATATAAAATTAATACAAAAAATTAATTAATACAAATGATAAATAATAAATAATTAATTCATAATAAATTAAAATTAAGACAAATACATATAAATGGATGCTCTGTGGAGGGGGGGAGGCAGGAAGAATGCACCCCAGGATCCACAAGTAAGGACCCCCTATCATCAATACCAGGTTCGAGAGTTCCGTTCCAATCCGCCACCCAGAGGGAGGGGCAGGGGGAGAGGCCGGAGCCACCAAGAGATTGTGGATTAATTTCTAAAAGTGGGATTTTTAATCTTTCTGACCTTACTCTCAGTGACACACAGATTGAGGTTTTGGAGAAAGGGCTGTCCTTTGTTCCAGTCTCTAGACACGATCAATTTGCCACAAGAGTTGAGCTATATATATTCTTTCGGAAATTAAAAATCATGGATTTTTTTGAAAAACAGGGTGAGACGATTTCAGATGGTTCTGTGCTACGAAAACCTTCCACATGGAATCCGCCGAGTAATACTAACCTTTTGATAGATGCTTTTGAGAGAGTCGTAGTGTCGCAAGTGGAAGCCCTTTATAACAAGAGAGCCCGCACTTTTTATAACCTCACTAAAGGGCAAAAATCAGCATTGTTGGAATTACAACAAAATCAATCTATTGTGATAAAACCAGCAGATAAGGGTGGGGCATTGGTCATTCAAAACAAGGTTGATTATGTTAAAGAAATTTCACGTCAAATTAATGACAGGACCTTTTATGAAAAGATCTTTGCAGATCCTACAAACGCCCTTAAACATAAAGTAGATACATTAATATTCATTGGTCAACAAGCAGGGTATCTTACTGCACATGAGGTCCAATTTCTCACTGTTACACATCCAGTTACGCCCACCATTTATGTTTTGCCCAAAATTCACAAATCTCTCAGTAATCCACCTGGCCGTCCGATTATTTCGGCAATAGGATCCCTTTTAGAACCTCTATCAAAGTTTTTGGATTATTTTCTTCGGCCCTTTGTTCCCCAGATTCCCTCTTATGTTCGTGACTCCACGCATGTTATTAATATTTTGAATGATTTCACTGGTTATCATGAGCATCTGATTTTGGCGACGTTGGACATTAACTCTCTGTACACCAATATTCCTCAAGCTGCTACTTTAGAGGTTATTGCTAACACACTTATTAAAAGGAATTCACCTGTTCGTATTCCAACATGCTTTTTAACTCAGATGGCTGCCCTTGTCATGTGTGAAAACTTCTTTTGTTTTCGGGATGTTTTCTATAAACAAATAAAAGGGGTGGCCATGGGGTCCTCCATGGCCCCTGATGTGGCAAATCTCTATGTCGCCAATTTCGAGCTCCAATTTTTACAATATCATCCATTCAAAAAGTTCATTAAGTTGTGGTTGCGATACATAGACGATGTTTTCTTGATATGGGATGGTAGTGAAGTGGATTTACAGTCTTTTTTTCTATGGCTCAATTCCCAGGATACTAACTTACAATTTGAAGGGGTCTTTAGTTCAGTTCAGATTTCATATCTCGATATCAATATTAAAAAAGGTGCTGACGGTTTTCTTACGGACTTGTACCGTAAGCCTACTGATCGCAACTCCCTTTTACGCTATGATAGTTTTCATAACCAATCCCTGAAGGATAATCTTCCTTACAGTCAGTTTTTGAGAATTAGGCGGTTATGTACTGTGCAGAAAGACTTCGAAAAACATGCAACTAACATGAATGCCAGGTTCACAGAGAGGATATCCTAGGCACGTCATTCATAAGGCTTACACTAAGGCAAAAACATTAGATAGAAATACACTACTTCAGAAGAAGATACCTACCAATGAAAGCAAGGTTGTTTGTGCCTTGACCTTTTCTACTCTCTCTAAAGATATTTCCAAAATTATTAGACGGGAGTGGCATTTGGTTTCATCACTTCCTTGCTTTACATGTAAATCTTTGACCATAGCACATAAAAGGAACCGAAATTTGAAAAATTATCTAGTGCCCTCAGCTCTGTCTAGACCACGACCAATTGTCAAAATGAAAGGTCATTTTCAATGTGGGCGATGCTCTGTTTGTTTGAATGGCATTATCATGAAGGATGTGTTTGTCCACCCAGTTACTCATGAAAGGTTTTTTCTTAATCATTATTCTAATTGTTTGACCAGTAACGTTATATATGTAGTTATGTGCCCATGCAAGTTGTTATACGTAGGCAAAACCACTCGGCCGGTTAAGACGCGTATTATAGAACACAAAAGTTGCTTAGGAAGACGTGTTGCAGACAAACCCATGGTTGCCCATTGGAGTGAGAAGGGCCATCTTCTGTCTGATTTAAAGTTTTTTGTTTTAAAGGTGGTGCATCCACACTGGTGGGGCGGCAATATAGATTCAATATTGCTTAAACTTGAACAGCGGTTCATTTATGAGTTACAGTCAGTGGACCCCCTGGGTTTGAACCAGGGTCTTAATTTGGCAGTTTTTCTGTAAACCTTTTGTAATATAGTTTTGTATGTAAGGCCATATTTTATTTTATTATTTATTTATATATATATATATATATGTTTATATTACTATTTGTTATTTATTTGCGAGCCCTGCTTGTTCAGCATGCATGGTTTGGTTTCCTCTCTAGGAGAGGGCATATACATACATATATATATATACATATATATATATATTTATAGTTTTTTAATATAACATATGTTATATGTGCATTGTGTACTGTATATTCTATGTTATGTATGACATTATATATTATGTGGTATATTATATATATATAAAAATTTTTAACAACTTTACTTTGTATTCTATTGTTATGTACCTTAGGTACTGTTCGATTGTTTTTACTTGGTTTTTTGAAGATGCACTGATAAATTATGGATATAAGGTACCTGGTTCATTCATTTTTTTATATATTTTTTTATATATTTGTGGGCTCTGCTAGCCATGTTTTCACGTTGAAACTTTTGGTCTCCTATGAGAGTGTTTTTCCGTTGAAAGATAGTTGCGTTTTTTAGGTTTTTAATCACCTTGTTTTAATGTGCCTTAATTATTATTATATTCAGCGGTATAATAAGTAATATATAGTTTTAATTATTTATTTATTATTTTTTATTTTTATTTTTTAGTGCATTTATTTCATGATTTTTGACGGCATGTTCCTTAGATGTCTAGTTTGATTTTCAACGCGATAAGATCTACGTTTTTAGAATGGGCCTAGATGCCCTTCTTTGATGGCAAAGGTTGCCGAAAGTAATGTATTGATTATTTTATTATTTTTTTACGTCTTAGTAAGACGATATTGTGTGCTAAAACAATTGTGTGAGTCACTTTCACTAACGCGCCAAAATCGCAGTTTTTAGACTAGGCTTAGATGTCATTCATGACGGTAAGTCCGCTGCTTGTGAGGTTTAGTGACTGCTTTCTTCATTATTACAATTGTTTTTATATTTGTTTTATTTTGATCTCTGGATTTTTTGCCCGATATCAAGTGTTTTATTATAGTGTTTGTTAATATAAGATGCTGGTTTACTCCGTTGACGTCATCTCATGCATATGTATTTTTTCGGTGCAGCCTGTCATTTTAAATGCGCGCCAAAGTCGGCGTTCTCAAGAATTTTACATAGCTGGCCGTTGGTGTTCAGGTATCTGCTCTTCGAGCTGTCATTTTTGGTTATATACTTTTGGTTACTTTCTTCTATGTTTTCAACTTTCTTATGAGTTGGCAATTGTTGGCGTTTTAAGGTGCTGATAAGATTTGTTCTAACTGGGATGTTTAGCGATTCCTTTATATTTTTCTTCATTCTCTAGTATACCACATAGATCGCATGTACAATTTGAGCAGTAATATGGGTGGCTTTTAAATATCATGGGTTGAAATAAATGGTCAGATGTTGGTGTTATAGATCCTTTTTGATGGTCTCCCCGGCAGCCATCTGTTCAATTCGGGTTGCAATTTTTAAACGAGTTCATGCAATGCTGATAAAACCCTATGTTACTCTATACTCCTGCACCCATGTATTTACCCGCCGTTGAGCAGTCCTGCCTTTTTTAAAAAAAACACAGAGTCTTATTTTTATTTAGTATTAGTTTCTTTCAGCTCGTGTTTGTAACAATGTTATCACATATGTTTGTCCGATAGAGTGCATGCTCTGTGCTCATTATTATCTTGTTTAAATAAGATATTTCAGAAGACTATGTGTTCTAAGGATGATTTATTTTTATTGCTAATTTTATTTTTATTTTTATTTATCTTTGGGTTTATTCTGTAGGTCTGGGTTTTCCATTGTGTCTTTTCCTAACCATTTATTTACTTATTTTTTAAGTCATGTTTAATGTTGCATGTTTAAAATGATGGTTTTAATTGTTTAAGTATCATATTAATGTCTTTATATTAACTTTTAGCATTATCCACCAATTGATTGGTTTGTGCCATATCTTTATTGCTTTTGTGCGCTTCGTCTAGTGTACCAATAAGACTCACTTGTAAGTATGGTATATACATTTTATTATCATATATTGTTGGTTTTCTTATCTATATGGTATATTTTTATATGTATTTGTCTTAATTTTAATTTATTATGAATTAATTATTTATTATTATCATTTGTATTAATTAATTAATTTTTTGTATTAATTTTATATTTTTTCATGTTTTGATATATTTTAATTCATTGATTTAATTTATTTTAACGTTTTGTTCTGCTGTCCTCTAGTACCCCCTGATGAAGGCAGCAGCCGAAACGCGTTGGGGTTTGGTTATTTAATAAAGCGCCTGTAACTTCCAATACTACTCGCTTCTGTGGTTCTTCAGTTTGCTTTGCGAGCAGTGCTCCTGTTTGTGTTTCCTATGGATCAGGACAGACTGCTGAGTCAGGGTAGGAGCAAAAGCTTTGCGTGCTAAGCGAATAGCTCTGAGTTCGAGGAGATTGATCTGCTGTGCAGCTTCCCAGGGAGACCAGAGGCCCTGAGTGCACTTGCCCAGACAATGCGCTCCCCAGCCTTGCAGGGAGGCATCTGTTAGCATCACTGTGTAACCTGGAATCTGAAAAGGCACCCCTTTCAGCAGATTGGGTGGGTGTAGCCACCAGTTGAGGGAGTGTAGAAATGGTCTGGACACTCTTATTCTGTCGCTGAGGTTGCCTGTGGCCTGTGACCACTGAGCCCAAAGACACCACTGTGCAGGCCTCATATGGAGCCTGGTATTGGGGGTCACATGTACTGTTGAAACCATGTGGCCTAGAAGCCTCAGGCAGAGTCTGGAGGAGACCAGGGACCTGCTGAGAAACTGACTTGCCAAGGCCATCAACCTTTGGGCTCTGTTTACTGGCAAGAATGCCTTTGCCAGGAGAGAGTCCAACCTTGCCCCTATGAACTCCAGTTCTGGGAAGGGAGCAAAGTGGACTTTGCAAAGTTTATGACAAACCCCAGGTGTTGTAGAAGAGCAATGGTCCTGAGGGTGGCTTGATTGGCCTCTTGACCTGTCTGACACCTGATGAGCCAGTCGTCCAGATAGGGGAAGACAAAGATGCCCTGATTTCTCAGGTAGGCCGCCACCACTGCTAAGCACTTTGTAAAGACTCTGGGGGCGGAGGTGAGGCCGAAATGCAGCACTCTGTACTGTGTGGTAAGGAGAGCTGTGCAGAGGAAATGGAATGAGAGGAAAATGAGCCCTGTCCCTTTAAATCTGGAGAGAAAAGCAGTTCCTATAGAAACCACAAGCCTCCAAGGCAGAGTATACCGAGCACTAAGCCCCGTCCACCTAGTGACGTCAGGGCTAGGTTGAGCACTGATGAGGTGCATGTGAGTAGGAAGAAGGGTGTTGTGCCTGAAAGGCAGCAATTTAAAAGTGCTTCAGTTTTAGAAGGAGGGCAGGCAGTTCTTAGAGTTCATGGAGTTCCAGAGGCAGTTGACGCAGTTCAAGCAAGGGGAGCTGGTTCTGAAAAGGACAAGCTTGAAGTCAGAAACTTGCTGGGTCCCGAAGCAGGTACTTTTAGTTCCAGTGGAAAAGGGAACTTCAGGAAGAAAGCACAGTTACTTACCAGTAACAGGTGATCTCTGGGAACAGCAGGAATAAGTCTTCACATATGGATACGTCGGTACCGATGGAGCCTGCGCGGGAACGCTCCCCAGCTTCCCAAAAAGGAAAGCTTTTGGGAGCATCCCACAGCGCCTGCGCGCTGCCTTCCCGCCTTTCCTAACCGCCTCTTCTCAGTTCGAGTTTTAAAGCTGAGACAGAGAGAGAGGAAAGGAAAGATAGAGAGCTACAACTCCTAGGGGAGGTGGGTGGGTTGTGAAGACTTATTCCTGCTGTTCTCAGAGATCACCTGTTACAGGTAAGTAACTGTGCTATCTCCAGGAACAAGCAGGAATGAGTCTTCACATATGGGGACTCCCTAGCTAGAGATGCCTGGGAGATCCCCAAGGTTGTGAGACCCTAAGAAGGGCTCTACCTCCTCCTATGGATCTCAGGCATCCATCCAGGGAAGGAGGGTAGGAGTTGATTAAGCATGAAACAGGTGTTTGAGAACAGCCTGACCAAACAAGGCATCCCGGCGGGAGTCCTTGTCCAAACAGTAATGGGCTGTGAAGGTATGAACCGAGGCCCAGGTGGCAGCTCGACAGATCTGGTCGATAGACACAGAATTTAGATGAGCCATAGAGGTGGACATGGCCCTCACATTATGAGCCGTGAAATGGCCCTCCAGAGAAAGGTTCTTACTCTGGTAGGCAAAAGAAATACACTGAGCAATCCAATTGGACAGTGTCCTCTTAGAGACTGGAAGTCCCAAATGAGAGGGATTAAAAGCAACAAAGAGTTGGGAAGACTTTCTATGTTGCTGTGTCCTTTGTAAGTAAAAGGCAAGAGCTCTCTTACAATCCAGAGTATGAAGATTCCTCTCTGCAGTTGATGCATGAGGACCTGGAAAAAAGACAGGTAAATACACCTCTTGATTAAGATGAAAAGGTGAGACCACTTTAGGCATAAAGTGTGGATTGGTCCTAAGGACTACCTTATCATGATGGAACCTTGTATAAGGTGGATTAGCCACTAAAGCCTGCAGTTCACTGATGCGGCGGGCTGAGATGTCTGCAATGAGGAAAATAACCTTCCAGGAAAGAAATTTTAAGGAGGTGGTGGCTAAGGGTTCAAAAGGTGACTTCATAAGCTGACCAAGAACCAGATTTAAGTCCCATGCCACGGGAGGAGGTCTAATGGGAGGTTTAGTTAAAGTTAGGCCTCTCATGAATCTTGCAATAAGAGGATGAGAGGAAATAGGCTGTCCATTGACAGGCTTAAGGGATGCTGCAATAGCACTCAAATGGACCCTTACTGAATTCGTCTTAAGGCCTGCATTGGAGAGATGCAGGAGATATTCCAATAGAGAATTCAAAGGTAGTGCTAGAGGGTCAAGACCCTTCTTAGTACACCAAATGGAAAACCTTTTCCATTTAAAAGCATAAGAACGTTTAGTAGAAGGTTTTCTGGAAGCATGGAGGATATCCTTCACTTGCTGAGAAAGATTCCAATCCAGAAGGTCTAGGCCTTCAGTAACCAAGCTCTGAGGTGAAGGGACTTCGGGTTTGGGTGCCACAAAGTCCCCTCCTCCTGGGACAGGAGGTCTGGAGCAGCTCCCAAGTCCAGGGAGGGGGCTTGAGAGAGGTGCAAAAGTAGAGGGTACCACACTTGACGTAGCCAGCGTGGAGCTATGAGGATCATAGATCCTTGATCCCTCTGGAGCTTGAACAGAGTCTTGGGAATCAAGGGAATGGGTGGAAAGGCATACAGGAAGCCTTGACCCCAGAGAAGGAGGAAGGCATCCTTGGCCTGAACTCCCTGACACGGAATTCTGGAAAAGAACCGGGGAAGTTTGGCATTCCACGGACTTGCAAAGAGGTCTATGTCCGGGGTTCCCCATTCTTGGAAGATTCTGAGTACCTGGTCCATGTGCAGGGACCATTCGTGTGGAAGCAGAACTCGACTGAGTCTGTCTGCCCAAGAGTTTTGGATTCCTGGGAGGTATACGGCCAGGAGATGGATTTGATGCTCTCTGGCGAAGGCCCACAATCTTAAAGCTTTGTTGCAAAGCGACAGAGAGCCAGTTCCTCCTTGCTTGTTTATGTAAAACATGGCTACTTGATTGTCCATATGAATGAGGACTGTCTTGTAGCTGAGCAGGGTATGAAAGACCCTGAGAGCTAGAAAAACTGCTTGAAGCTCCAAGTGGTTGATATGAAGAAAGGTCTCCTGTGGAGACCAAATGCCCTGAGTGGAGAGGTCTTGTAGATGAGCTCCCCAACCTGTTTGGGAGGCATCTGTTGTGAGGGTTGCCTGGGGCAACAACTGTTGAAAGGGGGACCCCAGCAACAGATTTTGGGTGGACTTCCACCACTGGAGAGACCAAAAGAGGCGCCTGGAGGTTACTATTTTGTCTGACAGAGCCCCTGATGCTTGAGTCCACTGGGTGGACAAAGTCCATTGAGCTGCTCTCATGTGAAGGCGAGCATAGGGGACCACATGCACTGTGGATGCCATGTGGCCTAGCAGTTGAAGCATCTCCCGGGCAGTTAAATGGCTCTTTGACTGAATCTGGGAGGCTAACTGCACTAGGCATAGGCAACGGGCCTGAGGGAGATAGGTCCTTGCAGTGGTAGTGTCTAACCAGGCCCCTATGAACTCTAGAGAATGAGTAGGGGTGAGCTGGGACTTTGGGAGGTTTACCACAAGTCCCAGATACTGCAGAATGCGCCTTGTGCGGTCCAGGGAAGTCTGGGCCTCTGACTGAGATGGAGCTCGGATGAGCCAGTCGTCCAGGTATGGGAATACAAATATTCCCAGAGTGCGTAGAAATGCAGCTACTACTGCCATGCATTTGGTGAACACTCTTGGAGCAGAGGCCAGACCGAAAGAAACACCCTTTATTGGTAATGTTTTCCTTGGAAAAGAAAACGTAGGAACCTTCTGTGAGATGGATGGATGAGCACATGTGTGTACGCATCCTTGAGATCTAGAGAACAAAGCCAATCCTGACTCTGAAGGTATGGAAGGAGAGTGCCCAGGGAAAGCATCTTGAATTTCTCCTTGCATAGAAATGTGTTCAATTCCCTGAGATCTAATATGGGTCTGTAGCCCCCTGTTTTCTTTGGGATGAGAAAATAGGGGGAGTAAAACCCTGACCCTTGTTGAAGAAGAGGTACTTCTTCTATTGCCCCTTGGGCAAGAAGGGTAGCCACCTCCTGAACTAGAAGGTCGAGAAGAGATGTTGGAGAATTGAAGTGTCTCACCATGGTGTGAGGAGGAAGGTTTGAGAAATGAAGTTTGTAGCCCTCCCTTATGATGGAGAGGGTCCACTGCTCTGCTGTAATTTGCTCCCATCTGGGAGCAAAATGAGCTAACCTTCCTGAAATGGTGAGAGGCTCTGGCTGTTTTAAAGCCAGAAAGGCTACGTTCTCTAGCATCAAGTCAAAAACCCTGAGGAGGTTAGGACTGCTGAGTTGCAGCAGCCCCTGTAGACTTAGGCCTGGCCTGTTTAGGTTGCTGACGCTTAGTAGCAAAGCGACCTGTAGATGATTGTTGGCCAGTAGAAGGGAATCTGCCCTTTTTGAAAAAAGACTTCTTGAAAGGTTTTTTCTTGGCAGGAATGGAGGTTGACTTTGAAAGTCTATCCAGAGCAGAATTTTCTGCATCCATTTGAGTGGCTTTTATTTTCCATTCTTTGCCAAACAGGTTTTCACCAGTACAGGGAAGATTTCCTAAGCCATCCTGGACCCAAGGTTCTAAATCAGAAGCTTGGAGCCAAGCAATTCTGCGAGCAGCTATGGCAATGGCCGAAGCTCTGCTGGCACCTTCAAAGGAGTCAAAAGCTGCACGGTTGGAAGACACTGAAATGTCTTGAGTATGCTTAAGCCAAATAAGGAATTCTTCCCTTTTATCCTCTGGAAGAAAAGGGAGGAAAGTGTGCAGTTTATCTGCAACTTCTTTCAGAAACATACCCATGTAAAGACTATAGGAGTTGATTCTGGCAAAGAGCATACTGGCTTGGAAGATTTTCCTACCAAAAGCATCCAAGGTCCTGCATTCTCTTCCTGGAGGGGCAGAGGAGTGTCTTTTTGCACTCTTTATCCTTTTCATAGCTGACTGCACCACAATAGAATGGTGAGGAAGCTGTGTTTTATGAAAACCAGGACAAGGAGGGACACGGTACACAGTGTCCAATCTTCGAGAATGAGGAGAGATAGTGAGAGCAGTCTCCCATAAGTCAATCAAGTGCTCATAAAGAATCTCATGAATTGGCAAGATGACTGCCTCCTTAGGAGCCTTAGAATAACCTAAAATATCCAATTTTTTAGCTCTAGGCTCTGATTCAGAGGTAACTGAAATAGAAAGTCCTTTAGCCACTTCTCTTATGAAGTCCTGAAAGGACAAGTCCTCTGGAGGAGACATCCTTCTTTTTGGAGAAGGCGGCTCTTCAGGAAGGGCTATGGATACTTCAGCAGACTCCTCCGATGTATCAGAATCTTCAGAGGAATCAAAGTATCGCCTGTCAGGGTGCTCTTCTAAAGCTCGATACGCGTATCGAGCGGTATCGACATCGGGCGTCATCGGTACCGGTTCGGTACCGATGAGCATCCCTGGACAGGGAACAGCTGCAGTCGGCATCCTGGTTGATGTCGATGCAGTCGGTACCGGTACCGACACTGGTGCTGGTACCGGAGCCGATACCAACAATGGGGTTTGTTGTGGTATCAGCGGCGTCACAGCTTGAATGAAGGCTGTGATGGCCTGCTGCATGGATAGAACATTGTGATCCATCGACACCATGAATGCCTGGAATTCGGTACCGGAAGGTTGCGCCGGTACCCCAGAGCATTCTAACAGGTGATCGGTTGAGGCCGTGCCATCGATGTCAACCTGTAACCCCATAGGAGGAGCTTTGGAAGCTGGAGCTTCCCGCCGGGGTTGTTTTGCCGGTGCGGAATCCTCGAGGGCAAGCCCGGAGGCATCTCGATGCTTGGAAGGAGATCTACCCTTCGAGGACCGGCTGGATTTATGTTTGGTTACCTGAGATCCATGGAGGAAGAAGCAGCCCTGGAAGACGTCGATGCCACTGAAGCTGCATCAGAGGGAAACAGCACATGGAGCTTGGCTGCTCGGTTCTGTAAACCTCGTTTAGACATCAAAGAGCAGGACGAACAATCCGAAATGGAGTGTTCAGGACCCAAACATTTAAGACACCATTCATGGGTGTCGGTAACAGAAATAGTACCGCTACACTTAGTGCATTTTTTAAACCCAGAGGCTGGTTTTTCCATGAGGAAAAATTCCTTGTGGAGCCTAAGGCCCAAAAGAAGAAAAACACACTGAGGGAAAAATATGTTTGTTGTTTTTTTTAATAAGAAAAGAAAGAAAAAACGGCGGTACCGGTCCGAGTCGGGGGAGGCAGACGCGCAACCAAAGAAATAAAATAAAACAAAGAACTTCTTCAGCGGTGACAGGAACACGACCTGCTGGCTCCACGGCAAAAAAGAACTGAGGAGAGGCGGTTAGGAAAGGCGGGAAGGCAGCGCGCAGGCGCTGTGGGATGCTCCCAAAAGCTTTCCTTTTTGGGAAGCTGGGGAGCGTTCCCGCGCAGGCTCCGTCGGTACCGATGTACCCATATGTGAAGACTCATTCCTGCTTGTTCCTGGAGATACCTGGCTGATCCACATGCAAGGGTGAATGAGATGCAGAGGGTGTCTGGAACCCAGAGCAGGCAACAGTATCTAGGACAAAGAAGTGTTTCCAGGTGGGGAAACAGATTAAAGCAGCCCTTAAGCCTTGAAGGTAATGGAAATGTCTTATCTTTAATTCCTACCAAAAGCCAAGCTGATGGAATAGTTAAAGAATTAAAAGACAGTGCTAAACGTTGTGTTGCCCTGAACCCTGAAAGGCAAACGTTTAATAAGCATAGAATATATGCCAGTGACTGCCAAGCCTCAACTCTGAAAGAGATTGCTAGCCTGTTGAAAGGGAGAGAAACTCCATTACAAGAGCCCGTGGCTGGAGACCACAGGGAACAGCTGCTGTTAAAACTAAATGAGCTGATATGGAAGGAGAATAGCCAGTCTCCTGATATACAGGATAAGGAAGATAGTCACAGCGAATCTATGAATGAGATGGAAATAGATTTGTTTGAAAACCCTAATGATTCTGATGTAGAGGAAATGCAGTGTTCTTTTTGCATGGCCAAGAACCTGAATATGTGCTAATTCATTACCTATGTGAAGGACTGTTTCATGAAAGCAATTAAGGACTTGTGCTGCACATTGCTTAATGAAAGGAAACCTGCTGGTAGTTGAAATACTGCCAAGTGTTTGCCTGCATAACTTGTGTATAGTGAAAAACTCTTTTGAAAGTGAAAAGCTCTTTTGAAAGTGAAAAGCAAGAAGCTAATCCGAACAACAGATTGAGCTTTAGAAGCTTGTTCCTTGCTGGAAGCTAAGAGCTGATATTCAAAAGGACATTCCTGTATTTTTGTGTTAAGCCTGTTTTCACATTCTTGGTTTGCATTATTGGAGAATTATCCAATTTCAGTTGGGGTCATGAATTCAATGCAGAGGGGAAATCCCGAAATAAATTCTCTGTTTTGCCTAATTACCGTGTGGTCATACTCCTTGCTCTAAAACTACATTACCCAGCAGCCCTCCTCAGCAGCCATCTTGGACAGAAGTAATAGTAGAGAGTAAGACAGGCGAGCCCACCCGCTCCCAGGCTACCGCCTGGATGCAACAACTGATAATGGTTTCCTCCCACGATGAACCTTAGGTACTTTCTGTGGTCTGGATGAATGAGGATGTGAGTGTACGCATCCTTTAGATCTAAGGAGCATAGCCAATCTCCCTGCTGGAGGTAGGGCAGAAGGGTTCCAAGAGTAAGCATCTTGAACTTCTCTTTCACTAGGAACTTGTTGAGGTTCCTGAGGTCCAGAATGGGACTAAGGCCACCGGTCCTTTTCGGCACCAGGAAATACCTGGAGTAGAATCCGTGACCTTGCAAGTGGGGAGGCACAGGCTCCACCGCCCTGTCCACCAACAGACCCTGAAGCTCCTGACGGAGGTGGTCTGTGTGCAGAGGAGGCCTTGGAGGCTCCCCTGGAAAGTATGGGGGTGGCAGTTGGTGGAAATGGAGGGCATATCCCTTGTGGATTATCTCCAGCACCCAACTGTCCCCGGTGATAAGGGGCCACTGGTGGGCAAAGAGGGCGAGACGATCACCTGTGCAGGGTTGGGAGAGCAGTGGAGGAGAGGCTATGCTCAAGGAGTCAAAAGCCCCCACCCTGCTGAGCAGTAGCAGGGGCCTGAGGCTTGGGGGTCCTCTGTCTACGAGGCCCATTACCCTGGCCCTTGGCTTGCTGATCCTGGGGGGCAGCTTGGGCAGCCTGATATTGTGGGTACTGTTTGTAGGCAGTGCCCTTCCTCGGGTAAAAGGGCCTTTTACCCGAGCCCTTCTTTTTAAGAGAAGGGGCAGAGGTCTTCCTCGACAGCCTTGTCCAAGTGAGGTGCTCGGTCTCGAGCTGAGCGGCCTTCTCGGTCATGGGCTTGCCAAAAAGGTTTTCACCTCGGCAAGGGACATTGACCAACTTGTCCTGAACCCATGGCTTGAGGTCTGATGACTGCAGCCATGCCTGGCATCGAGCCGCGATGCCGGCTTCCGCAACTCGGGCCAAAGCCTCGAAGCCATCGTAGGCGGCGAGGGACATGAACTTCGAGCAGTCCCGAATCCCCGAGGACAAGGACTTAAATCTCTGCAAGGGTTCCCCGGAGAGACCAGCAGAGAACCCGGTCAACTCCTTGGCCAGATCCCGCAAGTCCATGCCCATGTACAGCTGGTAAGACTGGACACGGCAAGCAAGCATCGAGCCCTGAAAGCACTTTCTACCGACGCCATCGAGGTTTCGGGCCTCTCTGCCAGGAGGCACCACGGAGTGCATCTTCTGGCTCTTCAGACGATGCATGACCGATTCCACAACCATGGAATGGTGTGGTATCTGTGCCTTTTGAAAGCCAGGGCTCTTCTGGAGCCGACAGATCGAATCGACTCGCTTGCTAAGAACCGGCGCCGAGGCCGGTGCCTCCCACATACGGAAGAGCAGCCGTTCCAGCATCGGAGGAACCGGGACAGTAAAGGCCTCCTTTGGAGGAGAGTCATACTGCAGCACCTCGAGCTCTTCAGCTCAAGGCTCTTCCTCGGGGTCCGTCGGAATAGCCAAGGCAGTGGCCATATCCCGAACGAACTCCGAGAACCGGGTGCCCTCCGGGGGGGACCTACTCCAGGGCTCCGACTGCAGTGAGTCTGAAGGGACGCACAGAGTCTTAAAGGTATCAGGAGACTCCTCGTCCTCCGTCTCCCAAGCCGACTCGTCCGAGGAAGAGTCGGGGTCCGACCCCGCGGGGGCCCTGGAGCACCCGCCCCGACGCCGGAAGCACCGGCGTCGACGCCATCAGTCCCGAACGGGAGGTCGAGGGAGACCGCGACCGAGGTAAACTCCGAGCCACGATGGACTCAAGTATCGGCTCGGTTTCCGGGGTCGACTTTGACGTCTACGTCCCGGTGGTCGGGGCAGATGCGCCAGACAGGCTGGCTATCAGTGCCCGCTGCTGCTCCATGAAGGTAGACATTCTGCTCTCCAAGGCTGTCATCCTGAGACTCAGCTCGGGAGACGCAGCAGCCACCGACTCGGGCCCCGTCGGCGCCAGGCCAGACGTCGGCTCCCTGGGAGGAGAGTCCACGAGGACTACAGGGCTTACGTGTCCAGCAGACTCCGGCTCCACACGAGGAACTTTGGCAGGCTTCTCCGGTTCCACGGGCCCGGGGCGACAGTCGGGGGTCTTAGACCTGGCCCTCAAGGAGCCAGGGACCTCTTCCGACGACGCTCTCGCGAGCCGTTTCTTCCTCTTGCGTTCCCGGTCGGGGGACCCCCTGTCCGAGGAGCTTCGACGGCGTTCAGGATCGGAATCCCGAGATGTCGAGGCCTCAGACAAGGTCCGGACTGACTTGTGAGGACTGACTTCCTGCTTGGTCCTGGAGAAGACTCATTCCTGCTTGTTCCTGGAGATCCATTAGACTTGGCCAGCATGAGGAGGAGAAACCAAACCACCAATAATTGGATCTAGCCCAATTTGACATTTAAACATTTTAAACATATATTCAGGTTACATAAAATCAAAGCTACTCTCCTGCAGTAGGTGTTTTCTGTGGACAACAGAATAAGTTCTCACATATGGGTAATGCCACTGACAAATCCCTATGCGGAAATCAGTTCCCAGCTTCTTCTAGAAGCTTTTGGAGGTGGTCCTGTGTACGTGCCTCTTTACCATGATATGAGTAGCCTCGTGATTAGAGCACTGGCTTGAGAACCAAGAGACCAGGGTTCGATTCCCACTACCACTCTTTGTGGCCTTGGGTAAGTCACTTAATCCTCCATTGCTCAGAAAAATTCTAGTTATCACTGTCCCTGTTTAATGTACATTTACCAAGTTTAAGTTACAATGTAAACCGCTTTGATTGAAATGATAAAGCAGTATAAAAAAATGATTATATATTTATTTATTTATGTATTTATTTAACATCTCCTCAGTCTCGTTAGAAGCTGAAGTAAAAACCACATGTGAATAATTTTTTATCCATGGATAGGCAGGATGCCCTCATGAATAGGAATCCATAGCTACAAGCTGACTACGAAGCAAAAAAAAAGAAAAAAGAGGAATAAAAACACAGCACCTACATAGCAGTCAAATAGCAGCTGTTTTTTGTGGCAATAGGCCTTTTAAGAATCCTTTTTTTAAATTCATTATACAGAGGGAGTGGAGGAGTTGCCCTAGTGGTTAGAGCACTGGCTTGGTAACCAAGAGACCAGGGTTCAATTGCCACTCCTTGTGGCCTTGGGCAAGTCACTTAACCCTCCATTGCCTCGGAAGAAAGGCCTAATCTACTTCCGGTCACACTGCCAAGAAAACCCAGGAGCTTCTGGGTCGCCAGGAGTCAGCACTGACTCGAAGGCACACATTGCATTTGCATTATATAGAGGGATGTAGTTGGATTCTATTCTCTGAGCAAGTTCCTAAGAACAGACTGACCAAATCTGTCACGGCCGCAGTCTCTTTCCAAACAGTAATGAGATGCAAATGTGTAGACAAAAATCTTCATTGTGATTTTGCAAATGCCCTCCATGGAAGCTGACCTCAAGTAGGCTACCAATGCAGCCATAGCTATGACATTGCACGCCGTACCATAACCCTGAAGAGATAAACCAACCTAGGAATAAATGAAGGAGATGCAATCTACTAACCAACTGGAGAGAAAACATTTGCCAATAACAGCCCTTAACTTACTAGATCAAAGAAACAAATTTGGCAAGACATTCTGTGGACTTGAGTCCACTCCAAATAGGCCAAGTCGCTCTTGTACTCCAAAGTGTGCAGTGTACTTTCCCCTTTGCAAGTGCGAGGTCTGAGAGAAAATGTTGGAAGGACAGAAGACCGACCAAGGTGGAGATCCAACACCATCTTAGGAAGGAACTTGAGGGCATTTGCGAAACCACTTTGTTGTGGAAAACCTGGTACAGGGTAGATCTATTACTAAGCCTAGAACTCTAACTCTGCATGTTGAAGATACCATCACCAAAAACAAGACCTTCCAAGTCAGGTACTTCAGTCAATATGTATCCAGTGGCTTGAAGGTAGCTTTCATCATCTCAGTTAAAACAACATTGCAGTCTCAAGACACAGTGAGACTTGAGGGAAAGCTCTGAAAGTAGTGACCATCCGAATAAATCAAAATAAATGCTGCACAGAGATGGGTTTCCCTTTTGTAAGGTGGTGATATCCACCAATTGCACTGACGTATATCCTTACAGAGCTGAATTTCTAACCAGACTCTGATAGATATAGAAGATATTAAAGCAGTTTGTGTGTGGGACAAGTGAAAGGATCTAGGGCCTTTCAGTCACACCAGGTGGCAAATTGCTTCCATTTAAAACAGTATGACATTCAGTGGCACCTCTTCTTGAAACCATAAGGAAGTTGGTTACATTAACCAGAAGGTTCAAAGATGACAGTTAACCTCTCAACATCCAAGCTGCAAGTGCTAGAAACTTCATGATGGGATGCAGCAGGATCCTCAGTGAAATTAGGGTTGGTTAAGTGCCAGACTGAATGAGCTTCCTGACAGATTCAGGAGCATAGGGAACCATGGCTGCCGGGGCCAAATGGGTGCTATGAGTATCATGGTTTCCTTGCATTACTGAGTTTCAGAAGCATTTTCACTAGGAGATAAGGGTAGATACAAATACAGCAGGCCCTCCCCCGATCTAAAAGGAAGGCATCTGGAACTAGTTTGCCATGTTCCCCTATCATGGAGGAGAACCAAGGTGCCTGTCTGTGTTGGGGAGTGGCAAACAGATCTAATTCAAGGGGGCGCCCCACTCATAAAATGGTTGGAACCCTTTCTCTGTTCAGGGTCCACTCATGCAGTTGGAATGCATGTTTAGCGTAGTTATTCAACTGTAACAGGTGTTCTCCGGGGACAGCAGGAATCAGTCCTCGCATATGGGTGACATCTGCACCGACAGAACCTGCGTGGAGCAAATACCCAGCTTTCAAAGAAAGCCTTTGGGATTGCTACCATGCATGTGTGGTCCACTTCCCGCCCAAGGGTGCTATCTTGCTCAGTCAGATGACATAGCTAAAAGACAGCAAGAACAAAATAAAAGATGGTACACCTGCAACTCCAAGAGGATGAGGGAGGGTTGTGAGGACTGATTCCTGCTGTCCCCGGAGAACACCTGTTACAGGGGAGTAAAATAGCTTTCTCCAGGAACAAGCAGGAAGTCAGTCCTCACATATGGGACTCCCCAGCTACAGGCTACCAAAAAACCATAGCAAAAATAGGGCTCCCTCGTGGAGAACCACAAGCAGCAGCAATCGAGTCCATATAGACAGAACAAACAGGACCCCTGTGTCCGATTAAACCAGCACTCCAGGTAGCTGGAACACAGAAGAGTCGGATGGTAGGAGTTGCCTAGACCCCAAAAAGGTTATGGAGCACGGCCTGGCAGAAGGCACTGTCCCATCAGGACTCTCTATCCAGGCAGTAATGAGATGAAAAGGTATGGACTGAAGACCAGGTTGTGGCCCAGCAGATGTCTGCTAGAGGGACCAAATGCAGGTTAGCTACAGAGGTCAACTTAGCCCTGACCCGTGCGCCATGATCCAGCCTTCCAACGGAAGCCTCGCCTCCAAGAGATCCAAGGTTGGGATGCAGGAGAGAGCGCCCCCCTCCTGGGAAAGGAGTCGGGGGTGGCAGACCCCAGGGGTATGGGTCCTCCACCTCCAGTTGCAGGAGCCGTGGAAACCACAGCTGCCTGAGCCACCACGGAGCTACCAAAATGACCGAGGCCCTGTCGTGGAGAGTCTTGAACAGAGTCCTGGTGATCAGTGGCATCAGAGGGAAGATGTAAAGAAGTCCCTCTGACCATGAGACCAGGAAGGCATTGGGGGCCACATCATAGGCCGACCGAGACATCAATTTTGAGCACTCACGGACAGCTTTGGACAGGCTCTTGAAGCGCTGCAAAGATTCCTCGGAGAGACCAGCTAAGTAGTCGGCGAGTTCCTTTGCCAGGTCCCTCAGTGTACATGCCCATGTACAGCTGGTAGGCCTGGATCAGGCAATTCAGCATCGAGCCATGGTAGCACTTTCTGCCGAGGGCATTCAAGGTGCGGACCTCCCTGCCGAGAGACACAGAGGAGTGCGTCTTCTGGCTCTTCAGCCGATGTATGGGCGACTCCACCACCATGGAGTTGTGCAGCAGCTGTGATTTCTGAAAGCCAGGGCTCAGGCAGACGCAGTACATCGAATCGAGCCGCTTGCTGACTACCGGCACTGACACCGACACCAATATCTCCCAAATACAGAACATGAGCCGCTCCAGGAAGGGAGAAATGGGCACCATGAGTGATTCCAGAGGAGGAGCCTCGTATTGGAAGATCTCAAGCTAATCGGCCTGAGGATCCTCCTCGGACTCGGTGAGAAACGCCAAGGACTTGGACATATCCTTGACGAAGTCCAAAAAGCCCATATCCTCCGGCGGGGATCTTCTCCAAGGTTCAGAGACCGGGGAATCAGAAGGGACATCTCGATGCTGACGGGTGTCTGGGGACTCCTCATCCTCAGTCTTCCAATCAGAATACACCGAGGAGGACTCGAGGGGATGCTGTTCATTAGGCTTCGAGGGGCCAGATGCCGCACAACCCGACCCTGGAAGGCTCATCTGGGATGACCTCGGCCCCATCGAGAAGGAGACCAAGCACGACCTCGACCGAGAATCTACTCGGGCCCGTATGACCTCGAGAATCAGCTCGGCCTCCGGGGACATCTTCAATGTTGAATGCCTGGTGGTCAGGGCAGAGGAACTGGACATGCCGGATATCAGCGCCCGCTGCTGGTCCAAGAAGGCAGTTAACACTGCACTCCAAGGCCGCCATTCTGGACTCCAGTTCCGATGGCTTCGCAGCCTTTGGCGCGAGCACCGAGGGACTCAGACCTGACGCCGGCTCCCCAGGAGGGACATCCTCGATGAGGACTGTGTCGGACTGTGTCTAACTGCTGAGGCCGGTCCGCAACCGGATCCTTCCGGGGGACCTTGGCCGGCTGCTCCCTCTGCAACGGCTCAAGCGGATGCCCGGGGCTCCCGGTCGGTCAGAGCCATCCAAAGACTCCACCATCGAGGACAACTTCTTCCTCTTCGGTTCCCTTGAGGAAGACTCCCTCTTCGAGGACCCACGACAACGCTCGGGTTCGGAATGTTCCTCCTGAGGTGTCGAGGCCTCAGACGAGGTCCTGGTTCTTGGAGGCATCGGGGATTCAGGAAAAATCTTGTCATGCTGCTGCTGGCGGCGCCTTAAGGCCTTGGAAGACATCTTCTTGCAAAGGCCATAGACCACTGGATCACGGTCAGGACCAAGGCACCGGAGGCAGCAGTCATGTGTGTCAGAGACAGAGTAGTTACTCACCTGTAACAGGTGTTCTCCAGGAGCAGCAGGAATCAGTCCTCACTTATGGGTGTCATCGACGCTGATGAAGCCCCAGCGGAGCATTGCCCCAGCTTTCCATGAAAGCCTTTGGGAATACTGGCACGCATGCGCGGTTCCCTTCATGCCTAAAGGTGCCATCTTACCTCAGTCAAATGACATAGCTAAGAACAGCACACAAAAATGTAAAAATTAAACTATGTACAACTGCAACTCCAAGGGGAGGAGGGAGGGTAGTGAGGACTGATTCCTGCTGCTCCTGGAGAACACCTGTTACAGGTGAGTAACTACTCTTTCACCAGGACCAAGCAGGAAGTCAGTCCTCACTTATGGGTGACTCCCCAGCTCTGGGCTACCAGGAACCCAGGCTGAACAAGAGAACTCCCTCTAGTCTCAGCAACACTGGAAAGGCTTTGCAAGGACACACCCTCCACAGGTAGTCCAACCAGAGGGCAGGAGTTGCCTAGACCTCAAAGAGATTCCGGAGTACTGCTTGGCCAAAAGCACTGTCCCTACAGGACTCCCTCTCCAGACAGTAGTGGGCTGCAAATGTCTGGCTTGAAGACCAAGTAGCAGCCCTGCAGATGTCTTGCAATGGGACAGAGCGGAGGTGAGCCACTGATGCAGCCATTGCCCTCACACGGTGGGCCGTGATCCTACCCTGCAAAGGAAAGTCAGCCGCCTTGTAAGCCCAGGTGATACAGTCAGCCACCCAGATGGACAAGGTACGCTTGGACACAGGCCTCCCCAAGTTATTGGGGTCAAAAGAAAGGAAGAGCTGAGAAGCTTTCCTGTGACGTTGCGTACTCTCAAGGTAGAAGGATAAGGCCCTCCTACAGTCCAAGGTATGGAGAACTGTTTCAGCCTGACTTGCATGAGGCCTAGGGAAGAAAGTAGGAAGAACCACCTCCTGGTTGAGGAGGAAAGAGGAGACAACCTTAGGAAGGAACTTAGGGTGAGTCCTGAGCACCACCCTGTTTTTATAGAACCTGGTGTAAGGCCTATCACAGACCAAGGCCTGAAGCTCACTCACTCTTCTAGTCGAAGTAAGGGCTATCAGAAAGAGAGTCTTCCAGGAAAGGAAGCGTAAAGGGCAAGTAGCCATAGGCTCAAAAAGTGGGCGAGTCAGCTGCTGCAAGACCACATTCAGCTCCCACTCAGCAGGACGACGTATGGGAGGTTTGAGCAGGAGCAAGCCTCTGAGAAACCTAGACACCAAAGGGTGCACAGACAAGGAATGGCCCTCAACTAGGGAGTGGTGAGCTGCCAAAGCAGAGAGGTGGACCCGAACAGAGTTGGACTTGAGACCCTGATTGGACAAGTGCAGCAGGTACTGAAGGACTACTGACACAGTACAGGAGAAAGGATCCTCAGCATGTAACTGACACCACACAGAAAACCTTTTCCACTTAAGAGCATAGGTCTTCCTAGTGGATTGTTTCCTGGAGGCTAGGAGAACTTCCTCTACCTCGGGAGGCAGGCCCCAAGGAGCTAACACTACCCTTGCAGCCTCCATGCCATCAGATGGAGAGCTTTGAGATTGGGATGCAGCAAGGAACCCTGATCCTGAGAGTGAAGGTCGGGTTGCACTCCCAGAGGCAGAGGTAGATCCACCGCCAGTTGAAGCAGGAGGGGGAACCAAGGCTGCCTTGGCCACCTGGGAGCTACCAGGAGGACAGAGGCCCTGTCTCGGAGAATCTTGAACAGTGTTCGGGCCACCAGAGGGGTGGGAGGAAACGCAGAGAGTAGGCCCTGAGTCCAGGGAATCAGAAAAGCATCTGCTGCTACTCTCAGAGGATGCGGTAGCCTGGAGCAGAACCTTGGCAGCTGGTTGTTCAGTGGACTGGCAAACAGGTCTATGGAGGGAAGCCCCCATCTCAAAAAAATCTTTTGAACCACTAAAGGATGGAGCTGCCACTCGTGTGGTTGCAGAATCCTGCTCAATCTGTCGGCCAGGGAATTCTCCTGGCCTGGAAGATAGACTGCTTTGAGGAGCATGTTGTGTCTCAGGGCAAAGGAACAGAGGGTCCTGGGCCTCCTGGCAAAGGGGCTGGGAACCAGTCCCACCCTGTTTGTTCACATAGAACATGGCTACCTGGTTGTCTGTTTGGATCAAGACAGACTGTTGTGCCAGGGAAGCACTAAAGGCCTTGAGGGCCAAGCGGATAGCTCCGAGTTCCAATAGATTGATCTGTTGGGACGCCTCCCAATGAGACCACAGGCCTTGGGTGCACTTGTCTAGGCAGTGTGCTCCCCAACCCTGCAGAGAGGCATCGGTGGTCAGGACCACTGTATGAGGTGGGATCTGAAAGGGTACCCCCACCAGCAGATTGGGGAGCTGTAAACACCAGGTGAGGGAGGCCAGGAAACGGTGGGACACTCTGATCATGTCTCTGAGACTGCCTGAGGCTTGTGACCACTGAGTCCGAAGGCAACACTGGGCAGGTCTCATATTGAGCCTGGCATTGGGGGTCACCTGTACTGTCGACGCCATGTGGCCCAGAAGCCTGAGACAAAGTCTGGCGGAGACCAGGGACCTGTGCAGAAACTTGCTGGCGAGGTCCATGAGCTTTTGTGCTCGGTCCACTGATAAGAATGCTCTTGCCAGCTGAGAATCCAACCTTGCTCCTATGAACTCCAAGTTCTGGGAGGGGAGCAAATGGACTTTGCGAAGTTGATGACAAAGCCCACCTTTTGGAGCAGATCTATGGTCCTGCTGGTGGCCTCCTGAACTTCTAAGGAAGACTGGCCTCTGATGAGCCAGTCGTCTAGGTAAGGAAACACAAAGATGCCCTGATTTCGCAGGTTGGCTGCCACCACTGCCAGGCACTTGGTAAAGACCTGGGGAGCGGAGGTCAGTCCAAAAGGCAGTACCCTGTACTGATAATGGTTTCCTCCCACAATGAACCTGAGCTCCTTTCTGTGGTCTGGATGAATAAGGATGTGAGTGTAAGCATCCTTTAGATCTAAAGAGCATAGCCAATCTCCCTGCTGGAGGTAGGGCAGAAGAGTTCCAAGAGTAAGCATCTTGAACTTTTCTTTTACTAGAAACTTGTTTAGGTTTCTGAGATCCAAAATGGGTCGAAGACCACCGGTTCTTTTTGGCACCAGGAAATACCTGGAGTAAAATCAGTGACCTTGGAGGTGGGGAGCCACAGGCTCCACCGCCTTGTCCAGCAACAGACCTTTTAGCTCCTGAAGGAGAAGGGCTGTATGCAGGGGAGGCTGGAAAGGTTCCCCTGGGAAGTGTGGCGGAGGTAGTTGGTGAAAATGCAGGGCATAGCCTCGACGGACTATGTCCAGCACCCAACTGTCCTGGGTTATCAAGGGCCACTGGTGGGCGAACAAGGCAAGGTGGGCGAACAAGGCAAGGCGGCCTCCTGTGCAGGGCTGGTTCTGCAAGGGAGCTATGGCCATACTCAAGGAGTCAAAAAAACCCACCCTGCTGAGTGGGAGCAGGAGCCTGAGGCTTGGGGTCCCTCTGCCTACGGGGCCCATTACCCTGGCCCTTGGCTTGCTGACCCTGGGGGCAGCTTGGGCAGCCTGATACTGAGGGTACTGTTTGTAGGCAGTGCCCTTCCTCGGGTAAAAGGACTTTTTACCCGAGCCCTTCTTCTTATGAGAAGGGACAGAGATCTTCCTCGACAGTCTAGTCCTCGTGAGGTGCTCTGTCTTGAGCTGGGCGGCCTTCTCGACCACAGGCTTACCAAAAAGGTTTTCACCTCGGCAAGGGACATCGAACAACTTGTCCTGAACCCATGGCTCGAGGTTCGATGACTGCAGCCATGCCTGGCATCGCGCTGCGATGCCGGCTGCCGCTACTCGGGCCGAAGCCTCGAAGCCATCGTAGGCGGTGCGGGACATTAACTTAGAGCATTCCCGGATCCTCGAAGAAAAGGACTTAAAACTCTGCAAAGGTTCCCCGGAGAGACCAGCAGAGAATCCGGCCAACTCCTTGGCCAGGTCTCGTAAATACATGCCCATGTACAGCTGATAAGTCTGGACACGGCAAGCAAGCATCGAGCCCTGAAAGCACTGTCTACCCACGCCATCAAGGCTTCGGGCCTCCCTACCAGGAGGCACCGCGGAGTGCATCTTCTGACTCTTCAGATGATGCATGGCCGATTCCACAACCATGGAATGGTGTGGTAGCTGTGCTTTCTGGAAGCCAGGACTCTTCCAGAGCTGATAGATGGAATCGACTCGCTTGCTCAAAATTGGCGCCGAGGCCGGTGCCTCCCACATCCGGAAGATGTTAATTTCATTTTTGCTGTTTTAGGGGAACATTACTTGAGCACAGTAGGTTGCTGAACTCTGTAACCTCCTCAGGTTCAGGAACTGCTAACACCTAATCAGGAGTTAGTGGGCCTGTTTCCTGAGTGCAGTTGAAGCCTGCATAAAAAGGCTCCTTTGCCCAGCCCTTTTGAGGCTTTCTTAACCAGGGCTCCACAAATCAAACAGTAAGTAAGGATTTGAGGGTTTCTTTGTTTGGTTTTTCTTTTGTTACATTGCTAGCTCTCTGACTTGGAGCTCTTAAAAGGGTTTGTGTATATTTTTTAAAGCAAGGTTAATTTCATTTTTGCTGTTTTAGGGGAACATTACTTGAGCACAGTAGGTTGCTGAACTCTGTAACCTCCTCAGGTTCAGGAACTGCTAACACCTAATCAGGTGTTAGTTCCCTCCCTACCCACCCCGACTCCCACCCACCCCTAGTGAGCAGTCTTGCTTTATAGGGCACCTCCCCCTTTAACAAATCACAGTGAATTGGACCAGCACATTTTGAATATAATTAAAGAGATTTAACGGCTTTTTCTCTGAAAGGACAGCTGCGAAACCAGCTAGTACTTGGTAGATCTCTCTCTTTTGCTTTAACAGATACCTAAGCTCCACAAACAGAACAATGGCTGGGAAAAATCGTATTGCTAAAGCTGTTGCCCCCGTTACAGCTCCTGCCTCGGTCCAGACAGAGGTCCTATTGCCAGTTGAAGAACCGGTTCCATGTGCAGGGTGCCTGCATGCTGAAGCTCTGAGGAAACAAGTGGAGGAACTCAGAGAGGAGGTGGCGAGGCTGAGGAGCATTCAAGACAGTGAGAAGTACATTGATGAGATGCTTCTTGCAGCAACCAGGCTCTCCAACACAGGAGAAGATGGGTGCCAACAGAATGTCAATGGTTGGACAAAAGTCACCAGAGCCTGCAAAATCACCAATCCAACTTCTCCAGCCCTTGAATTGAAGAACCATTATGCAGCCCTGGAAGTGGAGGAGGTGAAAGCATCCCTGGAAAGGGAAGAACCAGAGTTCAAGTACCCCATAGTTGCGGAATCAGTGACCAGAAGGAAACGAAGGGTAGTGGTGGTTGGAGACTCTCTTCTGAGGGGTACTGAGGCGTCCATCTGCCGACCAGACTTGATGTCCAGAGAGGTATGCTGTCTGCCTGGTGCCAAGATCCAAAATGTTACGGAGAGTTTGCCGAGACTCATCAAGCCCACTGACTATTACCCAATGTTGCTAATCCATGTTGGAACAAATGATACTTCCAGGTATACCTCGGAACGTATCAAAAGTGACTTCATGGCTCTGGGACAGAGGGTGAAGCAGGTAGGTGCACAGGTGGTGTTCTCTTCAATCCTCCCTGTTGAGGGTAAAGGCCAAGGCAGAGAGGCTCGCATCCTGGAGATTAATGCATGGCTGCGTGGATGGTGTCTTCGAGAGCGTTTTGGTTTCCTAGACCATGGGATGCTGTTCCAAGGGTTGCAGAGCAGAGATGGCATCCATCTGTCCAAGAAAGGTCAACGCATCTTTGGTAGTAGACTGGCTAATCTACTGAAGAGGGCTTTAAACTAGATTCGTTGGGGATGGGTGAAGAAAGCCCCCAGGTAAGTGATACATTAAATACCTTTATGGAAATGGGTAACAGGGGTAACATATGGAAAGCAGTGTGTATTAATGCCCGTAGCATGGGAAATAAGATCTCTGAAGTTGAAGCTTTGGTGGGAGTGGCTGACTTGGATTTAGTGGCAGTTACAGAAACATGGTTCACAGAAAACCATGACTGGGATGTAACTATACCTGGCTATACTTTATTCAGAAAGGACAGGGTAGGAAGAAGGGGAGGAGGAGTGGCACTATATGTAAAAACTACTATTAAAGCTTTGGAATTACAGAGCTTAAAAGGGAGAGAGGAGGCATTGTGGGTTAAACTAGAAAGAGGGAAAGAGAAATCTATTTGCATTGGTGTGCTATACAGACCTCCCTCACAAGAGGAAGAGGTGGACAGAGAGTTAATTGAAGACATACGCAGCATTGCTAGGAAAGGGGAAGTGCTACTGCTAGGAGATTTCAATATGCCAGATGTTGATTGGCACATTCCTGCTGCAGTATCATCTAGGAGTAAGGAGATCCTGGATTCTCTACAGGGAGAACTATTCAGGCAATTGGTAACAGACCCCACACGTGAAGGGGCCATACTGGACTTGGTGCTTACCAATGGAGAAAGTGTTTCTGATGTTGTAGTGGGAGATCATTTTGCATCCAGTGATCACCAGATGGTGTGGTTCAGTATTAGGACTAGGGCTGTTAGAATCCATTCCAAGGTGAAGATCTTAGACTTTAGGAAGACTAACTTTGCAAAGATGGGCCGATACCTCAGGGAGTCGTTAGTGGGATGGGAACAGCTGGGGGATGTAGAAAAACAGTGGGCAAAACTGAAAGGGGGTATTTTAAATGCAACCAACCTTTTTGTTAAAAAGGTAAATAAAGGGGGGAGCACGTGATGCGGTGAGCTCGGCGGACGTACTCTGCTTGAGCTCCGGTCTCTTCCAACCTGAATCGGGCTATTAATGCCGGTCTGAGAGCTGTTGCACAGATAAAATATTAAGTGCCGAGAGAGGAGAGACACCCGAAGCCGACAAGTGACAGGAAGGGCGCTGCGGGGATGGCAGCAACAGTTAAAGCTGCGAGGAAAGAGAAAGAGCGCGGAACCCCGATACCTAAGATGGCGGATGCGGTGGGCAGGCCGAAGTCACCGACCTCTCCGGCCTTTTTGGCAGAGGTATCTGCGGCGGTGGCGGATGCTCTGGCGGTGCAATTCACGGCCCTGCATGATAAAATGGACCATCTCCACACTTCCTTTGGGGCATTGGGCAGCCGCCTGCAAGAAGCTGAAACCCGCATTGGGGTGACTGAGGATAGCCTGACTTCTCTGACCCGCGAATTGTCGGCAGTGAAATCCCAACTTCAGTCCTACGATGCCAAACTTGACGATTTGGAAAATCGTTCGCGGCGTAACAACCTGAGACTGATGGGTATCCCTGACTCGATCGCCGACAGAGATTTAAAAACCTATTTGGAGACTTTACTCCCCAAGCTTTTTGAGGGCCTTGAAGATGGCGGTAAGCTGCTAATAGAACGGGCGCACCGCGTGGGTAGCCGACAATCCCGAGATCACCGACCGTGGGTAGTGCTGGCTAAATTCCTGCACTTCCCTCAGAAAGAGGCCATTCTGCGAGCTGCACGGCAGAAGGGAGAGCTGGTGCATGATAATTTGAAACTGCGGGTGGCCCAGGACTACTCTGCTGCCCTAAGTCAGAAGCGCAGAGCTTATGCTCCTCTCTGCCAGCGTCTGCTTGAAGCGAAGATAAAATTTTCGGTGCAGTACCCCTCTAGACTGCATGTTTTTCATGAGGGTGCCCACCAGACTTTCGACTCAGCGGCTGATGCCCAACCCTACATCGACCAGCTTGTGGGCGAAGAGCGAACACCACAGTCCCCTAAAGGGCAGCTGTGAGGCACCTGGAATGTTTACCCGAATAGGGGTATTGGTGTGAACTTTGGTTCTAGCTGACTGAATAGGCTGGAGACGGGAGGGGGTGGGTTAGGGCAGTTTGTACTAGGCCTGTGGGGTTCTTGTCCCTTGATGGCAGTTTCGAGCGTGTGGGCCAGACCTACACATTAGGCCTTGTGGAGTGGTGTGTGCGGTATGCATGTTGGACACGCACGTGGTGGAGCCCCGGCTGGAGGGTGCTCTACACCTTCCGGCTCTGTTTCTAGGGAGCTGAGTATGATACGGATCGAGTGAGGTATGGGGGAAGGGGGTTGAGGGTGAGAGGTTGTGTGGGTGGTGACTGGAGTGTGTTATTGTGTGGTTTTTTTGAGTGGGGGGGTTGTTGTGTTCTTTCTAAAAGTAGGGTAGTCTATGGGTGTTGGGAAAGGTCTGTCAGGGCTTAAGGGGATTTTTTTCTGTTGATTGGGGTCACTGAGCTTAGCTCTGTTGGGTTTAGCTGTGGGGGGTGGGGTGGGTTCCCCTGAGTGATTGGTGCTGATAACAAGGCATGATTGGGGTTCGTTCTCTTTAGGAGGTACTTGGGCTTTCTTTACTATTTTGTTTTTTTTACTGAAGTTCAGCGCTGATTTTCAGCCCTTATATGCTGTAGAGTGCTGTAAAAATGGGGTGGACACTTGTATTTATTTTGTGTGAGTGACAGACATATTTGTTTATGGGTTCTAGTAGTATGATGTCTTTTTGTATAGGAAAAATTTTCTTTGTTGGCGGGGATTCTCTGCCCCTTCTTGTATTCCTATTGTTCCAGAAATAGAACTGTTTATGGGGGCAACTGCAGTATTGAGCGCAGGCGGGCGGTAGAGGGTGTCTCTATAATTTAATAGGGGTTGGGAGAGACCGATCGCGTTACAGCTTGTCTCTACCTATTAGAGGTGGGGATGTATCGATATGTGGAGGGGGCGGGGAGGGGGAGGGAGGGTGGGAGGGGGGGAGGGTGTTGGTCGCGTCCAACCGGGAGACCCCAGGTACAGTGGGATCCCAATACAGGGTGGCAGGGAGGCATTCCAGGCTGGGGGGGTTCCTCCTGGGATATGGTTGACTATATTCCTGCGTTATTGGGGTGATATTATCCCAGACTGAAGATAATTTCATGGAACGTCTGTGGACTAAGGAGCCCGATTAAGCGAGCGAAAGTTTTACAGGCTTTAGCGCGGCAAAAAGCTGATATTGCTTTACTTCAAGAGACCCACCAGACAGCTGAAGAGCATGCCAAATTGTGCAGAACCTGGGTGGGGCAGGTCTGGGGGGCGCCTGCGGTGAATAAGAAAGGGGGGGTGGCCCTATTGATACATAAGAATGTACGCTTTAAGGCTGTGAAGGAAATAATTGATCCAGCGGGGAGATTTCTCCTATTGCAGGGCAGCTTGGAGGGCCGATCTGTCATCCTGGGCAATATTTACAGCCCTAATGTATTGGATCGTGCTTTTTATGCCAGACTGGCCTCCCAGGTGGAACAGCTTCCAGAGTCCCCGTTGATTTGGGGGGGGGATCTTAATGGAGTGATGGACGTGGGGATGGACACGTCTCGAGGTGCAGGGACTAGGGAACGGGCCCAGGCGGCCCGTGCTTTACATGGTCTCCGAATGCGACTGGGGTTGGTGGACCCGTGGAGACTATTGCACCCCACTGAAAAAGATTATACGCACCACGCTTGAGCACACAGTTCCAGTGCCCGAATTGATTACTTGTTGATTTCGCAAGGATTGTTTGCTTTGGCGGATGAGGCGCAGATTGGTCCCGCGGAAATATCTGACCATGCCTTGGTCTGGCTGCAACTACGCTAGGGCGCTGCCCGTGCTGCGACGAGAATGTGGCGGTTCCCCCTGGAACTCTATAGGGACTCTCAGTTTCGACGGTTTCTGCAGCAGCGCTGGCGTGAGTTTGAGGCGGATCATAGTGGGCATCGAGGGGATCCCGAGCTGATTTGGGAGACGGCGAAAGTTGTCCTGCGCGGGGATATTATTGGATTTTTGGCAAGAAAGCGTCGACTCATGGCGGAACGTATTATTCGCTTAGAACGCTTAGTCACTCAACAGCGGCGGAGATGGGCGGCTAATCCGAGTGTGTCTTTGAAGAAGCAGGTTTGGGAGACGCAGACAACTCTGAATGAACTTCTACATCAGAGAGCTAAAAAATCAGTTCAGTATTATCGCTTTCAGCTTTATTGTCATGGTGATAAGCCTTGGAGGTTATTGGCTCGCTGCCTGCATGGTTCTCGGACCTCTCAGCTAGTGCACGTGCTTCGGGATGATCAGGGGATCCTTCATAAGGAGAGCCCGGAGATAGCTCGGGTGTTCCGTTCATTCTTTCAGAAACTTTATGCAGCAGAGCCGAGCTCCCCTGTGCAGATGTCCGCATACTTGGAGGGCCTGAGGCTACCTCAATTGACTGTTCAGCAACGGGAGGCACTGGATCAGCCGATATCGGTCCAGGAGGTGCAAACTGTTATTGTTAAAGCGAGCTGTTATAAAACCCCAGGTGCGGATGGGTTAGGGGCGGAATTCTACAAGATTTTGTGTGAATTGGTCTCACCGCTGCTGGCGGACGTTCACAATCGGAGGTCAGAACAGGGAACCTTTCATTGGGGAAACAACTTGGCCCATGTGATACTCATTCCCAAACCTGGGAAAGATTTGCTGTGTGCGGAATCTTACCGCCCTATTTCTCTCCTCAACTTCGATTTGAAAATACTCGCAAAGGTCCTTGCGGACCGCCTGGCAAGTGTATTGGGGCATTTGGTTCATGACTCCCAGGTAGGCTTTGTGAGAGGGCGGTATGCTGTCCGCAATCTTCGGAAGATCTTGGCCTCCTTGGAGTGGGTGCAGAGCAGTCGTCTCCCTTCTCTGTTAATCAGCTTCGATGCAGAGAAGGCTTTTGACAGGGTGAGTTGGCAGTATCTATGGCGCCTGTTGCCTTGTTATGGGCTTGGGAGCTCTTTTTGTGCCATGGTTCGTAGTCTCTACATTGATCCGATGGCGGCGATTTGCTGTAATGGAGTGCTCTCGGAGACTTTCCCATTACATCGGGGGACTAGGCAGGGCTGCCCCCTTTCTCTCCCCTACTGTTTGTCCTCTCCTTGGACCCGTTCATACGGCAGGTGGAGTTGTCGCGGGACATACAGGGGGTGCATATTCGTTCTACGACCTTTAAGATTTCGGCCTTTGCCGACGACCTCCTTGTGCATTTGCTCCGACCGCAGGAATCGCTTCCCCGGCTGCTGCAGGAGTTTGCGACGTTTGGCCAGTTTGCCGGGTTAAAAATTAATCGGACCAAGTCTGAGGCCCTAGACGTTTTGGGTGGGGTGCGGAATGCTTGGCGGGGTACCTTTCCCCTCCGCTGGGCGGTTCACCATTTTAAATATCTTGGTATTCTGCTGACTGGTCAGCCCTCTCAGTTGTATGGTTGTAATTTCGATCGAATTCTGCGGGGTCTGCAGGACCAGTTACACGCTTGGCGCCCACTCCCGCTGTCCCTGTCTGGAAGAATCGCAGCGATCAAATTAGTTGTTTTACCAAGGATTCTTTATTGGTTACAGACGCTGCCTGTATGGTTGTTGCGGAAGGATTTAAAGCGGATAGAAGGGCTCTTCCGGGGGTTTTTGTGGGGCGCAGCCCGAGCGCGTGTTTCCTACTCTCGTATGGTGGGGAACTGGCGGCAGGGGGGGCTGGGCCTGCCGGATTTAGGTGCCTATGCTCTGGCTTGCCAAGCGCGGCATTTGGGTGACTGGTTGGGGGGGACGGCAGTGTATACTCCGTTGGTCTTGGAAGAGGCCTTTGCTGCCCCAGTGTCTTTGCTTGCCCTCTTACACCTGGATACTCGATTGCTCCCCGATAGATTGGCTGGGAGTGTTCTGATTGACTCGGTGCGTCGAACTTGGCGGCAACTTAATGGATACTGGGGAACGAATTGGAGAGTCTCGAGTTGGTTGCCGATTCGGGGGAATGTCCTTTTTACCCCAGGACTGGATCATGCGATTTTTCGTGATTGGGCACGCAAGGGTCTCACTAGTCTTGGACATATGGTGGATCCTTCGGGGCTCTGTAAGAAGTTCTTGCCCTTATGTGCTGAATATGAACTGGGGCCTCGACACTGTTTTGCATATATGCAGCTTGCGCATTATATTGCCTCCCTACCGGCAGCGGAATTACAGGCCGACCGCTCGGCGCAGATCCTGTCTTTTTTTGATATAGCTGGGGAGTCACCGCCGTCCATACGGTCGTTGAAGTCTCGTTTGACCCCCTATAGGTCCTCTCCAGACTATCGTCCTGTGGAGTTAGCGTGGGCCGCGGAGATGGGGCGGGAGATTGAACCAGGGACGCTTTTGAAAGCTCTGCAGCGGGTAGGAGAGCTGGCGGTAGGGACCCGTTGGAGGGAGATGCAATATAAATCGCTCTCTAGAGTACATTTCTCTCCTCGTCGGGCTTTTCGCTCCAAGCTTACCCAGGATGGACGGTGCCCGAGGTGTTTGGCGCCTCTGGCGAACTTGTCGCACATGTGGTGGGGCTGTAGACTTCTCCGTTCTTACTGGGCTAGAATTGGTTCCTTCCTGGAGAGGCTCTTGGGACAACGGGTGTGTTTAGATGCCTCCTTAGTGCTCCTTGATAAATTGCGCCTTCTACAGCCTAAAGGTAAATGGGAGAGATTACTAGTGCGTAAAGCTTGTCTGGTGGGCAAAGGTCCCATATTGCATAACTGGCGAGACAAGACCGCCCTCTTTCTGGGAATGGCGTAACGCCTTACATCAGCTGATGCTGTTGGAGGCTAGATACGCCCGAGGTAATGTCAAACGCTGGCCACTTTTTCAAATGCTTTGGGATCCCTATCTCCAAAATTTAAGTTCTCGTAGTAGGAATGAAGTCTTACAGTTGGGTTCTTAGGCTGTTCCGTGTAGTATGGGATTCAGCCTCGGAATGGTGTGGGGGGGTCTCCTGGGTTGGACGCGATGACAAGGGGGGGGGGTGGGGGAAGAAGGGGGAATGGGTGGGGAGGGTTGATTGTGAAAAATGCACCTGTATGTTTTGCTTGTTCTCCTGGACGGGGATCAGAGTTCACCCCCTCCTGGAGCTTGTTTGCTGTTTTGGCCTGTTCTCACATGGTGTTTATAAAGTTTGAAAAAAAAAAAAAAAAGGTAAATAAAGGCAAAAGGAACAGGAGACCGCTATGGTTTTCGAAGAAAGTAGCTGAAAAAGTGAAGAAAAAGAGGGAGGCCTTCATGAAATACAAGAGATCACAGAGAGAGGAAGACAGGCATCTGTATTTGGAAAAACTTAGAGAAGCTAGCAAAGTAGTCAAGAAGGCAAAGATTCAAAAGGAGGAGGAAATAGCCAATGCAATAAAATGGGGGGATAAGACATTTTTCAGATATATTAGTGAGAAGAGGAAGGGCAAAAGTGGTATTGTCAGACTCAAGGGTGCAGGGGGGGAATATGTAGAAGCTGATAAGGATAAAGCGGAATTGCTTAACAAATATTTTTGTTCTGTGTTCACAGATGAAGAACCAGGAGCAGGACCTCAGAAAACACCCACAAATAAGAACAGAAGCGAGGGACATCTTGAACAATTTTCAGAAGACTGTGTTCGTGAGAAACTAGCTCAACTTAAAATAGACAAAGCGATGGGACCGGATGGGATACACCCTAGAATACTGAGGGAACTTGGGGACGTTCTAGCAACTCCACTGACTGACCTTTTCAATGCCTCGTTGGAGTCGGGAGTGGTGCCAAAGGACTGGAGAGAGGCTCATGTGGTGCCTTTACACAAAAGCGGTAGTAAGGATGTGGTTGAAAACTACAGGCCGGTTAGTTTAACTTCAGTGGTGAGTAAATTAATGGAAACGCTGTTGAAAGAGAAAATAGTGATGTTTCTGGAGTCCAGCGGATTACAGGATCCGAGGCAGCATGGATTCACCAGAGGCAGGTTTTGTCAGACAAATCTGATTGATTTCTTTGACTGGGTGACCAGGGAGTTGGACCGCGGGAGAGCTCTAGATGTGGTGTATTTAGATTTCAGTAAAGCCTTTGACACTGTTCCTCACAGGCGACTTATAAACAAACTGAGCACCCTAGGGATGGACCCTAAAGTTACTGCTTGGGTTAGAAATTGGTTGGGTGGGAAGCGACAAAGAGTACAAGTAAATGGAGCTCACTCTGAGGAGAAGGATGTTACCAGTGGTGTGCCCCAGGGATCTGTCCTTGGTCCGATTCTTTTTAACATCTTTGTTAGTGATATAGCGGAAGGGCTGTCGGGTAAGGTTTGCCTCTTTGCGGATGATACCAAAATCTGCAATAGAGTAGACACCCAGGAAGGTGTAGATAACATGAGGAGGGATCTAGCTAAGCTTGAAGAATGGTCTAGAATTTGGCAACTGGGATTTAATGTTAAAAAATGTAAGGTCATGCATTTGGGCTGCAGCAATCCATGGGAGCAATACAGTATAGGAGGTGAAGTACTTTTGTCCACTAAAGAAGAGCGGGACCTAGGCGTAGTTGTGTCCGATGATCTTAAAGTAGCTAAACAGGTAGAAAAGGCGACGGCAAAAGCTAAAAGGATGCTTGGGTGCATACGGAGAGGAATGGCTAGCAGAAAAGAGGAGGTGATAATGCCTCTGTATAAGTCTTTGGTGCGACCTCATTTGGAGTATGGTGTGCAATTCTGGAGACAGCACCTTCAAAAGGATGTGAACAGGATGGAGTCGGTGCAGAGGGTTGCTACTAAGATGATTAGTGGTCTTCATTATAAAGCATATGAGGACAGACTTAAGGATCTTAATATGTACACCTTAGAGGAAAGGCGGGATAGAGGTGATATGATTGAGATGTTTAAATACCTCCGTGGCATAAATGTTCAGGGAGAGAGCCTCTTTCAATTGAAAGCAAGTTCTGCTACGAGGGGACATGGGATGAGGGTGAAGGGAGATAGATTCAGGAGTGATATGCGGAAATATTTCTTTACGGAAAGAATAGTGGATCCGTGGAATAGTCTCCCAGTGGAGGTGGTAGAGATGAGGACAGTAACTGAATTCAAAAAAGCATGGGACCAACACAGAGGATCTCTAAAGGTAAAAAGTGGACTGTAGGAGCTGCTCCAGCATCGGAGAAACCGGGACAGTAAAGGCCTCCTTCGGAGGAGAGTCATACTGCAGAGCTTCCAGCTCTTCGGCTCGAGGCTCTTCCTCGGGGTCAGCCGAGATAGATAAGGCAGCGGCCATATCTCGGACAAACTCCGAGAACCTAGTATCCTCCGGAGGGGATCTACTCCGGGGCTCAGACTCGGGTGAGTCCGAAGGGACACACCGAGTCTTGAAGGTGTCAGGAGACTCCTCGTCTTCGTTCTTCTAAGCAGACTCGTCCGATGTCAAGTCGAGGTCCGACCCCGCGGGTCCTCTAGGCACCCGCCCCGACGCCAGTGGCACCAGCATCGAGACCCTCAGTCCCGAATGGGAGGTCGAGGGAGACCTCGACCGAGGGAGACCTCGACCGAGGACGACCTCGACCGAGGACGACCTCGACCGAGGACGACCTCGAGCGAGGACGACCTCGAGCTGCAAGGGACTCGAGTATCGGCTCGGTCTCTGGGGTCGACTTCAAAGTCGATGTCCCGGTGGTCGGGGCAGATGCACCAGACAGGCTGGCCATCAGTGCCCGCTGCTGATCCATGAAGGCAGACATTCTGCTCTCCAAGGCTGTCAACCTGAGACTCAGCTCGGGTGACGCAGCAGCCCCCGACTCGGGCCCCGGCGGTGCTGGGCCCGACGTCGGTACTTGGGGAGGCGAGTCCACGAGGACTACAGGACTTACGTGTCCAGCAGACTCCGGCTCCATGTGAGGAACGTTAGTTGGCTTCTCCTGGTCCATGGGCCCGGGACGACGGTCGGGGGTCTTAGAGCTGGCCCTCGAGTGCTCAGGGACCTCCTCCGACGCCGCCCTCATGAGCCGCTTCTTCCTTTTACATTCCCAGTCGGGGGACCCCCTGTCCGAGGAGCTTCAACGCTTCTCGGGATCGGAATCCCGAGATGTCAAGGCCTCAGATGTGGTCCGGGCCCGGGCAGAGGCCGAGTCCGAGAAAAGCCTTTCACTTTGCTGCTGACGACTTCGGAGGGCCTTGGAAGACATTTTTCCACATGGCCCGCACGTTTTAGAATCGTGATCCGGGCCAAGGCACCGAAGGCAGCAGTCGTGTGTGTTGGTGAGAGACATTATCTTTTTACACCGATCACACTTTTTGAAACCGCTGGAAGACATCGGGGAGAAAAGGGTCCCCCCCGCGAGGTCAAAGGACCAGCCTTCCAGGGAAAAAGAAAAAGATTTGGCGCGAGCGCCTAGCCACTAAGGGCAAAAACCAAAAAAGGAAAAAAGGGGATTCGATACCGGTGTACCGAACCCGGCAGGAGGGGAACAGACGTCCAATCCGAGGAAAAAAGCGAAAAACGCCAAGGAAAAAACTTCTCTTTTCCAGGAAAAAAGGACACACATCCGATGGGCTTCACGGAAAAAAAGAGACTGAGGTAAGATGGCACCTTTAGGCGGTAAGGGAACCATGCATGCGTGCCAGCATTCCCAAAGGCTTTCATGGAAAGCTGGGGAAATGCTCCACTGGGGCTTCATCGGCGTCAATGACACCCATAAGTGAGGACTGACTTCCTGCTTGGTCCTGGAGAAATTATTTTAGCACACCAATCACACTTTTTAAAGCCACTGGTCGCCATAGGGGGAAAAAAGAACCCCAGCAAGTTTGAAGATCCTTTGGGCTGCCAGTGGAAAAAAAGTCGCAAAGACGCCAAAAATAAAAAATAAAAAGTAAAAAGGACCCGATACTGAGGCACCGAGGTCGGGGCAGGAAAGGTACTGGTGCAAGACTGGAGATGAGTAAGAAAGTCGAGAAAAAAATCAACTTATTCTGGGGGAAAACAGACGTCTGGTGGACTCCGTGGAAAAAAGGAGACTGAACAAGATGGCATCTTTGGGCGGGAAGGGAACCACGCATGCGTGGTAGCAATCCCAAAGGCTTTCTTTGAAAGCTGGGGATTTGCTCTGCGTGGGCTCCATCGGCACCGACATCACCCATATGTGAGGACTGACTTCCTACTTGTTCCTGGAGAGTTTATCTGCCAGGACATTGTCCTCCCTAGTCAAGTAAACAACCCTGAGAGCTATCCCCTGAAAGATGGCCCAGTTACACATTCTGACTGCTTCTCAACACAGGAGGTACAAACCTGTACTCACCTGCTTATTAATGTAGTACATGGCTACATGGTTGGTTGTCTGGATCAATATAATTTGACTGGCCAACTGATCTGAAAGCCTCTACAGCATTCCCAATCACACTTAGTTCCATAAAATTGTTCTGATGAAGACCTTCCTGAGGGGACCAGATACCCCCCCCCCCCCCCCCCCCCGAATATGGAACCCATCTACATGGATTCCTTATCCCGGTTTGAACATGTCCACCATGAGTACTTTTTGGTAGGAAGGAATTTCACAGGGAATTCCTTTGGGTACACTGGAATAAACTGTCTACTAGAACAGACAGTCCCAGAGTGGAACAGTGACAAAAATGATGTATTGGAGTCTGTCAATGGCCTGTGTCCACTGTATGCTCAAGGTCTGCTGAGCTTGTCCAATTTTGGAATGTGCCAAAAGAATTACATACACCATTGAAGCCATATTGCCCATCATTCTCAACATGTTTCTCACTGAGTTATATTTGAAGAGGCAGTCAAAACACACCCCAGGTTTTGGCTAGGGCACCATCTGGGACTTATGGGCTCTGTTTTGTTGACTGGTACATGAGCGGGGAACCTGTTTGGTTTGGGTTGAGTGAAAGGCTGGAGGATACCTTTGCCAACGAAAGTAAAAGTCTTCTTTTGGTCTCCACTTGAGTATCACCCTGATGAGAAGAATGTAAGAAGTACATCTAGGAAGGATCTTAACTGTGTCACTATGCTGCTTGATCAGAGATGCAGTTTCCTGTACGTTATCCCTGAAGATATTCTCTCTATGGCAGGGCACAATGAGTTTCTCCTGGAAGTCGAACTGTAGGTCGGAAGCCTAAAGCCATGCGAGTCTCCAGGCACCAATACCCATGGAAGAGACTCTCAATGCCAAACTGAAAGAATCGTTAAGGCACTTGGACTATGTAATCCCCGCACTCCTTCCCTCTGCTCAGTATGGAATGACACTGCTCGACCTTCTCAAAGGTAAGGGGGGGGGGGGAATGTTAGCAAACTCCTGCACACTGCACGATATTCCACATGTGAAATTTCTGGGAAAATAATAAAGTACCTACAAAGCATGATTATGTCCTATTGGTGGTGGGTGGGAGGGGCTGGAACCCCTAAAAGCACCAGAAAAGTGATGTATAGGAAGGAGGAGGAAGGGGGATTAGGAGTCCTGTGTCTTGCCACATATTATGCAGCTGCGCACACTGTTTGAACGGAAGGGGTTGGAGGAAACCTCACAGTGGGTGCAGCTGGAGCAGGGAGAAGGGAGGGTCTTGGAAGCCCAAGTGTGGGATCCGAGTGGAGGAGTAAAAAGGGGGAAGGGCAGAAAATCCTTTTAAGCTATTAACTTTGCAGATCTGGGGAAAACGGAAGCAGGAGAACCTACATTAAAGAAATGGGAGATTTTCCACCGGGACAAGGGAACCCTGTGTACGGAGTATGGGCGAAAAAAGGGCTGACCCACATAGGACAGTTGGTTGAAGCGGGAGGGCAGGTTAAGACCTTTGACAAGTTAAGAGAAATATATCAACTGTGGTATTATCTAAAGCAGGCAGAGATATGACGGGACTTAGGAATACCCCCCCCCCCCACACCATTTGAAGAGTTAATGGGGGGAAAAAATCAGAAGGGCCTTATCTCTAAAGTGTACCAAATTTTAAGGGAGGGGGAATAGGAAATAATGGATAATCAGAGGAGATGGAAGGAGGAACTCCCAGGACAGTGGGAGGAAAGGAGATGGCAGGCAATATACAGATATGCGTACAAGTTTGCCCCAGCAACACCCTACCTGGAAAACAGCATAAAGCTCCACCTGCGGGCGTTTAGGACACTGCTTAAGTTACAGGCAGTGTATAACAAGGTGGTAAATGTTGGAAAGGACATCGGGAGAAGGGTGACTTGGTTCACCTGGTGTGTGGGTGCCCAAAAGTAAGGGGATTATGGAAGGAGGTTGAAGATTTGTTCAGAGATATAACCAAAGTGCAGATGCAATTATCAGCTGAGATGGTAGTACCAAATGAAGTGGGGAAGGGAGGAAATAAAGCACAGGAGACCTTTTTAGGTTATTGTGCGATAACTGCAAGAATGACACTGCACATGGTGGAAAAGATTAGAAGTACCGGCATTAGGAGAAGTAGTGCGAAAGCTTGACCATGTCTGGGGCCTCTGCAGCAAGGACATGTAGACAACGCTCAAAAGAAATATCAAGAGACGTGGAGAAAGTATGAGGAATGGAGAGGGGAGGGATTGAAACAAATCTTGGGGAGGGGGGAGAGAGAAGGGTGATAAAAAGTGAGAGAGGGGAGTAAAGAAGAAGGAAAAGAGAACTTATGGAGGGGAAGACGGGGAGGGGGAGGGGGAAGACGGGGAGGGGGAGGGGGAAGACGGAGGGAGGGGAAGGGACGGTACGGGGCTTGGCCACAGGTCAGGGAAGCACAACATGGGGCGAGATAGGTGGGGGGATAAAGTAGAGGGGAAAGGGTAGATTAAGTATACACATGTATATTTACTTTTCCTAAAGCTCAAGAGTGAATAAGCTATACCCCTCAGAAGCTAACATTTAATAGGAATAAAGGGGTAATCTGAAATGCTAAAGTGTAAAGATTCTTGGAAAGAGACTGAACTGGTGTAACAGATTGATAGTTTCCAAACTTTCAACTGTTTTCATTGTCAGGTATGGAATATCAATAAAGACATTTTAAATAATAAAAAAAAAAAAAAAAAGAGCTCAAAACAGCGCTGGAGAAAAAAAAACTAAAATGGTTCTGAGCCTTGAAGCTGAGGTGATAGGGCTTGGAGGTGGAAAAGGGACAGGTGCTAACTGGATGAAAAATGCACTGAAGCATGAAACAAAACAAAACAACTTTTTCCGGGGGAACAGAGACGGATGTCGGTAGGGCTCCGCAGAAAAAGGGAGACTGAATAAGATGGCACTCTTGGGAGGGAAGGGGACCTCGCATGCGTGGTGACATTTCCCAAAGGCATTCTTTGAAAGCTGGGGAGATGCTTCCACAGGACTCCGTCAATGTCACCCATATGTGAGGGCTGACTTCTTGCTTGTTCCTGGAGCACATGGAGTGGAACCGGGTGGCTCATAGGTTTCTGTCGTCCCCGGCAAAAGACCCCACCATTCCACCCCCCCTGCTGCTACTACTGCCACCCCCCCCCCCCCCCGAATCAATCTTCTCATCTTGCGATGGTGGCAAAGGCAGCCCGACTCCATTTTGAGCTACCACCACTTTCAAAATGGAGTTGGGTCATTGCCGCCAGATTAGAGTGATAGGTTCAGGAGCAGTCCAACTCAGTTTTGAAAGTGGTGGCTTTGTGCCGCAGCTTTCAAAATGGGGTTGGGCCATCCACCAGGGTTTGCCACCCTAGGTGGCCACACAGTCCGCTTAGTGGATGGGCCAGCCCTGGAGCTGAACCAATTTTCCCTCCTCTTATGGCTATCAAAAAGACCAGTGTCTAGTGAAGCCTCCAACGTCACGCTCAAGTGAGAGAATCACTCTCAAGGTGATTGTTCACGAATGTTTAATCATTTCCTCTCAATCTTCAGAATTTTCTTCAGAGAGGAGAAAATCCATCCACCATCTGCTGAAGACAAAGACCTCTGGTGGCTGAGGTGGATAGAGGCATGGGAGAGATATCATTGAAACCTGGGCTTTTCATTGGTTCTTTGTATCCACTCCTCTGCTGACAGAGGAACACAACCCACTTGTCTGGACTGATCTAACAAGACAATATGGAAATATCTTTTAGACTTCAAACAGAGAAGGATGACATGCCCGAGGCAATGTATACAACCTTAAAAGGCACAGAGGAGGTGACCTGCACGGGGCGGCAAATAGAATTCTAAACAAAGGCATAGAGAGAAGGGTGTGATCTGCATGGAGCGGTAGGTACAACTACTCTGGCCACCTTACTAGGCAGAACAGATGGAGCAGAATGGTCTTTAACTGCTATCATATACTATATTACTATATATTATCTTAATGCCTATTTATTACTCTATAGTCACCACACCTTGAGTATTGTTGTTGTTGTTGTTGTTAAGTGCCGTCGAGTCGGAGTCGACTCATGGCGACCCTCTGGATAGCTATCCTAAATTGTGTTCGGTCTTCAGTCAGGCGGCTCATTGTTGACAGACTGGTACCCGTGGCTGCTGTTATTGTATCGATCCATCTCATTGCTGGCCTTCCTCTTTTGCGTTGACCTTCTATCTTGCCAAGCATAATGTCTTTCTCTAATGATCTCTCTCTTCGCATGATGTGTCCAAAGTATGAAAGTCGAAGTCTTGTCATCTGAGCTTCTAAAGAAAGCTTAGGTTTGATCTCCTCTAGTACAGACTGGTTTGTTCTTCGGGCAGTCCATGGTATACACACTATTCGCCGCCAACACCATAATTCAAAGGCATCAATTTTCTTCCTATCTTTTTCACTGTCCAGCTTTCACATCCATATGATGTTATTGAAAATACCATGGCTTGAACAAGCCAAATCTTTGTATGGAGAGAGACATCTCTGCTCTTGAGAATCTTATCTAGGTCTTTCATAGCCATTCTGCCAAGAGCAATGCGTCGTCTGATATCTTGACTGCTTGTTGCTTCTTTATTGATAGTTGATCCAAGTAGGTTAAAGTTGTTCACAATTTCAATTTCTTCTCCTTCAACGATGAACCTGTTGATTATGCCAGTTGTCATGATCTTTGTCTTCTTTACATTAAGGTGCAGGCCCATTTTGAGACTATGTTCTTTGATTGTGAGAAGCAAATGTTTCAGATCATCTTCACTTTCAGTCAGTAGTGTGGTATCATCAGCATAGCGAAGGTTGTTGATGAGTCTTCCACCAATCTTCACACCTCTGTTGTCTTCATACAATCCTGCTTCTCTGATGATTTGTTCTGCATATAAATTAAACAGGTAGGGGGAAAGTATGCAGCCTTGTCTTACACCTTTGCTTATTTTAAACCATTCTGTTTCACCTTGTTCCGTTCGAACTGTTGCTTCTTGATCAATGTACAGATTGCGCAAGAGAACGATCAGGTGTTCTGGTATACCCATGCTTCTTAATGTGGCCCAGAGTTTCTCATGGTTTACACAGTCAAAAGCCTTGCTATAGTCCATAAAGCACAAATAGATATCCTTTTGGTATTCTTTAGTCTTTTCAAGGATCCATCTCACATCTGCAATGATGTCTCTCGTTCCTCGCCCTTTCCTGAACCCTGCTTGCACTTCAGGTAGTTCTTGTTCCAGGTATGGTTGCAGTCTCTTTTGAATAATCTTCAGTAGAATCTTGCTGGCATGTGGGATCAGAGCGATTGTGCGATAATTTTCACAGTATTGTATCCATTTCTTATTACTGCATCTCAAAAAAAGAAATAGTGGAATTAGAAAAGGTGCAGAGGAAGATAACCAAAATGAAAAAGGGGATGCAACAGTATTCCTATAAGGAAAGGCTAAAGAGTTTAGGGCTCTTCAGCTTGGATTAAAGAAGGCCGACTGAAGACAAAGACCAATAAAATAATGAGTGGAATAGGTAAAAAGCAAATCAGTTGTTTATGCTTTCAAAAGGTAGAAAGATGTAAGCTAAATAATTTTTTTAAAAATAATGGTCTTCGCATCAATAGATCCAAATCCCTGGTCCTGGATGTAGGAGGAGTAGTTAGGTCTAAGTGGAAGGGGGACTTCACATTTAGGCAGAAGGACAGATACATTACCTAGGTATACAGATACCTGAGAAACTGGCCCAACTTTATAGGGTCAATGTTCACCCACTGCTGGCTGCAACAACTGCACGCTTAAGGAAGTGGCGGGATTTTCCGATCTCTCTTCTGGGAAGGATAGCCCTATTTAAGATGGTAGAGCTCCCAAGGTGGATATACTTATTGAGGCATATCCCTGTTTGGTTATTAAAAAAGGACTTCTTGGTGTTGCAGAGACACATAAATGAGTTCCTCTGGAGAGGCAAGAAACCTTGAATAGCCACTTCAGCTTTAATGAGGCCCCGGGAGGAAGGGGGGTTGGGGTTGGTCCCACTTAGAGCTTATAACCTTACTTACTTGATCAGGCCACTGCGAGATTTGATATTGGGAACGGAAAGTACTATTCCGTTGAGTCTTGTTGATCAGATGGCGGGGGCAGCACATAGAGTATATTATTTGCATAGGCTAACGGGAGAGGTTGCCCCTGCTTGGAAAGTCTTGGTATATCTACAAGTGTTACACCAGGCCTGGAGGGCTCTTTGCCGGTACAGGAGACGGGGCTGGAGAGCAACAGATTGCCTCCCCCTATCAGGAAACTTAGAATTTACACCGGGAGTGTGGGGGATGGTGGGGAAAGAATGGGCAAGAGAAGGTGTTGAGTATGTGGGATATTTGCGAATGGAAACGGGATCTGAACTTGACTCCTTTTTAGAGTTGAGGAGGTGGTTCAATCTGGCCCCAAACCACTTTTACTTTTACCTGCAGGCGAGGCATTATGTTCGAAAGCTAGAGTGATTTCAGTGAAAAACCTTCGGCAGGGGGGATGCTTGACTTGTGGGTCAAACTAGAAGGGAAAGTAACTATTGGAGAAGCTGGCTAGGAGATGGCAGCAGGATCAGCTGCCTGAGGTCATGGTGAAGAAGTTACAGCAGGCATTTTAGGCAGTAAAAACAGTCTCGGAATCTGTACGATTACAGGAAATACCGTACAAATTCCTGTGGAGGGTGTATGTTCATGATGTGTGGGCGGCTCGAGCGGGGATGGCTCAGACAGATATGTGTAGGCTTTGCGGGGAGGAGAAAGGAACACTATCACATAGGTTCTGGTTCTGTTCACTTATACAGCTCTTTTGAAAGAGATCTGGGTGAGAGCTGGTGGAGAGAAAGTGGGTTTGGAGGCTTTTTCGCCGGAATGGGGTTTGCTGGGAGAGCCGGGAGTGGGAGTCTCAGTACAAAGTTATCATAAGCAACTGTGTGCCAGAGGATTCATAATAGCCAAACTATGTATACTCCAACAGTGGTTATCTGATGCCCCTCCAGGGATCAAAGGCTGGGAAAGATCTATGGTAGAAATGAGGGATATGGAAAGTTGAACGGCTCAGATTTTGGGGGTGAAGCGAATGGAGTGGTGTAGTAAAGTGTGGGACTCTTTGAAGCAATCTGACTAGGTTTAGTTCATAGGGAGAGTGATATTTATTATTTATTTATTTATTTACATTCTCTTATATACCGCGCTATTCTGCATCAGTGCAGTTTACATTGAACAAACAGAAATTACATTGAACAGGGCATTATAACTTGGAGATAACTATTTTACAAGGAACATGGGCTATGGAGAGTTAAGTGGCTTGCCCAAGACCACAAGGAGCACCTGTGGGACTAGAAACCCCAGTCCTTCCGGCCCAAGGTTGCTGTCCTCTAGTGGGATTTGAACCCCTGACCTTCCGGCCTGAAGTATATAGCTTTTTACCTCTGCAAACCCCTCTTTTTGCAGTGTATTTGGATATACACTGATATGGAGATATATATATATGATATATATATATATATATATATATATATGATATATACAGTGATATGGAGTAAGGCTGGTTAGTTAGGGGCTGCAACCTGGATGGGTAATGGGCAGGGGGTGGCAGGGAGATGTAAACCTGACAGCTTGTTGTTATGGTCGTTAAGTTATAATGTAAACCGCACTGATGCTAAATAGCGCGGTATATAAGAAATTGTAATAAATAAATAAGAGGAACTAGTGTGTACATGAGAGAGGGCGAGTGGGCAGATATGTCTGGATCAGATATGGGGTGAGGGGAGGAGAGGGGTAGGAGGGTGGGGGGTATGTCGGGATAAAGTGGTGGGAATTGGGTCTCAAACAGGATCGTGGCTATCATGGGGTTGTGGTCGTTGCTTTGCCCTGAGGATGCGTAAGAGTCACCGCTCCTTGGGGTACAGAGAATCTGTAGCTGGGAAGGCTGAGGGGTAGAGGTTTATAGAAATATAGAAATTTAGAAACTGGTATATGATGTATCTACTGAAGCATTTCGCCACTGTGATTGGATACTAAAGGGCTAGCCTGGGACAGTAATGTATATAGTAAAATAAGATGTAAACTGCGGGTAATGGCAATCATAGATAGACTGTGAACTAACATACTGTGGAAGCATGTGGGGCCTAGGGAAATTAAACATGGGGTGGCTTCCCTGTGTGGTGGATGTTTGGGAGCTCTGATATGCTTGCTATACGGGGGAGGTCCTTTGCCTCAGGCGGGTTGTATGGCGTTAGTGTTTGTATTTGATCGTGTACCACTCTTTCTAATTGTACACTCAGACGGTTATTTCTGTTTAATAATAAAAATGGATTTACACTAAAAATAATGGCGACAGACTAGGGGGCACACAAACTACAAAGTAGGACATTTTAAACAAAATTGGAAGAACGTTTTACTCAACACACAATTAAGCTCTGGAATTCACTACAAGATGTGGCAAAAGCTGTTATTATAGCTGGATTTAAAAAAGATTTGGACAAGTTCCTGAAGGAAAGTCCATAATGGATTTCTCCAAGTCCACCTTAGTAATGATTTATTTATCTCTGGGATAAACAGCATCTGTATATCTTTTGAGATCCTGCCAAGTACTTGTTATCTGGATTGACCACCATTAGAAACAGGATACTGTGCTCAATGGACATTTGGTCTGACCCAGTATGGCAGATATGTTCTTAAGAGAAAATGGCATCATTCCTGCAATTACAAGATCCCTTCTCCTCCCAGTGGCAACATCTTTCTTGATAACTACTCTAGCTATCATACCTACTTTAGCAGAGACTCCCTGAGCTTATCTTGCACAAGAGAGGCTTCCCCATTACCCATTGATGCCTTTGTCTCATAGCTATGGCTAATTCTGCTGGTCCTGATTATGCCATAGCTGTTCCCACAGGCTGCGCAGCATTTGCTACAATCAGCACATACTGAAATCCCCATAATGGAGTGTCATCTGGTAAAGTGCAACTCCCTCCTGCCTGCTGCCCTGCACTCTGGGAACTTCCTCTGCTTCTGAGGCACTAGCAGACCATTTGGTTCTGCGACGAGACTTGCCATTTATTTATTGTTTAACTTTATAGAGGCTGTATGGAGCATCACAGAATTCTCAGAATTAGAAAGCTTTATGCTCACAAAGCAAAAAAGAAAAAAACACCAATGGGAAGGTTATCGAAGGAGGGAACCAAGACCACTGACTTTGGCCCTTAGTCTGCAAACTTACAGCTCATCATCACTCAATAGCGAAAGTGAAGTTTAAACTGGACCCTCAGACCAGGAGTTAAGTCATTTTCCTTCTGAAAGCATCAAATTGCCCAGGTGCGTTCTAACATCTAATAGGCATGTATATTAATTTTTGAATGAATGTAAAAATTGACAAAAATTTCAATTTCCGTTTTTTCTGAGATCATTAACTGACTGTACATGCTTGTAAAAAAAAAAACCCAAACAAAAAAACAGAAACCTGCCATTCTTTAATGTCATCTGTAATGCACACAGGAACTACCGGACACACTGGAGCCAATCTGGGAGATGGAGAAGGTCAAAAAGAGGTGATCAGCAGCCAGAACCAGGCATTTGAGCCAATTATGCTGCAAATTTTTTTACAGTCAGCCAGAAAAACATATTCCATCCAGATTTTTCCAAATCTCATGGGTGATGAGGACCCAGCAGGGATGTAAGAAACAGCCCAGCCCAAAATGCAGAGAACCATTCTGTCCCTGACTTTCAAAGAGTAAGGAAGAGGGATTAAGACTGGCAAGGACAAAAACAAAGCAGCTAAAAAAACAACCCAGCAGATAGGGAAGGCTTCCTTGGGATAGAGGACTTGAAAGCAGAACAAAAGCAAAGAGCTTCAAGTCTGACACAGAGGCATTGAGGAAGGAGTAGTAGCTAGTGGGGCTTGCTATTTTACAGCACAAAACAAAATTTCAGAAAAAAATAATATATCTTCAAGGGAGCAGAGAGCGTTTCTCCCTCCATTAGTGCAGCTGCGTCTATCTGGTTTTCCAACTAGGTGGTTGAAAATATTGGCAGGCTTGCCTTTCTATCTGCTCCTCCAGGGAATGTCTCTCTATAGTGAGAGGCAGAAGTCACGAAAGTCAGAGAGGCTAGGAAATTTCTGCCTTTAGAATTAAATTATAATTGTTTTTACTGTCCTAAGCATTGGCTGAAGGTGTGTCAGTGCATTTTATTTGTACAACACAGCCAATGGGAGTGTGGAGAGACCTATTCTATTTAAGATATCTATTCCATTGCAAGAGAAGATAGTGTGAAATTTTTACTTTAACAAACTTGTTCACTTATTGTCTTTAGCCACAGCTATATTTATTTTATTTAACAGGTATTTTATACTGCATTATCATTTTAGTCAAAGTGGTTTACATTGCAACTTAAACTTGCTAATGTACATTAAACAGAGACATTGATAACTTGGATTCTTTTGAAGCAATGGGAGGTTAAGTGACTTGCCCAAGGCCACAAGGCATGCTAACCACTAGGCTACTCCTCCACTCCATAGGAGTGGAGGAGTAGCCTATATAATACCCATATAATACAGTTAAATAAAGCTAAACTTTAAATAAATGCTAAGACAGGCAGTCCTTTCTCCCAAGAGTTAAGAATCCAGAAGCATTAGCCTAACACATTCCCCCTATCCTCTGTCCATTAAGAGTGTGAGCAAACATGGAGAATGACAGTTGCCTCCATTGATTTTAATGGGGATAACAAATGCATGAATGTTACGGATCTTTAAGACTAAGGGCCCAATTTGGGACGCGGGACATGCAGCCCCACAAGCCATCCAGGCCCGATTCTCCCTCCAGCTCTCCTCATACGTCCTGAGCAGCAGAATGGGGAAAGCCAGCAGGGGCGGGATCTGTGCAGAGCAGGGACAGGCCAAAACAGGAGGACGTACAGGGTTGAGCAAGGTCATGGCCCTGTACGTCCTGCTGGGTCAAAGGGGACGTGCTGCGTATTCCACCTTAAATGTGGAATAAGCAGCACTGACTCAGCGATCGGACCCGGGTATCCACCCCCCAAGGCCGGGGGGTCCCCGCCACCTGATCCAGGCCCCAGCAGGGATGAGGGAGGCCTAAGCCGTCTGAGTCAGGGGTACCTGTGGGGAGGACATTCCCGCAGGTGGCAGGGGTGCGCCGGCTGGCCACGGGCCCGATTTAGTGCACCATGGGAACATTTAGTTCCTGTGGTCCAGAACTGGGTCCATCCAAATGGGCCCATCCTCACAGGGATGTCTGGACAGCATGAACATACACATACACGTCTGAGAATGAGGCTCCACACAAATGCATATATTCTGAGAACAAGAAAGCGTAGTTACTCACCTGTAACAGGTGTTCTCCAGGGACAGCAGGAATCAGTCCTCACATATGGGTGACATCAGCACCAATGGAGCCCTCGCAGAAGCATCCCCCCAGCTTTCAAAGAAAGCCTTTGGGAGATGTGTGGTACCCTTCCAGCCCAAGGGTGCCATCTTGCTCAGTCAGATGACATAGCTAAGAGACGGCAAAAAATGAAATATGGTAAGAAGCAACTCCAAGGGGGGGGGGGGGGGGAGGGTTGTGAGGAATGATTCCTGCTGTCCCCGGAGAACACCTGTTACAGGTAACTACGCTTTCTCCGGGAACAAGCAGGAAGTCAGCCTCACATATGGGACTCCATAGCTATAGGCTACCAAAAGCCCATAGGCAAAAACAACTCAGTTACCCTCAGAGGAAGCCCTGAGCGGCAGCAATTGAGTCCACAGGTGCAGACTACAGTAAGACCCGTGTGTCCAAAGGAAACTAGCACTCCGGTAGCCTGAACACAGAAGGGCTGGGGGGGTAGGAGTTGCCTAGACCCCGAAAAAAGTATGGAGCACGGCCTTGCCAAAGGCACTATCCCATCGGGACTTCCTCTCCAGGCAATAGTGAGCTGCGAAGGTATGGATAGAAGACCAGTTGGCAGCCCGGCAGATGTCCACCACTGGGACGGAGCGCAGGTTTGCCACAGAAGCAGCCATGGCCCTGACAGTGTGCCGTGACCTGGCCATCCAGCAAAAGCCCAGCCTGCTCATAGGCGAGGACAATACAGTCTGCCACCCCGGTAGATAGCGTATGCTTGGTCACCACTTTCCCCCAGTCTACTGAAGTCATACAAGACAAAAAGCTGAGCAGCTTTACGGTGGCCCTGGGGACGTTGAATGTAGAAGGACAGGGTCCTCTTACAGTCCAAGTTGTGGAGGACAGTCTCCGCCCTACTGGCATGAGGCCTCAGAAAGAAGGTGGGGGGCACCATCACCTGATTGATGTGAAAAGGCAATATTACCTTCAGAAGGAATTTGGGGTGTGTGCAGAGCACAACCCTGTTCTTGTAGAACCTAGTGTAAGGCGCCTCTGCCACCAAAGCCTGGAGCTCGCAGACCCTGTGGAGCAGAGGTGAGCGCAACCAGAACCACCACCTTCCGCAAAAGGTATCGCAGGATGCCAGAGGCTAAAAAGGCGGGTGAGTAAGCAGTGCCAGTATGACATTGAGGTCCCACTCTGCTGCTGAAAGGCGTACCGGGGGTTTCGATAAAAGGCAACCCCTCATGAAGTGGGTCACCAACAGCTAGACCAAGAGAGGTTTGCCATCAACCGGATGTGCCACCAGGGTACTGAAGTGCACTCTGACGGAGATCGATTTGAGCCTGGAGTGCAAGAGATGAAGAAGGTACTGGAGGACCAGCTGCACCAGACAGGAAAACGAGCTAATCCTCTACTCTGTGCACTAGACTGAAAATCTGCACCACATGAAGGCATATGCTTTCCTGGTAGAGGACTTGCAGGAAACCAGCAGGATCTTCTCCACTTCCTCCAAGAGGTTGAAAGGGGCTAGGGTCATCCTTTCAGCATCCATGCCGTTAGTGACACGGACCCTCGGATTGGGGTACAAGGGAGCCCCCCTCCTGCAACAGTAGCCCTGGGGAGCTCCCCAATGGGACTGAAGTCTCCACAGACAGCCAGAGGAGTAACGGGAATCACGGCTGCCTAGGCCATCGATGGGCTATCGGGATCAACGAGGCCTCGTCGCGCAGGGTCCTGAATAACATTTTGGCAATTAGAGGTGTGGGTGGGAAGGCGTACATGACACCTTCCAACCACATGATGAGAAACGCATCTGCCACCATCTGGGAAGTGTGGGTTTGCCGAGAGCAGAAGTGGAGCAATTGGTAGATGTCTGGGCTGGTAAACAGGTCTATCCGTGGTTCCCCCAGGGGTGGAAAAGCCAGCTGGCCACTTTGGATTCCAGCTGTCACTCGTGCGGCTGGAGGAACCTGCTTAATCTGTTGGCCAGTGCGTTGTCCTGACCCAGCAGGTATAATGTCCGTAAGAGTATGCCTTGTTGGACTGCGTAGAAGCAGAGGGCCATCGCCTCACTGTTGAGGGCACATGCAGAAGACCCTGTACCCCCCTGCTTGTCAACACAGACAACCAAGTGGCTGTGTTCTATTTGGATCAACACTTGTTGGTGCTGTAGGCGGAGGCAAAAGGCTCGGAGGGCTAGGTGTATCATCTGTAATTCCAGAAGGTTGATCTGCTGGATGCTCTTGCTCTGCAACCAGCTGCCCTGAGTGCAGAGTTCCTCGCAGTGGGCTCCCCATCCCAGGAGGGAGGTGTCCGTCATGAGAACCCCTCAAGGGGCACGGAGTCTGGAAGGGCATTTTCTGCCTCAATGTACTGGGGGATTTTGCCACCAGCTCACGGATTCCGTCAACTGGTGGGTCACTACAGTTCTGTCGTGGAGACGGCCTGTGCCCTGCATCCACTGGTCCCAAAGGCATCGCTGTGTGGCCCTCATGTGGAGGTGGGCACCTGGGGGGGTGACATGGACTATGGAAGCCTTGTGTCCAAGTAGGCACAGCAGGAGCCGAGCAGACACCGAGGAACAGTGTATGTCCAGGGCCAGAGCCCTGAGCAGGGCAGCTCAGTCCCTTGGAAGGAAGGCCTTACCTGAAGGGGGTTTTCTAGTCTTGCCCCTATGAACGCCAAACATTGTATCGGGAGGTGGTGGGACTTGGAGTAGTTTATTACAAACCCCAGATTTTGAGGGACCTGGATGGTATGTGAGGTTGCCTGCTGCACTTCTGAGATGGTACCTCCCTTTATGAACTAACAGTCCAGGAAGGGGAAGACAAACATCCCCTGGAGGTGGAGGAAGGTGACCACGACTGCCAGGCACTTGGGAAAAAGCCTTGAAGTGGAAGCCAAGTCGAAGGGCAGCACACCCTGTACCGGTAATGGCTGCCCTCCACCATGAACCTCAGGTACTGCCTTGTGGTTGAGGTGACTGAAGTTGTGTGTGTAGGCATCCTTCAGATCCAAGGAGCATAGCCAAACTCCCTGCTGGAGGTAAGGCAGCAATGTTCCAAGGGAGAGCATCTTGAAATTCTCTCTCATCAGGAATGTGTTCAGATTGTGCAGGTCGAGGATGGGCCTTAGGACCCTTGTTCTTTTTCGTACGAGAAAGTACCTGGAGTAGAACCCCTTGCCCTGAGACAGCAGAGACCTGGTTCTACCGTTCTGTCCTTGAGAAGACCTGTCAGTTCTCCTTCAGTAGAAGGTGTCGGTGAAGGGGAGACCTAGGAGGCTCTCCCAGAAAGAAAGGGGGAGCTGTCTGGGCCAGGTGGAGGAGATAGCCCTCCTTGACTACTTGGAGTACCCAAGAATCTGTGGTGATGGCTGGCCACCTTTGGGCACAGTGAATGAGACATTCCCCTGTGGGCTGTTGACTTTCTTGGGATACAGAGGCTATGCACAGGAGTCAAAAGCTCCCCCATCTGGGCTGGGGCCGATGCTTGGCTGCCCATGTCGCTTGACCTGATGACCCTGCTGGGGAATCGGGGAGGTCTAAAAAGGTGGGTGGTTTCTGTAAGCAGCCCCTTTCTTTGAGTAGAAGGGCTTTTTACCCAAGCCCTTCCGTCAGGGAAGGGTAGTGATCCAGAGTGCCTGGTCCTTGTCAGTCATGGGTTTGCCAAAGAGGTTCTCTCCTTGGCATGGGACGTTGACCAATTTGTCCTGAACCAATTGCTCGAGGTTGGACAACTGAAGCCAAGACTGGCATCGGGCACCAGTGTCCGCCACCACTATTCGAGCCGTCGACTCAAGCCAGGTTCTTGAACTGCTGCAAGGGTTCCTTGCAAAGACCAGCTGAGAACCCGGCTAGTTCCTTCACCAGGTCTTTCAGGTACATGCCCATGTACAGCTCGTATGTCTGGATCCAGCCAATGAGCAATGAGCCCTGGTAACATTTTTTGCCAAGGATGTCCAGGGTGGGTGTCTCCCTGCCATGGTGCACTGAGAAGTGCTTCTTCTGACTCATCAGGTGACACATGGCAGACTCCACCACCATGGAGATTTGGAAGGCCAGGCTCTGGCGGACTCAATACACTGAGTCGAGCCACTTGTTCCTCACCAGCACTGATGCTGGTATCTCCCACATATGGAGCATTAGTTATTCCAGGATGGGAGGGATGGGCACTGGGAGGGATGGGCACTGGGAGCGATTCCCTCAGAAGGGCCTGGTATTGGAGGATTTCTAGCTCCTCCGTCCGTCAGGAACTCTAGGGTCTTGGACATGTCCCTGACGAAGTCGAGGAATGCTATGTCCTTGTGTGGGGACTAACGCCGGGGCTCTGAGGGAGGGGAGGCAGAAGGGACATCGAGGTGTCCGGCGGATTCCTCGTCCTCCTTGTCCCAGTCAGAATAATCCGTTGAGGACTTGAGGGAAGGATGGTTTGCGGACTCCGGGGCTGATGCCCGCCAATGGCCCTAGGAGGCCCTGTGGCTGTTGCTCAGCACACTGGCTGGGGAAGATCTCGGCCCCGAGGAACTGGAGCCAGATCAAGACCTTGGCCGAGGACGGACTCAAGACCAAAGTACCGACAGGATTTGCTTGACTTCCGGTGATGTTCTCGATGTAGAGGGCCCGGTAGAGGAACAGGTGGTACCGGACAACAGCGCCCGCTGCTGGTCCATGAAGGCAGACATGTTGTGCTCTAGGGCCGCCATTCTGGACTCCAAGCCAGAAGGCTCTGCAGCCATCGGCACAGGAACAGAGGGAATCGGCCACCACTGGTTCCCCCGAGGAGGGAGTCCTCGACAAGGATAGTATCAGGTGACCAAGATCAGCCCAAGGTAGAGGGCTTTCGGGGGACCTTCGCAGGTCGCTCCTTCTCCGATCCCTGAGACCAGCATCTAGGACTGCGAGACCTGGCTCGGGACTTACCTGGCCCATCTGAGCCATCTAGTGGCGCTGCCTTTGAGGCCTTATTCTTGAGTTCCCTTGAGCAAGACCCCTTTATGAGGAACTATGGCATCAGTCAAGGTCCTGTAAGGTTATTCCAGGATACCGCAGTTTCGGAGGAGGCCTTGGCCTTCGGAGGTACCAAAGACTCTGGGAAAAACTTATGCTGCTGCTGACGGCTCAAGGGCCTTAGTAGACATCTTACAGAGGCCGCATGTCGTGGGGCTGTGGTCCAGTCCCAAGTAGCGAAGACAGCAATCATGTGTGTCGGCCAGGGACATTATTTTGGAACACCAATCACACTTTTTAAAACCACTGGTAGCCGTGGGAGAAAACGTATCTAAGCAAGGTCGAAGACCCACGCTGCTGCCAGTTGGAAAAAAGTCACAAAGGTGCCAAGAAGGAGAAAAAAAAAAAAAGCACGAACCTGAGAATAAATGCCGGGGCAGCGGGTTTGGATGGCGAGAGGAGGACCGGTGCACTACTGGAGGAGAATATGAAACTCAGGTCGAGAAAAATCAACTTTTTCTAGAGGTAGAGCAGATAGACATCTGAAGAGCTCCGCAGAAAAAAAAAGACTGAGCAAGATGGCACCCTTGGGTGGAAAGGGGACCACACATGCGTGGTGGCATCTCCCAAAGGCTTTCTTTGAAAGCTGGGAGAATGCCTCAGCGAGGGCTCCATTGGCACCGATGTCACACATATGTGAGGACTGACTTCCTGCTTGTTCACGGAGAATCAGCCCAAAAATCTTCGGCATGCACAAGCCTACCATCTTATGGAGAGAGAGAGCAGCAAGGTGCACCGGAACCAATATATGGAGGCAATACCTATCTAGTTTTTTCTGCTTCCATCTCCAGGTGGATGGACAAAATCCACTTGGCTGAATTATTTCACTTGAAGAAAAAGCAAATTAAAATTAAATGCATTATGTTGCTTGACTTCAGTGGCAGCAACCTGATGGCAGTAAATTGGGGAGGGACAAAGACAAACAAACCACTGGTAAAGCAGCTCTACACATATCCCTACAACCCTTATAAACTACCACTAGTTACAAAGGGGGGAGAGGTTTGGGGAGATGTGGGGAAGGTTGGCTCGAGAGCTGGGGGTAGGTTGGGGGGGGTAGGGGGGAGTGAGGGGGGGAATGGGGGATAGAGGGTATAAACTCAAGGGGGATACAGCATGTGTTGGGGTGGTGGACTAGTAATATGTGGCTTTATGTGTGGGGATACTTTGGGTCTGCTGTAATTATTGTAAGTGGACGAGTACAACTTTGCTCCAGCAATCCTGGGACAGGGCTGGACAAAATGCAATGTTGCTTTTGTTTTTGCATTCCCATAGTATCATGGACTAGTCCACTAGCCAAGACGGTGAGGGGTGATAATGCTTTTCCAGACTAGTTCTTGTATATCAAGATGTTATAAGTAGTAGCTAGTGATATTAGGTATCTCTGTGTGTGGGTACAAGTCTGTTATGTTATCGTTTGTACAAGTATTTCTTTTCAAGCTTGGTTTCATAATAAAAAAATATAAATACAAAAACTACCACTAGTTGGAAGCACTCTATATTATCATCATCAGTATGGGGAAAACCTAAAGCTCTGTAGTTATGTTAAGAGGCTATATTGTACTTTGTGTTATGACACTTGATATTGTGCCTGTAAAGGAGTCTCCTTAAGTCTGTCATTGTAATCTTTGCTTCCCTGTCCACTATACAATTCAGCATTGAAGAAAAATCAGCATCAAACCTTGAAAACAGGAAAATAAGCAAATTCTCAGAAAGCACAAGAAAGATTTAAATCCCTCAGCAATACTAAAGGCATTGTAGCAATGGGAACAACTCAATCCGATTCAATTATATTTTAAACTTTTCCATGGCTGCTTAAGAACATGACTTTCCCTTTTGCTCATGAAGCCATTATTCCTACTATGAAGATGGCACCGACAGAAAACGCAAACCTCAGAGAAATAAAACAGGCATACCTGTGCCGAGAGCAGAACAAATCTTTTTGGTGGTATTAGATGCTGTTGTACAATAACAGGTGAATCTGTTATTGGAATCAAATCTTTGTTTAATGGTGTGACAATCTTTTCAACTTTAAACTCTTCTATGGCAGAAAGAGCCCAGGAATGCCCATCCACTCGTGCTGTCATCTAAACAAAAGAAAACATTCAATACATTAAGTTAGAAAGAAAAGCACTCACTAAAAAATAAGGCCACTTAATTGTCAACATTAGCCACCTTTACAGTGTTCAGGGCTCCTGGTCTAGTTTATATACAGTCCAAAACAAAGAGACAACACTAATGCTAATTAACGAAAATAAAAATAAGTAAAACACACAAAAATATACAGAAATATTGTAATAATCATACAATATAAATAAACCTAAATTTAAAAAAAACATACCACAAAGTTAAAAATATATAAAAATTCTTCACATCAAAGAGCAGCTTCATACCATACAATAATTGTAAAAGCAAAACCCGTAACAGCTGCTCCTTGATGTGGACTTGTAATTACTATTATGTAATGTTTCTTTTGTTATGTTTCATTAATTTGGAATAAAATCTTTAAAAAAAATTCTTAAAGGACAAACTTACATGACAGTAAAAATAAACTCTACTCATCTAAGCAAGATTCAAACTATGCAACATATTAAAAAAAGAAACTATACAAAAACGGAATATGTACAGAAGCCACATGTAGTACATTTGCATACAGAGTGCAACCTTTCGCCGCTACCTACGTTCGGTTACTCTCCTGTTGGTCCTGGGTCCACTTCGCAGAGGCAGTAGGGTTTGTAGCACAAGACAACCAAACTAGTGTGGTTTAAAAAGAAGGTTTTTATATAGAAATAGGCCTCTTAAATGGGTACAGAACAGAGGTATATAGTGGTTACTGAGCTGCTTCTGTGTATATCAATGACTATGTGTGTGCCTGGGTGTGGGAGAGAGAGAGAAAAAAAGGGGGGGGGGGTAAAGAGGAGTGTGTGTCAGTCTCATAGTAGGAAGTGTCCGATGAATAGGAAGAGAGAGTATTTTTGTCCATCTCTGTATTTATAGTGAAGTTCTCCTTCTCCAGCACCTCCCTTTGTCATACTTTGGTCTGTCTGAGGTCTGTTATCACCTGATTAGCAAGGAGGGGCTGTTGTCCTGCAGACTATTCTCATCAGGCATGCTAAGCCCATCAAGTCTGGAGACGTCCTATCTGACATCACCAGGGTGTCAGAGCTGCCTGCAGGCCAAGGTCTGTGAAAAGCCATGAAACCTATGCTAGGCATAATGTCATGCTGTATGCTGACACAGAGGTATTCACTAAAATACAGACAAATATATACCCACACATTTCCAAAAACAAACATGTGAATAATAACACAGGTACACTAAAAAATATTTTTTTAAACTGCCTCTAATGTTTCGATTGATTTTTACGTTTTTTGGTGCGCTGAATCCAAATCTGGTAACCAATTTGCTCCATCACGTACAGATTTTTTGCTACATTGGGTTAGCAGTTTGAGGTGAACGTTTCAGATTGAGTGCGATCGAGATAAAAGTTTCTTGGATGAATTCTTTATACTAATTGTTTAGTAGTTATTCAAATAAGAATAAAGAAAATTGTAACAAGGCAGCACATAAGAATAGAGTAATGTCAACAAAACACACTGTGATGGTAGCAAAATTGTCTGCACTTAAAACAGCCACATACATGTGCACAAACATTGAGCATATAAGAGCGAGGTTAGACACAAAGCAAAGCAAAGAAATGTGCAAAAAATGTTGTACAGGTATGTATGCAAGAATAGAAAACGCAAACCGCACCATTGCAATACATGAAGACAAACACCCAATGGTGTGAAAATAAAATTCTAATAAATGAGATCCGACACTGTGGTAATAACTAGCAAATTTTTATTTCAAAGTTTAGTAAAAACACGATATTTGTCAACACAGTTTAGATTTTAAAGTCATTCTTGGGTCAATCAATCTCCTGGTGGGCCCGTTTCTTCTTCCCCCGAATGCTTCTCTTGGTGCGCTGCTTGGCGTATTTTTCATCTGGGGTTTCCCGCAGCAGCAACCAGCAGAAATCAGCCATCATAGTGGTGTTCCATCTTCCTTGGTACCTTCTCTCTGCGTCCTTGATGTCCTGGTGAAACCTTTCACCTTGTTCTTCACTGTACGCCCCCAAGATTTCGGGAAAGTAGTTCACATGGGAGTGCAAGAAATGGACTTTCAGGCTCATGTTACAGCCTTGTTCTTTGAAGGCATTGAGCATCCTGGCAACAATATCCTTATAGTTCTCATCCCGCCTGTTCCCCAAGAATTTGAGAACAACATCCTTGAAGGAATCCCAGGCTTCTTTTTCCTTCTCAGACATCGTTTCAGCGAATGCTCCATCTGAAATGAGTTTCCTTATATCAGGGCCAACAAACACTCCTTCCTTTAGCTTTGCTTCAGAAAGTCGGGGGAACTTTGAGCAAAGGTACCGAAAGCACTCACCATCTTTTGGAAGGGACTTGATGAATTGCTTAATGAGACCCAACTTAATGTGGAGAGGTGGTAATAGAATTTTATCACGAGGTACCAAGCTCTCATGAAGAACATTTTTCTCACCGGGTCTCAAATACTCCCGAATTGGCCAGTCTTTTTTCCCCCAGTGTAGGTCGCGGGCCCGGCTATCCCACAAGCAAAGGAAGCAGGGATATTTGGTGAAACCGGATTGCTGCCCTAATAGCATGGATAGAATTTTAAAGTCTCCACAAATCATCCACTTATGCTCATCATAACGAATCTTCTGAAGAATCAGGGCCAAATTCTCATATTTTTCTTGGAGAATAACAGAGTGAGCAATAGGAACTGAAGCGAATGTGTTGCCATTATGAAGAACACCTTTTATGCTGTCTTTTGACGAATCAATGAACAGCCGCCATTCAGCAGGATCATACTTGAGTTTAAACTTTTCCATCACTCTGTATATATCGTTGCAAAATACCAAATCTTCCTCTTTGCTGAAATACTTCAAAAATTGTGTCTCGCGGTTGTGGTACCAATAAAAAGTTGTTACTGGTGACAATAGATTTTTCTGTTTAAGCCGAGAACCTAGCAGTTGGGCAGCATCTTTTGGGAGTCCTAAATCCCGGACTAAATCATTCAATTCAGCTTGAGAGAAAAGTTCAGGTTTCGGATCTGGTTCAGTTTCAAACTCGGAAGTACTGGACTCATCGGGAAAAGCCATCTGATGAGTCTCATCATGATCAGAACCGTCCACACAAATATGATCCAAAGATTTTGGTGGTTCAGGCACAGGTACTTCGTTGCTATGAGGCATAGGCCTAATTGCTGAGGGAAGGTTGGGGTAACTTATTACGTTCTTATTTTTTAAGTTGTATCCCTTCACAATGCAAGAGCAAAAATAGCAGTCACTGCTGTGGTCTCTTTGTTCACGCCACATCATAGGTATTCCGAAACGAAATGCTTGTTTTTTACCTTTCATCCATAAGCGTAGATCTTCCTCACATGTCTTGCACACTTTGTGAGGAGCCCACGGTTTGTCTTGATCGCCTAACTTCAAACCAAATTAGGCGAAATATACTTTTTAAATAAATGCAGAAATGTTCCTCTGCCGCTTTTTCACGGTATATTCCCCACAAATAAAACAAAAACTGTCCGGAGAGTTGACGCAACCTCTGGCTCTGTGAGCCATCACAAATACACAGCACTGCAAACTACAATTGTAGTGAACCACTTCGGAATAAAGCTGGATTACGACTGAGCAAACAAAAGGTAATAATGAACTTGCAAGAAACTGAAATTTGACAGGAACGTTCATGTCGCAACCACCGTGTTTGAGCGAGCGAACGAGGCGAGGCGAGGCGAACAGGAAAGAACATGCGCCAGTGCAAGTACTGGATTTAGCCCCCGCCTCCCAATTGTCCTGTTAATGTATAAAATGAATACAAAACACTCTAAAATATCATGAGGGAGTGTTTCTAGTTAGTTAACCATTACAACCTCTATTTTGGGCCAAGAAAATAAACTGCAGTCGGCTAAAAAGAAATTATGTGAACATTCCTTATATGGGTAAGAAATCTAATTTTGCAAGAAAACGTGACGTGATGGAACATTTTGGCTATTTTTCCTGGATTCAGCACCCCAAAATCTATAGGAATCAGTTGCAAAACTGGAGGCAGTTTTTTGGTAGTGTACCTGTGTAATTGATATCAAAACAAATATACACCAAAACCAATAAACACATATCAACCATAAAGATATCAGCCAAAGAGAATATTAATTATAAATCCACTCTGAAAAACACAGCAAAATGTATATGACTCAAAAATAAAACACTGTATAATTCTAAGTAATTTTTTCTCTGCATTGCCACCCTTTATGATAACTTTGCCGTATATATTACACACAAAAAACATATTTAAAGAGTTAAATTTCATTGTGAATGGGTGAAGAAAGCCCCCAGGTAAGTAGAAGTCCTCAGTTAAACATTTAATACCTCTGTAGAAACGGGTAAAAGGGGCAATGCCTGGAAAGCAGCATGGATTATTGCCTGTAGTATAGGAAATAAGATCTCAGATGTTGAGATTTTAATGGAAGAGACTGACTCGGATTTAGTGGTGGTTTCAAAGACATTTTTCACGGACAACCATGACTGGGATGTAATTATACCGGGTTATATTTTATTCAGAAAGGACAGGGTAGGAAGAAGGGGAAGAGGAATGGCACAATATGCAAAAAATCACATTAAAACTACAGAATTAAAACACTTACAAGGAAAGGAGGAGGTACTCTCAGTTAAACTAGAAAGAGGGAATGAGAAATCCATTTGCATTGACGTGATATACAGATATTCACAGGCAGAAGAAGTGGACAGAGATTTGACTGAAGATATGCACAGTATTTCCATGAAAGGAGATGTGCTACTGGTAGGTGATTTCAATAGTCGGGATGTTGATTAGTGCATCACTGCTGCAGTATCATCTAAAAGTAAGGAGATCCTGGGTTCTCTACAGGGCAAATTATTCCAGCAACTGGTAACAGAATCCACACATGAGGGGGCCATACTGGACTTGGTGCTTACCAATGGAGGGAAGTCTTTCTGATGTTCTAGTGGGGAATCATCTCACATACAGTGATTACCAGAGAGTCTAGTATGAGGATTAGAGCTGATAAAGTCCATTCGAAAGCAAGGGTCCTAAACTTTATGGAAAATTAACTTTGCCAAGATGGAACAATACCTCAAGGAGTCATTAGTGAGATGAGAACTAGGGGATGTAGAAAAACTATGGGCAAAACTGAAAGGAGATATTTTAAGGGAAGCAAATCTTTTTTTTTTATGAAGTAAATAAATGTAAAAGGAAAAGAAAGTTGCTATGGTGCTTGATAGAAGTAGCTGAAAATGTGAAGAAAACAAAGAGGGTGGCCTTCATAAAATACAAGACATCACGTGAAGGGGCCATACTGGACTTGGTGCTTACCAATGGTGAAAGTGTTTCTGATGTTATATTTTGCATCCAGTGATCACCAGATGGTGTGGTTCAGTATTAGGACTAGGGCTGTAAGAATCCATTCAAAAGTGAGGGTCTTAGACTTCAGGAAGACAAACCTTGCCAAGATGGGTCAATACCTCAGGGAGTCGTTACTGGGATGGGAACAGCTGGGGGATGTAGAAAAACAGTGGGCAAAACTGAAAGGGGATATTTTAAGGGCAACCAACCTTTTTGTTAAAAGGGTAAATAAAGGTAAAAGGAAAAGGATACCGCTATGGCTTTCGAAAGAAGTAGCTGAAAAGGTGAAGAAAAAGAGGGAGAACTTCATGAAATACAAGAGATCACAGAGAGAGGAAGACAGGCATCTGCATTTGGAAAAACTTAGAGAAGCTAACAAAGTAGTCAGGAAAGCAAAGATTCAAAAAGAGGAGGAAATAGCCAATGCAATAAAATGGGGGAATAAGACATTTTTCAGATATGTTAGTGAGAAAAGGAAGAGCAAACGTGGTATTGTCAGACTCAAGGGTGAAGGGGAGGAATATGTAGAAACTGATGAGGATAAAGCGGAATTCCTTAACAAATATTTCTGTTCTGTGTTCACAAATGAAGAACCAGGAGCAGGATCTCAGAAAACACCCAAAAGGGAACAGAAGTGAGGGGCATCTTGAACAATTTTCAGAAGACTGTTCGTGAGAAACTAGCTAAAAAATGTAGACAAAGTGAAGGGACCGGATGGGATACACCCTAGAATACTGAGAGAACTTGGGGACATTCTAGCAGCTCCACTGACTGACCTTTTCAATGCCTCGGAGTCTGGAGTGGTGCCAAAGGACTGGAGAGAGGCTCATGTGGTGCCTTTACACAAAAGCAGAAGTAAGGATGTAGTTGAAAACTACAGGCCGGTAGGTTTAACTTCGGTGGTGAGTAAATTATTGGAAACTCTGCTGAAAGAGAAAATAGTGAGGTTTCTGGAGTCCAGCAGATTACAGGATCCGAGGCAGCAAGGATTCACCAGAGGCAGGTCTTATCAGACAAATCTGATTGATTTCTTTGAGTGGGTGACCAGGGAGTTGGACCGAGTGAGAGCCCTAGATGTGGTGTATTTAGATTTCAGTAAAGCCTTTGACAGTGTTCCTCACAGGCGACTTATAAACGAGAAGCTTTTAAACTAGAAAATAGGGGAAAGCCGACAGTCACCCAGGAGTGCATGGTTCGGACGAAGGTATCCTTGAAGGATACTACCAAAAGCAGTGAGGTTCCAAAAGGGAGTATAGTAGCCCAAATGCCCTTGAGTAAGGAGCAGACAGAGCATAAAGATTTCAAATTACCCCTGCCTACCAATAGCCAGATTAATATGAATAAAATACAGTCTCTAAAATGCTTGTATGCCAATGCTAGAAGTCTAAACAATAAGATGGGAGAATATATAGCACTAAATGAGAGGTTAGATATGATTGCACTCTCAGAGACATGGTGGAAGGAGGATAACCAGTGGGACACTGTGATACCTGGATACAAACTATATCGTAATGATAGAGCTGATCAAATTGGTGGAGGGGTTGCGCTCTATGTTAGAGAGGGCATTGAGTCAGAAAGGATTAAAGTTTTGCAGGGAACAAAATTTGCTGTAGAATCTCTATGGATTGAAATTCCATTTATAAAGGGAAAGGTGATGGCAGTGGGAGTATACTATCGACCACCTGGCCAGAATGAACAAATGGATGATGAAATGCTCAAAGAAATCAAGGAAGCTAACAAAAGTCACAACAGAGTAGTAATAATGGGTGATTTCAATTACCCTGGTATCGACTGGGTCAGTGTCACAGCAGGACAAGCTAAAGAGATAAAGTTTCTAGATGGAATAAATGACTGCTTCTTGGAGCAGCTGGTTCATGAACCGACCAGAGGGGAAGCCATACTGGACCTAGTCCTTAGTGGAACGCCAGATCTGGTGCAAGAAATAAGGGTGTTGGGACCACTTGGCAATAGTGATCATAGTATGATCATGTTTGATTTAATTAGTGGAGGACAGATAGTAAAGGCATCCACAGTACTACCTTTTAACTTTCAAAAGGGAGACTATGATAGAATGAGGAATATAGTTAGGAAAAAACTAAAAGGAGCGGTTCCAAAGGTTAAAGACTTACAGCAAGCTTGGGTGTTATTTAAAAATACTATCCTCGAAGCCCAGACCAGCTGTATTCCACGCATTAAGAAAAGTGGAAGAAAGTCCAAAAAACTGCCAGCATGGTTTAAAGGTGAGGTCAGAGAGGCTGTTGCTGCCAAAAAAGCAACCTTCAGGAAACGGAAAAAAGAGCCAAATGATGAAAACTGGAAACAGCACAAGCACTGGCAAGTTAAATGCAAAGCATTGATAAGGCAGGCAAAGCGGGAATTTGAGAAGAAACTTGCTACAGAAGCAAAAACACGAAATAAAGACTTTTTCAAGTACATTCGTAGCAAAAGGCCTGTGAGAGAGTCAATTGGACCATTAGATGATAGAGGGGTAAAAGGGGCAGTAAGAGGAAACAAGGCTATAGCAGAGAGACTGAATGAATTCTTTGCTTCGGTCTTTACCGAGGAAGAAGTTACCCAAGACTGAAGTGGTATTTAAAGGTGATACTGCAGAGGAATTGAGAGAAATATCGCTACACCGGGAAGATATATTACAACTATTTGATAAACTGAATAGTAGCAAATCACCTGGACCGGATGGTATACATCCCAGAGTGTTGAAAGAACTAAAATATGAGATTGCAGACCTGCTATTGGTAATCTGTGAACTTTCATTAAAATCATCTGTAATACCTGAAGATTGGAGGGTCGCCAACGTAACACCAATTTTTAAAAAGGGTTCCAGGGGTGACCCGGGAAATTACAGACCGGTGAGCCTGACGTCAGTACCAAGGAAAATGGTAGAAACCATCATAAAGAACAAAATTACACAGCATGTAGATAGTCATGGCCTAATGGGAGACAGCCAACATGGCTTTAGACAAGGAAGATCTTGTCTTACTAATCTGATATGTTTTTTTGAAGGTGTGCATAAACAGGTAGACAAAGGTGAGTCGGTTGATATAGTGTATCTGGACTTTCAGAAAGCTTTTGACAAAGTCCCCCATCAGAGACTTTTGGCGAAGCTAAAAGGTCATGGGATAGGAGGCAGTGTACTATTGTGGATCGGGAACTGGTTAAAAGATAGAAAGCAGAGGGTAGGGCTAAATGGCCAATATTCCCAATGGAAAAAGGTGAATAGTGGAGTACCCCAGGGATCTGTACTGGGTCCGCTGCTTTTTGACATATTCATAAATGACCTGGAAAAGGGAATAACTAGTGAGGTTATCAAATTTGCAGATGACACAAAACTGTTTAAAGTTGTTAAAACCCAAGAGGATTGTGGAAAACTGCAGGAGGATCTGGATAAATTGGAAGACTGGGCATCCAAATGGCAGATGAAATTTAATGTGGACAAGTGCAAAGTTATGCACCTAGGAAAGAACAACCCACACTATAGTTACACGATGCAAGGCTCCACATTAGAAACCACCACCCAGGAAAAAGATTTAGGAGTCATTGTGGATAACATGTTAAAACCCTCCGCCCAGTGTGCAGCGGCGGCCAAGAAAGCAAATAGAATGCTAGGTATCATAAGGAAAGGGATGGAGAACAAAACAAAGGATATTATAATGCCTCTGTATCGCTCCATGGTACGACCGCACCTTGAATATTGTGTGCAATTCTGGTCACCGTATTTTAAAAAGGACATAGCGTTATTAGAAAAAGTACAGAGAAGAGCCACCAAATTGGTGAAGGGGATGGAAGGCTACTCCTATGAAGAGAGGCTAAGAAGGTTAGGGCTCTTTAGCCTGGAGAAGAGACGGCTGAGGGGAGATATGATAGAGGTCTATAAATTAATGAATGGAGTGGAACGGATAAACGTGGATCAATTGTTTACGCTATCAGAGTATAGAAAGACTAGGGGACATGTAATGAAGCTACAGGGGTAAACTATTTAAGACAAATAAGAGAAAATATTTTTTCACTCAACGTGTAATCAAACTCTGGAATCTGTTACCGGAGGATGTAGTAAGGGCTGTTAGTATTGCTGGGTTTAAAAAAGGTTTGGACAAGTTCCTGGAGGAAAGGTCCATAAACCACTATTAAAAAGGGACCCAGGATATCAATGCTTGACCCAGTACAAGCATTGTGGAACCTGTGTCTTTTGGGGATATTGCTAGGTACGTATAACCTAGATTGGCCACTGTTGGAAACAGGATACTGGGCTTGATGGACCTCGGTCTGACCCAGTATGGCATGTCTTATGTTCTAAACCAACTGAGCACCCTATGGATGGACCCTAAAGCTACTGCTTGGTTTAGAAATTGGTTGTGGGAGGCGACAAAGAGTACAGGTAAATGGAGCTCACTCTGAGAAGGAAGTTACCAGTGGTGTGCCCCTGGGATCTGTCCTTGGTCTGATTCTTTTTAACATCTTTGTTAGTGGTATAGCAGAAGGGCTGTCTGGTAAGTGTCTAGTAAAGTTAAATTCAGTTTCCTATGTTTTTTATGAACCAGCCCAACTTGTAGCTCTCATTAATGCTAAATGTTCGGAGACTCCGGCTGTTGACTCTCCAGTACTCTCATAATTGTGTAACTTAGTGTGGCAACTTGCTTCACCTTTCTTTATCATTTTTGGTCAATTAATTATTTGGCTCCTCCACTCTTTTGTGTGCTAGGGTGGAAAACGTTTGGTTTATTTGCTTGTTACTGGGTTGCTCCAGTTTCTTTATATATTTATTTCTGTGATGTTTTCCTGTTTCTTCAAGAATGTTTGTAACTTCTTGATATATTGTAAAACTTTGAAAATATAAAATTTTAAAAAAGCAAAATGTAAGGTCATGCATTTGGGCTGCAGCAATCCAATGGAGCAATGTAGTATAGGGGGTGAAGTACTTTTGTCCACTAAAGAAGAGCGGGACCTAGGCGTGGTTGTGTCTGATGATCTTAAAGTAGCTAAACAGGTAGAAAAGGCGACGGCAAAAGCTAGAACGATGCTTGGGTGCATATGGAGAGGAATGGCTAGCAGAAAAAAGGAAGTGATAGTGCCTCTGTATAAGTCTGGTGCGATCTCGTTTGGAGTATAGCGTGCAATTCTTGAGACCACACCTTCAAAGGGATATAAACAGGATGGAGTCAGTACAGAGGGTGGCTACTAAAATGGTTAGTGGTCTTCATTATAAAGCATATGAGGACAGACTTACGGTTCTTAATATGTACACACCTTAGAGGAAAGGCGGGATAGAGGTGATATGACAGACGTTTAAATACCTCTGTGGCATAAATGTACAGGGGGAGAGCCTCTTTCAATTGAAAGCAAATTTTGCTACGAGGGGACATGGGATGAGGGTGAATGGGGATAGATTCAGGAGTGATATGTGGAAATATTTCTTTACGGAAAGAGTGGTGGATCCGTGGAATAGTCTCCCAGTGGAGGTGGTAGAGATGAGGACAGCATCTGAATTAAAAAAAAGCATGGGACAAACACAGAGGATCTCCTAAAAGAAAAAAGGGGACTGTTGTAGTTGTTGATATTTAAGGACAGACTAGATAGGCCATGGGGTCTTTTTCTGTCATATTTCTATGTTTCTATCACAAAAAAAAAGACAGACATCAATATTTAGAAAAACAAACTAGGAAACTTGTCAGAAAACAAAGATACAAACAGAAGAAAAAATAGCCAATGGGGGACAAGATATTTTTCAGATATCTTAACGAGAGGATGACGTGCAAAAGTGGCATTGTCAGACTCAAAGCTGAAGGGGAGGAATACATAGAAGCTGATGAGGATAAAGCGGAATTACTCAACAAATATTTTTCTGTGTTCACAGATGAAAGACTAGGAGCAGGACCTCAGAAAACATGTACAAATAGGAACAGTATTGAAGGAGATCTTGAACTTAAACAGTAGAAAAAGTGATGGGATCAGATGGAATATACACTCAAGTATTAAAGCAATTTGGGGAAGTTCTAGCAGCTCCACTGTCTGACCTTTTTCATGCATCATTAGAGTAAGGAATGGACCCAGAGAACTTGAGAAAGGCTCATGTAGTCCCTTTACACAAAAGCAAAATTAAGGATGAAGATGAGAATACAGGTCAGTTAGTCTGACCTCTGTGGTGAGTAAATTAATGGAAATGCTGCTAAAACAAAGGATTGTGAAGTTTCTGGAGTCCAATGGATTGCAGGATCCAAGGCAATGTTGTTTTACTAGGGGCAAGTCTTGTCAGACCAGTCTAAGTTCTCTGATTCAAAGACCAGAGAGCCCGACCAAGGAAGAGCCCTAGATGTAGTGTAGATATCAGTAAAGTCTTTGACACCATTCTGCACAGACTTTTAAATAAATTAAGCACCCTAGGAAGAGACCCTAAAGTGACTTAGCGGGTTAGAAATTGGTTGACTTGGAGGCAACAAAGGATACAGGTAAATGCAGCTTACTCAGAGGAGAAGGATGTAACTAGTGGTGTGCTGCAGAGATTTGTCCTTAGTCAGATTCTTTTTAACATTTTTGTTAGCGATTTTGCAAAACAGCTGTCAGGTAAGGTTTGCCTCTCTGCAGATGATACCAAAATCTGCAATAAACACCCAGGAAGGAGTAGATAACATGAGGAGGGATCTACCTAAGTTTGAAGAATGGTCGAAAATTTGGCAGCCGAGATTTAACGCTAAAAAACGTACAGCCATGTGTTTGGGCTGCAAAAATCCAAGGGAGTGGTACAGAGATGAAGTACATTTGTATACAAAAGAAGAGCGGGACCTGGGGGTGATTAAGATCATCAGAAACAAAGTGGCTAAACAGGTAGAAAAGGCAACAGCGAAAGCCAGAAGGATGCTTGGATGCATAGGGAGAGGAATGGCCAGCTGAATGGAGGAAGTAATGTTGCCTAAAGCCTTTGGTGAGAAATCATTTGGAATATTGTGTGCAATTCTGAAGGCCACACAATCAAAAGAATATAAACAGGATGAAGTCTGTGCAGAGGGTGTCTACCAAAATGGTCAATGGACTTCATCATAAGGCATATGGGGACAGACTTCTTGTTGTTAAGTGCTGCCAAGTCTGAGATGACTCATGTCGACCCTCTGGATAGCTGTCCTAAACTGTATGCAGTCTCATCAGGCAGCTCATTGTTGATACAATGGCATCCATAGCTGCTGCTATTGTATCAATCCATCTCATTGTTGTGCTGTGATCCTCCGCTGCCAACACAGTCTTTGTCTGGCACCTCAACTGAGACCTGGCCATCTTGGGAGACCCTGTCAGTAGTTCTGTAACCGATAACTTAGCTTTCAGCATTATTGATGCACAACGAGCTGCAAACCAACTGAGGGATAGACAGACTTAAAGATCTCAATATCAATATTTTGGAGGAAAGGCGGGAGAGAGGAGATATAGAGACATTTAAATATCTCTGGCATAAATGCACAGGAGGTGAGCCTTTTTCAAATGAAAGAAAGCTCTGTTAAGAGGGGACATAAGGATGAAGGTGAAAGATAAACTCAGGACTAATATGTGAAAAGAATTAATTAGACTTACCTGCTAATTGTTGTTCCTTAAGGAACTCTAGTCCAGTCCCGGAACCATAGTGTTTATAATCTCCTCCAGCAGCCTTGGAGACTGAATGATATCACAGCTCTTCTCTCTCTGGTATAAATAGGCAAGGACCGCCCCCTTCCACCAGTATCTATTGACAAAGCAACTCAGCAGAGCAACAAATAAGTAGATAAAGAACAAGATAAACTAAATAAACTTTGGCTAGAATCTAAAAACCTGTGCATATTCTAAACTTCTCTTCGACGAAGGACCTTGTAGAAATGCCAAAAACGCAGAAACAAAACAGCGCTTCTGCGGGGTTCCCATTGTGGCTACACTCCGCCTCCTCTGGAACCCCACTCCTCTTCCAGAGAGTTCCTCTCCAATTTGACCCCTTTTACTAAGATACAACGGACAACAGCTTCAGGCTGCATACCCTGGGAGGGGTCCGGGACTGGACTAGAGTTCCTTAAGGAACAACAATTAGCAGGTAAGTCTAATTAATTCTTCCTTTTCGTCCCTCTAGTCCAGTCCCGGAACAATTTAACAGAGCAGTGCACATCAATGGGAGGGACCAGAAAACCCAGCATGAAGCACCGCTGAGCCAAAACGAAGTACTCCGCCGCCTGCACATCTAACCGATAGTGCTTCGAGAATGAATGCAACGATGATGAAGTCGCCACTCTACAAATGTCCGCGACTGAAACCGAACAGTACTCCGCCCACGATGCCGCTTGCGCCCTGGTCGAGTGCGCTCTGAGACCTTCTGGAACTACCCTACCTTTCAAAAGGTAAGCCGACGCAATAGCCGCCTTTAACCATCTAGAAATGGACGCTTTCGCTGCCGCTTCGCCCTTCCGCGGCCCTCTGAAAGCCACAATCTGTCAGTCTTCCGAAACGGCTGCGTCCGCCGAAGATACTTCCGAAGAACCCAACGAACATCTAGGGGATGTAACCTGCCTTCCGATTTATCCTTTTGCTGCTTAGAGAATACTGGAAGCGACACCACGTGATTGACATGAAAGGCCGAGACCACCTTTGGCTGAAAGTCCGGCACTGAGCATAGCACGACCTTATCATGGAAGACAGACAAATAAGGTGCCCTACAGGATAAAGCCTGTAACTCCGAAATCCTCCTTGCGGAACAAATAGCTATCAGAAATACCTTCCTTAACGCAAGATCCTTCAGGGTGGCGATGCTTAGCGGCTCAAACGGTAGCTCAAGCAAAGCCTCCAATACCAGATTCAGCTTCCATGTCGGCACCGAACAGCGTACCAATGGACGAAGAAGCAAGACAGCTCTCAGAAAAAGCCTAATGTCACTGTGAGATCCTACCGGCTGACCGAGCACTTTCCCCCTGTAACAGGAAATCGCCGTCCACTGCACTGGCAAGGAACTGGTCGCCAATCCCTTCCGCACTCCATCCTGCAAAAAGGAAAGGACCTGCGAAATCGAAGCCCTCAACAGCTGAATATTATGCTCCACACACCAAGCTACAAAGATCCTCCAGACCCGGACATATGCCAGCGAGGTGGAACGCCTACGTGCCTTTAGCAAGGTAGAAATGACTGCCGCTGAATAACCCTTAGCTGTCATCCTAGCCCGTTCAAGAGCCAAGCCGTAAGCGAGAACTGACTCACCTAGGCTGAATATTATGCTCCACACACCAAGCTGCAAAGAACCTCCAGACCCGGACATATGCCAGCGAGGTGTAACGCCTACGTGCCTTTAGCAAGGTAGAAATGACTGCCGCTGAATAACCCTTAGCTGTCATCCTAGCCCATTCAAGAGCCAAGCCGTAAGCGAGAACCGACTCACCTAGGGTCTGCGCAACGGACCCTGCCGTAGGAGCTCCTCCCGCTGCGGTAACTACCACGGATCGTCCACTAACAGCCGTACCAAATCTGCATACCATGGTCTTCAGGGCCAATCGGGCGCGATCAGAATCACCCGACCGCGATGTCTCCAAACGTGCTGCACCACCCTGCCCATGAGGGCCCAAGGTGGAAAAAAACAGAAAGGAGAACTCCCTCTGGCCACCTTTTCGCTAATGCATCTAGCCCCTCTGACATCCGTTCCCAGCGCCTGCTGAAAAACCTTGCTAGCAGCGCTGATTGGAAGCTCGCCATGAGAGCCATTACCAGAACTCACCAGAAGAGCAAACACCCCTGGATGTAGCACCCACTCCTCGGGGTCTACTCTGCGATGACTGAGGAAATCCGCTTCGAGACTGTCTACACTAGCCACATGTTGAGCCGCGAGAGCCTGGAGATTGTGTTCGGCCCACACCCACAGCTGACCCGTTTCGGCTTCCAGTGTAGCACTTCCTGTGCCCCCCCCTGCCGATTGATGTAGGCCACCGTTGTCGCATTGTCTGACAAGACTAGGACCGCCTCCCGACCAAGTGTGTCCTGAAACTCCGGTAGCGCCAGAAACACCGCTCTCATCTCCAACCTGTTGATGGACCGAGATGTCTCCTCCTGAGACCAACGACCCTGGGCAAACCTGCCTTCGCAATGAGCCGAGACCCCCCCCCCCCCAACCTAGGAGGCTCGCGTCTGTCGTGAGAAGTCCCCAGGACGGCGGTCCACTGGCATGCCAGCTTCCATATTCTCCGTTCTCAACCACCAGCGCAACTCGTGACGCGCATTCTGAGGGCAAACTATCCCTGACCGCCAGACGTACCAGATCGCACATGGGAATCTGAAAGGAAGGCCATGGCAAACTCCAAGAGGGGTAGTTTCATCCAGCGGAAGAGACTGAATGCACTGGGGAAGAGCTTGAGAAATCAGGATAGCACAGAACTCTAACTGCAGAATAGCAGCTGCCACAGGGAACTGGCTCTTTAACAACTAAACCACCTTACAGTCCAGAAAGTCCCTTAAGGCCGATCGGCCTTCCACTGAAATGGTGGTCTGTCTGGTAACCACCATGACCTGCGCATCCAACTTTGGAATCATTTGGTTATTCCCCCACACACACTCTGGGAGTGCGTAAAGCGTAGTTACTCACCTGTAACAGGTGATCTCCGGGAACAGCAGGAATTTAGTCTTCACATATGGGTATCATCGGTACCGACGGAACCTGCATGGCAACGCTCCCCAACATCCAAGAGGAAAGCTTTTGGGAGCATCCTACAGCGCCTGTGTGCTGCCTTCCCGCCTTTCCAACTGTCTCTCTTCAGTTGAGTTTTATAGCTGAGACAAAGAGGGAGAGAGAGGGAAAGGGAAAGGAAGAGAGAGAGAGAGGGAAAGGAAGAGAGAGAGAGAGAACTCCTAGGGGAGGTGGGTGGGTTGTGAAGACTTATTCCTGCTGTTCCCAGAGATCACCTGTTACAGGTAAGTAACTGTGCTATCTCCAGGAACAAGCAGGAATGAGTCTTCACATATGGGGACTCCCTAGCTTTTGATGGCAGGAGGAGAGCCTAGAAGTTGTGTGTCCCTGAAACAGGGCTGCACTTCCCCACCTGGATCTCTGGCATCCCATGAGGGATGGTGGGTAGGAGTTGATTAAGTATGGAACAGGTGTTTGAGAACAGCCTGACCAAACAAGGCATCCCGGCGGGAGTCCTTGTCCAAGCAGTAATGGGCTGTGAAGGTATGAACCGAGGCCCAAGTGGCTGCTCGACAGATGTCGTCGATAGACACAGAGTTCAGATGAGCCATTGAGGCTGCCATGGCTCTCACATTGTGAGCTGTGACATGGCCCTCCAGAGAAATGTTCTTGCTCGGATAGGCAAAAGAAATACATTGGGCAATCCAGTTGGAAAGTGTTCTCTTGAAGACTGGTTGTCCCAAATGAGAAGGATCAAAAGCAACAAAGAGTTGAGAAGACTTTCTATGTTGCTGTGTCCTCTGTAAGTAAAAAGCTAGAGCTCTTTTACAGTCCAGGGTATGAAGATTCCTCTCTGCACATGATGCATGAGGTCCTGGAAAAAAGACAGGTAGGTAGACCTCTTGGTTGAGGTGAAAAAGCGAGACCACCTTAGGCATAAAATGTGGATAAGTCCTAAGGACCACCCTGTCATGATGGAACCTTGTATAAGGTGGATAAGCTACTAGTGCTTGCAATTCACTGATGCGGCATGCTGATGTGATTGCAATGAGAAAGATAACCTACCAAGAAAGGTATTTCAAGGAGGTAGTAGCTAAAGGTTCAGAAGGCGGCTTCATAAGCTGACCAAGAACCAAATTTAAGTCCCATGCCACAGGTGGTGGTCTAATGGGAGGCTTTGTTAAAAGGAGGCCTCTCATGAACCTTGCTACAAGGGGATAAGAGGGAACAGGATGTCCATTTAGAGGCTTGAGTGAAGCTGCAATAGCACTCAGAAGGACTCTTACTGAATTTGTCTTAAGGCATGCATTAGACAGATGCAGGAGATACTCCAGCAACGATTCCAGAGATATGGCACGGGGTTAAGACCCTTTTCAGAACACCAGATGGTAAACCTTTTCCACTTGAAGGTGTAAGAACGTCTAGTGGAAGGTTTTCTGGAAGCATGAAGAACATCTTTCACTTGTTGAGAAAGAGGAAGATCCTGGAGATCTAGGACTTCAGCAACCAAGCCCTGAGATGCAGAGACTGGGGGGATTGGGATGCCACAACTTTCCGTCCTCCTGAGAGAGGAGGTCTGGAGCAGACCCTAACTCTAGGGAGGGAGCTTGAGAGAGATGAGGAAGAAGAGGGTACCACACTTGCTGTGGCCAATGTGGAGCTATGAGAATCATGTGGCCTCTGTCTCTCTGAAGCTTTAACAGGGTTTTGGGAATTAGGGGAATGGGTGGAAAGGCATACAGGAAGTCTTGACCCCAGTGAAGGAGGAAAGCATCCCTTGCCTGAGCCGGAGTTCTGAAACAGAATCGTGCAAAGCAGTCTATGTCCGGGGTTCCCCAAATTTGAAAAATCTTGGATACCTGGTCCATATGTAGGGACCACTCGTGTGGAAGCAGAACTCGACTGAGTCTGTCTGCCCAAGAGTTTTGAACACCTGGGAGATAGACTGCCAGAAGATGAATGTGATGCTCTCTGGCGAGGGCCCACAGTCGTAGAGCTTTGTTGCAAAGCGACAGAGGGACAGGTCCTCCCTGCTTGTTTATATAGAACATGGCTACCTGATTGTCCGTGTGGATAAGGACTGTCTTGTGGCTGAGCAGGGTGTGGAAAACTCGCAGAGCAAGGAAGATTGCTCTGAGTTCCAAGAGATTGATATGTAGACAAGTCTCCTGTGGGGACCAGATGCCCTGGATGGAGAGGTCCTGAAGATGAGCTCCCCAGCCCATTGGAGAAGCATCTGTTGTAAGAGTTGCCTGGGGTAGAGGCTATTGAAAAGGACACCCCAGCAACAGGTTCTGAGGGGACTTCCACCACTGGAGGGACAAAATGAGGAGACTTGTGTTTGCTATTTTGTCTGACAGGCAGCCTAATGCCTGGGTCCATTGGGGGGATAAAGTCCACTGAGCTGCTCTCATGGGAAGGAGAGCATATGGTACCACATGAACGGTGGATGCCATGTGGCCTAGTAACTAACATCTCTCGAGCAGTTAGAAGGGGTTTTGACTCTGCTTGAGAAGCTAACTGCATCAAGTGAAGGCAACGGGTCTGGGAAAGATAGGTCCTTGCCTTTGTGGTATCCAGTAGTGCCCCTATAAATTCCAGGGATTGAGTAGGGATCAAATTGGATTTTGGGATGTTTATTACCAGCCCTAAATATTGAAGGATATGCATTGTGCAGATTAGAGCAGTCTTGGCCTCTGATTGAGTAGGAGCTTGAATGAGCCAGTCGTCCAGATAATGGAAGACAAAGATTCCCTGGGTGTGCAGAAAAGCAGCAATCACTGCCATGCATTTTGTGAACACCCTTGGTGCAGAGGCCAGGCCAAAGGGGAGCACTCTATATTAATAGTGCTTCTCCTGGAAAAGGAACCGAAGGAATCTTCTGTGAGTTGGATGGATGAGAACATGAGTGTACGCATCTTTGAGATCTAGAGAACAAAGCCAATCCTGACTGTGAAGGTATGGAAACAGAGTCCCTAGAGAAACCATCTTGAATTTCTCTTTGACTAGGAATCTGTTCAACTCTCTGAGATCTAAAATGGGTCTGAAACCCCATTTTCTTTGGAATAAGAAAATAGGGGGAGTAGAACCCCGTGCCCTGTGTTGAGAAAGCACTTCCTCTATCGCCCCTTGGGCTAGAAGAGTGGCAACCTCCTGCTCTAACAGGCTGAGGAGGGAGGTTGGAGAATAGAACTGGTGCACTCTTGTGAAAGGGGGCAAGCTGGAAAAATGAAGTTTGTACCCCTCTTATGATGGAGTGTGTCCAATGCTCTGCTGTGATTTGCCCCCATCTGGGAGCAAAGTGACATAACCTTAATGTGATGGTGGAGGGCTCTGGTCATTCTAGAGCCAGGAAGGCTAAGTTCTCTAGCAGAGAGTCAAAGGACCTGAGGGGGCTGAGACTGCTGGGATGGAGCAGGCCTCGCAGCCTTTGCCTTGGTCTGTATGGAGGATTGCTGACGTTTGGAAGGAAACTGAGCTGCAGAAGATGCTCTCTGACTATAAGCAGAATAGGATCTTCCCTTTTTAGAAAAAGGTGTTTTCTTGAACGAACTTTTCTTAGCAGGAGCAGCAGTAGATTTGGATAGTCTATCCAAAGCAGAATTTTCAGCATCCATTTGATTGGCTTTTGCTTGCCAATTTTTACCAAACAGATTCTCACCTGTACAAGGGATATTTTTCAATTCATCTTGGACCCAGGTCTCCAAATCAGATGCTTGATGCCAAGCAATCCTGCGTTCTCCTATAGCTATAGCTGAGGCTCTGCTTACGCATTCAAAGGAGTCGAAAGCTGCACGGTTGGAGAATTTGGAGATATCCTGGGCATTTTTGAGCCCAGAGAGAAATTCTGGCCTTTTACTGTCCGACAAAGTCAGCAAATGGTCAGTGACTTCTTTTAAGAAGATTCCCATGTAGAGACTATAAGAATTAATTCTCGCAGCAAGCATGGAAGCTTGGAAGACTCTTCTACCAAAAGCCTCCAGGGTTCTACATGCATGTCCTGGAGAATTAGAGGCATGTCTCTTGGCACTTCTAATCTTCCTCATTGCAGACTCAACTACAATAGAGTGGTGAGGAAGCTGAGTTTTATGGAAACCAGGACAAGGAGGGACACGATACAACATGTCCAACCTGCAAGAATGAGGAGAGGTGGTTAGAGGTGCTTCCCACATCCTTAACATGAGATCATACAGAATCTCATGAATAGGCAAGGTAGCTGCCTCTTTAGGAGGTTTAGGATATTGTAGAATATCTAACTCCTTAGCTCTAGGCTCTGACTCTGGGGCTACTGTAAGGGAGAGGCCCCGAGCCACCTCTCTGATAAAGTCTTGAAAAGACAAGTCCTCTGGAGGAGACATCCTTAGCTTAGGAGAGGACTCCTGTGGAAGAAGCATCGCTGCATCGACAGACTCTTCAGAATCCTCAGAGTCAACAGAGGAATCGAAGTATCGTCTGTCAGGATGCTCTTGCAAAGCCCGATACCTGTACAGACTGGGATCGGTAACGGGAATCACCGGTACCGGGGTATCGGTACCGGAGGGCTGCAGAGGGCAGAGTACCGGCATAGCTGACACCGATGCCGATGCTACCGGTAGCGGAATCGGCGCCGATGGCGATACCCAAGCCGGTACCAGCGTAGTAGTCTGTTGCGGTACCACGGGCGTCAATGCCACAAGGAAAGCCGCCAGACTGCGTTCGATGGACAGAATCCTCTGATCCATCGACAACGCCAATGCCTGGAAGTCGGTACCAGTGGAGGCCACCGGTACCCCAGAGCATGGCACCAGGAGATCTGTTGAGGCCACGCCATCTAGATCATCCTGGAACCCCGATGTTGATGCTTTAGAAGCCGAAGCCTCCCGCCGGGGTAATTTTGCCGGTGCAGAATCCTCGAGGGCAAGGCCAGGGGCATCTCGATGCTTATTAGGAGATTTACCCTTCGAGGACCGGCTGGATTTATGTTTAGTTACCTGAGATCCATGTGAGGAAGAAGCAGCCCTGGAGGACGTCGATGCCACCGAAGCTGCATTAGAGGGAAACAGGGTACTGAGCTTGGCAGCTCGGTTCTGTCAACCTCTCTTAGACATCATGGAACAGGACACACAATCTGTAATGGAATGTTCAGGGCCTAAACATTTGAGACACAAGTCATGGGTGTCGGTGACGGAGATAGTACCGCCACATTTTGTGCACTTCTTAAATCCTGAGGCAGGCTTTTCCATATTTAAGGAAAAGGGTTTTGGGCCTAAGGCCCAAAACTGAAGTACACTTGAAGAAAATAAATAGACAAAAGGTCTTTTTTTTTTTTTTTTTTAAAAGAAAAGAATAAGAACCGGCGGCGGTACCGGTATAGTGTCAAGGAAGGCAGACGCGACAGAAAGAGTAGTTACTCACTTGTAACAGGTGTTCTCCAGGAGCAGCAGGAATCAGTCCTCACTTATGGGTGTCATCGACGCCGATGAAGCCCCAGCGGAGCATTTCCCCAGCTTTCCATGAAAGCCTTTGGGAATGCTGGCACGCGTGCGCGGTTCCCTTCACGCCTAAAGGTGCCATCTTACCTCAGTCAAATGACATAGCTAAGAACAGCACACAAAAATGTAAAAATTAAACTATGTACAACTGCAACTCCAAGGGGAGGAGGGAGGGTAGTGAGGACTGATTCCTGCTGCTCCTGGAGAACACCTGTTACAGGTGAGTAACTACTCTTTCACCAGGACCAAGCAGGAAGTCAGTCCTCACTTATGGGTGACTCCCCAGCTCTGGGCTACCAGGAACCCAGGCTGAACAAGAGAACTCCCTCTAGTCTCAGCAGCAAAGAAAGGCTTTTCAAGAACACACCCTCCACAGGTAGCCCAACCAGAGGGCAGGAGGGCAGGAGTTGCCTAGACCTCAAAGAGATTCCGGAGTACTGCTTGGCCAAAAGCACTGTCCCTACGAGACTCCCTCTCCAGACAGTAGTGGGCTGCAAAAGTCTGGCTTGAAGACCAAGTAGCAGCCCTGCAGATGTCTTGCAATGGAACAGAGCGGAGGTGAGCCACTGATGCAGCCATTGCCCTCACACGGTGGGCCGTGACCCTACCCTGCAAAGAAAGGTCAGCTGCCTTGTATGCCCAGGTGATACAGTCAGCCACCCGGATAGACAAGGTAAGCTTGGACACAGGCCTCCCCATGTTATTGGGGTCAAAAGAGAGGAAGAGCTGAGAAGCCTTCCTGTGACCTTTCGTACGTTCAAGGTAGAAGGATAAGGCCCTCCTACAGTCCAAGGTATGGAGAACTGTTTCAGCCTGACTTGCATGAGGCCTAGGGAAGAATGTTGGAAGAACCACCTCCTGGTTGAGGTGGAAAGAGGAGACAACCTTAGGAAGGAACTTAGGGTGAGTCCTGAGGACCACCCTGTTTTTATAGAACCTGGTGTAAGGCCTATCACAAACCAAGGCTTGAAGCTCACTCACTCTCCTAGCCGAAGTCAGGGCTATCAGAAAGAGTCTTCCATGAAAGGAAGCGTAGAGGGCAAGTAGCCATAGGCTCAAAAGGTGGATGAGTCAGTTGCTGCAAGACCACATTAAGCTCCCACTCAGGAGCAGGAGGACGTATGGGAGGTTTGAGCAGTAACAAGCCTCGGAGAAATCTGGACACTAAAGAGTGCACAGACAAGGAATGGCCCTCTACTAATGAGTGGTGAGCTGCCAAAGCAGAGAGGTATACCCGAACAGAGTTGGACTTAAGACCTTGATTGGACAAGTGCAGCAGGTACTGAAGTACTACAGACACAGTACAGGAGAAAGGATCCTCAGCAAGTAGCTGACACCACACAGAGAACCTTTTCCACTTGAGAGCGTAGGTCTTTCTACTGGATTGTTTCCTGGAGGCGAGGAGAACGTCCTCAACTTCAGGAGGCAGGCCCCAGGGAGCTAACACTACCCTTGCAGCCTCCATGCCATCAGATTGAGCTTTGAGATTGGGATGCAGCAAGGAGCCCCGATTCTGAGAGAGAAGGTCAGGCTGCAATCCAAGAGGCAGAGGCAGATCCACTGCCAGTTGAAGCAGGAGGGGGAACCAAGGCTGCCTTGGCCACCTGGGAGCTACCAAGAGGACTGAGGCCCTGTCTCGGAGAATCTTGAACAGTGTTCGGGCCACCAGAGGGGTGGGAGGAAACGCATAGAGTAGGCCCTGAGTCCAGGGAATCAGAAAAGCATCTGCTGCTACTCTCAGAGGATGCGGTTGCCTGGAGCAGAACCTTGGCAGCTGGTTGTTCAAGGGACTGGCAAACAGGTCTATGGAGGGAAGCCCCCATTTCAAGAAAATCTTTTGAACCACTAAAGGATGTAACTGCTACTCATGTGGTTGCAGAATCCTGCTCAATCTGTCGGCCAGGGAATTCTCCTGGCCTGGAAGATAGACTGCTTTGAGGAGCATGTTGTGCTTCAGGGCAAAGGAACAGAGGTCCTGGGCCTCCTGGCAAAGGGGCTGGGAACCAGTTCCGCCCTGTTTGTTTACATAGAACATGGCTACCTGGTTGTCTGTCTGGATCAAGGCAGACTGCTGTGCCAGGGAAGCAGCAAAGGCCTTGAGGGCCAAGCGAATAGCTCTGAGTTCTAGCAGATTGATCTGCTGGGACGCCTCCCAATGAGACCACAGGCCCTGGGTGCACTTGTCTAGGCAGTGCGCACCCCAACCCTGCAGAGACGCATCGGTGGTCAGTACCACTGTATGAGGTGGGATCTGAAAGGGCACCCCCACCAGCAGATTGGGGGGGTGTAACCACCAATTGAGGGAGGTCAGGAACCGGTGGGACACTGATCCAGTCCCTGAGACTGCCTGAGGCTTGAGACCACTGAGTCCGAAGGCACCACTGGGCAGGCCTCATGTTGAGCCTGGCATTTGGGGTCACCTGTACTGTCCACGCCATGTGGCCCAGAAGCCTGAGACAGAGTCTGGCGGAGAACAGGGACCTGTGCAGAAACTTGCTGGCAAGGTCCATGAGCCTTTGTGCTCGGTCCACTGGCAAGAATGCTCTTGCCAGCTGAGAATCCAACCTTGCCCCATGAACTCCAAGTTCTGGGAGGGGAGCAAAGTGGACTTTGCGAAGTTGATGACAAAGCCCACCTTTTGGAGCAGGTCTATGGTTCTGCTGGTGGCCTGCTGGACCTCGAGAGACTTCTGGCCTCTGATAAGCCAGTCGTCTAGGTAGGGAAACACAAAGATGCCCTGATTCCTCAGGTAGGCTGCCACCACTGCCAGGCACTTGGTGAAGACCCTGGAAGCGGAAGTCAGCCCAAAAGGCAGCACCCTGTACTGATAGTGGTTCCCTCCCACCATGAATCTGAGGTACTTTCTGTGGTCTGGACGAATGAAGATATGAGTGTAAGCATCTTTTAGATCTAAAGAGCATAGCCAATCTCCCTGCTGGAGGTAGGGCAGAAGAGTTCCAAGAGTAACCATCTTGAACTTTTCCTTTACCAGAAACTTGTTCAGGTTTCTGAGATCCAGAATGGGTCGAAGACCACCAGTTCTTTTTGGCACCAGGAAATATCTGGAGTAAAAACCGTGACCCTGGAAGTGGGGAGGCACAGGCTCCACCGCTTTGTCTAGTAATAGCCCTTGGAGTTCCTGGAGGAGAAGGGCAGTATGTAGGGGAGGCCTGATAGTTACCCCTGAAAAGTGTGGCGGAGGAAGTTGGTGAAAATGGAGGGCATATCCTCGATGGACTATGTCCAGAACCCAACTGTCCTGAGTAATCAGGGGCCACTGATGTGCGATCAAGGCTAGGCGGCCTCCTTGCTGGGCTGGGACTGCATGGGAGGATTGGCTGTACTCAAGGAGTCAAAAACCTCCACCCTGCTGAGTGGGAGCAGGGGCCGGAGGCTTGGAGGCAGTCTGCCTACGGGGCCCATTACCCCGGCCCTTGGCTTGCTGACGCTGTGGGGCAGGTTGGGCAGCCTGATAATGTGGGTACTGTTTGTAGGCAGTGCCGTTCCTCGGGTAAAAGGGCTTTTTACCCGAGCCCTTCTTCTTATGAGAAGGGGCATTGGTCTTCCTCGACAGCCTTGTCCGTGTGAGGTGCTCAGTCTCGAGCTGTGCGGCCTTCTCGGCCACAGGCTTGCCAAAAAGGTTGTCACCTCGGCAAGGGACATCGACCAACTTGTCCTGAGCCCATGGCTCGAGGTCCTATGACTTCAGCCACGCCTGGCGTCGAGCCGCGATGCCGGCAGCCGCTACCCGGGCCGAAGCCTCGAAGCCATCGTAGGCGGCACGGGACATGAACTCTGAGCATTCCCGTATCCTCGAAGACAAGGACTTAAAACTCTGCAAGGGCTCCCCGGAGAGACCAGCAGAGAAATCGGCCAATTCCTTGGCCAGATCTCGTAAATACATGCCCATGTAGAGCTGGTAAGTCTGGACACGACAAGCAAGCATGGAGCCCTGAAAACACTTTCTGCCGACTCCATCAAGGCTTCGGGCTTCCCTACCGAGAGGCACCGCGGAGTGCATCTTCTGACTTTTCAGACGATGCATGGCTGATTCCACAACCATGGAATGGTGTGGCAGCTGTGCTTTCTGGAAGCCAGGGCTCTTGCTGAGCCAATAAATGGAATCAACTCGCTTGCTCAAAACCGGCGCCACATCCGGAAGAGGAGCCGCTCCAGCATCGGAGGAACCGGGACAGTAAAGGCCTCCTTCGGAGGAGAGTCATACTGTAGAGCATCGAGCTCTTCAGCTCGAGGCTCTTCCTTGGGGTCAGCCGGGATAGCCAGGGCAGCGACCATATCCCCAATAAACTCCGAGAACCTAGTATCCTCCGGAGGGGATCTACTCCGGGGCTCAGACTCAGGCAAGTCCGACGGGACACACCGAGTCTTAAAGGTGTCAGGAGACTCCTCATCTTCTGTCTCCCATGCCGACTCGTCCAACGTGGAGTCGGGGTCCGATGCCGCGGGGCCCCTGGGAACCCGCCCCGACGCTGGAGGCACCGGCGTCGAGACCCTCGGTCCCGAACGGGAAGCAGAGGGAGACCTCGACCGAGGACAACCTCGAGCCGCAAGGGACTCGAGTATCGGCTCGGTCTCCGGGGTCGACTTGGACGTCGATGTCCCGGAGGTCGGGGCAGATGCGCCAGACAGGCTGGCCATCAATGCCCGCTGCTGATCCATGAAGGCAGACATCCTGCTCTTCAAGGCTGTCAACCTGAGGCTCAGCTCAGGTGACACAGCAGCCCCAGACCCGGGCCCCGGCGGCGCCGTGCCCGACGTCGGTACTCTGGGAGGCAAGTCTTCGAGGATAACAGGACTTATGTGTCCAGCAGACTCCAGTTCCATACGAGGAACTTTGTTCGGCTTCTCCTGGTCCACGGGCCCGGGACGACTGTCGAGAGTCTTAGACCTGGATCTCGAGTGTCCAGGGACTTCCACCGACGCCGCCGTCGCGAGCCGCTTCTTCCTCTTACGGTCCCTGTCGGGGGACCCCCTATCCGAGGAGCTCCGATGCCTCTCGGGATCGGAATCCCGAGATGTTGAAGCCTCAGACGAGGTCCGGACACGAGCAGAGGCCGAGAAAAGCCTTTCACTCTGCTGTTGACGACTTCGGAGGGCCTTGGAAGACATTTTTCCACATGGCACACACGATTTAGAATCATGGTTCGGGCCCAGGCACCGAAGGCAGCAGTCGTGGGTGTCGGTGAGAGACATTATCTTCGTACGCCGATCACACTTTTTAAAACCACTGGAAGACATGGGGGAAAAAAGGGACCCCGCGAGGTCAAAAGACCGGCCTTCCAGGGAAAAAAGAAGTTGAGGCGCGAACGCCTAGCCACTAAGGGCAAAAACCGAAAAAGAAAAAGAGGGGGTTCGATACCGGTGTACCGATCCTGGCGGGAGGGGAACCGACGTCGAATCCGAGAAAAATCAATGTTAGAAAGAAAAAAATGTACTTTTAACCGGGAAAACAGGACACATGTCCGTTGGGCTTCACGGAAAAAAAGAGACTGAGGTAAGATGGCACTTTTAGGCGGGAAGGGAACAGCGCATGCGTGCCAGCATTCTCAACGCCTTTCATGGAAAGCTGGGGAAATGCTCCGCTGGGGCTTCATCGGCGTCGATGACACCCATAAGTGAGGACTGCTTGGTCCTGGAGAAAAGAAATTAAGAAAAAATAAGGAAATTCTTCTGTGATGACAGGAACACGACCTGCTGGCTCCGCGGAAAAAGAACTGAGGAGAGACAGTTGAAGTCAGCACGCAGGCGCTGTGGGATGCTCCCAAAAGCTTTCTGATTGGACGCTGGGGAGCGTTCCCGCGCAGGATCCATCGGTACCGACGTACCCATATGTGAAGACTCATTCCTGCTTGTTCCTGGAGATCACCTGTTACAGGTGAGTAACTACGCTATCTCCAGGAACAAGCAGGAATGTAGTCTTCACATATGGGGACTCCCTAGCTGCAGATGCCAGGGAGATGGCCCCAGAAAGTTGTCAGCCCTTGTGAAAGGGCTATGCTTCCCCCCCACGGATCTCTGGCATCCTACCAGGGATGGTGGGTAGGAGTTGACTAAGTCTGAAAAAGGTGTTGAACAGCCTGACCAAACAAGGCATACCGGTGGGAGTCCTTGTCTAAGCAGTAGTGGGCAATGAATGTATGTACTGAAGCCCAAATAGCTGCTCAACAGATGTCGTCGACAGAGTGAAGATGAGCCACTGAGGCTGCCATGGCTCTCACATTGTGAGCTGCGACATGGCCTTCAAGAGGAAGGTTCTTACTCTCATAGGCAAAGGATATGCATTGTGCAATCCAGTTAGATAGAGTTCTTTTGGACACTGGAAGTCCCAAATGACTAGGATCAAAAGCAACAAAGAATTGAGAAGATTTTCGATGTTGCTGTGTCCTCTGCAAGTAAAAGGCTAAAGCTCTTTTACAGTCCAAAGTATGAAGGTTGCTTTCTGCACTGGAGGCATGAGGCCTCAGAAAGAATACAGAAAGGGAAACCGCTTGGTTTAAATGGAAAGGCGAAACCACCTTTGGCATTAAGTGTGGATGAGTCCTAAGAAAGCACAGTTACTTACCTGTAACAGGTGATCTCTGGGAACAGCAGGAATAAGTCTTCACATATGGGTACGTCGGTACCGACGGAGCCTGCGTGGGAACGCTCCCCAGCGTCCAATCAGAAAGCTTTTAGGAGCATCCCTCAGCGCCTGCGTGCTGCCTTCCTGCCTTTCCAACTGTCTCTCCTCAGTTGAGTTTCATAGCTGAGACAGAGAGAGAAAGAGGAAAGGAAAGATAGATATAGAAATACAACTCCTAGGGGAGGTGGGTGGGTTGTGAAGACTTATTCCTGCTGTTCCCAGAGATCACCTGTTACAGGTAAGTAACTGTGCTATCTCCAGGAACAAGCAGGAATGAGTCTTCACATATGGGGACTCCCAAGTTAAGATGCCTGGAGCCATAACATGTTGAAGATTGAAAACATGCTACACCTCATATGGCCAGGCATCCTGGGGATGGAGGGCAGGAGTTGAAAAGAGAGAAGCTGCAGAAAAAACAGCTAACCTCAGAAAGGACTACCCACAAGGAGTCTTGTATGTATGATCATTATCAAAGATATATTTGAATGAACAATCATCATAATATTGAAATGAACAATCACCATATGACGCTCACCTACTGGATTAGAGGAAGGAGAGAGGCTGATGGAGTCTACTGGGGATCCAGTAGAATAATGTTCAAGGTGACCTCACTGGAGTGAAGGTGGAGGTCAACATCTGTAAGTGAGAGGTGACCTCAGGATTCAATTGGGGTAGCACAAACACGGCAGGTCTTCAGTGGGAAGCTTCATGGAAAGCTGAAAACTCTTTTGGCTACAGAGGTATTCAGAGGTAAGAGCAAAAGAGGAAGACTGACCGATCTGGACAAACAGACCTAGTCCTTGAGGGAGGAAAGGGTATGAGAAGAACCCCATATACTCCCAAGAAAGGACAGATGTTTGAGGAATTGAATCTGAAATCCACTGAAGATCCACCATGCCTTTCCTAACTGGTGAGGGGTAGGAAGACATTGGGGCATGGAGCTTCAGGGATACGTAAACCTAGGATACGGTAGAGCTGTCAGTACCACAGCAGTGGTTGTGTGCATAATATCCGAAACATACTGTGGAACAGTATGAAGCTGTGCAAGCCCACTGTCAGAAACATACAGGAAGGTAAAAACCTTTATGAGCATGGACAGTCAGGGAGATAAGTATGGAAATACATATCTAGGTATACGTATCTAGATAGATACACACATATATGTAGATATATGTGAATATATATATGTATATATCTACGGGTATATAGATATATATACATCTATAATGAGATCTAAAGGGCATAGCATATGCACACTTAGCTGACAGATACATCTACAGAGATGTATATAGGTATATTATATATATATATGAATATATAGGTCTAAAGATAGATGCCTGCAACTAAGCAGACAGAGCTATGCATATCAGGACATTCATATGGAGATGTGAAGGGAAAAGATTCATCTAAGAACAAGGAGGTGAAACCTACTTGAGAAGATATATAGAGAATCTATTCCCCCAGAGATGATGGTAAAGGAATGCTATCCAGTTAATAACCAGGCTGGTTACGTGAAAAACAAAGGTTAATATCAGTCTGTAAACAGCAAGTCTGGAGTCCTGTGGAACTCCAGCATGGTAAAAGGACAGAAACACATAGAATGAGATACCAGGTTGACCTACGTGAGGGACAAAGGAGGTATCAAGCGTTTTCCAGATTAATAAGTGCTGTCCTTGAAGGATTAGGATACCATGAGGACAAGCTGCAAGAAAAAAAAAAAAAAAAAAAGTATATTCCCTATAGGAATGGGATAACTCTTAGACTTTCACGTGGAGAAGGTTGATGTCCTTTTCCCTCTTTTTCTTTTTTTTTAAAAAGAAGATAGTAGGGTGTGAAGAATCCTCACAGTCATAGGAGATGACTGAGGAAGCCTTTTTCAACCATGATGGATAGCCATTAGAGAAACTCTATGCTCTCTAGCAAGGGCCCATAGTGGAAAGCTTCTCAGTAGGATTGCAGAGAGCATTATGCAGGAGAACTGGGATGTAGAACTGGCTGAAGGAGAAAACTGACAGCCACGTCCACTACGTTGCCAAACCCAGAGATTGGAGATGGCAAGTAGAAGATAGTGTAAGAAGCCTGTAGTGAGAAGGATTATCCAAGAAAGATGTAGGAAACTGTCTTGGAATCACTACTAAGGCCAGACAGAAGTGGTGGAAGACAAGACTGGGACTTGTGGAAAAGTACCAGTAGTCAATTACTGGAACTCCTGCATGGGCAGCTACTGAATAGGACAACAGAGAGAGTCGGTCTGTGCCAACAGAGAGAACAGACTGAACAAAGAGAGCAAGCTGTCTCTGTCTGCAGAGCTGCCCAGATAAAGAAGGGAGTTTACTCAGGAGAAGAAACTCTACAGTGAAAAGAAAGACAAGAAAGTCTTTCAATGGTATGGTACCACTCTTACAAGGGAAGTCCCTGGAAAGAAAAAATTCATGTTGGTACAGGGAAACTATCACGTGATAGTTGCTAAACCACTCTTCTAGTCAGGAAGAGGTGGAAAACCCTGAAACTTATAGACATGAATATCCTGACAGTTCAGCATACTGAAAGGTAAATGGATTTCCTGAGAATAGGAATCCCTGAGCAGAGTCTTGAATGGAAAAACAGTGAAAAACTTCTATTGAAAAGAAGTTAACTGTAGTTATAAAAAGATTAATCAGAAACCTAGGGTTACTGTATTTATTCAGTCTGGCTAGAGTTTGGATTCTTCAGACCAGGGCGAGACTTCCCCTGCTTGGGAACATCCTAATGATGGGCAGGAGAAGAGGAAAACCTCTTTCTTTTAGGGAAAGAAGGTTTGGTAGGGCATTTTCTACCTGCTGAGGAAGGAGAGGGCTTAGGAGGGCCCTCAGAAACAGGAAAGTCAGTGGAGCAATGAGCAACCTGACGTAAGGAGTCCTTATTGAAGAGATTTTCTCCAGTACAAGGAGTATTACTCAGTCTTTGTTGTGCCCATCTACTCAAGTATGATGCTTGGAGCCAGGCTTTACGACGTGCTCCTATGGCTATAGCAGAAGTTCTGCTAACAGACTCAAAAGAGTCTAGGGAAGCACGAGAAAGAAACCAAGAGATATTTTGGCTATGACTAAGAAGTAAGGAATAGTCTGCAGCCTTGGGCTCTGATAGAAAAGGAGTCAAGAGAGATAATTTCTTTGTGATCTCCTGAAGGGATAGACTCATATAGAAAATGTATGAGAGAATCCTTGTTGCCAGCATAGATGTTTGGAAGGTTTGACGTCCAAAGGCATCCAGTGTTCTAGATGCACGCCCTGGCAGGAAAGAAGAATGTTTTTTCTTGCTTTTTACCTTCCTCATTGCTGATTCCACTACAATGGAATGATGGGGATGTTGAGGCTTTTGAAATCCTGGAGAGGGGGGCACCTGATACAGAAGATCAGTTGCTGTAGGAGGTGAAGAAACCCTTAAAGGTTTTTCCCATACCCTCAGAAGAAGATTCTGCAAAGAGTGATGTAAAGGAAGCATTCTATTTTCCTTTCTTGCAGAAAACCCCTGAGAAGACTGATAGCCAGGGATAGGAATATTAAGGAAGGTTGCCATGTCAAGGAGAAATTTCTGAAAAGAAGGATCTCCGATGGGTACCATCAATGGACTGGCTAAATTTGAAAAGGTAGCCTGGGCACCGGAGGATGTATCTGGCCGGTGCAGAACAGGATTTGTAATGGATGGACACTGGAACTGGCAGTTATGAATTGAGACAGTTAGTAGTGCATCATCCATGCCAGGTATCGACTCCAAACTAGGTATAGAGAGGAGCGATCCAGGTGAAAAAAGCACAGAAGGAGCTGGTTCCGATGATACTGCATGTACCGGCATCGATACCGATACCGGTAGTTGTGCCGGAATCGAAGGCGAAACTGACACCGAAGCAGTCACCGGAGGCTGCTCAAGTGGTACCGAGGTAACTAAAAACCCTTGGTGATTATCCTCGGTACCGTGCATGCGGAATCGGTAAACATCGGTTCCGAGACGCGTCGGTACCCAGTTCTCTAGACTAGAAATCAATTCTAGACTCGGCATCGAAGGAAGCGAGTCTATCGATGCATGCCTAGAGGGTACCGACGTCGGTGGTGGTATCGGCGGTGCTGCCGATACTGGAAAGTCAATCTGGGACGTTTAGGTCGGTCCCGAAGGTACTGAGAACGCCAGATGACGATCCCTGGTGAAGAGCGGATCACTCAACACCGGTGCAGATGCCGGAGTATCGGTACCGCTCGAAGCGGATACCACCACCAAGCATGGCTCAGGTATGTTCTGTGAGGGGTGAGCCCCAGGAACAACCTGAAACCCCTGAAGTGCTTTGGAGCCCGAAGACTCCTGCCGGGGTTTTAATGCCAATGGGGTCTTGAGGGCAAGGCCGGGGCCGTCAGCATGCTTAGCATGTGATTTACCACTCAAGGATTGGCTAGTCTTAACAGACTGTTTGTGGGTTACCTGATCCTGTAGAGAAGAAATGGCCAGTGCCCTGCCATAGGGAGGGAAAAACGGTATCGAGGGAAACTCGAAAGAATCTCTTCTCACAGTATTGTAGCCTGACAGTTCAGGTGAAAAAGGGTCAGGACCCACACAGGTTAAAAACCAGGAATTGGAGTCTAAAAAGAAAACTGTATTTCCACAGTGAAGGCACTTCTTAGGAGAAGAAGGCTCCATGATGGAGAGGCCTTATAGGCCCAAAAAATTGTAAGACAGAAACTGAGGGAAAACTCTCCCTCAGTTTGAGAAAAAAAAGGAAAAATCCCACCGCGGTACCGGTGGCGGCGGGAAAACAGCCGCGACCACAAGAAAACAAGAATTAAAAAATTAAAGAAAATAGTTTCTGCGGTGACAGGACGATGTCCTGCCGGCTCCGCGGAAAAACGAAAACTGAGGAGAGACAGTTGGAAAGACGGGAAGGCAGCATGCAGGCGCTGAGGGATGCTCCCAAAAGCTTTCTGATTGGACGCTGGGGAGCGTTCCCGCGCAGGCTCCGTCAGTACCGACGTACCCATATGTGAAGACTCATTCCTGCTTGTTCCTGGAGATCTACTTTATCATGGTGAAACCTTGTGTAAGGAGGATCAGCCAATAATGCTTGCAATTCACTGATGCGACATGCTGATGTGATTGCAATGAGGAAGATAACTTTCCAGGAAAGGATTTCAGAGATGTAGTGGCTAATGGTTCAAAGGGTGGTTTCATGAGCTGCCCAAGCACCAGATTCATGTCCCATGCCACCGGTGGTGGCTTAATGGGAGGCTTTGTTAAAAGAAGACCTCTCGTAAATCTCGCTATGAGAGGATGAGAGGAAATAGGTTGTCCACTTAGAGGCTTGTAAGAAGCTGCAATAGCACTAAGATGGACTCACTGAATTTGTCTTAAAATCCGCATTTGACAAATGAAGGAGATACTCCAGTATTGATTCCAGAGGTATCGCAAGAGGGTTAAGACCCTTCTGCGAGCACCATAAGGTAAACCTTGTGGAGGGTTTCCTAGAAGCATAAAGGATATTCTTTACCCGCTGAGAAAGGTTGAGATACTGAAGCTCTAGGCTTTCAGCAACCAGGCCCTGAGATGCAGAGACTGGGGATTGGGATGCCACAGCATCCCGTTCTCTTGGGAGAGAAGATCTGGAGCAGATCCCAACTCCAGAGGTGGAGCTTGAGAGAGATGTAGAAGCAGAGGGTACTACGTTTGCCGTGGCCAATGTGGAGCTATGAGAATCATATGACCTCTGTCTCTCTGAAGCTTGAATAGTGTTTTGGGGATGAGGGGAATGGGTGGGAAGGAATATAGGAAGTCCTGACCCCAGTGAAGGAGGAAGGCGTCCCTTGCCTGACAACATTGAGCCGGAATTCTGGAACAGAACCGGGGAAGTTTGGCATTCAGCGGACTAGCAAAGAGGTCTATGTCTGGGGTTCCCCAAATCTGAAATATTTGGGCAAGCTGGTCTGCATGGAGATACCATTCGCCTGGTAGCAGAACTCGACCGAGTTTGTCTGCCCTAGAGTTTTGAATGCCTGGAAGAAACACCGCAAGGAGATTAATCTGATGCTCTCTGGCAAGGGCCCATAGTCGTAAAGCTTCGTAGCATAGCGACAGAGAGCCTGTTTCGCCCTGCTTGTTCACATAGAACATGGCTACCTGATTGTCCGTTTGAACTAGAACTGTCTTTTATCTGAGCTGGGAGTTAAATACTTGAAGAGCAAGACAGACTGCGCCGAGTTTCAGGAGGTTGATGTGAAGACAGGCCTCCTGTGGAGTCCAGGTAACCTGGGTAGAGAGATCGTTCAGGTGGGCTCCGCATCCCACCTGAAATGCATCTGTCATTAGGGTGGCTTGGAATAGGGGTTAATGGAAAGGAGACCCCACGAGAAGATTTTTGAGCGATTGTAACCATTGGAGGGACAAAAACAGACGGTATGAGTTTGTTATTTTGTCCGACAGGCAACCTGAGGCCTGTGTCCACTGAGTGGATAAAGTCCACTGGGCTGCTCGCCTGTGGAGGCGAGCATAAGGAACCACATGCACGGTGGATGCCATATGGCCCAGCAGTTGTAGCATTTCTCGAGCAGTGATATAAGGTTTGAGCACTGCTTGGGAAGCTAGCTGTATTATGCGAAGACAGCGGGGCTATGGAAGGAAAGCCCCTGTCTATCTGGTATCCAGATAAGCTCCTATGAACTCTAGGGATTGAGTGGGAGCAAGATTGGATTTTGGGAGGTTTATGACTATTCCCAAATACTGAAGGATTCACATTGTGCGAAACAAAGCAGAGCTGGCTTCTGGCACTGTAGGGGCTCAAATGAGTCAGTCATCTAAGTAGGGGAAGATGAATATTCCCAGAGTGCGGAGAAATGCAGTTACCACAGCCATGCATTTTGTGAATACTCTTGGTGCAGAAGCCAGGCCAAAGGGAAGAACCCTGTACTGGAAGTGCTTTCCTTGAAACAGGAATCTGAGGAATCTTTTGTGATTTGGGTGGATGAGAATATGAGCATATGCATCCTTGAGATCTAGAGAACAAAGCCACTCCTGACTTTGAAGGTATGGCAGCAGATTTCCTAGAGAGACAATTTTGAACTTCTCTCAGAACAGATATTTCTTCAATTCTCTGAGGTCTAAAATGGGCTGGTATCCTCCTGTTTTCTTTGGAATAAGAAAATAGGGGGAGCAGAACCCTGTACCCTGTTGCAGAATGGGTACTTCCTCTATTGCTCCTTGCGCAAGGAGTGTTGGGACTTCTTGACCTAAGAGATTGTTGAGAGAGGTCTGAGAATTGAACTGTCTTACTATTGCAGAAGGGGGCATTGCTGTGAAAATGAAGCTTGCACCCCTCTCGTACAATGGACAAAGTCCAGTTTTCTTCTGTTATTTGGTACCATCTGTGGGCAAAATGACATAACCTGCCTGGGATGTCCAAGGGTTCTGGACCCTTCAAGGGCAGGAAGGCAAAGTTTTCTAGAGAAGAGTCAAAGCCCCTGAAGAGGCTGAGCCTGCTGAGCTGGCTGAGGTTTTACCGCTTTTGGCTTCTTTTGTTGTCTAGGTTGTTGCTGTTGTCCCTTTTGGGCAGGCTGACCTGGACGGTGTCCCTGTTGGGTATAGGAAGGATAAAACTTCTTTTTCTTATTGAGAAATGTTTTTTAGAGGATCTTTTCCTTACAGGATCAGCTGTAGATTTGGACAATCAAAAGTGATATTGTCAACATCTATCTCATTAGCCTTCTCCTGCCAATTCTTGCCAAAGAGATTTTCTCCTGTGCAAGGAAGGTTTCCTAATTTATCCTGTACCCAAATTTCCAAGTCGGATACCTGAAGCCAGGCAATCTGACGTGCACCAATGGCAATAGCAGAGGTCCTGCACTCAAAACAGTCAAAGGCTGCACGATTTACTAACTTGGAAACATCTTGGGCATGTTTGACAAGAGTAAGATAGTCCTGTCTTTTGTCATCAGGAAGAAGGGGGCTCATAAGCTCCAACTCTCCTGTGACCTCTTTAAGGAACACTCCATATACAAGATATAGGAACTGATCCTAGCTGAGAGCATGGAAGCTTGAAAGAATCGACACCCAAAGGCATCGAGAGTCCTGCATTCACGACCTGGAGGATTGCATGCATGTCTCTCTGCACTTTTTCATCCTACGCATGGATGATTCCACTACCATTGAATGGTATGGTAATTGAGTTTTTTGAAAGCCAGGACAAGGTGGAACTTGATACATAGAATCAAGTCTCCAAGAATGAGGGGATGTGGTTAGAGGTGTTTCCCACATTCTTAGCATAAGATCATGTAAGATCTCATGAATAGGCAGAGTAGCTGCCTCTTTGGACGCCTTAGGGTATTGGAGAATCTCCAACTCCTTTGCCCTAGGCTCTTTTTCAGGAGCTATTGTGATGGAAAGGCCTCTGGCCACATCACGGATAAAATTCTGGAAGGACATATCCTCTGGCGGAGATATTCTGCGCTAAGGAAAAGAGGAGTCCTCTGGGAGAAGTACTCTTGTATTGGCAGAGTCTTCGGAGTCGGCAGACTCAGAGGATTCAAAATACCTCCAAACCCGGTGATCGTGCAGCACACGGTACCGGTATCAATCTAAGTCGGTATCGGGTTGCTCCGGTACCGATCTGTCGATGCCGGAGACAGACGCATGAATCGGTATGGGTGGCATACCCATCGACATCGATGCCGTCGATACCGGTGTCTGAAACGGTTTCAACGGTACCGAAGCCTTGAGACACTAGACTGCGTTCGATAGCAAGAAATCTCTGGTCTATCGACGCTGCCGATGCTTGGGTGTCGGTACCAGTAGAAGCGGCCTGAACCACAGAGCATGGCGCCAGTAGTTCTATCGCGGTTGAGGCCTCGAGAACATCCTGGAGCCCCGTTGATGCTTTGGAAACTGAAGCCTCACGCTGGGGAAGTTTTGCCGGTGAAAATTCCTCAAGGGCATCTCGATACTTAGGAGATCTACCCTTTGACGACAGGCTAGATTTATGTTTAGTTACCTGAGATCCATGGGAGGAATATGAGGCCCTAGAGGACGTCGATGCAACAGACAACGCGTCTGAGGGGAAAAGGGTGCTAAGCTTTGTAGCTTGATTCTGCCGACCCCTTTTTGACATCATTCCACAGGAGAGGCACTCCGAAGTAGAGTGGTCAGGACCTAAACATTTGAGACACCAGTCATGGGTGTCGGTGACGGAGATGGTACCGCCACACTTAGGGAGACCAAACAAGCAGGTACAAAAAGGAGACTGGCGATAATCCAATTCGGGTAAACCCCTTTTATTAGCCCCAACGTGTTTTGGCTGAAAAGCCTTCTTCAAGGGGTCTTTGGAGGGAACACACCTCAAAAAATAACAAACATAACACATTAAAAGTCAATTAATTATAAAAACGTGTAAACAATAAATTTAATAAAGTTATTAAAACTGATAAAACATAGAAAGTGCTCTTAGACACATGAAAATTATATAAAAAGGATGTAGATCAGTTTTATAACATGAATATAAGAACGATCAGAATGTTAAAAGCATAAATAGAATATCAAAAACATAATTAAATTACATAATCAAATAAATCAAAAAACATATTTAAGAAACATTTAAAAATCATAAAACAGTGAAAAGAGAGGAGGATGAGGAGGACACAACAAAAATAATAGTACTAAAATGATACCACTTATGAACATGTGGAGTTTAAATCCATAAAAAGTAACATCTGAATTTTTAAAAAAACAATTTTTTAGTAGAAACGCCACACCATTAAATTTTACTGACTAGAATTGAATATTGTAACCAAATAAATAACCTGAGAACGATAAATGATTTGAGCAATCAAATCAGAAAAAATAAAGTTTTTCCTAGTGAAAGGTTTTCCTATTGATGAAATGTCATATAGTGCATTATCATTAAAAAAGTGAGAATTCTTATGGCACTAAAAACCAAAATTATCATCAAATATAACGTGATGAATGGATTGGTAAGAACCATCTTTAACATAAATATAATGAAATATCATCGGGTCAGAATAGTAAATGCAACAATCAAGAAATCAAAAAGTGCACCGATGTTAAATTATATAATATCGCCAAAAAGGGAACGCTGAGACAAACTATACAAATATGGATAATTAAAAGCAAAAGACTTTATAGTTTTACACGATCTTCTATGTTTCTAAAAGAACACTCTGCAAGTGGATGCTTAAAGATACAAGCAGGTGCTTGTTTTAAGAAAATAAAGTTTACGTGATTGCAGAGTGCAAAGATAAACAAGCTGCTTTTTACAATGATGCTAGAAAAAGTAACAAGCTTTACTATGGCTGTATGAGCAATAATAAGATATTGTAAACACAAAGAAAATGCATTTACCAATGTTAAAAAATATAACGCTACAGGACCAAATTTTTCAAGGAACCTTTTTAATGCATAACATGCAAAGTGAACACATTTAAAAAAAAAAAAAATCACCAAATCAAAGTGATAAATGCAACAATCAAAAAAAAATTTTCTTTATATCACCAAGAGGAGGAACACAAAGAACCAAAGCCGGCTGTGCAGATAAGGTAATGCAATGATGAAAATAATCAAAAAGCAGAAGGTTTTTACCGTTCAGTACAGGCTTCAATATTTGCTGCTTTGAAAAGAAATGCTCTGCTGGTGGCTGTTTAAAGATATAGGCGTTTTCCCGCCCTGACGAGGTGAAAGGTCATGAATGCGTGACTACGGAGCGCAGAAAAACCAACTTGCTTTAAAACAGCATCTAAAGCCTGAGAATTTAGCTATGGCTATGTGGAAAATAATAATATAAAGAAAGAAAAAGAAAAAAAAGGGAGGGAAAGGAAAGGAAAGGAAAGGAAAGGAAAGGAAAGGAAAGGAAAGGAAAGGAAAGGAAAGGAAAGAAAAGAAAGGGAAGAAGGGGGGGAAGAAGAGGGAAAGGAAAAGGGAAGGGAGGAAAGGGGGAAGGGAGGAAAGGGGGGAGGGGGGAGGGGGGGAGGGGGGAGGGGGAAGAGGAGGAAAGGGAGGGGGAGGGGGAGAAAGAAAGAGGGAGAGGGGGAGAAAGAAAGAGGGAGAAGGGATGGGGAAAGGGGAGGGGGGGAAGAAAAGAGGGGAAAAAAAGAAGACGTTTCATAAGAAAACAGACACGTCTACCTCTTGATTAAGGCCCAAAGTATGTAAAGTACGAAGTTCATATATAAATCTTTGTTCCAGGCGTAGGAGGAGTTTATCCAAGTTTTCTCCCCGCGAATGAGGCCGAAAAACTTTAAGAACCAGAAAATAAAGATCAGAAAGTGAATGTTGAGCTCCCACCCAATGTTCTACCAGAGGTTTATCCATCACTTTCCTACCGATGTTGCTTTTGTATTCAATTATGCGTGTTTTAATACTCCTTTTAGTCTTACCAATATAACATAAATTGCAGGGACAAATCAGGTAGATCACATTTGTAGTCTCACAGTTAGAAAGCACAGTTACTTACCTGTAACAGGTGATCTCTGGGAATAGCAGGAATAAGTCTTCACATATGGGTACGTCGGTACCGACGGAGACTGCGCGGGAACGCTCCCCAGCGTCCAATCAAAGCTTTTGGGAACATCCCACAGCGCCTGCGTGCTCACTTCCCGCCTTTCCAACTGTCTCTCCTCAGTTGAGTTTTATAGCTGAGACAAAGAGGGAGAGAGAGGGAAAGGAAAGAGATAGAGAGAGAGACAACTCCTAGGGGAGGTGGGTGGGTTGTGAAGACTTATTCCTGCTGTTCCCAGAGATCACCTGTTACAGGTAAGTAACTGTGCTTTCTCCAGGAACAAGCAGGAATGAGTCTTCACATATGGGGACTCCCTAGCTTTAGATGCCAGGGAAAGAGCCCATAAGTTGTGTCTCCCTGGGAGAGGGCTGCACTTCCCTACCTGGATATCTGGCATCCCATGAGGTATGGTGGGTAGGAGTTGATTAAGAATGGAACAGGTGTTTGAGGACAGCCTGACCAAACAAGGCATCCCGGCGGGAGTCCTTGTAAAAGCAGTAATGGGCTGTGAAGGTATGAACCAAGACCCAAGTGGCTGCTCAACAGATGTGGTCGATAGACACAGAGTTCAGATGAGCCATTGAGGCTGCCATGGCTTTCACATTGCGAGCTGTGACATGGCCCTCCAGAGAAAGGTTCTTGCACTGATATGCGAAAGAAATACATTGGGCAATCCAGTTAGAAAGTGTTCTCTTGGAGACTGGTTGTCCCAAATGAGAAGGATCAAAGGCAACAAAGAGTTGGGAAGACTTTCTATGTTGCTGCGTCCTCTAAGTAAAAAACCAGAGCTCTTTTACAGTCCAGGGTATGAAGATTCCTCTCTGCATTGGATGCATGAGGTCCTGTAAAAAAGACAGGTAGGTAGACCTCTTGGTTGAGGTGAAAAGGCGAGACCACCTTAGGCATAAAGTGTGGATTAGTCCTAAGGACCACCTTGTCATGATGGAACCTTGTATAAGGTGGATTAGCTACTAGTGCTTACAATTCACTGATGCGGCGTACTGATGTGATTGCAATGAGAAGAAATACCTTTCTTGGAAGGTTATCTAAGGAGGTAGTAGCTAAAGGTTCAAAAGGCGGCTTCATAAGCTGACCAAGAACCAAATTTAAGTCCCATGCCACCGGGGGTAGTCTAATGGAAGACTTTGTTAAAAGGAGGCCTCTCATGAACCGTGCTACAAGAGGATGAGAGGAAACAGGTTGTCCGTTTACAGGCTTGAGGGAAGCTGCAATAGCACTCAAATGGACTCTTACTGAATTTGTCTTAAGGCCTGCATTAGACAGATGAAGGAGATATTCCAGCAACGATTCCAGAGGTATAGCACGGGGGTTAAGACCCTTCTCAGAACACCAGATGGTAAACCTCTTCCACTTGAAAGTGTAAGAACATCTAGTGGAAGGTTTTCTAGAAGCATAAAGAACATCTTCTACTTCTTGAGAAAGATGAAGATCCTGGAGATCTAGGCCTTCAGCAACCAAGCCCTGAGATGCAGAGACTGGGGATTGGGATGCCACAACTTTCCGTCCACCTGAGAGAGAAGGTCTGGAGCAGACACTAACTCTAGGGAGGGAGCTTGAGAGAGATGTAGAAGCAGAGGGTACCACACTTGCCGTAGCCAATGTGGAGCTATGAGAATCATGTCGCCTCTGTCTCTCTGAAGCTTGAACAGGGTTTTGGGAATTAAGGGAATGGGTTGAAAGGCATACAGGAAGTCTTGACCACAATGAAGGAGGAAAGCATCCCTTGCCTGAGCCCCTTGAGCCGGAGTTCTGGAACATAACCGGGGAAGTTTGGCATTCCACGGACTTGCAAAGAGGTCTATGTCCGGGGTTCCCCAAATATGAAAAATTTTGGACACCTGGTCCATATGTAGGGACCACTCGTGTGGAAGCAGAACTCGACTGAGTCTGTCTGCCCAAGAGTTTTGAACACCTGGAAGATAAACTGCCAGAAGATGAATGTGATGCTTTCTGGCGAGGGCCCACAGTCGCAGAGCTTCTTTGCATAGCGACAGAGAGCCAGTTCCTCCCTGCTTGTTTATATAGAACATGGCTACCTGATTGTCCGTGTGGATAAGGACTGTCTTGTGGCTGAGCAGGGTGTGGAAAACTCGCAGAGCAAGGAAGATTGCTCTGAGTTCCAAGAGATTGATATGTAGACAAGTCTTCTGTGGGGACCAGATGCCCTGGGTGGAGAGGTCCTGAAGATGAGCTCCCCAGCCCATTGGAGAAGCATCTGTTAGAATTGCTTGGGGTAGAGGCTGTTGAAAGAGGGACACCAGCAACAGGTTTTGAGGGCATTTCCACCATTGGAGGGACAAAATGAGGTGACTTGTGTTTGCTATTTTGTCTGATAGGCAGCCTAATGCCTGGGTCCATTGTGTGGATAACGTCCACTGAGCTGCTCTCATGTGAAGGCGAGCATATGGTACCACATGAATGGTGGATGCCATGTGGCCTAGCATCTGTAACATCTCTCGAGCAGTTAGTAGGGGTTTCGACTCTGCTTGAGGAGCTAACTGCATCAAGCGAAGGCAATGGGCCTGTGGAAGATAGGCCCTTGCCTTTGTGGTATCCAGCAACGCCCCTATAAACTCCAGGTACTGAGTAGGGATCAAATTGGATTTTGGGATGTTTATTACCAGCCCTAAATATTGAAGGATATGCACTGTGCAGGTTAGAGAAGTCTTGGCCTCTGAGTGGGAGCTCGAATGAGCCAGTCGTCCAGGTAAGGGAAGACAAATATTCCCAGGATGCGCAGAAAAGCAGCAACCACTGCCATGCATTTCGTGAACACCCTTGGTGCAGAGGCCAGACCAAAAAGGAGCACTCTGTATTGATAGTGCTTCTCCTGAAAAAGGAACCAAAGGAACCTTCTGTGAGTTGGATGGATGAGAACATGAGTGTACACATCCTTGAGATCTAGAGAACAAAGCCAATCCTGATTCTGAAGGTATGGCAGCAGAGTTCATAGAGAAACCATCTTGAATTTTTCTTTGATTAGGAATCTGTTCAACACTCTGAGATCTAGAATGGGTCTGAAGCCCCCTGTTTTCTTTGGAATAAGAAAATAGGGAGAATAGAACCCTGTGCCCTGTTGAGAAGACACTTCCTCTATTGCCCACTGGGCTAGAAGAGTGGCAACCTCCTGCTCCAACAGGCTGAGGAGGGAGGTTGGAGAATTGAACTGGTGGACTCTTGTGAGAGGGGGCAAGCTGGAAAAATGAAGTTTGTACCCCTCTCTAATGATGGAGAGTGTCCAATGCTCTGCTGTAATTTGCCCCCACCTGGGAGCAAAGTGACATAACCTTCCTGGAATAGTGGAGGGTTCTGGTCCTTCCAGAGCCAGGAAGGCTATGTTCTCTAGCAGAAAGTCAAAGGCCCTCAGGGGGCTGAGATTGCTGGGCTGGAGAAGGCCTTGCAGCCTTTGCCTTGCTCTGTTTGGAGGATTGCTGATGTTTGGAAGTGAACTGAGCTGCAGAAGATGCCCGCTGACTATAAGCAGGATAGAATCTTCCCTTTTTAGAAAAGGTGTTTTCTTGAACAACCTTTTCTTAGCAGGAGCAGTTGTGGATTTGGATAGTCTGTCCAAAGCAGAATTTTCAGCATCCATCTGATTGGTGAAGATTGGCAAACAAAGGCCAAACAGATTTTCACCTGTACAAGGGATATTTCCCAATTCGTCTTGGACGCAGATCTCCAAATCAGATGCTTGAAGCCAAGCAAGCCTACATGCAACTATAGCTATAGCTGAGGCTCTGCTTACGCATTCAAAGGAGTCGAAAGCTGCACGATTGAAGAATTTGGAGATATCCTGGGCAAGTTTGAGCCCAGTGACAAATTCTTGCCTTTTATCATCAGATATAAAAGGACTTACAGTCTACAAATGGTCAGTGACTTCTTTTAAGAACATTCCCATGTAGAGATTATAAGAATTAATTCTTGCAGCAAGCATGGAAGCTTGGAAGACTCTTCTTCCAAAAGTATCCAGGGTTCTACATTCACGTCCTGGAGGATTAGAGGCATGTCTTTTAGCACTCTTAATCTTTCTCATTGCAGACTCAACCACAATAGAGTGGTGAAGAAGTTGAGTTTTATGGAAACCAGGACAAGGAGGGACACGATACATGGTGTCCAACCTGCGAGAATGAGGAGAGGTGGTTAGAGGTGCTTCCCACATCCTTAACATGAGATCATACAGAATCTCATGAATAGGTAAGGTAGCTGCCTCCTTAGGAGTTTTAGGATATTGCAAAATATCTAACTATTTGGCTCTGGGCTCTGACTCTGGGGCCACTGTAATAGAGAAGCCCCGAGCCACCTCTCTGATAAAGTCTTAAAAAGACAAGTCCTCTGGAGGAGACATCCTTTGTTTAGGAGAGGACGCCTCCTGTGGAAGAAGCATCACTGCATCGACAGACTCTTCAGAATCCTCAGAGTCGTCAGAGGAATCGAAGTATCGTCTGTCTGGATGCTCTTGCAACGCCCGATACCCGTACCGACCGGGATCGGTATTCGGAATAAGCGGTACCGGGGTATCGGTACCAGAGGGCTTCAGAGGACAGAGTACTGGCATAGCAGACACCGACACCGATGCCACCGGTACCAGGATCGGTACCAATGGCGATGCTAGTGCCTGTACCGGCAGAGTAGTCTGTTGCGTCGATGCCACAAGGAAAGCCGCCAGACTGCGTTCCATGGACAGAATCCTCTGATCCATCGACGCCGCCAATGCCTGGAAGTCGGTACCGATGGAAGCCACCGGTATCCCAGAGCATGACACCAAGAGATCTGTCGATGCCACATCATCGAGATCATCCTGGAACCCCGATGATGATGCTTTAGAGGCCGAAGCCTCCCGCCAGGGTAATTTTGCCGGTGCAGAATCCTCAAGGGCAAGGCCAGAGGCATCTCGATGCTTAGAAGGAGATCTACAATTCGAGGACAGGCTGGATTTATGTTTAGTTACCTGAGATCCATGTGAGGAAGAAGCAGCCCTGGAAGACGTCGATGCCACCGAAGCCGCATCAGAGGTAAACAGGGTACTGAGCTTGGCAGCTCGGTTCTGTCGACCCCTCTTAGACATCATAGAACAGGACACACAATCTGTTATGGAATGGTCAGGACCTAAACATTTTAGACACCAGTCAAGGGTTTCGGTGACGGAGATAGTACCGCCATATTTTGTGCACTTTTTAAATCCTGAGGCAGGCTTTTCCATAGTTAAGGAAAAAGGTTCTGGGTTTAAGGCCCAAAACTCAAGTGCACCTGAAGAAAAATAAATATAAAAAAGGTGTTTTGTTTTGTTTTTTTTACAAGAAGAAAAGAACAAGGACCGGCGGTACCGGTACAGCGTTGAAGAAGGCAGACGCGACAGAAAAGAAAAAGAAAAAATAAGGAAATTCTTCTGTGGTGACAGGACCACAACTTGCTGGCTCCGCGGAAAAAGAACAACTGAGGAGAGACAGTTGGAAAGGCGGGAAGGGAGCACGCAGGCGCTGTGGGATGCTCCCAAAAGCTTTCTGATTGGACGCTGGGGAGCGTTCCCACGCAGGTTCCGTCGGTATCGACGTACCCATATGTGAAGACTCATTCCTGCTTGTTCCTGGAGATATATCTTTCAAATATACCTTATGTGCAGAGCCTGGACTTACAAATTATTTTCTTGTGACCAATACGTTCTCACAAACACTACATTTTCCGCATTTGAAATGTCCAAATGCTTTTGGTATAAAAAGGGGTTTGCTGAGGGCAGATGGTATCGAATCTCTCTTAAATTAGAATTTCTCCTGTATGCCACAAGGAGCTTTGTGTCTTCTAAAAATGCAGGCAATATCCCTAGAGTGTTCAAAAAATGTAAGTGTGCAAACGATATTGTTGGTTTTTTCAGGGGCACGGCCTTGTAAAAGTAATGTCCTATCTGAAGATCGAGCTTGATGTAAAGCTTTTTCAACGCATCTAGAAGGGCAGCCACGGTCTCTAAATCTCTTATTCATATCCATCGCATGAGTCTCAAAATCTGTATCTTTAGTGCAAAGCCTGCGAATCCTTAGAAACTGACTCATGGGCAAATTCTCTTTTAGGGAGCGATTGTGAAAACTACTAAAATGTAGGAGCGAGTTCCTATCAGTAGGCTTCCGATAAAGTGTGGTTATAAATCCCTCAGATGTATTTTTGATCAATATATCCAGATAGCGTAGTTACTCACCTGTAACAGGTGATCTCCGGGAACAGCAGGAATAAGTCTTCACATATGGGTACCGTCGACACCGAAGGAGCCTGCGCGGGAACGCTCCCCAGCTTCCAAAAGGAAAGCTTTTGGAGCATCCCAAGCAGCTTGCGTGTAGCCTTCCCGTACAACTACCTCTCACTTCAGTTGCGTTGAAAGCTGAGACCAAAGGAGAGAAGTAGAAGAAAAATAGAAGAAGAGAGAGAAAGACAACTACTAGGGGAGGTGGGTGGGTTGTGAAGACTTATTCCTGCTGTTCCCGGAGATCACCTGTTACAGGTGAGTAAAAGAGTAGTTACTCACCTGTAACAGGTGTTCTCCAGGAGCAGCAGGAATCAGTCCTCACATATGGGTGACCGACTTCGATGGAGCCCTTGCAGAGCATTTCCCCAGCTTTCCATGAAAGCCTTTGGGAAAGCAGGCACGCATGCGCGGTTCCCTTACCGCCTAAAGGTGCCATCTTGCTTCAGTCAAATGACATAGCTAAAAATAGCACACAAACATGTAAAATAAACTATGTACAACTGCAACTCCAAGGGGAGGAGGGAGAGTTTTGAGGACTGATTCCTGCTGCTCCTGGAAAACACCTGTTACAGGTGAGTAACTACTCTTTCTCCAGGACCAAGAAGGAAGTCAGTCCTCACATATGGGTGACTCCCAGGCTCTGGGCTACCAAGGAACCCAGGCTGAACAAGAGAACTACCTCTAGTCCCAGCATCAAAGAAAGGCTTTTCACTGATAGAACCTCCACCGGTAGCCCAACGGAGGGCAGGAGTTGCCTAAACCTCAAAGAGATTCCTGAGTACTGCCTGGCCAAAAGCACTGTCTCTACGGGACTCCCTCTCCAGACAGTAGTGGGTCGCAAATGTTTGGCTTGAAGACCAAGTTGCAGCCCTGCAGATGTCTACCAACTGAACAAAGCGGAGATGAGCCACTGAGGCAATTGCCCTGACACGATGGGCTGTGACCCGACCCTGCAAAGAAAGGTCAGCCGCCCTGTAAGCCCAGGTGATACAGTCAGCCACCCAGGTGGACAAGGTACGCTTGGACACAGCTAACCCCAAATTATTAGGGTCAAAAGAGATGAAGAGCTGAGTAGCCCTTCTATGTCCCTGCGTACGGTGAAGGTAGAAGGATAAGGCCCTCCTACAGTCCAGGGTATGCAGAACTGCTTCAGCCTGGCTTGCATGAAGCCTAGGGAAGAAGGTAGGAAGAACCACCTTCTGGTTGAGGTGGAAAGAGGAGACAACCTTGGGGAGGAACTTTGGTTTGAGTCCTGAGGACTACCCTGTTCCTATAAAATCTGGTGTAAGGCCTGTCACAGACCAGGGCCTGAAGCTCACTCACTTGCCTAGCAGAGGTAAGGGCTATCAAGAAAAGTGTCTTCCAGGAAAGGAAGTGTAGTGGACAAGTTGCCATCGGCTCAAAAGGTGGGCGAGTCAGTTGCTGCAAGACCACATTCAACTCCCACTCAGGGGCAGGAGGACGGATTGGAGGCTCGGGCTTGAGCAAACCTCTGAGAAACCGGGACACCAAGGGGTGAACTGACAGAGAATGTCCCTCCACCAGAGAGTGGTGAGCTGCTAGAGCTGAGAGGTGGACCCGAACAGAATTGGACTTAAGCCCCTGATTGGATAAGAGAAGTACTGAAGCACTTCTGGTACAGTACAGGAGAAAGGATCCTCTGTACGTAACTGACACCACACGGAAAACCTTTTCCATTTAAGAGCATAGGTTTTCCTAGTGGACTGTTTCCTAGAGGCTAGGACAACCTCCACAACGTCCTGAGGTAGGCCCCAGGGAGCCAAAACAACCCTTGCAGCCTCCATGCCATCAAATTGAGAGCTTTGAGATTGGGGTGCAGAAGGGTACCCTGATCCTGAGAGAGGAGGTCGGGTTGCAACCCCAGAGGCAGAGGGGGATCCACTGCCAACTGAAGCAGAAGTGGGAACCAAGGCTGTCCGGGCCACCTGGGAGCCACCAGCAGGAGTGAGGCCTTGTCCTGAAGAATCTTGAACAGAGTTCGAGCCACCAAGGGTGTGGGAGGAAACGCATACAGGAGGCCCTGAGAAAAGGGAATCAGAAAAGCATCTGCTGCTATCCGCAGAGGATGTATAGTTGCCTGGAGCAGAACTTTGTCAGCTGTTTGTTCAGAGGACTGGCAAACAGGTCTATGGATGGAAGTCCTCGTTTCAAGAAAATCTTTTGAACTACCAAAGGATGGAGCTGCCACTCGTGGGGCTGCAGAATCCTGCTCAACCTGTCCACCAGGTAGTTCTCCTGGCCAGGTAGATACACTGTCTTGAGGAGCATGATGTGTCTGAGAGCAAACAAGCAAAGATCCTGTGCCTCCTGACAAAGGAGCCTGGACCCAGTTCCGCCCTGCTTGTTCACATAAAACATGGCTACCCAGTTGTCTGTTTGAACTAGGACAGACTGATAAGCCAGGGTTTGAGAAAAAGTCTTGAGGGCTAACCGAATAGCCCTGAGTTCCAGGAGATTGATTTGCTGTGCGGCTTCCCAGGGAGACCACAGACCCTGGGTGCACTTGCCTAGACAATGAGGGGAGCCTTGCAGGGAGGCATCTGTGGTCAACACCACTGTGAACCCAGGACTCTGAAAAGGTACCCCTTGTAGCAGATTGGGTGGGTGCAGCCACCAGCTGAGGGAGTCCAGAAACTGTCTGGACACCCTTATCCTGTCTATGAGGCTTCCTGTGGCCTGTGACCACTGAGTCCGAAGGCAAAACTGTGCAGGCCTCTTATGGAGCCTGGCATTGGGGGTCACATGTACTGTCGAAGCCATGTGGCCTAGAAGCCTCAGGCAAAGTCTGGCAGAGACCAGTGACCTGCTGAGAAACTGATTTGCTAAGTTGATCAGTCTTTGAGCTCTGTCTTCTGGCAAGAATGCCTTTGCAAGCAAAGTGTCCAACCACGCCCCTACGAACTCCAAGTTCGGGGAGGGGAGCAAACTGGACTTTGCGAAGTTTATGACGAACCCCAAGCTTTGAAGAAGAGCAATAGTTCTGAGAGTAGCTTGTCGGGCCTCCTGGCACGTCTGACCTCTTTTGAGCCAGTCGTCCAGATATGGGAAGACAAAGACTCCCTGATTTCGCAGGTAGGCCGCCACCACTGCCAGGCACTTGGTAAAGACCCTGGGAGCGGAGGTGAGGCCAAAAGGCAGTACTCTGTACTGATAATGGTTTCCTCCCACAATGAACCTGAGGTACTTTCTGTGGTCTGGATGAATGAGGATGTGAGTTAACGCATCCTTTAGATCTAAGCAGCATAGCCAATCTCCCTGCTGGAGGTAGGGCAGAAGTGTTCCAAGAGTAAGCATCTTGAACTTTTCCTTCTCCAGGAACTTGAGGCTTCGGAGATCTAGAATAGGTCGAAGGCCACCGGTTCTTTTGGGTACCAGGAAATACCTGGAGTAGAACCCTCGACCGTGCCAGTGGGGAGGCACAGGCTCCAACGCCCTGTCCACCAACAGACCTTGTAGCTCCTGAAGGAGAAGATCTGTGTGCAGGGGAGGCCTTGGAGGCTCCCCTGGGAAGTATGGAGGAGGCAGTTAATGGAAGTGTAGTGCATAGCCCCTGTGGACTATGCTTAACACCCAACTGTCTCCAGTGATGAGTGGCCACAGGTGGGCAAACAGGGCGAGGCAACCTCCTGTGCAGGGTTGGGAGAGCAGGGACGGAGAGGCTATGCCTAAGGAGTCAAAAGCCCCCACCCTGCTGAGTGGGAACAGGGGCAGGAGGCTTGGGGGTCCTCTGCCTACGGGGCCCATTACCCTGCCCCTTGGCTTGCTGACCCTGAGGGGCAGCTTGGGCAGCCTGATATTGTGGGTACTGTTTGTAGGCAATGTCCTTCCTCGGGTAAAAGGGCTTTTTACCCGAGCCCTTCTTCTTGTGAGAAGGACAGAAGTCTTTCTAGACAGCCTTGTCCTTGTGAGGTGCTCGGTTTCGAGCTGTGCGGCCTTCTCGGTCATGGGCTTGCCAAAAAGGTTCTCACCTCAGCAAGGGACATCGACCAACTTGTCCTGAACCCATGGCTCGAGGTCCGATGACTGCAGCCATGCCTGGCATCGAGCCACGATGCCGGCTGCCGCAACACGGGACAAAGCCTCGAAGCCATCGTAGGCAGCGCGGGACATAAACTTGGAGCATTCCCGGATCCCCGAGGACAAGGACTTGACCCTCTGCAAGGGTTCCCCGGAGAGACCAGCAGAGAACCCGGCCAGCTCCTTGGCCAGGTCTCGCAAGTACATGCCCTTGTACAGCTGGTAAGACTGGACACGGCAAGCAAGCATCGAGCCCTGGAAGCACTTTCTTCCAAAACCATCAAGGTTTTGGGCCTCCCTGCTAGGGGGCACCGCGGAGTGCATCTTCTGACTTTTCAGGCGATGCATAGTTGATTCCACCACCATGGAATGGTGTGGTAGCTGCGCCTTTTGAAAGCCAGGACTCTTCCAGAGTCGATAGATCGAATCGACCTGCTTGCTTAGAACCGGCGCCGAGGCCGGTGCCTCCCACATCCGGAAGAGGAGCCGTTCCAGCATCGGTGGAACCGGGACAGTAAAGGCCTCCTTCAGAGGAGAGTCGTACTGCAGGGCCTCGAGCTCCTCGGCTTGAGGCTCCTCCTCAGGGTCCGCAGGGATAGCCAATGTAGTGGCCATATCCCGGACCAACTGCGAGAACCGGGTATCCTCCGGAGGGGATCTACTCCGGGGTTCAGACTGCGTTGAGTCCGATGGGACGCACTGAGTCCTGAAGGTGTCGGGGGACTCCTCGTCCTCTGTCTCCCAGGCGGACTCGTCCGATGAGGAATCGGGGTCTGACCTCGCGGGGCCTGTGAGCACCCGCCCCGACGCCGAAGGCACCGGCGTCGACGCCCTCGGTCCCGAATGGGAGGTCGAGGGAGACCGCGACCGAGGTCGACCTCGAGCCTTCATGGTCTCGAGTATCGGCTCGGTCTCAGGGGTCGACTTTGATGTCCTGGTGGTCGGGGCAGATGCGCCAGACAGGCTGGCCATTAGTGCCCACTGCTGTTCCATGAAGTCAGTCTGCTCTACAAGGCTGTCAACCTGAGAACCAGCTCAGGAGACTCAGCAGGCGCCGGGCCCGACGTCGGCTCCCTGGGAGGAGAGTCCACGAGGACTACAGGACTTACGTGTCCAGCAGACTCCAGCTCCACTCGAGGAACTTTGGAAGGCTTCTCCTGTTCCACGGGCCCGGGGCGACGGTCGGGGGTCTGAGACCTAGCCCTCGAGGAGCCAGGGACCTCTTCCGACGACGCCCTCGCGAGCCTCTTCTTCCTCTTTCGTTCCCAGTCAGGGGACCCCCTGTCCGAGGAGCCACGACGGTGCTTGGGATCCGATTCCCTAGATGTCGAGGCCTCAGATGAGGTCCGGGCCCGGCCGGAGGTCGAGTCAGAAAAAAGCCTTTCCTTTTGGTGCTGACGACTTCGCAGTGCCTTGGAAGACATTTTCCCACATGGTCCACACGTCTTAGGGTCGTGATCAGGACCGAGGTACCGAAGGCAACAGTCGTGTGTATCGGTGAAAGACATCAGCTTCTTGCACCAATCACACTTTTTAAAGCCACTGGAAGCCATCGGGGGAAAAAAAGAGTCCCCCGCGAGATCAAAGGACCGGCCTTCCAGGGAAAAAGAAAAAAAGGGTGCGAACGCCAGCCACGAAGGGCAAAAACCGAAAAAAGATCGGGCTCGATACCGGTGTACCGAACCCGGCGGGAGGGGAACCGGCATCGAACTGGAGAAGAAAAATAGCGAAGGATCGCCAAAAAATCAAACTATTTTCCGGGATGACTAGGACACACGTCCGGTGGGCTTCAGGAAAAAGAGAAACTGAAGCAAGATGGCACCTTTAGGCGGGAAGGGAACCGCGCATGCGTGCCTGCATTCCCAAAGGCTTTCATGGAAAGCTGGGGAAATGCTCCACAAGGGCTCCATCGACGTCGATGTCACCCATATGTGAGGGCTGACTTCCTGCTTGGTCCTGGAGAAACTACGCTATCTCCAGGAACAAGCAGGAATGTAGTCTTCACATATGGGGACTCCCCAGCTAAAAACGCCTAGGGATGACCCCAGCATGTTGCGGATCTATGTAAGATGAGCCTTGCTTCCTCCCAGGGACCTCAGGCATCCAAGAGTGGATGGTGGGAAGGAGTTGATCTAGGAATGGAAGAGATGCTGTAGAACAGCCTGACCGAACAAGGCATCCCGATGGGAGTCCTTGTCTAAACAATAGTGGGCAGTGAAAGTATGTACAAAAGCCCAAGTTGCTGCTTTGCAGATCTCATCAATAGCAACTGAACAAAGATTAGCTGTTGAGGCTGCCATGGCTCTCACATTATGAGCCGCTACATGGCCTTCAAGGTGGATTCCTTTACTCTGATAGATTGTGAGCCCTTCGGGGACAAGGGAATAAAAAGTGCTGTACCTGTTAGTATATACATACATGTAAACCGCTCTGATGCACAAGTAAAGGGCGGTATATCAAGTGCCTAAACCATAAACCATAAAGGAAATACAGTCTGCAATCCACAGAGTTCTCTTAGTGACTGGAAGTCCTAAATGACTAGAGTCAAAGGCCAGAAAACGTTGAGAAGACATTCTAAATGGCTGAGTTCTGTGAAGATAAAAAGCCAGAGCCCGCTTACAATCTAAGGTATGAAGATTTCTTTCCGCGCTGGAGGCACAAGGCCTAGGAAGACTGGGAGATAAACAGACTGGTTTAAATGAAAAGCTGATATCACCTTTGGCATAAAATGACGATGAGTCCTCAAGACTACTTTGTCATGATGGAACCTCGTATAAGGCGGGTCAGCCACTAACGCTTGCAGTTCACTAATGTGTCTTGCAGAAGTGATAGCAATTAGGAAAATGACTTTCCATGAAAGAAACTTTAGCTCTGAAGTCGCTAAAGGTTGAAAGGGGGGCTTCATGAGTTGACCCAGAACAAGATTAAGATCCCATGCCACCGGAGGCGGTTTGATGGGAGGTTTAGTTAAAAGGAGACCCCTCATAAATCTTGAAACAAGAGGATGAGAGGAAATTGGTTTTCCATCAAAGGGTTTATGAGATGCAGCAATAGCACCAAGATGGACCCTAACAGAATTGGTCTTGAGGCCAGAAGCTGATAAGTGAAGGAGATAGTCCAGAAGGGGGATAGTCCGCCGCGGGATTCACCACCCCCCACGGTGCTCCTGCCCAATCGGGGCAGTGGGAGAGGAGAAAAAACACCTACCGGCCTCCATAAAAGCGGCGTCCCTCGCCTCCGGAGGGAGCCGCTGCCGCCGCGGGATTCACCACCACCACACACACCCCCCCCCCCCCCCCCACGGTGCTCCTGCCCAATCGGGGCAGTGGGAGAGGAGAAAAAATACCTACCGGCCTCCATAAAAGCGGCATCCCTCGCCTCCGGAGGGAGCCACTACCGCCGCGGGATTCACCACCCCCCACGGTGCTCCTGTCCAATCGGGGCAGTGGGAGAGGAGAAAAAACACCTACCGGCCTCCATAAAAGCGGCGTCCCTCGCCTCCGGAGGGAGCCGCTACCGCCGCGGGATTCATCACCCCCCACGGTGCTCCTGGCCAATCGGGGCAGTGGGAGAGGAGAAAAAACACCTACCGGCCTCCATAAAAACGGCGTCCCTCGCGGGCGGGCCCGCACCTGAGGGCCCTTTGGCGTGGGCCCTTAGGCGCGGCACAGAGGCGCACAAAAAAAGAAGCAGCAAACGACAGATCCAACTCAAAGGAAGCCACATCACATCCAGCAGCAGAGATACCTCAACCACTGAACTGAGGAACGACAACAACCACCTCGCAAAGAAAAAGACCCCACCACTCCAAGAACCCAAGTACTCCCACACACCATGCCACCCTTCCTAACCCCCATCTAACTCCTAACCCCCCTCCTGACCCTCTACCCCCACTCAGCCAAACCCTACAACCCCCCCTGCCCAAACACCACAACAGCTCAACCCACAAGCATCCACACACATACTCACTCACGCATCGTACACCAACCCGCACCACCAACCCCACAAACCACCACCACCTCTCCATCTCACTCATAAATGCTTGCTCAATTAGGAACAAATACCACATAATCCAGGACCTGATCACAACTGAGAAGATTGACATCCTCTGTGTAACAGAAACCTGGCTAACAGACCATGACACAGTAGTAATGAACCAGCTAACACCAAAGGGATACAGCCTTCAACACTGCTCCCGGACACATGCCAAGGGCGGAGGCGTAGCCATCATTGCCAAAGACAACCTCCACCTGCGGCTCCAGGCCTCAGAAACCTCCAATGAAGCAGACATCCTCACCCTCACCAACAAACACCTCTCGATATGCCTGATCTACCGTGCACCCACCACAACCATCGACCTACCACAGATACTACACCTCATCTCCGAAAGCACCAGCCCTTCAAAGGAACCAATTATCCTAGGCGACTTCAACCTCCCATCACTCCAGGAAAAACAAGCAGAAACCTTCCTCAACGCCATGGCAGCTATGGACCTGACACAGATCATACAAGAACCAACACATGAAAAAGGAAACACACTTGACCTCATATTTCTAAACTCCCAAACCGCCTCCTCATACAGAAGACCGACAATCTCACCAGTACCGTGGTCAGACCACTACATCATCAACATATCCCACACCTATCAACTCAAAAATAACAGAGAAAACGACCACCACCCAAGGAGATTCAAAGCATTTAGCAAGGAAGACTTCCCAACGCAAACCCTGCCTAACCTACACACAAACTCCAACAATCTTGACGACCTGATCCACAACTGGAATACCACAATCTCCTCAGCAGCCAACACAACTAGAAAACAACACCAATACCAGACCCATCTCCTCAAAAGCCCGATGGTTCACCCCCAGCCTCCGAAAACTGAAAACCAGACTTAGAAGAACCGAAAGGAAATGGAGAAAAAACAAAAGCGACAGAGACAAAGCAAAATACCTCTACGAACTCAATGCGTACCATTCCGAAACTGACAACGCCAAAAAAACCTACCACACCAAAATCATCACAATAGCCATAAACAAACCTCGAGAGCTCTTCCAAATTGTCAAAAAACTAACAAGGGCACCCAGTAACTCCGACCAGTTGCCAGATATCCCCCCTGACCTTCTAGCCCGACAATACAAACAGCTTCAACAACCACAAAGCTCACATCACTATGCTGAAACAACCAAGACAAATTCATACCCCATCCTGAACAAAGACTGGAATACATTCGACACAATCTCAAAAGAAGAAATATCTTCCACCATCTCCTGCTTGAACACCACCACCTCCCCACTGGATCCCTGTCCCACCGACTGGATAAAGAAAACCAAAGAAGACCTCAGTGCACCACTAACCCACATCGTAAACGAATCCTTTACCCAAGAACACATGCCAGATGCCCTCAAGACCACAATCATTCGACCAACCCTAAAAAAGCACAACCTAGATCCACTAGACCCCACCTCCTACAGACCAGTAGCGAGCCTCCCACTCACCGTAAAAATAATCGAGAAGATAGTCCGTCAGCTTCAAGAACACCTAGATGTCAACATACTGGACCCGCAACACGGATTCCGACCATTACATGGGGTCGAGACCCTCATGACCACGCTGATGAACACCCTCATCATAGGAACCCAAGAGAAACACTCAGGATACATCCTAATTTTCCTGGATATATCAGCGGCCTTCAACACCATCTCCCATAACACCCTTATCCACAGACTCCAAACAATTGGGATCAAAGATACTGTACTCCAATGGTTCAAGTCCAATCTAACCAACCGACAGCAACTGATCCGCACCAAAACCTCAACCTCACCCCCCTTTCAGCAAAATCAAGGAGTACCTCAAGGATCCACATTATCAGTCATGCTTTTCAACATCTACCTCCGTCCACTCTGTTCAGTCATTCGCACTCACAATGTCAACTTCCACATATACGCCGACGACATAATGCTCTACGCCCCAATTACAACCACAGACCCAACAAACGACCAGCTATCAACCTGCTTCACCGACGTATCCAACTGGCTACAAGAGAACAACTTATCCATTAACATAAAGAAGACCCAAGCTCTTATAGTGACAAAAGACCCAGACTTCAAACCACCCACTCACCTCACCATGGGAACCACGCAAATTCAAATACAACCACACATAAGATATTTCGGCATTATCATTGACCAAGCCCTAACCCTTAAGCAGCAAATCAACAAGACCACTAGAACTGTATTCCACAAGGTGAAAACGGTACAACGTCTCTGACCTCTCCTCGAACCACAGGACTTCAGGACAGTAATGCAAGCTCTGACACTCCCTCATCTGGACTACTGCAACATAATCTACCATGGCCTACCTGCCACACAAACCAATCCCCTCCGAACTGCCCTAAACACCACGGCGAGAATAATTCACAATGCAAAGAAACTGGACCACATCACCCCATATCTGAGAGACCTTCATATTCTCCCCATCGAAGCAAGAATCAAGTACAAAGCTCTTCTACTCACCCACAAAACCATCCACCAAACACAAGGCACCCCACTCCGCACCCTACTACCTCGCCCAACCCACAGCAGAACAACCAGACAATCCTCCAACCGCTCCATTGCCGTCCCCCACAAAAGAAACAAGGCAACACAACGGACCTGCAACAGAGCCTTTGAACTCTATGCCCCATCCCTCTGGAACTCTCTACCAAACCACATCAGGAACAACGGTGATCTCCCATCATTCAAAAAGCAGCTAAAAACCGTCCTATTCCAAGAACATCTCTGAATAGGAATCCCCCCTATTTCTCTTCAAGAACTCCAGACCAGTAACTCTGCTATCCTGTCTCTATGTTCATCCCAAAATCATCAATGTTGAGCCCCCGGTGATGGGCCCCCCCACCACTATTGATCCCCCCCCCCTGTTATATGTCCCACCGCTTTGACCCGGTGAAAAGCGGGATATAAATACAGTTAAATAAATAAATAAATCAAACAGTACCAAGAGGGGATTAAGTCCCCTCTGGGAACACCAGATTGAGAACCTCTTCCAATTAAAAGCGTAAGAACGCCTTGTGGAAGGTTTTCTGAAAGCCAGGAGAATATCCTTCACTTGTTGTGAAAGACCTAGATCTTGACGTTCTATGCCTTGAGTAGCCAGGCCTTGAGATGAAGGGACTGGGGATTGGGGTGCAGTAGGGATCCATTGTTCTGGGAAAGAAGATCCGGAGCACTCCCCAACTCCAGAGGAGTGGCTCGAGAGAGACCTAAGAGAAGAGGATACTATGCATGCCTTGGCCAGCAGGAAGCTATGAGTATCATGCGACCTCTGTCTCTCTGGAGTTTGAATAAGGTTTTGGGGATCAGGGGAACTGGTGGGAAGGCATAGAGAAAATCCTGGCCCCAATGGAGCAGGAATGCATCCCTCGCCTGACAATTTTGAGTTGGGAGTCTGGAACAGTACCGGGGAAGTTTGGCATTCTGTGGACTTGCAAAGAGGTCTATGTCTGGTGTTCCCCAGACTTGAAACAACCGGGCAAGTTGATATGAGTGGAGAGACCACTCGTGTGGCAACAGGACTCGACTGAGTCTGTCCGCTCAAACGTTTTGAATGTCTGGAAGGTATACTGCCAACAAATGAATGTGATTTATTTATTTATTTATTTACATTCTCTTATATACCGCGCTATTCTGCATCAGTGCTATTTACATTGAACAAACTGAAATTACATTGAACAGGGCATTATAACTTGGAGATAACTATTTTACAGGGAACATGGGCTATGGAGGGTTAAGTGGCTTGCCCAAGACCACAAGGAGCACCTGTGGGACTAGAAACCCCAGTCCTTCCGGCCCAAGGTTGCTGTCCTCTGGTGGGATTTGAACCCCTGACCTTCCGGCCTGAAGTACCTTGCCCCAACCACTAGGCCACTCCTCCACTCCTGACAAAGGCCCACAGTTGCAAAGCTTCGTTGCATAATTGCAGAGAGCCTTTTCCGCCTTGTTTGTTTAAATAAAACATGGCCACTTGATTGTCGGTTTGCACCAGAACTGTTTTGCTTACGAGATGAAAGCAAAAGACTCGAATAGCATTGGAAATGGCCCTTAGTTCTAGGAGGTTTATTTGAAGAGAAGCCTCCTGTGGGGTCCAGAGACCCTGGGTAGACAGATCGCCCAAGTGGGCTCCAAAACCCAACTTGGATGCATCTGTCGTCAGTACAGCCTGAGGTAGGGGTTGCTGAAAAGGAGAGCCTACTGTAAGATTTTCCAGATTGCCACCAATGCAGAGACGCAATCAGGCGTGTGGTAACTCTGATCTTGTCTGACAGGCATTCTGAGGCCTGGGACCATTGGGAAGCCAAGGTCCACCGGGCCGCTCGCATATGAAGGCATGCATAAGGAATCACATGGACTGTAGATGCCATGTGTCCTAGAAGTCGAAGCATCTGTCGAGCAGAGAGGAAGGTTTGTAGCACTGCTTGAGATGCTAGTTCGATGATGCGCAGACAATGAGGCTGAGGCAGGAAAGCCTTTGACTGTTGTGTGTCCAAGCAAGCCCCTATAAACTCGAGGGATTGAGATGGGGTGAGCTGGGACTTTGGAAGGTTTATGATCCATCCCAAGTATTACTCGGGAAAGAGCATGACTTGCCTCTAGAGCTGACGGTGCTCGGATGAGCCAATTGTCTAAGTAAGGGAAGACAAAAATTCCCAGAGTCCTCATAAATGCTGCTACTACTGCCATGCATTTTGTGAAGACCCTAGGAGCAGAGGCCAGCCCGAAAGGAAGAACCCTGTATTGAAAATGTCTTCCCTTGACTAGGAATCAAAGGAATTTTCTGTGATCTGCATGAATACGGATATACATGTAAGCATCCCTTAAATCTAGAGAACATAGCCAATCTTGCTCATGAAGGTAAGGAAGAAGAGTGCCGAGGGAGATCATCTTGAACCGCTCTCAGACTAAATATTTGTTCAGTTCTCCGAGGTCCAGGATTGGCCTTAGTCCCCCTGACTTCTTTGGAATGAGAAAATAGGGGGAATAGAATCCTGTGCCCTGCTGGGACTTTGGAACCTCTTCTATAGCCCCTTCAGCCAGAAGAGTGGTGACCTCTTGCCACAACAGGACTGAGACTAGTGGCTGAGTTTTGAACTGTTTTATAAGCGTGGATGGGGGCAAGCTGAGGAAAGCGTAGTTACTCACCTGTAACAGGTGTTCTCCAGGAGCAGCAGGAATCAGTCCTCACATATGGGTGACGTCGGCACCGACGGAGCCCTCGCGGAGCAATTTTCCCCAGCTTTCAAAGAAAGCCTTTGGGAATTGCAGCACGCATGCGCGGTCTCCTTCCCACCCAAGGGTGCCATCTTAGCCAGTCTGATGACATAGCTAAAAGACAGCATAAAAATTAGCAAAAAAACTTAAGCAGATGATTGCAACTCCAAGGGGAGGAGGGAGGGTCGTGAGGACTGATTCCTGCTGCTCCTGGAGAACACCTGTTACAGGTGAGTAACTACGCTTTCTCCAGGACCAAGCAGGAAGTCAGTCCTCACATATGGGACTCCCAAGCTTAAGGCTACCGGAGACCCTAAGCACAAAAATGAGCTCCCTCTAGCTCAGCGGCACAGAAGGAAGGAATCTTCACTGAATTATTACCCACCGGTAGCCCACATCCGGGATGGAGGGTAGGAGTTGCTCAAACCTCGAAGAGATTTAGGAGGACTGCCTGTCCGAAGGCACTGTCCCTGCAGGACTCCCTCTCAAGACAGTAATGGACCGCAAAAGTCTGGCTCGAAGACCAAGTAGCGGCCCGGCAGATGTCTGCCAGCGGAACAGAGCGGAGGTAAGCCACTGACGTAGCCTTCGCCCGAACACAATGAGCCGTGACTCGACTTTCTAACGAGAGTCCGGCTGCCCCATAAGCCCAAGCGATACAGTCAGCAACCCAGATGGACAGAGTACGCTTGGAGACCGGGAGCCCCAATTTATTGGGGTCAAAAGACACAAAAAGCTGAGCAGCTTTACGGTGCTCCCGCGTACGGTCAAGGTAGAAGTTCAATGCCCTTCTACAGTCCAGGGTATGTAGGACCATTTCAGCTCGGCTGGAGTGTGGTCTGGGAAAGAAGGTCGGAAGTACCACATCCTGATTGATGTGAAAAGGGGAGACCACTTTTGGAAGAAATTTTGGGTGAGTCCGTAGGACTACTCTATTTTTGTAGAACTGAGTGTAAGGGGGATCAGACACGAGGGCCTGCAATTCACTTACGCGTCTAGCGGAAGTGAGGGCTATCAGGAACAATGTTTTCCAAGAAAGAAAATGGAGAGAACAGGTAGCCGTAGGTTCAAAAGGCGGACAGGTGATCCGCTGTAAAACCACATTCAGATCCCAGTCAGGCGCTGGCGGGCGCAGAGGTGGTTTAAGTAGAAGGAGACCTCGGAGAAACCTCGCTACGAGAGGGTCGCTGGAAAGAGGTCTGCCGTCCACCGGCACATGATGCGCTGAAAGAGCACTGAGGTGAACTTTGACGGAGTTGGACTTAAGTCCCAGATTAGAGAGGTAGAGCAAGTACTGCAAGATCACCGACACCGAGCAGGAGAAGGGATCCTGAGACTGTTGGGTACACCAAACGGAAAAGCGACGCCATTTAAGGGCGTAGCATTTGCGGGTAGAAGGTCGCCGAGAAGCTAGGACGACCTCTTCCACCTCTGCCGGCAGGAGAAGGGGAGCGAGGACTACCCTCTCAGCAGCCAGGCCATTAGATTGAGAGATCTGAGATTGGGGTGTAGCAAAGACCCCTGATCCTGAGTGAGGAGATCCGGTTGAAACCCCAGAGGGAATGGATCCTCCACCGCTAATTGCAGCAGGAGTGGAAACCACGGCTGTCTGGGCCAGCGAGGAGCGATCAGGATCATGGAAGCTTTGTCTCGGAGAACCTTGAAAAGAGTTCGAGAGACTAGCGGGATGGGAGGAAAAGCATACAGCAGGCTCTCCGACCATGAGAGTAGAAAAGCATCCGCCGCAACTCGAAGGGGATGTGGCTGACGAGAACAGAAGCGAGGAAGTTGCCGGTTGAGAGGACTGGCAAAGAGATCCATCGTGGGGAGGCCCCACTTTAGAAAGAGCTTCTGAACTACCAAGGGATCCAGGCGCCACTCGTGCGGCTGGAGGATCCTGCTGAGTTTGTCCGACAGGCAATTTTCTTGGCCTGGGAGATAAACTGCCTTGAGAAGGATGCCGTGACTGACGGCCCAAGAGCAGAGCTTCTGAGCCTCGCGGCAGAGAAGGAAGGAGCCCGTGCCCCCCTGTTTGTTCACGTAGAACATGGCCACTTGATTGTCCGTCTGGACAAGGACGGACTGGTGAGAAGTCAGGTGGGAGAAAACCCTGAGCGCCAGACGAATTGCTCTGAGCTCCAGGAAGTTGATCTGTTGAGCAGACCCCCACGCGGTCCAAAGACCCTGAGTACATGCCCCTTGGCAATGTGCTCCCCAACCCAGGAGGGACGCATCTGTCGTCAGCACTTGAGCCGGCTGAGGTGACTGAAAAGGCATGCCGAGTACCAGGTTCGGCCGATGAAGCCACCACTGGAGAGAATAGGCCAGCGGCTCGGAGATGTGCACTAAGTCGGCTAGACCGCCGGTGGCTTGCTGCCTCTGCTTGCGAAGGCACCATTGAGCAGGCCGCATATTCAGGCGGGCATTGGGGGTCACATGGACGGTGGAAGCCATATGGCCGAGCAGTCTCAGGAAGCGCCTGGCGGAGACCAGGGACCGGCTGTGAAAACGGCCGGCTAGGTCCATGAGCCGTTGAGCCCTGTCGAGAGGCAGGAAAGCTCGCGCCTGAGGAGTGTGCAGTCTTGCGCCGATGAACTCGAGATCCTGTGAGGGGAGCAAAGTGGACTTTGCGAAGTTTATGACAAAGCCCAAGTACTGCAGAATGGTCACCGTGCGGTGCGTGGCGTTGGTGACCTCCGGAGCGGACGCTGCTCTGATGAGCCAGTCGTCGAGGTACGGAAAGACATAGAGGCCGTGAAGCCGGAGATGGGCCGCCACCACCGCGAGACATTTTGTGAAGACTCGCGGTGCGGAGGACAGGCCAAAGGGCAGTACTCTGTACTGGTAATGATTTCCTGCCACCACAAACCGTAGGTATTGGCGGTGGCTTGGGTGGATGAGGATGTGCGTGTAGGCATCCTTTAGATCCAAGGAGCATAGCCAATCTCCCTGCTGGAGGTAGGGCAGAAGGATTCCAAGGGTAAGCATTTTGAACTTTTCTCGCACGAGGAACTTGTTGAGGTTGCGCAAGTCCAGGATGGGTCTGAGGCCTCCTGTTCTTTTTGGTATTAGAAAATACCTGGAATAAAAGCCTTGACCTCTCAGGTGGTGGGGCACCGGTTCCACAGCCTGTTCCTGTAGGAGACTTGCTAACTCCTGAAGGAGTAAGTCCCTGTGCAGAGGGAGTCGTGGAGGTTCTCCCGGAAAATAAGAGGGAGGAACCTGATGGAAGTGGAGAAGATAGCCTTCTCGTACGACCTGAAGCACCCAGGTATCGGAAGTGATGTTGGACCACCTGTGGGCGAAGTGAACCAGCCGGCCTCCGGTGCTGGGAGGAGCCAGCGGAGGGGGAGAGGCTATGCTGATGTAGTCAAAAACCCCCACCCTGCTGAGCAGGGGCTGGTGGTGCAGGCTTGGGGGTTTGCTGCCTACGGGACCCGTTACCCCGTCCCTTGGCCTGCTGGCCCTGTTGGGGAGCTGCGGAGGCCTGATATTGAGGGTAATGTTTATAGGCAGCCGCCTTTCTCGGGTAAAAGGACTTCTTTCCCGAGCCCTTCTTTTTCTGGGAAGGAGCGGAGGTCTTTCTAGAAAGCCTAGTCCTGGTGAGAGTCTCCGTCTCGATCTCTGCAGCCTTTTCCGCCATGGGCTTGCCAAAGAGGTTCTCACCTCGGCAGGGGACATCGACCAACTTGTCCTGCACCCAGGGTTCAAGGTCAGACGACTGAAGCCAAGCTTGTCGGCGGGCACCGATGCCGGCTGCGGCCACTCGAGCCGATGCTTCAAAGCCATCATAGGCTGCTCGGGACATGAATTTGGAGCATTCCCGAATACCAGTTGTTAAGGCCAGGAACCTCCGCAAAGGTTCCTCGGACAATCCAGCGGAGAATCCGGCTAGCTCTTTAGCCAGGTCTCGGAGATACATGCCCATGTATAGCTGGTAGGTCTGGACACGACAAGCAAGCATAGAGCCCTGGAAACACTTCTTACCAAGGCCATCCAGGTTACGGGCCTCCCTGCCAGGAGGCACCGAGGAGTGCATCTTTTGGCTCTTAAGCATATGCATGGCCGATTCCACTACCATGGAATGGTGTGGTAGCTGTGCTTTTTGGAAGCCAGGACTCTTGCAGACTCGATAGATGGAATCGACCCGCTTGCTTAATACCGGCGAGGAGGCCGGACTCTCCCACATGCGGAAGAGTAGTCGTTCCAGCATGGGAGGAACCGGTACAGTAAAGTGTTCCCTGGCGGGAGAGTCATACTGGAGGGCGTCGAGCTCTTCGGCTCGAGGCTCCTCCTCGGGATCCGCAGGGAAGGCCAAAGCCTTGGCCATATCCCTGACGAAGTCCGAGAACCGGGCATCCTCTGGAGGGGACTGCTTCCGAGGTTCGGACTCAGGCGAGTCCGAGGGGACACACCGAGTCCGAAAGGAATCAGGTGACTCTTCCTCTTCCGATTCCCAGACCGACTCCGAGGAGGAATCGGTAGGGTCGGCTCGGGAGGGCGGGCGCAGACGTCGGCCGCCCCGACACCGAGGGAGTCGGCGTCGACGACCTCGGTCCCGAACGGGAGGCCGAGGGTGACCTCGACCGAGGATCGACTCGAGTTCGCATGGACTCGAGGATCGGCTCGGTCTCCGGGGTCGACTTAGACGTCGACGTCCCGGCGGTCGGGGCAGCGGCGCCAGCGAGGCTAGCGATCAGTGCCCGCTGCTGGTCCATGAAGGAAGACAGTCTGCTCTCCAAGGCCGTCAACCTGAGTCCGACCTCAGGTGACCCAGCAGCCCCCGACTCGGGCCCCGACGGCATCGGGCCCGACGTCGGCAGTCTCGGTGGCGAGTCCAGGAGGACTACAGGACTTACCCGAGCAGGCAACTCCGACTCCAGGCGAGGTCGCTTCGGGAGGTGCTCCTTCTCCAAGGACCCGGGACGGCTATCGGGGCTATGCGACCTGGCCCTCGCGGAGCCGGGAGCGTCCACCGACGCCGCCCTCGCGGGTTTCGCCTTCCGTCGATGGTCCCCGGAGGGAGAACCCCTGTCGGAGGAGCTTCGGCGATGGTCAGAGCTGGAACCTCTGGACGCCGAAGCCTCCGACGAGGTCCGGGTATGGCTGGGGTCAGCGAAGATTCTATCCTGCTGGTGCCGCCGACTTCTCAACGCTTTGGAGGACATTTTGCCACAGGCCCCACAGATCATTTCTTCATGATCCGGGCCCAGGCAGCGGAGGCAATTATCGTGTGTGTCAGTGAGTGACATATTTCTGTCACACTGACCACACCGCTTGAAACCACTGGCAGCCATCGGGGGAAAAAGGGCCCCAGCAAGGTCAAAGGACCGGGCTGCCAGCGAAAAACCGAAAACGAAACAGAGTAAAATCAGAAAAACCGAAAAATAAGAGAAAGACTCGTGACGGCGTCGCGAGTCCGGGCAGGAAAAAGACCGGCGTCGAACCGAAGGAAAAAAGAGAAATATATTATAAAAATCAACTTTTTCGCGGGGACACGACGGGTACGTCTGTAGGGCTCCGCGGAAAAAAGAAGACTGGCTAAGATGGCACCCTTGGGCGGGAAGGAGACCGCGCATGCGCGCTGCAATTCCCAAAGGCTTTCTTTGAAAGCTGGGGAAAATTGCTCCGCGAGGGCTCCGTCGGCGCCGACGTCACCCATATGTGAGGACTGACTTCCTGCTTGGTCCTGGAGAAATGGAGCTTCTATCCCAGACTCACAATAGATAGAGTCCAATTTTCTGAAGTGATTTGTTGCCATCTTTTGGCAAAATGGCAAATACGGCCTGGAATATTTAAAGGTTCTGGGCTTAGAACAGGAAGAATGGCTAAGTTCTCTAGACAACAGTCAAAGACCCTGAGGAGGCTGGGTCCGCTGAGCCTGCTGAGCCTTCTGAGCTTGTCTCTTTCTTTGTCTAGTTTGTTGTTGCCCCTTCTGGGGAACATGTGTGTGCTGGGTGGAAGATGGATAGAATTTCTTCTTTTTAGAGAAAAAAGGTTTTTTGAAAAACTTTCTTGGCTAGGTTAGCTGTAGATTTTGACAACCTGTCTAAAGTTGTATTATCAGTGTCAATTTCATTAGCTTTAAGCTGCCAATCCTTGCCAAAAAGATTTTCTCCTGTGCAAGGAATGTTACCCAGCTTATCTTGCACCCATTCCCCCAAGTCCGAAGCTTGGAGCCAGGCAATACGACGTGCTCCTATGGATATAGTAGAGGTTCTGCTAAAACATTCAAAACAGTCAAAGGTAGCACGATTCATAAACTTGAGACATTTTGAGCATGTTTGACCAGAGTCAAGTAATCTGTCTGTTTATCCTCTTGAAGAAAAGGGTTCAAAAGCTCCAAGTCTTTTGTAACCTACTCAAGAAACATTCCCATGTACAATATATAGGAACTGATTCTTGTTGATAGCATGGAGGACTGAAAACATTGACAACCAAAGGCATCCAATGTTCTAGACTCACGACCTGTTGGACTGGAAGAGTGTCATTTGGCACTCTTAATCCGCCTCATGGCAGACTCTACCACCATAGAATGATGTGGTAATTGAGTCTTATGAAACCCTGGGCAAGGTGGTACTCGATACATAGTGTCAAGACGTCTAGAATGTGGAGATACTGTTAAAGGAGCTTCCCACATGCTTAACATTAGATCATGAAAGATCTGGTGTATAGGAAGAATAGCTGCCTCCTTTGGAGCCAAAGGATATTGAAGAATTTGTAATTCTTCTGCCCTAGGCTCCTTTCCTGGTACTACTGTAATGGCAAGACCCTTTGCCATATCACATACAAAATCATAAAAAGACATATCCTCAGGAGGGGACAATTCTGCAGAGGAGAAGGAGTTGAATCTTGTAAAAGTTCAGCTCTGGTACCGGTGGAATCATCAGAGTCATCAGAATCTGAAGACTCAAAAGGAGGAAGCACCGGGTTCTCCCGAAGCAGATGGTGTCGGTACCGAAACGAGTCAGTACCTGATCCTCCATGCTGGCGAGAGATTCCAAACTTGGCATTAGGGGAAGCATGCACCGAGGGCACTGGCACCGGTACCGGTGCCTGCGGAACCATCTGCAGCGACTTTAGTGGCATCAAAGTAGCCAAAAGTGTTGCTAGACTGCGTTCGATAGTGAGGAGTCTTTTGTCCACTGCCGATGCCAGGGTGTTGGTACCAGTGGTAGCGGCCACAACCCCCGAACATGGTACCAGTAGTTCCATCGAGGCCGGGGCCTCGGGAACATCCTGGAGCACCGATAAAGCTTTGGAGCCCGAAGACTCCTGCTGGGGCTGTTTTGCCAGTGAAGTATCCTTGAGGGCAATGCCAATGGCATCTCCATGTTTAGAGGGAGATCTACCCTTCGAGGACTGGCTAGTCTTAGAAGACTTGTGTTTAGTTACCTGAGATCCCTGAGAAGTAGAAGCCCTGGAAGACATGGATGCTACAGACTGTGTCTGAAGCAAAAAGGGCTCTGAGTTGATTCGCTCGATTCTGAAGACTTCTTTTAGTCAACTTCCTACAGGAGAGACACTCCGCAGGGCAATGATCAGGACCTAAACATTTAAGACACCAGTCATGGGTGTCGGTAACAGAAATTGTACCGTCACATTTATAACATTTTTTAAAGCCAGTACCTGGTTTTTCCATGGTAAGGGAAAAGAGGGCCTAATGCCCAAAATGGCGCCAAGCACCAGAGCAGGGAAAAAATCCCTGAGAAAAGTACTAAAATTGAAATATTTTTAGAAGAAAAGAAAGAAAAGCACCGGTGGTACCAGTAGGCGTCGACGGACGGCAGACGCAACCACAAAAAATATAAAAATAAGAGAAGATTTTCTGCAGTGACAGGGGACACGTCCTGTCGGCTCCGCGGAAAACGAAGAACTGGAGAGAGAGAGGTACTTGGGTGGGAAGGCAGCACGCATGCGTGGTGGGATGCTCCCAAAAGCTTTCCTTTTGGACGCTGGGGAGCGTTCCCGCACAGGCTCCATCGGTGTCAACAGTACCCATATGTGAAGACTACATTCCTGCTTGTTCCTATAGGCTATTTGATCTGGACTATGCGAAAAATCAAACTAAGTGTAGATCACAAAAATTAAGCCAATTAATAAAATCAAGTAAATGGTTCTCTGTGCCTTCCCAAATAAGAAATACATCCATCATCAATGTAACGTTTCCACATGTTTATTTGTGCTTTGTAAGGATGTGTAGTCAAAAAAACCTTTTCAAAATTGGAAACAAAGGTTGGCAACATCTGGTGCCACTGAGGAGCCCATCGCAAAGCCCACATGCTTAACATTATCTGTTGGTAATAAAGATCGTGAAAACAAAAATAGTTATTACATAGTATTAAAGTAGCCAATCGTATAAGGTAACAGGTAGGAGTCCGAACTGGTCTGGATATTGTTATGAGATAACTTTCCATGATATTGAGTGCCGCATTTTGAGGAATATTAGTATATAAGTGTTTCAGATCCAGAGTAACTAAAAGTGTGGCAGGTGCAGGACTGTGATCCACGGTGTCTGACATAAGCAGGCCAGCATAGCTAGCTTGACCTGTAAATGAAGCCTGTGGAGAGGCACATAGGAATTGCACATCCCCCAACATGCTGCTATTGTAGGATAGAACTCTGTAAGAGAACTAAACTAACTTAGGTAAGCAAAACTGAGAGATGGAAAAATACAGAAAAGTATGTTTAAAAGTTACTGATAAGAAAAAGTACATCTGCAAGGAATATAATTGGGAGTGCTGACAGATGAGTTGCAGAGCCCTGCTCCCCTGCATGCACAAATTGGCTCTATGGCCTTGAGAGTATGAAAGTAACAAGTTGATGAACTGACCATTGTAATTGGGACTAGAAGGGGGGTATGCAGGTGCCATGCCCACTGAAGGAACATAATTGGATAATCTTATCAGTACCGGGACCAATGGAAGGGGTACGGGAGGTACGGGAGAGTACCGGGACCAATGAAATGTTTTTCTATACCTAGAATGGAACAGAAGTCTATAAAAGTTGTTGTAATGCTAGAAAACTTTGCTCAGCCATTTTGAAATTGACTTGCTTGAGACTTGTGCACAAATAAATGATTTGGACCTTCTGAACAGACTCCTGGTATCATTGGTTTGTCTGCGCTTTGCTGCTACAAAAGGATCCCGTTGTGGGTTCCTTGGTATGTGTTTAACATTTGAATCATATGTGATGCGTCTCTTACGTAAGATGGTGTCAGTTGGACAAAGGGTCGAAGACAAACATCTAAAAATTTAGATATAGGTTCAAAGAGGGACCCGATGGCTGATATTATAGGTCTGCCTAGTGAATTCTCTAAAGATTTATGTATTTTGGGCAAAACATACATAGTGGGCATGAATGGACAAGTTACAGTGAGAAATTGACATTCCTTTTGTGTAAGGTAACCAGACTGCTCACCAATACAGATGAGTGTATCAACCTGATTCTTTAGAGTAGGGATGGGATCATCACGTAATCTTTTATAATAAGATATATCTTTAACTTGACGTAGAATTTCTTGAATGTAGATATCTCTGTCTTATATCACGAGTGCCCCTCCTTTATCTGCTGGCTTAATGATAATTTCAAAATTATTTTTAAGATGGGTGAGCGCTTTCTTTTCCTCCTGACTGAGGTTGAAAAAGGTGTGCGGTTTCTTTGCATCATACATATTTTGTACTTCATGAAATACTACTTTTTGAAAAGTATCAATAATGGCATTGTCTGTTCTATGAGGCTTCCAAGTGGAATGTCTTAACAACAGAAGGTTCTCTATGACCCTCTTCATGTTTAAAAAAATCTTTAATATGAAGTTTCCTAAAAAACTTAAAAAGTTCCACTTGGGTATTAAACTGATCGTGTCTTGTAGTAGGAACAAAAGATAGAAACCTCAATTCTACAAAAAGGACTAATGGTGTGAGAACATTTTTTGATTAATTAAAGATACCGTCTAATATTCCCACTGTTGTTGATGGCCCTGACCTCTCCCCCTCACTCTGCCCCGTGAGTGAAATTCCATCTGATTGTATGAGGAATCCCTCGATGTCTCTGGATATTCTTGCATTGGATATTCCTTTTTGTAATTGGACCCTCCCCCTTTCCATAAACTATCCATGGAAAAACCCTATCGTTTCTGATGGTGGTGTTGGTTGGGGAAGGGGGGGGGTGAAAGGAAAATAAGGGGACAGACGGATCGGGGAGGATCTATATGATTACTGAGACTTCTCTTTCTAATAGGTTCAGGACTACCCATGGTGGATGAATAAAAAGTAGTTACTCACCTGTAACAAGTGTTCTCCAGGAGCAGCAAGAATCAGTCCTCACATATGGGTGACATCGGCGCCGACGGAACCCCCATGCGGAGCATTTCCCCAGCTTTCAAAGAAAGCCTTTGGGAATGCAGCACGCATGCGCAGTCCCCTTCCCGCCCAAGAGTGCCATCTTGCTTAGTCTGACGACATAGCTAAAAGACAGCAAAAATAACAAAATAAATCATATGACTGCAACTCCAAGGGGAGGGAGGGAGGGTTGTGAGGACAGATTGCTGCTGCTCCTGGAGAACACCTGTTACAGGTGAGTAACTACTCTTTCTCCAGGACCAAGCAGGAAGTCAATCCTCACATATGGGACTCCCCAGCTTAAGGCTACCGGAGACTCAAAGCTGAAAAATGAGCTCCCTCTAGAGCCTCAGCATGCAAGAAAAGAATCTTCTCTGATAATGCCCCCGAACGGTAGCCCAACACCAGGGTCGGAGGGTAGTTGTTGCCTAAACCCCAAAGAGATTATGGAGTTCCACCTGCCCGAAAGCACTGTCCCTGCGGGACTCCCTCTCAAGGCAGTAGTGGGCCGCAAAAGTCTGGCTTTAACACCAAGTAGCGGCCCAGCAGACATCTGCCAAAGGAACAGAGCGGAGATGAGCCACTGACGCAGCCTTTGCCCTGACACGGTGAGCCGTATCTCGACCCTGCAACGAGAGGCCGGCTGCCCTGTAAGCCCAGGCAATACAGTCGGCTACCCAAATGGACAAAGTACGCTTGGAGACAGCCAAACCCAACTTCTTGGGGTCAAAAGAGACAAAGAGCTGAACAGCCCTCCGGTGCTCCCGCGTACGGTCAAGGTAGAAGGACAACGCCCTCCTACAGTCCAGGGTATGCAAGACCATCTCAGCCCGGCTGGCATGCGGCCTGGGAAAGAAAGATGGAAGAACCACCTCCTGATTGAGGTGGAAGGAGGAGACAACCTTAGGAAGGAACTTACGGTGAGTCCGTAAGACTACTCTGTTCCTATAGAACCTAGTATAAGGTGCATCTGATACTAGGGCCTGAAACTCACTCACTCGCCTCGCTGAGTTAAGGGCTACCAGAAACGACGCTTCCCAGGAGAGAAAGCGCAGAGGGCAAGTAGCTATAGGTTCAAATGGTGGGCAAGTAAGCCGTTGCAAGACCACATTTAAATCCCATTCAGGATCAGGTGGACGCACTGGAAGTTTAAGCAAAAGCAGGCCTCTGAGGAAGCGAGCCAACAAAGGATGGCTTGAGAGAGACTGACCCTCCACTGGGGAGTGGTGCGCTGAAAGAGCACTAAGATGAACTCGCACAGAATTTGACTTAAGGCCTAGGTTGAACAGGTGAAGCAAATATTGCAGCACCACTGGTACTAGGCATGAGAAAGGATTCTCGTTGTGTTAAGTACACCAGGTAGAGAATTAACGCAACTTAAGGGCATAAGCCTTTCGGGTGGACTGCCTCCTAGAGACCAAGACCACGTCCTCCACTTCCCTAGGCAGTAGTAAGGGCGCTAGAACTACCCTTTCAGCAGCCAGGCCATCAAATGGAAGGACTGGAGATTGGGGTGTAAGAGATCCCTGCTCCTGAGACAGGAGATCGGGTTGCATCCCCAGAGGAACAAAAGTGTCCACTGCTAGTTGCAAAAGAAGTGGGAACCAGGGTTGCCTTGGCCACCTGGGGGCCACCAGGATCACCTAGGCCTTGTCCTGAATCACTCTGAACAATGTCTTGGACACTAGAGGCGTGGGAGGAAACGCATATAGGAGGCCTGTAGATCATGGAATGAGAAACGCATCCGCTGCTACTCTGAGAGGATGCAGTTGCCTGGAGCAGAACCTGGGCAGTTGACGGTTCAGAGGACTGGCAAAGAGATCTATGGTTGGAAGACCCCATCTCAGGAAGATCTGTTGAACCACTAAAGGATTCAACTGCCATTCGTGCGGCTGCAGGATCCTGCTCAATCTGTCTGCCAGGTAATTCTCCTGACCTGGGAGATAGACCGCTTTGAGAAGAATGCCATGATTGACTGCCCAGGAGCACAGTTTCTGCGCTTCCTGACATAGAAGGCGGGACCCTGTGCCCCCTTGTTTGTTCACATGGAACATAGCAACTTGATTGTCAGTCTGAACCAAGACGGACTGGTGAGAGATGAGATGGCAGAAAGTTCTCAGGGCAGCTATCATTTCTAAGAGATTGCTCTGTTGTGTGGCCTCCCAAGGAGACCACAGGCCTTGAGTACACGCTCCTTGGTAATGTGCACCCAAACCTTGGAGAAGCATCGGTTGTCAGCACTTGAGAGTGTGGAGGTGTCTGAAAAAACACCCCGTGCACTAGATTCGGAAGATGAAGCCACCACTACAGAGAAGACTCTAGTAGTTTGGATACCCTCACTCGGTCCGTGAGGCTTCCTGTGGTTTGGTGCCACTGAGTTCTGAGGCCCCATTGAGCTGGCCTCATGTGTAGACAGGCATTTGGAGTTACATGGACCGTGGAAGCCATGTGGACTAAGAACCTCAGGAATTGTCTGGCGGAGACCAGAGAATTGCTGTGGAACTGCCTGGCTAGATCCATCAATCTGTGGGCCCTGTCCATGGGTAAAAAGGCCTTTGCCTGAAGGGTGTCCAGTCTTGCTCCTATGAATTCCATGTTCTATGAGGGGGTTGTTGTTGTTAAGTGCCGTCGAGTCGGAGTCGACTCATGGCGACCCTCTGGATAGCTATCCTAAATTGTGTTCGGTCTTCAGTCAGGAGGCTCATTGTTGACAGACTGGTACCCGTAGCTGCTGTTATTGTATCGATCCATCTCATTGCTGGCCTTCCTCTTTTGCGTTGACCTATCTTGCCAAGCATAATGTCTCACTCTAATGATCTCTCTTCGCATGATGTGTCCAAAGTATGAAAGTCGAAGTCTTGCCATCTGAGCTTCTAAAGAAAGCTTAGGTTTGATCTCCTCTAGTACCGACTGGTTTGTTCTTCGGGCAGTCCATGGTATACACAGTATTCGCCGCCAACACCATAATTCAAAGGCATCAATTTTCTTCCTGTCTATCTTTTTCACTGTCCAGCTTTCACATCCATATGATGTTATTGAAAATACCATGGCTTAAACAAGTCTAATCTTTGTATGGAGAGAGACATCTCTGCTCTTGAGAATCTTATCTAGGTCTTTCATAGCCATTCTGCCAAGAGCAATGCGTCATCTTATTTCTTGACTGCTTGTTGCTTCTTTATTGATAGTTGATCCAAGTAGGTTAAAGTTGTTCACAATTTCAATTTCTTCTCCTTCAACGATGAACCTGTTGATTATGCCAGTTGTCATGATCTTTGTCTTCTTGACATTAAGGTGCAGGCCCATTTTGAGACTATGTTCTTTGATTGTGAGAAGCAAATGTTTCAGATCATCTTCGCTTTCAGCCAGTAATGTGGTATCATCAGCATAGCGAAGGTTGTTGATGAGTCTTTCACCAATCTTCAAACCTCTGTTGTCTTCATACAATTCTGCTTCTCTGATGATTTGTTCTGCATATAAATTAAACAGGTAGGGGGAAAGTATGCAGCCTTGTCTTACACCTTTGCTTATTTTAAACCATTCTGTTTCACCTTGTTCCGTTCGAACTGTTGCTTCATGATCAATGTACAGATTGCGCAAGAGAACGATCAGGTGTTCTGGTATACCCATGCTTCTTAATGTGGCCCGGAGTTTCTCATGGTTTACACAGTCAAAAGCCTTGCTATAGTCGATAAAGCACAAATAGATATGCTTTTGGTATTCTCTTTAGTCTTTTCAAGGATCCATCTCACATCCGCAATGTCTCTCGTTCCTCGCCCTTTCCTGAACCCTGCTTGCACTTCAGGTAGTTCTTGTTCCAGGTATGGTTGTAGTCTCTCTTGAATAATCTTCAGTAGAATCTTGCTGGCATGTGGGATCAGAGCGATTGTGCGATAATTTCCACAGTCAGTTGCATCACCTTTCTTTAGTATTGGTATAAGCACAGATCTTTTCCAGTCAGTTGGCCATGATGTTGTCTTCCATATTTCTTGGCAGAGCCTTGTGAGTACGGTAACAGCTGCATCAGATTGCTGCAATACTTCTATGGGAATGCTATCAATGCCTGGTGCTTTGTTCTTTGATAAGGCTTTCAATGCTGCTTCAACTTCTTCTTTCATCACCAATGGTTCCCGATCATAAGGTACAGGTTGAAACGGCTGTTGGTCCACTTGATCTTTACCATATAAAAACTCTGTATATTCCTTCCACCTTTTCTTGATCTTCTCAGCATCATTCAACATAGAACCTTGAGCATCTTGTAACATTCCAATTCGAGGCTGGAACTTTTTCTTTAACTCTCGTAGCGTGTTCTTCCTCTAAAAGTTTCTGCTTCAATTTCCTTGCAAGTGTCATTGTAGTACTTTTCCTTGTCCTGTCTTGCTGCACGTTGGAAATCTCTGTTGAGTTCTGCAATTGTCTTTCTTTCTCCTCTGGCTTTAGCTTCTCTGCGTTTCTGGGCAATTTTCGGAGTTTCTTCCGTCATCCATTTTGGCCGTTTTTGCTTTTTCACCTTTTGTAGAGACTTCTCGCTTTCTTCCAATACAACCTTCTTGATGTCATTCCATAACTCTTCCGGAGCTCTGTCATTTGTATCTAAAGCAGCAAATCGATTTTGCAGGCAGTCTTTAAATTCCAGTGTTATATTCTCAAGGTCATATTTTGCTGCATTCATGAGTGGTTTGCTCTTTTTCAACTTTAGCTTGAGTTTGCATACTAGTAGTTGATGATCTGTACCACAGTCAGCTCCAGGTTTTGTCTTTGTTGATGTTACAGAGCTTTTCCATCGTTGACTTCCACATATGTAGTCAATTTGATTTTTATATAATCCATTCGGTGAAGTCCATGTGTACAGTCACCGCTTGTGTTGCTGGAAGAAGGTGTTTGAGATGAATAGATCATTGGTCTTGCAGAATTCTATCAGTCTTTCTCCAGCTTCATTTCTGTTGCCAAGTCCATATTTTCCAACTACTTTGCCTTCTTTGTTGCCAACTTTTGCGTTCCAGTCACCCATGACTATCAGGATATCCTGTTTGCATGTTCTGTCAATTTCAGCTGGTACTTGTTCATAGAACTCTTCAATTTCATTCTCTTCTGCAGCTGTTGTTGGGGCATATACTTGAATTATAGTTGTGTTGATAGGCAATCCTCGTAGACGAATAGAGATTAAGCGTTCGCTGACTGCATTGTATTTCATTACAGTTCTTGCAAGTTTCTTCTTTATTATAAATGCAACACCATTTCTTCTTTGTCTTTCATTTCCAGCATAGTAGACCGTGTGATCATCTGATGCAAAGTGCCCCATGCCAGTCCATTTCAGTTCACTGACACCCAACAGATCAAGTTGTACACGTTCCATTTCATTCTTGACCACCTCCAACTTCCCTTGGTTCATGCTTCGTACGTTCCATGTTCCAATGTGTAAGACATCTTTACAGCTTCTGACACATTTCATGTGAGGGGTACAAAGTTGATTTTGCGAAATTTATAACAAACCCCAGGTGCTGAAGCAGAGCAACAGTGCGAAGGGTGGCTTGATTGGCCTCCTGTGGGGATTGACCCATGATGAGCCAGTCGTCCAGGTATGAAAAGATAAAAAGACCTTGAACCCTTAGGTAGACTGCCACCACCGCCAGGCACTTGGTGAATACCCTGGGGGCGGAGGTTAGGCCAAAAGGCAGTACTCTGTACTGATAGTGGTTTCCTCCCACTACAAATCTGAGATATTGTCTGTGGTCTCGATGAATGAGATGTGAGTATAAGCATCCTTTAGGTCTAAGGAGCATAGCCAATCTCCCTGCTGGAGGTAGGGCAGCAGGATTCCAAGTGTAAGCATCTTGAACTTTTCCCTCTCCAGGAACTTGTTCAGATTCTGCAAGTCTAGGATGGGCCTGAGGCCTCCTGTTCTTTTTGGTACCAGAAAGTACCTGGAATAGAAGCCTTGCCCTCTCAGGTGATGGGGCACCAGTTCCACCGCCTGATCCTTTACAAGACTTGCTAACTCCTGCAGGAGTAAGTCCCTGTGCAGAAGAAGTCTGGGAGGCTCCCCTGGAAAATAGGAAGAGGGTACCTGGTGGAAGTGGAGGTGATAGCCCCTCTGGACTATATGTAGTACCCAGGTATCCCTTCTTATGGCTGACCACCTGTGGGCGTACAGGGCCAACCGGCCTCCTGTGCTGATATGGGCCAGCAGAGGAGGAAAGGCTATGCCACTGGAGTCAAAACCCTGCTGGGCAGGAGCCAGAGCTGGCGGCTTGGGGGTTTTCTGCCTACGGGGCCCATGTCCCTGCCCCTTGGCCTGCTGACCCTGTTGGGGAGCTAGAGGCCTGAAAATGAGGGTAATGTTTATAGGCAGATGACTTCCTCGGGTAAAAGGTCTTTTTCCCCCGAGCCCTTCTTCTTCTGAGAAGGGGCAGAGGTTTTCCTGGACATCCTTGTCTGGGTAAGAGTCTGTCTCGAGTTCTGCAGCCTTTTCAGCCATGGGCTTGCCAAAGAGTTTTTCACCTCAGCAAGGGACATCGACCAACTTGTCCTGCACCCATGGCTCCAGGTCCGATGACTGCAGCCAGGCCTGACGGCATGCACCGATGCTGGCCGCGGCTACCGGGGCCGAAGCCATCATAGGCTGCTCGAGAGATAAACTTCGAGCACTCATGAATATCCGATGACAGAGCATTGAACCTCTGCAAAGATTCCTCGGAGAGACAAGCAGAGAACCCGGCAATCTCCTTTGCCAGGTCTCTTAGGTACATGCCCATGTACAGCTAGTAGGTCTTGACACGGTAAGCAAGCATAGAGCCCTGGAAGCACTTCTTACCGAGAGCATCCAGGTTCCCGGCCTCCCGGAAGGGAGGCACCGAGGAGTGCATCTTCTGACTCTTCAGACGATGCATGGCCGATCCCCACAAACCATGGAGTGGTGCGGTAATTGTGCCTTTTGGAACCTGGGGCTCTTGCGGACTTGATAGATGGAATCGACCCGCTTGCTCAAAACCGGCATCGAGGCCGGCACCTCCCACATGCGGAACAGCAACCGTTCCAGCATTGGAGGAACTGGTACAGTAAAGGCCTCCTTTGGAGTTGAGTCATACTGTAGGGCCTCGAGCTCCTCGGCTCGAGGCTCCTCCTCGGGATCCGCGGGGAATGCCAAGGCCTTGGCCATATCACGCACGAAGTCCGAGAACCGGGTATCCTCCGGTGGGGACCGTCTCCGAGGCTTGGACTCCAATGAGTCCGATGGGAGACACAGAGTCCGAAAGGTGTCGGGTGACTCCTCATCCTCCGTTTCCCAGCCGGACCCCTCGGAGGAGGAATCAAGCGGCTCCGGTCGGGCAGGCACTGATGCCATCCGCCCCGATGCCGAGGGTACCGGAGTTGACAACCTCGGTCCCGGGCGGGAGGCCGAGGGAGACCTCGGCCGAGGATCGACTCGGGCGCGCATGAACTTGAGGATCGGCTCAGCCTCCGGGGTCGACTTGGACATCGATGTCCCGGTGAGACCGGCGATCAGTGCCCGCTGTTGTTCCATGAAGGCAGCCAAGCTGCACTCCAAGGCCGTCAACCTGAGTCCGAGCTCAGGAGACTCAGCAGCCCCTGACGGCATCGGGCCCGACGTTGGCTCCCCTGGAGGAGAGTCCACGGGGACTACAGTACTCACGTAACCCGGGGACTCCATCTCCACACAAGGTTGTTTTGCAGGCCTCTCCGACTCCGAAGACCCGGGACGGCGCTCAGGGCTATGCGACTTGGCCCTCGAGGAGCCAAGTGCTTCCACCGACGCCACCCTCGCAGGTTTTTTCTTCTTGCGATGCTCCCATGAGGGAGACCCCTCTCAGAGGAGCCTCGGCGCTGCTCGGGGCTGGAGTCCCGAGACGTCGAGGCCTCTGACAAAGTCCGGGCCCGTCCGGACGCGGAGTCAGAGAAGATTCTTTCCTTTTGGTGCTGCCGACTCCTCAACGCCTTTGAGGATATTTTCCCACAGGGACTACAGATCATCGGGTCATGATCGGGTCCGAGGCACCGGAGGCAGCAGTCATCTGTGTCGGTGAGAGACATACGTTTCTTACACCAATCACACTTTTTAAACCCGCTGGCAGCCATCGGGGGAAAAAGGGCCCCTGCGAGGTCAAAAGACAGGGCTGCCAGTGAAAACAGAAAAATGGCCCGTATGCTAGTCACTAAGGACAAAAACCAAAAAAGAGGTCCGGGCTCGATAGCGATGTATCGGGCACAAGCGAGAAAGGGAAACCGGCGAACTGAAGAAAACGGGTCCACGCAGAACAAAATCAACTTTTTCCTCGGGTGAAAACGAAACACGTCTGTCGGGCTCCGCAGAAAAAAAGACGACTGAGCAAGATGACACCCTTCGGCGGGAAGGGGACCGCGCATGCGCGCTGCATTCCCAAAGGCTTTCTTTGAAAGCTAGGAAAATGCTCTGCACGGGGGCTCTGTCGGCTCCGACATCACCCATATGTGAGGATTGACTTCCTGCTTGGTCCTGGAGAATGAGTTTCTACTATGCCTTTCTGATTTTGTATCAAACTTATGTTTCCTTGAGCCGCTTCTAGAGGGATTCGTATCATTGGTCCAGTAGTAAACATTACCCGTCTTGTAGTCCCTCCTCATCCATCTTGAATTTTTTCAGCTTTCTATCTTTCACAATTTTTTTTATATTCTAAGACATTTTTATGGTAATCACTTTTGGATTTATCAAAATGTCTGTCTTAACAGACAATTTAGATTCTACATCTTCTTTTAAAATTTCAGCCTTACGGCGTGAAGTATTAATTAAAACGATCATATGGTCAAATGAGCACTTATTTAAAATTTCCACCCAATTGGCCATAAAATCAGAGTCACCTCGGTACATTCCAGGAGCTTTACTAATCCTTAGACCTCTAGGGATGATTTTATGGCAACGGTTTTCTAGAAGAGATGAGGCATGCATCTCTTCCTTCACTAATTTTTGAGTGAAACGCAGTCATTACCCATTCTTCTTCAATTCCACTGCACATTTCTTCTTGATTAAAAAAGGAGTCCTCAGATAACATATCTTGCAAGTCCTTTTCATTGTAATGGAGGACCTCCTTCCATGGGGAAAACATGGCTCAAAAACAATAGAAAACCAAGAGGAGCAGCGAGTACCTGCACTAACACAGGAGACCAAACAAGCAGGTAGAAAAAGGAGACTGGCGATAATCCAATTCGGGTAAACCCCTTTTATTAGCCCCAACGCGTTTCGGCTGGAAAGCCTTCTTCAGGGGGTCTTTGGAGGGAACACACCTCAAAAAATATAACAAACATCAAAAATACATAACACATTAAATGGAAATTACACTAACCTGGTAATTGTAGTTCCTGGAGGGTCCAGTTTAGTCCTCCACAATCGGGTAGTGCCCCTCCTCCTGCAGCCGGGAGACTGGACCAATCAAATCTTCTGTAGTATATATACAGCCGGAGCTCCCAGAAGTCCCCAGTGTACTAGTAACAAAGCATACTTAACGAAGCAACACATTAGATTAATATACAAAATGACCTAATTAAAGAACAATTTGTTCCCCCCCAAGGAATATCCAACCCCCTCCCCAAACGAGGAAGTCAGAACACTGCATTGCGCCGGCACCGACGCCTCAGGAATCAAAACACCGCTCCCCACCAGAAGTTCAGGAGCTGCCTGAACCCCCGAGACAGGGAAGAGCCTCTGCAAAAAACGCGGCTGCCACAGAGGGACTGAACGGCAAGAGGAACCGTCTTAATATCAACCGTTCGGAAAGGCGCGCCGCACCACATTAGCAGATAGTCGGGAGGGAAGGAGGACTAAACTGGACCCTCCAGGAACTACAATTACCAGGTTAGTGTAATTTCCATTTCCTGTTCGGTAATCCAGTTTAGTCCTCCACAATCGGGATGTAACAGAGCAGTTAAGACCGGGCGGGACCTTGCCATCCAGTGCGCAGAACCGCCGAACCAAAACAGGAATCCCGAGCCGCTGACACATCTAAGCGATAGTGTCTACTGAAAGCATGCAGAGACGACCAAGTGGCCGCCCTACAGATATCCGCCGGCGGAACCAGGCTATGCTCCGCCCAAGAGGTCGCCTGAGCCCTAGTGGAATGAGCCCTCAGACCCTCCGGAATAGACCGCTGTTGCAACAGATACGCGGACGCGATCGCCTCTTTGAGCCATCTAGCAATGGAGGCTTTAGCCGCCGCTTCCCCTTTACGCGCACCCCCGAAGAGCACGAAAAGCCGGTCAGATTTCCGAAAAGACTCGGTAACCTTTAAATAACGATGGAGCGTACGACCCACATCGAGCCGGAGAAGACCTTTGTCCGTTGACCCGACAGATTGCGAAGAAAGCACTGGAAGAAACACTGCCTGATTCAAGTGAAAGGGAGACACCACCTTTGGCAGAAAGGAAGGAACCAGACGGAGAACGATCCGATCCGCGGAAAAAGACAAGAAAGGCTCTCGACAGGACAATGCCTGCAGATCCGAAATGCGCCGTGCCGAACAGATGGCTACAAGAAAAACCGCCTTCAGCGTGAGATCTTTCAGAGACGCCCTGCGCAGGGGCTCAAAAGGTTCACGAACCAGGGCCCTCAGAACTAAATTCAAGTCCCAAGGAGGAACGAAAACTCTGCGGGGGGGCCGCAAATGAAAAACAGCCGTAAGGATTCGGCGTACATCCGGATGAGCCCCGAGCAGACGACCCAAAGCCTTGCCGCGATAACACGAGATAGCCGCCAACTGGACTTTTAGGGAACTAGCCGCAAGGCCCTTATCGAAACCATCCTGAAGAAAACTTAAAACGACGGGCACGGAAACCGTCGCCGCCCGGACTCCCCGCCGGGAGCACCAGTCTTCAAAAATCCTCCAAATCCGAACGTAAGTAAGAGAAGTGGACGTTTTCCTCGCCCGCAGAAGGGTAGAAATCACCGCGGGGGAGTAGCCCTTCCTTTTCAGCCGAGCCCTCTCAATGGCCAAACCGTAAGCGAGAATCGATCCACTTGGGGCATCCGCAAGGGACCCTGAAGAAGAAGATCCGGTAGTGCGGGCAGGAGCCAAGGAACGCCGTCGCTCAACCGGACCAGATCGGCATACCAGGGCCTCCGGGGCCAATCCGGGGCCACCAGTAACACGCGACCCCGGTGGCTCTCGATACGTTGTACGACCCGGCCGATCAGAGCCCACGGAGGAAAGACAAAGAAGACCGGACGTTGGCCACGGCTGAATGAGAGCGTCGAGCCCCTCGGACATGCGCTCCCTTCGCCTGCTGAAGAAGCGCCCTGTCTTGGCTGATTGAAAGGTCGCCATGAGATCCATGATGGGTGGACCCCACCGCCGGACGATTTGTGCGTAAACCTGTGGGTTTAGCTCCCATTCTCCGGGGTCCACCCGCACTCTGCTGAGAAAATCGGCCTGGACATTGTCTACGCCCGCAATGTGAGCCGCCGAGATTGCTGGAAGGCGAGTTTGCACCCAGTTGAACAAGGCCGCCGCTTCTGCCTCCAGGGCCACGCTGCCGGTACCCCCTTGGCGATTGATGTAAGCTACAGTGGACGCATTGTCCGACAGGACTCTCACCGGCCGTCCGAGAACCAGGGTCTCCAGGTCCACCAGGGCTAGCCGGACTGCCCGCAATTCGAGACGGTTGATCGACCAAGAGGCCTCCAGGGGAGACCATTCCCCCTGAGCAAAGCGGGACTCGCAGTGAGCCCCCCAGCCGGTTAAGCTCGCATCCGTCGTGAACGGAACCCACAGAGGAGGCTCCAAGGGAATCCCTCGCGACAGGTTCTCGGAGGAGAGCCACCACCGGAGGGATCGGCGAACCGTCTTTGGGCAAGGTAATCTCTTGTTCAGCGAGTCGAACTGGTTGGACCAACGTCGCAGAAGAGCACTCTGCAGCGGACGCATGTGGAAGCGCGCCCAAGGCACCACCTCCAAGGTCGCCACCATCGTGCCGAGGAGCCGCAGGTACCACCACGCCGACGGAGCTGGCATCCCCCGGAAGAGACGGACCAGAGCCCGCAACGCCAGCACGCGTCGCTCCGGAAGGCACACCAAGCCCCTTGCTGTGTCAAAGCGGACTCCCAGATACTCGAGATCCTGTGACGGAGACAGACAACTCTTGCATTCGTTCACCACCCATCCGAGGGACCGAAGGAGATCCACCACCCTGCTCGTGACTTGCACACACTCCCGACTGGACTTCGCTCGAATCAACCAGTTGTCGAGATATGGATGGACCAGGATGCCCTCCTTGCGCAACGCCGCCGCGACTACAACCATTACCTTTGTGAAGGTGCGGGGAGCCGTGGCGAGTCCGAACGGCATGGCCCGGAATTGAAAATGGCCCCACGGGAGCGCAAAGCGGAGAAACCGTTGATGGGAGGGCCGGATGGGAATGTGTAAATAGGCCTCTGTAAGATCGAGGGATGTCAAAAATTCCCCTTGACGCACCGCTACGATGACTGACCGCAGGGTCTCCATGCGAAAGTGCGGTACTCTGAGAGCGCGATTCACGCCTTTGAGATCCAAGATCGGACGAAGGGAACCGCCCTTTTTGGGAACCACAAAATAGATGGAGTAGCGACCTGCGCCTCTTTCCAAGGGCGGGACCGGAACCACGGCCCCCAGAGAGAGAAGCCGATCCAGGGTCACACGGATGTCCCGCGCCTTTTGAGCTGCCTTGCTGGGAGACAGAACAAACGAATCCGGAAGTGGGTGCGCAAACTCTAGGGCATAACCTTCTTCTATAATCTGCAGCACCCACCGATCTGATGTAATTTGGGCCCAAGAAGGAAGAAAGTCGCGCAAACGACCCCCGATGACCGGGTCTTCCTCTAGAGCCCGCCTCGTTTCATTGTGGCTTGCGATTAAAGGAAGAGGCGGCTCCGGAGAAGCCCCTTCCCGCTCCTCTGAAACCACGAAACCCTTGATGACGGGTTCCAAAACGACCGCGCTGCGAAGTCCACAGCCAGGAAGAACGAAATCTGCGTGCATCCCTAAACTGGCCGCGCGCTGAGGTGGACGACCTATTAAGCTTAGGCTTATCCTCTGGAAGCCGACCACCCTTAGTCTCACCGAGATCCTTCACCAACTTATCCAGAGCCTCACCAAATAACAACCTGCCCTTAAAGGGTAGTTTACTGAGGCGAGACTTGGAAGAACCGTCGGCCGCCCAATTGCGCAACCAGATGGACCGTCGTGCCGCTATCATGGAGGCCATGCTATTAGCTAGGGAGCGTATTAAATCATAACACAGATCCGCCAAGTAGGCCGATCCCGACTCCACGCGGGTAACGTCCAACAGCCCCTGTTGGTCCATACCGGACCCCGAGCGCAGGTGCTGCGATCATCGCAAACAAGCTCGAGCTACCCACGCCCCACATATAGAAGCTTGTAACGATAAGGCGTTGGTCTCGAAGGCTTGCTTCAACAAATTATCAACCTTTTTGTCCTGAACATCCCTCAGGGCCGCGGCCCCTTCAACCGGGATGGTGGTTTTCTTAGTCACTGCCGAAACGGCAGCATCCACCCGTGGAGACTTAAACAAGTCCCTGTCCTTGTCGGCAAGGGGGTAAAGACGATTCATGGTCCGAATCCCTTTCAAAGCGGATTCCGGTTGCTCCTATTCCGCATGGATCATCTGCTCAACTACTCGGTGCACAGGAAAAACTACCTGGGCATCCCTGACCGCCTGAATGAGAGGATCCTCGAGACCCTCCTCCTCCAGCGGCCGCACCTTAGAGAGGTTAAGTGCTTGGAGAGACTCCGTGACCAAAGGTACCAGCTCATCCCTTCGAAACACCCGAATGATGCAAGCCTGATCTTCCGGTTCTGGAAGCTCTCCGTCTTCTAACTCCAGGGCCTCAATATCCGGATCCCCCTCAGCCTTGGAATCCGGGAGGCAAAGGGCGTCCTGATCCTGGTCCCCCAACCTGGGCCGCTTGACAGCGGGTTGGGAAAACCGCTGAACCCCCCCCCCCCCCCCCGCGGATGCTGGGGGGGGAGAGGCGGGCCAAGCCTCCGGCAAATGACCAGACCGGCTTAAGCGGAAGGCCTGATGCATGAGAAGAACAAAATCCGGGGAAAAGTCTATAGGCGACGCTACCATAGCCGCCTGCTGGAGCTCAGGGACCGACGTATTAGACGCCAGGCCCAGACCAGAAGGAAGGATGCTCGGTGAAGGGACACTGTCCCCCGAAAGAGAAGGGTCCCTGGGCACATGCTGTTCCTTAATTTCAATAGGCAGCTCCAGTTCTGAAGAAACTGCAGCACAGCTCTTACAGATTCCAGAGTCAGTCATTGTACCTCTGCGGGAGCCACAAATTACACACTGAGGTTTGGCAGCCATGCCAAGGCCACCTGCTCTCAGGGAAAAATAAGGCAACAGGAACAGGGAAGCCCACACCAAGGGGACTAACCTTATTCAATTCAGCACAGTATTAAATTTAAAACCTTTTTTTTTTTTTTTTTTTTTTTTTACAGTAAACAAAATACTCCCCAGAATCCTAGGGGTGCCCTGAGCAAAATCGCCAGCAAAAGAAACCCCAAAAACACCAGGGGAACCCGTGCGCAAGTGTTAAAAAGTGCCCTTAAAAAGCACACTTTAGAAATCCAAAATGGCCGCCGCACTTTTTCACCCGCGGTAAAAAACGGCGCGAAAATACAAAGGTACCCAAATAATATGGAAAAGAAAGAAAACGACCCTCTAATACAGGGCAAGCGAAAAAAAGCAGGAAAAAGTGCAATTTGGAAGCCAGGGGAGCCGACAGAGCCTCTGCCCAAGCAAAGAACAGAGAGCTGAAAGATTAAAACAAGGAAAATTCCTACCAGCTCTGGGAACAGCAAGGAACTCAGCCCACTTCTCCAAGTGAAAGGCAATGTTGCAGCCGGTATGGCTCTTCCCCGAACAGCCTTGGGGAGAGCTCAACCCAGGCTTCAGAGATTCCCAGGCAGGAAGGCAGGAGCCCAAGGCAGGTCTGGCTTCCCCCAGAAAGTCCTCTGTGTCTTTTTTTTTTTTTTTTTTTTTTTTTAAAGATACAGCTACCTAGCAAAAGAAATAGAACATAAAGGACCAGAAATAAACCCCAAAAGAACTAACTAACTAACTAGTGTTGCTCCTTCAAGTGTCACTTAGCGTGCCCAGCAGGGGCACAGAAGTCCTCCAGCTGCAGGGAGACTGGACACACTGGGGACTTCTGGGAGCTCCGGCTGTATATATACTACAGAAGATTTGATTGGTCCAGTCTCCCGGCTGCAGGAGAAGGGGCACTACCCGATTGTGGAGGACGAAACTGGATTACCGAACAGGAAAAGTCAATTAATTATAAAAACTTATCAACAATAAATTTAATAAAGTTATTAAAACTGAAAACATAAAAAGTGCTCTTAGACATATGAAATATATAAAAAGGATGTAGATCAGTTTTATAAGATGAATATAAGAGCGATCAGAATGTTAAAAGCATAAATAGAATATCAAAAACAATTAAATTACATAAATAAATCAAACAATATTTAACATATGTAAAAATCATGAAACAGTGAAAAGAGAAGAGGATGAGGAGAACACAACAAAAATAATAATAAATAGTACTAAAATGATACCTTTTTTCGTCTCGTGGTACACAAAAATGACCACTAAAGATAAAATAATAAATAAATAGATATGTTATTAACAGAACCATGAAAGCATAAGATAAAAGCCTTATAATGGAACTACCATGAATTGTAGGAAAGGACCATCAAAAAGGTTTTTTAAAAAAAGAGGGGACCAATGAAAAAATAGACACTAGAATTTATATAAGGTAAGAAACCGCATACCTAAAAGAATTGCAAACCTAAAAAATCAACATTATTGTACCGTTGGTACTACTTATGAACATGTGGAGTTTAAATCCATAAAATATAACAACTGAATTTTAAAAAAGATATATAAAAAGTGGATTGGATTACTCCTTCTGCAAATCTGGAAAGAAGCAAAAAAATTGTGGATGCTCTCCAAGATGCATTACTTAGACAAACGGTGATGGAACCGACCAGGGAAAGCTCAACGCTGGATGTAGTGCTCACCAACGGTGATAGCGTGTCAAATGTCTGTGTGAGTGCCCCTGTGAGCAACAGCGACCATCACATGGTGTGGTTTGAGATAAAAGCCATGGTACAGGCCAATCATAGCAAACTCAAAGTCCTAAACTTCAAAAACAATGACTTCAATAAAATGGTCAAGTACTTAAATGAGGAGATGACGGGGTGGAAGGAGATAAGGGAAGTGGAATTGCAATGGGCTAAACTAAAGGTGGCAATAAAAGGGACAACAGATAAATATGTAAGTAAAGTAAATAAAAACAAGAGGAGAAGGAAACCTATTTGGTTTTCCAAAGAGGTGGCTGCTCAAATAAAGGCAAAAAACAGAGCTTTTGCAAAATTCAAAAGCTTGCAAACAGAAGAACACAAATGAATACAAGATCAAGCTCAAAGAGTCTAAAAGAGAAATAAGGATAGCAAAATCAAAGGCAGAGGAAAAGATGACTAAATATGTTAAGGGTGGCGACAAAACTTTCTTCAGGTATATTCGGGAAAGGAAGAAGGTCAGAGTTGGAACTGCAGGACTCAGAAGTGCTGGGAAAGGACTTGTGGAAAGTGACACTGAAAAAAGGAAATTGCTAAACAAATACTTCTGCTCTGTTTTTACTAAAGAAGATCCTGGAGATTGAACAGCTGTAACTCCCAAATATAAAAATGGGAATGAAGTAGATACCACACCATTCACAGAAGATGAGGTGTTAGAACAACTTGCTAAACTGAAAGTGACAAAGTCATGGGACCGGATGGGATACATCCCAGGATACTGAAAGAGCTCAGAGAGGTTCTTGCAGGACCATTAAAGGATGTCTTCAACAGATCCTTGGAAACAGGAGAAGTTTCTCAGGACTGGAGAATGGCTGATAATGTACCTTTACACAAAAGTGGTGACAGGGAAGAAATATCAAAATACAGGCCCGTGAGCCTTACCTCGGTGGCGGGAAAAGTAATGGAGGTGCTCCTGAAAGAGCAAATAGTGAACTTTCTCAAAACCAACAGGTTGCAAGGTCCGAGGCAACATGGTTTTACCAAAGGACGGTCTTTCCAAACAAATCTGATTGAGTTCTTTCACTGGGTGACCAAGGAACTAGATCAGGGGCATGCAATGGATGTCATCTACCTGGATTTCAGCAAAGCCTTTGATACTGTCCCTCATAGGAGGCTTGTCAATAAAGCACAGTTACTTACCTGTAACAGGTGATCTCTGGGAACAGCAGGAATAAGTCTTCACAAATGGGTATCGTTGGTACCGACGGAGCCTGCGCGGGAACGCTCCCCAGCGTTCAGAAAGAAAGCTTTTCGGAGCATCCCACAGCGCCTGCGCGCTGCCTTCCCGCCTTTCCCAACCGCCTCTCTCCAGTTCGAGTTTTGAAGCTGAGACAAAGAGAGAGAGAGGGAAGGAAAGACAGATAGAGAGATACAACTCCTAGGGGAGGTGGGTGGGTTGTGATCTCTCTATCTTTCCTTTCCTCTCTCTCTCTCTTTGTCTCAGCTTCAAAACTCGAACTGGAGAGAGGCGGTTGGGAAAGGCGGGAAGGCAGCGCGCAGGCGCTGTGGGATGCTCCCAAAAGCTTTCCTTCTGAACACTGGGGAGCGTTCCCGCGCAGGCTCCGTGGGTACCGACGATACCCATATGTGAAGACTTACTCCTGCTGTTCCCAGAGATCACCTGCTACAGGTAAGTAACTGTGCTATCTCCAGGAACAAGCAGGAATGAGTCTTCACATATGGGGACTCCCTAGCTGCAGATGCCAGGGGAAGACCCCAGGTTGTGTCCTTGAAAAGGACTCTACCTCCCCCCATGGATCTCTGGCATCCAATCAGGGTAGGTGGGTAGGAGTTGATTAGGAATGGAACAGGTGTTTGAGAACAGCCTAACCAAACGAGGCATCCCAGCGGGAGTCCTTGTCCAAACAGTAATGGGCTGTGAAGGTATGAACCGAGGCCCAGGTGGCCGCTCGACAGATTTAGTCGATGGACACAGATTTTAGATGAGCCATTCAGGCTGCCATGGCTCTCACATTGTGAGCTGTGACATGGCCCTCCAGAGAAAGGTTCCTACTCTGGTAGGCGAAAGAAATACACTGAGCAATCCAGTTGGACAGTGTTCTCTTAGAAACTGGAAGTCCTAAATGAGAAGGATCAAAAGCAACAAAGTTGAGAAGCCTTTCTATGTTGCTGTGGTCTTTGTAAGTAAAAAGCAAGAGCTCTCTTACAATCCAAGGTATGAAGATTCCTCTCTGCACTTGATGCATGAGGTCCTGGAAAAAAGACAGGTACATATACCTCTTGGTTTAAATGAAAAGGCGAGACCACTTTGGGCATAAAGTGTGGATTGGTCCTGAGAACTACCTTATTATGATGGAACCTTGTATAAGGTGGATTAGCCACCAAAGCTTGCAATTCACTGATGTGGCATGCTGAGGTGACTGCAATGAGAAAGATAATTTTCCAAGAAAGAAATTTCAAGGAAGTGGTGGCTAAAGGTTCAAAGGGTGGCTTCATAAGCTGGTCAAGAAACAGGTTTAAGTCCCATGCCACTGGAGGTGGTCTAATGGGAAGTTTAGTTAGAAGAAGGCCTCTCATGAATCTTGTTATAAGAGGATGAGAGGAAATAGGCTGTCCATTGAGAGGCTTGAGGGACGCTGCAATAGCACTCAAATGGACTCTTACTGAATTTGTTTTAAGATCTGCATGGGATAAATGCAGGAGATATTCCAATAGAGTATTCAAAGGGAGTGCTAGAGGGTCAAGACCCTTCTCAGCACACCAAATGGAAAACCTTTTCCATTTAAAAGCATAGGAACATCTAGTAGGTGGTTTTCTGGAAGCATGGAGGATATCCTTCACCTGCTGAGAAAGATTCCAACCTTGAAGGTCTAAGCCTTCAGCAACCAAGCCCTGAGGTGAAGGGACTTGGGGTTTGGGTGCCACAAAGTCCCCTCCTCCTGGGACAGGAGGTCTGGAGCAGCTCCCAAGTCTAGGGAGGGAGCTTGAGAGAGATGCAGAAGTAGAGGGTACCACACTTGGCGTGGCCAGCGTGGAGCTATGAGGATCATAGATCCTTGATCCCTCTGGAGCTTGAACAGAGTCTTGGGAATTAAGGGAATGGGTGGAAAGGCATACAGGAAGTCTTGATCCCAGTGAAGGAGGAAGGCATCCTTGGCCTGAACTCCCTGACACGGAATTCTGGAACAGAACCGGGGAAGTTTGGCATTCCATGGACTTGCAAAGAGGTCTATGTCTGGGGTTCCCCACTCTTGAAAGATTCTGAGTACCTGGTCCATGTGAGGGGACCATTCGTGTGGAAGCAGAACTCGACTGAGTCTGTCTGCCCAAGAGTTTTGGATTCCTGGAAGGTATACTGCCAGGAGATGGATTTGATGCTCTCTGGCGAAGGCCCACAATCTTAAAGCTTCGTTGCAAAGCGACAGAGAGCCAGTTCCTCCTTGCTTGTTTATGTAAAACATGGCTACCTGATTGTCCGTATGAATGAGGACTGTCTTGTAGCTGAGCAGGGTATGGAAGACCTTGAGAGCTAGAAAAACTGCTTGGAGCTCCAAGTGGTTGATATGTAGAGAGGTCTCCTGTGGAGACCAAGTGCCCTGATTGGAGAGGTCTTGTAGATGAGCTCCCCAACCTGTTTGGGAGGCATCTGTTGTGAGGGTTGCTTGGGGCAACAACTGTCGGAAGGGGGACCCCAGCAACAGATTTTGGGTGGACTTCCACCACTGGAGAGACCAAAAGAGGCGCCTGGAGGTTGCTATTTTGTCTGACAGAGCCCCTGATGCTTGAGTCCACTGGGTGGACAAAGTCCATTGAGCTGCTCTCATGTGAAGGCGAGCATAGGGGACCACATGCACTGTAGATGCCATGTGGCCTAGCAGTTGTAGCATCTCCCGGGCAGTTAAAAGGCTCTTTGACTGAATCTGGGAGGCTAACTGCACTAGGCGTAGGCAACGGGCCTGAGGAAGACAGGCCCTTGCAGTGGTAGTATCTAGCCAGGCACCTATGAACTCTAGGGACTGAGTGGAGGTGAGCTGGGACTTTGGGAGGTTTACCACAAGTCCCAGATACTGCAGAATGCGCCTTGTGCAGTCCAGGTTAGTCTGGGCCTCTGACTGAGATGGAGCTCAGATGAGCCAGTCGTTCAGGTATGGGAATACAAATATTCCCAGAGTGCGTAGAAATGCAGCTACTACTGCCATGCATTTGGTGAACACTCTTGGAGCAGAGGCCAGACCGAAAGGAAGCACCCTGTATTGGTAATGCTTTCCTTGGAAAAGGAAACGGAGGAACCTTCTGTGAGATGGATGGATGAGCACATGTGTGCACGCATCCTTGAGATCTAGAGAACAAAGCCAATCCTGACTCTGAAGGTATGGAAGCAGAGTGCCCAGAGAAAACATCTTGAATTTCTCCCTGCATAGAAATTTGTTCAATTCTCTGAGATCTAATATGGGTCTGTAGCCCCCCGTTTTCTTTGGGATGAGAAAGTAGGGGGAGTAAAACCCTGACCCTTGTTGAAGAAGAGGTACTTCTTCTATTGCCCCTTGGGCAAGAAGGGCAGCCAACTCCTGACCTAGAAGGTCGAGGAGATTTTTTGGAGAATTGAAATGTCTCACCATGGTGTGAGGAGGAATGTTTGAGAAATGAAGTTTGTACCCCTCCCTTATGATGGAGAGGGTCCACTGCTCTGTTGTAATTTACTCCCATCTGGGAGCAAAATGAGCTAACCTTCCTGGAATGGTGAGAGGCTCTGGCTGTTTCAGAGCCAGAGAGGCTAAGTTCTCTAGCATCAAGTCAAAAACCCTGAGTAGGCTGGGTCTGCTGAGTTGCAGCAGCCCCTGTAGGCTTAGGCCTGGCCTGTTTAGGTTGCTGACGCTTAGCAGCAAAACGACCTGTAGATGATTGTTGGCCAGAAGCAGGATGGAATCTGCCTTTCTTGAAAAAAAGACTTCTTGAAAGTTTTTTTCTTTGCAGGAATGGAGGTTGACTTTGAAAGTCTATCCAAAGCAGAATTTTCTGCATCCATTTGAGTGGCTTTTATTTGCCAATCTTTGCCAAACAGGTTTTCTCCTGTACAGGGAAGATTTCCCAAGCCATCCTGGGCCCAAGATTCTAGATCAGAAGCTTGGAGCCAAGCAATTCTGCGTGCAGCTATGGCAATGGCCGAAGCTCTGCTGGCACCCTCAAAGGAGTCAAAAGCTGCACGGTTGGAAAACTTTGAAATATCTTGAGTATGCTTAAGCCAAATAATAAATTCTTCCCTTTTATCCTCTGGAAGAAAAGGGAGGAAAGTGTGCAGCTTTTCTGCAACTTCTTTCAGAAACATTCCCATATAAAGACTATAGGAGTTGATTCTGGCAATGAGCATACTGGCTTGGAAGATTTTCCTACCAAAAGCATCCAAGGTCCTGCATTCTCTTCCTGGAGGAGCATAGGAGTGTCTTTTTTCATAGCTGACTCCACCACAATAGAATGGTGAGGAAGCTGTGTTTTATGAAAACCAGGGCAAGGAGGGACACGGTACATGGTGTCCAACCTACGAGAATGAGGAGAGATAGTGAGAGGAGTCTCCCATAAGTCAATCGTGTGATCATAAAGAATCTCATGAATTGGCAAGGTGACTGCCTCCTTAGGAGCCTTAGAATAACCTAAAATATCTATTTTTTTTAGCTCTAGGCTCTGATTCAGAGGTTACTGAAATAGAGAGCCCTTTAGCCACTTCTCTTATGAAGTCTTGAAAGGACAAGTCTTCTGGAGGAGACATTCTTCTTTTTGGAGAAGAAGGCTCTTCAGGAAGGGCTATGGATACTTCAGCATATGCCTCCGATGAATCAGAAACTTCGGAGGAATCAAAGTATCGACTGTCAGGGTGCTCTTTCAAAGCTCGATACGCGTACCAAGCCGTATCGACATCGGGCGTTATCGGTACCGGTTCGGTACCGATGGGCATCCCTAGGCAGGGAACCGCTGCAGACGACACCATGGCCGATGTCGATGCAGTCGGTACCAGTACCGGCATTGGTGCCGGTACGTGGGCAGATACCGACAACAGAGTTTGTTGTGGTATCAGCGGCGTCGCAGCATGAATGAAGGCCGTGATAGCCTGCTGCATGGATAGAACATTCTGATCCATCGACGCCATGAATGCCTGGAATTCGGTACCGGAAGGTTGTGCCGATACCCCAGAGCATTCTAACAGGTGATCGGTCGAGGCCATGCCATCGATGTCAACCTGTAACCCCATAGGTGGAGCTTTGGAAGCCGGAGCTTCCCGCTGGGGTAGTTTTGCCGGTGCAGGATCCTCGAGGGCAAGTCCGGAGGCATCTCGATGCTTGGAAGGAGATCTACCCTTCGAGGACCGGCTGGTTTTATGTTTGGTTACCTGAGATCCATGGGAGGAAGAAGCAGCCCTGGAAGACGTCGATGCCACTGAAGCTGCATCAGAGGGAAACAGAACATGGAGCTTGGTTGCTCGGTTCTGTAAACCTCGTTTGGACATCAAGGAACAGGACGAACAATCCAAAATGGAGTGGTCAGGACCCAAACATTTGAGACACCATTCATGGGTGTCGGTAACAGAAATAGTACCGCTGCACTTAGTGCATTTTTTAAACCCGGAGGCTGGTTTTTCCATGAGGAAATTTTTTGTGAGGCCTAAGGCCCAAAAGAGGAAAAACACACTAAGTGAGGGAAAAATATGTTTTTTTTTGTTGTTGTTTTTTTAAGAAAAGAAAGACAGACCGGCGGTACCGGTCCGACGTCGGAGAAGGCAGATGCGCGACCGAAGAAATAAAATAAAACAAAGAACTTCTTCAGCGGTGACAGGAACACGACCTGATGGCTCCGCGGAAAAGAAGAACTGAGGAGAGGCGGTTAGGAAAGGCGGGAAGGCAGCACGCAGGCGCTGTGGGATGCTCCCAAAAGCTTTCCTTTTTTGGGAAGCTGGGGAGCATTCCCGCGCAGGCTCCGTCGGTACCAACGTACCCATATGTGAAGACTCATTCCTGCTTGTTCCTGGAGATGACCCATTCACTCTGATTCGGGCTGTGGGCTAAGCATATAGGGCCTTCAACCATCCCCGGAACTTTTCCCCGATTCTCTTTTTAAAACTTCAAACATGAACGTCCACTCCATCAAACGCCTTTTCAGCATCTACTGCAACCAACAGTGCATCTCTGTGGTTCTGTTGGGCAGATCTAACAAGGTTTAGGACTTTGCGTATGTTCTCACTAGCATGCCTATCCAGCATGAAACCTGCCTGGTCCATCTTGTACTAACTGTGGCAAGAACCTTTGCAACCTACTTGCTAACACCTTCACAAATATTTTGGCATCCAGGTTTATTAGCGAAATGGGCCTATATGAACCACATTTCCCCACATCTTTACCTGGTTTAGAAATTACCAAAATATCAGCTACCCCCATAGATTTCTGGAGTTCTCCAGCACCCCATTAAAAAACTCAGTTAAGAGCTTTGAAAGGTCCCTCGCAAACTTCTTATAGGTCTTTGCAGTTAACCCATCTAATCCTGTGGCCTTCCCTTCCTTTTAAGTTTTAATGGCTTGTAGGACTTCCTGTCATCTATTTCTCTATCTAGCCAGCTACTCTCTTCTCCATTCAACATTGATAGGTCCATCCCAGCCAGGTACTGCTCTGGGTTGGGCTTTCCCATCCATTGTTCAGATAGATAGCGCTCCTGGGTGAAATTCACATAAAATCTTTTGTATTTGCATGGTCTTAAACACCCATCCACCTTGTGCATCCCTTATTTTCCTTATGTGATTTTGCATAACATGCTCTCGCAATTTGCGGACTAAGTTCTGGGTTTATTACTTTGTATAAAGAATGTATGGCGCAGTAAGTTCAATTGGTGAGCCCACTCTTCTGACCTTATCTTATTCAGCTCCTCTCTTATTTGCTCTGGCACCTCAGTCTCTGGCCCCCTATTCTCTTGTGACAAATCGCCAATGTCTCCAATTGTCTTAGTAGCTAATCATCCTGCTGGACCTTCAATCTTTTCTTTCAGGGAGCCAGGGAAACCAAATGCCCCCTAAGGACAGCTTTCAATCCATCACACACCCCTGTGAGTGTTACTTCAGCATTCACATTGTGGGCCAGGTAGTCTTAATCACTACTCTCAAGCCTTCTTTATCTTTTTGATCGTCCAAAAGGAATTCATTCAATTTCCAAAACCCAGCCTCTATGTTCATCAATTGGATTTGTAATCCAACAGGCGCGTGATCATAACACATTATCTGCCCTCTCTCAACATTCTGTACACCATCTAATAGCTTCGCATTGAGCCACAGCATGCCAATCTGCTAAACATATCATGGGAGTAGGAATAAAATATATAATCCCTCTGGGTTCCCCGTAGGTGTTTATGTATATACCACCCCCAGTTTACTCATTAGCTTCTTCATCTGCAATTTCCCCCTCCCCCGGGGGGCTGGCCTCCTTACTTGTAGTGTCCATTTTAGGATTTACTGTGATACTGAATTCACCTATCTAATTGGATCCCCAAGCCTCCCTTCTACCTGTGCATAGAGCTGCTGAAAGAAGAGCTCCTGTTGTACATTGAGTGCATACACACAACACAAGAGCACTGATTTCCCCTCCATCATTCCTCTCCAGATTAAGTACCTCTCCCTTGGGGTCGTGAACACCTCCTTTTCCTCTAGCGTCAACCTTTTTGCAAACAATATTCCTACCCAACTCTTCTGGATTGCTCTTTATTGGCAGCAAGTATTGCCCTATCATATTTACTTTGTATGAGTCAGTGCTCCTGTGTTCTTTTCAGATGTGTTTCTTGAATCATAACATCAGCATTTAACCTGGTACCCTCTTTTATCAGAGTCCTCCACTTATGCCAGGTATTGAGCCCTTTAACATTTACTGTCACTATCTTTATCCCCCTCCAATATTTTCTGCAGTTTGCGCCCCATTTTTAAAGATCAACCCTTCACCTGTGTATGAGACCTAAGAACATAAGATATGCTATACTGGGTCAGACCAAGGTCCATCAAGTCCAATATCCTGTTTCCAGCAGTCTCCAATCTAAGTCACAAATACCTAACAGTTTCTCCAAAGCAGTGGATTGCCTGGGTCCCCTTTAACAATGGTTTACAGACCTTTACTCCAGGAACTTGCCCAAACCTTTTTTAAACCCAGCTACAGTAACAGCTTTTACTACATCCTCTGGTAACACATTCCCCACTTTCCCCTCTCTCTTTCCATCCCTCCTGCCCCATTACCCAGCCCTCTACCCCCCACCCTCCTCTACACCACATCGCACTCCTCTTCCTGTTCCTTGGTGGCTTCGCCCTGCTACCCGCCATCCACTTCTTCATATTCCTTCACCAAGCTAATACATTACTAGCTCCCCTCCCCTGTGGTATTTCCTGCTTACCAAGTTCAGCGGAGTTACTCACCTGTAACAGGTGTTCTCCAGGGACAGGAGGAATCAGTCCTCACTTACGGGTGATGTCGGCACCTACAGAGCCCATGCAGAGCAATTCCCCAGCTTTCAAAGAAAGCCTTTGGGATTGCTGCCACACATGCGTGGTCTTCTTTCCGCCCAAGGGTGCCATCTTGCTCAGTCAGGTCCCTTAGTTCGAGCCCTACCAAGCAGATGGCAAAGGAAGGATAAAAATCCAGCAACTCATCAGGGGAGGTGGGAGGGTAGTGAGGACTGATTCCTGCTGTCCCTGGAAAACACCTGTTACAGGTGAGTAACTACACTCTCTCCAGGAACAAGCAGGAAGTCAGTCCTCACTTATGGGACTCCCCAGCTACAGGCTACCGAACCTGTAACCAAAAAACGCCTCCGCGAAGTCATGAGCAGAAGCTGATGCCCGAAGGAGCCCGAGTCCTCAGGTCCTCGGGACAAAGCCCTCGGTAGCCGTGAAGGGTCGGAGGGCAGGAGTTCCTTAAACCCCGAACAGGTTACAGACTACAGCCTGGCCGAAGGCACTGTCCCAGCAAGACTCTCTCTCCAGGAAGTAGTGTGCAGCAAAGGTGTTTGCTGAAGACTAGGTCGCCATCCAGCAGATGTCCATCAGGGGCACGGAGCACAAGGCCACCGAAGCAGCTTTGACCCAGACCTCGTGCGCGGTGACTCGACGATCTAGTGGGGCACCCTCCTTCCTGTGGGAAAAGGCAATGCAGTCTGCCACCCAGATGGTGAGAGTGTGTTTAGTGACTGCCTGCGCCATCCGATTGGGATTGTAGGTCACAAAGAGCCGGCCAGACTTGCGATGAGCTTGGGTGCACTGCAGATAGAAGGCAAGAGCCCTTTTGCAGTCGACTGTATGGAGGAGCTGCCGACGCCTGGTCGGCATGGAGTCTCGGAAACAGTCGGTAGGACTATCTCCTGGTTGAGATGGAAGTCCGAAACAATCTTTGGCAGGAACTTAGGGTGGATACGGAGGACCACCTTATTCCTATAGAATCTAGTGTAAGGGGCATCAGCCATGAGAGCCTGGAGTTCACTAACTCGGCGGGCTGAGATCAGAGCCACCAGGAAGGCCTCCTTCCAGGATAGGTGCCAAAGTGAGCACATCACCATCGGCTCAAAGGGTGAATGCGTAAGCTGCATGAGCACTACATTCAGGTCCCATTCTGCCAGGGGAGGCCGGATAGGCAGCTTGGACAGCAAGAGACCCCGCATAAAGCGGGAGACCAAGGACTGCCCCAAGAGGGGGTTTCCCTCGATGGGAAGGTGATTTGCCGAGATAGCGCTCAAATGCACCCTGATGGATTTGGACTTCAGGCCTTCCTTTGATGGAGGAGGTACTGAAGGACCCACCGAGTGGGGCAAGAAAAAGGATCGATCTGGAGCCCGGAGCACCAGACCGAGAAGCGTTGCCACTTGAAGGCGTAAGCTCGCCTAGTTGAGGTCTTCCTGGGCGCGAGGACCTCATCGACCTCCTCCAGGAAATCCAGCAGGGCTAGGGAGACCTGTTCAGCCACTAGGCTGTGAGGGATGAGGCCAGGTTAAGGTGCAGTACCTGTCCCTCCTCCTGCGTTAGTAGGCCCGGGGGGCACAGCCCAGCATGATCGGAGGCTCCGTCGAAAGCCAGAGCAGGAGTGGGACCCAGGGCTGTCAAGGCCATGAGGGAGCTACTAGTATCATCGATGCCCGGTCCCACTGAACTTTGTGGAGGGTCCTGGCTATGAGAGGAGTAGGGGGAAACACAGAGCAGGCCAGAGGAGCAGCTCAGAAGGAACTCTTTCGGGCCCTCCCTGCTCAGGTGCAGCATTAGGCCACAGAAGCAGGGGAGCTGTGCGTTCAACGAGCTGACAAATAGGTCCATGGCTGGAGTGCCCCACCGATGAAACAGCCAGCCGGCCATCCCCGGATCCAGCCGCCATTCGTGATTGGCTGAGGATTCTGCTGAGTTTGTCCGCCAGGACGTTCTCCTAGCCCAGGAGGTAGACCGCCCTGAAGGTCATCCCCCGATGGAAGGGGAAGGAGCAGAGGAGGACCACTTTGCAGCAGCGGGAACATGATCTGGTACCCCCTTCCTTGTTGATGTAGAACATCGCCATACAGTTGTCGGTTTGGACGAGCACCGACCTCCCGCTGAGCTGATCCTCGAAGACCCTCAGGGCCCACCAAACCGCCTGGAGTTCGAACAAGTTTATTTGCTGCTGAGACTCCTTGGGTGACCATTGCCCCTGCGTGCACAATCCACCGCAGTGGGCTCCCCACCCCAGCAAGAAGGCATCCGTTGTCAGCACTCTCTCGTGCTGCAGAGTCTGGAAAGTCAACCCCCAGAGGAGAATGTGGTGGTTTAGCCACCAGCCCAGGGACAGGCGTAGGCCATGGGAAACCCTTACGGAGTCCCTGAGGTGGCCGATGGACAGGCTACACTGGGCGACGAGGCTCCACTGAGCTGTCTGCATGTGCAGGCGGGCGTGGGAAACCACATGGACAGTCGAGGCCATGTGGCCAAGGAGGCACAGCATAGTTCGGGCCATGACCCGAGGAGTGCTTTGGACCAGAGCTGCCAGGGCTCAAAGGCGGTCGGCACAATCCACTGGTAGAAAAGCTGTTGTCTGCTGAGTATCAAGGCGTGTGCCTATGAATTCTAAGGCCTGCACCGGTTTGAAGGGGGACTTGGGATAGTTGACCAAGAAACCCAGGCACTCGAGCAGGAGGATCGTGTGCAACATCGTCAGGGGGGTTTCCACGACCGAGGATCCTATGACGAGACAGTCGTCGAGGTAGGGGGAAGACTAGTATGCCCCGACGCTTGAGGGAGGTGGCGACCATGGAGAGGCATTTAGTGAAGACCCACGGGGCAGACGCGAGGCCAAAGGGGAGCACCCTGTATTAGAAGTGCTCTCACCATATCCTGAAGCGCTGGTACTGCCTGTGCTGGGGGTGGATCAAAATGTGGGCGTAAGCATCTTTTACATCCAAGGAGCATAGCCAGTCGCCCTGCCGGAGGAAGGGCAGCAGAACGCCAAGGGATAACATCTTGAACTTCTCCCCCACTATGAACTTGTTTAGCTTTCGGAAGTCGATGATGGGCCGCAGACCCCCCCTCTCCCCGTCTTCTTCGGGAATACCAGGAATAGAAGCCCTGACGGCACCCTCTCAACCACGAGCTGGGCAAGGAGATTGACTAATTCCTGCTGCAGGAAGACCCGATTGCAGAGTCGTCGAGGGGGATCCGCCGGGGAGAAGGGAGGGGGAGGCCTGTCGAAGCGTAGGCGATAGCTGTCCCAGATAACCTGGAGGACCCAGGTGTCTGAGGTGATGGAAGCCCACTGAAGGGCGAAAGAGGACAGATGTCCCCCCACCGGCTGCTGAGTTGCCGGGGTGTGAGAGGCTATGCGGCTGACATCAAAACCCCTGCGAAGTTGAGGCAGTGCCGGGAAAGAAAGGCTTTTTGGCTTGTTGTTTCTTTTGAGGGAGGGTGGAGGTCTTTCGTGAAAGACGGATTCGGGTCCTCCATCAGCTTGCCAAAGAGCTGCTCACCGAGACAGGGTACGTCCAGGAGCTTCTCCTGTACCCACTGCTGCAAATCTGAGGATTGGAGTCACATCTGGCAACAGGCCCTGATGCCAGCAGCTGCCACTTGAGCAAAGAACTGAAAACCATCGTAAGCAGCACAGGAGAGGTACTTTGAGCAGTCCACAACAGACTTTAGCAGGATACTGAACCTATTGAGGGGTTCCCCCCCCCCTCGAGGCCCGCAAGAAACCTCCGAGTTCCTTGGCCAAGTCGTGCAAGAACATGCCCATGTATAACTGGGTATGCCTGAATATGGCAGGAGAGCATGGAACCCTGGCAGGCCTTGCAGCCCAGGTTGTCGAGGGCTCTCGAATCCTTGCCCGGGGGAACCGGAGAGTCAGACTTCAGGCTCTTTTGCTTTCTCATGGCCAACTCTACCACCATGGAAGTGTGGGGGGAGTTGGGTTTTCCTGAACCCAGGGCCGCGCTGCTGGACCTTGTACATGGTGTCGAGGCGCTTACTCACGATGGGGGACTGAGGCAGGTGCCTCCCACATGCAGAGCAGCAGCCTGGAAAGGATGGGAGGAACTGGGATAGTAAGAGACTCCCGAGGTGGGGACTTGCACTGAAGGATGTCAAGCTCTTCAGCTCAAGGGTCCTCCTCAGCATGGGTGGCCAGGTTGAGAGCCCGTGTCATATCCCTAACACCAGGAAGGAGGTGACCTCGGGTGGCAAGTGCCGCTGGAATGCGGCTGGGGAGCGGTCCATCAGAAGGTCCCGATGGGCTCAGGGTTTCCCATCAGACTCCCAGTCCAAGAGGTCGGAAGAGAAATCCGAACCGGCTTGGTCGCCCCGACCGGCAGCTGAGGCCCACTTGGAGCCAGAGGCCCTGGAGGATCTCACCCCCAAGGAACAGGAAGGTGAACAAGACAGACGTCAAGGACCCTCACGAGGTCTGCGGCTCTCGGGGGTTTCCTGGACAGATTTCGGCATCCCATGCGAGGGAGCCACGATCTCTGGGTGCAAGTCAGCAAAGCTGGCTGTGAGCACCTTCTGGGAAGCAATGAATGCAGAAACGCTGCTTTCTAGCGCCAGCATGCGGGACTCCCACGTGGGCATGGGGCCCTGAGACACTGACCCCGGGGTCACCGGGTCAGGCGTCGAGGAGGAGATGAGGTCCTCGCTGGGACGGCTCTCAGGAGACCGGGCGCCATCACCGGAGGCCTCTGTATCTGTATGGGGTACCTTGTGAGGCCGCTCCTTGTCCAACTCTCGGGAACACCGAAGGGGGCTAAGCGACCGAGAGCGGGAGCGCTCGCGCTTGTCAGGAGCCCCTGACAGTGACTTCGAGGCCTTCTTTTTGTGCTGCTACACCACTTCAGGGGACCCCTGGTCAGAGTGCCGCCGAGAGCACATGGCCAAAGTGGTGGATTCCCACCAGAGATGACCAAGGGCGCCACCGGGGATTCTGAGGCGGCCTTTCTGAAAATGTCTTCGGACTTCTGCTTACGACTGAGCAGGGCTTTGGAGGACATTTTCTTACAAAGCTAACAGAGCTCTGGATCATGATCAGCCCCAAGACACCGCAGGCAACAGTCATTGGTGTCCATAAGCAACATGTTCTTAGAGCATCTATCACATTTTTTTAATCCGGTGGCCATAGGGGCAAAAACGCATGAGGCCAGCGGTTGGAGAAAAAAAAAGGGTGCGAAGCCTGTTAAGGCAAAAATGGTGAAGAAAAATGTCCCCTAACGGCTCTAAAAAGAGAGCAGGAGAAGGACAGGTAGAGGACCAGTGCAACCGGAAGTTGGCCTGTAGGCCGAAAACCAAATACTTTTTCCAAGGGACGAGGACATGTGTCCGAAGGGCTCCATGGAAAAAGGGAGACTGAGCAAGATGGCACCCTTGGGCGGGAAGAGAACCACGCATGCATGGCAGCAATCCCAAAGGCTTTCTTTGAAAGATGGGGAATTGCTCCGCGCAGGCTCCGTCGGTGCCAATGTCACCCATCAGTGAGGACCGACTTCCTGCTTGTAACTGGAGAAACATTACCCATATAGTATATAATATTTCTCTCCCCTCTTCCAACACCAGCAAAACACCATACTGTTCATCTCCATTAATTCCCCTCTCTCTAGCACCCAATACACTCATCAGTGCCCATAAAGTTCAAAAGGTACTCAGGTGGCCAGCATTTTCTTCATAGTTCCACCCTTATTTTGTTTCTCCTTTTTCTCTGCTTTTTGACATGTATTGTTCTTTTCCATCATCCTTTTTAGAGGGTTCTCTGTAGCTAGAATCCTTGTCATGCCCAACTCTTTCATGGCGCCGATTAACTGCAGGAGTGTTTGTTGCCCTCCTTGTTACTCAAATGTGGATAAATGCCAGGCCAGCCGAGTATAACCAGTGGTAACCCAGGTTCTCCTCGTATTTTCGCTGCATATCCCTGCCATGTTTTTCCCTGCTGCAGGGTGGCCAGTTCTAAATCTGCATAGTCAGTCACAGTATGTCCTTTCAATTGCATTTTCCCCATTTCTCTCATTTTAACCAAAATGTTTTCTTTTAATTCAAAGTCATGGACACATCATCTCTGGGCTGCTCACTCCTTCTGGGGCCCAGCACCCTAAGTGCCCTGTCTAGTTTGATGACATGATCTTCTCCACTTTCTTCTGCTTCTCGTAAAACCTCTTTACAGACTTCCTGGGTCATGTTCATGTAGTCCCGAGATTATTCCTCCTCTGGGATCCCTTTTATCCCTAAGTTGTTCAGTTGAGACCTTTTTTCTAGGTCTTCGACCTTCAATTCTAGTATTGTTCATACTGTCTCTAAGTCTTTTAAGGCCTCTTGTACCACATCCATAGCCCCCCCTGCAGTTCTTATACTTGGCCTTCTGTTTCCTCCCCACAACTTCTGTCAGGTCTGTGTGCAGTTCAGCCAACACACTCCGTATCTCTTTCAATTTTTTAAGGTTTTGATAAAAGCATCAGAGAACTTAAAGTTCATCATATTTGAATATCATATGGATTTTTATCACTGGGAAAAAATGTTTTTACAATCTTTCCCAGGAATATGATATCATCTCTACAATAGCTATAATATGATCTTACATGCTTCAATGTCCTCTTACATATGGTAATTGATAAAACAAAATATCAATAAATAACTTTCATCAAAAAAGTTCTATAATGAAACTTAACAGTATACATCCCTTAAGAAAGTATTAACTGATGTCTTAGGTTCACCTGCATTTCCATCATTGGCTTTTGAAAGGGAAAGGAATCATGATTAATGCACCACAAAATATCATGGTCTTCGTTTTCTGAGGCCGCCATCAACAGGACACCTGAAAAACAAAATTCACACTTTCCAGAAACCGAAATACTTGTTCAAATCTTGCCTGTTTAATGTGGTGGATGGTACAATTGCCAATAAAAAAAAAAGAGACAGCTGCATAGGAGACTGATTAGCACTGCTGACAAGCAATCCAGGCCTCATCAGTTCAAGAGCGGACCACAACTATACAGAATTACCAGTGCAGCTGGCAGGGATGCCAGGCCACACCAGTCAATAAGAATGTAAGTTTAAATGAGCTGGCCAGCTGTGTTTGCATTTAGAAGCAAGGACAAAAGTTTAAGGAGACAGTGGCTGTGACTCCATCACACAAACCCCACCTCCCATTGCCTCCATTCTCCATTGAAGATCCTCTGTTTGTAAATGCCTACATATCTGAGGGAGGAAAAATTTGAAGAAAGATGACAAAGTTTGTAGCAGAGGCTGGATGAGGTATCTTTACACAGAAATCTATTTAACAGATTTTCTATACCACTTTATCCTACGGTCAAAGCAGTTTACATTTTAACAGAACATCATACATTAAACAGGGAAATCAACTTGGAACTACGTTAAAATACTTCCCAAGATATCATGTAAGATAGGTGGTGGACAAGAGTGGGGGCAAAGGGTGGGAGCAAAAGATAGGGAGGAACTGAGAAGATGGATGATGAACAAGGGTGGGAGCAAAGGATAGGCAGGGACTGAAGATGCAAGTGGAGGGTTACGTTAGGCTTTCCAGATAGCAGTCTTTGAAGATGAGTCTTAAAAGGCTTCTTGAAGGATATTATGTCCATCGTGGTCCTTAGTTTGTCAGGAATAGAATTCCATAGGTGTGGAGCATAGAGAAAGAAGGCTCTCTTGGATGTGGAAGAGCTGGTTTTCGTAAACATCTTTGGTATATATAGCATGTTCCTTGTGCTAGTTCATCGTTAGATAGAAACTGTAGTGTCTCTGTGCATGTAGGGCAAGAGTGATTTGCCTGTCTGTGCATGGGATGTGGTGGTGGGTGCATGGGATGTGGTGGTGGGTGCCTGTGTGTAGGTGGGGTACAGAGAAGTTACTCACCTGTAACAGGTGTTCTCCAGGAGCAGCAGGAATCAGTCCTCACATATGGGTGTCATCGGCGCCGATGAAGCCCCAGCAGAGCATTTCCCCAGCTTTCTATGAAAGCCTTTGGGAATGCAGACACGCATGCGCGGTTCCCTTCCCGCCTAAAGGTGCCATCTTAGTCAAATGACATAGCTAAGAACAGCACACAAAAATGAAAAATAAACTATGTACAACTGCAACTCCAAGGGGAGGAGGGAGGGTTGTGAGGACTGATTCCTGCTGCTCCTGGAGAACACCTGCTACAGGTGAGTAACTACTCTTTCTCCAGGACCAAGCAGGAAGTCAGTCCTCACATATGGGTGACTCCCAAGCTCTGGGCTACCGAGGAACCCAGGCTGAACAAGAGAACTCCCTCTAGTCCCAGCAGCAAAGAAAGGCTTTTCAAGGACACAACCTCCACCGGTAGCCCAACAGAGGGCAGGAGTTGCCTAAACCTCAAAGAGATTCCGGAGTACTGTTTGGCCAAAAGCATTGTCCCTACGGGACTCCCTCTCCAGGCAGTAATGGACCACAAACGTCTGGCTTAAAGACCAACTTGCAGCCCTGCAGATGTCTACCAAGGGCACAGAGCGGAGATGAGCCACTGAGGCAGCCATTGCCCTGACTCGGTGGGCCGTAACCCGACCCTGCAAAGGAAGGTCAGCCGCCTTTATAAGCCCAGGTGATACAGTCAGCTACCCAGATGGACAAGGTACGCTTAGACACAGCCAACCCCAGCTTATTGGGGTCAAAGGAGACGAAGAGCTGGGTAGCCCTTCTATGCCCCTGCGTACGGTCAAGGTAGAAGGATAAGGCCCTCCTACAGTCCAGGGTATGCAGGACTGCTTCAGCCTGGTTTGCATGAGGCCTAGGGAAGAATGTTGGAAGAACCACCTCCTGGTTGAGGTGGAAAGAGGAGACAACCTTAGGGAGGAACTTGGGATGAGTCCTAAGCACAACCCTGTTCCTGTAAATCTGGTGTAAGGCCTATCACAGACTAGGGCCTGAAGCTCACTTACTCGCCTAGCTGAGGTGAGGGCTATCAGGAAGAGAGTCTTCCAGGAAAGGATGAGTAGAGGGCAAGTAGCCATCGGCTCAAAGGGTGGGCGAGTCAGTTGCTGCAACACCACATTCAGCTCCCACTCAGGGGGCAGGAGGACGGATGGGAGGCTTGAGCAAAAGCAAGCCCCTAAGAAAGCGGGACACCAAGGGGTGACCAGACAGAGAATGTCCCTCCACCAGAGAGTGGTGAGCTGCTAGAGCTGACAGGTGGACCCGAACAGAATTGGAATTAAGACCTTGATTTGACAAGTGCAGTAAGTACTGAAGGACTACTGGCACGGTACAGGAGAAAGGATCTTCCGTACGTAGCTGACACCACACAGAAAACCTTTTCCATTTGAGAGCATAGGTTTTCCTAGTGGACTGTTTCCTAGAGGCTAGGACAACCTCCTCAACATCCTGAGGCAGGCCCCAGGGAGCCAAGACTACCCTTGCAGCCTCCAGGCCATCAAATTGAGAGCTTTGAGATTGGGGTGCAGAAGGGAACCCTGCTCCTGTGAGAGAAGGTCGAGTTGCAACCCCAGAGGTAGTGGGGAATCCACTGCCAGTTGAAGCATAAGTGGAAACCAAGGCTGTCTCGGCCACCTGGGAGCCACCAGCAGGACCGAGGCCTTGTCCTGAAGAATCTTGAAGAGAGTTCGGGCCACCAAGGGCGTGGGAGGAAACGCATAGAGGAGGCCCTGAGACCAGGATATCAGAAAAGCATCCGCTGCTATCCGCAGAGGATGTGGTTGCCTGGAGCAGAACTTCGGCAGTTGCTTGTTCATGGGGCTGGCAAAAAGATCAAAGGGAGACCCCATTTCAGGAAGATCTACTGAACTACTGAAGGATACAGCTGCCACTCGTGGGGCTGCAGTATTCTGCTTAATCTGTCTGCCAGGTAGTTGTCCTGGCCTGGAAGGTACACAGCCTTGAGGAGCATGTTGTGCTGGAGGGCAAAAGAACAAAGGTCCTGAGCCTCCCGACAAAGGATCCTGGACCCAGTTCCGCCCTATTTGTTCACATAAAACATGGCAACTTGGTTGTTTGTCTGAATCAGGACAGACTGGTGAGCCAGGGTAGGAGTGAAAGCTTTGAGTGCTAATCAAATAGTTCTGAGTTCGAGGAGATTGATCTGCTGTGCAGCTTCCCAGGGAGACCACAGGCCCTGGGTGCACTTGCCCAGACAATGAGCTCCCCAGCCTTGCAGGGAGGCGTCTGTGGTCATTACTACTGTGTACCCTGGAATCTGAAAAGGCACCCCCTTCAGTAGATTGGGTGGGTGCAGCCACCAGGTGAGGGAGTGCAGAAATGGTCTGGACACCCTTATCCTGACTCTGAGGCTGCCTGTGGCCTGTGACCATTGAGCCCGAAGGCACCACTGTGCAAGCCTCATATGGAGCCTGACATTGGGGGTCACATGTACTGTTGAAGCCATGTGGCCTAGAAGCCTCAGGCAGAGTCTGGCGGAGACCAGGGACCTGCTGAGAAACTGATTTGCCAAGGCCATCAACCTTTGGGCCCTGTCTACTGGCAAGAAAGCCTTTGCCAGCAGAGAGTCCAGCCTTGCCCCTATGAACTCCAAGTTCTGGGAGGGGAGCAAAGTGGACTTTGCGAAGTTTGTGACAAACCCCAGGCTTTGTAGAAGAGCAATAGTCCTGAGGGTGGCTTGTTTCGTCTCCTGGCACGTCTGACCCCTGATGAGCCAGTCGTCCAGATAGGGGAAGACAAAGATTCCCTGATTTCTCAGGTAGGCCGCCACCACTGCTAGGCACTTTGTGAAGACTCTGGGGGCGGAGGTGAGGCCGAAAGGCAGCACTCTGTACTGATAATGGTTTCCTCCCACAATGAACCTGAGGTACTTTCTGTGGTCTGGATGAATGAGGATGTGAGTGTACGCATCCTTTAGATCTAAGGAGCATAGACAATCTCCCTGCTGGAGGTAGGGCAGAAGTGTCCCAAGAGTAAGCATCTTGAACTTCTCCTTCACTAGGAACTTGTTGAGGATCCTGAGGTCCAGAATGGGTCGAAGGCCACCGGTTCTTTTGGGTACCAGGAAATACCTGGAGTAGAAACCGTGACCTTGGAAGTGGAGAGGCAGAAGCTCCACCGCCATGTCCACCAACAGACCATGAAGCTCTTGTAGAAGAAGGTCTATGTGCAGGGGAGGCCTTGGAGGCTCCCCTGGAAAATATGGTGGAGGCAGTTGGTGAAAATGGAGGGCATAGACCTTGTGGACTATCTCCAGCACCCAGCTGTCCCCGGTGATAAGGGGCCACTGGTGGGCAAAGAGGGCAAGGCGACCTCCTGTGCAGGGATGGGAGAGCAGTGGAGGAGAGGCTACGCTCAAGGAGTCAAAAACCCCCACCCTGCTGAGTGGTAGCAGGGGCCTGAGGCCTGGGGGTCCTCTGCCTACGGGGCCCATTAACCTGGCCCTTGGCTTGCTGACCCTGGGGGGCAGCTTGGGCAGCCTGATATTGCGGATACTGTTTGCAGGCAGTGCCCTTCCTCGGGTAAAAGGGCTTTTTACCCGAGCCCTTCTTTTTATGAGAAGGAGCAGAGGTCTTCCTCGACAGTCTTGTCCGTGTGAGGTGCTCAGTTTCGAGTTGAGCGGCCTTCTCGGTCATGGGCTTGCCAAAAAGGTTTTCACCTCGGCAAGTGACATCGACCAACTTGTCCTGAACCCATGGCTCGAGGTCCGATGACTGCAGCCATGCCTGGCGTCGAGCCGCAATGCCGGCTGCCGCAACTCGGACTGAAGCCTCTAAGCCATCGTAGGCGGCGCGGGACATGAACTTCGAGCAGTCCCGAATCCCCGAGGACAAAACTAAAGAGTCATGGGATAGGAGGCAGTGTACTACTGTGGATCAGGAACTGGTTAAAAGATAGAAAGCAGAGGGTAGGGCTAAATGGCCAATTTTCCCAATGGAGAAAGGTGAATATTGGTGTACCCCAGGGATCTGTGCTGGGTCCGCTGCTTTTTGACATATTCATAAATGACCTGGAAAGTGGAATAACGAGTGAGGTTATCAAATTTGCTGATGACACAAAACTATTTAAAGTTGTTAAAACCCAGGAGGATTGTGGAAAATTGCAAGAGGATCTTGATAAATTGGAAGACTGGGCATCAAAATGGCAGATGAAATTTAATGTGGAGAAGTGCAAGGTTATGCACCTAGGGAAGAACAACCCAAACTATGGTTACACGATGCAAGGTTCCACATTAGGAACCACCACCCAGGAAAAAGATTTAGGCGTCCTTGTGGATACCATGTTAAAACCCTCGGCCCAGTGTGCAGCGGCGGCCAAGAGAGCAAATAGAATGCTAGGTATGATAAGGAAAGGAATGGAAAATAAAACAAAAGATATTATAATGCCTCTATATCGTTCCATGGTGAGACCGCACCTTGAATATTGTGTGCAATTCTGGTCGCCGTATCTTAAAAAGGATATAGCGATTTTAGAAAAGGTTCAGAGAAGAGCCACCAAAATGGTAAAGGGGATGGAAGGCTACTCCTATGAAGAAAGGCTAAAAAGGTTGGGGCTCTTTAACCTGGAAAAGAGACGTCTGAGGGGAGATATGATAGAAGTCTATAAATTAATGAACGGAGTGGAACGGGTAAACGTAGATCGATTGTTTACCTTATCAGAATATAGAAAGACTAGGGGACATGCAATGAAGCTACAGGGTAAACTATTTAAGACTAATAAAAGAAAATATTTTTTCACTCAACGTGTAATCAAACTCTGGAATTTGTTACCGGAGGATGTAGTAAAGGCTGTTAGTGTAGCTGGGTTTAAAAATGGTTTGGACAAGTTCCTGGAGGAAAGGTCCATAAACCATTATTAAGAAGGGACCCAGGATATCAATGCTTGAACCAATACAAGCATTGTGGAACCTGTGTCCCTTGGGGAAACTGCTAGGTACGTATGACCTAGATTGGCCACTGTTGGAAACAGAATACTGGGCTTGATGGACCTTGGTCTGACCCAGTATGGCATATCTTATGTTCTTATGTTCTTAAGGACTTAAATCTCTGCAAGGGTTCCCCAGAGAGACCAGAAGAGAACCCGGCCAATTCCTTGGCCAGATCCCGCAAGTACATGCCCATGTACAGCTGGTAGGACTGGACACAGCAAGCAAGCATCAAGCCCTGGAGGCACTTTCTACCGACGCCATCGAGGTTCCGGGCCTCCATGCCAGGGGGCACCGCTGAGTGCATCTTCTGGCTCTTCAGACGATGCATGGCCGATTCCACAACCATAGAATGGTGTGGGTAGCTGTACCTTCTGAAAACCAGGGCTCTTTCGGAGTCGATAGATCGAATCGACTCGCTTGCTGAGAACCAGCGCCGAGGCCGGTGCCTCCCACATACAGAAGAGGAGCCGTTCCAGCATCGGAGGAACCGGAACAGTAAAGGCCTCCTTCGGAGGAGAGTCATACTGTAGGGCCTCGAGCTCTTCAGCTCGAGGCTCCTCCTCGGGGCCCGCCAGAATAGCCAAGGCAGCGGCCATATCCTGGATGAACTCCGAGAACAGAGTATCCTCCGGGGGGGGGGGGGGGGGACCTACTCCTGGGCTCAGACTGCGGTGAGTCCGAAGGGACGCACCGAGTCTTCAAGGTATCAGGAGACTCCTCATCCTCCGTCTCCCAAGCTGACTCGTCCGTGGAGGAGTCAGGGTCCGACCCCGCGGGGCCCTGGAGCACCCGCCCCGACGCCGGAGGCCCCGAACGGGAGGTCAAGGGAGACCGCGACCGAGGTCGACTCCGAGCCACGATGGACTCAAGTATGGGCTCGGTCTCCGGGGTCGACTTCGAAGTCGATGTCCCGGTGGTCGGGGTAGATGCGTCAGACAGGCTGGCCATCAGTGCCCGCTGCTGCTCCATGAAGGCAGACAATCTGCTCTCCAAGGCTGTCATCCTGAGACTCAGCTCGGGAGACGCAGCAGCCACCGACTCGGGCCCCGGCAGTGCCGGGCCCGACGTCGGCTCCCTGGGAGGAGAGTCCTCGAGGACTACGGGGCTTACGTGTCCAGCAGACTCCGGCTCAACGCAAGGAACTTTTGCAGGCTTCTCGTGTTCCATGGGCCCGGGGCGACGGTCGGGGGTCTTAGACCTGGCCCTCGAGCAGCCAGGGACCTCCTCCGACGACGCCCTCGTGAGCCGCTTCTTCCTTTTGCGTTCCCGGTCAGGGGACACCCTGTCCGAGGAGCTTTGACGGCGCTCGGAATCCCAAGATGTCGAGGCCTCAGACGAGGTCCGGGCCCGGCCGGAGGCTGAGTCCGAGAAAAGCCTTTCTTTTTGCTGCTGGCGACTTCGGAGTGCCTTGGAAGACATCTTTCCACATGGCTCGCACGACTTAGGATCGTGGTCAGGGTCGAGGCACCGAAGGCAGCAGTCGTGTGTGTCGGTGAGAGACATTAATTTCTTACACCGATCACACTTCTTGAAACCGCTGGAAGCCATCGGGGAAAAAAGAGTCCCCCCGAGGTCAAAGGACCGGCCTTCCAGGGAAAAATGGAAAAAGGGCGCTAACGCCAGCCACGAAGGGCAAAAACCAAAAAAGAAGAATCGGGCTCGATACCGGTGTACCGAATCCGGCGGGAGGGGAACCGGCGTCGAACCATTAGAAAAAATAGCGAAAATCGCTGAAAAAATCTAACCGGGAGAACAGGACACACGTCCGGTGGGCTTCACGGAAAAAAAGAGACTGAGGTAAGATGGCAACTTTAGGCGGGAAGGGAACCACGCATGTGTGCCTGCATTCCCAAAGGCTTTCATAGAAAGCTGGGGAAATGCTCCACTGGGGCTTCATCGGCGCCGATGACACCCATATGTGAGGACTGACTTCCTGCTTGGTCCTGGAGAAAGGGTTGTGATGCATGTGTGTGTGTATGCTGCAGAGCTGGGGAGCCTGTGTGTGTGTGGTGTGGAGTTGAAGCACCTATGTGTGCATGTGTGTGGTTGGTATGTGTGTATGTGTGTGTCTGTCGTGCAAAGGTGGAGTGCCTGTTCATGTATGTGCTGTGTAGGTGGGGTGCTTTTGCATGGGGGGAGGGGGTTTGGCAGAGGGGGTAGGCGTGAAATATACCTTTTGGCCTATACAGGCTGTCCTTTTGTAATCTCCAAGCCTTGAATTCTGCCCTCTCCTCTTCAACCCCTCCCCACTCTCTCCCTGTCTCCCCTCCACCTAGCACTCCCAACCTCTGCCCTCCATTTCCCCCGGCCTCCTTTTTTCTTTAAAAGTTTATTGTCTCTTTAAAATTTTTGCTGCCTCAATTCTGCCTGTCCCCCATCTAACTTTTTTTTTTTTTTTTCTACAGGCCCATCTGGTTGTCCTCTGCCTGCAGACTGCTGCCTTGGGGACCGCAATCACAGCATCCCCCCCTCCTGCCCTGCCAGTGAGGATCGGTGGGCAAACACAGTTTGCTTCTCTTCTGCCCCTGGGGGATGGGATCCTTGTGGGAAGACTGCTACCTTCAGGTCACTCTCACAAGCTTCCCCTTCTGCCCACGGGAGATCGGATCCCATGGGCAGACAAAAGGGGTCTCATGCCCACAATTCCATTATTTTTCTTAAGGAAGTGGGGGGAACAAGAAAATCCCAGGTGCCAGATGCAAATTTCAGGTCACCATGGTGCTTAGGATTTGTTGAGCCCTGATATATGAGAAACATCCTGCTACTTTCACAGTTCTCTCAGCCCCTTGGGAGTCAGACTTCTCTCTCTCGCTTTCTTACTACATATCCAACAAAGTGTTAAGACTTGTTTCTTTCTTTGTAACCATATGACAATCTGTCCCTCGTCTTACAAGCTTTTCTATCAAAACACTTAACTACACATTTATTGCCTGCTAAAAGTACTGCAATCTACACTCATGTTTTCCACTGACCCATCTCTCTCCACTTCCATCTATTCAAAATTCAGCTGTACAACACATAACCCTTCCAAGTCACATCATTGGCTCCCTATCCATCCCTGCATACATTAAGTTTCTCTCATTCATCAAGGGGGCAAGAGAACATCCTTTTGGTTGAAGAGCCCAAACAAACCTATCTCCTGCCCTTCCCACATGCTAACTGCTAATGATATGTTGAGCAAAACAATGGCTATGGCAAACCAATCTATATTTCAGATAACTTTTACTGTTAACATAAAGCTTACTTTTCCAAAGATTTCTCCCTACTCAAGGCAACAGATCAAAATAACAAAATTACCACAAACATATAACCCCATAAAAATACCACAAATGTACATAAAGCATACTTACTCACTTCTAACATGTGATCTTCGGGAACAGCAGGAATCAGTCTTCACATATGGGTATCATCGGTACCAACAGAGTCCGTGCGGGAACGCTCCCAAGTGTCCAATAGAAAAGCTTATGGGAGCACTCCATTGCACCTGCGTGTCTGCCTTCCTGCCTTCCCAACTCCTCTCCTCAGTTGAGTTTATAGCTGAGAAAAGAGGAAAAAAATACCCAACTCCTCCTAGGGAGGAGGGAGGGTTGTGAACCCAGGAACAAGCAGGGATGCAGTCTTAAAATGGAACTCTAGGCTCCCAGGCACCAGACTGAAAAGACAACTTTGAGGCTAAGGAGTGGAGTCAAGAAGGTATGGACACAAGGTGGCCACAGCGGACTCGAGTGCAGCAAGCAGGAGCATGTAGCAAGGAGTCAGGTGCCAAAGAAGTGTTATGGTAGGAGTTGTGATTAAGTTACAAAGAGATGCTGAAGAACAGCCTGGCCAAGGACAGCATCCCAACGGGAGTCTCTATCAAGGCAATAGTGAGCAGTGAAGGTGTGAACAGAGGACCAGGTAGCTGCCCGGCAGATCTCCTCTATGGAGAGGAAATGGAGATTGGTGACCAAGGTTGCCATAGCCCTCACATTGTGCGCAGTAGCATAACCCGAGAGAGAGAGAGAGAAAGAGAGTCCTGCTTGAGCATAGGCAAAGGAAATGCAATTGGCAATCCAACTGGACAGGGTGCATTTTGACACAGGAAGACCCAAATGGCTTGGGTCAAAGGAAATAATTGAAAGGATTTCCTAAAATCCTTGGTCCTGTCCAAGTAGTAAGCAAGAGAGCGCTTGCAATCCAAGGTATGCAATGCTGCCTCAGTTCTGGAGGAATGCGGCCAGGGAAAGAAGACAAAGCATGACAGATTGGTTGAGATGAAAAGTTGAAATTAATTTTGGAAGAAAGTGCAGATGAATATGAATAACTACCTTCTCATGGTGAAATAGCATGTAGGAGGGATGTGCCACCAAAGTCTGTAGTTCGCTAATGCAACAAGTTAAGGTGAGGGCAATAAGGAATATGACCTTCTAAGATAAGAGTTTCAGAGAAGTGGTAGCCAGAGGCTCAAACAGGGCTTTTAAAAGCTGTGCTAGGACTACGTTGAGGTCCCATGCCATCGGCGGTGGTTTGATCAGTGGCTTGGAAAGCAGAAGACCCCACATGAATCATTGCAACAAGGGGTGCAAGGAAATAGGATGCTTATCCAGTGAGTTGTGATGTAGTTCATCTCAGTGCCATTGCTACCTAACAGTGTTAGTCTTACGTCCTGTGGAAGACAAGTGGAGGAGATATTGTAGATGATGTTCCACTGAGCAATTAGAAGGGTTAATTTGCTGTGGAGTGCACCAGAGGGTGAAACACTGCCATTTGAAGGCATAAGAACGTCTGGTAGACTGCTTGCGGGAAGCAAGATGTCCCTGAGCAGTGAAGGGAGGTCAAGGTCATCAAAGATCATGCCTTCAATAGCCACACCGTGAGATGGAGGACTTGTGGATTGGGGTGGAGGAGGTGCCCGCCCCAGATCCTGAGAGAGGCGGGCAAGGGCATGACCCAAATTGAGGGGTGGAGTCTGTGCTAGATGAAGCAGCAGAGGAAACCATGGCTGATAGGGCCAATAAGGGACTATTAGAATCATGGAGCCCTTGTCAGCCTGCAGTTTGAGCAGAGTTTTGGGTATGGGGGGGGGGGGAGGGGGAGTAGCAGCTGCATAAAGCAAGCCCATGCCCCAAAATAAGAAGAAAGGCATCCACTGCCAGACTGTATCTGGAGGGAATCCTTGAGAAAAAAAGGCAGAAGATGCGCATTCTCTGAGCAGACAAACAGATCTATTCTGGGGTTCCCTCACATATGGAAATTCCAAGATGCCGTGTCCTGATGCAGAGTTCCACTTGGCAGAAACTGTCCACCAGAACACAGAGTTCGCCTGGGAGATACACCACTCGAAGGTAGATACAGTGTGCAATGGCAAAGGACCAAAGGCAAAGGGCTTCTTGGCAGAAGACATAAGAATCCGTTCCCCCCTGTTTGTACATATGTCTGAACTAAAACATGTTTGTCCAGAAGTTGGTGAGAGCACGAAGCTCTAGAAGACTTATCTGCATTTGAGATTCCTGTGCTGTCCAATGTCCCTGCATACTGAGACTGTCCAGATGAGCTCCCCATCCTAGCTTGGAAGCATCAATTGTTAGGATGCATTGAAGTGGTAGCATCTGAAAAGATGACCTTCCTAGGAGATTTTTGGGGGAGCATCACCAGTGAAGGAAGTTGACAAGAGGATAAGTGATACAAATCTTGTCTGAGACATGTCTAGTCTCCTGAATCTATTGGCATAAGATCCATTGGGCTTGTCTCATATGCAAGCGGGCATATGAGACAACGTGGAATATGTAGGCCATGTGTCCCAGAAGATGCAGCATGTCTCGAGCTGTCACAGCACTAACTTTGTAGTGTGAGGGCCAGCTCGATAAGACGAGCATAGCAGTCCTGAGGAAGGAAAGCTTGTCCCGGACGAGTGTCTAAAAATGCTCCGATGAACTTGGGTCGCTGGGATGGAACTAGGTGAGACTTTGGAAAGTTTAGCACAAAGCCTAGACTTTGCAGCACCAAAATGGTGCGAGAAAGTGACTGTTTTACAACCTCTGGGGATTCTCTCCTTATCAGTCATTCATCTAAGTAGGGGGAGACAACGGCCCCAAAGTACACAGGAATGCTGCGACCACTGCCATGCATTTTGTGAATACTCTGGGTGTGGACACTAGCCCAAAAGGGAGCACCCAATACTGGTAGTGGATTTGCTGAATTTGAAGGCGCAGATACTGTCTGTGGTGAGGGTAGATCAGCAAATGGGTGTAAGCCTCTTTGAAGTCTAAACATACCCAGTCGTACCTCTGAAGTTATGGCAGAAGACTGCCAAGGGAAATCATTTTGAACTTTTCCCGAACAAAAGTGTTGAGATCTCTCAGATCTAAAATTGGTATAAAGCTTCCTGTTTTCTTCTCAAGAAGAAGGCAAGGAGAGTAGAAGCCTTTGCCTTCTTGGGGGGGGGGAGAGAACTCTTGGACTAGCAGTGTGGCCACCTCTGAACAAAGGAGATTATCCTGCAAATCTTTTGCAGGCCAATCTCTTGTGGAGGTGGTTGGAGGCAAGCTTTGAAAGTGAAGCAGATAGCCCCCTTGGACGATGCTGACAGTCCATTTCTCTGATGTAATGAGCTGCCACCTGTGGGTATAAGCCAAAAGACTGCCTGCTATGTGCAGAAGCTGGGGTTCTTGCAGAGATAGAGTAGCTATGCTCTCTAGGAAGGAGTCAAAAAGCAGGTGTGAGCTGGGGCTGAGCAGCTGGTTGAGGTTTAGGGCCCTTGGTCTTCTTAGGCTGACGAGGACCTGAGGCCTTTGCTGCTGAGGTTGATAGGAAGCAGAGGGATGGTATGAAGAGTAATCGCTCTTCTTCCTGGTATAAAAAGACTTCTTGGAAGTAGTTTTGCCCCTAGAGAGATCTGAAGTCTGAGATGTTTTAAGGTAAGATCATCTGCCTCAAGCTCTCCTGTTTTTTATTTTTATTTTATTTATTTTATTCACATTTATATACCGCATCTTCCAAACTTCAGTTGCGGTTTACAGGTAACAATAATTAACAAATCAAGTTTGTTTTACATGGAACATTGAAATATAACAGAACTTATTTACAAGGAACATCATATAAAATATAGAACAAATAATGTGGTATAATACCGAACAGTGTGAAAAACTATATACAAGTTATATATGAATATATATATGTGGAATACTTGGGGGAGGTCAAAGGATCATCATTGGAGAGTGCTAACTGTGTAGGTTAAAGGTTTATTGCATGGAGTAACCGATTGTCTGTTTAACCTTTGTCTAGAGTAGATAATGAGTTATCTATGTTATAATGTTGGTGAACAAATAGGTTTTCAGTTTCTTGCGGAGTTCTGTGATCTCTGTTAGCTTTCGTAGCTCCTCTGGAAGGGAATTCCAGATAGTAGGGGCTATGTGCGAAAATGCTCTATTGTTTGTTGATTTGTGAGCTTTTGTAAAATCTTTCGGGATTTTTAATCTGTTTAGTTGTCCTTTTCTGTGTGTAGGCTTAGATGGTTCTTTGTGAATTAAGTTACATAACATGGAAGGGGCCAGATCATATAAGGTCTTGAATGTTGTTATTATTGTTTTGTAGATTATTCTACTTTATTTTATTTATTATTTATTTAACATTTCTTATATACCGCGCTATTTGTCATCAGCGCGGTTTACATCAAAACAATAGAACACTTGACCAGATACATTGGCCGTCGTTTACATAAAACGGGGAGTTAACATGGAGGAGAACTTGGGGAACTATTTACTTTGAATTGGTAACCAATGAAGGGAGGCTAGTATTGGTGATATGTGTTGAAGGGAGTTGATTTTCAATGTGATTCTGGCTGCAGCATTTTGTGCGAATTGCAATCGTTTAATACTTTGTTTTGTTAAGCCTATTATTTATTTATTTTATTTATTTATTTAACAGTTCTTCTATACCGCTCTATTTTAGATCAGAGCGGTTTACATTCAACATCAACCATACAACACAGGAACCCTGAGTTGTATTTACAATAAACAGGAGATCAACTTGGAAGTAACTGGGGGGAACTATGTACATTGTATAACATATCTACATCTTATTTACACTGGGGGTCCTGATTCCATTTCAGTGGGTATCTTCTGAGCGATCAGTTGATTATCCTTTTTCATGCTGAGTCTGATTGTTTAATTGCAATGAGTGATTGTCTGAGGGGGCATATGTATGATTACTAGTGCTGGATTCAGGGTAGTATGTGGTGAATAGGTGTTGCTTTAATGCCTTCCTGAAGTCAATTAGGTAAGTGATGTTTCGAATAGAGGTGGGGAGAGCGTTCCATGCTCTGGGTGCGTAAATCGTAAAGGCCCTATTTGTCGTTGCTTTTGTGCATTTTGTTATTACTTTTGGGACCTCTAGTGTGTTTTGCATCATGGGTCTTCTGTTTCTGTTCTGTGGTACTTTATGTATCATCTTGCTGAGGGCTGTGGGGGTCAGGGTGTTTGCGGCTTTGAAAGTTAAGGTTAGAACTTTGTGGCGGATTCTTGCTTGAACTGGTAGCCAATGGAGGTTCATCAGTACTGGCGTTATGTGCTCTCTCCGTGAAGCCCCTGTTAGTACTCTTGCCGCAGTGTTCATTGCAAGCTGGAGAGGAGCCAGTGTTGCTTGAGGGAGACCGTGTAGAATTACGTTGGCATAGTCGAAATGTGGTAATATTAATGCCTGATAGATCGAACGGTAGTCGCTGAAGTCAAGCAGCGGTCGGAGATGTTTTAGGGTCCTTATTTTCATGTATACTGTTTTTACTGTGTTTCTTATGTGGGTTTTCAGATCCAGTTGTTGATCCAGTGTAACGCCAAGGTAGCGGATTGTGGGTTTGGTTTTCAGCTCTGTGTTGCCGACCTTTAAAGAGAGTGGAGGGGTGAAGTCCTGGTTTCTTGAGATGAAAAGGACATCTGTTTTACTGTAGTTGATTCTCATGTTTTGTGTGCTGAACCATTCTGCTGTTGCATCAAAACATCTTGTTAGAGGGGAGAGGTCTGGTTGGTTGGTCCTGAATGGGATGTATAGTAGGATGTCATCTGCGTAGGCTAGACAGTTGACCTTGAATGAACGTGCTAGGGCACATATGGGCTGCATGTAGATGTTAAACATCAATGCAGATAGTGACGAGCCCTGTGGTACACCCTGGTTCTGTAAAAATGGTTCAGAGGTTGTGGAGCCTGACCTTACATGTTGCCATCTATTAGTCAGGTATGACTTGCACCACTTTAGGGCTGTTCCCTGAATTCCTTTCTCGCTGAGGCGTTGTATGAGGATCTCATGGTTCACCGAGTCGAAAGCCGCTGCAATGTCGAGGAATATGAGGGCGAATCCTTGATGCATTTTGTCAGTTCCAGAGACTAGATGGTCAAATAGGTTGGTGAGGAGGGTTTCAACCCCATGTGCTTCTCTGAACCCATGCTGGGAAGGATCCAGTGGGGCTTCAGTATCAATATGCTGTTGGATTTGGCGCTGTACTAACTTTTCTATTACTTTGGCAAGCATAGGGATACTTGAAATTGGTCTGTATGATTCCACTTTCGTTGGGTCCAGCTTGTTATTTTTGAGCAGTGGTCTGATTGATGTTTGTTTCAGACTTTGTGGAAACGATCTGGTTGTAAGAGATTGGTTTATTAATTCGCTCAGATATTGGCTTAAGTCACATCGTAACTCCTTTATCCATAAAGCAGGGCATGGGTCATTGGGTGCAGTAGTGGGGTTGATTGCAGCGATCGTGTCTTCAATCTCTCTGCGTGATATTTTTTCAAAGTCGGATAGTGGAGATGGTTGGGGCAAGTTGTGCTGAGAGCTGTTTTCCGCGGAGTTCGAGGTTGTACCAGCCTGGGTGACTTCAAGTTGTAGGTAGTTGGTTGCAGATGTAGTAGTCTGGATCATTTTTGACTGTAAGTAGTTGGAGTATGCCTGGGGGTGTGGCATCTGTGACTGGTCTGCAGGAGGTTCTCTTATGAGAGATTTCACTATATTGAAGAGATCGTGTGGCTTGTTTAGTGACCGCTTCAAGATGTCGGAATGGTATTGTTTCCGCTTTTTTGTTAATTCATCGCGGTGTGATTTTAGGTGAGCGATGTAAGTATCTTGTGCTTCAGTAGAGTGAGATCGGCGCCATCTTCTCTCGAGCCTGCGCAGGCACTTGAGTGAGTCTCGGAGTTCTCTGGTATACCATGGTGCATGCTCTCGTTTCTTTGTTGTTGTTTTATTTGTGGCTGGTAGACATGCGATGGTCTTGAGGCTCTCATCCCAGGTGGACACCAATGCATCTAGGTCTTGTGGTATGTTGTTGAGGAGTGGGAGGATCTTCTCTCGAAGCTCTTCTTTATTGAAGGGGCGGAAGCGCTTCAAAGGGGTTTCGTGGACAGTGTTGTTTTTGTTGGAGTTTTTATTGTGTGTGTTAATAGGTATCTGGAATTGGATCAGGCTGTGGTCAGACCATGGCACAGGCGTTATGGTTGGTGACATTGGTTGGGTGGTATCTTTATCTGTCTGTGGGGCAAAGATCAGGTCAAGTTTGTTTCCCTTGACGTGGGTGGGATTATTGACTAGCTGATCGTAGCCTAGTTCTTGTAACGCTTCTAGGAAAGCAGAGGCTTGCGATTCCTGTAGCGTAGGCAAGTTGAAATCACCTAGGATCCAGTTCTGGGATCGTGGTTTGTTTGAGTTGCAAGCGAGGCCCATTATCGTTGCAAGATCTTCTGAGGATGGTGTTGGTGCCCGGTAGAGTAGGTTGATCGTGCAGGTGTCATTTGTTATGGTGAGGGAGTCCAGGTGGGCTGTGCTGGTTGAGTTGCACATCTGGAAGCCTAGGCAAGTTTTGACAAGGATGAGTGTTCCTCCTCCTCTCTGATTGGTTCTATGGCATGTGTGGACTGAGAAACCTGTGGGTAACATCTGGTTGATGATTGCGTTGTCACATTCTGATAGCCAAGTTTCTGTGATCATGATGATATCAAGATCATGGGTCGTGACCAGATCGGTAATTATTGGCCATTTTGTACGTATTGACCTTGTGTTGATGAGTGCACACTTCAGGGCTTGATGGTGTTGCTGACGGTCCAGATGTGACTTCTTGAGATGTTGAAGTGGGATGTGTAATAAATGTGAGTGATGTGCGTCCTTGGGTTCTCTTGTGGGGTGTTGGTGATTCTCCGTCCATCTTTTCCCGTCACTGCGGAGTATTGGGATGTGGTTAGTGCTTGTGTGAAAGGCGTGGGATGTAAGGGGGAGCCAGGAGGCTAGGTGTAGACATGCCAAGGCTAGGAATGGGTGCATTTTGTGATGTCTTTGTGAAATAGTATGTGAACTGTTTGTTGCTGGGTAATTAGTGGGACCGGTATTGACTATTGTACTGGCTTGACTATTGTGCTAGCTATTGGCAGTGTATAAACTTACTGTCTGGCGATGAGTATGTATTTGGAACAATGTGGCAATGTGGCAAGACAGGAACAGTACAGCATCGAGCAAACAATGAGGCAATGTGTCAGTCAGTGGAAAATGAGACAATATAACAGTTGTCAGCAGAATATAAGACAATGTAACATTCAGCAAGGAACTAAACAGAATAATATACTGCCAACAGTAATAAGTTAACACTTTTGGGTAAGGGTGAAATTCTGCCAACAGTAATGAGGTATGACACAGTTGTCAGTAATAAGATTATCACTGATGCATGAAAAATGGGTTTTTGACAGCAAGATAGACTCTAGTAGTTAAGTGATACTAGCAATAGTATACAATTAGAGCTGTTACATGTAAATGTAAAATCTAGCAATGTAAAATGGGTTTTTGACAACAAGATAGACTCTAGTGGTTAAGTGATACTAGCAATAGTATACAATTAGAGCTGTTACATGTAAATGTAAAATCTAGCAATGTAGAATACATGTAAATGTAAAATACATTGATAGAAGTAGATGTAAAATACTAACAATGGTAATAGGATTAGCGCTGCTACATGAAAATGTATTGTTGGTAACAGAAATAATATCTAGCAGTTAAGTAATAGCAGTTAAGTGATACTAGCAATAGTATACAATTAGCACTGATGTATGTGAATGGAGTATTGGCAACAATAATAAACTCTTAAGGTATATATTTCTCACTATGGTGATTTCTTTAGATGTGACGCTTGGTAATGACTGTCAGCGTTAGTGCTAGTGAATGTGTGATAATCAACAGACAACAGGTTTACTGGTTAGATATTACAAATATTATGGATTAGATTGGCAAAGTCAAAATGTGGGGTTATTGTGGCCTGTATTATGTTGATAAAGTCCTGTGTGAAAACTAGTGGACGAAGTTGTTTGAGAGTTTTAAGCTTGAAATAGATTTTCTTTATGGTATTGCTGATGTGTGTTTCCATTGTAAGGTGTGTATCTAGTATAACACCTAGATATCTTATTTCCTTTTTTATTTTGATTTCTTGGTTTTGGAGTCTTATGTGTGATGGAGGGATATAGGTTCTGTTCTTGGTTACAATTAGAACTTCGGTTTTAGCATGATTGATGTGAAGGTTTTGTGCTTTTAGCCAAGTTGCGACTTCATTATAGCAGTCCGATAAGAGTTGAAGCGGTAGGTTGGGAATTGTGAATGGGATATACAGCATAATATCATCTGCGTAGAGATGATATCGTACTCCGAAACTTTTGAATATGTTGCAGACTGGTTTTATGTAAATATTGAAAAGTAGAGCTGACAGCGCTGAACCTTGTGGTAATCCAATTTCTTGCTTGTAGGTGGTGGAGTTTTGATTTCCAATTCTTACATTTTGCGTTCTATCAGTTTTTCTCTCCAACCCTTACCAAATAAGTTTTCTTCACTGCTTGAGATCCGAGGCTTGGAGCCAGGCCATTCTACAGGCTCTGATACAGACTGCAGCAGCTGTTAGTCGATTCAAAACTATTGAAGACTGAACAGGAACTTAGTATTTTTTTTGACTATAGTCATATAAGCATTGCATTTGTCATTTGGGAGAATAGGAGCAAGGTTTGCTAGTTCCCTGGAGACATCATTGAGGTACAAGTCCACGTAGAGGATGTAATCATAGAAGCAAGCATACATGTCTGGAAGTAGCGATGTCCAAAAGTATCGAGAGTTCTGGCATCTTTGCCAAACGGTACAGATGAATGAGTCTTAGAACTCTTGATGCATCGCATTGCCGATTCCACTACCATTGAGTGGTGTGGTAATTGAGGCTTTTGAAAACCCAGGTATGGTGGGACCCGGTACATAGTATTGATGCATTTACTAATAGGCGAAACAGTTAGCGGGGCTTCCCACATATGTAGCATTAGATCCTGTAGGATCCAATACACCATTAACGTTGCCGCCTCCTTGGGGGGTCGAAAGGTGTTGGAGGATTTCTAACTCCTCAGTCCACGGTTCCATTTCCGATGTTACGGTAATCTGGAGACCCGCTGCCATGTCCCTAATGAAGTCCTGAAAAGACATGTCCTCTGCTGGGGACAGACGCCTCACTTGAGAAGGAGAGGGATCGGAGGGGATCTCTCAGGTGGCCCTGGAATCCTCCTATGTCTTCTCAGAGTCAGAAGACTCCGATTCAGTAAGGAAATCAAAGTATGGACGATCTTGAACAGATGATGATACTCGATATCAATGTTCCAGTCATGCAGTATCGGGAACCAGTTAGGTACCGACTATGGTTACCAGTTCCAAGGAAGGAACCGGAGGTAGGGATCCCATCAATACAGATTCCAGTGGAAGAATCTGAGGTACTGCCGATACCTGTTCTAGAGGTGGTGTCAATGGTAGAGACTCCTGTGCAGAGCTGGAGACTGTCAATGCCTTTGGTACCACAGCAGCCAGGAGTGCCATCAAAGTTGATAGCTAAGAAATGCTGATCAATGGAATTCACCGATGCCAGGGTGGAAAAGAGTGCAGGGCTGTGTGACACTGTCCCAGAGCACAGTAAGAGTAGTTACTCACCTGTAACAGGTGTTCTCCAGGAGCAGCAGGAATCAGTCCTCACTTATGGGTGACGTCGGCGCCGACGGAGCCCCCGCGGAGCAATTTTCCCCAGCTTTCGAAGAAAGCCTTTGGGAATTGCAGCACGCATGCGCGGTCCCCTTCCCGCCCAAGGGTGCCATCTTGCTCAGTCTGATGACATAGCGAAAAGACAGCAAAAAAAAAAAGTTAGCAAAACCATATACTAAGAATGACTGCAACTCCAAGGGGAGGAGGGAGGGTTGTGAGGACTGATTCCTGCTGCTCCTGGAGAACACCTGTTACAGGTGAGTAACTACTCTTTCTCCAGGACCAAGCAGGAAGTCAGTCCTCACTTATGGGACTCCCAAGCTTAAGGCTACCGGAGACCTCAAGCCTAAAAGAGCTCCCTCAAGCTCAACAGTACAGAAGGAAGGAATCTTCTCTGAATACGAATCCGGCCGGTAGCCCAACACCAGGGCCGGAAGGTAGGAGTTGCTTAGACCTCAAAGAGATTGTGGAGGACTGCCTGTCCGAAAGCACTGTCCCTGCGGGACTCTCTCTCCAGGCAGTAATGAGCCACAAAAGTCTGGCTGGAAGACCAAGTAGCGGCCCGGCAGATGTCTGCTAACGGAACAGAGCGGAGATGAGCCACTGACGCAGCCTTCGCCCTGACACGGTGAGCCGTGACTCGACTCTCTAAGGAGAGGCCGGCTGCCCCGTAAGCCCAGGCGATACAGTCAGCTACCCAGATGGACAAAGTACGCTTAGAGACGGGTACCCCCAACCGATTGGGGTCAAAAGATACGAAAACCTGGACAGCTTTCCTATGCTCTCGCGTACGGTCAAGGTAGAAGGATAAGGCTCTTCTACAGTCCAGGGTGTGCAGCACAGTTTCAGCTCGGCTGGTATGCGGCCTGGGAAAGAAGGTCGGACGGACCACCTCTTGGTTGATGTGAAAATGGGAGACCACCTTTGGAAGAAACATAGGGTGAGTCCGTAGGACAACCCTATTCTTGTAGAACCTAGTGTATGGGGGCTCCGACGCTAGGGCCTGTAGTTCACTGACGCGCCTAGTGGAGGTAAGGGCTACCAAGAAGAGAGTTTTCCAGGAGAGGAAACGAAGAGGGCAGGTAGCCATGGGTTCAAAAGGCGGACTGGTAAGCCTTTGCAGAACCACGTTGAGGTCCCAGTCAGGAGCTGGAGGGCGCAATGGAGGCTTAAGCAGAAGGAGGCCTCTGAGAAAACGCGCCACCAAGGGGTGCGAGGAAAGAGGCCGGCCTTCCACCGGCGAATGATGTGCGGAGAGGGCACTGAGGTGGACTCTGACCGAGTTGGATTTGAGGCCCAGATCGGAGAGGTGAAGCAAGTATTGCAGTACCACCGATACTAAACAGGCAAAGGGGTCCTCAGAGCGCTGAGAGCACCAGACCGAGAAGCGACGCCATTTAAGGGCGTAAGATTTTCGGGTAGAAGGACGCCGAGACGCTAGGACGACGGCTTCCACTTCCGGAGGTAGCAGAAGCGGAGCTAGGACTACCCTTTCAGCAGCCAGGCCATCAGGTGCAGGGCCCGGAGGTTGGGGTACAGGAGAGTACCCTGATCCTGGGTCAGGAGATCGGGCTGAAACCCCACAGGAAGAGGGGTGTCCACCGCTAGCTGTAGAAGTAGAGGGAACCACGGTTGCCTCGGCCACCGGGGCGCTACCAGGATCACGGAGGCCCTGTCCTGGACCACTTTGAACAATGTCCGGGACACCAGTGGCGTGGGAGGGAAGGCATACAGTAGGCCCGTGGACCATGATATGAGGAAAGCATCCGGCGCTACTCTGAGAGGATGCGGGTGCCGAGAGCAGAACATGGGAAGCTGCCGGTTCAGGGGACTGGCAAAGAGATCCACGGTGGGGGAGCCCCACCGGCGGAAAATCTGCTGGACCACTGCAGGGTTCAGCCTCCATTCGTGCGGCTGCAAAATCCGGCTCAGTTTGTCCGCCAGGTCATTGTCCTGCCCGGGCAGGTAAACAGCCTTGAGGAGGATGTTGTGACCGACTGCCCAAGAGCACAGCCTCCGAGCCTCCCGGCGTGCCCCCCTGTTTGTTCACGTAGAACATGGCGACCTGATTGTCCGTCTGCACCAGCACAGACTGACAAGACGTGAGGTGAGAGAAGGCCTGCAGAGCTAGGCGGATCGCCCGCAGCTCCAGGAAGTTTATCTGCTGGGCGGCTTCCCAAGGTGTCCAAAGGCCTTGAGTGCACATCCCTTGACAATGCGCTCCCCATCCCAGGAGAGAGGCATCTGTCGTGAGCACCTGGGACGGTGGAGGAGACTGAAAAGTCATGCCGAGTACCAGATTGGGCAGGTGAAGCCACCATTGCAGAGAGGAGACCAGGCGGTCGGAAATCTGTATTAAGTCCGTCAGCCTCCCTGTGGCCTGATGCCATTGAGTGCGAAGGCTCCACTGAGCAGGTCGCATATGCAGACGGGCATTCGGAGTGACATGGACCGTGGAGGCTATGTATCCGAGCAGTTGCAGGAATTGTCTGGCAGAGGCCGGTGACGCGCTGTGGAACCTGCCGGCCAGAGCTATGAGCCTGTTGGCCCGTTCCAGAGGCAAGAAGGCCTGAGCCTGCAGAGTGTCCAGCCGTGCTCCTATAAATTCGAGATCCTGAGAGGGGCGCAAAGCGGACTTTTCGAAGTTTATGACGAAGCCCAAGTGCTGAAGCAGAGCCACTGTGCGTTGAGTGGCCTGAGTGACCTCTAGGGAAGACCGTGCCCGGATGAGCCAGTTGTCCAGGTAGGGGAAGACGAAGAGGCCTTGAAGCCTCAGGAAGGCTGCCACCACTGCCAGGCATTTCGTGAACACCCTGGGAGCGGAGAATAGGCCAAAGGGCAGTACGCGGTACTGATAATGATTCCCTGCCACCACAAATCTTAGATATTGCCAGTGGTCCGGATGAATAAGGATGTGGGTATAAGCATCCTTTAGATCCAAGGAGCATAGCCAATCTCCCTGCTGGAGGTAGGGCAGTAGGATTCCAAGAGTAAGCATCTTGAACTTTTCCCGCTGCAGGAACTTGTTGAGGTTGCGTAAGTCCAGAATGGGTCTGAGGCCTCCTGTTCTCTTTGGAACCAGGAAGTACCTTGAGTAAAACCCGTGACCCCACAGGTGTTGGGGCACGGGCTCCACAGCCTGTTCGTGAAGCAGACTTTGCAGCTCCCGAAGGAGTAAGTCCCTGTGTAGGGGGGGTCTTGGAGGCTCCCCTGGAAAGAAGGGGGGGCACCTGGTGAAAATGCAAGAGGTAGCCCTTTTGAACCACCTGCAGCACCCAGGAATCGGATGTTATGGCAGACCACCGGTGCGCAAAGTGGGTCAGCCGGCCCCCCGTGCTGAGCGAAGGCCCCTGAGGGGGAGAGGCTATGCTGGCATAGTCAAAAACCCCCACCCTGCTGGGCCGGGGCCTGCGTGGTGGGCTTAGGAGCCTTCTGCCTACGGGATCCGTTACCCTGCCCCTTAGGCTGCTGTCCCTGATGGGGGCAGCTGAGGCCTGATATTGTGGGTGTTGTTGTTTATAAGCAAACACCTTCCTCAGGTAAAAAGGCTTTTTCCCCGAGCCCTTCCTCTTCTGTGAAGGGGCAGAGGTCTTTCTGGATAGGCGAGTCCTGGTGAGAGTCTCGGACTCTAGCTCCGCCGCCTTTTCAGCCATGGGCTTGCCAAAGAGGTTTTCACCTCTGCAAGGGACATCGACCAACTTGTCCTGCACCCATGGCTCGAGGTCGGACGACTGAAGCCAAGCCTGACGGCAAGCCCCGATGCCGGCTCCGGCTACTCGAGCCGATGCTTCGAAGCCATCATAGGCTGCTCAAGAAATGAACTTCGAACACTCTCGAATCCCTGTGGACAAGGCCTGGAACCGCTGCAATGGTTCCTCGGAGAGACCAGCAGAGAACCCCGCAATTTCTTTTGCCAGGTCTCGAAGATACATGCCCATATATAGTTGATATGTCTGGACTCGACAAGCAAGCATAGAGCCCTGGAAGCACTTTCTACCGAGGGCATCCAGGTTCCGGGCCTCCTTACCCGGAGGCACTGAGGAGTGCATCTTTTGACTCTTAAGTCGATGCATGGCCGATTCCACCACCATGGAATGGTGTGGCAGGTTGTGCCTTCTGGAACACGGGGCTCTTGCGGACTCGATACATGGAATCGACCCGCTTGCTCAGCACCGGCGTCGAGGCCAGGCTCTCCCACATGCGGAAGAGTAGCCACTCCAGCATCGGGGGAACCGGTACAGTAAAGGCCTCCTTCGGGGGAGAGTCGTATTGGAGGGCCTCGAGCTCTTCGGCTTGAGGCTCCTCCTCCGGATCCGCGGGGAAGGCCAAAGCCTCACGAAATCGGAGAACCGGGTATCCTCCGGGGGGGACCGCTTCCAAGGTTCCGACTCGGGCGAGTCGGAGGGGACGCACCGAGTCTGAAAAGAACCAGGTGACTCGTCCTCCTCCGTGTCCCAGCCCGACTCCTCCGAGGAGGAATCGAGTAGCTCCGTGCGGGCGAGAGCCGGGGATCTCCGCCCCGACGCCGAGGCCGGTGTCGAGGACCTCGGTCCCGAACGGGAGGCCGAGGGAGACCTAGGTCGAGGATCGACTCAAGCTCGTATGGACTCGAGGATCGACTCGGCCTCCGGGGTCGACTTGGGCGTCGACGTCCCAGTGGTCGGGGCAGATGCACTGGCGAGACTGGTGATCAATGCCCGCTGCTGGTCCATGAAGGAAGCGATACTGCGCTCCAAGGTCATCAATCTGAGACCAAACTCAGAAGACCCAGCAGCCCCCGACTCGGGCCCCGACGGTGTCGGGCCCGACATCGGCTCTCCCGAAGGAGAGTCCAGGAGGACTACAGTACTCACGTGTCCAGGCGACTCCACTTCGAGACGAGGAAGCTTCGAAGGCCTCTCCGCCTCCGAGGACCCGGGGCGGCCGACGGGGCTATGCGACCTGGCCCTCAAGGGACCAGGAGCGTCCTCCGACGCCACCCTCGCGGGCTTCTTCTTCCGACGGTGTTCCCGGCCGGTGGACCCCCGTTCAGAGGAACTCCGACGGTGCTCGGAGCCGGAGCCACAAGACGTCGAGGCCTCTGACGAGGTCCGGGCCCGACCGGACGCAGGGTCAGAGAAGATTCGTTCCTTTTGTGACTGCCGACTCCTCAACGCCTTCGAGGACATCTTGTTGCACGGACCGCAACTCACTGAGTAATGTTCGGGTTCGAGGCAACGGAGGCAGCAGTCATGCGTGTCGGTAAGAGACATAAGTTTGACACAACGATCACACTTTTTAAACCCACTGGCAGCCATCGGGGGAAAAAGGGCCCCTGCAAGGTCGAAAGACCGTGCTGCCAGGGAAGAAGGAAAAAGTGGCGGGAACGCCAGTTGGAGAGAAAAAAATTATGTCAACGGACTCGATAGGGAATATCGAGGCCGGGCGGGGAAGAAGACACACGAACCGAGAAAAATAACAAGAAACAAAATAAGAGAAATCAACTTTTTCAGCGGCGATAAACTACGTCTGTAGGGCTCCGCGGAAAAAAGGGGACTGAGCAAGATGGCACCCTTGGGCGGGTAGGGGACCGCGCATGCGCGCTGCAATTCCCAAAGGCTTTCTTGGAAAGCTGGCGAAAATTGCTCCGCGGGGGCTCCGTCGGCGCAGAGGTCACCCATAAGTGAGGACTGACTTCCTGCTTGGTCCTGGAGAACCAGTAGTTCTCCAGAGGTCGATGCCTTGGGAGCGTCCTAGAGCCCCTGTGTGGCTTTGGTGGGCTGTTCCTACTGCGGGGGTTGTTTGGCCAGCCGGTAAGCATCAGATGCTCCTTTCGGAGCATCTCAAAAGTGCAGAGGCTTACCTCAATGATCTGTATCTGATTTTGATGCCAAGGGCTTAGTCTTTAGTTTATGTTTGGACTTTTTGGAAACCTGGGAACCAGCTGAAGATGTCAACGTCCTCGAAGATTCTGAGGCTGCTGAAATAGAGTGTAGGGCAAATAGTGAGTCATACTGTTTGGCCCTGTTCTTTAGGCTTGGTTTGGTCATTTGCTTATACAATGAACAACTGTCTGGCATATGGTCTGGGCCCAAACATTTTAGACACCAGTCATGAGAATCAGTGAGTGACAAAGTGCTGGAGCACTTTAAACATTTTTTGAGGACACTGATGTGTTTATCCATGGTGACAAATGGAAAAGATTTAGGTCAAGGCCTAAGGCCTCACAGCAAAGAAAAAAAAATTAAAGTGAAGAAAAAAAAAAAAAAAAAAGAAAAGAACGAATATCACGGCCGTTATCAGGGAAGGCCTAGTACAGATACTGCCCCCCAAAAAAAAAACCCACAACCTTATTTTCTTTTTTGGTGGTAGGAAAAAAAGCTTCCTGCTGGCTCCGTGGAAAACGAAGACCTGAGGAAAGGCGTTGGGAAGGCAGACACGCAGCTGCAGTGGAGTGCTTACAAAACATTTCCTATTAGATGCAGAGGAGGGTTCCCGCATGGGGTTTGCGGGAAAAGACAATATCCATATGTGAAGACTGCATTCCTGCTTGTTCCTGGAGATTAAAATAACACTCAATTATCTAAAAAATAAAAATACCCACAAAACAAAAAAATAAATCCAAATTTAAAACTTGCTAAAATAACAATGTGAAATGTTTTTCGTAAAGACTGGTAATAGCTTTTCCTATCTTAGATCCAAAACAATATTCCGCAAAGCAAGTACAACTTCTGAAAAAGCATAGTTACTGACCTATAAACGGGTGTTCTCCAGGAACAGCAGGAATCAATCTTCACATATGGGTGACGTTGGCGCAGACTGAGTCCGCGCAAAATTATTTCCCCAGCTTTCAAAGAAAGCCTTTGGGAGATGCCACCATGCATGTGTGGTCCACTTCCTGCCCAAGGGTGCCATCTTGCTCAGTCAGATGACAAAGCTAGGAAGGCATAAAAATAAAATAAGGTAAAAGATGCAACTCCAAGGGGAGGAGGGAGGGCTGTGAGGACTGATTCCTCCTGTCCCTCGAGAACACCTGTTACAGGTGAGTAACTACGTTTTCTCCAGGAACAAGCAGGAAGTCAGTCCTCACATATGGGACTCCCTAGCTCTAGGCGGCTGGGAAGCAAACCACGACAGCACCAGCAGCAACCATGATAGGGTAGCCGCAAGTTGCAGATGATGAGTCCCCGATTGAGAAATACTGTGAGACCCTTGTGTCCAGAGGGGCCATCATTCCGGTAGCCTTAACACAGAAGCATCCAAGGGCAGGAGTTGCCTACACCCTGAACAGATTGAGGAGTTCTGCCTGGCCAAAGGCACTCTCCCGACGGGACTCGCTCGCCAGGTAGTAGTGAGCTGTGAATATGTGAACTGAAGACCATGTGGCAGCCTTGCATATCTCCATTACCGGCACTGAGAGCAGGTTCGCCACCAAAGGGAGAGTCCAGCCCACTCACAAGGGAGGGCAATACAGTCTGCCATCCAAGTAGACAAAGTTTGCTTAGTCACAGGGAGCCCCAGCCTACTGGGGTTGTAGGAAACAAAAAGTTGAGAAGCTCTGCGGTGGCCCTTAGTCCATTAAAGGTAGAAGGACAAGGCTCTTACAATCCAAAGTATTGAGTACGGTCTCCTGCCAACCAACATGGGGCCAGGGGAAGGTGGTGTGGAGGACCACCTCCTGATTGAGGTGGAAAAGCGCTATTACCTTCGGGATGAATTTGGGGTGCGTGTGGAACACCATTCTGTTCTTGTAGAATCTTGCATAAAGCAGCTCTGCCACAAGAGCTTGGAGCTTGCTTACTCTGCGAGCAGATGTAAGAGCTACCAGAAAGACAACCTTCCAGGAAAGGTATCACAAGTGGCAAGTGGCCAGAGGCTCGAATGGCAGTCTTGCAGATGGGGGATTTAGATAGCGAGTGGCCCCAGAGGAAGCAAGAGATCAAGGGATTTCCCCCCTTGGTAGGGAGGCGGTGTGCCGCAATTGCGCTTAGGTGCACTCTGAGTTGGACTTCAGTTCGACCTGCGACAAATGAAGCAGGTACTAGACCACCACTTGCATGGGGGGCAAGAGAAGGGGTTCTCCTGCCTCTCTGCGCACCACACTGAGAAGTGGCACCTCTTAAAGGCATACACTAGTCTTGTGGAGGGCTTGAAAGAAGCCAACAAGATATCCTCTACCTCTTGCCGGAAGTTAAAAGGATAACAAATCCCAACAACGGTCAAAAATTAGACAGAGAAAAATCAAGACTAGTAAGTAACAATCTCTGTATTATAACCTGAAAGTAAAATGTCTAAGAATCAAAACTGTCGTTCTCATCAATAAAGAGACATTATTTATGGCAACACAGTGGTCTCAGTATCACGGGGTATTTGTTGAAATTTACAACTTATTTTCCCCTTTCAGCACATCAGTGACCACAAACATTGTTGCCGTTGTTTTTACTTTTAAAGGTGATACATTAAAAATGTCTTCTCTTGTTAAGTAATAAACTTGCTTAGCTTTTGTTAGACGAATTGTGAAGTTTTCATTAGTATTCGTGAAACATACTCCCAACGCTACCAAGCGCTAAGCGTTTCTCCATTTCTGGGTTCCTCAGGGGAATCACTAAGCTTTTTCTTTATATCTCGCCGCTGTTCAGCATGATAAATGCGGTTGGAACGCCGGCGAGATATAAAGAAAAAGCTTAGTGATTCCCCTGAGGAACCCAGAAATGGAGAAACGCTTAGCGCTTGGTAGCGTTGGGAGTATGTTTCACGAATACTAATGAAAACTTCACAATTCGTCAAACAAAAGCTAAGCAAATTTATTACTTAACAAGAGAAGACATTTTTAATGTATCACCTTTAAAAGTAAAAACAACGGCAACAATAACGTTTGTGGTCACTGATGTGCTGAAAGGGGAAGTTAAAAGGAGCCAGAGGTAACCTTTCAGCAGTCATGCTGTTAATGTCAGGGACCCAAAGTTGGGATGTAGGAGGGAGCCCTCCTCCTGAGACAGAAAGTACGGTGCAAAGCCCAGCGGGTCCAGGAGTGCCGCCGTCAATTCAAGCAGTAGTGTGAACCAGGGCTGCCTGAGCCATCTAGAAGCAATTACTATCAGTGATGCCCCCTCACGATGGACCTTGAAGAGGGTCCTGGTGACCAGCAGGGTCGGCAGGAAGGCATAGAAGAGGCCTTCTGTTCATGGGATTAGGAATGCTTCCGCTGCTATTCTTAACGGGTGCAGTTGCCTTGAGCAAAAGCAGGGCAGTTATGTGTTGCCCGGGCTGGCAAAGAGGTCTATTAGGGGCAACCTCCAGATACAGAAAAGCCAAGAGGCTACTCTGGGGTTCAGATGACACTCGAGTAGCTGAAGGACTCTGCTCAGCCTGACTGCCAGGGCATTGTCCCTGGCCTGGGAGGTAGACTACCTGTAGGAGAATGCTATTGTGAGTCACAAAGGAGCAGAGGGCTACTGCCTCCTGGCAGAGGGAATACAACCCCATGCCCCCTTGCTTGTTGGCACAGAACACTACAACCTGGCTTTCTGGAACAGTACCGTCTGGTGCAACAATCGATGGCAGAATGCCCGAAGAGACAGGAAGATCGCCCCGACTTCCAGGATATATTGATCTGTAGTTGATTCTGCCTGGGACCAGCAGTCCTGTGTGCAAAGATCCTCACAATGGACTACCCAACTGAGGAGTGAGGCGTCTGAGATCAGGACTCTGTGGCGGGTGAGGGGGTGTCTGAAAGGGCATCCAGGCCTGGAGGTGGCAGGAGCACTGCCACCAATTGAGGGACTCTGCTAGCTGGTGGGTTACTCTGACACTGTCCTGTAGTTTGCTAGTAGCTTTGGCCACAGATCATAGGCACCACCGAGCTGCCTGCATGTGTAAGCGGGCTAGTGAGGTAACGTGAACCGTGGAGGCCATGTGGCCCAGCAGGCGGAGGAAGAGGCAAGCCAGGACAGACTGCCAGTGCTGTACTTGAGCTGCTAGCTCCTTGAGGCGTTCTGCCATCTCTCTGGGAAGAAAAGCCTTGGCCTGCACAGTATCTAGCCGAGCCCCTATGAACTCCAGGCTTTGGGCTGGGTCAGGTGAGACTTGGGATGGTTGATGGACACCAGGTACTGCATTAAGAGGATAGTGCACCATCTGGCCTGGTGTACCTCAATGGCAGTGCTGCCTCTTATGAGCCAGTCATCCAGGTAAGGGAAGACAAAGAACCCTTTGTAGATAGAGGTGGGCTGCGACCACTTCTAGGCATCTGGTGAACACTCTTGGTGAGGAGGCCAGTCCAAAGGGCAGCATCCTGTATTGGTAGTGCCCTCCTCCCACCATGAACCTTAGGTACTGCCTGTGGGAGGGATGGATTAGGATGTGTGTGTAAGCATCCTTTAGGTCCAAGGAGCAAAGCCAGTCTTCCCTGGTGGAGATAAAGCAGTAGTTTTCCAAGGGAGAACATCTTCAACTTCTCCCTCACCAGAAATTTGTTCAAGTTTCAGCGGTTTATGATGGGCCTGAGACCTTCAGTCCTTTTTGGGACAACAAAGTACCTGGAATAGAAGCCCTTGTCCCAAAGGTGCTTGGGTTCCGGCTCTACTGCCTTACCCTTGAGGAGACTTGCAAGCTCTGTGAGGAAAAAGGTCTGGTGAAGGAGAGGCCTCAGTGGCTCTCCTGGGAAGAAGTCTGGAGGTGCCTGCTGTAGGTGGAGAAGGTAACACTCCCTGATCACCTGCAGTACCCAGAGGTCTGTGGTAACTGTTGCCCATGACTGAAGTGGTATTTAAAGGTGCGGAAGAATTGAAGGAAATATCGATACATCGGGAAGAGGTATTAAAACTATTAGATGAACTGAAGAGTAGCAAATCACCTGGGCTGGATGGTATACATCCAAGGGTGTTGAAAGAACTGAAATATGAGAATGCAGACCTGCTATTAGTAATCTGTGAACTATCATTAAAATCATCTCTAAAACCTGAAGATTGGCAGATCTCCAATGTAAAACCAATTTTTAAAAAGGGTTCCAGGGGTGATCCGGGAAACTACAGACCGGTGAGCCTCACGTCAGTACCGGGAAAAATGGTAGAAACCATCATAAAGAATAAAATTACCCAGCATGTAGATAGTCATGGCCTAATGGGAGACAGCCAACATGGCTTTAGACAAGGAAGATCTTGTCTTACTAATCTGTTATGTTTTTTTGAAAGTGTGAACAAACAGGTGGACAAAGGTGAGTCGGTTGATATAGTGTATCTGGACTTTCAGAAAGCCTTTGACAAGGTCCCTCATCAGAGACTTTTGGCAAAACTAACGAGTCATGGGATAGGAGGCAGTGTACTACTATGCATCAAGAACTGGTTAAAAAATAGAAAGCAGAGGGTTGGGCTAAATGGCCAATTTTCCCAGTGGAGAAAGGTGAATAGTGGTGTACCCCAGGGATCTGTGCTGGGTCCGCTGCTTTTTGACATTCATAAATGACCTGGAAAGTGGAATAACGAGTGAGGTTATCAAATTTGCAGATGACACAAAACTATTTAAAGTTGTTAAATCCCAAGAGGATTGTGGAAAATTGCAAGAGGATCTTGATAAATTGGAAGACTGGGCATCAAAATGGCAGATGAAATTTAATGTGGACAAGTGCAAATTTATGCACCTAGGAAAGAACCACCCACACTATGGTTACACGATGCAAGGTTCCACATTAGGAACCACCACCCAAGAAAAAGATTTAGGCGTCATTGTGGATAACATGTTAAAACCCTCGGCCCAGTGTGCAGCGGCGGCCAAGAGAGCAAATGGAATGCTAGGTATCACAAGGAAAGGAATGGAAAATAAAACAAAAGATATTATAATGCCTCTATTCCGTTCCATGGTGAGACCGCACCTTGAATAGTGTGCGCAATTCTGGTCGCCATATCTTAAAAAGGATATAGCGTTATTAGAAAAGGTTCAGAGAAGAGCCACCAAAATGGTAAAGGGGATGGAAGGATACTCCTATGAAGAAAGGCTAAAAAGGTTAGGACTCTTTAACCTGGAAAGGAGACGGCTGAGGGGAGATATGATAGAAGTCTATAAATTAATGAACAGAGTGGAAAGGGTAAACGTAGATCGATTGTTTACGTTATCAGAATATAGAATGACTAGGGGACATGCAATGAAGCTACAGGGTAAACTATTTAAGACTAATAAAAGAAAATATTTTTTCACTCAACGTGTAATCGAACTCTGGAATTTGTTACCGGAGGATGTAGTAAAGGCTGTTAGTGTAGCTGGGTTTAAAAAAGGTTTGGACAAGTTCCTGGAGGAAAGGTCCATAAACCATTATTAAGAAGGGACCCAGGATATCAATGCTTGACCCAGTACAAGCATTGCGGAACCTGTGTCTTTTGGGGAAACTGCTAGGTACGTATGACCTAGATTGGCCACTGTTGGAAACAGGATACTGGGCTTGATGGACCTTGGTCTGACCAAGTATGGCATATCTTATATTCTTATGTTCACCTGTGGGCAAAGAATGCCAGGGGCCTTCCTGTGGGCTGAAGGCGGCCTCCTGGGGGAGAGGGGGCCATGCTCTGGGAGTGAAAGGTTCTCCCTGAATTAAGCCGGAGCCATAGTCTGGGGCTTAGGGGATTTGACCTTCTGGGTCCTGTGCCCTTGTCTTTTGGGCTGGGTGCCCTGCAGAGGCCCCGAGTAGCCTTGGTATTGATAGGTATGAGAGAAGGCTCCCTTCTTTATGGGGAAAAGAAGACTTTCCCTAGTGTTTTTCTGTGGGGAGGCACAGAGCTCTTTTTGGAGATCCTTTGTCGAGTCACAAACTCAATCTCATCAGCCCTGTCAGACATAGGTTTGCCAAAAAGATTCTCCCTGGTACAGGGAACATCGAGTAGTTTGCCTTAGACCCACTGGTCGAGGTCGGAAAACTGCAACCAGGCTTGGCGGCAGACCCCAATACCAGCAGCCGCAACTTGAGCCGAGGACTCAAAGCAGTCATAAGCCACTCGAGAGAGGAACTTCGAGCCGTTCTGCACCGCCGAGGTCAGGGTCTTGAATCTCTGGAGGGGTTCCCTGTTGAGGCCTGCTGAGATCCCAACAAGCTTGTTGGCTAGTGCCTTGAGGTACATGCTGATGTAGAGCTCATAGGCCTAAACTCTGCACCCTAGCATAGAGCCCTGGAAACATTCGTGCCAGAAGGCATCAAGGGTTCAAGTCTCCCTACCCTGGGGGATGGAGGAGGTGGTCTTCTGGCTCTCTAGTTTATGCATTGTCGACTCAACGACCGTGGAGTCATGTAGTAACTGGATTTTGTGAAACTCTGAGCTCTTGCCGACGCCATACATCGCATCAAGCCAGCAGCTAACAATGGGCACCGATGCCAGTGTTTCCCACATTCGGAGGAGCAGCCGCTTGAGGATCAGTTGCACTGGCACCGTGAGGGTCTCCTGGTGGGGTGCCTCATACTGGAGGGTCTCCAGTTCCTTGGTGTGCATAAGAACATAAGATATGCCATACTGGGTCAGACCAAGGTCCATCAAGCCCAGTATTCTGTTTCCAACAGTGACCAATCTAGGTCATACGTACCTAGCAGTTTCCCCAAGGGACACAGGTTCCACAATGCTTGTATTGGTTCAAGCATTGATATCCTGGGTCCCTTCTTAAATAATGGTTTATGGACCTTTCCTCCAGGAACTTGTCCAAAACTTTTTTAAACCCAGCTACACTAACAGCCTTTACTACATCCTCCGGTAACAAATTCCAGAGTTTGATTACACGTTGAGTGAAAAAATATTTTCTTTTATTAGTCTTAAATAGTTTACCCTGTAGCTTCATTGCATGCCCCCTAGTCTTTCTATATTCTGATAAGGTAAACAATCGAACTACGTTTACCCGTTCCACTCCGTTCATTAATTTATAGACTTCTATCATATCTCCCCTCAGCGTCTCTTTTCCAGGTTAAAGAGCCCCAACCTTTTTAGCCTTTCTTCATAGGAGTATCCTTCCATCCCCTTTACCATTTTGGTGGCTCTTCTCTGAACCTTTTCTAAAATCGCTATATCCTTTTTAAGATACGGCGACCAGAATTGCACACAATATTCAAGGTGCGGTCTCACCATGGAACGATATAGAGGCATTATAATATCTTTTGTTTTATTTTCCATTCCTTTCCTTATCATACCTAGCATTCTATTTGCTCTCTTGGCCGCCGCTGCACACTGGGCCGAGGGTTTTAACATGGTATCCACAATGACGCCTAAATCTTTTTCCTGGGTGGTGGTTCCTAATGTGGAACCTTGCATCGTGTAACCACAGTTTGGGTTGTTCTTCCCTAGGTGCATAACCTTGCACTTGTCCACATTAAATTTCATCTGCCATTTTGATGCCCAGTCTTCCAATTTATCAAGATCCTCTTGCAATTTTCCACAATCCTCTTGGGTTTTAACAACTTTAAATAGTTTTGTGTCATCTGCAAATTTGATAACCTCACTCGTTACTCCACTTTCCAGGTCATTTATGAATATGTCAAAAAGTAGCGGACCCAGCACAGATCCCTGGGGTACACCACTATTCACCTTTCTCCATTGGGAAAATTGGCCATTTAGCCCTACCCTCTGCTTTCTATCTTTTAACCAGTTCCTGATCCACAACTGTACACTGCATCCTATCCCATGACTCGTTAGTTTTGCCGAAAGTCTCTCATGAGGGACCTTGTCAAAGGCTTTCTGAAAGTCCAGATACACTATATCAACCGACTCACCTTTCTCCACCTGATTATTCACTCCTTCAAAAAAACATAACAGATTAGTAAGACAAGATCTTCCTTGTCTAAAGCCATGTTGGCTGTCTCCCATTAGGTCATTAATCAAAAATGATACGTCCAAAAAACTCATACATGTAAGAAATGTACTTTGTTACTTTTCGCTTATTTTCTTTTTTTCTTTTTTTCAAATTCGGTATGTATATTACAAAACTGTCAGGCACTTTCCAAGTTTCTCCTCAATGACATTCAACATTCAGTGTGGTTTCACATGAAAAAACAATTCTTGAGAAAACAGTGTGCCACCAGTTAGTATTTCCTTTGTTTAAAAACATCAAAACGTTTTCTCTCCTAGGAAAAAAAGAAAAAAAGAAAATAAGCGAAAAGTAACAATAAAGTACATTTCTTACATGTATGAGTACATACCGAATTTGAAAAAAAGAAAAAAAGAAAATAAGCGAAAAGTAACAATAAAGTACATTTCTTACATGTATGAGTTTTTTGGACGTATCATTTTTGATTAGTGATTCATTCACGTCCTAAGAAATTGGACCGCAATTTATAGAAGGAGTTGTCCCATTAGGTCATGACTATCTACATGCTGAGTAATTTTATTCTTTATGATGGTTTCTACCATTTTTCCCGGTACTGATGTCAAGTTCACCGGTCTGTAGTTTCCCGGATCACCCCTGGAACCCTTTTTAAAAATTGGTGTTATATTGGCGATCCTCCAATCTTCAGGTATTAGAGATGATTTTAATAATAGTTCACAGATTACTAATAGCAGGTCTGCAATCTCGTATTTCAGTTCTTTCAACAGCCTTGGATGTATACCATCCGGCCCAGGTGATTTGCTACTCTTCAGTTTATCTAAATAGTTGTAATACATCTTCCCGATGTATCGATATTTCCTTCAATTCTTCCGCACCTTTAAATACCACTTCAGTCATGGGTAACATCCCTACATCTTCCTCAGTAAAGACTGAAGCAAAGAATTCATTCAATCTCTCCGCTATCGCCTTGTTGTCTTCTTAGTGCTCCTTTAACTCCTTTATCATCTAATGGACCAACTGACTCTCACAGGTTTTTTTGCTACGAATGTACTTGAAAAGGTCCTTACTTCGCGTTTTTGCTTCCGCAGCAAGCTTCTCAAATTCTCCCTTTGCCTGCCATATCAATGCCTTGCATTTATTATTAAATTTCTATTTATTAATTTTCACAAAAAATCCAAGCATACAATCTTGAATGGAAATAAGAAAACAGGTAACAAAGGTCGGTTAAACAGCCAGCCCATTATAGAAATCAAACTTAACAGGAAATCAAACAAAACCTGTTCCGTCCACAGCCCTCAAAATAGGGGAGAATCCAACTAAGAGAAAAGAGAATTACATAATAAGTGAGGAAAATAATACTGAAGGGAAACAGTCAGGCAATATCCTCTGCAGTGGAACCTACACTGTATCAGAGGAACGACGGGTATTAATGAAGGCAAGCAACTGGGATAGATCGTAAAAAACAGATGTAGCAGAAGTCATTTTAATAATACATTTTGAAGGAAATTTAAGGAAAAATTGAGCACCCAGCAGCAGCACCGCGGGACATAAAAGTAAAAAGTCCCATCTACGTTTCTGGGTCGCTCTTGCGAGATCGGGAAACACCCGAACAGTCAAACCCAGAAAGGCAGTGTCCCTTTTCCGAAAAAACATTTTAAGAAACCAATCCCTGTCTGAGGCTAATGCAAAGGTTGCAATCAAAGTAGCAGGAGAAACAGTATCCACTAAAGAAGTTTCCAACAAAGCTGAAACATCCAAAGAATCAGCTACATTTACTCCAGGTATATCCCCACCTCCATTTTCTTTTTAACAGGAAGATAATACACCTTAACCAACGGAGGGTGCGACTCCACAGGTACCCACAATATTTCCAGCATATATTTCTTAATCATTTCCTTCGACCCCACAGAGGGGGCCTTTGGGAAATTAACCAACCGCAAGTTGGAATAGCGGGAATGATTTTCCAGCATTTCTAACCGCAATTGCATTGCCATAGAATCCTTTTGAAAACTTTGTCCCGAATCTTCAAGCAGGGTTATTTTCTGCTGAAAATCTGAAACGGAACTCTGCACTGCCGAGATCTCCAAAGTGTGTTGCTGCAAAAGTCCAGTATGATCCTGAAGTTGAGTAGTCACCGACGAAATCTGGGGAACCAAAAGTTCACCTAATTTAACGATAGCTGACCAAATCGTCTCAAGCGTGAATTCCGCAGGTTTCTGTAGAGGAAAGGAAAATGAAACAGCTACTCCCTCCGCTCCAGCCTCCATTCTCCTTTGTTCAACCTCCGAAACAGCAGAGACCCCTAAGGCCACCGTAGATGATTCACCGGGTGCAACAGGGCTAAACGCGGCAATCCTGCCGCCCCGAATATCCGGCGTCCCTCCGCTCTCCACTCCCCTTTCAGAAACCAGGGGAGGGTTCGCCGTCGGCACCGGGCTCCCGTTTAGCAAGGGCACTTTAAGGGGCCGCCACTGCTCCAGCGATGAGATATCGGGCCCGGAGCCTCCCGCCGAGCTCAAATCAGCCGAGAGATTCCAAGAGCCACTTATCGCCGGTTCTTGACCTGACCGCTGCCGCGAAACCACGAAAGTGTCAAGCGGACCAGCCGCCAAAGGTAACGGGGTCGAGGTAGCAGGGGTAGAGGAGGGCTTCTTTGCCCCCTTTGTTTTCCTTTTCCCCATAAATCAAAGACAGAGCCGCGCAGCACTCCCTTTAGAACGCCATCTTGGATTCCCATCAATGCCTTGCATTTGACTTGCCAGTGCTTGTGCTGTTTCCAGGTTTCGTCGTTTGGCTCTTTTTTCCATTTCCTGAAAGATGCTTTTTTGGCAACAGCCTCTCTGACCTCACCTTTAAACCATGCTGGCAGTTTTTTTGGACTTCCTTCCACTTTTCTTAAAGCGTGGAATACAGCTGGTCTGGGCTTCCAAGATAGTATTTTTCAACAGCCAAGCCTGATGTACGTCTTTAACCTTTGCAACTGCTCCTTTTAGTTTTTTCTTAACTGTTTTCCTCATTTTATCACAGTTTCCCTTTCGAAAGTTAAAAGGTAGTACTGTGGATTTCCTTACCATCCCTCCTCCACTAATTAAATCAAAGGCAATCATGCTATGATCACTATTGCCCAGTGGCCCCAACAACCTTATCTCTTGCACTAGATCTGGTGTTCCACTAAGGACTAGGTCTAATATGGCTTCCCCTCTGGTCGGTTCATGAACCAGCTGCTCCAAAAAGCAGTCATTTATTTCATCTAGGAACTTTATCTCCCTAGCATGTCCTGACGTGACACTGACCCAGTCGATACCGGAGTAGTTGAATTCACCCATTATTATTACTGCACTGTAACTTTTGTTAGCTTCCTTGATTTCTTTGAGCATTTCATCATCCATTTGGTCATTCTGGCAAGGCACTCGATAGTACACCCCCACTGCCATTGCCTTCCCCTTTTTACATGGAATTTCAATCCATATAGATTCTACAGCAGATTTTGTTTCCTGCAAAACTTTAATCCTTTCTGACTCAATGCCCTCTCTAACATAGAGCGCAACCCCTCCACCAATTTGATCCGCTCTATCATTACGATATAGTTTGTACCCAGGTATCACAGTGTCCCATTAGTTGTCCTCCTTCCACCATGTCTGATATTCCAATCATATCTAACCTCTCATTTAGTGCTATATATTCTAACTCTCCCATCTTAGTTTTTAGACTTCTAGCATTTGCATACAAGCATTTTAGAGAATGTATTCTACTCATATTAATTTGGCTATTGTTAGACATGGGTAATTTTGGATCTTTAAGCTCTGTCTGCTCCATACTTGAGGGCATTTGGGCTACTTTACTCTTTTGTGGAACCTCTCTGCTTTTGGTAGTATCCTTCAAAGATACATTCTTCCGAACCATCCGCTCTTGGGCGACTGTCTGCTTTCCCCTAATATCTAGTTTAAAAGCTGCTCTATCTCCTTTTTAAAGGTTAATGCCAGCAGCCTGGTTCCATCCTGGTTAAGGTGAAGCCCATCCCTTCGGAAGAGCCCCTCCTTTCCCCAGAATGCTCCCCAGTTCCTAACAAATCCAAAACCCTCATCTCTGCACCATTGTCTCATCCACGCATTGAGACTCCGGAGCTCTGCCTGCCTTTGGGTCCCGCGCGTGGAACAGGAAGCATTTCGGAGAATGCTACCCTGGAAGTTTTGGATTTCAACTTCCTACCTAAAAGCCTAAATTTTGCCTCCAGAACCTCCCTACCACATTTTCCTATGTCATTGGTACCGACATATACCAAGACAGCAGACTCCTCCCCAGCACTATCTAAGACCTTATCTAGGTGGCGCGTGAGGTCCGCTACCTTCGCACCAGGCAGGCATGTTACCAGGCGATCCTCACGTCCACCAGCCACCCAGCTATCTAACATGCCTAATGATCGAATCACCAACTATAACGGCTGTCCTAACCCTTCCCTCATGGGCACATGGCCCTGGAGAAACTTCCTCGTTGCGAGAGGGTTTTACATCACCTGGAGGACAGGTCCTAGTTGCAGGATCACTTCCTGCCACACCAGGGTGATGCTCTCCTGTCACGTGACCTCTCTCCTCCATGGCAACAGGGATGCTGCCAGACTGGAGGTGGGACTTCAGGACTATATCCCTGTAGGTCTCGTCTATGTACCTCTCTGTCTGTCTTATGCTTTCCAAGTCTGCTACTTTAGCCTCTAGAGAACGGACTCGTTCCCTGAGAGCAAAGAGCTCCTTGCACCTAGTGCACACGTAAGACCTCTCACCAACTGGGAGAAAATCATACATGTGACACTCAATACAAAAGACTGGAAAGCCCCATCCCGCTGCTGGACTGCTGTCTGCATCTTAGTTTTAAGTTTGTGTTTATATCTAAGTTCTTTACTTACTAAGGGTTGCTATGGATATTTATACTAATAAAACTGTACCTAATACGTGTAATATACCTTGTTCACCTGAAGCTTAACTAATCTCAGGTCCTTAGTGTATGACTGATTTGGGTAATGAGCTTCAGCTGAGAACACCTCCTGTCTTTTAAGATGTGTAAGTACCTATAAAGCTACGATTATCCCAGGGGAGGGAGGGAAATAACACTTATTAAAAGAGGGCTGCTACACAGTACCCTGTCTTGTGCTGCTGAGGTAAGCTAAATTCTGATTTGATTTAAATTATAGCTCTTAGCTGCTGCTAGGCTCTAACTTCTTATGAAATTTAAACTACAAGCTCTCTGCTGGGTTCTAAATTTAACCAGAAAGCTCTCTTCTGTGTTTTAAATTTAAACTAAAAGAAGTTTACTGATGCCAAGCCCTGAGTGACTATTACATTTAAACTACAAGCTCTCTGCTGGGTATGAAATGTAACCAGAAAGTTCTCCTCTGTGTTTTATATTTAAACTTAAACTGCTGCTACTAGGCCCTGACTGATTTAACAAAAAATAGTGGGTTCACAGATTAATTAGCTTTAATACAAAGAATTCCTTTTAGAAAATTACAAGAAGTATATACTCACAGTTGCAGATCTCTCTTCAGAAGTAACAGTCCCTTTTTCTAGTCATTCAAGACAGAGGACTAGATCCTCTTCAGCCTGGATCTCGAGCACCTTAGTCATATCCCTTACAAAGTCATGGAAGGCCACGTTCTCAGGTGGAGACTAGCACTGAGGCACGGATAGAGAAGGGACAGAGGAGACATCCGAGTCTCCGGATGTTCGGCGATACCTCTTTCTCTGTCTCCCACTCGGAATCGAGTGGTGACGAGGATTCAGAACCCTGCGACTCCGTTGGTCGAGGTCCATGCCACGGGGCTGGAGGCCTCTCGAGGACCCGAGGAACAGGAACATGACTGAAACAGAGAGCTTACTCGAGGTCAATGGCACTCAATGCTCTGCTCGACAACCAGTGACTCCCTCGCAGTCGAGGGGCCGGTTATCAGGGTGGATGAGCTGGGCGAACCGGTCATCATCGCCTGCTGCACGGCCAGGATAGCAGTGATGTTCTGCTCCAAGGCCACCATTCTGATCTCCATGCCAGAAGGCTCTGCAGCTTTTGGAATGGGCACCGATAGCTGCGAGCCTGACGCCAACACTCCAGAGAGTGTGTCCTCGATGACCACTATGGCCTTGAGTGCCCTTGGCCGGTCTTCAACTGCTGAAGGGTCCCATTAGGAAAGCTTAGCCAAACGTCTCTCAGACTCCAAGTCTCTCCGGTGTGATTTACTGGGTTTCTCCAGATCAACTGATTGGGCCACTCCAAGAAGGCCTTTAAATTTAAAGTGCCTCAGGCGCCTGTGCATGAGGGCCTCACCAGAGGGCCCTTTGGCGCAGCCCTTAGGTGAGGACAAAGGGAAATGCCAGAAAAACCACACAAGCCTCCCACTGATGAACCAGCACAGCAAGAGCACAAACAGAACCTGATAAGATATAGTGCCGATTACAGCTCAAGCACCCCACCTCAACAGGAGACAGCACAAATAAAAGACTTCCAGACCCATCACTTGGAACGCTATCATCACCTTAAGCAACACACAACAGTTGATAGGGGTCCAACAGGATAGCCCATAGCAGTTTCATCCAACCAAAGAGGCATAACAGCTGTGAAACATGCCGAAACACTGGTGTCTGCGACCACACAGGCAGCAACTACAACTGTTCCTCAAGGTAAACACAGGACCACAACACCCTCACTGACCACATGCACTAGACTGATCCCTCCAGACCCCAAAGTCAGCTTCCCATTCAAAACTCCTCACCCAAACCCCCCAAACATGCCACACCACCTCTCACACATCCTCCTACTGCTCATCACACACACAATCACAAACACATCAGCATTTACCACCTTAGCACTCATTACTATCATATACCAACCACTTTGCAGACCACAACCTGTTATATTCAAGCCATGCACCATAAACCCCGCCAATCTCATCAGAATCCAACCTCTACTCAACACCTCTCCAGCTGACGCACCCACTTCTTCCGCCGCGCCCCCCCCCCCCTTAAGTGCATACTCATCAAAGCAAGATCCATTCACAACAAGATCCCCATACTCAGGGATCACATACGGGACAAGAAAATTGACATAGTATGCATCACAGAAACCTGGATTGAAGAAAAAGAATGTGCTTCTTAACCAGATGGCCATACCATCCTTCCAGCTCTTCAATTGCCCCAGATTCAACAAAAAAAGGGGGAGGAGTAATCATGACTAAGGAATCGGTACATTTCAAAACACACGCCAGCTCCACCCAAGACATGGACCATGTATCCATAACCAACTACCACCTCTCAATCTGAACATACACAGCCCCCCTCAAACAGTTCTCCCAAAGACACACAAAAAACCCACGAAAAATGGAAATAAATTCCATCACACACACACGCGCACGCACACACACACACACACACACACACACTTGAATAGTGAATTCACTACACTGTATCCTAACCTTTTTGTAAATAACACCTGTAAATAGAAATGTCAGCACGCTGCCTATTCCCTGTAAAAAGTTAGAAACTTCTGATCAAGTTATACACCTTGTAAATAGTTTTAATAATTTACTGTTCTATGTAAAAAGTTAAAAAGTTCTTGTTCAATGTACTGTTATACGAACGTATACAAAACTGTTAAATTGTTCCATGTAAACCGCCCCTGATCTCTGGAAGGGGCGGTATAGAAGAAATAGATAAATAAATAAATAAAAATAAATAAATCTGCCTGGTTTACAGACACACACCCCCCCCCCCCCCCCCCCGCCGAGCGAGAACCTGCGACCTCTCCCCACTTAGAGGGAACATGTTCAGAACATCACAAGAACAAGTGGTTCATCTTGCTCGGAGACCTCAACTTACCAACGTTAGTAAACAAACAAGTATCCTCCTTCAAACAGGCTATGGAGGTGCTACAACTCAACCAAATAGTAGCAGAAGCAACACACAGCAAGGGCCGTACACTTGACCTGATATTTACTCCTTTGAAATGGCCTCACCAGCACCTTTCCTTCACGACTAAATACACATCAGTACCCTGATCTGACCACAAATTCATCACCTTTTTCCTCCAAAACAGCAACACCCACCACAAAAGGACACCTCTAACTACACACTCCCAGAGATACAGAACTTTTGATAAAGAGTCTTTCCTTAACTCAGTTCAGCCACTAATGCACATGGACCTAGAGCAGAGTAACCCTAGCAACCTAGATAGCATTATCACCCAATGGAATGACCTCATCTCGTCCTATGCTACCTGTACCATCAAGAAGAAGAGACCACACTTGGTACCATGGTTCACACCAGAGCTCAAGTCTATGAAGAATAAGCTCAGAAAATTCAAGCCCAAGTGGAGATGTCACAAAAGCCTGGATGTCCATACAGATTGCTCCATGGCCCTGAAACAATACTGCACCCTCACCCTACTAAAGAACAAACATCACACCAACTTACTTAACTCCTCTCTCAACAGGCCAAGGGAATTATTTGACATTGCACATCGTCTCATCCATGCACCCTCCACGAAAACCACATCAATCGGACCAAATGAGATGGCTCAACATCTATAAGCCAAACAATCACATGCTCCAGCAGCAGACACGCCTCACAGATACACAAACGGCATTACTGATGCCAACACAGAAACATGACCAGTCTAACACGGTTTCCTCCAGGCAAATACAGAATCATTTCGAACTTTTAACAGCACCACATCCCCACTAGACCCTTAACCATTCTCCCGGATTAAAGTATGAAAACAAGAGCTGTTGCCTCTCACCCTGCACATTGTCCAGTCATCACTTGCTCTTGGACATATGCCCACCACTTTGAAACAAGCATCCGTCAGATCATTATTAAAATCCCCCACTTTTAATCCATCTGACCCCTCTTCATACAGACCCATCTCAAGCATCCCGTCACTAGCCAAGATCATTGAGAAAACTGTTCAACTAGAACTGCAAGACTTTGTGGTATCCTATTCTCCCCTTGATGAACACCTACATGGTTTCAAACCTTTCCACAGCACCAAGACGCTTCTAACATCCCTTATCAACACACTAATCATAGGCACAGAGAAGATAACACAAGGTTTCATCCTAGTGTTTCTGGATATATCTGCAGCTTTCAACTCAGTCATATACACCCAGCTCACCTCTTGCCTCCATGAGATTGGCCTAAGAGACATGACTAACATGGCTCCAGTCCTACCTCTGACCACTCACAACAGGTTAAAGTAGGATCCCAGACCTCAAGCCTCTTCAAACTCCACCAGGGCCTGCCATAAGGCTCAGCACTATCTACTTTGCTGTTGAACATATTTATCCAGCCACTCTGCAAGGTCATCCAAGGCCACAGAGTCCAATATCATCTTTACCAAAATAATATCCTCATCTATACCCCAATTCTCCACCAGCAACCCCGAATATTCTACCATCAGGAGATGCCTAGAAGCAATTCCACAATGGCTCATCCTCCACAACCTTCTCATCATCTTCAGCAAGACTGAAGTCCTGCACATCAACAGGCACCTCTCCTCTCCTCCAGACACAATACACTTTGCAAACATGACACTGCAAGTAAAACAAATGAAATACCTGGGCATAATTCTAGATGGGAACTTGAGCTTCAGTGCCCACATAACAGTGGTGTCCAAAAGTATGGAATCACTTGTAAATTTGAAGTTTTTTCAACTTTGTGACCTTATATCTTAATTTCTTTTTCATCCCAGTGGCTTTTTCTGTGTATCTCATGATAACTAATAGATTTGGCTATTAGGGCCAACTTTTAGTATTGTTTGGCCCTTATTTTCTGAGTTTGTTCCCAATAGTTGTCCTTTTGATAGATTTTCTGTGAAAATCGCGTAATGTACATCGTTGGCCAACGATATATTATTGTAAGTATGCTTTAAAATATTATGGACGCATGCCAGGTTTCCTTCAAATTAATGTATGTGGCCTTTAAAAAGGCTGTTTTTATGTGTCAGTGATGGCTCAGTATTTGATGGGCCACCCTTTGTTCTTGATCACCTAACTGCATCTTGTCGGCATTGAATGAACCAGTCTGACAAGGTGATCGTTGGTGACAACGCAATTCCAAGTTGCAATGAGTGACTCAATCACGCTTTGATGTCGGATGACTCTTGGATATTTCCAAGGCCACCTTGTGTCACAGGTTCTCGATTGGATTCAGATCTGGAGACTAGGCAGCTCAGTCCATTGACTTGCTGCTGTTCCGCTGCTTCCAGCTGATAACCTGTCTGGAGCGATGGCAGGGTGCATTGTCATCTTGGAACAGGAACTGGCCAGGAAACAGCTGGCATGCTGATGGCACCATGCACTTTTGCAGTATGGTGATGTACTTGGCCCCGCTGTCCATTCCATCGACGATGTGACATCCAACGCCACTGGCAGCCATGCAGTCCTACACCATGACCTTCAAAGGATGCTTCACAGTGAGGCTGAGACACTCAGGCTTGAATTCCTCTCCAGGAAATCTCCTCACATAGGTGTGGGCCTGGTTACCAAACAAGCAGAAGGTGCTTTCATCGCTGAATAGCACCTTTTCCCACATTTCAGTCAACCAGGTTGAGCGCTTTTTCGCCCAAACGATCCGGTTGCGCCTTTGTATGTCAGTCATCAGTGGCTTATTCCGTGCTTTGCAGCCCCGGAGACCAAACTGCAGGCACCGGCGACAAACTGTTGATGAGCTGACACTGACCTCACTTGTCTGACCACTCTCAAAGTAGCTGAGGAGAGGTCAACTTGCGATTAGTCAGTGAAATGCATTGCAGTGCACGGTCCTGGCATGATGTTGATGCACGTAGACAACCTGAACGAGGCTTGTCTACCACTGAACCCGTTTCTTTCTTCTTCTGTACAATCTTAACAGCGCTCTGACTGCAGCCAACTTTCCTATCTGACGGCTTGAAAATCCTTCCTCACTCATAAAGGACACACGAACACGCTCCTTCAACGTCAGGGTCCGAGTCATCTTCATGGTCGATCCAGAAAGCGTATGAAATTCAAACATTCCGTGCGTTTTTACAGCTGCACTGTTGGCTAGATATCTGCATTGTGATTGGTAAGTGACACCAGCCTCCTGATTGGTCAGAAATAACGTGTGCATATTGTATAATCTCGATCCAGTTTTGACGGAGGATCCACAAAAATCGCAGTAGCTATCTCCCAGTGTCTGTAAAGTATAACATTCTGAACTTCTCTCACACCAGAAATTTGTTCAGATTCCTGAGATTGACGATAGGGCGCAAGCCCCCCCCCCCCCCCAATCCTCTTCGGAACAAGGAAGTATCGGGAGTAAAACCCCTGATCTCAGAGGTACGGTGGCACTATCGACCGCCTGTTGACCAAGGAGGTTGATCAGATACAAGGAAGCCTGATGCAGGGAAAATGAGTAGGCTCCGCTGGGGAGAAGGGAGGAGGGAGTCTGTCCAGATGAAGATGATAACCGTCCCATATTACCTGAAGGATCCAGGTGTCTGATGTAATACCTGCCCATTTAGGGGCAAAAAGGGACAGGTACCCTCCCACGGGTGGAGGTGCAGTCGGGAGGCGAGGGGTTATGCACTTGGAGTCAAAACCCCAGGGTTGGCTGGGGTGACGCCAGTGGTTGAGCTTTGGGCTAATTTGGTTTTCAGTGACCCTGAGTTCCCCCTTTGCTCTGGCCGCTGGGTGTCAGCGCTAGAGCGGGTGAATAGGGTGGGTATCCCCAATAAGGGAGCTCCTTCATCTGGGGTAACTTACACAGAGCAGCAGGTGTAACTCTGCAAATCTAGCCACCTTACTGGGCAGACTAGATGGACCATGCTGGTCTTTATCTGCCATCATTTACTATGTTACTATAACCTACCACAGCTGGGCTAGAAATTTATCTGTTCTTGTGTCATGAATATCTGGCCAATCTTGGAATCAAAGACAGTCCATAGGTAAGCAAAAGACCAAAAGAAACCTAGGTTAGGCCAGAGATAGAGCCTGACCTATGGCTTCTACACAGCACAGGCAGCCTAGGGAACCACTAAAGCATAGTTACTCACCTGTAACAGGTGTTCTCCAGAGACAGCAGGAATCAGTCCTCACTTATGGGTGACATCAGCAGCTATGGAGCCCACATGGAGCAATAACCCAGCTTTCAAAGAAAGCCTTTGGGCTTGCTGCCATGCATGCGTGGTCCTCTTCCCGCCCAAGAATGCCATCTTGCTCAGTCAGGTCCCCTAGCTCGAATCCTACCAAGCAGATAGCAAGGGAAGGATAAAAATCCAGCAACACATCAAGGGAAGTGGGAGGGAAGTGAGGACTGATTCCTGCTGTCCCTGGAGAACATTTTTTACAGGCGAGTAACTATGCTTTCTCCAGGGACAAGCAGGAAGTCCGTCCTCACTTATGGGACTCCCCAGCTACAGGCTACCAAACAGGTAACCCAAAAGCGAGGACATGAGCAGAAATCGAGGCCTGAAGGAGCTCGAGTCCTCGGGTCCCCGGGGCAAAACCCTCAGTAGCCATCAAGAAGGGTCGGAGGGTAGAAGTTGCTTATACCCCGAACAGATTACGGAGTACAGCCTGGCCGAAGGCACTGTCCCGGCAAAACTATCTCTAGGCAGTAGTGTGAAGCGAAAGTGTTCGCCGAAGCCCAGGTCTCAGCCCAGCAGATGTCTGCCAGAGGCAATGAGCGTAGTGAAGCTACCGAAGCCACTTTGGCTCGGACGCCATGTACTGTGACTCACCAATCCAGAAAGACGACCGGCTTTCGCATGAACAAAGGCAATGCAGTCCACCCAGATGGAGAGGGTGCATTTTGTGACTGCCTGCCCCAGGCGATTGGGATTGTAGGATACGAAGAGCCAGGCAGACTTGCGATGAGGCTGGGTGCGCTGCAGACAGAAGGCAAAAGCCCTCTTGCAGTCGAGTGTATGCAAAACCGCCGACGCCTGGTCGGTGTGGGGTCTCGGGAAGGTCGGCAAGACTATCTCCTAATTGAAATGAAAATCCGAGACAACCTTCGGCAGAAACTTGGTTTGGGTACGGAGGACCACCCTGTTCCTATAGAATCTGGTGTAAGGTGCTTCAGCCATGAGAGCCTGGAGCTCACTGACTCGGCAGGCCGACGTCAAAGCCACCAGGAAGACCACCTTCCAGGATAGGTGCCGAAGCGAGCATATCACCATCAGCTCTAAGGGTGAACGTGTAAGCTGCATGAGCACTATGTTCAGGTCCCACTCCACCAGAGGCAGACGGATGGGAGGTTTGGACAGCAAGAAGCCCCACATAAAGCGGGAGACCAAGGGCTGCTCCAAGAGGGGGTTTGCCCTCTATGGGGAGGTGATTCACCAAGATGGTGCTCAGGTGCACCCTGACAGAGTTTGACTTCAGCCCCTCCTTTGAAAGGTGGAGAAGGTACTGGAGGACCCACCGAGTGGGACACGAGAAAGGGTCAATCTGGAGCTCGAAGCACCAGACCGAGAAACACCACCACTTGAAGGCGTAAGCTCGTCTCATCGAGTCCTTCCTTGATGCGAGGACCACCTCCTCGACCTCCTCCGGAAGGTCTAGTGTGGCTAGGGAGACCCGTTCAGCCGCCAGGCTGCAAAGGACAAAGCGGCCAGGTTCGGGTGTAGCACCAGCCCCTCCTCCTGTGTTAGCAGGCCTGGGGCACAGCCCTGTGGAACTGGAGGCTCAGGTGCGAGCCAGAGCAGGAGTGGGAACCACAGCTACCGAGACCACGAGGGAGCGATGAGTATCATCGACGCTCGTTCCCGCTGATCTTTGTGGAGGGTCCTCGCAATGAGAGGAGTGGGAGGGAATGCATAGAGAAGCCCGGAGGGGTCCAGCTCAAGAGGAATGCATCCCACGCCTCCTTGTTCGGGTGCGGGACCGGGCCACAGAAGCGAAGGAGCTGTGTGTTCACCTGGCTGGCGAACAGGTCCACTGTTGGGGTACCCCACCGATGAAACAGTCAGCTGGTCATCTCCAAGTCCAGCTGCCATTCGTGAGGGTGAAGGATCCTGCTGAGTTTGTCCGCAAGGACGTTTTTATGGCCCGGGAGGTAGACCGCTCATAGGGTCATCCCCCGATGGAAGGTGAAGGAGCAGAGGACGACTGCTTCCCGGCAGGGGAGGCGTGATCCTGTGCCCCCTCCTTGTTGATGTAGAACATCACCACTCGATTGTGTTGGTCTGCACGAGCACCAACTTCCCTTGGAGATGGTCCTCGAAGGCCCTCAGGGCCCACCGAACTGCAAGCAAATTTATATGCTATTGAGACGCTTCAGGTGACCATCGTCCCTGCATGCACAGTGCACCACAGTAGGCTCCCCACCCTGGCAGGGAAGCATCCGTCGTCAGCACTATTTCGTGCTGCAGGGTCTGGAATGGAAGCCCCCAGAGAAGGTTGCAGGGGTCCTGCCACCAGTCTAAGGATTTGTGAAGGTTGCGGGAGACCCGAATGGGGTCTCTGAGGTGACCGGAGGCCGGGCTCCACTGAGTGCTGAGGCACCACTGGGCCGTTTGCATGTGCATGCAGGCATGGGGAACCACATGGACAGTGGAGGCCATGTGCCTAGGAGGCGCAGCATAGCCCATGCCGTGACCCGAGTGGTGCTCTGGACCTGAGTTGCCAAAGCTTGGAGGCAAGCCACGCGGTCTGCTGGCAGATAGGCGATCGCCCGCTGGGTGTCGAGGCATGTGCCGGTTCAAGGTGAGACTTGGGGTAGTTGACCAAGAACCCCAGGCACTCGAGGAGGAGGATCGTGCGTGATGCTATCAGGCAGGCTTCCCTGGCCGAGGGCCCCGTGACGAGCCAGTCATCGAGGTAAGGTAAGACCAGCACGACCTGCCACCTGAGGGAGGTGGTGGCCATGGAGAGGCACTTTGTGAAGACCCACAGAGCAGATGAGAGTCCGAAGGGGAGCACCCTGAAACGGTAATGCTCCCTTGCACCCTGAAACACAGGAGCTGCCTGTGTTTGGGGTGAATCAAAATGTGAGAGTAAACATCCCTGAGATCCAAGGAGCATAGCCAGTCGTCCTGCTGGAGGAAGGGCAGCTGGACGCCAAGTGATAGCATCTTGAACTTCTCCCGCACCAGAAACTTGTTTAGTTTTCGGAGGTCAAGGATGGGCCGTAGGCCCCCTGACTTCTTCGGAACGAGGAACAACCAGGAATAGAAACCCCAATCTCTGAGGTGCGACAGTACCCTCTTGACTGCTCGCTGAGCGAGGAGGTTGTCTAACTCCCATTGTAGGAAGTCTGGTACGCATGGAGTCGAGAAGGCTCTGCTGGGGAGAAGGTAGGGGGAAGCCTGTCCAGGCAGAGACGGTAGCCGTCCCGAACTACTCAGAGGACCCAAGTGTCCGACGTGATGGATGTCCAATGAGGGGCGAAGGAGGACAGGCGTCCCCCCACCGGCTGCGGTGCTGCCGGAGGGCGAAAGGCTATGCTGCTGGCATCAAAACCCCTGGGCGGGATGTGGCAGTGCCAGGGTTTGGCCTTGGGCCCTTTCAGCTTGCGATGACTGTGGGGCCCAGACTTTCCTTGCGTCGCATTGGTCAGTGCAGGAGTGGGTGAGTTCAGTGGGTAGCCTCGGTAGGGCAAACTCTTCCGCGGAAAGAACGACTTCTTGGTTTGCTGTTTCTTTCAAGGGAGAGGGGAGGTCTTGCGCAAGAGGTGGGTTCGGGTGATGAACTCTGTTTCTATCTCAGCAGCCTTATCCTCCATCGGTTTACCGAAGAGGAAGGAGGGGGAGGGGGAAGGCAAGGTACGTCTAGGAGCTTTTCCTGAACCCATTGCTCCAAGTCCGAAGACTAGAGCCATGCCTGGCGTCGGGCCCTAAATCCGTCATAGATGGCATGGGAGAGGTATTTTGAGCACTCTGTGACAGACTTCAGAAGGATTCAGAACCTGCTAAGGGGGTTCGCCCACTAGGCCCTCGGAGAAACCCCCAAGTCCCTTAGCTACGTCCTGCAAAAACATGCTGACGTATAATTGGTATGCCTGAATACGGCATGAGAGCATGAACCCTTGATAGGCCTTGCGACCTAGGGCATTGAGGGCCCTCGACTCCCTGCCCAGCGGAAACAAAGAGTGGGACTTCAGGCTCTTTTGCTTTCTCATAGCCGATTCTACCACTATGGAGGTGTGGGGGAGTTGGGTTTTCCTGAACCCGGGGCCGTGTTGGACCCTGTACATCGTGTCAAGGCGCTTGCTCACGATGGGGACCGAAGCAGGGGTCTCCCACAGGTGGAGTAGCAGCCTAAACAGAATGGGGGGAACCGGGACAGTAAGAGATTCCTGAGGCGGGGACTCATACTGTAGGATATCGAGCTCTTCAGCTCGAGGTTCCTCCTCGGCCTGAGTAGCCAGGTTGAGAGCCCGTGCCATATCCAGTACAAACACCACGAAGGAGGTGTCCTCAGGTGGCGAACACCTCTGAAAGGCAGGCGGGGACGGGTCCAACGGGAGGTCCCGGTGGGCATGGGTCTCTGGGGAGGTATCCTCGTCTGACTCCCCTTCGGAGGAGGAACCCGATTTGGGCTGGTCGCCTCATCCGGAAGCAGAGGCCCGCTTGGAGGCCCTGGAGGATATCACCCCCAAGGAATGGGGAGATGAGCGACACAGAGCACCCTCACGAGGCCCATGGCTCTCAGGGGTTTCCAGGGTAGGTTTTGGTGTCCCTCTCAAGGGAACCTCTGTCTCTAGGCATGAGCCAGCAAAGCTGGATATCAGCGCCTGCTAGGAATCTATGAATGCAGAAACGCTACGTTCTAGGCACCAGCATACGGGACTCCCATGCGGGCGTGGGGCCCTGCGACGCCGACACCGAGGTCACCGCGTTGGGCATCGAAGAGGAGAGGGGGTCCTCACCGGGATGACCCTCAGGAGACCTGGCGCCATCGCCGGAGGACTGAGTCTGTACAGGGTACTTTATGAGGTTGCTCCTTGTCAGACTCTCGGAAACGCCAAGGCGGGCTAAGCAACAAAGCACAGGAGTGCTCATGCTTGTCGGAAGCACCCGACAGTGACTTTGAGGCCTTCTTATGCTGCTCCATTTCAGGGGACCCCTGGTCAGAGCGCCGTTTTGAGCGCGGAGCTAGGGTGGGGGGGATCCCACCGGCGGAGAGATGACTGAGAGCGCCAATGGGGATTCCGAGGCAGCCTTACGGAAAATATCCTCAGACTTCTGCTTATGACTGAGCAGGGCTTTTGAGGACATTTTCTTACAAAGCAAACAGAGCTCTGGATCATGGTTGGCCCTGAGGCACCGCAGACAGCAGTCATGGGTGTCCGTAAGAGACATGTTCTTGGAGCATCTATAGCATTTTTTAAAGCTGATGGTCATCGGGGCAAAAAGGGCCCCCGTGAGGTTGAAGACCCACGCAGCCAGCGGTTGGGAGAAAAAAGGGCGTGAAGCCCACTAACAGCAAAAAAGTTAGGAAAAACATCCCCTATGCTCAAAAGGAATGGGAGCAGGGGAAGGACAGGTAGAGGACCGGTGCAACTGGAAAAATTAGTAGGCCAAAGGCCAGGAAACAAAACACTTTTTCCGAGGGACGAGGATATGCATCCGAAGGGCTCCGCGGAAAAAGGGTGACTGAGCAAGAGGCACACTTGGGCAGGAAGAGGACCACGCATTCGTAGCAGCAATCTCAAAGGCTTTCTTTGAAAGCTGGGGAATTGCTCCGCGTGGGCTCAGTCGGTGCCGACGTCACCCATAAGTGAGGACGGACTTCCTGCTTGTTCCTGGAGAAAGCAAAGTTTAGCAAAAAAAAACCCACAGTATGAGAAAGGAGGAAGGCCCACACAAAGTTCCAGATATCCTCTCCCTCAAGGGCAAGCAGTGAAGGGTACAAAGAAGCTAGGATAGAAATTCCAGGCTTTGCCAAGGGTAGTCTCCATTATGCCACATGCTGGGAATCCTGATCAATTAGAGCTGGAAGGCCTGATGCCACCCTAGGAGCCTAAGATCCTGCTGTACCAGTTCAACATGTGCCACCTTCTGCTTTAAAGTACTTCATCTGCACCCCTCATTTTAATTTATTATTTTTATTTAAATACTTAAACACTCATATATTGCCCATTATAATAAGTTCCCTTGTCTACCAACAACTCCTGATCCTGGGTGATTTTAATATTCACGTAGATTCCCCTTCCACTTCCCGCGATTCCACTTTTCTTTCTCTTCTTTCTGATCTTTCTATGCAGCAGCATGTCTGCACTCCTACGCACTCTGCTGGTCACTCCCTGGATCTGGTCATATCTCACTCCTCCTCCCTGTGTACTCTATCTATTCCTTGGTCAGATCACCTCTGCTTACTCTTCTCCATTCCAGCATCCTTCCCCCCTACTGCTCAGGACATAATTCTCCCTCCACCTCGTTTGGTTCGCCGAATCACACCCATCACTCTCGCTCAATTCCCCTCTTCTGACTCCCTCTTTCCCCCTGATTTTCCATCTTCTCCTCGTGGTTCTTCAGGCTCAGTCTTGGAACACCATTCTGACAGATGCACTGGACCAGCTTGCCCCATATCGGCCTCTTCCCCCCTCTCATTCCCGTCATCGATACCCTTGGTTCCACTCTGGCTTATTCCTCCACCGCTCTTATCTGCGTCGCGCTGAGCAACATTGGCGGAAACATCCATCTCCCTCTTCTCTAGCTCACTTTTGTCACTGCCATTCTCATTACCGTTTTCTGATGCACTCTGCCAAGTTGGATTACTTTTCTAATCGTATCTCCTCTGCAGCTAACTCCACCCACCAACTCTACTCTACTCTTCGGTCTCTTTCTGCTTCCCATTCTCTTACTTCTCCACTTCCCTCCCCTGTCTCTCCTGATCCTGCCCTTCTAGCCTCCCATTTTGCCACCAAAGTACAAACCCTCCACTCCCTTTTTCCATCCTGCCCTCCCCCCTTTCCCCTTCCTCCCTCCTCCTTCCCCGTCTTCTTCTCCCTTTCTCTGCGCATCTTCCTCCTCTCTCCCACAGGTGGTCCTCATTCCAACCTGTGACTTTCTCAGATCTGTCTAAGGTATATTCTACTACTCGTAAATACACCTGTTCCCTAGACCCTATTCCCTCCCAATGGCTCCTCGATGCTTCTCTAGCCCTCTCTCCACACATTCTTTCCATTATCAACTCTAGTCTCTCTTCCGGTACCTTCTCCTCTGTCTGGAAGCATGCTGTCATCCGTCCCATTCTTAAAAAAAAAGACTCTCTTGATCCATCCTTCCCAGCCAACTGGCGTCCCATCTCAAATCTTCCCTTTCTTTCAAAAATTCTTGAAAAACTAGTCTATGCACAGCTCTCCTCCCACCTTGAAGCTTCCCTGATACTCCACCCCGTCAATCCGGTTTTCGTCCCAACCATAGTACTGAATCCATTCTGCTTTCTCTTCTTAACGACTTGCATATTGCTCGTGATCACGGTCTCATCTCTAATGCTGTCTCTCTTGACCTGTCTGCTGTTTTCGATCTTGTGGATCATCACACCCTTCTTGATCGCTTACACAACATTGGGCTCTCTGGTTCTGTCCTCTCCTGGTTTCGCTCTTATCTCTCTCATAGGTCCTTTTCCGTTGTCTCGGGATTCTCTTCCTCTCCCCCAACCCCCCTCCCATGTGGTGTCCCCCAGGGCTCTGTCCTTGCCCCTCTTCTATTTAATGTCTTCTTCATGGCCCCCCTTGCCCTTCTGGTCCAGCAGCACAGCATCACAGCTCATTATTATGCAGATATCATTCTTCTTCACCACACAGACTCCTCTGCTCCAGATCTCACCCCCCTCAACTCCTGCTTGGCTTCGGTGGCCACCTGGTTTTCCTCTAATTTTCTGCATGTGAACCCCTCTAAAACCTTTGCTATATGGTTTACCTTCGGTGCCCCTGCTCCTTCCATCACCCCTCTTCTATCCTCCTCCCCACTGCCTCTAGTTTCCTCCCTGCGTTACTTAGGGGTCATCCTGGATTCTGCTTTATCGTTCAAGGACCATATCTCTTCGGTGGTACAGCGGTCTTTTTACACTTTGAGACAACTTCGTGCAGTTCGCCCCTTCATCTCACCCTCTTCTATGTCCACACTGCTCTTATCCCTTGTGGTGTCTCGTCTAGATTATTGTAATGTTGTCCTCGCCGGCCTTCCCCAAGTACAACTACAGCGACTGCAACTAGTTCACCACACTGCATCACGTATCCTGATGCATGCCTCACGCTTCGATCATATCACCTCCATCTTAATCCACCTGCACTGGCTTCCACTTGTCTATTGTATTTGTTTCAAAGTTCTCATCCATGTGCACAAAACCATTCACACCGGTGTCCCTCTTTATCTTGCAGATCAAATTCACCTTCACTCCTCCCATCGTTCTCTTAGGTCAGTCCATTTGAACCGTATGTCCCTCCCCTCTCCGTCACAGGCTCATCTTGAATCTACCCACTCTTCCGCTTTTTTCTTCCTGGGCCCCCATCTCTGGAACTCGCTTCCCCTTGCCCTCCGCCTCGAACCCTCCTACAAATCCTTCAAGACCATGCTGAAGACCCACTTATTCTCCTCCGCTTTTCACCTCCCCCCCCCACTCCCCTTTCTCCACCTCCTTCGCTGAATGTTGATGTTCCTCTACCCTTTGCTCCTTGTTCTATTTTCACTCTGTTTGATTGTTATATTCCTTCCCTTTATTATTCTATCTCCTACTCTTTTTTTATATTATGGCGCTCTTTTCCTTTTCCCAGCAGCTTATTTTTTTGATATTGTGAACCACTCTGTGCCCGTGTGGTGTGAGTGGTATATAAAATGTGATAAAGATAAAGATGCCACAGTTCACATGCATTTAACCATTTTCCATACAAACATTTTAAAAAATTCTCCATCCCTTTCCTGTACCTCAAAAATCTATACAACACCCATCTCAAAAAATGTACCTTTAAACATTTTCTAAAAATTCTGTAATCTGATTCCAAGCACAGTCCTATCAGGAGGGCAATTCTACATCTCTAATCCTATTACTGAGAAGATTCTCTAACTTCTTTTCAATGGAAAACTAATAACTGCTCTGTATTTTCTAAGTGAAGGTTCCATTTCGGTACATATTCATTACTCTGCTGGAGATACTTTGGTGTCCCTGCCCTAGCCACTCCTTAAAACAGCAACATTAACTTAAGTCTGATACCATTCTCTTTTGTGAGCCAAAGGAGTTGTTTCAACATAGGTAAAATATGATTTCCCAACCCAGATAAGAATCCAGACACAAATTGTACCTGGGAGACATTCTCGACCAAACCCTCATTCAAGCAGCAGATTGCGCAAACAGCAAGGACAATATTCTTCAAAACCAGGATGTTACAGCACCTCAGACCATGCCTACACTCCCACGACTTCCGATCAGTGCTACAAGCGATGTCTCTCCCCCATCTGGACTTCTGTAATGCGATCTATCAAGGACTTCCACACTACATCTCAATCCACTATGGACAGCCCTCAACATGACAGCCAGGATCATCCAAGAGGTGAAGAAATATGACCACATCACTCCGGTCCTGATGCATCTCCACATCCTCCCACTGGAAGTCCGCATCAAGTACAAAACCTTAATATTAATTTATAAAGCATTACACCAGCACTAAACATCACACCTCCACACCCTAGCACCACTCTGGACGACCAACACATCAGGTTGCTAACATGTTGACAGTGCCACATGAAAGGACAAAGTGCATCCTCCAAACCTGCTTTTGAACTCTATGCTCCCTCCACATGGAACTCCCTCCCAACCAAAATCCGAAACAAGGACCTCTCCTCGATTAGAAAACAATTAAAGACCCACTTATTCAGAGAACATTTCGGGACAGATCAGAGCGCCATACAGTGAACACATGCCCACACTAAACACCAGAGAACTATGGACTGAGAAGCAAAGGAAAATTGTAGATGTGTTAAGAAAATCTGATGCATATCAAATCAGGAATGTAAAGAATAAATTAGACCTTACCTGCTAATTGTCTTTCCTTGAGTATTCTCCGGGCCAGTCCAGGAACAGTAGGGTAGTCAACCTCCTTCAGCAACTGAGGACTGAAATCTTCAAAGCTTTGCTGACAGCCTACCTAGATCCCCCTGGTGTCAGAGAGCCAGTCTACTAATGTCTAAGCAGTAACTCTAAAAATTAAACACTACGTCTATTAATCACAACGGTATTAGACAAACTCATGTCCTTGTAACTTAACAACCCTATCTAGGACTTCAGCGCCAGAACTTGGTACAATCTATGGAATAGACCCCCTGGAATCGCAGCACTGAACCTTACGGGAGCCCCCTAGCCAGGTCCTCCACGGAAGACCCCGAACCTCCTCTAGTACTGGAAAATTGTTTTACTATTCCCAGGAATTCCCTTTTCGGTCATCCCCGGACCTGCACCTCCTTGTCTGCAACAGTGCAGAAAGACCACCAAACTACCCCCTACTATTTTCTGGGTGGGTCCTGGACTGGCCCGGAGAATACTCAAGGAAAGACAATTAGCAGGTAAGGTCTAATTTATTCTTCCTTTTCGTCTCTCCGGGCCAGTCCAGGAACAGTAGGGTAGTACCAAAGCAGTACCTACTCCCGGGAGGGTCCCAATAACCCCGCCAAAACCGCAGCTGCTCCGACCTTTGCGTCACCTGCCGCCTGAACATCTAAGCGATAATGCTTCGCAAATGTATGCAAGGACGACCAGGACGCCGCCGGACAAATATCCACTGACGGGATCAAAGCTCTCTCAGCCCAGGACATCGCCTGCCCCCGAGTCGAATGAGCCCGAAGCCCCTCCGGCGCCTCTTTTCCGCTCGCCTGATACGAAGCTGCTATCGCCTGTTTTACCCAGCGCGAAACGGAGGCCTTGGAAGCCGCTTCTCCTTTCCGTGTCCCGCCAAACAGAACAGCCAGCCTATCCAACTTCCAAAAAGTCTGTGTCCACCTGAGATATCTGTGCAGCACTCTACCAAGATCCAATTTATGAAGAGAAAAGTCCCTCTCAGCCACCTGCGCCACCCGAAAGGTAGGCAGAGAAACTGACTGATTCACATGAAAACCTGACACCACCTTCGGAAGAAAAGAGGGCACCGGGCATAAGACCACTTTCTCCTCCAAAAACTGGATGTACGGTTCCCTGCAGGACAGCGCCTGCAAATCTGAAATCCTCCGCACTGAGCACAAAGTTACCAAAAAAGCGGTCTTCCAAGAGAGCTCCCTCAGCACTACTCTTTTCCCTGGCTCAAAAGGAGCGCTTGTTAAAGCTCATAGAACCAAATTTAAGTCCCAAGGTGGCACTATAGATCTTCTAGGCGGCCTCACATTCTTAACTGCTCGGAGAAACTGTTGAACATCCTGCTGTAACGTCAAACTCTGGCGCTGTAATGTCAAACTCTGGCCTTGCACCTTGCCTCGGTAGCAAGCTATAGCCGCCAGATGCACCTTCAGAGTACTTAACGCTAAACCTCTTTCGAGCCCGTCCTGTAGGAACAACAAAATGTCCACCACACTTGAAGTTCGCGGTCGAACCCTGTGCCTTGCGCACCAGCCTTCAAAGATCCGCCATATACAGATATAAGCCACTGCCATCGACCTCCGTCGTGCCTGCAACATGGTGCCGACCACCGCCGCAGAATAGCCTTTCCGTCTCAAACGGTCCCTCTCAAGAGCCAAGCTGTAAGCAAGAAGCGATCCACCTGCAACATGAGAATAGGACCCTGGTACAACAAATTTATCCGACTCGGTAACTTCCAAGGACGATCCGCCAGTAAGCACACGAGGTCGGCATACCACGCTCGCCTCAGCCAGTCTGGGGCAATGAGAATCACCATCCCTGGATATCGAGCGATTCTGCGAACAACCCGACCTATCATCGGCCATGGAGGAAAGAAGTACAGAAGCTGCCCCTCCGGCCAGGGTATTGTCAAACGCTGCCATCAGATCCATAACCGGCTGGCCCCAACGCCTCATTATGTCGTGAAAGACGACGTCGTTTAACTGCCATTCCCCTGGATCCAAAACCTGTCGACTGAGAAAATCCGCCTGCACATTGTCTTTTCCCGCTACATGCGCCGCTGACAGAGCCAGCAGATGCTCCTCTGCCCACTGCATTAGCGCCTGACTCTCCCTCAACAAGACTGCACTGCCTGTGCCTCCCTGCCGATTGATATATGACACGGTGACCGCATTGTCCGAGAAAACTTGCACCGCTTTGCCATTCAAGAGCGCCTCAAACTCCTGCAACGCTAGCGCTGCTGCTCTCATCTCCAGCTGATGGATAGACCAGCTGGACATCTCCACTGTCCATCGCCCTTGAGCCACTTGAGACATACAATGAGCTCCCCAGCCGGAGAGACTGGCATCCGTGGTGACCAACACCCAATCTGGAGTGTCCAACGGCATTCCTGCCCTCAGATGCGTGGGGTTGCTCCACCACCCCAGACTGTTGGCAACCTCGGCCAGACACACCAACCGTCGACTGAGTGGATGGCTTTGCGGAGACCAACGGGACAGTAATGAGTGCTGGAGCAGTCGCATATGGGCCCTGGCCCACGGCACCAAATCCAAGGTCGCTGCCATGGACCCCAGAAGCTGCCAGTATCGCCACGCCGTTGGCGCCTTGAGGTGCAAAAAAGCGGCCACCTGCATAGTAGTTTTTGAATCTTGACCTCCGGCAGAAACACCGCCCTCCAGTTTGTGTCGAACAAAGCCCCCAAAATACACCAGGGACTGCACGGGTGCCAACTGACTCTTGGTGCGATTGACCACCCATCCTAAACTTTCTAGAAAAGCCACCACCCTCGAGGTGACTTCCTGCGATTCCGGAACTGACTGAGCCAGGATGAGCCAATTGTCCAGATAAGGATGTACGAGGATACCCTCCTTCCGCAACGCTGCTGCCACCACTACCACCACCTTTGTGAATGTGCGAGGTGCTGTGGCCAACCCGAAGGGCAACGTCCGAAACTGAAAATGCCCCATGGGTACCGCAAAGCGCAAGAACTTTTGATGTTGGGGTTTGATGGATATGTGTAGATACGCTTCTGTCAAATCTATGGACGAAAGCACCTCTCCCGGCCGCAAGGACCGGATCACTGATTGAAGAGTCTCCATCCGAAAATGCGGCACCCTTAAACAGCGGTTTACATGCTTTAGATCGAGAATTGGGCGAAAGGACCCCTCTTTTTTGGGAACCACAAAATAAATTGAGTATCGACCTAAACCACACTTGTCCGGAGGCACCAGAACGACTGCTTGAATTCGTAGCAACCGTTGAAGCGTCTGATCTACCACTAAAGCTTTTGCTGAGCTCCTGAATGGCGACATTACGAACGCCCGCAGTAGGGCTTGCTCGAACTCCAAAGAATAGCCGTCTCGAATTATGTCCAATACCCAGCGGTCCGTAGTTATGGCGGCCCAGGCAGAGAGGAAAAAGGGCAATCGACCTCCTATTAGCTCCTCTGCCTGGACCTCCCTCATCTCATTGTGGCTTCTTAGAGGCGCTCGATTGAGGTCCGCTAAATCCACGTCCGAACCCTCGAGCACCCTGAAAGGACTGCCCCCTGGGCAGAAACCGCCCTCTCTGATAAGGTGTAAACCGAGTTCCTCGGAATCTACAGTAATCTTTGCCTTGACCTCGCTGTGCAGAGCCCTGCTTCGGACCTTTTGGACGGCCCTCTGGTAGGCATCCGCCTTTGGAGTCTCCCAAATCCTTCACAATCTTTTCCAATGCTTCCCCAAAAAGTAGCTTACCCTTAATAAGGCAGCCTAAGACGTGTCTTAGAAGACGCGTCCGCCGCCCAATTTCTCAGCCAGAGAAACCTCCAAGCGGCAATGATGGATACCATGGATTTAGCAGACATCTGAACCAGATCATAGAAGGCATCGGCAAGATATGCTGCAGCAGATTCTAACTTTTCTCCTTCCAGCGCTGAAGCTCCCTCCAAACCTGGAGAAGACTCCGCTTGCAACCACCTAATTGAAGCCCTGGACACATATGCACCACAGATGGAAGTTTGCAACGCTAGAGCACTGGTATCAAAACCTTGCTTGAGAATGGACTCCAGCTTTCTATCCTGCAGATCCTTAAGGGCCGCTCCACCCTCTACTGGGCTAGTGGTTTTCTTAGTCACCGCCGATACTAACGCATCGACCTTCGGCATACGCAACAACTCCTTCTCCTCTTGCGGGACTGGATATAAGCGGCCTAGCACCCGTGCCCCTCTCAAGGTGGCCTCAGGGCATTTCCACTCAGATTCAACCATCTACTTAATGGCCCTAGGCACCGGGAAACACCTCTGTTCCGCTCTGAACCCCTGCAGCAAGGGATCCTCTAATGGCTCAGTCTGTACTGCCGGCAAGGCAATATTCAAGGCCGCTAGTGAATGGGAAATCAGCGCACCCAACTCTTCCTTCCTAAACACTCTGAAAAGATTGGGATCATCCCCAGCTGCTATCTCTCCTTCCTCGAGGTCCTCTGGCCACAAATCTAATCCAGATTCTGAGGGGATCTCCCCCTCCTCTGGGCCTTGAAACTCTACAGTCTGTTGAACTAGACCCCCATTTGTCACCCCGGCCGACAGCCACGCTTTGGAAGACCCCTCTCGCGGGTCCTCCGCAGTGCCAGGAAGCGTGGACAAAACAGGAAGGCTAGACACCAACTCCTTGCCCTGCCCCCGCTCTAACTTCAAGCAATAAGCCCTATGAAGTGACAAAATAAATTCCGGCAAAAAAAAAAGAGTTTGAACCCCCCTCAGGAATCTCTGAAACTGGTGAGGGGTCCATCAATAGAGATGGGGCCGATTTCTTTGTCTTAGCTTTTTTCTTTAAAGACTTGTGCTGCAGCGCGGGAGAAACGGCAGCCGGCTTTAAAATGGCCACCGTTCCCGCCTTTTATCTTTATCTTTATTTACAACATTTGATATGCCGCCTAGACCTAAGGTATTAAAGCTGTGTACAATGAAAAAGTACGGGCTGCAGAAAAATACAGGGGGAAAAGGAACGCCATTAAATTGATAGGAAAGTGATAGGGAAGGGAGGGAGAAAAATAGTGAAGGACAGAGGGAAAAAAAAAAAAAAAGAGTCAAACACTAAGGGAAGAGACACAAGGAAGGGAGTGGGTGAACGGGAGGACCCATGATGTTGAATAATAGAAAACTTAGTGAATAAGTTATGAATGGCTAGAGAGTGGGAAGATCAAAGGCTTGACAGAAGAGGTGTGTTTTGAGAAGAGCTTTAAACTGGGGAAAGGATGCTTCAATACGAATAGAACACGGGAGGGAATTCCAAAGGGCGGGACTTTCACTCGCAGCCTGAGGCTTCCTTGCATTCTAAGCTCCTGACGCCTCCTCCATTAGCAAGAACTACCAACTTTGTTTCCCCAAGAGCAAAAACACGCGCACCGGATCAGACGCGGCGGATACCGAAACGATCGCCGCTTGAGATGACCTGCCGCCTGCAATTCCTATCAGCCCCGCTGTCCCCCGGCACTCTATAATCGCGCCTGCTACATACAGCTCTCCCCCTCACCTTACAAGTACCGCTGCTCGCAGCCGAGAAAGTCGGGAGTCTGTAGGCAGAGGGCTGGACTCTGGGACTCCCAGGACCATGCTCTGCTCTCCTGGAGGGATGCGGTCTTCAAGGCAGGCTCTGCCCCTACTGCCTCAGAAGACAGATGACCCCCATCCAAGTCTCCGTTTGAATTGTCCCTTTTTTTTTTTATAACTCAACTCTCCCACTTCAATAATCACTCAGAACTCCTAAAACTAACCCAGCTAGGGCTAGTGAGGAGAACCTCTGCTATAATATTTCTGTTTTCTTCTCTCGGAGCCTGTCAGCGAACACCTCCTTCAGCTGCTGAGGACTGAAAAGACTGGCTCTCTGACACCAGGGGGATCTAGGTAGGCTGTCAGCAAAGCTTTGAAGATTTCAGTCCTCAGTTGCTGAAGGAGGTTGACTACCCTACTGTTCCTGGACTGGCCCGGAGAGACTAAAAGGAACAAACAAAGCCCCACCTCCCTGGTGAAGTAAAAAGCCCCCCTGTAAATAAGTTATACCATATTTCAATGTCTCTCTTATTTTTTGTGAACCACTTTGATCAGGTGAAAAGTGGTATATAAGCATAGCTAAATAAAATAAATAAAAATAAAATGCGATTATATTTCCCCAGGCTCCCAGTAAGTCTCACAACCATATTTTATATTAATTGTCAACTATGAAAAGATCCATATAGAAAATAAAAAATAGTTATCATTGCTAGATTCTTGTAATATCCAGGCCTGAGAGAGTAATTGCAGATCAGAAGGATCCAAATATAGCAGTAATGTTACTGAAAAGTTGTGGTCTTCTGCTCCATCTGCTGGCATAAACCCATGAGTCTTGACTACTCTAGCAGTATGATAAGTGAAAGGAAGCTTGTCTGTACAGGGCCGTGTATACAGTCAGGGTACTTAACACCATATTACTAAAAGTCCTAAGAAAGAGTTAACACCACAGACATTCCAGAGCTTATTACTCAGCAACAACCTTGAAAGACTACTGCAATAACTAGGCTGAACTTTCCTAATAACAAAGACATTAGGTTTGTTATACAAAAGATAGTGCAGGGAGGAGTTTGATTCTGTGTCTCTCAGTCTCGATTCAGAGATATCAAAACGGCAAGTGTTAGAATTATTGTCTAAAAAGTTATGTCTGGCAATACATGTATATCTCCTCATGATGACCTATGCTAATAAGAACTGACCTATGACGTAGAGATATAGAGATGTATGTTATGAATATACGTGATGCTTGACGTAGAACAATAAGGTAGAAATTATGCTGTGTAATGGAATATTTACCTATAAATAAAATGGCTGAAAGCTGTGATGGCAGAGTAAACAAGGTGCTAACTTGGTTTGCTCTCCCAAAGCTTTGGTTGTATTTTTAATAATATAAGTGTGTTGTGTATTATTTACTGATTTACCATGCTTGCTTCCTTCTCATTGCTTTGTGTGTGGATATCCGTTACCTAAGAGCCCTGGTGAGTAACCGGTGAGGGGAGGTGCAGAGTACACAAACAATAAGGAATGCACTTTCACAGAGTTAAGATAAAATTTAAGCCATCTCCTCCTGAAGAGCTCTGAAAACCGTGATGATTTTAAATGCAATTCGCAGAATTACTGAGAATCAAGACAAGGGTAAAAGCATGGCACAATTCCATCTTTCTTATACTTTAATCATCTTTGTTACAGCACTCTAAATGAGCTAGAATCCAGCAATATTTTGGAATGTATTGGTAAGCAAATACAATAATTTAACTGCAACAAAGTGTAGTTACTCATCTGTAAAAGGTGTTTTTCAGGGACAGCAGGAATCAGTCCTCTCATATAGGCGACGTTGACGGAGCCTGCGCGGAGCATCTTCCCGTCTTTCAAAGAAAGCCTTTGGGAGATACCACCACAAGTGCATGGTCCCCTGCCCACCCAAAGGTGCCATCTTGCTCAGTCAGGTGCCATAGTTAGAGCCCAACCAAGAAGATGGCCAAAAACGAACAGCAACTCCAAGGGGACGATCCCTGCTGTCCCTGGAGAACACCTGTTATAGGTGAGTAACTGCTCCAGGAACAAGCAGGAAGTCAGCCCTCACATATGGGACTCCCTAGCTCCAAGCTACCAAGAACCAGCATAAAACAGGGGCACGGCCTGGCCGTGGGCAGCCCCAGGTGAATCCTGATGACAGACTCAAGGGACCCCCAGTGTTCAGGGAGAACCATGGCTCCGGTAGCCTGAACAAGAAGGGTCAGAGGACAGGAGTTGCCTAAACCCTTTAGAAGTTATGGAGTATGGCCTGTCCAAAGGCGCTGTCCTGTTAGAACACCCTCTCCAGGTAGCAGTGGGCTAAAATAGTCTGAACGGAGGACCAGATGGCAGCCTGGCAGATGTCTGCCATGGGCACTGAACGGAGACTGGCGACAGAGGCTACCATTGCCCGGACATTCTGCAGCGTGACTCGACACTCCAGAGGGATACCGGCTCAACTGTGATTTGATATGCTCAGTCCGCCACCCAGATGGATATGGTCTGCTTGGTGAGTCAGCCCCAGACTGCTGGGGTTTAAAGAGACGAAAAGCTGGGAGGCTTTACGGTGGCCCTGGGTCCACTGCAGATAGAAGGACAGGGCTTGCTTGCAGTCCAGGGTATGGAGAACAGCCAACGCCGTGTCAGTGTGGGGCCGTGGAAAGAAAATAGGCTGCACTATCTCCTGATTCGGATGGAAGTCGGAGACCACCTTCAGGAGAAACTTCAGGTGAGTGCGAAGCACAACCCTGTTCTTGTAGAATCTGGTGTAGGGTGGCTCAGCCACCAAGGACTGAAGCTCACTGATCCTGCGGGCAGAGGTGAGTGCCACCAAGAAGGCTACTTTCCAGGAAAGGTAGCGTAAGAAACAAGTAGTCAAAGGCTCGAAGGGTAGCTTAGCAAGCTGCGCCAGAACCACATTGAGATCGCACTCCGCTGGGGGTGGCCAGATGGGGGATTTGGAGAACAATAAGCCCCGCATGAACCTGATATCATCCACAGGATGGTGGTTGGCAGAGAGAGCACTCAGATGCACCTGGAGGGAGTTGGACTTAAGTTCAGACCTTGATAGGTGGAGGAGATATTGAAGGACCGAATGCACTGGGCAAGAAAATGAGTCCAATCGGTGCTCTGTGCATCACATGGAGAACCACCACCATTTGAAGGCATAAGCCCATTTTGTGGAGTCCTTACTAGAGGCTAGAAGGATTTCCCCGAACTCCTTGGGGAGGTTAAGGGAAGCTAAGGTGACCCGTTCAGCCGCCAGGCTGAGGGACAGAGATCCCAAGTTCGGATGGAGGATCAAGCCCTCTTACTGTGTCAAACGTCCCAGAGAGCTCCCGAGAGGGACCGGGGATTCCATAGAGAGATGGAACAGCAAAGGGAACAATGGCTTTCTGGGCCACCTTGGGGCAACGAGAATCATCACCACCCTGTCCTACTAGACCTTGAAGAGGGTCTGGGCTATCAAGGGCGTGGGAGGGAAGGCATACAGCAGGCCTCTCGACAACAAGATGAGGAAGGCATCCGCCGCCACCCAGAAGGAGTGGGGTTGAGGGCTGCAGAACCGGGGCAGCTGAGCATTGGTCGGGCTGGCGATGAGGTCCAGGCTGGGGCAGCCCCACCCAAGTGGTATTTCTGGGTCCAGGTGCCACTTGTGTGGTTGGAGGACCCTGCTCAGTCTGTCCACCAGACACTGTTCTGGCCCGGTAGGTAGACCACCTTGAGGATCCTGTGGCGGATCGCAAAGGAACCAAGGGCTCCTACAACCTGGCAAAGGCGGTAGGAGTCTGTGCCACCCTACCTGTTCGCGTATAACATGTTCACCTGGTTGTCCAACTGGATGAACACAGGCTGATGCTGCAGGTGGTGCTGGAAGGCCCTGAGAGTGAGGAAGACTGCTCTGAGCGCAAGCAGATGGATCTGCTGCTGGCTCTCCTCAGAGGATCAGGCTCCCTGAGTGTGGAGCTCTCCATAATGGATGCCCCAGCCCATCAGGGGAGGCATCTGTCATGAGGACCCTCTGGGGGCTTGGGGACTTAAAATCCAAGTCCACTTACAGTTGCCGAGTGTCCTGCCTCTATGTAAGGGACTCAGTCAGCTGTCGAGACACCATGACTCTGTCGCAGAGTTGGCTAGTGGCCTAAGACCACTGCAATCAGAGTCACCACTGAGCCGCCTTCATGTGGAGGTGGATATCGGGAGCCACATGAACTGTGGAGGCTATGTGGCCCAGGAGGAGAAGCAACGTCCGGGCCGACACTGCATAGTGTCGCTGTACCTCGGCCGCAAGCCAATACACCCTGTCGAGGGGGAGGAAAGACTTGGCCTGAACAGTGCTGAGGCGGGCTCCGATGAACTCCAGCGCTCGAGTTGGGGTGAGCTGGTATTTCGGATGGTTTATCATGAAACTCAGATGCTGTAAGACCTGAATAATACAGCCGATGGCATGCCCGGCCTCCGAGCCATGTCCCCTTTTAGCAGCCAATCGTCAAGGTAGGGGAAGATGCTGGTCTTTTGGAGGTGGAGATAAGCTACCACCACCGCCAGACACTTGGTGAAGACGGGACGGAGGCAAGGCCGAAGGGAAGAATCCTGTACTGGTAGTGGCTGCCTCCGACCACAAACCTCAGGTATTTTCTGTGACTGGGAAGGATAAGGATGTAGGGCAGCAGTATTCCAAGGGAGAGCATCTTGAACTTTTTGCGCACTAGGAACTTGAGGTTTCTCAGGTCCCAGGAAGGGCCTTAGGCTCCCTGTCCTTTTTGGGACCAGGAAGTACCTGGAATAGAAATCCTTCCCTCTTGAGGGGAGAGGTTCCACCATCCCATCGTTGAGGAGGCCCACAAGTTCTTAAAGTAGCAGGGCCAAGTGTAGGGGAGACCAAAGGGATTCCCCAGGAAAAAAGGACAGAGGAGTCCGTTTCAGGTGCAGAAAGTAGCCCTCCCAGACAACCTGGGGAGTCCAGGAGTCTGTGGTAACATGGGCCCACCAGTGGACCAGGTGTCCCTCTGTAGGGTGCTGGTCCTCCAGAGGAAGAGAAGCTATGCTGATAGTGTCAAAACCCCGAACCAGGCTGAGCTGGGGCCGGTGTCTGGCTCTTCTGACCCTTGGTTTTGCATGGTCCCTGACCTGTGCCTTTGCCCTGGGGACCCTGTTGAGGGGTCTGGGCAGCAGGGTAGGCAGGTAGCCCCGATAGTGTTGACTCTTCCAGAGGAAAGGGGGCTTCTTCCCCTGTGGCGTTTTCTTGGGAAGAGTGGAAGTCTTCCTCAAGAGACGGGTCAGAGTAACATATTCTGTCTCAATCTTGGCCACCTTATCCTCCATTGGCTTGCCGAAGAGCTGTTCGCCAAGGCACGGGACATCCAGGAGTTTTTCCTGCACCCATTGCTCGAGATATGATGATTGTAGCCAGGCCTGGGGTTGAGCACAGATGCTGGTGGCAGTCACTCTGGCACTGGATTCAAAGCTGTAAGCGGCTCAGGAGAGGTATTTGGAGAACTCCGTGACAGACTTCGTTAGAGCCTGGAAATGTTGGAGATGGTTTCCATCGAGGCCCATGGCGTAGCTGCCAAACTCCTTAGCCAAGTCCCACAAGAACAGGCCAATGTAAAGTTGGTAAGTTTGAGGTAAGCCAGCTTTGAGCCCTGGTAGTATTTGTGCCCCAGGGCATTGAGCATACAGAACTCCCTGACCAGAGGCACCGAGGAGTGCGTTTTTGGGCTTTGCCAGAGCATGGCCAACTGAACCATCATGGAGGTGTGTGGGATCTGCGCCTTGTGAAACCCCGGCACCATTGGACCCAATACATATTGTCGAGTAGTCGGTTCATGATGGGGACCGAGGTTGGGGTCTCCCACATCCAGAGAAGCAGCTGGGTGAGTATGGAAGGCACAGGGACCATCAGGGTCTCTTTAGGAAGTGCCTCAAACTGGAGGATTCCAATTCCTCCGTACGCAGGTCCTCCTCAGACTCGGTCATGAGGGAGACAGCCCATGCCATATCCCTGACAAACTCAAGGAAAGAGGTATTCTCGGGCAGGGAACAACACTTGGCAACGGGAGAGATGGGTGCAAGATTCCAGGGACATCTCGACATCAGACTCCCAAACAGAGTAGTCCGAGGAGAACTCGAGATCCACTAGCTGCAGGAGAGCAGTAACTCTGGTCTCAGATGCTTCGTGGCAGAGGCATAGCCGGGGCCAGAGGCACTTGTTGCGAAGATCTCTCTCCCGAGGATTGGGAGCGAGAACGAGACCCTCACCAAGGATACACCCAAGGCATACGGCTCTTGGCAATCGCAGCAGTGGCCAGGGGTCGGTGCCCACTGTGATGAGAGGAATGCAGAAACACTGTATTCTAAGGCCAACATGCGTGCTTCCCACTAGGGGATCGTAGCCATGGACACTAAAACCGGAGTGACCGGGTCAGGCATTGAAGAAGAGAGAGGGGGCCCTCGACAGGACAGGTCTCAGGAGACCACGATCCATCACTAGAGGTCACAACCTCAGCCCTGAACAACTTCCGAGAGCATTCCTGCTCCGGTTACTCAGAAGCAATGCGGGGATAAGGGACCGAGCATGGGATTTCCCATACTTGTCTGCTTCCACAGACGAGGCTCTCGAGATCCTCCTCTTCTTATGTGCACGCTCTGGTGACCTTTGCTCGGAGTACATATGAGCCCATGGAGGGGCCGCGGGGGCCTTACGCAAGGATCTGTGTGGGGCCTTCGGGCATGAGGCTACCGGGGAAACCGGGGTTGAGTCTGTCTTGTGGAAGATGTCGTCCTGCTTAAGCCAATGGCTCTGTATGGCCTTAGCAGACATTTTCTTGCACAAGGAGCATTCCTCCGAGTCGTGGTCTGTGCCCAAACACCAGAGGCAACAATCATGAGTGTCAGTGAGTGACATATTTTTGAAGCACTGATCACATTTTTTTTAAAGCCGGTGGCCATTGAGGCAAAAAGAACCCCAGCAAGGTCGAAGACCCTCGACGCGGCCAGCAGTTAAAAAAGGCACAAAATCGCTGTGATGGAAAAATCAAGACAAAAATGTTTTTCGATACCCGGTGCGTATGCAGTGGGGTCTCGGATGGGAAAGGAGCTGGCGCAAGACAAAAATGTACAAAAATAGTACAAGAAAAAGCGTAGTTACTCACCTGTAACAGGTGTTCTACGGGGACAGCAGGAATCAGTTCTCATATGGGACATCGACGCCAACGGAGCCGGCACAGAGAAAATCACCAGCTTTCAAAGAAAACCTCTGGGAATTGCTACCATGCATGCGTGGTCCCCTTCCCGCCCAAGGGTGCCATCTTGCTCAGTCAAACGACATAGCTAAAGACGGCAAAAAGAAACGAAAATAATAGGACTGCAACTCCAAGGGGAGGAGGAAGGGTTATGAGGACTGATTCCTGCAGTCCCTGGAGAACACTTGTTACAGGTGAGTAACTACGTTTTCACCAGGAACAAGCAGGAGTCAGTCCTCACATATGGGACTCCCCAGTTACAGGCTACCATGAACCTATAGCCAAAAAAGGCTCCCTCATCGAGATCCGCAAGCAGCCGCAAGGAAAATAGGACCCGTGTCCAAGGAAAGTAGCACTCTGGTAGCCTGAACACAGAAAGGTCAGAGGGCAGGAGTTGCCTAGACCCCGAAAAGGTTATGGAGTACAGCCTGGCCGAAGGCACTGTCCCATTGGGATGCCCTATCCAGGCAGTAGTGAGCTGCGAAGGTATGAACCGAAGACCAGGTGGCAGCCCGGCAGATGTCTACCAGAGAAACATAACGCAGGTGAGCCACTGATGTCGCCATGGCCCTGACCCTATGAGCCATAACATGGCCTTCCAGCAGAAGCTTCACTTCCTCATAAGCCCAGGCAATACAATCCACCACCCATGTGGACAGTGTACGCTTAGTCACCACCTCCCTCAGCTTACTGGGGTCATAGGAAACAAAAAGCTGAGAGATTTTCCGGTGACCTTGAGTACGTTGAATGTAGAAGGACAGAGCCCTCTTACAGTCCAAGGTATGGAGGACTGCCTCTGCCCGACTGGCATGCAATGTGGGAAAGAAGGTAGGAAGGACCACCTCCTGGTTGAGATGGATTGAGACCACCACCTTCGGAAGGAATTTGGGGTGCGTGCGAAGCAGCACCCTATTCTTATAGAACCTGGCATAAGGCCTCTCCGCCACGAGGGCCTGGAGCTCACTCACCCTCCGGGCGGAAGTGAGCGCAACCAAGAAAACCACCTTTCAGGAGAGATAACGGAGGTGGCACATGGTCAATGGTACAAAGGGCAGCCGATTTAGCTACCCCAAGTCTACAATGAGATCCCATTCGGTCGCCAGGGGGCAGACTGGGGGTTTCGACAGGAGTAGGCACTTTAGGAACAGGGACACTACTGGATGAACTGAGAGGAGCTTTCCGTCCACCTGATGGTAGTTTGCCGCTAGAGCACTGAGCTGCACTCTGACAGAGTTGGACTTAAGCCCCGTCCTGGAGATGTGGAGAAGGTATTGCAATACCACAACCACCGGGCAAGAGAAGGGGTCTACCCTTGCTCAGCACACCAAAGCGCAAACCTGAGTCACTTAAAAGTGTAAGCCCGTCTGGTAGACGCTCTGCGTGAAGCCAGCAAAACATTTTCCACATCCTTCGGAAGGAGAAACAGGGATATAGAGTCATCCTCTCAGCAGCCACACCATCAGCGAAAGGGAGCCGAGGTTGGGATGCAAAAGAGAGCCGCCCCCCCCCCCTTTTCCTGGGAAAGAAGCCATGGAGCTGACCCCAAAGGGATGAGGGCCTCCACAGCTAGCTTTAGGAGGAGCGGAAACCACAGTTATCTGGGCCACCGTGGGGCTTTCAGGATGACTGAAGCTATGTCGTGAAGAATCTTGAACAGAGTCTTGGTGATAAGAGGCGTCGGGGGTAAAGCATACAGAAGACCCACCGACCATGAGACTAGAAAGGCGTCGGCTACCACCCTAACGGGGTGCAGCTGCCTAGAGCAGAAGCAGGGCAACTGATGATTGTCTGGGTTTGTAAACAGGTCCATCACCGGTGTCCCCCAGGTCTGGAAAAGCCCGCTGGCTACTTCCTGGTCCAGCTGCCACTCATGCGGCTGGAGCATCCTGCTGAGTCTTTCGGCCAGCCAGTTGTCGTGGCCCGGCAAATATACTGCCTTGAGGAGGATGCCCTGCCGGACTGCATAAGAGCACAGATCTAGGGCTTCTTGACAGAGGACAAGGGGACTCTATGCCCCCGTTTGTTCACATAGAACATGGCAACCTGGTTGTCCGTTTGCACCAGGACAGTCCTCTGGCCCAGGCACTGCCTGAAAGCCTTCAGGGCGAGACGGATTGCACGCAATTCCAACAGATTGATCTATTAAGCACTCTTGTCAGGGGGCCAAACTCCCTGAGTGTGGTATCGCTAGCAATGGGCTCCCCAGCCCAGCAGGGAGGTATCCGTGGTGAGGACCCTGGAGTGGTGAGGGATCTGGAAGGGCATCCCCATGCCACCAGGTCAGGGACTGCACTGGGCGTCTGGTCACTCTGACCCTGTCCTGGAGATGTCCCATGGCCAGGGACCACTGGTCCCTGAGGCACCACTGTGCAGTTCGCATGTGGAGGCGGGCATCTGGAGTGACATAGACCATGGAGGCCATGTGCCCGAGGAGGCGCAGCAGATGCCTTGCTGGCACTGAGGGACAGCGCTTTACGTCTTTGGCTAGGGCCATGAGCCTGCTTGCCCTGTCTGCAGGTCAGAAGGCTTTTGACTGAAGGGTATTGATCCTTGCCCCAATGAATTCCAGCTCTCGTGCCAGGCAAAGGCTGGACTTGGGATAGTTGATAACAAAACCCAAGTGCTGAAGGACCTGAGTGATGGGAGTTGTGGCCTGCTGCACCTCGGGGGCTGTAGTGCCCCTGATGAGCCAGTGGTCGAGACAGGGGAAGACAGAAGCCCGAGGAAGGCAGCGACCACCGCCAGGCACTTTGTGAATACCCTGGGGGGCCGAGGCAAGGCCAAGGGGGAGCACCCTGTATTGGTAATGATTGCCCCCTACCACAAAGCATAGGTATTGCCGGTGGTTTGGGAGGATTAGGATGTATGTGTAGGCATCTTATAAGTCCAAGGAGCACAACCAGTCTCCCTGGCGGAGGTAAGGCAGCAATATTCCAAGGGAGAGCATCTTGAACTTCTCCCTCACCAGGAATGTGTTGAGATTGCACAGGTCGAGGATGGGCCTTAGGCCCCCTATTCTCTTTAGCACGAGGAAGTACCTGGAGTAAAAACCCTTGCCCTTGAGGGGATGGGGCACCGGTTCCACAGCATGGTCCTCGAGAAGACCTGCCAACTCCTTCAGAAGGTGGTCCCGGTGAAGAGGAGTAATGCCTCCCCACCTGTGGGCATACAAGACATGCCGACCCCTCCTGTGGGCTGCTCAGCTCCGGTTGGTAGAGGGGCCATGTTGCAGGAGTCAAAAATCCCCTCCAGGCTAGGCCGGAGCTGGAGCCTGGGGTTTGGGGGCCTTCTGCTTACGTGGGCCATGCCCCTGTCCCTTGGCCTGCTGCCTTTGTTGGGGAGCTGGGGAGACCTGGTAAAGGGGGGGTTTAGTTTCGATAAGCAGTGGACTTCCTTGGGTAAAAGGGCTTTTTATCTGAGCCCTTCTTACGGGAAGGGGCAGAGGTCTTCTTAGAGAGCCGTGTCATCATGAACTCGGTCTCCAGCTCAGTGGCCTTGTCGGTCATGGGTTTGCCAAAGAGGTTCGCCCCTCGGCAAAGGGCATCAACCAACTTGTCCTGTACCCATTGTTCAAAGTCAGACTACTGCAGCCAAGCTTGGCGGTATGCACCAATACCCGCCGTGGCTATCTGTGCCACCGACTCAAACCCGTCATAGGCCGCCCGAGACATGAACTTGAAGCATTCAGACAGCTTTGGATAGGCTCTTGAAGCACTGCAAAGGCTCCTTGGAGAGACCAGCCGAGAGAACCCAGAGAGCTCCTTCGCCAGGTCTCTCAGGTACATGCCCATGTACAGCTGGTAGGCCTGGATCTGACAATTCAGCATTGCGCCCTGGTAACACTTCCTGCCGAGGGCATCCAAGGTGCGGGCCTCCCTGCCGGGGGGCCCCAAGGAATGCGCCTTCTGCCTCTTCAGTCAACGCACGGCCAACTCCACAACCATGGAGCTGTGCGGCAGTTGTGATTTTTGGAACCCATGGCTCTGGCAGACTCGATACGAGTTGAGCCCCTTGCTGATTACCGGCGTCATCACCAGCGTCTCCCACATGCGGAGCATAAGTCATTCCAGGATAGGAGGAATGGGCACCATAAGGATTTCCCAAGGAGGAGCCTTGTACTGGAGGATCTTGAGCTCATCGGCTTGAGGATCCTCCTCGGACTCCATTGGGAAAGCCAAAGCCATATCCCGAACGAAGTCCAGAAAACCCATATTCTCCGGTGGGGACCTTCTCCGAGGTTCAGATACCGGGAAATCAGACAGGACATCTCGATGACGAGTGTCCGGCGACTCCTCGTCCTCCCAAGCAGAAGCCTCCGAGGAAGACTTGTGGAGCTCCTCAGGCCTCAAGGGCCCCGGCACCATCCGTCCCGATGCCTGCAGGCTTGACGGCAAAGACCTCGGTCCCGACGAGCAGGAGGCCGGGCAATGACCTCGGTCCCGACGAGGGGGAGGCTGAGCAAAACCTCAGCCTAGGATCGACTCGGGTCCACAAGACCTTGAGGATCGGTTCGGCCTCCGGGATTGACTTAGATGTCGAGCGCCTGGTGGTCAGAGCGGAGGAATCGGATGTGCTAGACATCAGCGCCCGCTGCTGCTCCACGAAGTCAGTAACACTGTGCTCCAAGTCCGCCATTCTGGACCACCAGTCCCAGAGGCTCCGAAGCCGGTTCCCCTAGAGGGGAGTCCTCGTCTAGGACAGTATGTACTTGCCTAGGCTGATCTGCGACCATTTCCCTGCGAGGAACCTTGGCTGGATGCTCCTTCTCCGATGCCTCTGGCAGGCGCTTGGGGCTCTGCGACCGGCCCCGAGAGGAGCCAAGCCGATCAGAACCGTCCAGAGGGTTTCTTCCTTCTCTTCGGTTCCCTCAAGGGAGACACCCTCTCCGAGGATCCCCGACGACACTCGGGTTCAGAGTGCTCCTCCTGAGGCTTGAAGGCCTCAGATGAGGTCCTGGCTCTCGGAGGCATGGGGGAATCAGGGAAAATCTTATGCTGCTGCTGGCGGTCCTCAAGGCCTTTGAGGACATCTTTTTGCACAGGCCATGGACCGCCAGGTCATGGTACGGGCCGATGCACTGGAGGCAGCAGTCATGCGTAATGGTGAGCGACATGATTTTCCCGCACCGATCGCACTTTTTGAACCCGCTGGTAGCCATGGGGGGAAAAAGGACACCAGCAAGGTCGAAGACCCTTCGGGCTGCCAGTGAGGAAAAATGGGTGCGAAGACTCCCCAAGAAAGAAAATCAACACTTAATAGAAAAAAAGAGAAACCGGCCCGATACTGAGGTACCGAGGCTGGGGCAGGAAAGGGTATCGGTGCGAAACCAGAGATAGCCAAAAAGGCACGAAAAATCAACTTTTTCCGGGACAGGGACATACTACGCCTGATGGGCTCCGTGGAAAAAAGGAGACTGAGCAAGATGGCACCCTTGGGCAGGAAGGGGACTACACATGCGTGGTAGCAATTCCCAAAGGCTTTCTTTGAAAGCTGGGGATTTGCTCCACGCAGGCTCCGTCGGCGTCACCCATATGTGAGGACCGACTTCCTGCTTGTTCCCAGAGAATCAACATTTTTCCAGGGGGATGAGACGAACGTCTGTAGGGCTCCGCGTTAAAAGGGGAGTGAGCAAGATGGTACCCCTTGGGTGGCATGGTGGCATCTCCCAAAGGCTTTCTTTGAAAGCTGGGGGAGATAATTCGCGCAGGGCTCAGTCTGTATCAACGTCATCCATATGTGAGGACTGACTTCCTGCTTGTTCCTGGAGAAAACAAAAGGATTTAACTACAATTCTAAGGTCAGAAGAGATGTACAATCTTATCTGCCCTTACTAGATGCAAAATACATAGGCTTTCATGTACCATCTGAGCTACTTGCTCCTCCAAAGTTAGAGTCTAAGATCACCCCAGACTTCAGGCCTTAATAGTTCAAGTTCACCACCGGTTTTGATATCTCAGCCACATGGGGATCAGCCTTTCCCAGAGTAGCTGGATCTTATCTGGATTAATTTAATTGATTTTGGTTCATCCAGTCAGTCACACATCCTAGACGAACAAGGTTTTATAGCATCCAAAGTAGCACAAAATAAAGTCTGCTAGTAATAAAACGCTGAATATCATTACCATAGCTAAAACGTTGATCCTAAGAACTTAAGACATACATCAAAAAGGCTTGTGTGAGGCAAACCTTGTGAAATGCTACAAATTAAATGGCAAGACAGACTCCTATGAGCCCATTTTTACAAGCTGTTGTCAACAGCAAGAAAGAGAAAAAAACAGAACACACTGATTATCCCCTCAAAACTGTAATTCCAAATACAAGGACTAATGAGAGATCAATCAGAACAAAGGCAGATGATAATCAAATAGCATTAAGTTTAGAGAAAACTGATAACTGTCTATTAATATAAGCTCATCTAACAAGCTAGAACAATGCCTAAAACTCGACTGAGATTGAGGAAGCAGTGGCATCCTGACTACAGAACTTTGGAGGATAACATCTTAGATCCACCAGTCTTCTCAAAAATGGCAGTTCGAGGACTTCCAGTGACGTCATCGGGCTAGATGGCAGCAGTGCGATAGAGCTCCGCCACCGAAGCCTGAAATAACAGGGGGAAAGTATCCCTGTAAGCAAAATTGAGCGAGGTAATGCAAGGAAAGTAGATCTTGCAACTCCCGAGAGTTAAGAGGAGGATATGCAGGCAGCAGAAAGCACCGGAGAACGGAGCACACCAGCAGCGGGGAGCTCCAGTCTGCACGCACATGGTCGAGCAGAGCGGAGAGGAAGCGTGCTGAAAAGAGACAAGCACAGCAGGAGGGCCAGAGAGTACAAGAGCTGCAGGGAAAAAGGAACAGTTTAAACTTGAGAGCTGGCACAGCAGAAGGGAACAAGCAACAAAAGGCAGTCTTCATCTTAGCAGCAGAGGGGGGGGGGGGCCTGATAGGTGAACCATGAGGTACGCCAGAGGGGCGATCGGGTGAGCCATACTGAGTGTGTCAACGGCAGGGGGGCTGGTGAGTGACGACGCGGCAGCAAGCAAATTTTATCAAGAAGCAGCAGAGGCAGAGAAAAGGAGGCGATTTTTGTGCAATGAAGTAGAGGAAAGCATAGAACTGGTACGGAGAGAGTGGAAGGTCTCTGTGGCTCAGAGTACAACATAACAAAACGCAGTGCAGCAAGGCAAAACGATCCACAAGGAAGCCCTGTATGGAGAAATTTTCCTTACCGTTAATTTCCTTTCCTGGAATCCTGCTAGACCAGTCCAAACAGGTTGTGTTCCCCTTCCAGCAGATGTTGGAAACAGAGAAAGACTTCCAGACTGGTTGGGCTCTGGCAGGTATACCCGCAGGGGTCCTCCTCAGTATAGTCTGTATAGCTAAGAGAATGAAGCTAAGAAAAAAAAAATCCCCGGCCAACAGGGCCCCAAAACCCTGGTTTAACTATATACACTAAGAACCTGCGCTGAAAATAGCCGACCCTCGGACATCCCTGCATGCTAAAAGTTCCTTTAGGATGTCCAGAGGATGGTCGGTGTACGATACCAAGAAACTGCAACTGACAGCCGGGCGGGAACTGGACTGGTCTAGCAGGATTCCAGGAAAGGAAATTAACAGTAAGGAAAATTTCTCCTTCCATTTCATCCTGTAAGACCAGTCCAAACGGGAAGTACCCAAGCTAATGACCTCCCGCGTGGGGAGCGATAGCCACAGAAAGCACTCCAGTTCCAAACTGACTGTCTTCATGCACCTGAACATCCAGGCAGTAATGCCGCACAAAAGTCAACAATTACGCCCAGGTTGCCGCTTGACAGATATCTACAGGAGAGACTTGCGAGCGTACAGCCCAGGAAGCCGCCTGTGCCCAGGTGGAGTGCGCACGAATAACCGCAGGCACCGGCCTGCCTTGCCCAATATAAGCTGCCTCAATGGCTTGCCGGAGCCACCGGGAAACAGTCGACTTCGAGGCTGCGAGACCCTTCCGAGGCCCCGTGAACAGAACAAAGAGATGATCTGATGCACGAAAAGAGTTAGTAACCTTCAGATATCGACAAAGAATTCTCTTGAGGTCCAAGGTTCTGAGGTCTTTATGCTGCCCTGCGCATTGTTCCTTTGAAAAAACCGGGAGAAACAGCGGTTGATTGAGGTGAAAGGACGTAAGAACCTTCGGGAACAAAGAGCATCGGCCTAATCGATACGCCCTCTGACGAAAAGGAGAGATAAGGATCCCGACAGGAGAGAGCTTGTAACTCGGAGATCCTACGAGCTGAAGTTATCGCAACTAAAAACACTGTCTTGAGCGTCAGATCTTGAAGAGAAGCCTCTTTGATGGGCTCAAAAGGACGAACCACAAGGGCCTTTAAGACCAAGGACAAATCCCAAGGGGGCACTAAGACCCGTAAAGGCGGACGTAACACCTTCACTCCCTTGAGAAATCGGGACACGTCGGAATGCGACGCCAACGAACAGCCCCGCACCGGTCCACGGAAACAGGTTAAAGCAGATACCTGCACTCACAGAGTACCCAGGGCTAAACCCTTCTCCAACCCCTCCTGTAGAAACGCTAGGATATTCGGAATCGCTGTGCGCCAAGGGGAAAGCTTACGATGCGAACACCAGGACTCGAACACGTGCCACACCCGAGCATAAGCAAGGGACGTCGAAGACCTACGAGCCTGGAGTAGCGTAGATACCACCTCACAAGAATAGCCTTTGCGAACTAGCTTGTGGCTTTCAAGAGCCGTAAGCGAGTAGGGATCTGCGTTTTCCATGAACACTGGACCCTGACGAAGGAGGGAGGAAGCCGCGGTCAACGGTAGAGGAACACCCCGAGACAAGCGGACCAGATCCGTGTACCACGGTCGTTGGGCCCAGTTTGGCGCTACTAGAACCACCGGACCCGTGATCCATGATGCGATGATGAACTTTGCCAATCATGGCCCACAAAGGAAACTCGTATAGAAGGACGTGAGTCGGCCAAGACTGTGCTAACGCATCTATCCCATTGGAGCCGTGGTCTCTCCAGCCACTGAAAGAGGCGGGTACCTTGGCATTTTTTGCCAAGGCCATGAGGTCCATTGCCGGCAACCCCCATCTGTGCACTATGTCCTGAAAGGCCTCTGGAACCAGCTCCCATTCTCCAGGAACGAGAGTGTGTTGACTGAGAAAGTCGGCTGTGACATTGCTGACTCCGGCGATATGCTGCGCCAAAATAGCTAGTAAGTGTCTTTCCACCCATGGAAACAGGCGATCCATCTCTCTTTTTACACCCAGACACTTTGTGCCTCCTTGGCGATTGAGATAGGATACCGTGGTGGCATTGTCGGAGAGGATTCAAACCGCCTGACCCTTGAGAACATGTAGAAAACCCCGCAAGGCGAGGCGAACAGCTCGAGCCTCCAGTTGATTGATCGACCAACTCGCTTCGTGAGGCATCCATGTACCTTGCGCTGTGTGAGTCAGGCAGTGAGCCCCCCAACTGGAGAGACTGGCGTCTGTCGTCACTAGAATCCAGCGTGGACTGTCCAGAGGGACTCCTCGAAGGAGATTGCGCACCGAGAGAAACCACCGAAGATTGTTCCTGACATCTGGCAAAAGCGGAAGACGGAGTTGGTAAACTTCTGACACCGGGGACCACCGCGAGAGAAGCGCCTTCTGAAGACAACGCATATGAGCCCTTGCCCAGGGCACCAGATCGATGGTGGCCGCCATCGTCCCCAGAACCTACAAATAGTCCCAAGCCCGAGGAGAGGACTGAAGTAGGAACAGGCGAAGTTGAGCTGACAACTTGAGGAAGCGGTCCCTCGTCAAAAACACGCGACCTTGTCCAGTGTCGAATCTCGCCCTGAGGAAGTTGATTTGCTGAGATGGTTGAAGGCAACTTTTGGGGCGGTTGATGACCCAACCTAGACTCTCCAGGAAGGAAACTACCTTCGCTACAGTGCTGCAGGCCTCCGGGAAGGAATCTGCTCAAATAAGCCAGTCGTCCAGGTAGAGATGTACTCGGATGCCCTGCTGTCGCAGAGCTGTGGCTACTACCACCATTACCTTTGAAAAGGTCCACAGAGCTGATGCTAAGCCGAAGGGCATTGCCTGAAACTGAAAAGGTCGTCCGAGAACTGCGAAGGAATTCTCCCGATTAAGATGGAACGCCGATACCACCTTCGGGAGAAAGGCTGGCAACGGTCTCAAGACGACCTTAGACGCAAAGAAGGAAAGGTAGGGCTCCCGACAGGAAAGAGCCTGCAGCTCCGACACCCGCCTGGCCGAGCAGACAGCCACTAAAACCACCACCTTCAGCGTAAGATCCTTAAGGGATGCGCGCGTCAAAGGCTCGCGTTCTAACGCATCTAGGACGAACGGTAGATGCCATTTAGGAACTATCTGCCTGGTCGAAGGTCTCGCGAGCGCCACCGCCCGGAGGAACCGCTTCACATCCCACTGAGCCCCAAGCGACTGGCCTGCAATTTTCCCCCTATAACAAGACAAGGCAGCCACCTGAACTCGTAACGCCGCCGCCGCTAGGCCCTTGTCGAAACCATCTTGCAAAAACTCCAAAATCTGCGGAAGGGAAGCTTTTAACGCCTCGCCCTTTCATTCCGTGCACCACTCTTCGAAGACTCTCCATATCCGGACATAAGCCAGCGAAGTGGACCTTTTTCTAGACTTCAATAATGTCGCAATAACTGCTCTCGAGTATCCCCGGGTTTTCAATCTAGCCCTTTCAATAGCCAGGCCGTAAGCGAGAACCGATCCACATGCGGCATGACGAGAGGACCCTGAGACAACAGATCTATCCGACAGGGAAGACTCCAAGGTTTTGTTACTAACAACCTTATCAGGTCCCCGTACCAGGGGCGACACGGCCAATCTGGCGCTATCAGGATCACTTGACCCCTGAACTTCTCTACCCTTTGCAGGACCCTTCCTACTAGGGCCCACGGAGGAAAGACATACAGCAACTGCCCCTCTGGCCAGACCTGCATGAGGGCATCCAATCCCTCGGACATCCTTTCTCTGCGCCTGCTGAAGAAACGACTGGCCTTCGCGGAGGCAAACGTCGCCATAAGATCCATGACTGGCAAACCCCACCTGCAAACAATCATCTCGAAGACTTCCGGGTTTAAAACCCACTCCCCTGGAACCACTCGCACCCGGCTGAGGAAATCGGCTTCCACATTGTCTACCCCAGCTACATGTGCTGCCGACAGGTCTAAGATATTTGTCTCTGCCCAGGCGCACAGCACCTCGGCCTCTGCCTCTAATGTCGCATTGCTGGTGCTTCCTTGCTTGTTGATGTACACCACCACTGTCGCGTTGTTGGACAACACCCGGACCACCCTTCCTGCGAGTAACGGTCGGAACTCCAGAATTGCCAGGTACACAGCTCTTAGCTCCAGACGGTTGATCGCCCACGTCTGCTCCTGAGCATTCCAACGCCCCTGCGCAAAATTTCCCTGACAATGAGACCCCCAGCCTAGCAAGCTGGCGTCTGTCATCACTATTACCCAGGCCGGGGCCTCCAAGTCTTTTCCGCGCTCCAGCGCCTCGGGAAGTAACCACCAGAGCAGAGCCTGACGCGTCTCCTCCGGGCATATCAGCCTCCGCGATAAGGGATCCAGCTGATGTGACCACAGGCAGAGCAAGGACCTTTGCAAGGGTCTCATGTGGGCCCTTGTCCACGGCACCGTCTCTATTGTCGCCACCATGGTGCCCAACACCTGGAGATAATGCCATGCCGAGGGGGTCTTGCGCCCCAGGAATCCCCTCAGCAATCGGCGCAGGCTCCGCGCTCACTGCTCTGTGAGGAACACTCTCCCGACCCGAGTGTCGAAACACGCGCCCAGGTACTCCAGATTCTGGGAAGGAACCAACTGACTCTTTGCCAAATTGACCACCCATCCTAGGCTCTGCAGGAAAGTCACCACCCGGGCCATGACCCGCTCGCTCTCGGCCTGCGACTTCGCCCGGATCAACCAATTGTCCAGGTAGGGATGCACAAGAATGCTTTCTTTGCGCAGCGCTGCCGCCACCACTACCATCACTTTGGTAGAGACTCTCGGCGCCGTAGCCAGCCCAAACGGCAGCGCCTGGAATTGATAATGCCAAAGGGCACTGCAAACCTGAGAAATTTGTGATGATCCCGTCTGATGGGAATATGAAGATATGCTTCCGATAAGACAAGGACGTCAGATACTCTCCCCGCTGAACCGCCACTATGACGGATCGCAGGGTTTCCATGTGAAAATGTGACACTCGCAGACAGCGATTGACTCCTTTGAGATCCAGAATCGGTCGGACTCCGCCGTCTTTTTTGAGCACAATGAAATAAATGCAGTAACGACTGCACCCGGACTGGTCTGCAGGAACGGGGGCTATCGCCCTGAGGTCCAGCAGCCTTTGTACTGTCTCCCGCAGCGCCAAGCACTTTGCTGCTGACCTGCCTGGAGACCCCACAAAGACTTCCCGCACTGGGCGCTGAAATTCCAGGGCGTAACCATCTCGAATGGCCTCCAGAACCCATTAATCTGTGGTGATTTGGACCCAGGCAGAGTAAAACTCTTGAAAACGTTCTCCTACAGGGGGGACGGGACGACTGGGCCCTCCCCATCTCATTGTGTTTTCTTGAAATTCGATGTGGAAGAGGACCCAAATCCCCTACCGGCTCCTCGGAAGCCTCAAAAGCCCTGGTTTCTATTGGAAAAACAACCCCTGGGGTCTGGAAAAAACTTTTGGGAACGAAAACAGTGGAAGTCCCGAAATTGTCCCCTGCCTCCAGGGACCCCCCCCCCCCCCGAGCCGGCTTAGGCTTGTCCTCCAGCAACCGTCCCCCCTTGGACTCGCCGAGATCCTTAACCAGCTTTTCTAGATCCTCACCAAAGAGCAACCGACTTTTAAAGGGCAGCTTACTCAGCCTAATCTTAGAGAAGGAATCTGCTGCCCAATTGCGAAGCCACAGGTAGCGCCGCGCTGCTACCGCCGACGCCATACTCTTGGACAGTCCTCGCATAAGATCATAATGAATGTCCGCGAGATAAGCCGCTCCTGACTCCATCCGGGCAGCTTCACCTGTCGAGGCTGTGGATTGACTCTTTTGCACCTGCTGCGCCCAGCGGAGACAGGCTCTGGCCACCCATGCTCCACAAATAGCCGCCTGCATGGAAACTGCGTTAACATCAAAGACTTGCTTCAACAGGACATCCAACTTTTGGTCTTGGCCATCCTTGAGGGCCGTGCTACCTTCCAGTGGAATTGTTTTCTTGGTCACAGCCGAGACCGCTGCATCCACCTTGGGCGATTTAAACACCTCTTTATCCTGATCCAACAAAGGATATAGGCGCCCCATGACTCTAGCGCCTTTCAACGGAGCTTCCGGGACGTTCCACTCTTCTTGAATCATCTTCTGAAACACCCTGTGTACCGGGAAAGCCCTCAGACTTCCTAAACACCTGTAACAGGTCTTCCAGCGTGTCATCCTCCCCTGCACCTGGGACCGGCATATTGAGCGTCTTAAGAGTCTCTACAATGAGCGCTAGTAACTCCTCTCTTCTAAAGACTCTCACGACCCAAGCTTGATCCTCTCTGAGATCTCGCCCTCTTTAACTCCACTTCAAATGCCAGGTCGCGGCTCTCATCATCTGACAGTGGGTCCTCAGACAGTCCTGCTTTCTCTGTCAAATCCTCCTGAGCGCGAGGCCTCTTACCCCCGCTAGGAGAAGCCTCACCCCGTGGGGACGCCAGACGCTTTCTCACTCCGCCAGAGTCTGCTGACACTCCCTGCTGCAACGTGCTGCTGGCAACCGCCTGCTGCAATAAGGCCACAAACTGTGGAGTAAAAATGGATGCCAGTTCCCTAGGAAGGCCTGCCTGATCAGCCGGAGTCCCCGAGCCGGGAGAAGACCCAGCCGCAGTCTCCTCCTGAGACAATTCAGGCTCCAGGGGAGTCTTGGCCTCTGGCCCAGCCCCTGGACCCCGCTCTGCGGCCCCGGGCCTTGCGCTAGCTCTGGAGCCTGCCCTACATAGGCCTTACAGACTCCAGAGACCGAGCCTTTTCGAGCCCCACAAACCACACACAGGGGCTTTGAAGGCATCATGTGCCAAAATCAACCTGCTGCAGAAGAGGCAATGTCTCAATCAAACTCTGCAAAGGAAGAGTACCTAATAAAGACCGCGGAGTGCACAAACAAATGGCTCCCCCTTATTTATTTATTTCTTTAAAAAGGTAACCACGGGAGAGTCCCAAACTGGGTCCCCAAAAAGGACTTGTCCTCCCAGGACCGCAATCAGACCACGCCGCGATCTCAAAAGCGCGCCAAAAGGGCACCACGGAGAACAGAGACGCGTTGACTCCAGAGAAGCCTTACCTTGCTAGGCTGAAACTGCCGATGCCAAATCGCCGTGAGAGGTGCTGGCCACTTCCCGGTCAGGTGCCGAATGTCGGCCCGGACGCACTCCCTGAACTTGCACCCTGAAAGAGGCCGCCAGACGCGCTAGCACGTAGGTCATCCGCGTGGCGCTGGTGCTCTCTGAAATCAGCCCGCTTGCTCTGCTGGTTCCCCAAGTGTGGTTATAAGGGTTGCCGCGCTCCAGGCAAAGTCTGGCTGGGCAAGCACTCGTGTACCGGAGCTGTCGACTAACTGGGCCCAGTAGAGGCGGGGGGGGGGGGGAAGAGCAGCAAATAAAAGGGAAAGAAAGAAAAAAATGAAGGAACTGGACAGCAACAAGCTTTAAAGTCACAGATTCCCCAAATAACGAAGATTCCCTTAACCAAAAGAAAAAGAACCAATTTTAAAAAAATACACCTAATTCCTAATTGTTTCTCTAGTGAGCCCGGACCCCCGGGCTCCCATCTATCCAGCTGCTTGGAGACTGAGGCAACTGGTGACAGGGGGCGGACACCGGAGAGATATACTGTGGATGTCACAAAAAAGGAGGAGTTTCTGTCTGAAAGCTGCTAGATTAGATGGAGAACCCAGAGGTCTCGGGACTAGATTGGGGACACAATCAGGAATACTGATTGCTGTGTAAGGGGTTGTGGCTGAGAAAAATATGGGGGTGGTTGGGGGGGGGGAAATAAGGGCTAGGGGAAGGAGTGGGTGAAGTGGTGAAGGAGAGAGGGAAGAATGGGAGGGGGGAGTAAGGATCTGTCTATGAAAATGTTTTGCAACAATTATCTTGGGAAGGGAAGTTCGGGGTTAGAGCAGAGGGAGGACCGGGGTGAAGGGGGGATAGGCAAGCATGGAGTTGTAGGGAGGAGAAGGGGAGGAGGAGCCATTAGGGGGTGGAGAAGCTGGGAGGGAAGGACCAGGTGGGAGATGAAAGGATAAGGAATGAGGGGGAAGCTGGGATAGAGGGGCAGAGGCAGGCTGTGGTCTGATTGATAGTCACTATTAATGGAAGGTGCATCTCCCTCGAGGAGACGGGGAAGGGAGGCGGGAGGGGAGGGGGGGAAGGGAGGCGGGAGGGGAGGGGGGGAAGGGAGGCAGGAGGGGAGGGGGGGAAGGGAGGCAGGAGGGGAGGGGAAGAGGGGCAGGGGTAAGGACACAGAGAGCAGGAGGGATACAAAATATAAAAGGTGAGTTAAAAGTAGTGTCGCTAAATGTAAAAGGTCTTAACTCACCATTTAAACAAAAATTGTGTAAAGAAATCACACGCCAAAGGGCGGAGTTAGTGCTTATGCAGGAAACGCATTTGACCAGAGCGACAAAATATCTAGTTAAACCCAGAGGATATGGAGTATGTATACACACATCCAACACAGTGGAAAAGAAAAAAGGGGGTGGCCATATTGATTGATGCTAAATTAAAGATGCAACTGCAAAATGTGGTGAGGGATAAAGAGGGGAGATATGTCTCATTGCAGATAAAAGTGGGAAATGAGTGGTATTGCATAGTAAATGTATATTTATTTATTTATTTATTTATTTATTTGCAAAACTTTCTCCGAAATGCTTCCTGTTCCACGCGCAGCACCGAAAAGGCAGGCAGAGCTCTGGAGTCTCAATGCGTGGATGAGACAATGGTGCAGAGATGAGGATTTTGGATTTGTTAGGAACTGAGGAACATTCTGGGGAAAGGAGGGGCTCTTCCGAAGGGATGGGCTTCACCTTAACCGGGATGGAACCAGGCTGCTGGCATTAACCTTTAAAAAGGAGATAGAGCAGATTTTAAACTAGATATTAGGGGAAAGCCGACAGTCGCCCAAGAGCGGATGGTTCGGAAGAATGTATCCTTGAAGGATACTACCAAAAGCAGAAAGGTTCCACAAAAGAGTAAAGTAGCCCAAATGCCCTCGAGAATGGAGCAGACAGAGCTTAAAGATCCCAAATTACCCATGTCTAACAATAGCCAAATTAATATGAATAAAATACATTCTCTAAAATGCTTGTATGCAAATGCTAGAAGTCTAAAAAATAAGATGGGAGAGTTAGAATATATAGCACTAAATGAAAGGTTAGATATGATTGGAATATCAGAAACATGGTGGAAGGAGGACAACCAGTGGGACACTGTGATACCTGGGTACAAACTATACCGTAGAGCTGATCAAATTGGTGGAGGGGTTGCGCTCTATGTTAGAGAGGGCATTGAGTCAGAAAGGATTAAAGTTTTGCAGGAAACAAAATTTGCTGTAGAATCTCTATGGACTGAAATTCCATGTAAAAGGGGGAAGGCAATGGCAGTGGGGGTGTACTATCGAGCGCCTGGCCAGAATGACCAAATGGATGATGAAATGCTCAAAGAAATCAAGGAAGCTAACAAACGTTACAGCGCAATAATAATAATGGGTGATTTCAATTACCCCGGTATTGACTGGGTCAGTGTCACGTCAGGACATGCTAGGGAGATAAAGTTCCTAGATGAAATAAATGACTGCTTCTTGGAGCAGCTGGTTCATGAACCGACCAGAGGGGAAGCCATATTAGACCTAGTCCTTAGTGGAAAACCAGATCTAGTGCAAGAGATAAGGTTGTTGGGGCCACTGGGCAATAGTGATCATAGCATGATCGCCATTGATTTAATTAGTGGAGGAGGGATAGTAAGGAAATCTACAGTACTACCTTTTAACTTTCGAAAGGGAGACTATGATAAAATGAGGAAAATAGTTAAGAAAAAACTAAAAGGAGCAGTTGCAAAAGTTAAAGACGTACATCAAGCTTGGGTGTTGTTGAAAAATACTATCTTGGAAGCCCAGACCAGCTGTATTCCACGCTTTAAGAAAAGTGGAAGGAAGTCCAAAAAACTGACGGCATGGTTTAAAGGTGAGGTCAGAGAGACTGTTGCCAAAAAAGCATCTTTCAGGAAATGGAAAAAAGAGCCAAACGACGAAACCTGGAAACAGCACAAGCACTGGCAAGTCAAATGCAAGGCATTGATAAGGCAGGCAAAGGGAGAATTTAAGAAGAAGCTTGCTGCGGAAGCAAAAACGCGAAATAAAGACTTTTTCAAGTACATTCGTAGCAAAAAACCTGTGAGAGAGTCAGTTGGTCCATTAGATGATAGAGGGGTTAAAGGAGCACTAATAGGTGACAAGGCGATAGCGAAGAGACTGATTGAATTCTTTGCTTCGGTCTTTACTGAGGAAAATGTAGGGATGTTACCCAAGACTGAAGTTGTATTTAAAGGTGCGGAAGAATTGAAGGAAATATCGATACATCGGGAAGATGTATTAGAACTATTAGATAAACTGAAGAGTAGCAAAACACCTGGGCCGGATGGTATACATCCAAGGGTGTTGAAAGAACTGAAATATGAGATTGCAGACCTGCTATTATTTATCTGTGAAATATCATTAAAATCATCTCTAATACCTGAAGATTTGAGGATCGCCAATGTAACACCAATTTTTAAAAAGGGTTCCAGGGGTGATCCGGGAAACTATAGACTGGTGAGCCTGACGTCTGTACCGGGAAAAATGGTAGAAACCATCATAAAAAATAAAATTACTCAGCATGTAGATAGTCATGGCCTAATGGGAGACGGCCAACATAGCTTTAGACAAGGAAGATCTTGTCTTACTAATCTGTTATGTTTTTTTGAAGGTGTGAATAAACAGGTGGACAAAGGTGAGTCGGTTGATATTGTGTATCTGGACTTTCAGAAAGCATTTGACAAGGTCCCTCATCAGAGACTTTTGGCAAAACTAAAGAGTCATAGGATAGGAGGCAGTGTACTATTGTGGATCAGGAACTGGTTAAAAGATAAAAAGCAGAGGGTAGGGCTAAATGGCCAATTTTCCCAATGGAGAAAGGTGAATAGTGGTGTACCCCAGGGATCTGTGCTGGGTCCGCTGCTTTTTGACATATTCATAAATGACCTGGAAAGTGGAATAACGAGTGAGGTCATCAAATTTGCAGATGACACAAAACTATTTAAAGTTGTTAAATCCCAAGAGGATTGTGGAAAATTGCAAGAGGATTTTGATAAATTGGAAGACTGGGCATCAAAATGGCAGATGAAATTTAATGTGGACAAGTGCAAGGTTATGCACCTAGGGAAGAACAACCCAAACTATGGTTACACAATGCAAGGTTCCACATTAGGAACCACCACCCAGGAAAAAGATTTAGGCGTCATTGTGGATACCATGTTAAAACCCTCGGCCCAGTGTGCAGCAGCGGCCAAGAGAGCAAATAGAATGCTAGGTATGATAAGGAAAGGAATGGAAAATAAAACAAAAGATATTATAATGCCTCTATATCGTTCCATGGTGAGACCGCACCTTGAATATTGTGTGCAATTCTGGTCGCCGTATCTTAAAAAGGATATAGCGATTTTAGAAAAGGTTCAGAGAAGAGCCACCAAAATGGTAAAGGGGATGGAAGGATACTCCTATGAAGAAAGGCTAAAAAGGTTAGGGCTCTTTAACCTGGAAAAGAGACGGCTGACGGGAGATATGATAGAAGTCTATAAATTAATGAACGGAGTGGAACAGTTAATCGTAGATTGATTGTTTACCTTATCAGAATATAGAAAGACTAGGGGACATGCAATGAAGCTACAGGGTAAACTATTTAAGACTAATAAAAGAAAATATATTTTCACTCAACGTGTAATCAAACTCTGGAATTTGTTACCGGAGGTTGTGGTAAAGGCTGTTAGTGTAGCTGGGTTTAAAAAAAGGTTTGGACAAGTTCCTGGAGGAAAGGTCCATAAACCATTATTAAGAAGGGACAGCGTAGTTACTCACCTGTAACAGGTGTTCTCCAGGAGCAGCAGGAATCAGTCCTCACTTATGGGTGACGTCGGCGCCGACGGAGCCCTCGCGGAGCAATTTTCCCCAGCTTTCAAAGAAAGCCTTTGGGAATTGCAGCGCGCATGCGCGGTCCCCTTCCCGCCCAAGGGTGCCATCTTAGCCAGTCAGATGACATAGCTAAAAAAGACAGCATAAAAATTTGCAAAAAAACTAAAGCAGACGATTGCAACTCCATGAGGAGGAGGGAGGGTTGTGAGGACTGATTCCTGCTGCTCCTGGAGAACACCTGTTACAGGTGAGTAACTACGCTTTCTCCAGGACCAAGCAGGAAGTCAGTCCTCACTTATGGGACTCCCAAGCTCAAGGCTACCGGAGACCCTAAGCACAAAAATGAGCTCCCTCTAGCTCAGCAGCACAGAAGGAAAGAATCTTCGCTGAATTATTACCCACCGGTAGCCCACATCCAGGATGGAGGGTAGGAGTTGCTCAGACCTCGAAGAGATTACGGAGGACTGCCTGTCCGAAAGCACTGTCCCTGCGGGACTCCCTCTCGAGACAGTAATGGACCGCAAAAGTCTGGCTCGAAGACCAAGTAGCGGCCCGGCAGATGTCTGCCAGCGGAACAGAGCGGAGGTAAGCCACTGACGTAGCCTTTGCCCGAACGCAATGAGCCGTGACTCGACCTTCCAAGGAGAGTCCGGCTGCCCCATAAGCCCAAGAGATACAGTCCGCAACCCAGATGGACAGAGTACGCTTGGAGACCGGGAGCCCCAATTTATTGGGGTCAAAAGACACAAAAAGCTGAGCAGCTTTACGGTGCTCCCGCGTACGGTCAAGGTAGAAGTTCAAAGCCCTTCTACAGTCCAGGGTATGGAGGACCGTTTCAGCTCGGCTGGAGTGTGGTCTGGGAAAGAAGGTTGGAAGTACCACCTCCTGATTGATGTGAAAGGGGAGACCACTTTTGGAAGAAATTTTGGGCGAGTCCGTAGGACTACCCTATTTTTGTAGAACCGAGTGTAAGGGGGATCAGACACGAGGGCCTGCAATTCACTTACGCGTCTAGCGGAAGTGAGGGCTATCAAGAACAGTGTTTTCCAAGAAAGAAAACGGAGAGAACAGGTAGCCATAGGTTCAAAAGGCGGACAGGTGATCCGCTGTAAAACCACATTCAGGTCCCAGTCAGGCGCTGGCGGGCGCAGAGGTGGTTTAAGTAGAAGGAGACCTCGGAGAAACCTCGCTACGAGAGGGTCGTTGGAGAGAGGTCTGCCGTCCACCGGCACATGATGTGCTGAAAGAGCACTGAGGTGAACTTTGACGGAGTTGGACTTAAGTCCCAGATTAGAGAGGTAAAGCAAGTACTGCAAGACCACCGACACCGGGCAGGAGAAGGGATCCTGAGACTGTCGGGTACACCAAAGGGAAAAGCGACGCCATTTAAGGGCGTAGCATTTTCGAGTAGAAGGTCGCCGAGAAGCTAGGACGACCTCTTCCACCTCTGCCGGCAGGAGGAGGGGAGCAAGGACTACCCTCTCAGCAGCCAGGCCATCAGATTGAGAGATCTGAGGTTGGGGTGTAGCAGAGACCCCTGATCCTGAGTGAGGAGATCCGGTTGAAACCCCAGAGGGAACGGATCCTCCACCGCTAATTGCAGCAGGAGTGGAAACCACGGCTGTCTGGGCCAGCGAGGAGCCACCAGGATCATGAAGGCTTTGTCTCGGAGAACCTTGAAGAGAGTCCGAGAGACTAGCGGGATGGGAGGGAAAGCATACAGAAGGCTCCCCGACCATGAGAGTAGAAAAGCGTCCGCCGCAACCCGAAGGGGGTGTGGCTGACGAGAGCAGAAGCGAGGAAGTTGCCGGTTGTGAGGACTGGCAAAGAGATCCACCGTGGGGAGGCCCCACTTTAGAAAGAGCTTCTGAACTACCAAGGGATCCAGACGCCACTCGTGCGGCTGGAGGATCCTGCTGAGTTTGTCCGCCAGGCAATTCTCTTGGCCTGGGAGATAAACTGCCTTGAGGAGAACGCCGTGACTGACGGCCCAAGAGCAGAGCTTCTGTGCCTCCCGACAGAGGGGGAAGGAGCCCGTGCCCCCCTGCTTGTTCACGTAGAACATGGCAACTTGATTGTCCGTCTGGACAAGGATGGACTGGTGAGAAGTCAGGTGGGAGAAGGCCTTGAGAGCCAGGAGGATCGCCCTGAGCTCCAGGAAGTTGATCTGCTGAGCAGACTCCCACGTGGTCCAGAGGCCCTGAGTACGTGCCCCTTGGCAATGCGCTCCCCAGCCCAGGAGGGATGCATCTGTTGTCAGCACCCGGGCTGGCTGAGGTGACTGGAAAGGCATGCCGAATATCAGGTTCGGCCGCTGAAGCCACCACCGGAGAGACAAGATCAGCGGCTCGGAGACGCGCACTAGGTCTGCTAGGCTGCCTGTGGCTTGTCGCCACTGCCGGCGGAGACACCATTGAGCAGGCCGCATATTCAGGCGGGCATTGGGGGTCACATGGACGGTGGAAGCCATATGGCCGAGTAGTCTCAGGAAGCGCCTGGCGGAGACCAGGGGCTGGCTGCGAAAACGGTCGGCTAGGTCCATGAGCCGTTGAGCCCTGTCGAGCGGTAGGTACGCTCGTGCCTGAGGAGTGTGCAGCCTTGCGCCGATGAACTCGAGATCCTGTGAGGGGAGCAAAGTGGACTTTGCGAAGTTTATAACAAAGCCCAAGTACTGCAGAAGAGTCACCGTGCGGCGCGTGGCGTTGGTGACCTCCAGAGCGGACGCTGCTCTGATGAGCCAGTCGTCGAGGTACGGAAAGACATAGAGGCCGTGAAGCCGGAGATGGGCCGCCACCACCGTGAGACATTTTGTGAAGACTCGCGGTGCGGAGGACAGGCCAAAGGGCAGTACTCTGTACTGGTAATGATTTCCTGCCACCACAAACCTTAGGTATTGGCGGTGGCTTGGGTGGATGAGGATGTGCGTGTAGGCATCCTTTAGATCCAAGGAGCATAGCCAATCTCCCTGCTGGAGGTAGGGCAGAAGGATTCCAAGGGTAAGCATTTTGAACTTCTCCCGCACGAGGAACTTGTTGAGGTTGCGCAAGTCCAGGATGGGTCTGAGGCCTCCTGTTCTTTTTGGTATTAGAAAATACCGGGAATAAAAGCCTTGACCCTTCAGGTGGTGGGGCACCGTTTCCACCGCCTGATCCTGAAGAAGACCTGCTAACTCCTGAAGGAGTAATTCCCTGTGCAGAAGGGGTCGTGGAGGTTCTCCCGGAAAATAGGAGGGAGGGACCTGGTGGAAGTGGAGAAGATAGCCTTCTCGCACGACTTGAAGCACCCAGGCATCTGAGGTGATGCTGGACCACCTGTGGGTGAAGTGAACCAGCCGGCCTCCGGTGCTGGGAGGAGCCAGCGGGGGGGGAGAGGCTATGCTTAAGGAGTCAAAAACCCCCACCCTGCGGAGCAGGGGCTGGTGGTGCAGGCTTGGGGGCATGCTGCCTACGGGACCCGTTACCCCGTCCCTTGGCCTGCTGGCCCTGTTGGGGAGCTGCAGGGGCCTGATAGTGGGGGTATTGTTTGTAGGCAGTCACCTTCCTCGGGTAAAAGGACTTCTTTCCCGAGCCCTTCTTTTTCTGGGAAGGGGCGGAGGTCTTCCTAGAAAGCCTAGTCCTGGTGAGAGTCTCTGTCTCAATTTGTGCAGCCTTGTCAGCCATGGGCTTGCCAAAGAGGTTTTCGCCTCGGCAAGGGACATCGACCAACTTGTCCTGCACCCAGGGCTCAAGGTCAGACGACTGAAGCCAAGCCTGTCGGCGGGCACCGATGCCAGCTGCGGCCACTCGAGCCGATGCTTCAAAGCCATCATAGGCTGCTCGGGACATGAATTTTGAGCATTCCCGAATGCCAGTGGACAAGGCCAGGAACCTCCGCAAGGGTTCCTCGGACAAACCAGCGGAGAAGCCGGCTAGCTCTTTAGCTAGGTCTCGGAGATACATGCCCATGTATAGCTGGTAGGTCTGGACACGACAGGCGAGCATAGAGCCCTGGAAACACTTCTTACCAAGGCCATCCAGGTTACGGGCCTCCCTGCCAGGAGGCACCGAGGAGTGCATCTTCTGGCTCTTAAGACGATGCATGGCCGATTCCACTACCATGGAATGGTGTGGTAGCTGTGCTTTCTGGAAGCCAGGGCTCTTGCGGACTCGATAGATAGAATCGACCCGCTTGCTCAGGACCGGCGAGGTGGCCGGACTCTCCCACATGCGGAAGAGTAGTCGTTCCAGCATGGGAGGAACCGGTACAGTAAAGTGTTCCCTGGCGGGAGAGTCATACTGGAGGGCGTCGAGCTCTTCGGCTCGAGGCTCCTCCTCGGGATCCGCAGGGAAGGCCAAAGCCTTGGCCATATCCCTGACGAAGTCCGAGAACCGGGCATCCTCCGGGGGGGACTGCTTCCGAGGTTCGGACTCAGGTGAGTCCGAGGGGACACACCGAGTCCGAAAAGAATCAGGCGACTCTTCCTCTTCAGACTCCCAGACCGACTCCGACGAGGACTCGGTGGGGTCGGCCCGGGCAGGGCGCGGCGCCTGCCACCCCGACGCCGAGGGAGTCGGCGTCGGCGACCTCGGTCCCGAACGGGAGGCCGAGGGCGACCTCGACCGAGGATCGACTCGAGTTCGCATCGACTCGAGGATCGGCTCGGTCTCCGGGGTCGACTTCGACGTCGACGTCCCGGCGGTCGGGGCAGCAGCGCCAGCGAAGCCAGCGAGCAGTGCCCGCTGCTGGTCCATGAAGGCAGACAGTCTGCTCTCCAAGGCCGTCAACCTGAGTCCGAGCTCAGGTGACCCAGCAGCCCCCGACTCGGGCCCCGACGGCGTCGGGCCCGATGTCGGCTGTCGTGGAGGCGAGTCCAGAAGGACCACAGGACTTACCCGAGCAGGCAGCTCCGACTCCAGGCGAGGTCGCTTCATGAGGTGCTCCTTCTCCAAGGACCCGGGGCGGCTGTCGGGGCTATGCGACCTGGCCCTCGCGGAGCCAGGAGCGTCCACCGACGCCGCCCTCGCGGGTTTCACCTTCCGTCGATGGTCCCCGGAGGGAGAACCCCTGTCGGAGGAACTCCGGCGACGGTCTGAGCTGGAACCCCTGGACGCGGAGGCCTCCGACGAGGTCCGGGTACGGCTGGGTCAGCGAAGATTCTATCCCGCTGATGCCGCCGACTTCTCAACGCTTTGGAGGATAGTTTGCCACAAGGCCCACAGATCATTTCTTCATGATCCGGGCCCAGGCAGCGGAGGCAATTGTCGTCTGTGTCAGTTAGTGACATATTTCGGTCACACTGACCACACCGCTTGAAACCACTGGCAGCCATCGGGGGAAAAAGGGCCCCGGCGAGGTCAAAGGACCGGGCTGCCAGGGAAAAACCGAAATGAAAACTGACTAAGTCAGAAAAACCGAAAAATAAGAAGAGGACTCGTGACCGGCGTCGCGAGTCCGGCGGGAAAAAGACCGGCGTCGAACCGAACCGAATGGAAAAACAGAGTAATTCTAAAGAAAATCAACTTTTTCGCGGGGACACGACGGGTACGTCTGTAGGGCTCCGCGGAAAAAAGAAGACTGGCTAAGATGGCACCCTTGGGCGGGAAGGGGACCGCGCATGCGCGCTGCAATTCCCAAAGGCTTTCTTTGAAAGCTGGGGAAAATTGCTCCACGAGGGCTCCGTCGGCGCCGACGTCACCCATAAGTGAGGACTGACTTCCTGCTTGGTCCTGGAGAACCAGGATATCAATGCTTGACCCAGTACAAGCATTGTGGAACCTGTGTCTCTTGGGGAAACTGCTAGGTACATATGACCTAGATTGGCCACTGTTGGGAACAGGATACTGGGCTTGATGGACCTTGGTCTGACCCAGTATGGCATATCTTATGTTCTTATATACCGCCAATTCCCAGGATCAGTGGCGGTTTACATCAAACAATGTTAAAGTACATGGAACAATGTGCGACTATATAACAGATACATGGAACTGTAAGCAACTATATACAAGTAGTAAAACAGATTTAGAACTATTTACAAGTTACTACATAGTTTTTAAATATATACATGTATATAGGGGAAGGGCTTACAGTATATATGCACCAACAGCGGTGCAAAGTGAATTCCGAACAAAGCTGAATGAAGAGGTGGGGAAATTAGGGGAGGGTCACCTCATTTGTGGAGGAGATTTCAACTTAACGTGGAATCCAGTGAGAGACACCTTAGGGAAAAGGGAGGGTAAGGGAGTATAGGAAGCGCTACCACAATTTTGTAGCACACCATTGCTTGATTGATGCCTGGAGATTCCATCACCCGGGGAAGAGACAATTTTCTTATTTTTCACCGGTACATGGATCACATTCCAGAATAGATATTATCTGGGTATCGAAAGAGATGGGGGGTAGGATTAAGGGGGCGGATATGGATTTGATTACTTTGTCAGATCATGCGCTATTGGAAGACAGACTGACAATAGAGGGAGAGGGGAAGGGCTTACAGTTTTGGAGACTTAATGAATCTCTATTAGAAGATGGAAGGATAAGAGCGGTCATTGAGAGGGAAACGAGGGAATACTTCCATTTGAATGATAATGGGGAGGTAACTTGGGGAGGGATGTGGGATGGATATAAGGCAGTAGTGCGAGGAATTTTAATTAAATGGGGGGCGTGAAAACGGAACAGAGGGGGAAATGAGAGCAAGATTGCTGGAATTGGAAGAACTAGATGCGTAAGGGAAGCAAGGAGAATAGAGAGGCCAGGTGCTGGCAGTAAGAGCACAGTTAAATGACTTACAGGCAGCAAAGATAAGATATCATATGCAGTTGTTGCGACAGGAATTCTTTGAGGGAGGTAATAAGGCGGGGCGATATATGGCTCAGAAACTGAAGCAGAGGAAATTGCGTTCTTATTTAATGAAAATTCAGAATCCGGACGGGGAGCGGGTATATAAGGACGGGGAGATTAGGGAGATCTTTAGAGGATACTATCAGGGGTTATATAAAGCATGGGACCTTCCACAGAGGGAGAGAGTACAGAGTTATCTTGATTCAATTCAGTTACCAAAATTAGAAGACAGGGAACAGCAAGAATTAAATAAAGCTATAACAGCAGAGGAGGTACAACGGGCTATAAAACAATTGAAAATAGATAAGACTCCGGGGTTAGATGGGCTCACAGCGAGGTTTTATAGAAGTTTTGGAGAGATATTAACTAAACCCTTGGTGAGATTATTTAATCTCACACAGGAGGGAGGTAGATTAGCGGATACTATGGGATGGGCGGGAATAACCGTAATACATAAAGGGGGAAAAGATCCACAAAAGTGCTCTTCATATTGACCTATCTCAATAATCAATATAGATGCCAAATTACTAGCGAAAATACTCACTACGTATTTAAACAAGAACATAGGGAAGTTGATACATTTGGATCAAGCGGGATTTATTCCTGGTAGACAGGTAGTGGATAATATTAGAAAGATCTTAAATATGATTTGGTCCACTGAACAAAGTAGGGAGGAGGCCTTGCTGTTGTCGCTGGATGTGGAGAAGGCCTTTGACCAGGTGTCATGGCCATTTCTTTTCCAGGTAATGGAAAGAATGGGATTGGGGGAAGAATTTTTAAGTTGGGTAAAAGCGCTATACCATAATCCGAAGACATGTTTTAGGGTTAATGGGGCCTACTCTCAATTTTTTGGGCAAGGGAGAGGAACAAGACAGGGCTGCCCCCTATCACCCCTACCTTTTGCTATATCTTTGGAACCGTTTGCAGAGAGGGTGAGAGAGGGCCGATGTTAAGGGAATAAGAGGGTGGAGAGGATATAAAATAACCCTGTTTGCGGATGACATAATATTGAGTGTAGCTAGACCTCGGTTCTCTATACCAATACTTATGTGGGAATTGGAAGAATATGGAAGGCTTTCGGGTTTCACTATTAATTGGACAAAATCGGAAATATTAAACTTATCATTAAATGGAGATGTGCAGGGCATACTGCAGAAGAAATACCCATTCAGATGGGCTAGAGAAAAAATTAGATATTTAGGGATTCAAATTAGTAATAGGATAGATGCCCTATACAAGCTAAATTATCCGAAACTATTTGGGCAGGTAGAGAGCTTGTTGGATGGGTGGGGGAGGGGATACCTCTCATGGTTTGGACGCATAGCGACAATAAAGAAGTTACTGCCAAGATTCTTGTTCCTGTTCCAGACGCTACCAATATCGGTACCGCCTAAAAAGTTAACACAACTACAAAGACTTGTTAATCGATTCATATGGTACATTGACGGCCAAGAGTAGCTATGGCAGTAACGCAAAGGGAGAGGGAGGGTTAGGGGTACCTAATTTTAGAAAATTTTATGAGGCTGCTCAACTGAAAATGATATACGAGTGGCACAGCGGGACACAGAAACAGTGGGCTCAAATGGAAGTAGACTCGGTAAGTGGGGGAGACTGGACAGAATGGTTTGGAGGGATGGTAATAGCGCTGAAAATAAACACCAGCACCCCATATAGCCCACAGTTTGAGGGTGTGGAAACAGAATAGAAAACAATTAGTACAAGATAAATACATACAGGGAATGACACTGGAGGCATGTTTTGATAGGGGTCAGGGACCAGGGGTAACTGTTTTGCACAAATGGGCAAAGGCAGGGCTTACACAGATTTCTCAAATAGTGAGCAAGGAGGGCATGCTGGAGTTTGAGGGCATCATGGATCTGTACTGGCTGGGAGATAGCAATTATTATGCATATTTACAATTGAGCCATTTTTTGAGGCAATGGAAGGTGTGGAAGGATTTATGGGAACATAGAGGGTGGTTTGAGGTGCTTTGCTCAGGCCATATGAGCCAAAAAGGAGCTTTGTCCAGAATTTACAAAGGATTGATGGAGGGAGGGGGAAGTAAACTGGGGTTTATGATAAAATGGGAGGAGGATCGGGGGTAAGCTGGAATGAAGAGGTGTGGGATAAGATACTACAGACAGTAGCCAGTATATCCATAGCCACACAAGTGAAAGAAAATGCTTATAAAGTGCTATATTGTTGGTACTGGACACCAGTACGTAAAAAAAGAGCTGCAGTGGGACACAATGATCAATGCTGGAGGGGGTGCCAAGATCGAGGAGATTGGTTAGATATGTGGTGGAAATGTGAGACGATTCAAGCATATTGGGCAACGATTATAGAAATGATTTTTGAAATGACTGGATATAGATTGTGTAAAGGAAGCCAGAGGCCTGCTTACTGAATCAATTGAAGGAGGATATCCCAAAGAGGGAAGGTGGGGTCTTGCATCATTGTATAGTTGCAGCAAGATGCGAGATAGCTCAGCATTGGATGGGTTCGGACCTACCTAAGCTGGCAGGCTTTGTCAGAAGAGTGGCTGAGGCCAGCTTGATGCATAGATTGACTGAGATGGGAAGGGGGGAAGAGAGTGGATAAATGGAAGAGAGTGTGGAAATGGTTAGAATCGTGGAAGGCTGGAGAGAGGGGGAGAAAGAAGGACGGCGGAATGGATGAAACTTAGTTCAGATCCTTGGAGATATAGATTGGCGGGATGAGTTAATGGTGAAAGGGTGACAAGAGAGGCGATGAGTACGAGTGGCCAGATGAGAGGAGGAGGAAGGTATGAATGTAGAGCGCAGGTGGGGAGGGAGGGAGGAGGGGAAGATATAAGGAGGGATACAAAGAAATGGGGAAATAACAAGCTGGGCCATAATCTTGAACAATTTTCAAAAGACTGTTTGTGAGAAACGATCTCAACTTAAAGTAGACAAAGCGATGGGACTGGATGGGATACACCCGAGAATACTGAGGGAACTTGGGGACGTTCTAGCAGCTCCACTGACTGACCTTTTCAATGCCTCGGAGTCGGGAGTGGTGCCAAAGGACTGGAGAGAGGCTCATGTGGTGCCTTTACACAAAAGAGGAAGTAAGGATGTGGTTGAAAACTACAGGCCGGTTAGTTTAACTTCGGTGGTGGGTAAATTATTGTAAACGCTGCTGAAAGAGAAAATAGTGAGGTTTCTGGAGCCCAGCGGATTACAGGATCCGAGGCAGCATGGATTCACCAGAGGCAGGTCTTGTCAGACAAATCTGACTGATTTCTTTGACTGGATGACTAGGGAGTTGGACCGAGGGAGAGCCCTAGATGTGGTGTATTTAGATTTCAGTAAAGACTTTGACACTGTTCCTCACAGGCGACTTATAAACAAACTGAGCACCCTAGGGATGGACCCTAAAGTTACTGCTTGGGTTAGAAATTGGTTGGGTGGGAGGCGACAAAGAGTACAGGTAAATGGAGCTCACTCTGAGTAGAAGGATGTTATCAGTGGTGTGCCCCAGGGATCTGTCTTTGGTCCAATTCTTTTTAACATGGAGGAGTGGAGGAGTGGCCTAGTGGTTGGGGCAAGGTACTTCAGGCCGGAAGGTCAGGGGTTCAAATCCCACTAAAGGACAGCAACCTTGGGCCGGAAGGACTTGGGTTTCTAGTCCCACAGGTGCTCCTTGTGGTCTTGGGCAAGCCACTTAACCCTCCATAGCCCATGTTCCCTGTAAAATAGTTCTCTCCAAGTTATAATGCCCTGTTCAATGTAATTTCAGTTTGTTCAATGTAAACCGCACTGATGCAGAATAGCACAGTATATAAGAGAATGTAAATAAATAAATAAAATAAATAAACAACATCTTTGTTAGTGATATAGCGCAAGGGTTTTCAGGTAAAGTTTGCCTCTTTGCGGATGATACCAAAATCTGCAATAGAGTAGACATCCAGGAAGGGGTAGATAACATGAGGAGGGATCTAGCTAAGCTTGAAGAATGGTCTAGAATTTAGCAGCTGGGATTTAATGTTAAAAAATGTAAGGTCATGCATCTGGGCTGCAGCAATCCAAGGGAGCAATATAGTATAGGGGGTGAAGTACTTTTGTCCACTAAAGAAGAGCGGGACCTAGGCGTGGTTGTGTCTGATGATCTTAAAGTAGCTAAACAGGTAGAAAAGGTGACGGCAAAAGCTAGAAGGATGCTTGGGTGCATACGGAGAGGAATGGCTAGCAGAAAAAAGGAGGTGATAATGCCTCTGTATAAGTCTTTGGTGCAACCTCATTTGGAGTATAGTGTGCAATTCTGGAGACCGCACCTTCAAAAGGAAGTGAACAGGATGGTGTCGGTGCAGAGGGTGGCTACTAAAATGATTAGTGGTCTTCATTATAAAGCCTATGAGGACAGACTGAAGGATCTTAATATGTACACCTTAGAGGAAAGGCAGGATAGAGGTGATATGATTGAGATGTTTAAATACCTCCGTGGCATAAATGTTCAGGGAGAGAGCCTCTTTCAATTGAAAGCAAGTTCTGCTACGAGGAGACATGGGATGAGGGTGAAGGGAGATAGATTCAGGAGTGATATGCGGAAATATTTCTTTACGGAAAGAGTAGTGGATCCGTGGAATAGTCTCCCGGTGGAGGTGGTAGAGATGAGGACAGTAACTGAATTCAAAAAAGCATGGGACAAACACAGAGGATCTCTAAAGGTAAAAAGAGGACTGTTGTAGTTATGGAAGGACAGACTAGATAGGCCATGTGGTCTTTTTCTGTCGTCATATTTCTATGTAACAGGATACATGATGTAATGACTATGTAAATTGTATAATGTTGAGAACGAACTGGTTTGTAATCTGCATGGAAATGGTTAATAAAAATTAAAATGGAAAAAAAAATGGCAGTTCTCTAGCTTACCTTTGCTATAAAGGGCTTTGTGCACCTTTGAAGGCTTTTCCACAGTGGATGAGGCAGAAAATCCAGGAGGCAGACGAATGTGAACCAGAGCCAGCATACAAGGTCGTGATGCAGGATGCTTAAACGGAACTGTACTGAAGTACATTCGAACACCTAAGCAAAGGGAAAGTTTCATTGTTGGAAGTAACAGTTTATCAGGGAACAAACTTTCTACCTCTAAGATCCATTTAAAAAGAACCTGATTAAAATTTTGTTTAAAGGCCTACAGGCAAATGAAATGTTCATTTCTCCAAAGTCAAATGTTTAAAGCTCCAGTCGCTGCAGTTGGTGGTTTGTTCATTTTTTTTTTTTTACTTTTAATATATTTATTGAGTATACAAATACATTCAAGAAAAGATAAATGAAAGCAAAATGGCAAACAAGTAACATTAACAACAAGCATAAGCTATTAACAAGGAAAAATGAACATTAGCCTAACTTAGCCCACAATTATTTAAAAAGAGGAGGCACCAGGAAAAGTTACATTAACTTAGGAAAAATAAGCATATCATAGCAGTGCGAGACTTATGCGTCAGCCATATGGGAAGCAAGAATAACCACAGGATTCTCCCTAGCCACATGAAACTCCAGCAGCTGGCGGGGCTCAAAAACAAATATAATTTCTCTTTATAGGAAACATGATATCTAGCAGGAAATTTCAACAAAAAAGTCCCACCAAGGGAAAGTACCCTGGGCTTAAAACCCAGGAATTCCTTTCTCCTCTGCTGGGTATCCCTAGCAAGATCAGGAAAAATGCAGACACGAGAGCCCATAAACTGCTCACTGAAATTTCTAAAATAGGATCGAAGAATTAACGATTTATCAGATTCAAGAGCCAAATAAGGAGAGTGGTACGAGTCGTGATCAACTCCACAGAACTCTCCAGAAACCCCGTAAGGTCTCTGGGTTCAACAGGAGTCTCACAGCTAACTGATAGATATTAATTTGGGCACCATGTAAACCATGGAGTTGTTCAAGCTCTCCTTCCAACCGAACCAGCTTCCCCCTCCTGCTCCTTTTGGACTCTGGAAAATTCTTGAAATTGCATACGTAACAAATCAGTTTCAGTACTTACAGATGCTGCAATAGACACAAGGGAAGAATTCATAGCTGAAATAGTGTCCCCACAGCACTTCCAAAGTGACTTTTGGGGGCCTCACCAACACACCAGACACCTGCGATGGTCAACGGACTAGAAACAGCCTGGGGTGGGCTATCCTCCAGCAAAGCAGCCGCCTCAGCTCTCACTCCTTCCCCAGACATTTCAAACGGGTGGGAAGAACCAGCCACGGAGCCCTCTTCACCTCCCTGCATCAGCATTCTAGTCTTCACGTCGGAGGGAAGCACTCCACTGGTGGCCGCAACACTTTCAGGGCATGGCAGGGAGGGCCACTGCTCGGGGGAAAGTAAAACCCCTGATGTGCTCAAGTCAGGCAAGAACGCCGAACCCGCCACTCCCGATCCAGGGATAGCGCCACACATCGGCAATGTTTTCTGCACAGCGAGAGTGGTAAGAGCCTCTCCCGAGGATAAGGAGGCTTGTTTGCACTTCCTCCTCCCCATACCATCTACAGAAGCCGCAAAACCGCTGAAGCAGTACGTCCGAGAGAGCCAGCTCACCCGGAGCAGATCACTGCTTTTTTTTGTTTTTTTAAACACTGGCCATGGAAGCAAAACAAAAACCCCAAACCCTGTATATTCAGAATTGATATCTGGATAATGGCCAGATATACATCTCTCGATAAAGCGTAGTTACTCACCTGTAACAGGTGTTCTCCAGGAGCAGCAGGAATCAGTCCTCACATATGGGTGACGTCGGTGCCGACGGAGCCCTCGCGGAGCAATTTTCCCCAGCTTTCAAAGAAAGCCTTTGGGAATTGCAGCGCGCATGCGCGGTCCTCTTCCCGCCCAAGGGTGCCATCTTGCTCAGTCTGATGACATAGCTAAAAGACAGCAAAACATTAGCAAAAAAACGAAAGCATAGAACTGCAACTCCAAGGGGAGGAGGGAGGGTTGTGAGGACTGATTCCTGCTGCTCCTGGAGAACACCTGTTACAGGTGAGTAACTACGCTTTCTCCAGGACCAAGCAGGAAGTCAGTCCTGACATATGGGACTCCCAAGCTTAAGGCTACCGGAGACCCTAAGCACACAAAGGAGCTCCCTCAAGCTCAGCAGCCCAGAAAGAAGGAATCTTCTCTGAATACGTCTCCAACTGGTAGCCCAACATCCGGGATGGAGGGTAGGAGTTGCCTATACCTCGAAGAGGTTACGGAGGACTGCCTGTCCGAAAGCACTGTCCCTGCGGGACTCCCTCTCCAGGCAGTAATGGGCCGCAAAAGTCTGGCTTGAAGACCAAGTAGCGGCCCGGCAGATGTCTGCCAATGGAACAGAGCGGAGGTAAGGCACTGACGTAGCCTTCGCCCGAACACGATGGACCGTGACTCGACTTTCCAACGAGAGGCCGGCTGCCTCGTAAGCCCAAGCGATACAGTCAGCAATCCAGATGGACAGAGTACGCTTGGAGACAGGGAGCCCTATCTTATTGGGGTCATAAGAGACGAAGAGCTGAACAGCCCTTCTGTGCTCCCGCGTAGGGTCAAGGTAGAAGGTTAACGCCCTTCTACAGTCCAGGGTATGCAGGACCATTTCAGCTCGGCTGGAGTGTGGCCTGGGAAAGTAGGTCGGAAGCACCACCTCCTGTTTGATGTGAAAAGGGGAAAACACTTTGGGAAGAAACAGGGTGAGTCCGTAGGACTACCCGGTTCTTGTAAAACCTAGTGTACGGAGGATCAGACACCAGGGCCTGCAGCTCACTAACGCATCTAGCAGAAGTGAGGGCCACCAAGAACAATGTTTTCCAAAAAAGAAAACGAAGAGGACAGGTAGCCATAGGTTCAAAAGGCGGACAGGTAATCCGCTGCAAAACCACATTGAGATCCCAGTCCGGGGCTGGTGGGCGCAAAAGTGGTTTAAGGAGAAGGAGGCCTCTGAGAAAACGAGCCACCAGAGGGTGGCTGGAAAGAGGACTGCCATCCACCGGCATGTGATGCGCAGAAAGAGCACTGAGGTGGACCTTGACCGAGTTGGACTTAAGTCCAAGATTGGAGAGGGAAAGCAAGTATTGCAAGACCACTGATGCCGAACAGGAGAAGGGATCTTCAGACTGCTGAGCACACCAGACGGAGAACCGACGCCACTTAAGAGCGTAGGACTTCCGGGTGGAGGGCCGCCTGGAGGCCAAGACGACCTCTTCCACATCTGGAGGCAGGCGGAGGGGAGCAAGGACTACCCTTTCAGCAGCCAGGCCATCAGATGAAGGGACCGGAGGTTGGGGTGCAGGAGAGTCCCCTGATCCTGTGACAGGAGGTCGGGCTGAAACGCCAGAGGAAGAGGGGCGTCCACCGCCAGCTGCATTAGAAGTGGGAACCAAGGTTGTCTCAGCCACTAGGATCATCGAGGTTTTGTCCCTGAGAACTTTGAAGAGTGTCTGAGACACCAGCGGCATGGGAGGAAAGGCATATAAGAGGCCTGTGGACCATGGAATCAGAAAAGCATCCGCCGCTACTCTGAGAGGATGCGGTTGTCGAGAGCAGAATCTGGGAAGTTGCCGGTTCAGAGGACTGGCAAACAGATCCATGGTGGGGAGGCCCTACTTGAGAAAGATCCGCTGAACCACCATCGGATCCAGCCTCCACTCGTGTGGTTGGAGGATCCTGCTGAGCTTGTCGGCCAGGTAATTTTCTTGACCTGGGAGATAGACAGCTTTGAGGATGATGCCGTGGTGAACGGCCCAAGAGCATAGTTTTTCTGCCTCCTGACAGAGAAGGAAGGAGCCTGTTCCGCCTTGTTTGTTCACGTAGAACATTGCAACCTGATTGTCTGTCTGTATCAGCACCGACTGGTGAGAAACCAGGTGAGAGAATGCTTTGAGCGCTAGGCAGATGGCTCTGAGCTCCAGGAAGTTTATCTGCTGAGCAGACTCCCAAGGAGTCCAGAGACCTTGAGTACACGTGCCTTGGCAATGTGCTCCCCAACCCAGGAGAGAAGCATCGGTCGTCAGGACCTGAGAATGCAGAGGGGGCTGAAACTCCTAATACTAGGTTTGGCAGATGAAGCCACCATTGTAGAGAAGAGACCAGCTGGTTGGAGATCTGTACGGAGTCTGCCAGGCTCCCAGTGGCCTGATGCCATTGTGTGCGAAGGCACCATTGAGCAGGTCGCATGTTCAGGCGGGCATTGGGGGTCACATGGACCATGGAAGCCATATGGCCGAGCAGACTCAGAAATTGCCTGGCCGAGACCAGGGCATTGCTGTGAAAGTGGCTGGCGAGATCCATGAGCCGCTTGGCCCTGTCCAGAGGGAGGAAGGCCCGCGCCTGAAGAGTGTCCAACCTGGCGCCGATGAAATCGAGATTTTGAGAGGGGAGCAAAGTGGACTTTGCGAAGTTTATGACAAATCCCAAGTGCTGGAGTAGAGTCACAGTGCGATGAGTGGCCTGAGTGGCCTCTTGGGAAGACTGGGCTCTGATGAGCCAGTCGTCCAGGTATGGGAACACAAAAAGGCCTTGAAGTCTTAGATAGGCCGCCACCACTGCCAGGCATTTGGTGAACACCCTGGGGGCGGAGGATAGGCCAAAGGGCAGTACTCTGTACTGGTAATGATTTCCTCCCACAACAAACCTGAGATATTGTCTGTGGTCTGGATGAATAAGGATATGAGTATACGCATCCTTTAGATCCAAGGAGCATAGCCAGTCGCCCTGCTGGAGGTAGGGCAGCAGGATTCCAAGGGTAAGCATCTTGAACTTTTCCTTTGCAAGGAACTTGTTGAGGTTTCGCAAGTCCAGGATGGGTCTGAGGCCTCCTGTTCTTTTTGGAATCAGGAAGTACCTGGAGTAAAACCCTTGACCCTTCAGGTGGTGGGGCACCGGTTCCACAGCCTGTTCCTGAAGAAAACTTGCTAACTCCTGAAGGAGTAAGTCCCTGTGCAGAGGGAGTCTCGGAGGCTCCCCTGGAAAGTAGGAGGGAGGTACCTGGTGAAAGTGAAGAAGATAGCCCTTCCGAACCATGTGAAGTACCCAGGTATCCGTGGTGATGTTGGACCACCTTTGGGCAAAGTGGACCAGCCGGCCTCCTGTGCTGAGAGAAACCAGCTGAGGGGGAGAGGCTATGCTGATGAAGTCAAAACCCCCCACCCTGCTGAGCAGGGCCGGTGGTGCAGGCTTGGGGGCTTGCTGCCTACGGGACCCATTACCCCGTCCCTTGGCCTGTTTACCCTGTGGGGGAGCTGCTGAGGCCTGATACTGAGGGTAGTATTTATAGGCAGCCGCCTTCCTCGGGTAAAAGGGCATTTTCCCCGAACCCTTCTTCTTTTGAGAAGGGGCAGAGGTCTTCCTTGAGAGACGAGTCCTGGTGAGAGTCTCGGTCTCGATCTGTGCAGCCTTCTCATCCATGGGCTTGCCAAAGAGGTTTTCACCTCTGCAGGGGACATCGACCAACTTGTCCTGCACCCAGGGCTCGAGGTCGGACGTCTGAAGCCAAGCCTGGCGGCGTCCACCGACGCCGGCTGTGGCTACTCAAGCCGATGCCTCAAAACCATCGTAGGCTGCTCGAGAGATAAACTGTGAGCACTCCCGAATACCAGTTGACAAGGTTTGAAACCTCTGCAAAGGTTCGTCGGAGAGACCAGCAGAGAACCCGGCTATTTCTTTAGCCAGGTCCCGGAGATACGTGCCCATGTAGAGCTGGTAGGTCTGGACTCGACAAGCAAGCATAGAGCCCTGGAAACACTTCCTACCGAGGGCATCCAGGCTTCGGGCCTCCCTACCGGGGGGCACCAAGGAGTGCATTTTTTGACTCTTGAGTCTATGCATGGCCGATTCCACCACCATGGAATGGTGCGGTAGTTGTGCCTTTTGGAAGCCGGGGCTCTTGCGGACTCAATAAATGGAAACGATCCGCTTGCTTAACACCGGCGACGACGCCGGGCTCTCCCACATGCGGAAAAGAAGTCGTTCCAGCATCGGAAGAACCGGTACAATAAAGGCCTCCTTCGGGGGAGAGTCATATTGGAGGGCATCGAGTTCTTCGACTCGAGGCTCCTCCTCGGGATCCGCGGGGAAGGCCAAGGCCTTGGCCATATCCCGCACGAAGTCCGAGAACCGGGTATCCTCCGGGGGGGACCGTCTCCGAGGTTCGGACTCGGGGGAGTCCGATGGGACACACCGAGTCCGAAAGGAACCAGGTGACTCTTCGTCCTCGGATTCCCAGGCCGACTCCTCGGAGGAGGAGGCGAGCGGCTCCGGTCGGGCGGGCATCGATGCCATCCGCCCCGACGCCGAGGGAGTCTGCGTCGACGACCTCAGTCCCGAATGGGAGGCCGAAGCAGACCGCGACCGAGGATCGACTCGAGCCCTCATGGACTCGAGGATCGGCTCGGTCTCCGGGGTCGACTTGGAGGTCGACGTCCCGGCGGTCAGGGCAGAAGCACCGGCGAGGCCAGCGATCAATGCCCACTGCTGGTCCATGAAGGCAGTCAGACTGCTCTCCAAGGCCGTCAACCTGAGTCCGAGCTCAGGAGACCCAGCAGCCCCCGACTCTGGCTCCGACGGCGTCGGGCCCGACGTCGGCTCCTTCGGAGGCGAGTCTACGAGGACAACAGTACTCACGTGAGCGGGCAAGTCCATCTCGAGACGAGGATGTTTGGAAGGCCTCTCCACCTCCGAGGACCCGGGACGGGAATCGGGGCTATGCGACCTGGCCCTCGAGGAACCAGGAGCGTCCACCGATCCCGCCCTCGCGGGTTTCTTCTTCCGATGATGTTCCCGGGTAGGAGACCCCCTTTCAGAGGAACTTCGACGATGCTCAGGACCAGAGTCCCGAGACGTCGAAGCCTCTGACGAGGTCCGAGCCCGGCCGGAGTCAGAGAAGATACATTCCCGCTGATGCTGCCGACTCAACGCTTTTGAGGACATTTTGCCACACGGACCACAGATCATCGGGTCATGATCGGGTCCGAGGCAGCAGAGGCATAAGTCATGTGTGTCTGTAGGAGACATGAGTTTCTTACAGAGATCACACTTTTTAAACCCGCTAGCAGCCATCGGGGGAAAAAGCGCCCCTGCGAGGTCGAAAGACCGGGCTGCCAGTGAAAAAGTAAAAAGGCGCGAAATCTGTCACGAAGGACAAAAAAACGAAAAATAAAGAACGGACTCACAACCGGCGTCGCGGATCCGGGCGGGAAAAGAACCGGCGTCGAAACCGAGAGAAAAAAGAGAAATAAATCAACTTTTCTGCGGGGATTCACAAACGTCGTCTGTAGGGCTCCGCGGAAAAAAGAAGACTGAGCAAGATGGCACCCTTGGGCGGGAAGAGGACCGCGCATGCGCGCTGCAATTCCCAAAGGCTTTCTTTGAAAGCTGGGGAAAATTGCTCCGCGAGGGCTCCGTCGGCACCGACGTCACCCATATGTGAGGACTGACTTCCTGTTTGGTCCTGGAGAATATTGGTCAACAGTGAAATCGTTACTGACTTTAAAAGGCCCTAATCTGTAGCATTTGGTGAGCTGAACACGAATATAACATTAAAACAATTTATTGGCTCTCGTTTTGAAGATATTGCACGTAGTTCATTTTTGACATTTCACCGTGTAAATTTATCCAGTAGGACAAACAACACCCCAAATAAGCCTTGAATGATATAATATTGCATGTTTTTATTCATGTATTGATTTTGTTTTGGGGGACAGTGTCATCAATAGAGCACCCTTCTGCTTAAATAATTTGTAGTATTGCACAATAGTGCACATTATTATTCAACAGTGCACCTATTGATAAACAATGTACAATGGAGTGATCGGCATTAATATTCAAGTCCACTATTCAAATAGCTATCCGGGTAAGCTGTCCTAACTTTATTTGGACAATGGATTGAATATTGACACTGTCTGGATTATTCACGTTTCTTCCCATGGACCGTACTCGTAATATTCTGATGGTGCCAATGCAATATGAAATATTTTGGATTGCCCCGACTGGACAGTGCCACTTAATATCTATTGCTGGATATCTTAAGTCACCCTCTGGAAAGTGTCTTAATATTTACCCCACTGTTTTTGTTAAACATTAACTGATCCAGAAAAGTCTTAATATAAGTCAAATGCACAGTTTTGAAAGCATCAACTCTTTTGATCATGTCCTGTGCTCTGCTTTTCATTTTAAAATTATTACATTCCATTTTCAAATTTACATCTCATTAAAAAAAAGTGAGAGGGGAAAGATACAAGTAAACGAGGAAGCCACTATGTGCACAGAAAAATTTGTCTCAAAAGATATGGGGAAACTCCACGGAGAAAAGAAAGAGTAGTTACTCACCTGTAACAGGTGTTCTCCAGGAGCAGCAGGAATCAGTCCTCACATATGGGTGTCATCGGCGCCGATGAAGCCCCAGCGGAGCATTTCCCCAGCTTTCCATGAAAGCCTTTGGGAATGCTGGCACGCATGCGCTGTTCCCTTCCCGCCTAAAGGTGCCATCTTACCTCAGTCAAATGACATAGCTAAGAACAGCACACAAAATGTAAACAATGTACAACTGCAACTCCAAGGGGAGGAGGGAGGGTTGTGAAGACTGATTCCTGCTGCTCCTGGAGAACACCTGTTACAGGTGAGTAACTACTCTTTCTCCAGGACTAAGCAGGAAGTTAGTCCTCACATATGGGTAACTCCCAAACTCTGGGCTACCGAGGAACCCAAGCTGAACAATAGGACTCCCTCTACTCCCAGCAGCAGAGAAAAAACTTTTCAAGGACACAACCTCCACCGGTAACCCAACAGAAGGCAGGAGCTCAAGAGTTCAGGAGTTGCCTGAACCTCAAAGAGATTCCGGAGTACTGCTTGGCCAAAAGCACTGTCCCTAAGGGACTCCCTCTCCAGACAGTAATGGGCTTCAAAAGTCTGGCTTGAAGACCAAGTTGCAGCCCTGCAGATGTCTACCAAGGGCACAGAGCGGAGATGAGCCACTGAGGCAGCCACTGCCCTGACACGATGGGCCATGACCCTACCCTGCAAAGAGAGGTCAGCCGCCTTGTAAGCCCAGGTGATATAGTCAGCCACCCAGATGGACAAGGTACGCTTGGACACAGCCAACCCCAACTTATTGGGGTCAAAGGAGACGAAGAGCTGAGAAGCTATTCCATGCCCCTGCGTACGGTCAAGGTAGAAGGATAAGGCCCTCCTACAGTCCAGGGTATGCAGGACTGCTTCAGCCTGGCTAGCATGAGGCCTAGGGAAGAATGTTGGAAGAACCACTTCCTGGTTGAGTTGGAAAGAGGAAACAACCTTGGGGAGGAACTTTGGATGAGTCCTAAGTACTACCCTGTTCCTATAACTCCTGGTGTAAGGCCCGTCACAGACCAGGGCCTGAAGCTCACTCACCTGCCTAGCTGAGGTGAGGGCTATCAGGAAGAGAGTCTTCCAGGACAGGATGCGTAGAGGGCAAGTAGCCATCGGCTCAAAGGGTGGGCGAGTCAGTTGCTGCAAGACCACATTCAGCTCCCACTCAGCAGGAGGACGGATGGGGGGCTTGAGTAAAAGCAAGCCCCTGAGAAAGCAGGACACCAAGGGGTGACCTGACAGAGAATGTCCCTCCACCAGTGAGTGGTGAGCTGCTAGAGCTGAGAGGTGGACCCGAACAGAATTGGACTTAAGTCTCTGATTTGATAAGTGTAGCAAGTACTGAAGTACTACTGGCACAGTACAGGAGAAAGGATCCTCTGTACGAAGCTGACACCACACAGAAAACCTTTTCCATTTTAGAGCATAGGTTTTCCTAGTGGACTGTTTCCTAGAGGCTAGGACAACCTCCTCAACTTCCTGAGGCAGGCCCCAGGGAGCCAAGACTATCCTTGCAGCCTCCAGGCCATCAAATTGAGAGACTTGAGATTGGGGTGCAGAAGGGAACCCTGCTCTTGTGAGAGGAGGTCGAGCTGCAACCCCAGAGGTAGTGGGGAATCCACTGCCAGTTGAAGCAGAAGTGGAAACCAAGGCTGTCTCGGCCACCTGGGAGCCACCAGCAGGACCGAGACCTTGTCCAGAAGAATCTTGAAAAGAGTTCGGGCCACCAAGGGCGTGGGAGGAAACGCATACAGGAGGCCCAGAGACCAGGACATCAGAAACGCATCTGGAGCTATCCTCAAAGGATGTGGTTGCCTGGAGCAGAACCTGGGCAGTTGCTTGTTCAGCGGACTGGCAAAAAGATCTATCCAAGGGAGACCCCACTTCAGGAAGATCTTCTGAACGACCAAGGGATGCAGCTGCCACTCGTGAGGCTGCAGAATCCTGCTCAACCGGTCGGCGAGGCAGTTTTCCTGGCCTGGAAGGTACACCGCACTGAGAAGCATGTCGTGCTTCAGGGCAAAGGAACAAAGTCTTGAGTCTCACGACAAAGGAGCTTGGACCCAGTCCCACCCTGCTTGTTCACATAAAACATGGCTACCTGGTTGTCTGTTTGAATCAAGACTAAGCGGTGAGCAAGGGCTAGAGAAAAAGCCTTGAGGGCTAAGCGGATAGCTCGAAGTTCCAGGAGATTGATCTGTTGGGCTGCCTCCCAAGGAGACCAGAGGCCTTGAGTGCACTTGTCCAGACAATGAGCACCCCAGCCCTGCAGAGGCGCGTCGGTGGTGAGGACCACCGAGTGTACTGGAATCTGGAAGGGCATCCCTTTCAGCAGATTGGGTGGATGTAGCCACCAGGAGAGGCAGGTCAGAAGGGGCCTGGACACTCTTATCCTGTCCCTTAGGCGGCCTGAGACCACTGATTGCGAAGGCACCATTGTGCAGGCCTCATATGGAGCCTGGAAATGGGAGTCACATGCACTGTCGAAGCCATGTGGCCCAGGAGCCTGAGGCAGAGCCTGGCGGAGACCAGGGACCTGTTTAGAAACCTTTTGGCCAGGTCCATCAGTCTTTGAGCCCTGTCTTCGGGCAAGAATGCCCTTGCCAGTTGAGAATCCAACCTTGCTCCTATGAACTCCAAGTTTTGGGAGGGGAGCAAAGTGGATTTTGCGAAGTTTATGACAAAGCCCACGTTTTGAAGCAGAGCAATGGTTGTGAGGGTGGCTTGTTTGGCCTCCAGGGACGTCTGACCCCTGATGAGCCAGTCGTCCAGATAGGGGAAGACAAAGATGCCCTGATTTCTCAGGTAGGCCGCAACCACTGCCAGGCACTTGGTAAAGACTCTGGGAGCGGAGGTGAGACCAAAAGGTAGTACTCTGTACTGATAATGGTTTCCTCCCACAATGAACCTGAGGTACTTCCTGTGGTCTGGATGAATGAGGATGTGAGTGTACGCATCCTTTAGATCTAAGGAGCATAGCCAATCTCCCTGCTGGAGGTAGGGCAGAAGTGTTCCAAGAGTAAGCATCTTGAACTTCTCTCTCAACAGGAACTTGGAGGTTCCTGAGATCCAGAATGGGTCGAAGGCCACCGGTCCTTTTGGGTACCAGGAAGTACCTGGAGTAGAATCCGTGACCTTGCAAGTGGGGAGGCACAGGCTCCACTGCCCTGTCCACCAACAGACTTTGGAGCTCTCGAAGGAGAAGGTCTGTGTGCAGGGGAGGCCTCAAGGGTTCCCCTGGAAAGTAAGGAGGCGGCAGTTGATGAAAATGCAGTGCATAGCCGTTTTGGACTATGTCCAGCACCCAACTGTCGGTGGTAATGAGAGGCCACTGGTGGGCGAAGAGTACAAGGCGACCGCCTGTGCAGGGCTGGGACAGCAGGGACGGAGTGGCTACGCTCAAGGAGTCAAAAACCCCCACCCTGCTGAGCGGTAGCAGGGGCCAGAGGCTTGAGGGTCCTCTGCCTACGGGGCACATTACCCTGGCCCTTGGCTTCCTGACCCTGGGGGGCAGTTTGGGCAACCTGAAACTGAGGGTACTGTTGGTAGGCAGTGTCCTTCCTGGGGTAAAAGGACTTTTTACCCGAGCCCTTCTTTTTATGTGAAGGGGCAGAGGTCTTCCTCGACAGCCTTGTCAGGGTAAGGTGCTCGGTCTTGAGCTGAGCGGTCTTCTTGGTCACAGGTTTGCCAAAAAGGTTTTCACCTCGGCAGGGGACTTCGAAGTCGACGTCCCGGTGGTCGCGGCAGATGCACCAGACAGGCTGGCCATCAGTGCCCGCTGCTGCTCCATGAAGGCAGACAATCTGCACTCCAAGGCTGTCATCCTGAGACTCAGCTCGGGAGACGCAGCAGCCACCGACTTGGCCCCCGGAGGCGCCGGGCCTGACGTCGGCTCTCTGGGAGGAGAGTCCACGAGGACTACGGGGCTTACGTGTCCAGCAGACTCCAGCTCCACGCGAGGGACTTTGGCAGGCTTCTCCTGATCCACGGGCCTGGGACGGCGGTCGGGGGTCTTAGACCTGGCCCTCGAGGGTTCAGGGACCTCCTCCGACGCCGCCCGAGTGAGCCGCTTCTTCCTCTTGTGTTCCCGGTCGGGAGACCCCCTGTCCGAGGAGCTTCAACGGCGCTCGGGATCAGAATCCTGAGATGTCGAGGCCTCAGACGAGGTCCGGGCTCGGCCGGAGGCAAAGTCCAAGAAAAACCTTTCCTTCTGATGCTGTCGACTTTTCAGTGCCTTGGAAGACATCTTCCCACATGGCCCGCACGACTTGGGGTCGTGGTCCGGGCCGAGGCACAGAAGGCAGCAGTCGTGTGTGTCGGTGAGAGACATAAGTTTCTTACACCGATCACACTTTTTGAAACCACTGGAAGCCATCGGGGAAAAAAGGGCCCCAGCAAGGTCAAAAGTCCGGCCTTCCAGGGAAAAATTGAAAAAAGGGCGCGAACGCCAGCCACGAAGGGCAAAAAGCGAAAAAGAAATAAACGGGCTCGATATCTGTGTACCGAACCCGGCGGGAGGGGAACCGGCGTCGAACCGGAGAAAAATAGCGAAACATCGCCGAAGAAAAAATCACTTTTATCCGGGAGAACAGGACACACGTCCGATGGGCTTCTCGGAAAAAAAGAGACCGAGGTAAGATGGCACCTTTAGGCGGGAAGGGAACCGCGCATGCGTGCCAGCATTCCCAAAGGCTTTCATGGAAAGCTGGGGAAATGCTCCGCTGGGGCTTCATCGACGCCGATGACACCCATATGTGAGGACTGACTTCCTGCTTGGTCCTGGAGAAAAATGGGTTACTAACTTTTTTTTTTTTTTTTTTCTTTTTAAGTATTGCAATGAGCCCTAGTCCATTATGCTATGGGTCAGTTTCAGCTACATGTGTGAAGCTCGATAATGGCTCGATAACAGCAGAGGGAGCAGGAGATACCATCCTAGATTTACCAAAAACATTTTAATTAAAAAAAATGGACAAGGCCAAAGTTTCAGGTCACAGCACTAAATCATAACAGATATAGATTGTACAATTAAAGCAGTGATCCTTAGGAAGCAGGGCTCCCAGAGCACACCATCTTAAAGAGGAGAGTTGAGGAAGCAAGGGTCAAAAATGATGGGTGAGAAAAGGAAAAAAACCTACTAAATAAAAATTAGCTCCTATTAATTTTCACTTTGTTTCCCCTAAAAAGGGCAAAATAACTATTGGAGGTGGGAGTGGAAGGGACAAAAGCTACATATTTTTCAAAGTCTACACTGTAATTCTTTATACATGTATTTTTCATAACACATGGCCTGCGAAGACAAAATTAGTTCTATGAGTCCTACCAGACCAGTCCAGACCACTGGGTTGTCCTCTCCAATTAGCAGATAGAGATAGAAAGCATAGTTACTCACCTGTAGAAGGCATTCTCCGTGGACAACAGGAATAAATCCACATGCATGGGTGACATCACCAATGGAGCCCCGTGCGATAACGCTCCCCAGTTTCTATTGAAAGCTTTTGGGAGGCCCACTGTGCATGTGCGCCTGCCTTCCCTACCTGTCAATTCCACTCCACTATTTACCCTCTTGTGTCATCCTGTAAGTTCCATCACAGTGCCTAAGATCTTTATAGTCCTACCCATCCCTCCCCCACCAAGATCAAACACAATGCAACACACCGTGCCGCCTTCTCGTATTTAGCCTCTGCCCTCTGGCATGGCTTTACGGCAGCTGTGTGATTAGAGCATGCTTCCCTTTATTTAAGCAGCTACTAAAAGCTCACCTTTTTACATATGAATTTGACACTGACCTCTCCCAGTGAATTGCAGACCAGAAATGCACCGCTTTGTGTGTTGGTTTAGCACAGTTACTTACCTGTAACAGGTGATCTCCGGAACAGCAGGAATTAGTCTTCACACGTGGGAGACGTCGCCGATGGAGCCCGCACGGGAAATGCTCCCCAGCATCCAATCAGAAAGCCTTTGGGAGCATCCCCCGCGCCTGCGCGGTGGCTTCCCGCCCTTCCTACTGCCTCTCCCCAGTTGAGTTTCATAGCTGAGCCGGCAGGAAAGGAGAAGAAGGAATAGAGAAAAAGAGAGATACAACTCCCAGGGGAGGTGGGCGGGTTGTGAAGACTAATTCCTGCTGTTCCGGAGATCACCTGTTACAGGTAAGTAACTTTGCTATCTCCAGGAATAAGCAGGAATGAGTCTTCACACGTGGGGACTCCCTAGCTTAGGATGCCCGGGGAGATCCCATAAGCGCAGCCCAGACGGGATGGCATTTGCCAGCCTGAATCTCAGGCATCCCCTGAGGGATGGAGGGCAGGAGTTGAATAGAGGAACAGCGAATCCAAAGACTACGGAGGCAAGTCTTTAGAGTGCAGAACAGGTACCATTAGGATACAGCAAAAAAAAAACCCAGGCTACGGGAGTAGGCAGAGGGGTGCATGAAGAGAATCATTAACCATGTAATGAGTAAATGACCTAGTACCATACAGAGCTTACCGGCCATTAAGTTTCTAATGAATTAATGGTTTAGAACCCTGTACTGCTTACCCACTGGGTTGTCGGAAGTAGTCCTGTGATGAAGGCACTTTAGACGCAGTAGCGAGGTCATCAAGGAAACTTCACCGCAGCGAGGAGGAAGTTCCAAATCCGGAAGGCCATGGGATCCAGGCGTCAGCTGGGTCAGGAGAAGGACGGCAGGTCTTCCAGGGGGCTCACGGCAAGCTGAGCACTCCCTTAGGAGTAGAGTCCATAACTCAGAGGACCAACAGTGGAAGACAGGCCGAACTAGAGAGCCTATCCCGGAGAAGAGTAGAGGTGTACCCCGGAGTAGAGGTGTACCCCGGAGCAGTCTGCCCTAGCGAGAGATAGGGAGACAAGGGTCCGGACCTCCGGGAGGAGGACCTAACTGAAAAGGGGGGTGTTGACTTCACAGCAGTAGGGTACCACCAGTCCGCGGGCCGACGGGGAATAGGCAGGCGGACTGGCCGGACCCCCGGGGGGGGGGGGGAGTACCGGCCATAGGGGGAAAAAGGCAGTAAACACAGGTACTGTGGGGATCCCCCAAAAGCGCCTGACAAGCAGGTGACATCTAGTATATCTAAGCCGGTGGACATGGGGACGCCCCCTCCGGTACTAACGCAGGCACGCCGGGGGGCCTGCCTCCATGAGCAGCACTCAGGTAAGGCGGATCTGCCATCAATCCCCAGAACGTCCACCTGGAGAGGTGGCCGCAAGATCCGTCAGGGGAGGGATCTTTCCCGGAGGGCAAGGGCAGATCGCCGAGCTAAGGGCGCGGTAGAACGGGGGATGGAGGATCTGCTGTGCCCATCTACACAACTCGGACGCCTGCAACCATGCCGTGCGGCGTGCTCTAATGGCAACAGCAGAGGCTCTGCTGACCGACCGGAAGGAGTCCAGCGAAGCACGAGAAAGGAACCCGGAGATATTCCTGCAATGATAAAGAAGCAGGGAATATTCAAAGGCCTTGGTTGCAGATACGAAGGTGGATAACCGAGATAACCTCTCGGTGACCTCCCGAAGCGACAGACTCATAAAATATATATGAAATAATTCTGGCCGCCAGCATAGACATTTGGAAGGCTTGACGTCCTAGAGTATCTAGCGTCTTCGAGGCGCGGCCTGGAGGGCGAGAAGCATGCCTCTCCTTGCTTCCGGCCTTCCTCAGAGCCGATTCCACCACAATGGACCGATGTGGAAGCTGGTGCTGCCGAAACCCCGGGGACGGAGGCACCCGGTACAGAGCTTGCATCGCAGTCGGCGGCGCCGGAACCCTCAAAGGCGACCGCCAAGCCCCCAGCAGGAGATCCTGCAGGGTGGGATGCAGAGGAAGCATCGCGGCTGCCTGTTCCGCAGGGCCTGGGCTCGGGTCCGGGATAGGGATGGCCAGCAAGTCCACCATGTCAAGGAGGAAATCCTGAAAAGGCGGCTCTGCCGGAGTAGTTATGGTGGGAGAGGCCACCAGGGCACTAAGAGGCCGCTCGGGCCGATGCCCGCTGGGCAGAGGAGGGGACCAACCGACCCGGATCGGGGCAGTCAACATGGCGTCGTCGGCTCCTGGAATTGATTCCAAGCTAGGCATCGAAGAAGTCGATGGCACCGACGGCGCTGCAGGAACCGGCCCCGGCTCCGGGGGCGGCGCTTGCCCCTGTGACTGGAGCGAATCCGCGGCTGCCGGAGGGCAGGGGCCAGCGGTCTCTGCTCTGCGCTGCGGGAGAGGACAGGGGCCGATCCCGAGACGTGCCGTGGCCAGGCTTTCAAGGTTGGACAACGACTCCAGGCTGGGCATCGAACCGAGCGAGGAGATAGACTCCTTCCTCGAGGCCCCCGGCGGGAGTGACCGCGCCGGAGGTGGAGATCCCGGAGCGCGGATCGGAACCACGCCGACCGGTGCCGCGAACATCAAGGGCCCCCGAGGACGGTGCTCGGAGGAGAGGGGGTCATCTGACGCAGGCACCGATGTCGATCGGCGGGCACTGCCCGGTGCCGGGCTCCCTCTCGAACCCGTCCGACCCGGAGAGAAATCCTTCCGGGGCATACGGCCCGTCCCCAAGGGGACCTCGGTCACCCGACGAGTCCCTGCGGGGGGGGGGGGAGTGCAAAGCCCCTGCACCGACGTCGGGGTACCGTTGCGGGGTGGCGCAGACCCAGATTGGGTCGAAGCGGTCGAAGACCCCGAGGCCCCTTCTCTAGGAAAGGGCGGGGCCCTCGACGGCCGCGTCGATGCCGGGGAGTCGCCCGTGCGCTGGCCGACATACCCCGAGGTCCCCGGGGAAGGTCGATGGCGGTCCCTCGTGCTCGACGCCCCTGCCGTCGCTGGCGGAGCGGCGCCGCTCGAACCCGGTACCACCCTTGCGCAGGGTTGGGATACCGGCGACCCGGCGCGCCTCGAAGCGAGCGGCCCCAAGGGGAGGAAGGCCAGATGACCATCCCCGGTGCGGGCAGAACCACCGACGCCCGCGCCCTCGAAGCGGGTACTACCTCCGCGCATGACCTGAACATAGGGCCGTCAGACAGTGTCGAGTCGATCGGCCCCCGAGGTGCCGAGGGCAGCGGCTGGCGATCCCCGGTGGGGAGTGGGTCACTCGACACCGACGGGTCGGCACCGCCCAAAGCGGATACCACCCCCATAGGAACGCCATACCGGCGCAAGTCGGTCGGCCCCGGAGGCGCCGAGGACCGCAGCTGCCAATCCCCGGTGAGAAGCGGAACGCTCGACACCGATGCCGAGGGGTCGGTACCGCCCGAAGCGGGTACCGCCCACGCGCATGGCAGGGCTGGAGGAACGCCAGGCTGGACTGAGTCGATCGGCCCCGGAGGCGCCGAGGACAGCAGCCGACGAACCTCGGTGAGAAGCGGAGCGCTCGACACCGACACCGACGCCGATGCCGGGGGCTCAGTACCGCCCAGAGCGGCTACCACGCCCTAGCATGGCTTGGATGTAGGGAGGCCAGACCCGGTCGAGTCGATCGGCCCCGAAGGCGCCGAGGGCACCGGCTGACGATCCCTGACGAAGAGTTAAACACTCGACGCCGACGCCGGGGAATCGGCACCGCTCAAAGCGGGTACCTCCCTCGGGGCATGGCTCGGGAATGTTCCGTGAGGAGCGAACCTCAGGAACATCCTGAAACCCCGTAAATGCTTTGGAGCCCGAGGACTCCCGCCGGGGTATATCAGCCAAGGAGGACTTGAAGGGTTGGCCGGGGCCGGAGCCGTCGCCATGCCGCGCATGAGACTCTCCCCTCAAGACTCGGCTAGTCTTGACAGACTGTTGTGTGGTTACCTGATCCCGGAGATAAGAACAACCCAACGACCGCGCCTTGGGTGCGAAGATGTCGTCGAGGGATACCCGAAAGAGGGAGGGTCTTCTCCTGACACTGTAGCCCGGGGAATCCGGGGAAAAAGGGTCAGGCCCCAAACAGGAGAGGCACCAGGCATTGGAGTCCACGTGGAAAATTAAGTCCCCGCCGTGAGGCTGGGGGGAAGAAGGCTCCATGCCCCGGTCCTCAGCGCCCGGAGGGGGCGACGAAAATTAAATGAAAAATAATTAAAAGAAAGAAAGAAAAAGGGGGGCACGGAGGTGCCACAGTCGGCGGGAATGCCGCGACTACAGAAAAAAGGAAAAATTTCTGCGGTGGCAGGAGGGACGTCCTGCCTGCTCCGCGGAAAACAAAAAACTGGGGAGAGGCAGTAGGAAGGGCGGGAAGCCACCACGCAGGCGCGGGGGATGCTCCCAAAGGCTTTCTGATTGGATGCTGGGGAGCATTTCCCGTGCGGGCTCCGTCGGCGACGTCTCCCACGTGTGAAGACTCATTCCTGCTTGTTCCTGGAGATTAAAAGATACTTTAACTCTTTTTACTCTTTTCTTAACTATATTTATTGGAATGATTTTCTCTGTTATTTTCTTCTTTAATGTATTATATTTGATTTAATTGTAAATCGCCTTGTATACGCTATAAAGGGTGGTCTATCAAGCCTAATTAAACCATGAACCATCATGGGGATGCCCCACTCCTGAAAGAGCCAGCCCACAACCTCCCTTTTGAGGGTCCACTCATGCGGCTGGAGGACGCAGCTCAGTTAGTCTTCCAGGGTATCCCGTGAGCGATGAACTTCCACAAGTGAACTGCGTCCCAGCACAAGAGGTATGAGCCAGGGAAGTGACATGCACCATTGAGGCAATATAGCCAAGCACTCCCCAGGCGTTACCTGATGCCTCTGCAGGTTATCTATCGGAAGAAAGGACCAAGCCCAAGGTGTCCAGAAGAGCCCCTACGAACTCCAGCCGTAGGTGAGATTTAGGGTAGTTCACCATGAATCCTAACTGCTCAAGTACCTTCATGGTTAGGTGAGCAGACTGCCAGACCCTGTCTGGGGTGGAGCTCTTTATGGAGCCAGTCATCCAAGTAGGGGAAGTAAATACACCCAAGGTCCAAAGGTAAGCGGCCACAACCGTGAGACACTTTGCGAAGACTCATGGCGCCAATGCCAAGCCAAAGGGAAGTACTTGGTACTGGAAGTGCCGATATCCCAGGATGAATTGGAGGTATTTTCTGTGAGCAGTATGAATCAATATATGCATAAACGCGTCCTTGAAATCCACTGAACATAGCCAATCAACCTTTTGCAGTAAAGGGCAGAGCTCCCAGTGAGACCATCTGAAACTTCTCCTGCACCAGGTAGGTGCCGAGACTCAAAGGTCCAGGATGGGCTGAAACCTCCCCATCTTCTTGGGGACCAGGAAGTACCTGGAGTATAAGCCCCGCCCAACCTAAGCCGGGGGCACCAGCTCAAAGGTGAAATTGGTTAGCAGAGTTGAGATCCATCCCTCTAGCAGGTGCAAGTGTTCTGGTGGATACACCCTTGAGAGGAAAGGGAGAGGCAGCTCAGCAAAGTGCAGCATGTAGCTGCTTTGGACTATCTGCAGCACCCATGCATCAGAGGTGATAAGAGTCCTTCTATGGGCAAACAGAACGAGCTGCCTCCCCACCAAAGGGTTTTCCCCTGAGAACACTGAGATTGGTTCTGCTCCACAGCCTGCGTCTTCAGCTGAGAGCTCTGGAGGTACCAGCGCTTAAGGTGGTAGTAGGTCTTCTTGTCTTGATACTTCTTTGCTGAGAGTCTGCGTCTCAATCTTGCCAGCCTTAACCTACACCTGTTTTCCAAAGGCACATCCACCTGCTTATACTGCACCCACTGCTCCAGATGCAAAGACTGAAGCCAGATGAGTCAGCAGGCACCAATGCCCACGCCGAGGTCCTTCAGGTGAACTCGAAGGCATCATAAATCACCCAAAACATGTACTTGAAATAATCCTTGCCATGGCCACCAGGACATTAAAGGAGTCCAACCTGAACACAGAAGGGTTGAAAGACTCAAACAGCTCCCCCTACCGCCTTTTGCATTCCTTATTGGTCATGGAGTCATGATCGGGTCCGAGGAAGCGGAAGCAGAAGTCATGAGTGTCTGTAAGAGACATGAGTTTCTTACAGAGATCACACTTTTTAAAGCCGCTGGCAGCCATCGGGGGAAAAAGGGCCCCTGCGAGGTCGAAAGACCGGGCTGCCAGGGAAAAAGGAAAAAGGCGCGAAATCTGTCACGAAGGACAAAAAACCGAAAAATAAGGAACGGACTCGCAACCGGCGTCGCGAGTCCGGGCGGGAAAAGAACCGGCGAACCGAAGAAAAAAGAGAAATAAAGAGAAAAAAATCAACTTTTCGGCGGGGATTCACAGACGTCTGTAGGGCTCCGCGGAAAAAAGAAGACTGAGCAAGATGGCACCCTTGGGCGGGAAGAGGACCGCGCATGCGCGCTGCAATTCCCAAAGGCTTTCTTTGAAAGCTGGGGAAAATTGCTCCGCGAGGGCTCCGTCGGCGCCGACGTCACCCATATGTGAGGACTGACTTCCTGCTTGGTCCTGGAGAACCAGCTATTCTGCCAAGGGCAAGGGGCGAAGAATACAAGTTAACCAACCAAACTGTGATAAAGCACAGTTACTTACCTGTAACAGGTGATCTCTGGGAACAGCAGGAATAAGTCTTCACATATGGGTACGTCTCTACCGACGGAGCCTGCACGGGAATGCTCCCCAGCATCCAATCAGAAAGCTTTTGGGAGCATCCCTCACGCCTGCGCGCTGCCTTCTCGCCTTTTCCACTGCCTCTCCTCAGTTGAGTTTCATAGCTGAGACAAAAGGAGAGAAAGAGGAAAGGAAGATAGATAGATACAACTCCTAGGGGAGGTGGGTGGGTTGTGAAGACTTATTCCTGCTGTTCCCAGAGATCACCTCTTACAGGTAAAGTAACTGTGCTATCTCCAGGAACAAGCAGGAATGAGTCTTCACATATGGGGACTCCCTAGCTACAGATGCCAGGGGGAGATCCCATAAAATGCGTGTTCCTGGATCAGGACTGCAGTGCCCACACATGGATCTCCGGCATCCCATGAGGGATGGTGGGTAGGAGTTGAAAGGAGAGGAGCTGTAAGAAAAAACAACAAAGCTAAGGACTACAGGGGAGGAGTCTTTGGTATGTATGATAAGTACCATTAAATTTAATTAATGAACAATCATAAAATGGATCTTACCTACTGGACTGTAGGAAGTAGAGACCGTGATGGAGTCTACTGGAGATTCAGTAGAGGATCCTCAAGGTGACCTCACAGGAGTGAGGGTGAAGGTCCAAATCTGGAATTGGCAGGTGACCCAGGTGTCAACTGGGGTAGTATAAGAACAGCAGGTCTTCAGTGGAAAGCTTTATGGAAAAAAGCTGAAAACTCTTTTAGCTACAGAGTCATTAACATTGAGGAGTAAAAGAGGAAGACTGACCGATTTGGACAAGTAGCCTAGTCCTGGAGGGAAGAAGGGGTATGGAAAAAAGCCTGCATTCCCAAGGAGGACAGATGTGTGAAGGGCTGAAACCTCAGAACTACTGAAGATCTACACTGTCTTTCCTAGCTGGTGAGAGATAGGAAAGATATTGAAGCATGATGTTTCAGGGATAGCGAGACCTAGAGTAAAGTGGAGCTGTTAGTACCACAGTAGTGGTTGTGTGCATAACAGAACCCACATACCGAGGGACAGTATGAAGATATGCCAGCCCACTGTCTGGAACCTCTGGCCAGAATGAACAAATGGATGATGAAATGCTCAAAGAAATCAAGGAAGCTAGCAAAAGTTACAGTGCAGTAATAATAATGGGTGATTTCAATTACCCCGGCATCGACTGGGTCAGTGTCACAACAGGACATGCTAGGGAGATAAAGTTCCTAGATAAAATAAATGACTGCTTCTTGGAGCAGCTGGTTCATGAACCGACCAGAGGGGAAGCAATATTAGACCTAGTCCTTAGTGGAACACCAGATGTAGTGCAAGAGATAAGGGTGTTGGGGCCACTTGGCAATAGTGATCATAGCATGATCGCCTTTGATTTAATTAGTGGAGGAGGGATAGTAAGGAAATCCACAGTACTACCCTTTAACTTTCAAAAGGGAGACTATGATAGAATGAGGAAAACAGTTAAGAAAAAACTAAAAGGAGCAGTTGCAAAGGTTAAAGACGTACATCAAGCTTGGGTGTTGTTGAAAAATACTATCTTGGAAGCCCAGACCAGCTGTATTCCACGCTTTAAGAAAAGTGGAAGGAAGTCCAAAAAATTGCCAGCATGGTTTAAAGCTGAGGTCAGAGAGGCTGTTGTTGCCAAAAAAGCATCTTTCAAGAAATGGAAAAAAGAGCCAAATGATGAAACCTGGAAACAGCACAAGCACTGGCAAGTCAAATGCAAGGCATTGATAAGGCAGGCAAAGAGAGAATTTGAGAAGAAGCTTGCTGCGGAAGCAAAAACGCGAAATAAAGACCTTTTCAAGTACATTCGTAGCAAAAAACCCGTGAGAGAGTCAGTTGGTCCATTAGATGATAAAGGGGTTAAAGGAGCACTAAGAGGCGACAAGGCGATAGCGGAGAGACTGAATGAATTCTTTGCTTCGGTCTTTACTGAGGAAGATGTAGGGATGTTACCCACGACTGAAGTGGTATTTAAAGGTGTGGAAGAATTGAAGGAAATATCGATACATCGGGAAGATGTCTTACAACTATTAGATAAACTGAAGAGTAGCAAATCACCTGGGCCGGATGGTATACATCCAAGGGTGTTGAAAGAACTGAAATTTGAGATTGCAGACCTGCTATCAGTAATCTGTGAACTATCATTAAAATCATCTCTAATACCTGAGGATTGGAGGATCGCCAATGTAACACCAATTTTTAAAAAGGGTTCGAGGGGTGATCCGGGAAACTACAGACCGGTGAGCCTGACATCAGTACCGGGAAAAATGGTAGAAACCATCATAAAGAATAAAATTACTCAGCATATAGATAGTCATGACCTAATGGGAGACAGCCAACATGGCTTTAGACAAGGAAGATCTTGTCTTACTAATCTGTTATGTTTTTTTGAAGGAGTGAATAAACAGGTGGACAAAGGTGAGTCGGTTGATATTGTGTATCTGGACTTTCAGAAAGCCTTTGACAAGGTCCCTCATGAGAGACTTTTGGCAAAACTAAAGAGTCATGGGATAGGAGGCAGTGTACTACTGTGGATCAGGAACTGGTTAAAAGATAGAAAGCAGAGGGTAGGGCTAAATGGCCAATTTTCCCAATGGAGAAAGGTGAATAGTGGTGTACCCCAGGGATCTGTGCTGGGTCCGCTGCTTTTTGACATATTCATAAATGACCTGGAAAGTGGAATAACGAGTGAGGTTATCAAATTTGCTGATGACACAAAACTATTTAAAGTTGTTAAAACCCAGGAGGACTGTGGA